>OX344795.1:6060833-7322500 GCA_947034925.1 Eudemis profundana
AAGTAACGTAATCGTAAAAGTATAAAGACAGACATGTAGTCAAACTTCGGAAGTTTAAGAGGAAACAGGAGGGCAGTTTTCCATACAAACGTAGTCCCCTGTTTCCTCCCTGGTTAATGCCAGTAGAGCAATAATTTTTTGTCCAAAAATCTATGGCTACTATTGATATGTTCCTATGTTTTCCTTTTTACGATAAATTGATTCTCAAAAGAGATATTAACCTTCAAAAACCTAAAAAAAATGCCAGATTTTCCGCTGTGTTCACACATCCAGAAAACAAATTTGACTAGATTATTAAAAAAAAGGAAAAGATAGGAACACGGCCAAAGCCTTTTTTTAATGTTTAATGAAAAAATTAGTTAAATAGGTTAAGTTTTGGGGAAGAAATCAGGGGACTACAAAACGTTGTTTTCATGAAATTTTAAAAGGTATTTTCGGTCCAAGCTGCAGTTGTCTCTATCGCGCTCTGCGGGAGAGAGGCGGGCAGTGCGGGACAGCGACACATTTTACAAATACCTAATTTTCAATTCTCTCGGCCTTACTGTTTCCTCTTAAGAGCGTGCGATACGTATTCAAAGTCGAGGCGTAGACAATGCGATACTGGAGCATTCTTACGCATTCGTAAAACTTTGCTTGTAGCGCGTTCGTACACGGCGCGCACACATACAAGCGCGCGATGTACCTTTTGTAGGAAAAAAAATTACTGCTATTATGGTAAACGGTTTGTAGGGGCCAAGACATACAATTATCCAAACTTTGGAGTGTCTACTCGAGTAGTTAAGCTCGAATTTACGGTAACCGAAAATGCTGCTCTATTGAGGAAGAATTTTTCGAGTATTTGTGACCAGGCGAGTGATGTCTTCCAAGTTCCAACTACAACCCATGTTATGTTTATTGTTAGGTACTTATACCAGAATGTCTCTCACAATTTTTTTAAGCAGGTTTGAAATATTGCCATTACCGTTTCGGTAAGGACATTTTCGAGAAGTTAATAAGCGTGCAATCAAAAGTTGAAAATCAAATATCGCGCAGTTAATCTGGAGCCAATTTAATTGTTCCTCATAATTACTGTTCCTTTTGCCCTTAGTACAAAAAAGTAATTACATACTATCTAATCGACTTTTCCATGTAACTCACAAGACTTCGCTCAAGACAGCACTAAGCCAGGCGGTCTAGATAATTCAATAAGTTGCCGGCCTCGTATGGCACTAACTTAGCTTAGTAATCCCGCTCGGAACTTCCCCGGTTAGTAACGATCCCACTTCTGAAACCGAGTGTCTGTCCGGTGTCATGTCTGGACTGGTTACGAAGAGCAGACTTTATGTCTTGTATCCCGACTTACTTAGCGTTTCAGTCGCACCTTCTGCTTATTACAATCTTAAAATATTAGTTCTAGGTTATAGGTTTACGCGGACTAGTTTTCTACAACTCGGCGTGTAATATGCGCCTATTTTGCGTGGCATAACATTAATTGCTTAATAAAAGGTTCACAGAAAAAAGTTACAGATCGTATTATTGCTGAAATCTCGCAATGGGTGTATAAGTTTTTGATGTATTTTTGCTATTCCGCATTTTGACAAATATGTTAAAAAATGTTTGCTACAAAAACAATTACGTGTAACTTAAACCCACGAAATCTCGTATTTTGGGATTGGCGTAGTTCGCACGAGTCTTAGTTTTGTGACTCGGTAAATGTTGAGTTGCGTAAGACTAGATTCATTTTAATTAACTGAAGTAATCATCTACACGAAGGCACATTCGATTGATTTCACTACTGCACTTAAACATAATATCTTTCACAAAAAGAATTTATCATTAAATTCAATTTTGCAAACTATTACAAAGAACAGATAGGCAGAAATCGTGAAGGTGAAGTGATCTGAAGTGCTTTTACCTCATGTAAGTTTTACAAAATAATGGCCAATGCTTAAAATCACTCCTCTGGTATATCGACCTGATCTGTAATCTGAATTGAAAACCGACCTCCTATTTCCTACTGGTTCGCTACCTATTTAATTGTTCAAAACAATGCTATCTGGCTCGCTCACGGCCATACAAGTTCCGCGCGACACATGATCTGATACGAAGATGCTCTGACGCAGCCTACGCTACTAAGTGCCATCAAGGACCTCGATAAGAGCACTTACTTCCTATTTAAACAAAATTTTAATAAACTATTTCATCGCGCTTTAATACTTTCGTAGCTGAAAAGTGAAAGAGATCGAATAGAGTCTCAAGTAATTTTGTGTAATTAAGATACGTTATAGTTGCCACCCAATCGTGGATTAGATCTTAATAAGTCTTCTCAAAAAAATCTTGCATTGTTATACACTCCTACGAACAGTACCTATATGCATTATGCACACGGGTCGCTACTGCACTTGCCTACACGATCGAGTATCACTGGCATCACTGCATCGTGCGTGTCATGCCCGCGCGCAGTGACGATGCTGATTCGAGCGATCACCGCGCCGATTGGCGATATCTGCTGATTGCGCAGAGGCTACTTGGCCACAGTTTGCAATCGAATGTTTCAATTAATGCGAGCATGTTTATTTTCAGCATACACAGAGATCGGCAAATCCGGCAAACTTAACAAT
Source organism: Eudemis profundana (assembly GCA_947034925.1). Lineage (NCBI taxonomy): Eukaryota > Metazoa > Arthropoda > Insecta > Lepidoptera > Tortricidae > Eudemis > Eudemis profundana. The sequence continues at coordinate 6,063,434 of OX344795.1, forward strand.
GGTTTTGTTTCTAACTATTTATAATCTTAACTATCTTTATCTATAATAAATATGTATCTATGTAAATATGTATATCATCGTCACTAGACGAAACTAACCAACGCCTGTACAATGGGTACTAACCCACAGTACAAGCGTTGCTTAGTTTGGGACTAGATCGATTTGAGTAAGATTGTCCCTCCCAATATTTTATACCTAACTGTTAACTAAATCTGATATTATGATATAAGTTTCGAGTTTCTTCTACTTATGAAATGAGAGATGTCATTGCCATGGGGATCTGTATTCTAACTAGTTCATGTTAACTGGAATTAATTTTATGTCCTTATATCTCATGTAGTCTAGAGAAAAAGAAGGCTTTATTGACGTCAACAAACGGTCATTATAAGTTATTTTTACTCGTGTCAAAATTACCAATAAAGTTATAAAATATTCGTGACCTGATTATAAATAACTTAGAAAACAACAAACACGTAGAGGAAGATACTACCATTGAAATTGAAGATTTCATCAAAAACTAAAAGCACTGAAGCAAAGACAATGACCGACGCAACCAAAGGTCGCGAGTTCGATGCCCATCGCGCCCGTGACAAATTGTTCAAGTGGCGCAGGTGTAACAATGGGGTGACACCCGTTTGCATCCAAGATAGACCATTGCGTATACTTTGTCATCCTCGGAACGGAGAGCTAGAGATCTCAGGGTTTTTTTTTAGAACCTGACTTGACGCATGAGTCCTACTGACTCTGATAGGAATCCTGACCAAGTGCGCTTACAAACCTGCAACAAAGTATAAAGGCAGCCAAGTAGTACGACTTCGGCTGTTTAGGAGCACGCGACACGTATTTACACAGACGCACGACGCGCGTCTGTGTGAGTGAACGCCATACTGTGGCATGCTCGCGCATGCTCAAATCTTTGCCTGTGGTGCGTCCGTACACGGCGCGCACACATGCGTGCTCCCGATGTTCCTTTTGTCGGAAGAAAAACTACCGTATACCGTACCTGCAAGAAGTTTCGCTAGCCGCGACCACCGTGACTCTTTGCTGATCGCTCAAGATCTCAGGGTATTTTGTTTTATGCTAGGATATAGAAATGGCGGACAAGTGCGAGTTGGACTCCGTACAGAGTTGTAGGTAAGTAGTTTTCAGATTTTCCCTATATTCTTGTAGTATAAGAAGTTCTAAGCCAACGGTACCCTTTAAATTTTAGTTTCCTTGAGAGTGTCGAAATTTATGTTTTTTGCGGCATAAACGGCCATTTTTTTTTTCACGTGATCGTAGAAGTTTGATTTTTTTCACAGCTTCAAGGGATCGTAGACCTGAGTAGTGAGTATATGGTTTAAACAACTTGATACCTCCACGCGTTCCAGAGATAAAGGGTATTGACAGATGGACAGGCAGACAGACGGACAGAGGGACAACAAAGTGATCTTATAAGGGTTCCATTTTTTCCTTTTGAGGTACGGAACCCTAAAAATATAAGAAGACTTTTAAATTTTAGTCACATAATTACCAAAGAATACATCGCGATCTTTCATATATTAATAACAACACATTCATAATAAGATCTTACTTACTGATTATTCCTGGATGATCCAACAGTTAAAACCCCAAGTTCGAGCTAAAAAAGCCCATCTCCTTTAATAAAACTGTCGTGCCTGGAAATACCTACCAACGATGCACAAATTAACTTTTTCGAATTACAGTCACTGAACTACTAAAAAGAGATCCCCTACTTTACGTCATTTTTCCGCCCCCATTATCACGTCCATAGATAATTCGGTCTCTCTAAAAATGTACTTTTATTGAAATAAAAACGAATCATTCACGGTATGCAAAAGACGAGACATCCACTCGACATGTTTCGGGAGCATTCGGGATTCCCTTAATCCACTACTACTACTACTTAGTCGTCGGGCAGCGTTCGCGAATACTACTCATGATTAAGGGATTGCCGAATGCTCCAAAAACATGTCGAGGGTTATTCTTCAGAAATATGTCTGCGGTCACCTTATTCAACTGGCCCTTTTCATACTAAATGTATGGAGACAGATGAATGAACCGCAGACATATTTCTGAAGAATAGCCCTCGAGTGGGTGTCTCGTCTTTTGTATAACGTGAGTTACGTGAGTGATCCGTTTTTATTTCAATATGTTTGAGTCCAAATGTAGTTTTAAGTTTAATGTAACGTATTAATGAAATCACATGTAATCTATATATATAAAAGAAGATGTCCTGACTGACTGACTGACTGACTGACTGACTGACTGACTGACTTACTGGCTTATCAACGCACAGCCGAAACTACTGAAGCTAGGAACTTGAAATTTTCACAGTAGGGTGGTTGTATAACTTAAGTAAGGGATAAGAAGGGATAATTCGAAATTCATCCCCAAAGGGGGTTAAATGGGGGTTGAAAGTTTATATGGGGACCACACGATTTTTAAAGTTGGAGATCTGAGACTTCGAACATAGACTCTTCAATATAAGTTGAAAAAAGTAATTTCACCGTTTTTCGAAATTCATCCCTAAAAGGGGTTAAACGGGGGTTGAAACTTTGTATAGGTACCTAATGATTTTTGAAGTTGGGGATCTGAGAGTTCGCACATAGATCCTTCAATATGAGTGAAGAAAAGTGATTTCACCCTTTTTCGAAATTCATCCCTAAAAGGGGTAAAACGGGGGTTGAAGGTTTAAATTGAGACCACACAATTTTTAAAGTAGGAGATCTGAGACTTCGAACATAGACTTTTCAATATAAGTTGAAAAAAGTAATTTCACCGTTTTTCGAAATTCATCCCTAAAAGGGGTTAAACGGGGGTTGAAACTTTGTATAGGTACCTAATGATTTTTAAAGTTGGAGATCTGAGACTTTGCACATAGACCCTTCAATATGAGTACAGGAAAGTAATTTCGCGGTTTTTCGAAATTCATCCCCGAAGGGGGTTAAGTGGGGGTTGAAAGTTTATATGGGGACCACACGATTCTTAAAGTAGGAGATCTGAAACTTCGTACATAGACTTTTCAATATAATATGAAAAAAGTAATTTCACCGTTTTTCAAAATTCATCCCTGAAAGGGGTTAAACGGGGGTTGAAACTTTGTATAGGCACCAAATGATTTTTGAAGTTGGAGATCTGAGACTTCGGACATAGACCCTTCAATATGAGTACAGGAAAGTAATTTCACGGTTTTTTGAAATTCATCCCCGAAAGGGGTTAAATGGGGTTGAAACTTTGTAAAGGGACCAAACGATTTTTAAAGTTGGAGATCTGAGAGTTCGCACATAGACCCTTCAATATGAGTACAGGAAAGTCAGTTCACGGTTTTTCGAAATTCATCCCCGAAAGGGGTTAAATGGGGGTTGTAACGATTTTTGAAGTTGGAGCTCTGAGACATCGTACATAGTTTCCTCAACATAAGTACAGGGGAGTAATTTCACGGTTTTTCGAAATTCATCCCCAAAAGAGGTTTAATAGGGGTTGAATCTTTGTACGGGGACCAAACAGATTTTGAAGTAGGAGCTCTGAGACATCGTACATGGACTCCTCAATAAGAATAAAAGAAAAGTAGTTTTACCGTTTTACGAAATTCATCCCTAAAAAGGGGTCAAATGGGGGTTGAAACTTTGTATTGGGACCAAACGGTATTTGTAGTAGATCTTAAATATGTTACATTGACTCATCCACAAGAGTAAAGAATAGTGATGGCTGTTTTTGGATTCATCCCCAAAGGGGTTTAAATGGGGGTTGAATCCTTGTACAGCGACCGAACTATTTTTGAAGTTGGAGCTCTGAGTCGTACATAGACTCTTCAATAAGAGTAAAATAAATGATTTTACCGTTTTTCGAAATTCATCCCTAAAATGGGGTCAAACGGTAGTTGAAATTTTGTATAGGGACCAAACGATTTTTGTAGTAGATCTTGAACTTCGTAGTCGTACATAGACTCATCCATAGGAGTAAAGAAAAGTGATTGCTGTTTTTTTGGAATTCATCTCCGAAGGTGTTTAAATGGGGGATGAAACTTTGTATAGGGACCAATCGATTTTTAAAGTTGGAGATCTGAGACTTCGCACATGGTCTATGTCCTCAATATGAGTACAGGAAAGTCGATTCACGGTTTTTCGAAATTCATCCCCGAAAGGGGTTAAATGGGGGTTGAAACTTTGTATTGGGACCAATCGATTTTTGAAGTTGGAGCTCTGAGACATCGTACATAGACTCCTCAGTAAGAATAAAGTGAAGTGGTTTTACCGTTTTTCGAAATTCATCCCTAAGAAGGGGTCAAACGGAGGTCGAAACTTTGTATGGTGACCAAACGGTATTTGTAGTAGATCTTAAACTTCTTACATAGACTCATCCATAAGAGTAAAGAAAAGTGATTGCTGTTTTTTGAAATTCATCCCCAAAGGGGTTTAAATAGGGGTTGAAACTTGTATACGGACCAAAAGATATTTGAAGTTTGCGATCTGAGACACCGTACATAGACTCCCTAATAAGAACAAAGAAATGTGGTTTTACAGTTTTTTCATGCCTAAAAAGGGATCAAACAGGGGTTGAAACTTTGTAAAAGGACTAAACGATTTTTGTAGTAGATCTTGAACTCATCCAAAAGAGAAAAGAAAAGTGAATGCAGTTTTTTGAAATTTATCCCCAAAGGGGTTTAAATGGGGGTTCAAAACTCTGTATACGGTCCAAAGGATTTTTGAAGTAGGAAATCTGATACTTAGTACATAGATCCTTCAATAAGGGCACAGAAAAAAAGTTAAACTGTTTTTTGAATTTCATCCCCAAAAAGGGTCAAATGGGGCCTAAAACTTTATAAAGGGACCAAATGATTTTTAAAGTATGGTATCTAAAACTGATTATATTTCGTATCCCAACCGAAGACGATTACTATAGTTTACATGCAGCAGTACATGAGATGATGCTGTCCTTGTCACACATTTAGAGCTATAATATCTTAAAAAGCAAAACCATACTTCCATCTCTCTCTCGCCGGCATCGGCACACCCGCGCCCGCGCTTACCTGACCTCATTACATTTTTTGGTGTTGTCCGAGTCGCACGAAATTTAACGTTAAAAAATAGTGTAGTGAAGTGAAAACGAAAGCGATCAAGGGATCGAAATTACAACCAGGATTATGAAGGTAAGTTTGTAATCATTTTAACAAAAGTACTAGTTACTATAAAGTGTTTTTAGATAATACGGCACTGCCAATAACGGTACTTTCAAATTTCCTTTACGCATCTTACCTACAAAATCATTAAACCTGGTTACTTACATATTTACGAATAAAAAGTAAAGATACGTGTATAATGTTATATAATTAGGAAAGATGTATAACGGATTTGCTGAGTTTTTATCTAACTTCATATCACTGTGTATGCCATGTGAAGGACAATTTGTCTCACCTATTTTCACAGTACCTAAACCTAACGGAACTCATCGTTTCATACTAATTGTAAGTTTAAAATAATTAAACAAATTCACTACGGTTCATCACTTTAAGTTGGATGACTGCGGTCGCACTACCGTAACGTACCGATTACTTTATTTCATTTCATTTCATTTATTAATTGCTTACATGTAGGTACATTTTATGTAAGGTATTGCAAGATATGGCAACAATAGATCTACATGATGCCTATTTTCTGATATCTGTTGATGAAAATGATCGCAAACGATTGCGTTTTAAGTGGCGACCACAATTGTTTGATTCGAATGTCTTGCTAAACGACAAGAATTTGTACGGCTCCATTTGTTTATATAAAATTATTAAAAGAAATATCTACGTACTTCGGGCCTATTGTCATTTAACTACTTAGACGATTTTTTATATATAGTAAGACCATAGATTTAATTACTTAACAAACGTAAAAACTACAAGACTTTTTTAAGTCGTTGGGGTTCGTCATCAATATTATAGTGATAAAAGTGTTATGACGCCAAGTAAAATTGGCAAATTTTAGGGTTTGTGTTATGACTATCACCTTGCCTGGCGAAAAGAAACAAACATGTAGATGTATTTACACGTGTATAGCTCCACGAAAATCGTGTTGAAGATTTCAAGTGTGATCATATTGATCATCCACGCTACAAAATGTTGACATTTGTATACCTACTCCATGCGAGCCGTGTAGAGGACTATTATATCCGAATGTTTACGTCTACCTACTCCATTTTAACAGTGTCGAGGATTTCATACTCCACGTAAATCGTGTAGAGAATACATACGTTTCATTCAGAACATCTGCTCCACTTTAATAGTGTCGAGGATTTCATACTCCACGTAAATCGTGTAGAGAATACACACGTTCTATTCAGAACATCTGCTCCACTTTAACAGTGTCGAGGATTTCATACTCCACGTAAATCGTGTAGAGGATACACACGTTCTATTCAGAACATCTGCTCCACTTTAACAGTGTCGAGGATTTCATACTCCACGTAAATCGTGTAGAGGATACACACGTTCTATTCAGAACATCTGCTCCACTTTAACAGTGTCGAGGATTTCATACTCCACGTAAATCGTGTAGAGGATACACACGTTCTATTCAGAACATCTGCTCCACTTTAACAGTGTCGAGGATTTCATACTCCACGTAAATCGTGTAGAGGATACACACGTTCTATCCAGAACATCAGTTCCATTTTAACGGTGTCGAGGACTTCATACTCCACATGAACCGTGTAGAGGATACATTCATATTTACGGGGACACGGAGGCCTCGGACCCTGAGTTGGCCGAGCCGGGCGAAGCAACAACTATCTACTACTGCCGAGTACGTCGCCCGCGCCGATCGCGCCGGCCGAGCCCGTAACGATCGAAGCGCCCACGCCGCCTGGCGGCACTTGCCGTGCCCATAGATAGAGTGGCGAGACTATACCGTCATTGGAACCGAAAATATTAGAACTACTGGGCGAGGACCCAACTAATAACAAAAAATACGGCAAAAACCTACATAAGGATATTGCACCCAAGTCGGCACCCATTTTGGCAAATGGATTAGCTAAGGACTTTCACCTGGAACTAATCAGACGTTACTTGCCTCCTGAAAATTGCCCCAATATGAGGTTTCCGATGCTAAATCTTGAGATCAAAGCAGCCCTTTTTGGAAATCAATGTATAAAAGGACTTCTACGGCCAAAGTAAGCAGAGCCAGCTGTTAGGTAGTCTCGGTGCAATAGGACAAGTGTTAAATTAGGCATTGTCATCTAAGAATACAGTATCTCAAGACATAATAAAGACTGAGTGACGCCGGCAAGCTCATATAAGTACAACAGCTATTATAGAGAATCTCAGTCTCGTCGGTTCGCAGCCCTAAACACTCTTAATTAAAATATTAGAGATACCGTCAAAAATACCAAAAATGGATGAACATCTCTTCCGTTCAGCCTTAACAGAGCATATCAAGTTTTCAAAGGCGATCATTGAAACCGGTTCAGAAATGAAATCGACAGTTGTGAGTCCTGCTTACAAACCATCAGTAGAAAGAAGCACAGCAACAACGGAGTGCTTTAAACTCGAGGGGGATGCCGCCACGAGTAGCAGCAGCGGCCGAGCCGCGGCCGCCCCCTGCACCTCACCGGCCGCCGCGGGACCGTCGCACAGACGCGCCGCGCGGCCGCCGCCCGACCAGCTACACGCGGCATTACGCGACCACGTGATGGAGGCGATACTAGATGAACCGCACATATGTTACAATTTGATGTTTAGCTGAATTCATCAGATTTTTGCCCTCCGTATGCCCAGCCGTCAAATACGGATGGATGTAGGTATACTAAATTCTTCGAACGAGAAATATTTTAGCTCTGGATCATTTGGAAAATTACAACAAACAAATGAAACTAGAAAAATATTTAAGTCCACATTTTTCATGGCGGATTAATAATATAATGATACATTCTCCCCGATCCGCAAGAATAACTACTTGTTAGAAATGTATAGTAATGCATCTATCTATAACTGGTTGGGGCGCGACATGTGGTGCCCAAACGCTTCTGGCAACTGGACAGTCAGTGAACTGACACTTCATTCATATAAACACGCTGGAACTTATAGCCGCATTTTATGGACTGAAGATATTTACAGCAAATCTAAAAGATTGCAACGTTTTACTGAGAATAGACAACACACCTGCCATGTTATATTAACAGAATGGGGAAGTACAATATCCCCATTTAAATAAGTATGCAAAAAACATTTGGCAGTTGTGCGAGTCAAAAAACGTCTATGTATTTACATCATACATACAGTCTTGCGATAATGTAGTAGCAGATCGGGAGTCTAGGACTCCAGCCAAATAAATATAGACACTGAATGGGAAATTTCTGGTATTTATTTATATATTTTCACAGATTGTTCATATGTTAGGCTGTACACCTGCATTTGACCTTTTCGACAGCCCTCAGAACTACAGCCTACTGCAGTAGATATGCGTCCTCGAAATTAGATCCTTATTCAGAAATAGTCGATGCCTTTACTTTTAGTTGGGAAAATATTATTTTTTATCTCTTTCCCCCATTCAGCCTAGTGAGCAAAGTATTAGAAAAATCATTTCAGATAAAGCTAAAGGTATCGTTGTAGTACCCTACTGGCCATCACAAGCATGGTACTCCTTGTGGTCTTGTCGTACCTGAAAAAACGTTTATTGATTCCGACGGATCTTTATTAGTCTCTCCGTTCAGAACGCGCCTCCCGCTTCATGCCAGCCTTATCCTGGTGGCAGCTAAATTATCAGGGATATGATAATAAAGCGTGGCCTACTACATGAATCACTAAATATAGTGATGGCCTCTTTAGCAAAAATACTTTTAAAGCAATAATTTAAAACTTTATTAACTCAAATCCTGGGAGCTTCTCTGTAAAAAACGAGAAATCTTGATGTTTATGACGCTAATGACGGTGATGTGTTTTAACACATCACCGTCTTGTCTTTTTGATGATGTCTTTTTGACCATAAAATTTTAAGCTATAGCTGTTTGATCAGCCTTATCGCAATACGAATGTTACGTCAAATGATTGGGTTAATCGATTTCTTAAAGGCTTACAAACTTAAACCTCCGAACCCGAAATATAAATCCACGTACAAATATAGTTCTAAATCATTTCTTAAATATTTATCGAAATGAAGATGTCTCATTAACTGATTTATCATATAAAACTTGTACTTTTATCACCATTGCTTCGGCACAATGGATGCACACGATCAGGCTACTGATAAAATTAGATAATATGCCAATAAGTAATGATGTAATTATGGCTTCACCTTCATTAGCACTGGTACTGGACAGTATAGCTAATGAGATGATACTCCTCCAGTAGGAGCCATCTAAATGTTAAATATAATCAAGGTTACAAATTTAATTAATACTTCGAGGCCTGGAGCTTGTTAACCAATCAACAGATTACCCTATATCCGCGAAAGTCCTTATTTGCCCAGCACTCGCAGTTCAAACGTATGTTAGTAGGACAAATGAATTGAGACGCCATCATACTAAAGGATACCTCTTTGTACGAAGGCCTTATAAAAACTTTGGATCTCAGACCTTAGCACACTGGGTTAAAAAGGTATCACGAGACAATGCCATTGACATAAGTATTTTCAGCGTTCACAGTACACGGGTAGCATGAAAATCTGCCGCGCACCGTGCCGGGTTTAATCTGGAGACTGTTTGCAAGGCTGCAGGTTGCAGTGATCGTTCCAATGTCTATCTTAATAAGTAATATTATAGAGACACCCTGGAATGAAATGAAAATAATTTTACGTATGCTATATCTGACATTCGCTAAATAGGATTAATTGCATTTATGCCATTAAAATTAAACAGTTAAGAATCTGATAAATGTAAATTGAACCTTAAAATTAAGTCATCAGAATATTGTTCTCAATTTCGTAGCTAATCAGCATTATAATGATTGGAATTACCAGTTTTTTACTTTTCATTTTTCACATATTGAACATAACAATGCTCTGAACATCTGCATGTAAACTATAGTAATCGTCTTCGGTTGGGATACGAAATATAATTAAGAATCAAACGAACTTACCTTACGTGATGTTTGATTCCAATTATGTGAGTATCCCAACCGAAGACGATTACATCGTCCCATCCCACCCTAGCCCAAGGGATAAAATAAAAAATAAAAAACTTGTCTACAACACAAAATATCTAACTCTGAAAAAATGAGGTCAGGTAAGCGAGGGCGCGGGTGTGCCGATGCCGGCGAGAGAGAGATGGAAGTATGGTTTTGCTTTTTAAGATATTATAGCTCTAAATGTGTGACAAGGACAGCATCATCTCATGTACTGCTGCATGTAAACTATAGTAATCGTCTTCGGTTGGGATACTCACATAATTGGAATCAAACATCACGTAAGGTAAGTTCGTTTGATTCTTAATTAAACTGAATAGAACTCAAATGATTTCATCGTTCATTAAAATTTATCTCGAAAACCGGTTGAATAGGTAGGGGTTGAAAGTTTTTTTAGAGACTGTACAATTTTTAAAGTAAAAGGTTTCTAACTCCATGCGTAACATAGTAATTAGTAGATTGCTTTTTTTGTGTTAGTAACAAGTGGTTAATTAAGTGCATTTAATTTTTTGGAAATAATCCTTAAATGGACTAAAGAATTAATTGTCGCGGTAAATGTGCACTGTGCAGTTTTTGGCCCAAAATTTATGAACAAATATCAGAAACTATTTATTGCCTATTAAGATTAATTGCCTAATTATAATTTACACCGCAGACGAAGTTGCGGGCATAAGCTAGTAATGTCATATAACTAGGTACTTATTTTATGCAACGCCGACAATCACTTCCTAAAAGTCGAAGCAGTCCCATCTCACTCCTAGAAAACCCGTCCCCGATCGCCTTCATAAAACCATCCGAACAGTAGACTGCGAACATCTCTGCCGTCGCGTCCATCGCATTAAAATACCATCCAATTTGCATATTATAAATGCGCGTATGCAGCGCGGGTATCGGGGATCGCTCACTGTCGGGAGCCGACCTGTCGCCTGTAATGGTGGCGCGATCTCTGATACAACGTACTGCCGGCCGTATACTCGGTGTTTGCATTCATTCATAATTAGGGCTTTGACTTGGAATGTTAATGTTGCGGTGGTTAGGAGTGTTTCGGTCAAGTTGGCACAGCGATGGTTATAATTCCTGTAGTTAAGTTTGCAATTTAAAATTATTGGAAATTGTTCATAATGTGTTACTTGGTATGTTGATGTCGATTTTATATAAATAAAATTGCAAAATATAGCAAATATCGTTTATTGTTTTTTTAATTGCTGTACGCCGTGATGCCGTGTCACAAATAAATGTGTAATGGAAATTAAAAAAAACACATTGCAGGCCTAGGCATGTTGTATGAAATTCCATTAAATGCAAAGTGTCAAGCCGCACCGCAAACGAGGTACTTTGCGGCCTATTATAATATAAGGCACGTAATGTCAACATTTCATTGGATGTTTGAAAAAAAAATATTAAAAAAAATTTTCGACTAACTGATAACCTTTCTTTTTTTGTAGTCGGTCAATAAAATATAGGTTGTACGGAAAAAATTACGACAAATATTATGTAAAAACAAATATAATATGCATGCTTACGCAGAGATGTGGCCCACCGTACCACTGTATAGATATTCAGAGACGAGTGAACGAGATATCCTACTGTTATTTCTCATTGCGGAATTATTTATCGTATGAATACTTGGCAGGGCGCAGGGACTGCCAGCAGTGTTGCCTTGCCATATATCTGTTCTATTTACAACTAAATGAAGTAATTTCTCGATAAGGCATTTAATCTACGAATGTACCATCAACCAGGAGACTATAAGCTGATATGTTGAGTGGTGGCAAATGACATGAATACGTAGGGGCCAGGTATTGGCAACTTGTTCTTTTGCATGTGTGCGTTGAGTGAATTTTGACTATTGCTAGATGGGAAAATGAAACGTTTACAATATTTTACTTTAGCAACACTAGTCTGTATTAGTGTTACCATATTAGATCTTTTTATCCAATTTAAGTAATTCTAACTCCTTTATGGTTTTGAAGTTTTAGTAACATTAACATTTTGGAGAAAGATCATATTAGGATCTAGACATTGTAAGAGCTAAACGTCAAACTCCTAACACTCCTAAACATGTATAGGTAATTTCGCGAAAGTTGAGGCCACGCACACAACAACACTGTCATGTAATGACAGCGGGATTTTGAAATTACTGTTCTTTTTTCGTACCGATAGCAGGTTCAACAGTGAATTGCAAGATAGACCAAAAAGTTTGTTTAAACTAGGGCTCCCGCTACACGTGTTACACGTCGAAACGGATATCCGTGTTCTTAAGACCGGCGGTACTAAGAACCCGGATTACACGAACCCGCCGGGTACCGGAAACGTTTCTCAGAAACGTTTCTTCGTGTTCACGGGTTGTCCGTGTCCGACGGGTACACGTGTATTTAAAACCGGCCCGAACGGGTACGAAGTATGAACCGAAACAGTTGGAGTCAATGCACCATATCTACTATTTAATGATGACTTTAGATGAACTCTTTTGGCATACGAATGTTTAAAATATGTAATTTGTAACTGTGTTGGAAAATCAAATTTAGCCAACTACTCAAAATATGTTTTTTACGAGTATAATTATGAATCGAAGTAGGCATCGCTATTCTACATTGTCTGCTGTTTTTTATTCTAAATCTGCTCGTACCTAGTGTAGAAACTTTATTGTGTTGTTCTGGTTTTGATTTTATAACATTAAAACCTATTGCCTATTTAAGTCCATTAATTTAAAAAACAAAATTTTATTTATATCAGATATGTCACGAATATGGTTTGCAGATATACTAAAATATCAATTAAAAATAATAGTTTAGAATATAATTATGAATTACTTCGCAAAAACAACAAACATCTGCCAATGGCGCAAAAAGATAAACGTAAGCGTCATTATTAAGTGATCGTTCATAACTGGATTTCAACTGAGAACCACAAAAGTCCATGTTACCTTACTTAACTTGCGATAACATTGCTAATTTCTTTAACATAGATCCTAAAATTGCTAATCATTCAAGTTTACTTAAGTGGCTTTCACAATAGCGTTCAGGTAATAAACGTGAACGCCAAACGCCCTTTTGTTCGCCAGTAACAAAGAAATCCATCATCACAAGTATGACTACCAATTATAAGCTTTATGTCGTAGCAATAAGGTTAAAACGTATGCACAAAAAATTGCAACAAAATGCACCGAAAAATCTTAGAAGATTATATAAGTAAATGTTCTCTATTTATTTGGAGCCGCTGCGCACTAACTCTGGCAACTGTTATTGATTATTTCACATTTTAAGGACATTTTTTGATGTCACTTATTAATCACATATTAACATTTATTTTTTGATTTTAAATTGTGTTAGGATTGATTACAGCATTTTACATAACAAGTAACATAATAAACAAAAACCCGGTCAAGTGCGAGTCGAACGCGCGCACAAAGGGTTCCGTACTATTTCAGTTTTTGTTGTTATAGCGGCAACAGAAATACATCGTCTGTTAAAATTTTAACTGTCTTGCTATCACGGTTCAGGAGATACAGCCTAGGGACAGACAGACAGACAGACAAACAGACAGACAGTGTACTCTTAGTATAAAATTAAATTATAATAGGGTCTCGTTTTTACCCTAAAAAGTGCTAGTATTTGAACTTTGAAGTCTTATATAAAAATATCTACCTACTCGTATTCTATGCAAAAACTACCTGCTCTTAAAAGGCCGAACCCTTAGCCCAATAAATTGTTTATTGACTTTCGGTTTTACATATATACTTACACCACGGAATAAGATATGCTCGAAACTTATAAATATTGTGTCTATTAATTTTTAGCTCGTACCACGATTCGCACCTTCGCTACTCGTTAAGGACGGATCCGGAGACACGGGTAAATAAGATCCGTTTCTACGGGTACCCGTGTACCCGTGGAAACGGATCTTAATTACACGTTTCCTTATTACCCGTGCGGAACGGGCCAGAAAACCGTGTCCGTGTTACTCAGAAACGGGTAATAGAAACGTTTACACGAAACCCGGACACGAGCGCGAGCCCTAGTTTAAACTATAGCCTTGTGTTTATTACTCACTCATTCTTTTCATTCATTCACTTTTTTTGCAATGAGTACTTCATGTAGCTGAGTGTACGTAATCATTCACCTCAACTCTCGTGAAATTACCTATAATCGTTGAAATATTTTGTTATTTAGGACATGTTTAGTCTGATTTTTCCAATCTAGACCTTGCAACATTGCAATTTGAAAATGGCGTCAAAACAATGTCATAATAATATCTTGTGTCTATAATATTTTCATGTGATAAACGTATAAAAATGTAATTGTGTGACAAAATCGGCTATGTTTAATACTTAGGATAATGGTATCATCGAAAATATCTACCCTACACTTTGACTTGGCTCTGGTACAAGACGACGTGATATATTTGAATAGACAGAAAATTCATGACTCAAGAACAAATTCTTGTGTTCTTTACAAAAATATTTGCCCTCAGGCATCTATTCCACCGTGAAAAACGAGGATAACGACTGTGCAAGTGTGACGAGCGATTATAATTAGTTTATGTGTTGTGTTGTGATCGCCATGTTACCATCCATTTTTCGGAGGAGGCGAGTGGAAAAGCATTACAAACTAAACTAAATATTTTACAAAATGAATAAGTATGTTCAAGATTTTATCGTTGTTTTTTATAAACTGATTTTCCCAGACACGCCAGAGATCAAAATACTAAACTTCATCATATCCTTCATCAACTTCACCTTTCATCAAAAGTGTACAAAATGAAATGAGACGAGTATGAGAAATTATGGGGGACGAGAAATTGTGTTTGTTTTTATTTAAATACCGAATATTGGGCGATATTCGGTATTAAATAGAAACAAACATTTTTTTTATAACATTCAATATAAATAAAACACATTTAAAAACCCCGCCATAATTTTGACAAGTTAGTTCAATGCTATACCTACGGCGATGTCTCTCGTAGTATAAACGCAAGAACCGGAAGTTACTATAATTTTAGATAGAGTTATCGTTATTCTCTTGAATATTAAATATTCCTTGGGCCAGGGCTCGACTACCCAGGATATTCATCCTTTTAATCTTATTCACAGTGAGCAGAGACTCTAGAAGTAGGTAGTGTTACCAGAGGATTAAGATGAAGTGACAAACGTTCAGCATATTTATTTCTGTGTTTTTTATTTCAGCCTAAACTGTTGGAACTATCGCGTAGCGTATAGTAGAACAGATTGCTTAGCAAAACAACTGCATAATATTGTGCGATGCGGTCTTGACGGCCTATCACGCATACGCGACAAGCACATTGAGATACGGGGTAATATTTTGGGGTAATAGCACAGATAGAGGACTAGTATTTAGAGCTCAAAAGAAATACTTACGCTCAGCATGTGATATGAAACCCACACAATCGTCTAAACCTCAGTTCATTAAGCTAGAAATTCTAACACTACCGTGCCTATATACTCGTATATTAGAAGTAGCATTGTACCTAAAATCTAATATTAAATACTATTCTAGATTTCATAGCCAACGTCAAAAAGACAAAATTAATCATAGGTCATGTAAAACCGCCTTACTAGGAAAAAGCATTTTCGGGATGGCCCCAAAAATCTACAACAAACTGCCAAAAAATGTTCAGAGTTTGAGTGACTTCAGTCAGTTTAAAAAATCATTGTGTGTTTTTCTAATCACCAAAACCCACTATTCCATTCAATAATTTTTAACGGAACCAGTCCGAAATGTAATATAGTTTTAAGTTTAGTTGTAAACATTGAAATAAGTTTTCATGCTGCATATAACTGTGGCTGTTTGTATGCCATCCGGCAAAACATAGTGATACTCACATATATTATATGTACACCTAAGTCTTAACACCTATGTTTCACAAGTAAAGTATTTTGAATTTGAATTTGATGCTGCTGGTAGGAAGGCAGCCCCGTAAAGCTGCGCGCACACAGCAGGATATCGGCACCCGCCTGCGCCTGCGCTTTCCATGCACTTGCAACCGCGCACACCACCGCCTTGGCCCCTATTCTTCTTTATAATCTTATAATTAAACGACCAAGACCAAGTCATGATTGATACAAGCCACCGCATTAGGTCGTTATTGTACAAAACCCTATATCGATACCTTTAGACTCAAAGGGCGTAAACGCCATTAGAATCTGCGGCGTTTACGCCCTTTGAGTCTAAAGGTATCGATATGGTGAACTTCAAAAAACGCGCCGAGCCATGACACAACCGTGTTCTTTTCTTGCGCCGCGCCGGTTCACGCTGACGGTGCCGCGTCGTGGTGATGTTGCAAGGTCTTAATAGTGATCCTATTCTTGACCAAGTTGAGATCTGAAGATGTATATTTTTAATTAACGAAACCCCAAATTGCCCTTGCCACCAAACCCTTGGCAGATGCGTTGGAAGACCGCAAGCCAGATGGTCGAACGGCAAAGACAGCAGGGACGACCTGGACTAGAATCGCATCAAAAACAAATTGGAAATCCATACAGAGGCATACATCCAGCAGTGACACATATATGCTGAGAAGAAAAAGAAACCCTGTAATATGTACAAAAACTCCAAGTCCCTAGCATCAGTGGTGGCAGGGCACTTTCTATATGAATTGTAGGTGCATGCATTGTGCTCTAGAAAGTACCCTCGAGCATAATGCGCACACGTCGCGCGCGCAGGTGCCAGCTCATTAAACCCGCGCCTAATCTAGATCCCTTTCTCGACCACGTCTAGATCGTTTCAGGTACTAATTCTGTCTACTGTTATTGTTATCTTTTTCTATTTATCTTATGACAGTTTTGCTGTTATGATTTGTATTTTAACAGTTTTATCTAGACCCATATCATAAATCCTCTATTATGCATTCGGAAACCGTATATATGACCACCATTATTGCAACCAGTAATGTAACATCAGTATGTTATCTGTGCCATTGTTATAATAATGTATGAAAAAATTACTATTCCCGAACACATGATTGAGAATTTATACAACTGTACATAATTAGGTCTTAAAACACTCGTGTTTTGTTATGTATCAGTTGCATAAACTACTATTAAATAACTAATGTCATTTAGCAGCGGCTACTCTTAAAGAAAAAGTAAACCTACGGCTTACTTGCGGATTAATTTAACGCCTCGCAACTATCACAACACATCACATACCTTCATGCAATATTTTTTTAATACATATCCCAACTAAAAACTTAACATCTCAACGTGTCTTTGAACTGTAACTGTATTACAACAAATATTATTTCAACAGGCTCAAGTAAGCCCTCAAGACTGCATAACACTGACTCATCCCAGCCGTAGCACGGGAAACTGCTCTCTAAAGGCATCTCGATCATCTCCTGTGAATGGTACTATTAAATTATGCTAATAAGATCCAATTTCCATCGGCCGCCGCTTATCGCGCCATCGGACTAATACACGACAAGCGAATTAAATCAATATTATCTGAGCCGGGATATTCGCTTCACCCATGCCACGCGTTCCTGGTTGCTGGAGGTGTGGAGTCGACATGCTTTTGTTGTATAAAGAACTTACCGTCTGCAGGCACAACTTAATCGAGACCCAGGATATACGAGAAAAGCGAGGGTGAGGTGCAACAACTCGACTAATCGCCGTTGCGCTCTCTCAAACCTTACGTCGACTTTCAATTAAGTTATACGCCTATATTTGCTTCCAGTCATTCAGCGATGCTGAACCAAGCCCGGTTTATGTTGCAATGGGCATATATGATTTTAGGGTTCCGTACCAAAATGGTAAAAATGGAACCCTTATGGTGCGACTCTGTCTGCCTGTCCGTCTGTCACAGCAAGATATCTCAGGATCTACTGATGCTATCGACTTGAAATTTGGAATGATGTTAAAAATTGCTAACATGACCCTATTGGACAGAAAAAATCTTATAATTTTTTTTTACTTTTTTTTTAAAGGGGACCGAAATGGGATGTCGAAAATCAATAGTAGAGGTATTATATCGAAAGGGATACCAAATGAAAGGGCTTAATGTGTAGATTGCAGTTAGTCTAGGTACATATTAATTACACCCATGTTTCATTAACTTTTGAAAGCCTCCACAGCTCCTGTAACCCTTTATCTGACCAATATGCAAATAGTGAGTACATTGGGTAAACTAGCAGCGTTTTCATTACTCGCGATACCGAGCCACAGGTTGGGTGCCTATTCTGATTACTAGGGTTTCTAATCAGTGAAGATTTTAATGTACCCACGATTCGAAACGTGGGTTCTATCTCGCTCTTTAACTGGGAGTGAGTGAACTACTGTTACGCCGAAGGAGAGAGGATAAGGAATTGCACGGGCTCACCCAAGAGCGACACACTCAGTGGATGTATGTGAACTTTGGTTCAAAAAGTGTCCGGATTATAATTTATCGGAAACACTGACGCCGACGCGGATTTCCACATTTTAGTTGTTCGCATAACAAATGTAGAAGCGTACCGCTGTGTACGACAGGTGGGTATGACTTGGGTGAATCAACTTTTCTTTGTCAACAAAATTTCACCTTCTCCGACTAAAATTGAAAGGAAATCTTTATTCGGATATTTTTTTAATAAAGTGTATGCTCATTTAAAAGACAGACAATAAAGCTACGTAATGCAAATATTTCTTATTATAATTTTGTTTATTATAACGTTTTTATAAGCAGTGACCCAGCGGACATAGCTGTCCCCTACTTTTGTATGAAAATAAGGCTTCGTCCGCTGGGTCACGCTATTTATTTGTTAAAAACGAGTTTTATTTTTATCTAATCTATCTCTAGATGTAAGATCTTGTTCCATTTAAATCATGTTAAAACATGCAAAAGGTGAACAAATAAGGAGAAAGGGCAATCTTTGCATAAAGCAAAAAAAAGTTGATTCACCCACTTACAATATCTGCATGATAACCGTCCGTACGTCTAGAGGTCGGATGGTAGAAAAGAGAGGGTGGAATCAGGGCATAAAGTGTCTTAGCACACTCTCCGTCCGTAGTACAGTTTGCAGAACACCGACAAGCAGCTCTTTCTTATTGTGGAATTGAGACATATACCGGTATTTAGGATCACCTGATGTATATACGCGTTGTGTATTGGTAATAGTTATGTTAGGATTAATAAATAGTGCTAACGTTACTAGTATCGACGGAAGAATACACCCGCAATTTTCAACTCCCCAGAATACGTCCGCTCTATTCTATTAAACTCGAACACGTATTATTCTAATAAGCCATTAGACGCACATATAATTATTAGCTTATTGCCGGTAATGTATGAGCAGTACGAGATCGGAGATACGGCACCGGTCCGATTAGCCGGCGACATGTCGGGTCATCAGTTTTGCATGAAAGAGCGCTCAATTGATAACAGACCGCGTTTAGCTAATAAATTGTAGGCATAAATGCGGTGAATACATATGAATAAGCGCAGAGGCTAGCATGATGAGTGAGTAAAAGAAGTTGCCTGTTAGTGGGACACATACGAAGAGTAATAGAGACGCACTGTATCCACGACCATAATAGATTTGCCGTTTCCCCTGCCTGTCATAAAAGCCAATTGGATAAGTCGGTTTTTCTAAGACGTGTAGGTAATATATACTTTTTTTTCGATATTCTTCGTCTTAATTATACAGAAAATACAACTCCTGCGTTTTTATTTCCTACGGTTTATCGAAAAGAAATTAAAACAGTGGAAATACATATGAACATTTAGGACACAAGGCTGAAATGAGTCGAAAATAAATCAAGAATTGTAGTTTATGAATCTTTAACACGAACACTATCAAAATATGGGGACTGCAGTGAGTTCAATCTGAATTGATGATGGAGTCCTTAACTCAAGAAGCTCACCTTGAGCTGAGGCGTTCATCGTAGAATTTTAGCGGCTAGAAATACAACATAGGTACAGTTTTCCTACGATGGCGATGAATGGAATAAAATTACTACGTAGGTGACCATACCCAGATAATATTTTTTTTCTATGGACAAAAAACGGGTGCTAATAAAGAAAAAAACTACAGAGAGCGAGATGGTTGGTTCGCAAGTTTTCTCGATATCCAATTAGGCGGATCACCATTTCTGGTCTACAATACCGTTTATTTAAGGACAAAGAAAGAAGGACAGGAGAAACTTTATGGAATGTTTGACATTTTTGGCGAAGGGAGAAAGAGAAAGAAAGTATTTAGAAACGCGTGCATAAAAAGTAGTTTGTCACTATGTGGTCACTGCGATAGTGACACATACAGAATGAAACAACACCCGCCTGTTTCACGGCTACAAAGATAAAATACCTGTCCAATTGTTTAGGTTGTTTGACAGTTAGGAACTTGGGAACGTCTGGCTACTCCCTTCAAAGTCCGCGTTGCTACAAGTACTTACAGTACGATTATTTGGACTTAGACACTCGGCAAATCTCGATATATTTCGGGAGAGATCGGAAGTGCAAATGACACGAGACTCATTAACTGCATATTTATAACATCGTAGTGTGCACTTAACAGTCTAAAACAGTAATGTACATCACCTGCCACAATTACATTTTTTACAGTAAACCTATGAATAACACGGATGTGGCTTGATTTAACTATTACATCGCCTTACTAAGCATATTAAATTAGTCCAGGTAATTTATTACTTTAAAAACTTTATTTACAATAAATACTGACTGTATGATTAATAATAAAACCATAAATTAATAATATTAAATTCTTTGATTTTGAGCTAACCCGTCATAAAAAGTCGATTATAGTCTATTTAAATATTTAGAATATTAATGAAGTTTCTATACTTAGGTTGAGGTTTTATTATTATTTATAAGAAATAGATTTGATTATTTTATGTGAGTAAATTGTAGAGCTTTATATACTCTATGCAGAAACACGAACCTTTACGATTAAAACCGAGACCTCCCGAGTGTCAAAGTGGAAATAGTCGTACTGTACATAGATATACGAAAATCTCCGTTAAGATTTCTCGGTTACCAATACCAACCTACAGATCTAAATAGACCTGTCAGCATACGCAACTTAACTGATCACTCGCAGCCTTAATTAAAACAACCACATTCATAATAACTTTACACAACATTTCCACAACTAAGATAAATCAATTACTCATTCTCATTAAACGCTATCTGGAATCGAACCCGGGACCGTCGCGTGTGGTGAAAGTGTTCACTCGCGTGCCCCTTCGGTTTTGATTTACTTTAGTACTAAGATAAATCCTACGTTTCCTAGATTTACAGCTTTTGGCGAAAGTTGATTTCAACATCTGTCATCAGGTGCGGGGAGGGTATTTCTCTCATTCAAAATGCACAAATACATGATAAGCGTTTCGATATTTCGTTCGTGTTCCAGCAAATCGGCCATTCTCACGAAGTATGTCTGCGGTCACCTAATTACCGCGACGCTGTTTTCATACTAAATGTATGGAGACGCGGTAATTAGACGCAGTCATACTTCGTGAGAATGGCCGAAATATAGCAGCAAGCGGCGGTGATCACAGTTAACTCTTATGGTTACGGTATCGAGGTTGCATATGATTTAATCAAAAGTTGTCGTCACTCGATACCGATAGTCCTTCGCGATAATAATCGAGGTACACTAGTGACATAAAAAATACGCTGGAAATCGACTCTTTTACTTCTTTTCTCATTACAACACTTAACTTAAAGTAGTGGGCACGCTTTTCCCCGAAAAATTAAATCTCTTGAAATCGAGAGTATACCAGTTGCATCACAAATCTCATTTTCATTATTCAAGATGTGGGATCGAATTCATATTCTTGCCTCTTTTGCAAAAAAAAACAAATTCAAATATTTATTTGCCAAGAATACAGTATAATGGTGTTAAATATAATTAATATTTCCATGTATTCAGCCGGTACAGGCATGCAAATGATTACAGATATTTAAACTAGGGTATAAAATAAATATAATTCATTATTAAGCGTCCTGTTCCCTATTATTTATTTAAATCGTCTAACCAGGCAGAGCCATTTATGTATTTAAACTTTATTGTACCAAATGAAACTTTATTATAACAAAAGGCACGTAGGACTTTTCTTCCAGTTAACCTAAGGCCAAAGCAGGTAACTTGGTTTAATTGGTGCAATTCTTATTTCTTACAATTTTTTCCAGTTTATTTTACATTTAAGGTAAACGTCCGAGTGCTCGTCGCTGTCCCAGTAGTTGCCATCTCCAATGTTAAGCCATTCGCAATAGAGGTGACAGCAGGGTGTCAACATTGGGCATTAGCGTGTCGAGCACTGGAACGTTTACCTTATTTGTGCAACAATGTTAGATAAATAATGATGTCAGATAAATGTTCTTACTTTGTAAATATCTATACTACAGGAAAGGGACATTGCTATCACCGTTAGGTATGATCAAGTCCCTTAAGTGCGATCTTATTTTGTTTAGTCTTCAATTTAATAAGCAAAGTAGAAGTTTGTTGATTAGGAATCTCCGGATCCCAATAATTACTCCCAGCACAATGGCGGATCATGTTACGGACTGAAGTTACGGCCACCGGACGACTTGTTTGGAAACTTATATTATTTTATTCGGGATTTCCGGTTGTCCATATTAATTACAGATAGGTATCTGATGTTGAGATTTATGACTAGGAAGACTTAGAAGTAATCAATTATTTTATCTAACCACCAAAATTATAGCATTTATCATGTTAGGCAATTCCAGATTTTTATTAATACAAAACAAATAGATTTATTGTAGGGGTAATATTCATTTTCTTATTTCCAGAAAATGCCACTCTTTGACTCACTTACACGTTAATAAATATAACGAGACGAAAACACTATCAAGATGTCTGTGACAACATTTATTAGGCGGCTTAAATAATCAGAACTACATCACCATCATCAGTCAAAATCAAAACACGTCCACTGTCAGACATAAGCCTCCTTTAAAAAACATGACGGCCTTGTATCGCCCGCTTCCACGGCACAAGCGTGATCGTCATCATGAAATACTGTAATAAAAACATTTTCTGTTTGAGACTGTCTTTTAAATTAGGATTCCTAATCTGTCAGTGTAAAGCACCAACCTAATGCACTCGATATCAAATTACCAAGGCTTAGCACCAGGCAATATAAGATAAGTCCATCAAATAAGCAATTACTCAAAGGAAAATAATTAACATCGCTACAGTAATAAATAAGCTACCGTATTATGGAAGCGAATTGGCTTGTTTTGCAAAATATTTTCTCTTTCCCAACTAATCTGTCAAAGGAAACTAAGCCTTATTGCGGTGGGTTAAGTGGCTAGATTTTTTTAAATTTAGTTCATGGGTGGTAAATTTAAGTTGGTAAAGACATAAATCGAGTGTTGGCATATGAATACTGTGCGCACAATGCGGTGTCGGACGGGGAATCGAAGGGACACTCGCGTAAATCCAGTCGCTTATCGGAATCTCGCTAAGTGATCTGCAGATGCGAGGCTTCGTCGGTTATAAACTAATGTTAATAATAGACGATTTTGAAACAACTTATGTCGGTGTCGGCGTTGTTTACACAGTGAAGTAATTCAAATTGGTTTGCGACTTTTTTTTTCACCTGCAGGCTTTGCTGGTTAGCGGTTCTCGATTGGGAAGGTTTTTCAAAAAGTGAGTGCCCAAAATATTAACCGAATTAGGTCATTCTTCAAAAATTATCATTCCCATGTGGTGAGATCCCGCGTTTTTCAAATGGCATTTTTGGTTGTTATGTAGTTCCGGCCAAGCTCCACAAATTGACCAAAAATGCCATTTGAAAGACGCGGGATCTTCTGGATATTCACCAATATGTGTGCACAGGGGAATGATAAATTTGGAGAATGACCCGCTAGCACACCAGACCGAGTATTTGTCGCGAGACAAAGAGTCGCGTGTTGGTAACGCATGGACGCATGGCGCATATTGTGCGATGATGACTACCTCCCATCAAGGACCACGCCAAGCACCAACACCAACTAGAGTGGGTGGAAGAACACGGCGGGCCTGAGGCATTCGAAGCTCTTTATGAAAAGAGTCAACACACGCTGGACCAACAAACTAAGGAAGTACAGCAGAAGACAACTCGAAATCATAACGGGGGTGTTTACAGGTCCCTTCGGGGTCAAAGGACTCCTGACTAAGCTGGGACTGTCAGACAATGCTGAATGCAGAATAATGCTGCGAGGAAACAGAGACAATGAAACACATATTGTGGGAATGTCATGCCCTCGCCATAACCAGAATGAGAGAATTTGGCACTGGTTACCCAGAGCCAGATGAATTCCAGGCACTACCAATAGGGTCCATCATCCCATTTATGGAGATGGTGGAACAGGTCATGGCGTAGATGCGGTAAGGGGTAATTACACAAAAGATCCCATTGGGTCGAAGTATATCCGCAAGGACCCCTATTACCAAGATAAGATAAGACCTCCCATCAGG
The DNA here is from genome assembly GCA_947034925.1 of Eudemis profundana. NCBI lineage: Eukaryota > Metazoa > Arthropoda > Insecta > Lepidoptera > Tortricidae > Eudemis > Eudemis profundana. The sequence goes on from OX344795.1 coordinate 6,087,978, forward strand.
TAAGCTCATGTGCTTGTTTGCCTCCTATGATGTAAACTTTCTGCTTCGCACTACTGAACTGTGTCGCTTACCGTATTTCCGGACCGAAACGACCTTCAAAACCTCCAAACCTGAAAGGCAAGCGAGGCACTTGTGACTCCTCTGGTGTTGCAGGTGTCTATGGGTGGCAGTAATCGCTTACCATCAGGCGATCCGTCTGCTCTTTTGTCCCTTATGACATAAAAATACACACTGCTATCGATGCTAGCCCGTGAAATCTCAGTCTTAGCCTTAGCTCCCTACTGGTGCATCACTATCTCCAACTCCACTATCAGACTAAACAATTTTTGATTAAGAGTAACTCTGTTATATTATTAGAAAAGTAGCTTTTCATCAAGCATAGGTGTTCAGCTAAATATAAAATATAAGTACTTTCAAAGATTATTTCAAAGAGTCTTAAGTAGGTATTTTCGGGAATTGACTTGCTATATTTTTCAAACTAGAGTATTATTAAATAAATCATTCATTGTATATTTCTAACTAACATACGTTAACATATTTTCAGTGAAGATAGATCAAAATTTCGAAATTGTCTTAAAAGAACGTTGGTACCTAAGGGTTTATTTTTTGCTCAGTCGTTGTGACCATACCATATAACATAAGTTAAAGGATATAGGACTATAAGCACTCAAACTAGCAACGTAGGGCGTCTTGCCTCAAGGCCTCATTAGCCCCCTGACTCGCTGGCACAATAATAACCTCATATCAAACGCGAAACTTTCATTCCGCCTCCGTTTTTCCTCCAAGAGAAACCACAACACTTCCTAGTCTTAATAGGTCGATATTAATTAACACATGCAGCATCCAGCCCGCTATAAATCTAGCCGTGTCGACATGTCGGCTTGTCGATATGTCGATAGTCGATAGTCGGTGGTTGACGGCGGCGGCTGCCGCACGCACTACTTATAATTGCTAGATGTCTCGGTTTGATATTATGTTATGTGATTAAAACATGTGCCATTAGTTATGCCTTTAATGGCTGATGCATGCTTCTATGCATAGACAATTTTTTTACGAAGTAGGGCCATTTAGGCTAGGTGTTATTATGCTTAGATATATTTATACATAAGTAAGATTTGAAAAATAATATTGCTTCAACGAATTTGGAATGTCACAAAACATAAGTAGTACTGTAGGCTTATGATGCTACGCTTTGTCACGTGATAAATAATTGATAAAGCATCCGTCACGTTCTGACCAATAGTGTGCGAGAGTGAAGGATGCTTTATCATTTATTTATCACACGACAAAGCGGCCTACTGAAATGAAAAATAGAAAAAAAATCGGTTGTCTGTAAAGTCGGTTTACTGACGATAGTTGAATGTGACAACGTCATAAGAAAATAAACAATTGACATTGGAACGCCTCAGAGCGAGGTAACGCCGCATACGTCATGTTTTTTCGTGCGTGCAGCCGGCTCCATCGAATTATAAGACGTCGTCACGTCAAAAACCTAAAAGCGATAAAAAGGGAAGAAGAAAGATATCATGACCAAAACACAACACGATACCAAACTCATCTTTCAAAATGTCTCCAGAAGTTTCAAGAGATCTAGAAAATGCCCGCGATTTCTTCCGCGAAGGTGAAAAATATCATGACCCTCTTTTTTGTTTCACCGTAGTCGGATAAAAAGTAACATATAACCATTCGGAGATATCCAGCCATCCCTGTACCAAAATTGGTTGAATTCAGTTCAAGCGGTTTGGCGTGACGTGGGTACAAACACACTCGCATACGTAAAAACGTCCAAATCCCCATTTTTTTTTTTTCAAAATATAGAACTCCTAATAAACCATCTTAGTTATTTTCATGAAAATATTTTCTATGTAATTACAGCTATTATTTTTTTGCAATTTTATAATATTATGCAGGTTTTCATTCGCAAAGCATACCCCCGTGATTGTCCCCTTTTGGCGACTTAGGTCTATCAGGAAAAATGACTAGATATAAAAAATGAGTAGAACGTGATATTGTCAAGAAAGAAAATTGGAGAGATGTATTATTAACTAAGTATAAAAATGCCGATATCAAAAAAAAGTCGAAGATGATTATTACCTAAGTATAAAATTGCCGACATTTAAAAAAGTCCAAGATGATTATTACCTAAGTATAAAAATGGCGACATTTAAAATAGTCCAAGGTGATTATTGCATGATACTTTACATGGGTACCTTTGTTTTATTATATATGTATGTTTATTGTAACAAGTATATGTGTATGTCTATTATTGAAATTATACCCATTCGCTTAATAACTATAAAATAAATCTTTATTATAACTAAACTTAAAAAACTATCTGAATAACGGTAATAAAACAAACAAAAGTAAAGAATAAACTAAAACCTAAATATACCTACAAACGAGTTAAGCTATATACAAAAAAGGAAAATTACAAAAAGAATACCCCTTCAAGCAATTCGGTCTGCGGCATGGTCCCCATTACGCTGGCGGCATTACATACGGCACATAGGGAGGCCCGGCTTCACTTCCAACAATGGGTAATTATGGGTAAACCTTCACGTGGTAAATGGTATAATATGATGAATGATAGTAGAAAGGTGTTTAAGTCTAAATTAAAATGGTGCCAAGATAGAGAGGATCAATTTAAAATGGACAACCTAGCGTTAGTCCATAAAGATGGGAATTTTAAGCAGTTTTGGAAAGGGACAAGGAAAATGGAGGTGAAGCCTGGCCTTCCTATGAACGTGGAAGATAAATGCGACCCCATCGAGATTGCCGAGTTGTTTCGTAATCATTTTACGGTCAAATCGTTGATTGACACTCGAACGGGCGCAGATGTAGAGTATGTGGGTGGGGCCGTAGGGGACAGGACTGTCTTTGCAGCTAAAGCAGTGGCCAAAGTTATAAGCAAGATGCAAAGAGGAAAGTCGCCTGGCCACGACGGCCTCAGTATTGAGCATTTCAAGTATGCCGGTGTTCATCTGCCCCGCGTGCTTGCGATGTTCTTTAGTCTGTGCTTGAGCCACTCGTACTTACCAAAACCATTCATGAGAACAGTTGTAGTGCCTGTGCCGAAGAACAAAACGGGAGACTTGTCCAGGAGGGACAACTATCGGCCCATATCGCTGGCTACGACTGCTGCTAAGATACTCGACAGTATGCTCGACTCTGTACTCGAACGCCACTTGAACATTCATGACGCCCAGTTCGGTTTCAGAGCTGGGCTGTCCACTGAAAGTGCCATCCTAAGTCTGAAGCATACTGTCGAGTATTATACGCGAAGGAAAACACCTGTGTATGCCTGTTTTCTCGACTTGTCAAAAGCATTTGACCGAGTCGACTATAACATCTTATGGCGAAAGTTGGGGAAGACAGGCATACCGAAAGAATATGTGCAAATCCTGAAATATTGGTATAACAGTCAAATAAATCAGGTGAGGTGGGCCGATAGTCTGTCTGCCGAATATAAACTGGAGTGTGGGGTAAGACAGGGGGGGCTTACGTCTCCCAAGCTGTTCAACCTATATGTTAATGAACTGCTGGCCGGACTCAGCAGCATGTATGTCGGGTGTTACGTTGATGGTGTTTGTACGAACAACATCAGCTATGCCGATGACATGGTGTTGCTGGGTCCGTCTATCAGTGCACTTAGGAAGCTGGTGGCAGCTTGTGAGGCGTTTGCAGTTGAGCATGGACTGCAGTACAACCCAAGCAAAAGTGTTGTTATGGGTTTTAAAGCGGGTAAAAAGAAACCTAATTTTGTGGCTCCTATTGTACTACATGGGTCCGTCCTGTCAGCTGTTGAGTCTTTTAAATATCTAGGTCATATTGTAACTTCTGACCTTAACGACGACCGAGATATCGAACGGGAGCGCAGGGCGTTAGCTATCAGGGCTAATATGCTTGCCCGCAGGTTTGCTCGATGTTCCACCGATGTAAAAATCACACTGTTTAAAGCGTACTGCCAGTCATTCTACTCGAGCAGCCTGTGGGTAAGGTACACGAAAAAAGCCTACAACGCCCTGCGAGTTCAATATAATAATGCATTTAGGATGCTGTTGGGACTGCCTAAATGGTGTAGTGCTTCGCTAATGTTTGCAGAGGCCCGCACGGACGGTTTTCAAGCGATTATGCGCAAGAAAATCGTCTCGATGCTAAACAGACTCAGAGGGAGTTCCAACAGGATCCTAGGTGTCATTGCTGACAGGTTCGACTGCCCGATCCTATCGTACTGGATCAGCCAAGTAAAAGGGGTTGCACTGTTTAGATTTAAATAATTAATTGTAATTGTAGACTTTCTTCTAACGTAGAATAAGATATACTAACACCATATGGATGTACAAAACGTCTGAAATAAAGTTTTATTTATTTATTTATTATTTATTACCTCTCTGGATTGCAAGTGCAATTCTTTGAGAGAGGTAAGCGCCAGCTCTGGGATCTCCCGAGGCGTGGACCAGCCGCGGCGACAGGGTCCTCATGAAGGTCTTCATGTCGGCCGACCAGGGTCCCAGGGTCTCAACCGCAAGCGCCGCAAACTCGTAGTCCTTTAACAAGGCAGAGTATTTGCGGCGCTTTAAGGCCTGAGCCTGGTCAGCCGCGGCGCCGGCCTGTGAGCGGGTTGCCTGAATGTGGGATGCAGCCAACGTGTCCACGCAGGTTGCATCCCACACCAGGGCTCTACCGAGTTTCCATGGTACCAATGTGGCACCATCCGGTCGCCTGCCATCGTCTCTTGCCATACCTGCGGGTTCTAGGATCGCCGGTACGGCGGCAGTGGCAAGAGAACGGCGGATGATGTCATTTATGGTACCATGGCGGTATATGCGGCCGGCACTTTTGCTGCAAGAGAGGCCATGTCGCCCCAGCTGGTCCACATCCCTGCCACAGACGCATGTGTGGGACACGCATATTCTGGCTCCGAGTCGAAGGCAAATCGCAATTCTCAAGCAACTCGGATCCAGAACTGTCCCTATGTTGCGTGAGGGAAGAGCGTGTAGCCAGTGGCCCGCCTCGCTCGTGGAGACAGCCAGGATACGGGCCCGCTCCGAGTCATCCAGACTATTGTCAAGCAGCGTAGTGTGGGTTGTCATGAGCCGGGGAGTATCCCAGGCTCTTTGGTGATGCTTTGTGGCTGGAAGATCCACTCCCGGGCACGAGTCGCTCCAGGCCTCCCTGGCCTCCACCAGGCTCGCTATCTCAGTGTCAGGTATCTGTGGGAGATTTAAAATAACACTGACGAGAGACAGCGAACCGTAGGCGGAGGACAGAAATGCCGGCAGTGCCACGCTGGATGAGGAGCGAACCCCCAGTCCACCAAATCTTATTGGGAGAACCGCTTGGGTCCAGGGCGTAATGTCGAAGTTTATATTTAGAATTTTGGAAAGTGTTACTCGGAGGCAATCATCGATGTCCGACAGTATATGCGGAAATTTCCAGACTGGGCAACTGCGAAGCATATACATGAATTTGGGCGTAAACAGACAAGACCGAATTATGTAGAGTGCCATATGAGGACTAATTTCGAAAAGGAGGTTGGATGTGTTTTTAAATAGATTTAGTTTGCAGGTGATGACCGGGATGATTGCCTCGTCAAAAATTGGTGAGCCTAGAAGGGTGAGTGATGAATTTGAATGGACGGAAATGTTTGGCATAACTACATTGAAATTTGTGAGAATTTCTATTCTTTTTTCCGGTGAAAGGTGCTTGGGTAGAAATATTTCGCATTTGGTATAATTTAATGAGAGGCCGATATCAGAAAATTTCTTAATTATCATTTGTAGATCCTGTAGAACTGTTAGGGCGTCTCCGCCTAGGGAGCCATCATCCAGATACCATAAGTTGAATTTAGATTTTATGTCCGAAATTATGGGTTGAATGGCTAAACTGAATATGGCGGGCCCAAGCGGGTCCCCCTGTTGGCAACCCACACTTGAAGAAATAACTTTGTCACCGAAAAGCAATTTTGTTGGTGCCCCATAGCATTGCCACAAGTATTTGTACAGCTCTGGTAGTTCTTTTTTTATTTCTGCTAAAAGGGCACCACGGTCGACCGAATTAAAAGCGTTTTTTACGTCAATTTTGATAAATACCTCATAGTCGGGGCGAATAAGGAACGAGCGTGCCGCGTGTACGGCTGCCTCCGACCCGCCTTTGACTCCGAAGCCCAGCTGTCGTGGCTTGAAAATGTTGGTAAGCCTCTGGTTAAATTTTCGGCAGCAGAGCTTCGAAGCCAAGCGCCTGAGCGTACAGCCGACGGCAATCGGCCGTATGCCGCCGTCCTTTTTAGCCAGTGCTACCAGGTTGGCGCCGTACAGGAGTGGCACGATCTCAGCGTTCACGCGGCCTGCAAGCATGAGGTTTATTAGCCCAGTGAGTTCTTTAATTAGGGCTGGTCCTTTATCCCCTGCAGCAGTTGTAAGATCTTTAAGATGTTGAGGGGATAGTCCATCTAATCCGCCGGCAGAACCATTAGGGAACGACCATATGGCCTGCTGCACTGCGTCTTCGCTCATAGTTGCGTTATCATCTTCCGGCACCGGAGGATCTGGTAGCTGGGCTGAGGTGCGAGGTACTGGATGCTTGTCTTTTAGGGCGGCATAGGTCTCAGCTGAGTGCGTGGCCAAGTCGTCGTTGGAAAATAGGAGGCGTGCAGCGCCGCTCACATTACCTTCCGAGATTTTACTTTCGATTGCGGTTATTTTTGAATGTAGTTGAGAGTTAAGTCTATTATTCTTGCGGCGGTTTTGTGGGATGGTGGGTAGTTCCGGAGCCAACAAGGTGTTCTTTTTGATTTGGGTAGTTAAGGAGTCCTTGTTAGCTTTATCTGCATGAAGGACATGGTACGAAAATGTGAGCAAGCGCTCCCAAGCTTGGGGGGTGTTTTCCTTGACGACCTTGGCAACGCGCTCGGTGAGGCAGCCGGCCACGGATATTCGCGCGCCCCGGGGTATTCTTTTGATAATCGGGATGTTAGCCTTTAACAGCCCCAATCTCTCGGCAAGCGTAATTGTACTGTTTGCGGTTGATCTTGTTGTATCTCTCGCGGGAGATGATGGCAGGGGCTGAGAAGCGCTGGGCAGCGGGGGATCGACATCCATACGAGTCCCATGTCGGCGGGTGGTATGGATTGCGAGCCCCCGCTGCCCCTTGTATTGTTTATCGTCTCCGCAAACAGGACATTTTAGCAACTGTACCGAGGTGAAACAGGGCTGCGAAGGCATTAAAATACAGTAAGATACTTACAAATTAAAACACTTACAAATAACAGATATGAAATAAAATTAAATATAAAACAAGCCACACCGACAACGAAACGAGAGGCACTATTTTACGTATTTAAGTAAAAATAAAATCTGTTCACATTGTTTGTAAAAACACTTAGTGACAGGACGGTGACACCGGGCGTCTATCACATACGGGGCGCCGCCCCGGGCGCATGCGGGGCTTATTTCTCTTATAAGGGCCGTTTTGCACGCTCTGGTCGAGATCAATCCGAGTCGGTGGCGTAGATATCGGAAGCACTTTGTCATCTACCCATTACAGCAGGCCACCATGCGCTAACAGACCGTTAATCTAGGTGTGAAATTGGATGTGAACTTGTAGATGTTTGTTGCTCTGGGCTATTATATATAATATACTTTTCTGTTTTTCAATCAAATTAGAGGCCTATATTTGCTAAATATTGAAAAAAAAATTCGGGAGTAATTTTATTTGACATGTTTATTTTCTGACAAATTCTAAATTATATATATATATATTATACTTACTCTTATATAGATTTGTGACTCGAATGCCATTTCGGTTATAAACAATCTTGCACCAATTAAAGTCTCTGTTTTACCCGGTGGTTGACCGGTAGAGAATGCCTTAAGGCATTAAGTCCGCCGTTTGTACTTTTTTATTATTGTGCAATAAAGTTTAAATAAATAAATAAATTATTACCTAAGTAAGTATATGATGACTTATATCAGTTTACTTCACATTAAAATAGATTGTGTATCTTCCTATCTCTAAAGAGCTAAATAGTCTAGAAACTTCCACTACTCAGGAACATGCCCTCCTGTAATTATCGAAAAGAAAATCATAATTATTATTTAGAACATTTTGTAAGAGATTGTTGACATTTTTATACTTAAACTTTCTGGATCATAATCTTGTCAAAATATTATGTTTACATTGTTAAATATTGGCATTTCTATACTTATACTTTCTGGGCTATAGACATTTTTACATATTGACATTTGTAAATATCGTCATTTCTATATCTCGGCATAAATAGCCTTGGACAATTTAATTTTATAAAATCGTCATTTTTATACCTAGTCATTTTTCCTGATAGACCTAAGTCGCCAAAAGGGATTGTCCCATATTGACCGAGTGAGCGAAGCGAACGAAGTGTCTCTGCGTCAGCTTAGACAAAAATGCTTTGGTACGTCCGACCGGACGTCTGTTCTCCTCGCAATTCTCAACCGATTCTCGTGAACAGGTGCGATAATTACACAGATTTTTTTTGTAGATTTATTTTTCGAAAGTTTTAGTTTTTGGTATTGTTCATTTTTTTCTACAACTCATAGAGCCACTAGTTTTAACTATGAAGATCTAGTGAAAGGACGTATGTCTTGCCTCCATATAATGCAAAGGACACTTACCCCATTTCCTTTTAATTACGACATTTTGACGGAAGACGGTTCGTTAAAATTTAATGTGTTAGTGCGCTAAGTACTTCTTCTCACGATAATTTTCTGTCCCGCAGTTTTATTATGCTAATAATCATCACATTTGCACTAAAACCTAAAGCCGCATACATAAGGAGTAGGGACTGACCTTTAAGAGATTAAAATCATAACATCTGTGTTACGATCTAGATCATTTGTGCTACCAACTCTTCATTTCATTGCTTTTAATTAAAAATATATACAAATTCAATACTACCTTATTTAGCAATAATAAAAACTAACTAATATTATCATTATTTAAACGTCATGGTCAACGTGACGGATGAAGTTTATGTAATTTCTAATCTGGTGACAGTCAATAACCAGCCTGGCTCGCTAAGCCACCTTAGGAAGATAAAAAAATCGTATGCGAATCCGACTCTTATTTGGCCGGTTTATAATAAAACGATAAAACTGATAAAAGCCTAAGTTCCCCTGATAAATAATATGATGTGTATGATACGTTTTAATACACAACGTCGCTAACCCAATCAACGACGAATAATTTCTCGAGTTAGCAAGCTCAATATATGATTCAACGTTATCACTTGACGTTAATCTAACAAATTTTTATATCGCGCTATACCGCGCGCTAAGCATTTTAAATAGATAAGATCAAAACACAAAAGTGTTTTTTTATGACAAAAAAAATCTCATGGTATCGGCATATTCAACAACAAAGTATCCAACTTGAACTTCCAAACAGACTATGTACTGAAAAATAATAATAATTTCGTTTCAATATTAACACGGTTTTAACTGAATTGTTAAAAATGTTGAATTAGGTCGCTCTATTACTAACGGTACGAAGTATTTGAAACGAAACAGCCCGTCACTGATCTTGATAATTTATCAACATTTTAAGAAATGGTCAGATAGATTGTAAAGAACAATCTCAACAATGTCGTCATTGACTGAACTAGTGAAACGGTAGTTTTAATATAGGAAGCTGTTAATTGCGTATATTGGAGTGTGTGCGATAAATAAGGTTTTAATTGCCATCCTCAGATAGGTACATGTCACGTCGCTTAGAGACACAGGGTCGCCGCTATCGACGAGCAAAATGTATGCAAATAACAGCATATATTAGGGTTGCGAGTTCACTTTTACTGAACTAATAGTTTATATCTTTCCATTACTAAACGTTTTGAAAAAGATATGGCTAGTTATTGGGTCATTTTATAGAAAGTTGTTCAAAAACTATTTTTGAGATCTGAAATTTTTTACATCATTTATACACGGAATTGCGCGTAGGTACGTTTCTGATATATAAAAAATAGTGTCTCAAATTTTTAATTCAAACATCGCTCTTTCGTTCCGTTCATGTTCCATTACAGCCCTACAAGTGTATATGAAGGGTACACGGAAGGAACATGTCTAGTCACCTTTTTTTTTAAATGAGATTTTAATCTCAAAATGTAGAGCTCGCAATAAACTATAACTTACCACTTTACCACACACCGTACAGGTGAATATCGTAAAATAATATATATATTTTTCACTTTTAAAGAGATGGTTGCCATAGTAGTTGTTCCCGACGACTAACTTTCAAACCGCTATAGCTCAAAAAGTCACTTAGGTGACTAGACATGTTCTTTCCGTGGACCCTTCATATGGAAAAGTAACGGAATCGGAGCAAAACATACTAGGAAATATTTTTCTCCTATCAGAGTCGATAGTACTCGCGATTCTGAGTACAAATGATGTTAAATAGGGATGTAACGATAACGATACCGATACCGATATATCGGTATCACCGATATATTGGATCGTTACATCCCTAATGTTAAATTTCTCAGATCTAAAAAAAAAATTATAAAATTTCCTATAAAACGGTCCTATTATGACAAGAAAAATTTAAACAGATGTAGTGTGTCTGCAGATCTGGTTAAGTTCGCCAGAAGTCTATACACTCTAAACTTTAACTTAACGTTAACTTAAATAAAACTAACAAGATATTAAACATATCAACGAAAGCTGATTAATTAAAACAGCAAGTTCATTAGTGATTAAAACAACAATCTTGATAATTCTTGATAATTTTAACAAATATAATCCTTGTTTCTATCATTATTTTCTTCTTTGTATGATTCGATCATGTTTAATTAAATTAGTTACCATATACATCAATGTTTGTTGAATCAAATCAGAACATGGTTAATTGAACTATGATAAACGATCAACATCATCTTAGTAGGTGCATCTAACGTCTTGTTAGGCTCGTATGGAATCAAAATACTTGATTATAACTATCACAATCTTGTTAGGAGCAACCAATTTTTTTTTTATAGTGTAGAAGTAAAAAGCGTTCGACTATTCATGGTGGAAGTCTTTAAGGGAGTCTATCTTCAGCAGTGGACATCTCAGGGCTGAAATTATGATCAAAAGCAACTCAAGGAATAAGATAATCATCAAGAACTGATAAGTATAGTTTTAGGTCTCTTTAACCACCCGTCCATGCGAAGTTAAAAGTGAAACTTAATTATATTAAAGTCAAAGATAACATTTTATATTAAAAGATACGTTCCGAATTTCATTAACTAGACAAGTCTCATTTGCTTCCGTTAACTTTGCAAAGAACTCCAGTGTAAACAGCGCTCAGATTGTAGGTAGGTACAAAAACAGAAAAAAAACACAACTAATTATTAATCTAATAAACATTATTTTAAGATATAATAACCCTACGAAGCAGGAGGTCCTGGATTCGAATCCCGGTAAGGGCATTTATTTGTGTGATGAGCACACAATCTCTATGTATTTAAGTATTTCTATCTATTAAATTTTGACGACCCCTTTAGCTTAGTTGGTAGTGACCCTGCCTACGAAGCAGGTCCTGGGTTCAAATCCCGGTAAGGGCATTTATTTGTGTGATGAGCACGAATATTTGTTCCTGAGTCATGGATGTTTTCTATGTATTTAAGTATTTGTATCTATTAAATATATCGTCGTCTAGTATCCATAACACAAGCCTTATTGAGCTTACTATGGGGCTAGTTCGATTTGTGTAAGATTGTCCCTTAATATTTATATTTATATTAAATATATCGTCGTCTATAGTATCCATAACACAAGCCTTATTGAGCTCACTATGGGGCTAGTTCGATTTGTGTAAGATTGTCCCCTAATATTTATTTATATAAAAAAAAAAAAAATTTTTTTTATATTTTTTCAGTCACAGTTAATCCCACAATGTTTCATCATTCATGGAGTCTTTTGTGCTGTAATAAGCTTTAGGAATGAGTTTACGCTTTACACAATTCTTAAATTTGTTAATAGATAATTCAGTTACACGTATTCCCATTACCCATGAATGATGATTTTATTTTATGGAGCCGAGTGGCGGGAGCATATATTTAATTCTAGTATTAAGATTATGTCACAGTTCTTCTTAAAATTCATGATGTTTTTATGTACATACACAATATTCTCATAGATGTATAGACAATGCAATGTCATTACATTAATGTCCTTAAACTTATCTCGAAGTGAGTCTCGATAATTTAGTAACAAACATCTAAAGATCCAAATATCTTCACAAACTTTCACATTTACATATAATATTAGTAAGTATGGTACGAGTAAGTAAGAACCTATAGACTATTCATAACCTCAAAATGTTGTTTTTTTGTCTAAAACTGACATTTTTTTATTGGGGACCACACAAGGTAACCGTACATAACTAGTTTTAAAAATAACTAATGTTACCTACATTATGTTAGGTGTATTATTTAATAATGATTATTAATTGGGTAATTTCGAACATGTGGTAATTCTGAAAATTAGATTTTTTTGCGAAACCATGCAAGTTTGCGTGTCTGGTATAGTGTTAATATCACAGTAAACATATATGTTTCGAGGTTTAGGAGAAATTCTTAATTTTCGAAATTACCCCAACTTCTAACTTGCCCCAATGCACCTTAGTTAGTTGAAGGAATGACTATGGGACTGGTAGTCTAATATGCAGAGATTATAAATTATAAAACAGTAACAGTGTTGACAACAGCATTTCTAAATTTGGGTACTATTTTCTTGCCTAATGTTACCCCGAGTGTTCTAAGTTCCTCCTTTAACGGTAAAATGGGCATTTTCTTTTAAAATGTCCTCTTAACTAGCAGTTAACAGGTCGTCACAAAACTGACGATCAGTGTCAAACTCCATATTTTCGTCACCAACTGACAGGTTAAACGGTATTTAAACATAGCTTAGCTTTCGACTAACCGTACATTTTAAAATAAAAATGTCCATATACCCTGGGATACATTTTGAGTATTTGGACATCGTTTTGTGATTTTTTTTGTCAGATATTATTAAGTAAAAGAAAGGCAAAGGTCCCGGTGGGTCGAAGAGTATCCGAAAGGACCCTGATCACCAAAATACCTAGTTGAAGAAAGAGAAAGTCGTCATTGAAAATAGAAAACTTCCTAGCACGTATGAATTTTTATAAGCAGAAACGTCTGCTAACGAAATCTAAATGTTTTTATTGAAGCATTAATTGAACCTTCCTAGAACAACAGTATAATAGCAGTAATTTTTCTTCCTACAAAAAGTACATCGCGCGCTTGAATGTGTGCGCGCCGTGTACGAACGCACTAACTACGAGCAAAGAAATAAGAATGCGTAAGAATGCTCCAGTATGGACCGCACTCAAACAGACGTGCTATGGCGCGTCTGTGTGAATACGTGTCGCGCTCTCCTAAACGGCCGAAGTTGGACTACTTATTCGTCTTTATACTTTGCCAGACGTTTTGATAAACACTGGCATGTTCCCGCTTCGTCTACGAGGAATGAGCATTAGATCCTGCCACATATTCATACAAATCTTGAGACTCATCTATCAGGCCTAAGTCCATTTCTCGATCACGTCCCGGCGTGCCTAATTAATTCCCATATGAATAAACATGCAGTTATTAAAGGTTTTCTTTAATCAAAACTTTGTTATTTATGGCCTGGAACCCGTCCGGTGGATTAGCATAGACAACACGGCGTGATAACGAATGGGGTCGGTTCGCTTCCGATATTATGCTTTTACGGTAGTCTGTTCTTGGTATATCTTAAGTTTTCATTAAGTACATAAATTATTTAAAAATGATTAATGCTTCTTTGTATTTTGTAATGCCCAAAAATTTAAAAGAAAGTCTAGAATTCTGCAGAATCGTGTGATATTTAAATTATGTAGATGACGTCGAAGAGAAACATCTTTTTGGTATATCAATTGTTACAGGGTCATATTTATTAAAGCAGAAACGCCTGCTACCGAAATCTAAATAAATCGTTATTGAGTCATGTTACAGAGCTAAAATGAACATTTATTTCCTACCATACCATCACACGCCTTTTTATTATAAAATAACAGGAAATATGTTTTAATTCATCCAAAGAAGTCCTCATATAACAACAAGCAAGACCCCAGCGTCTGTTCATCACTAACAAAGCAGAATACATAAAACAGACATACATCAATCAACGCTAACGAATGCAACACATATGCATGAGCGCCATAATTCAGGCATAGCCGCGTGCATTTCATAGCTAACTCCGCCGCGACATTGAAAAAGCTTTATGTGTTATAAAGATATGAGGCGCTTGTGGCGTGATGGAAGCGCAGTTGTCGACAGGGCCATTTGACGGGTGTACAAATAATACTAACCCACATACTGGAGCGATGTTAAGATGCGTGTACAATGCTGATGAACCATATCATACTATGAATATCGTTATGAAGTGCGACAATAACATAGGTACCTAACCCCGCACCTCCACCATTTGTAGCAGCAGTGGTAAAGATATAAACATTATACTTTATGCTAGCATTTGCCCGCGGCTTCGCCTGGGCTACCTCCATTATTATCCCAAGGGAACTCTTTAACGGGATATAAATTATACTATGTTTCAATCTTGCTATCGCGTTATTTGATAACAAACATCCAAACCTCCAAACATCTTCACAAAGTTTCACATTCATAATACATATTTATTGGATTGGATTTGTTGGTAGGATCTTGTTTTACTTTACGATTTGGTGAAATCCCAAATATAAAACTATTCCTCGTTCGACATTATTGTTAAATATTGCTTTTAATTAAAAAAACAAACAGTGTGGACGGCGCGTTGGCACCAGCGCGGTAAATAACAATCTGCGCAAACGAGCAGCTAGATCCGCGCACAAATCAACGCGGACGCACTCCCACGCAGCACACACGACGTGTCCCTACAATTGCACGTTATTTGCACCAAGGCTCGTTTAACATTGTTGGGAATAATAAAAATACTTTTCATCACACTTGCTCGAAAATGGGTCATTACACGTAGGTTTTGCGGGCCGTAAATGACCTATTACGCCCTAGGGCGTAATGGTTTTCTTTTTAAATTTGAAACGGTGGTTCTGTTTTACTCCTATTTGTCATGTTCAATGAAAACGCCAACTTACTTTTTAACTTTTATTACTGAAATATTTATTTAAAGAGAACTGTTATTGCAAATACATGTAAACACATATTTCTGTAACATTAATTAAACGTTTAAATAGTGTATTTCAGTATTTTGCAAATATAAAATCAACCATTTTAAGTCTTTACCGCTATGGTTTCCGAACGTGACTTGTCGTCTTGATATATGTCACTAATGTCACTGTCAGTTTTACAATTTTATTTAGGTTAAGTAAGGTTATTTTAATCAGATTTCCTCACAAGTGTGATGAAAAACATTGTGTGTGCCACGGGCGGTAAAGGAATTACAAACTCGTGTTATTAAAGCCCTCGGCTTCGCCTCGGCCTTGTAACAAACACTCGTTTGTAATTCCTTACTTACCGCCCTTGATACACAATGTACTATTACGTGAAACCTGGCCGTAAAGTGGCAATTACCGTGAGGAAAATCTCATTTCCTGGCCTGGGGGAAACGTAATAGGACATTGTGTAGCAAGGGTAGTAAGTAAGGAGTTACAATCGAGTGTTTGTTATAAGCCCGAGGTGAAGCCGGGGGCTTTAATAACACGAGTTTACTTACCGCCGTATATACACAATGTACTAGTATTTACCAGGGGAAGTAATAAAGAAGGCCCCAGATCGTATATTTATCGCCCTTGCCTTCGGCTCGGGTGTCAAATACCTGTGATCTGAGGCATTCTTTGTTTTACCACCCTAGTAAGTAATGTACTATTATTTCACCTAAAACTACTTTACAGAATTACATTACCTACCAACGAAGACACTATTAAGTGACCATTAGAGCCTTATCACACTTGCGAGCGAGCTGCGGGCGAGTTAGAAGCGAAGCTCCATACAAAAGTCGCTGGTTTTGTATGGAAACCCGCCCGCAGCTCGCCCGCAAATCGCAAGTGTGATATTACCCTTTGTAGACTGGTACAAGGTCTACGGGCACGTGGTCACGTAGGTAACATGTCGAACGATTCCGAATTGTTCCCGGCAGTTGCTTCTCTGGTGATGATTAAATGATTCTGTAGCGTACGAAAACTACCTGAAAAGTAACAAGCACTACTTAGTGCGCAAAATAGAACTTTCCGTACGATATACAGCTACGAAAAGCATCGTTTTTTGTTTTTGAGCAAGTGTATTAAAACAAATTTTGAATCTATTTCCATTTTGATTTTAGCACTCCTCAGTTACAGTTTTGTAAAAAAAATTAATGTAGAAACGCAGTATTGCTATGATTTTATTATATTTATATATATAGAATAGATGAGTTTTTATTTAACTCTCGGTCATCAAACAAATTGTAAATCTGTTCAACTTGTAAAAGAATAGCTCCCTTAATACCCGCCGCAGCTTTCTCCACAACTGTACGTCTAGCATAACTGGCCGCGTCTTCGTTTCTCGCGCGACAGATCATCACCTGTCACTGTCACACGATATTGAGTGGAAAGAGATAGGTAGCATTTATCGCGCGACAAAGAGTCGCGTGTCACAGTTGTGCTAGAGGTACTGGTTGTTCTTTATCTCCGTTTCACTCACTGATCTGTTTTGCAAAGTGCTCGTCGACACGTTACTACATAAACTACACCCCGATCGTTACTCATAATCAGGGAAACGGCAAATAATGGTCCAGAGAGGTCAATGGTTTGTGAGATAGTTCCCTTGTAGGTCTTTTTGTCATATATGAAATATTCTTGTGTTCGGGAGAATATGGTGAAAGTGTTCCGCGTGCTCGTCTGCATGCGGTGAAATGACTTTTATACAACTTTTCTGGGCAAAGGCCTCCCCTTTTTTTCCCACAACCCTTGTACCCTTACTTAAAAAATTGCCATAATATTAATGTTACATAGTTAGGTGCCATCTTGACAGTCCACTTCAGTGACATCTTCTGATTGGCTATCTATTCAGCATCAAGCATGCCTAAGAACCACCAAGGATACCAGTTATGTAATAAAAAAACCAGACAAGTGCGAGTCGGACTCGCCCACCGAGGGTTCCGTACAAATTTGTAGGTACATATATTAAAGTACCCTATAAATGTTGATTCCCTTAGTAAATTCTTTTTTTTTATGACTTAATTAAAAATGTATAGTGTTCAGATACTTGTAGTATAAGACGCTATTACTTGCCAAATTTCATAGTTCTGGGTCAACGGAAAGTACTCTTTGAATTTTGGTTTCCTTGAGAGTGTCGAAATTTACGTTTTTTGCGGTATAAACGACGGTATTTTTTTTTCACGTTAACTTAGAAATTTGATTTTTCACAGCTTTAAGGACCGTAGACCGGAGTACATGGTTTTATTTTCAACTCCTTACCTCTACGCGTTCCCGAGATAAAGGGTCTTGACAGACGGACAACAAAGTGATCCTATACCTAAAGGGTTTCGTTTATTCCTTTTGAGACACAACACCTCTCTTTTCCACAGAGGATTAGTTATAAAATGGTTTCATAATTGTCGAAGATATCTCAAAGAGAAGAGGAGATCTATGAAAAAATATAACATGCCTTTTCAAACTCGGGACAGTCGGTAAGGCGTGTTGTAATATTGTTGTTTAATTTTTCTTTTGTCATTTATTTTTCTACATATAATCGGAAATAGAGACTCAACACAATGGTTTCGTGAATATTTGCCCACAGACTGGTGGCACATCTGTGGCATAGGATCTCGTATCATAATGCTATGATAATTCTCCCTGTACTGCATATAAATGGCACGAAGCTCGCCGCAGTCACATGTGGTCAGAAAACGCAGCGACTCGCTCGAAATACTTTGACTATCTATTGTAGATTGTATTATACACGAATAAGTTGATATAGGTAAAAAACTTAGAAGTACCTTTCTTTTATGTAGTCGTATCGTCTCTTTATTTATTTACGAGAGCACATTCTTCGTCTGACAGGATGGAAGAAATAACCCTATTTTTTGTTTCATATTAACGGAACTTATGCTAAGTGAGTCCACATGTGTACTGCGTGTATTTGTGCTGCACACATAGTAAGGTGCATTGGGGTACTTGTGAACGTAAGGTAATTTGGAAAATTAGAAATTTCTACTAAACCATGCAGGATTTTTAAGGAGCGCAATTAATCGAATCGATATATTAACACTAGACTAGACACGCCAATAGAGCTATTGGCGTGTCTAGTCTAGTGTTAGCTAGTTACGGTAATTACGAGTATATGTAGCGCGGATCACGAGAAATCCTTAAATTTTGGAATTACCCCATGTTCCAATTTACCTCAATGCACTTTAATAAAAAATCGACCTCGGAATGTTTATAAAAACACCAAGTAAGTGAATAAAAACGTGCGACGAACCTCTGTATAAAATAATATCAGTGTTGACTTATCAAAACAGCGAATATAAATGCCCAATGCAGCACATACTTGCCTGTTGTCAATATTAGTTAATTTAATCGATTTATAACGTTATTAACAATCATACACGAAAAAATCAATCAATCATACTACTAGTTTTGCTCCTTGCACGTTTTAAAAATACCTACACATTTTTTTTAAAACATAGGATTAATAACCGTATTTAGAGACGTTGTAACACTACCTTTAACTTTATACTACTGGAGCACAGACATATCGAGAATCGAGATAAAAGGCAATAGTTTGTATAGCAACCAAGCGTGTAACGTTTTTCGCTTGGCATTTGACGCCAAAAGTGTAATTTACTGATGGAAAACACACATTTTCCACTTCATTTGGTGGTATTTGAACAATTAATTATACCATTATTATCAGATTTCAAAATCTGATAATAGTATTAGCAGCAACTGAAGTTAAAGGTGTGCAAAGTAGGTCGCCACCACTTCTTTTTAGCGCGCAAGGTACATACGCTTTTTCTTTCTAAATACCTCGATAAATTTATGTGGTTTAGTAGAAAAGTAGCTCCTGCCAGTAAAGCTACTCCTATTCTGCTAAATTACACGAACGTAGCTGAGTGTGAGGAAAACTATAAACATTTAACTACAACATTTAATGCAAGGTTACACACAAATCGGATGCAGGTGGTGAGTGGATTACCAAGGACTGTCATAAAAGCAGCATTATATGTATTTAATTGTATCATTGCCATCTTATTGCACAATCCACCATTACTGGTAAGGTTTCATTATTACTTGCTGTAATTTATGGATTCGCTTGTTAGATAACGGGCAGCAGGTAATTTAATCCAAATCCAAACTAATATATAAATGCGACAGTAACTTTTTACGTTATTTTGATAGTGCACTCTTTAACACAAAATAAGCTTCAGCAAGTTGCCGTCCGTTGTTGTGGAGATACCATGTTCAGAGAGACAAATATTTCATATCCAGGATCAAAAGAAACTTGTAGCTAATGCCATGAAGATCATCTCTGACTTAAAATCTTAGATTACATGAGATTTGGCAATAAGTTTTACATTTCGGCAGCAAAGCTAATGTGTATCATGGAAGATGCCATGAAAAATTCCTTTTTCTTTTAGCTTCGAACCTTCCCGTCTAGTTTATCTGGATTGCTCAGTCTGTACGCGATCAAATCTGTACCAACAATTTTCACTTTGACATTACCTGCTCAAGTTTACAGTAACCGATACCATCTCTGATCTCAGTCTGTCGGTTTTGGTAATTAGTAGTTACCATAATGTAACGCGGCGGGAATTATGCGGGTATGGCATAGCTATTCAAATTACTCCTTCGTTATAATTGTGGCCTAAATACTTGTTGAACATATTTGCTAAGCCCCTTTGCTTGTTGAGGCATACGCCACAGCATTATTAATTAATTAGACATACATAATTAATTGAGATACGTATATGGAGCTGCGGTTTGTTTAGGTATCTGAGCGTCGATTATGCGGCAGCGGCGATACGCTAGCTAAACAAAAAATCTGATTGACGATTGTCGGACTCAAAAGCAGCTCTATAGATTTTTTCAGAAGTAACATACTTTACCTAAAAAGTAAATTAACTTCTTTTCTGCCATCGATCTAGTCCTAGTTTCAAACCTGTCGAAGTGGATATTCTTAGTAGTTTTCGACGTTCTTCCCATTTTTTTAGAATATAATTTAAAATTCCATGCAATAAATATTAGAAGAAATTCAGAGTCAATTTACCACTTCGACATTTTAACACAGACCCACATAGAAAACTGTAAAACATTTTAGGTAGAAAGTAAGTAGGTAGGTACCTATATGACGTTTTGACAAAAAATTCTCGCTCAACCCTTGTTCCTGCTAACATGAGATATGACTGGTTCAAATCAAGTAAGCTCGAAAAAATCATTCCAGTTTATTTTTGCATTGATGGCAGCAGTGGGTACTGCTTACTTCAACAAAGTAATAAAATGATCAGCAATTTGCAACATTGCCTGCCATAGCCCACGGCGTTCCGCGTCCCAGTGCGTGCCCACAACCGCTGACTTTGATCCTCATAAATAAATGATTTCGTTCACGAAACTCACGCGCACACATATGGTCGGTTTTGCATTCTGCTCCGACTGACGCTAAGTACTATTTATGCTCCTAGTCGGACCGTAATGTATTATGTTTCTAGCGCGGATGTATGAAGCTTTAAGGAATTGTAGGAAAGCTATACAAACTGGAATGCCTGTTTTTTGAGTCCAGGATAAATTGTGGTACTCAAATTCTCAAGAAGTTTATTTGTAACTTTCTATATAAGGTCATCCTTTGTTAGTGACTGTAACTTGCATTAACAATAATATGTTTAATGCTGCAAACATGTCTGAGTAAATTTTCAATGTTTCTACCGTGGCGTTTTTAGTCATTAACCATTAAAACTAATAACTTTGCAAAGAATGACGATAAAAGTTGAGTTTACAAACGGACGAAAGCCGAATCGAAACAGAGGATGATTTTATCAGTAATTCTTGCCACTCGTAATATTTGCACAAGTACATGAAACGGTAATGAATGATATTTAGTGAGTGGCTAAAAAAACGGAAACTTCATCCGTCTTCGTAAACATTATATTACTCCAATATGTTGAATAAACTTATCACTCTTATCAGTAAAGGTATCTGACATTAGATTACTTACGATAAATATTTCAACATAATAATTTTAATTTTTAAACTAACTTCAAAACCAGCTCGAAAGTACCACTGTCTAGCGTCCAACCTCACCTGCATTAATTTCCCCTAAAGCGTCGTATAATTGCAAGTATTGCAAGTATCGCGGATCATGAGTGTGCGGCACCGCGCACGCGCGCTGATAATCAGGTGTTACCCGGTACCCTATAAACGCCCGTCGCCGTATACAGGACGATTTTCATTCAATATAATTTCTCATTGTTTTTTCCGGGCTCGTAACCGGTATTTTGCAAAAACCCCGAAATAGCCCAATATTTTGAATAATTGTATGCTTTTTATGTAGAGCTCAACAATATATTTCGTCGCTATACTTACTCAACCACGTATCTACTCGAATAGTTTGATAGAAAACGCACCTGTGTTACGAGTAGAAAAGTGCGATTTTCCTATGAAACTATTGGAGTAGATACGTGGTTGAGTAAGTATAGCGGTGATTTAAGTCATGATTTCGTATTAATAGATTGTCCGGTTCAAAAAGAAATAATAAACCGAAGAACGGAAAAAATACCGGTATTTTTGTATGGAGCAAATACCGGTTTCCGAGCCCTGGTCTTTATTGATGCAAAAATTAAAAAAAAAATTGGCTCGGGCGTGACTCGAACCTGCATCTCCACTGTTCTCTTTGTTTTGTGCTTGAACAGGTGTTAGCTCTGGGAGCTGTCACAACTATCGGACTTCGTGGTGGTAGGCTGCCTCAGCAAAACCTCAGCCCCACGGGTGTGTAAACACTGTTTTACGCACGCGCGGGCACTGGACCACAGTGGAGAGTGTACACCTAGACTAATAAGATTGCGGTTAATGATCTTGTAAGTTGTTGTCTTAACTGAAATGCAAGGGTAGTCGAGAGGCCACTGCTCTCTGGGCCAATACCGGTGGCTTTCCAACTGGCGCTACCGAGCCCCCGTTAGAGGCATCGAATTTTTCAAACTCTTATTTTTTTATACGCCAAACAAGTGCTTGAGGAGACGGCGAGGGCTCCATGGTTTATCAGGGACGCGGCCGGCCCTCCGTCCTGTCCTCGGAATCCCCTGTTTACAGTATTTCAAGTCCTTTAGTGCGGCATAGTTTACCGACCACATTGCTATCTGGCAAGGAGTCACTGTTATGATAGCAGTTGACCTACAGGAATATATTGAGGTAGAAGGAAAAACTGTTTGTACGTACCTCGCGTGCTAAAAAGAAGTGGCGGCGACGTACTTCGCACGCCGCCAACTTCAGTTGCCGTCAGTATTATTATCAGATTTGAAAATCTGATAATAATGGTATAATTAATTGTTCCAATACCACCAAATGAAATAAAAAATGTATGTTTTCCATTAGTAAATTACACTTTTAGCGTAAAACGCAAGCGAAAAACGTTACACGCTTGGTTGCCATACAAATCGACAAACTATCCCCTTCTATCTCGATATGTTTCCGTGTGTTGACCCCTTAATCATAATGGTTTCAGATGGTGACTTAGACTCTGGTAGCGGCCTGTTCAAGGTGGCCCTGGCCAACGACCTGGTTTGACCCCAGGCGTTCAGGCCCCCACCTAGTCCGATACTATCGTGGTTGGCCGGGCAAGGTGACCTGGTTCGACTCCAGGCACCCCCGGTACTAACCCAGCCCGACCTGCGTGTCGACTGTGTGTGGCACACAGTCGAACACCCAAGGGTGGTCTGGCTAGCGACCTGGTTCGACCCCAGGGAACGCCACGGCCAACCACCCGGTCCGACTATCGCTACGCCCTCATCCATTACCTTCGCAGGCACACCGCCGGGCAGTCCGGTTTCTGGTCAGCAATCAAATGACCTACTATTGTTTAGCAACCCACAGGGGGTGACTCTGTTTGTGGCTAAGAAGCCCCCACAAGATGGTCTGACAGCCTGGTTAGGGTCGCCGGAAGTCGATGGAGGCAGGAGGCGTGCGACCGTTCGTTGTGGAAGTCTGGGGGAGATCTATGTTCAGCAGTGGACGTATCAAGGTTGAAATAATGAAAATGACGAACCCGCACGGTGGGTGACTCTGTTTGTGGCTCATACACTTCGTGCTTTTAATAAGCAAAAGGGGACTGCGCAGTAGAGGATCACACTGTGCAGTGTTACGGTACATTGTCCCGCGGCCGTGGGCGCTACCGGTCCCCGCAGCGCCGTACACGACGACCACGTTGTCGGCGCAAAGGCACTGTCTCTTAATGTTCCTGGCTCATATACTTAATCTTATGCTTTATATTGTACGGCGTATGCTGTCCCTGAAAGTGCTAAACAATCATTGTAATTACAGCCCAAAAGTTGTGGTGAGAAATGTAACCACCAACTTTTACTATAAATGTCTATACAGTCAGATAAGTCTGACATAAGTGCTCGCTGATATACAATAAAGTAACCTTATAAGATAAAAAACTAAAAAAGTAAAGTACCAATCAAGTAAATAGTCACAAAAAATACTGTTACATTGCAAAATCTGCTGAAATACAGATGCTATGCGGCCAATTTAATTAGCCATTTTCTGACTCAGATATTCCCAGTCATTATCCCGTGCTCAGTAAAATACATGGTTAGCATAAACTCCGCGAACGCTCTACACGCGAGTAGCGATCAGGTGGGCGTGCTACACGGTCAGTCTGACCACCTGTCCGACCGCAGGCTGTCGGGCCTACACGGACGGTCCAACTGACGCATTTATTGGTGTCATTCACAGCCAAAAGGTAAGGTAGACATCCGAATGCTTGCCACTGTCCCCCAATAGTTACCACTTGAACCACTTAGGTTAAGTCAGCAGTCATTAAATAGTAAAAGAGGTGATACGGTGTCAACTATTGGACATTAGCGTGTCAAACATTAGGACGTTTGCCTCACCACTTTACTCGTCAATAAGTTCCAAGCAATAGGCCACTGCTATTAAGATGCAAATAAAAGTCGTCATTATTGACAAACAGCGAAGTGGACCTTTTTTGTCTGAAAACGCCAGATTTGTATGACAAATATAATCAACTAGCAATTACGCGCGGCTTCGTCTGCGTTTAACCCGTTATTATCTCAAGCTACCTCTTTACTACGATATAAAGTTTCCTATGTTTAAATCTGGGTCATTGCTTTCAAAAACATTTATACTTTGATTAATCGTTAGTCAGCAAACAAATATAGCCTATCGGCGATTGCAATAGCATAATGAGCGTTGATAAAAAACTATGGCTCAAATAGGTTTTTTCATATTCCCTTAACACTTTCAGTGCCAAGCTCTCAAATTTCCATACAAAATAAACCCGATAGTTAGGTTAAGGCAGAGCCTCCTACGGCCCGCGAGCCCGCTGAACTCCAGCGAAGCCCCCAGGATGCCAGCGACCGAAAAAAAAGATTACTTTTCAAAATCTTAAAACGCATCACTCATCACTTCAGTAGTAGTCATGCCACCCCCATAACTATAGAAATACATAGTATGCAAATGGACCAAAAACAAACATGTCCAAACAAAATGCCAACATCACTGTTCTGCATTTATCAACATAATATTTGTATAATAATAAGCTAATAAATCTACAGCAAAGTACATAATTTAAACAAATCAATGTAGTTTAGATTTCTGTTATACTTACCTTGTCTGCTATAGACAAGATATTGAGATTTCCAAATCGCACTTTACGCGATGGAGGAAACTCAGAATTTATGTTTAAAATACGTTTTTTATTGCATAGGCATAAGAATTTCAGCGTAAAGATATCAGTTTCGTGGCGACCAAAGAACTCGATTCCTACCGGCTTGTCCAATATCAGGCATTTGACCACCTTATTCTACAGGTCTTAAGGAAAATATACAGCGTGTAAGTCTAATACGGGCGAACAATTAAACCAGATATAGCGTTTAGTAGTGTTATCATTAATTAATATGATTTTTTAAATTACACTTAATAGTGACCTCGTAATTAATTTTTGAAAATTTACCGAGCAGCAATGTACCGCGTACATGCTTGTTATGACAATGCGAGATACGAGCTTTTTTAAAGTAACTGTCAACTAGCGTGTTTGTCAACTTGAATGTGTTGCGTTACATTGCGGCCCGAATTATTTCGTATGGTAAATATTTTCATTGTGGTTTTAAGCAATAGTTATCTAAATATGCTTCTTAGGTCCTATGCTGACCACCGTTTCAATATTCGCCCGTATTAGATTTACAGGCTGTATACCAAATCTGCACCGGCTTGCTGATAGGTATAGATTCAGTTCCAGCAGAGTTGAGGTCACACAACAACATGTCATGTAATGACAGCGGGATTTTGAAATTACTGCTCTTTTTCGTGCCGATAGCAAGTTCGTCAGTGAATTGCAAAATAGACCAAAGTTTCTTTAAACTATGTATATATAGCCTTGTGTTTATTTACTCACTCATTCATTCAGTTTTTTTTGCAATGAGTATGTACTTCATGTAGCTGTGTGTGTAATCATTCACCTCAACTCTACCTATAACTTAATGAAGATCGAGTCGCTAGTGTCGCTACCCACTTTCAGTATACGTCCTAAACATTAATAGCTTTTTGTATGCCTGCCTATCGAATGACAACGAATTTTAGAAATATTATTATTCCACAATCAGCTTCATATTAAGCTCACGAAAATCCATATAGGACGTAGGAATCATTATGCAAGTGCCTGAAGTCAGGTCATATTAGAGATATTAATTCTGCTCAAATAACCAAAACAATTACTTTAACCTTTGTTATTGGGGCGTTTTGTTACTTGTCTAAATACCAACCGTTTGAGATCGCAACTGTTTAATAAATCAGTGCAGAGGGTCCACTCTTTGCAGCACTATGTTTATCTAAAATTTTAACATCGGATAACGGGTAATATTCTTTCGGGATCACTTTATTCTATGTTTTCAGTTAATCTTATGATAAAAAAATTAAGCCGCTTATGAAGAAAGTTTCATTCCGATACCGCACTTGAAAATAGCTAAGTAGGAATCGATATTAACTTATCAAGCGCTACACGAATACATAACTTAACTGCATTTTTCTTCTGATCGTATTTGTGTGCCTGGCACAGTAATTATAGTCTAAGTTTACCAGTACAATGCTTAAATGGGACTGGGCTCATGTTTGCCGTATGCATCCACAAAGGTGGGCTTCTTAGCCCACCTTTGTGAAGCCACAGAGTAGATTCCATAAGACGGACAAGGGCGCCGTGGTCGGCCCAGGAAATGGCAGGATGATTTAGTCAGACGTATATCTCGACGACTGGCCACAGGCCGCATTGGATTGGGATGATTGGAAGTCTAGAGGGGAGGCCTTTGCCCAGCAGTAGGACACCTAACCGACTTTAAAACAAAAATACCAGTATGTCTTTCCCTTATGTGTATAAGAGTTAGAGCCCCTTACAATACTCACTACAACCAGACTTAACCATGTTTACGTCGGTGAAATGTTACCTTGCTTGCCTGCTAAGGGACACAAACTGCTACGTCAATTCTCAAGTATAGCTTATGTATTATGGTGTGAAACTTCTTTACCAACTTACGTTATGGTAGTAGCCTGGAATGGGCTGTAAAGGCGTAATGTGTATGCAGTAATGACATGAGGCGAGGCCGCGAAATGACAGCCGCCGCCGTCGAATCGGAATACAATTATATGCGGCGATTACCATCTGACCCCTCTATGCCATTTTACCATTTTCAATTGTTTTAGTCATGTGACTAAGTATGACTAAGTTATGGAAGCCCAGTTTTATTGGTACATTGTGTATCAAGGGCGGTAGGTAAGGAATTACAAACGAGTGTTTGTTACAAGGCCCAGGCGAAGCCGAGGGCTTTAATAACACGAGTTTGTAATTCCTTTACCGCCCGTGGCACACACAGTGTTTTTCATCACACTTGTGAGGAAATCTGATTAAAATAACCTTACTTAACCTAAATAAAATTGTAAAACTGACAGTGACATTAGTGACATATCCATAGACAATGCGAATATTAAGTCACGTTCGGAAACCATAGCGGTAAAGACTTAAAATGGTTGATTTTATATTTGCAAAATACTGAAATACACTATTTAAACATTTAATTAATATTACAGAAATATGTGTTTACATGTATTTGCAATAACAGTTCTCTTTAAATAAATATTTCAGTAATAAAAATAAGTTGGCGTTTCCTTTGAACATGACAAATAAGAGTAAAACAGAACCAGCGTTGCAAATTTAAAAAGAAAACCATTACGCCCTAGGGCGTAATAGGTCATTTACGGCCCGCATAACCTACGTGTAATGACACCATTTTCGAGTAAGTGTGATGAAAAAACATTTACCATCCATCACGGACGAACTGCCAATCAACTGCAATATGGCTGTTCTGTTTGGATCACATAAAGACATCGAGGTAGAAGCAAAAAGTGTATGTACCTCGCGTGCTAAAAAAAAGTGGCAAGTGGCAACGATCTACTTTGCACGCCGTTAAATTGAGTTGCCGTCAATATTATTATCAGATTTTAAAATATATGATTCATTGTTCAAATACCACCAAATGAAATGGAAAATTTATGTTCACTAAATTACACTTTTGGCGTCAAATGCAAAGCGAAAAACGTTACACGCTTAATTCCCATACCAATGAACTATCCCATATCGATGACCTATTTCCTTTTATCTCGATATATTTCTTTGGTTTGGATTATCTTTGGATGCGTAGTATTTTTTCCTTTTTACAATCAGGTAATTACAAATAGAATATCATTAATATATGACGGCGCATTGCGCCTCTTTGATGCTATTTTGGAACGAGATTGACAAGCTGTCATTCTGGCAAAGCGTCGTATCGTTGGTTTGCTGTTTTACGGATGACTTTTTCGTACGTCAACGGAAACGCACCACGAATCCAAGCGACGAATTGCCTCTGTTCCTGTTTCTCGGCTGCCAACTCTTCACGAAGCTATGGCCAAACCTGACGTCGGCGGTGATCCGCCTTCATCAGAAGTGGTGAACAAATCTACGCCCCATGAAAATAGTGTCAATATCGTGGTTGATTATCATGGAAACGCAACGCCCGTGCGCTGGTAACGGTAATACCACCAGCGGCAAGAACTAGCGACCAGTCGTATGCAGATAGATATAGAGGATTTTATTGCCTAAGAATGTGTCAAAACTCGGAACGAAATAAACCACTTCAGGATGGTCTACGCTTGTGGAATATGATTGCATTTCAGACTAAAAATGCCACAGGAAGTTGTATAGAAGTTCGTTTGTATCAGATTACGATAAAATTACGGGTTGAGGCACCGAGTTCAAACGTGCATGCCAATACTGCAGAAGCTTAGCTGCTTACAACTTCATGTTTCGTTTTTTTTTCAGATTAGACGCGAGGTGTTTAATCGGAATCTGAAGGCACGGCAGTGCCCCTGCCAAGTCGAGCAATGCACAGCCGTATCATTATTTATTTACAAGCTTTTATTTACTTAGTTTCACCTGTCCCGGTGTCTGTGTATCTGCGTGTCTGTGATCAAGTCTCGCAAGTTAAATTTGACCTACTTTGCGGTTTCCGATTGAGCTGAAAATTTGCTAGGATATTTAAATTAGATGACAATAACAATATTATTATAACGTGAAGCTGATGTGATGAGGGATTCGTATGGTAGCCGTATAGTAATCTAAATTACACAAGATACATTCAGCGTGTTTGGGTTCATTGGATCGGTTTGGACGTGCAGTTTGGGAGTATACAGGGGGGTACAGTTGGCAGTAAAAGCTTGTTTCAAAAAATTAAACATTTTATGACAGAAATATATTTTCTCAGCTTCAGGCTACTTTCGCACCCTCTGCATCTTTGTTTTTGATAAAAATTAAAATAACTGAATGTTTCAGAAAATCAAGCCGGTTTTAAGCGATCTCAAACGGCAAATGCTAGAGTTGCGGGTAAATGTCATTGGTATGGAATTCCCGGACATCGGCTAGCTGAATGAAGAAAGCGGCGCATGATTTCTTCGGCGATGCGTAAACAGTTCCCACACATACTGCAGAGAGGACTTTGACTATTATTTGCTAGATTTGCGGTTATCCAGGAAAGAAAGAGGTGAAACTTTTCGAACAACAATTGTAGAGGTATACCTGGAGAATGTCACCCGGTGAGTCAGTTACTTTTCCACACGATAGGTGGGACATATGATTATTAAAGGAAGTTTTTTTTAGTAAATGCCCAAGTACTGTGCGCAAAACTTCCGTTAATATCGCTTAGTTTCATGTTGTACCGAAATTATGTCATGCTAGCACAGCTTAACTGACCGAGCGAGTGCAGGGCTGTGAGATAAACAGAATTTAGATGGAGTCGTCGGGTAAGGGTTGTTCGAGAGACGGTGTCGTCCGGTCCATGCCTGAAGGGCTGGTCGAAGGGACACACCGTGCAGGTTAGAGTTGTTCGAGAGAGGGTGTCGTCCGGTCCATGCCTGAAGGGCTGGTCGAAGGGACACACCGTGCAGGTTAACTCGACACGAGACAGTATCGTTGGGGACATACTGGTCGAGTTGTGAGTGCTTTGGTTGTCAGACTGTTGGAGAAAGATGCTGTCCAGTCCATGCGTGGTCGGAAGGATGCACGCTTTCTATCGCCTTACAATATTAGTCGTAGCTACACACTACGATCAGAAAGATCACTGTTTTATGTAATACGTGGCAAACGAGCAGCCATCGTCGCCCACAAATATCTGCAACACCAGAAGAGTAGCCTATACGTTGCCAATCTTTAAGTGCCCCGTTTACCCGCTTTTAAAAGTAGCTCATGATATTTTGTGTAAAATTGGGAATTTAAATAAGACTTTACTCATAAATGCTAGCCCTTTTCAACAAGAAAACAATTCGTTGATAGTATTTTAACTCGTACGCTATTTTTTTTTCAAAATGTCCCTTACTACTAATTTGTGCCGAACAGTAACTTCGCAACTGTAACCTTTCCAGCGATTCTCTCCATGTTTGAACTCGAGAAGTGTTTTATTCTTCGGTCTAATTCTCTGTTAAAATTTCAAGAATATGGAACAGATGCTAGTCAAGCTTTGCCGAACAAGCAAACACAAGTGTTTAAATGTCTGGGTGGTCTGTTTATTAATATTATCGAATGTAATTAAAGCTAAACAGGGATGAGTTCAAGAGTAGGTAATTTTATGATACTGGGTGAATATTTGACAATTATTTATTTTGTTAGAAACGTTCGTGATAACGTCATGCTATTGCAACTCAAGTTCTCGTGTTCTCTAGATTAGAGGTTAATATAACGATTTGCAATAAAGGCACGTGTCATAAAACATGTTTTGTCTAAAAATATAGTTGTAAAAACATGTTAAGAATGATGATAAAGCGTGAGGAGAACGACGATTGCTGAGATTTCGATAACGCTTTGGTGAGAATAACGAGCCTTAACAATTTATGTCATTAATGCAAGAAATAGATAATAGTAAAATCATTTGTCCGTATTGTTTGTCCGTCATTTTAGTTACAATTTTGCCTTAGCTTAAAAAAATACTACTTTATTGGTGATTTTGGTATACTATAAGGGTCTTATATAACATGGATAAAGACATTTGGTCGAGCACCCTGTGGCGAACTATCACCGTGTAGGAGGGCCGTTCATCAAATCAAGAATTCACTATTGTGGAAGTTATTTTTTTTTTCTTGGGTTATCGAAGCCGCTCTCTTCACGCCTGCATGCAAACCTCCACTCGTTCTGATGTTTTTCAAGGAGAACAATTCACCGATTAGAAATGACTTGTTTTTTTGTCGCAGTCAAAGGTTTTTGCGCGAAGATTGTTGAATCCCGAGGTACATTCAAGTTAAACTGATTATTTATCACTAAATTTAATCAAAATAAATAAATGACTGCCTCAGGTCAGCCTTTCCGCTTCCACAGGTCGGTTACCAAAAATGCTGTTATTGACAGTATTATTTACATAATTATTGTGATGGAATAGTGTGCCCTATTGAATAAAAGTCATTACGCTGGGCAGTGTTGCTAAGGAGAATGATGGTCAGAAAAAAAAACATGTAATGTGCATGATTGCGCTTAAATAAACTCCGAACTAGAATGTCAGTAAATTGTTACTAATTTATTATAACATGAAACACTGTGGTCATAATTTAAATTAATGTTCATGGAGTAATGATGAAAAATAAGAATTAAGAGAGTCGTGATACGTGTGAGGGGTGACGCACAAATGTTGATACACTTTTGAGACAAAAACGTTCTTCTTAGTTGAGCATTCACGAGCGCATAAAGAACGGCGAACGGATAGTCGGGAATAACATTTCTCCTACCGCTAATAATATTTTCATTTAAAGAAATACGAAAAAACCGAAGTTCAGATGAATGATTATTTGGGACAATTGTTTGCTTCATGATTTCAATCAATTAGTGTGTATGTAAGTACTAAAAACTTATTCCTGGTCTGTGAAACCCACGTTTTATAGAATTATTTTAAACACTTCTTTGTTTAGCGAATAATCCCTTAAAATCAAAACCAGCCGTGTTGTGGCATGACAAATATTGCGATTTTGGGTTGATTTTGTTGTTATTTTTTTAATCGTACAAAATGTTTTTTTTTGAGTAAATTCACCCACAAGAACGATCAATGTTAAATCGAATCACATTAATTGTAACTTTCTGTTATTACTTGATCGCAAAGTAAGCTTTTTCATCGTTTTAAATTTTCAACCTAGTGCAGCATTTTTTAGTCAGATAATAACTGTTACGAGTCGACAAACATGACCGGTTCGTGCCATATCTTGATACACGCACGAGAGAGCCAGGGTTCAGGGTTATGAAGGGCTGGTGGAAATCTCTAAAAAGTTTAATGTAGTGAGTAGAAAACCGTGACGGCGTAGGAAAAAGAAGGTAAAAAACACCTTAATACCCGAACTAATTGTGATACGTTAACTGTAATTTAGAAGGAGTCATCAGGTTATGCAAAGGTTGTCAAAACGAGAATGTCAACATTCGTTTGGAGTGTCCACTGGTCGAAAGGACACACCTGTCCTGTCCAAGCTGATGAGGCCGTATCGTCCGGGCCAGACCCTGCGGGGTTGATTGAGGGGACATACGAGTGCTTCCTTGAGATATTGATGATGCAACTGCGGTTGGTGTTACGGTTAGGTTACAATGATAACGACGCTATCACGTCAGCAACAGCTAACACTTTGTCAGGGTGGACGAGCGAGATTTTCAGCAAGTAGGATTGCTGATTCTTTTCGATTGATTGTGTGATTGTTACAGGTCTGCAATCTAAAGCGCCCGAGGACGGTCGCATGTCAGTCTGGCCGTGACGGCGCATTGCGCCTCTTTGATGCTATTTTGGAACGAGATTGACAAGCTGTCATTCTGGCAAAGCGTCGTATCGTTGGTTTGCTGTTTTACGGATGACTTTTTCGTACGTCAACGGAAACGCACCACGAATCCAAGCGACGAATTGCCTCTGTTCCTGTTTCTCGGCTGCCAACTCTTCACGAAGCTATGGCCAAACCTGACGTCGGCGGTGATCCGCCTTCATATAGTAATATACCTGTCCGCCTGAACTCCAAAACTATTAGCCTTTTGACGAAATTTTTACCAGAAAAGTTCGATCTTCTTCGATGTTGATTGTGCTTTCTCATTTGCTCAAGAGTTAGCTGGAAGAGATCCCTTACAGGGATAAGTTCGCCTTTGTACATAACCATTGATTTTTGTATTGTTTTTATATAATTTTGTGTGCAATAAAGTGTTTACATACATACATAACACCAGTATTGTATGGCCTAGTTGTGTGCGAGCTCACCGTGCTCGTATCGTAGTAACTCGGGACATACCTCTCAGGGCATCCATGACATCGCACAATCATAGGCGGCAATGTCACCCGATAGAATGGCCGTTGGTCAATTGTAGGTTTATTGTTAAACTGTGGTATGTCCACATAAATAGTTCGTCGATTTGTATGGGAGTGTGTGGAAGTGTGTAAGATTTTGCGCTTGACGTTTGACGTCAAGAGTGTAATTTAGTGCTAGAAAACATAAATTTTTCATCTCATTTGGTGGTATTTCAACAGTTAATCATATGTACCATTACGATCAAGCATTATTTCATGCAAGCGAGGTACATACGCCCTTTGCTTCTATCTCGTTATATTTCTGTGGGTATGTCGCTAGCTAGCTGTGTGTTTATTGTGCCACAGCCTTCCTAGCTCCACAACTAATTCCCGAGTTACACAAGCCCACACGTCCACTTATCTGAATCGGTCACGTTTGCCCGATTGTTTGCACTTTTATACCGGTATTAACGTTAATGCACCTTCGCCGTGCTATCACTTAAAACCAAACGAGCGTAAGTTTATGACAAAATTAAATACACTTACTATGTTCCTAGTTTTAACAGTTCTCGTATTACTCAAAGGAAAAATGACCTAAGAGGGTATAAAGTCCATATTTGCTTGAGACGTTTTGAATGTGAATGCTATGACGAAACGGTAAGCTTATGGAAAGTGCAGGCTTTGTTTTTGTCACATTTTGTTGAAGGACATGTGATTGTTAATGTGTTAGTGCTAGTATTAGAATGATTACTGCCTAATGCATTAAGTAACGGTATAACAAGAGACTATAGTAACGAGAAAAATAGGCACAAATACTGAGTAGCCGATGCGGTCAAAATATGCGCGGGTTGTTTATAGTGACGAGGACAGCACTTTAGTTCATCGCGGCCAATTCGTGTTTTTGGACCATACTAAGTTTTTCTATACAGTATTTTTTTATTTACTGCACGAACACCGGATAACAGTATTTACTTCTATTTTAATCTTCCTCAAGCCATAGCCATTGGAGCTTATTCAGATCATTACTAACCTGATCCTTCCCACGATATCACAGTAGCATGGCTGTCCAGTTTTAAGCTTGCAGTGGTAAACAATAAACTGTAACACAAGTAATTTAAGAGTTATAAAATTGATTTTTAGTGTATTATTTTTGGGGTCTAGATTTGAAGACGGAAAGACCTTAATGCTTTAAATTTCAACTGACATCAGAAAATGAAGAGCTTTTTTTTGGATCCTTCGGGGAGGTTATGTGGGGCTCACCCATCAGAACTGCACGTCGGAAGTAGCCGGAACTCCTCAAGAGCTCGCGGCCGGAAATGAGGAGCTTGGGCCAGTGATACTACCCAAGTAGCACACAAGCTGTATAAAAGCTTATACAGCTATTATACCTCCAGTTTGGGCGCTATAAGAGCTGTATAAGCTTTTATACAGCTTGTATGCTACTTGGGTAGCCACGTGTTAAACTGGAAAAATATTTTTTTAACAGACTCAAAACTTAAGTCTTGAATGTATGTTAACATTATTGTGCCAAGTTTATTTAAATATCGATTGTTATAAATTAATTTACACGTTATTCCACCGCACGTTACTATACGGCCTCCATAAATCTTCGCACTTACGGAAGCTGCGTCAAAACTAATGAGGTCTATCGCATCCAATTACAACCTCTAATGGGCTTACATGCGCCGTGCATGCATGCATGCGGCGTGACATGCGTGCGGCGCATGGCATGCCGCATGATGCGTGGCATGCGTAGCTTATTAAGCGAATGTTTGATCTGCTGTGACGGAGTCCGGCTACGATTTAATTTATTGGAGCAACTATTTGTCACGCGGAGATCAATATTGAATTGGATAGAAGAGAACAGCGTTGAATTCAAGTATTGTAAATAAATAAATATTGGGAAACAATCTTACACAACTCGACCTAGTCCCAAACTACGCAATGTTTGTACTATGGGTACAAGTCATCGAAGAATGTTGTTATATAGATATATACATACTTAATTAGATAGAAAACATCTATTACTCAGGAACTCGTGCTCATCACACAAATATTAGCCTTTACCAGGATTTGAACCTGGGACCTCTAACTTCGTAGGCGGTAAGTCGTTTGTAAATTAACGGCTTACCACCCTACTTGTCTACCACCCTGTCTTGTCTCATCACTAAACTGCTCAAAGGTTAACTGGAAGAGATCCCTTAAAGGGATAGTTCGCCTTTGTACATATCAGGGCTCGGATACCGGTATCGTCTCCATACAAAATACCAGTATTTTTTCCGTTCTTTTTGTTCTTTGGTTTATTATTTCATTTTTAATCGGACAATCTAATAATACGAAGTCATTACTTAAATACATAATTGAACCTTACGTATAAAGCATAAAATAATTCAAATAATTAAGCAATTTAGGGGTTTTTGCAAAATACTAGTTTCGAGCCTTGGTACGTATACCTTTATTTTGCAATTTTGTACTATACTTTGTCTTATTTTGTGCAATAATGTGTTTACATACATACGTACATATATTTTCCTTGGAGTAACGTGGACTTCATAAAGTCTCAGTCAGACATTCCTCTCTGCTAAGCAACCGTCAGATAACCTGATCAAATTGATCAGGAATCCTTGTGGAAGTTAAATTATCAGTGTGTTGCATTAATATCTTCTGACGAATCCTAAATGTTTAAGGCGTATAAAAAAGAAGCGACTGGTTGAAAAGATGCATGACTTGGGTATTTCTGTAAAACAATCGTTAAAGCACCTGTGTTGGCCCGGAGTGCCGTTGGAAATGTAAGTCCGGATCCCGAAGCATATAATCTTCCAACGCTCATTCTGTAGGCTTATGATGCTACGCTTTGTCGCGCGACAAGTAAATGATAAATCATACGTCACTCTCACACACTACGAGTATTTGTCAGAACATGACGGATGCTTTATCATTTATTTATCGCGCGACAAAGCGCAGCATCATCCGCCTACTGATTAAAATGTACTCCTTTGGTAAAAACAAAACTTTTTCTCCTAAACGGTCCCCTTACGCCGCTTGGTGCACCGTTACTACTCGTACTATGAACTAGAACAATCTAAGGGTTTCTATAAATAGAAGTAATCAGCGCCGGAGTCGAACCGATCAGTTCCAGTAGCCATAATTGATCCGCTCCCGCACATCGCATATTCTTAAATCTCCTGTATCTTAATCATTTATCTGCAAACAGGCTGCATGCGGGTCAGGACATAGTCGCCCGCTACCAAACAGTACTTCAACATGATAGACAGAAATGTGACTTTGAAATGGAGGTGTTGCCATGTACCCCACTGCAGAGTTATCCTACTCGCACTCTATCTTGAAAGCACTCATTCATTTTTTGATTGTGTATTAGTTATAATCCATATGACAATAATAATTGCTAGGATAATACTTTAGTTTTTATTTTGGGAGTTAGTGAATTTTATATATATATTGCAGACAAATGAGACAGATATTATCTAGCGCACGTACATATTAAATTTAATAATCTACTTTGTAAGATTTGCTGAAACTAAACCTCGCCTTTGGAGCATTGCTACTGATTTCACTACTGAGTAAAATGATGTCATATTACTTTTTTTCAGAAACTTCATACTTCATAAAAAGTAGGTAGCAGATTTTATTTGTAAGGAAAGTGATTTCCAAATGATAAGGCGACTATAGCAATTCCAGTCAAGTTTTTGAAGATTTGTTAACTAGGTTGCCTTACTGTTCCATTCTGTATGCGAATTAATCCAGTCTCATACATACGAGTATGAGAGCATATCGGGAGATGCCGATGATACGCGTCCTTCCTCGCGCAGCGGGGCGCAACCTTCGGACTGCATCAGCTGCGGGCTTTTTAAGAGAGTTGTCAAGCTCCTAAATATTCATACAAAATAAACCCTGTAGTAGGGTCATTGGCAATGAATATGTTAAGACTCAACATTTTTACACAACCAAACATTTTGTAGCGCTACACTTGAAGCCGATAATATGGAGAACCCCGTATGCATCCCGTAGTTGCTACCACGGAGCAGATTCCCAGTGTCAAAAGTGTCAGCTTACGGGGTATCGGGAATTGACCGAGCAAACGAAGTGAGTAAGGTTTGAGTCGACTAGGAAGACAAAACTGCATTCTATGTCTGAAGTCTCGATTACCCTCAGTTCGATCTTCCTGAAACTATGTAAAAGAATGGTTGAAGCAATAGCGGCCGCGTTAGTTCCCCGATTGTCCGCGGGGCGTCGCCGCGCTAATGGTCTCCTCTCGCCATTCTTCCACTGGCACACATTCCCGCCATTAGCAATTCTGATACGCGAAAGCGATATTGACCACATAAGTGGAACTTTGTGGGGACGTAGTCAAACCAGGGAAGTAAGCATACCTACATAAATGTTAAATTCAGAAAATAAAACAAAATGTGTATCTACGCTACACTTCATCCAGCTGCGTATAAAGGCAGGTATTCAGAACTTGCGAAGATATCACATAAAAAACCCCTACATGTACTCAGTAGTATTGAGAACGTTGAATTTATGTTTAAATATTAAATGAAAGTAGTAAATTATTATCAATGTAGACAGCAGTTAAACAACTAAACAAAGTTTCTCAATTTCGACCTACGAATGTCAGAAAATGGCCAAAATATACTACTGGTTAAAATGTCACGGCATGGTTAATTTTTTTTGTATTTCATGCATTCTGGCAAAAACATAGCTATTTACTTAATTATCTAATATACGGCGGGTTTCTTCTCTCGTAAAGGAAACAATGAATGAGGTATGGATTTAGCTTGCAATTAATAACACACTTATACTTGTAAAGAAGGGTTTTACTCAACAAAAATATCCTACTCTCCTCAATGCGCTGCGCACTCAAGCCGTCGTTCCATTTTATCACATAGATATTATTGTCGATAGTGCATTTTAATAGAATGTTGGAATTACCGCCGATAAAGCCGTATTGGCCGCATAAAACCGCCTGACGTAACAAGTGAGTTTCATATATTTGTCTGACAAATCGCCCGTTTAGCCGCTATCCTATGGTCACTTACCAACTATTTGCATATGGGATATATTTATCGAGATATTTCTGTCGTTTTATAGCTAATTTGTTATCTGAATGGATGCTAATGAAGTTGAATTGGTTTCAACGCGGTATGTTGGGGTTATTTATTTGTATCGTATTTTTAGATAGGTGTGTATGTTGCGGTGAACTAGATTTCTTGTAAGTTAATGTAATGGTAGTCTGTATGAGACTTTGCAATGTTTGCCTACATTGTACCAATTTTATAGATTCAACTCGATTTTAAATTAAAACCGATATGACTAGTTATCTGCTTTATGCAATGTTTGAGTGTATTAAGTAATAATTACGGAGTAGTTATTAATTTAACTAACTGAACGCACAACGACGCCAAGAATAGGCGCAGATGGCGAGACATCGTTAGAGAAAAGCTGATTTCGGGACTTCACGACCCTCAGCAATGAGGAATACGACGCGACGAGGATGAACTGAACTCGAAATTAAGCAAAGTTCAAGGAAGGCAGGTGTAAGTCCAGATAAGATGAGAATCCCCCTAAGTGATTGAGTCTACTTGGCCAGAAAGTGGGATATTCTTCTCGCACAGTAAAACTTATGGACTGGGGTCCCGTTAAAATCTTTCAGTATCTGCCTTCTACAAGCCTGCATAAGTGCATACCAAACGGCAGGAACTCTTGCTGCGCAACTTTGTCTTTATGGTATTCTTTTTAAATTTCGGATTCTTCTCGTTTTTTCCCCATACCCTCTGATTCTGAGTCGTTGTATCTTT
Organism: Eudemis profundana; assembly: GCA_947034925.1. Taxonomy (NCBI): domain Eukaryota; kingdom Metazoa; phylum Arthropoda; class Insecta; order Lepidoptera; family Tortricidae; genus Eudemis; species Eudemis profundana. Next base: position 6,126,826 of record OX344795.1, read on the forward strand.
TACTTGGACGTTTTACAGGCCGTTTTTGATAACAATTTAACAAACATCAAAATTGAAAGGCGATATTCCTCTTTTCTTCAGACCTGCATTTACTACTAGGACTAGTGAACATAAAAAATAACATATTATAAACAAATTCCAATAATTTTAATTATTTTGCCTACGAGTAAATTGTACGAATTTCGAGACACAACAACTTCGAGAAAGAGGTCAATAGAAGAATACAGCTAGCTTGCAGCGTATGGAAAATTACGTCGCCTGCCAGCCATACGTTATTTTTCTATAAGTAGTAAAGATAAGATGCTAAAAGTAGTCTTGAAATATCAAGACTACTTTTAGCATCAATCCAACGGTTGTGCACCAGCCGACCTGCCATCGCTAGGATTTTCATTAAGATTGAGCCGCGCGCGATTAGTCGGCGCACCAGTCGCGCGATCGATCGATAGCGCATGCGTGTTGCCCGGTATGGGCAGGCGCACTTGATGGATTTGTGAGACGATCGATTGCCTGATACGAACAGCGTGTTATTGAAATCGACGACGTTCTTTTGAATGTAACGATAACTTTATATGCAAATTAACCTTTTTTTACAAGATTTTTTAAAGTTTCAATGTTTGTACCTATGTAATGTGCATGTTTGCAAGACACTTTCAAATTTGGCATAGGTATTAACCGTACTATGATAGTAAAACATTATGGTATCATTAAGCCGATCTGATTATGGGCGGCCATAGACTGGAATTGTTAGACTAGCATTTGCCATCAAGGAGTTCCGGTCTATACCGAATTTAGGCTAGTATAATTTGTTATCTCATGATAACAAATTATAGTAGCCTAAATTCGGTTTGAAGTGAGAACTTGGATGGATCATATACCGGTCGTTGCCCGAACTACCGTCTAGAAACCCGACGAACACCAGCTTAGCCTACAGTTGAGCGACGCATGGTCACTATAAGCATTCAACTGCGCAAAATGAAAATCAAGCCGAAGAGAGAGACATAAAAATCAAAAGTACCTGATGTGTCGAGTAACATGCACTTAATTGCTCAAAGATTATCTAGAAGACAAGTTCGCCTTTATACTTAGGTACATCTCCCTTCATTGTATTTGTTACCTGTTTTTATGTTGTACAGGTCTGAGTTAGTACAGGTATCAAGTTCAAGCAAAACTGGCTAGCCAGCGCCGAGTGTAATATTACACGAACCACTTGGTGCCACTTTTGACCCTTCTATAACTCAAAACCTCTTTAATGTAAACACATAAAACTACGTGTGTTTAATTATATCTATAAGGACATCTAGAAGCCCAAATTTCATAAAGCTAGCTCAAACGGTTATAAAGATATGAAGGTCAAAAAGTCGTAAATTTTAGTACTGGCTGACTGACTGAAGAAGTCAAATCTGACCTACTTTAAGATCTCACATTTTTAAATAACAGCAATTGTTATAGGTATCCAATAAAGCAAAGAAATATAGAGTTTAATACTTGTTCATAATGTTATTTTGTTCCTATAAATACATATTTGGATTTTGCATAGGACTTGGCACTCATTCAGATCTGCATTCTTTTTGCGGCGAAGCCCACAGCCAAGCATAATTTTTGTATTGAACTTGGCTCTTCTTTTTTACGTTTATGTTTTTGGTGGGATATGATATTACTGGTACGGTCGGCCTCAAAAGTAGCTAGACACTTTAGTCCTACACCGCTATACAAATGTGTTCAGCTACTTTTGAGGCTGACCTCACCAGTAATAACATATGATGAAATGGTGCATGCAAAATTATCTGACACTACTCTACTGCAATAACAATAAGTTCAACAGAACACAACAGTAATAAGGTCAACAGTTAACAACAGACATTTAGGTATGCGTGTTGAGTTTCATCAATTCCTCATATATTATTGCCGGTGACTGTAATAAAGAGTTTACATACATACATGCATGTCATATCCAATCAGCTTTTTGAGTTGCCTGAAAAGACGAAGAACCTTCCATCATATTCAAAGTACCTATAAACTTATCCAAAACCACTCTATTTACCTCATCTATCTTTAAGGCGAGGTGAGACCAGAATCGGGCACGGAAGCCTAGTTTCCAAATCATTTTTAGAGCACTTATTTGACTCTTAGGTCACTGTAAAACATATATAATAATATTCAGAACTGTATCTAGGGCTTCCTCTCACTTAGAACACGATAGCGAACACTTCGCTCGATAGAAAAGTAGCGCGAAAACACTATAAAATAAAGTATTTTTTTCATTTTTTTTCATTTTGTTCATCACCAGTTACCTTTTCTGACAAAATTAATACCTGACAATCATGATTTCACAGTCATGCAGGGCATCCTCTCATGTTTGGGTTGATAACGTATACTTTTATGTTAGAAATCGAAGATAATCTGCAATAATCTGCATTCCGCCCGACCCTAGTTTGTATGTGAAATGCGAGCCAGGTCCTACCGCGCCTTAATAAAAATGAATATGTAATAAAAGGGAGCACTGACTTACTTTTGGACAATCGAACAAAGAAGGTGACATGCACCCCGAAAAAGACATGGTGCATATCTAGTTCCCTACTTGTTTGACTGTACCTAGAAGTTTTACAAAACATGTAACCTCCTACATATTATTATCTCGAGTGCCTGTAATTAGACGAGCGCTCGCGATCTTCAAACCGATCATATAACGGCATTCTACCTCCGGTCTGTTGTCGATGGTTTTCGTCTCTCTACTTGGGCGAGTGAGGCAAAGCACCAACTCCATTCTGAGTGTAATTGCTGACAAGTATGATTGCCCAATACTTATCTACTGGATTAGGCAAATTATTCCAGTGGCTCGCACTTTAATATATTAATTAATACTGTGATCATTATTATTATTGCTATTTTTATTCTATTTTTTTTACTGTTTGTTACCATTTTTTAACCAATCTAATTTAATTCATGTGACATTGCAATTTCAATATAGCCATTTAATTTAATAATTATCGAATATTGATCTCATTTAAATTTTTAATTGTATACATTTATTATTTTATTGCCTACTGTCTAATTTAACTTAAGTATTGCACAATTGAATGTCATGGTACTAACATAATTTTTAAGTGTGTACTAACAAACTATGGATCTGTGACATCTGGAAATAAACGTTATATTATTATATTATTATTTACGATTTCATGGTAAATCAACAAATCCGCACATGTGTTATAAGCTCACGTTATGCCTGCTACCCACCACTTAGTGGTCAACTATACTCGATCAAATGGCATATTGATTAGGAGGTAAGCTTAGAAAGCAAATTGCCGACGGCTACAATTTCTTCGTCTATTTATGAGTATGTTAACCTTTACATTTATGTCTGACTTGTTTGCGACATATGATCATTATAGGTCAGAAAACTAGCAAATAAGAATTTAGATTCGATCCCTTGAGAAAAAGAATTACGTATGATAAAACTCTTCTGAGTTCTTATCTGTCTTGGATCGAACTGTGAACTAATATATTTTCTGGAAACCCGGAAAAGTACAACTATTTAGCATCGTTTCGAGTCGGGAGTGAATAGCTATTATCTAGGTAAGCATGCAGGATCAATAGCATCATTATATTATTAATTTCGTGAGACAGAAACAGAAGTCAAATGCTTGCCTATTGTTCGTAAAAAAACGCTTTTAGCGTTAAAAAGAGCGCTACAGTTTAAAAATAAAATATTTCTTGAAATTAAACATTTGACGAAAATTTGGTCTCTACAAAACGGCAGTGACCCCTCTATTTTTGCCTCATATTGCATATAATTTATCTATTAATTTATTATATATGTATGTATAATGTATAATATATATTTAATTGTATGTATTTGTCCTGTTTTTCTTTTGCTTATTTGATTATTATCTGTCTTTCATCTGCTTGTGCCTACTCACTACTACTTTTATTTGGTGCCAACTCTACTACCCTATGGTTGTCTGGAAGAGATCGCTTATTAGCGATAAGACCGCCTGTTGTTTATCATTTGATATGCTGTTTTAGATTTAAGTTTTATGATCTTTTGATTTGGTGCACAATAAAGAATATAGGCGTACTTCAAGAAACGAGTAAGCAGAGCTCTCAAAGACCGGCAACGTATAGGTAACACTTCTGGTATTGCAGATATCCATGGGCGACGTTGACTGCTTTCCAGATAGGGTTGCCAGATGGTCGGGAATTGGCGGGATTCTCCCGATTTTTTGTGTGTGCTCCCGACTCCCGACAAAGAAGAAAATCTCCCGACAAATGACTTAATTTTAAAAGTTAGTCCGATCCACTCAAGGTGGTCCGGCTAGCAACAATTTATGCTCTTTCAGGCTAAAAAAAAAGCTCGCGCGTCGAGCGCGCGGTGCATCTACCGAACAAAGTCTGAAAATCCCGACATATTGTTTCCTGCTCCCGATAATAGGGTAATTTAATCTGACAACCCTTTTACCAGGACAGGCAGTTCGTTTGCTTATTTGCGACTTATAACATAAAAAATATAAAGAAAATATATTGTATTGTAAAATTGTTTCATTAAGAAAAAGGATGAAGTAAGGTCGTCGTTGGGCGTTCTCTTCTATTCTACATGCGACATCCATTTTCTACTGGCAACACTAAAACCATTAAAACACATTCACGGCCAATGCGCGACATAATCACTTGTTCCATAACATTTTTTGCATATAAAAACACTAGTTACGCATTGATTTTTTACTGTGGCAACACTCTTCCTCCTTTTGCTCATTACAGGTAAATAAAATAACGATAATGACAGACGGAACGACGATCAAACCACGCAATGAGCTGAGACAGACCAACAAGGATATACAAAAACCTCAGAGAGACAATGAGTTGCGTTGAGATATTAAACTATTCAGATCATAGAAAAGCACCTATTTACTAAATACTAGAATTCATATCAAGGGCACCAATATGTATACAGCACAAAGCCTCAAAAATATGTGTACAGTTCTTATTATTATTGCAGTAAGATTTATGTACACATATTTTGGGACCTTGTGTGGATATTTATGTTTGCTCTTGACTGTACCTATATATACACACTTTAAAATACATTTCAAAATATACTCGTAAGAAGATATAAGATAGGCCATGACTTTGAAAATTAAAAGTTCGTTACCTTCTAATTAAAAAAAACAACTCTATCTGAATAAAGTACTAGATAGACACAGTTCTACATTAATTTTATGTGTCAATGATAAAAATTGCAGAAGTTGATGCTATTATTACTTCCGTTTCTCAACGTATCAAGTTTCAGGAACAATACACCAACAACAAATAAAGTAAGAAATAAGCAGGTGTTTTACCCCATTAGATAATATAGATTTGTGTCAAAAGTGAATGTTAAATAATACGTTGTAAAAGACAATTCAAAAGCAATTTAACCTGGTACAACATGATAAAGGCATTGCATATTATTAATTTGCAAAGAACTGGGTATTCTCAGAAAATATTTGTGTCGCTACCGTCGAAAATGTGATCAAAAACTCATTATACCCGTCAGTGTTTGCGTTTAACATAGACAAATAATAACGCCATCCAACAATGTAATCAAATAAAACAATAAACATACATCAAGACCATAAAGTCAATTCTATTTTAATTAAACAAAACGCAAAAGTTGCGTGCGCATAGACAATACGGTTGTCGTAATAAAGAATCAATAAGACTAAAACCGTGTTAAATCAACATTGGGCGAGCAGAGACAAGGAACGAATCCGTGAATTTATGGTCGCGTTTGAGTAGACCGGGTCTCCGGTAGAGCTGGAATGTAAATAAATGAAGCGATATTTTTCATTGTCGAGCGCTTTTTGTGGATTCGCACCTGGTTTATGGCTCTGTTTCAGGATTTAGATGTGTCAGCCCGTGGAGTGCTTTATGTATTGTCATTAGTTCATTCTTGACGTCTGCAAACTCAAGCCGAATACTGTATCTTATTCAAAGCCTGATATAATACAGCCTATTCATACAATGTGGCGATGATGATACTTTTTAGTAACCCAACCATTACCTTACTCTCCGTAATTTTAGAATTACCACTTACCTTGGAACACCAGGATCACTCCTAGAAGTCATCGGCAAAATCTAGGGTCTGCTAGTCTTTCTGGTAGAATTGGGTTGGCAAAGTAGTGCCTTCGACCGATCACGTAAAATAGGTACATATCTGTCGTCGAGTTGCAAAAAATTAGGCCCCGTTAACCTATAACCTAGTGGTGGGCACACTTTCTTCACGAGGGCCAGAAAATTTAGGAAATTACGGGGGGCCATAATTATATCCATAATTACTCATTTTTTTAAATCTCTATATTGCTGGACCATAAAAATATACTAAGTACGTACCCATATTATCGCGGCTCATACTACTTATTTCAAAGGACTGTCGGTGGGCTGTATTAAACCTTTCCGCGGGCCGGAGATGGCCCGATGGTCCACTGGAGTATAACCTATTAAGCATTTACCCGCAGCTTCGCACGCATTGTTCCCGTTACTGTCCCAAGGGAACTATTTACCGGGATATAAAGCATCCTATGTTTCAATCCAGGACTTGGTTTACTTGCATGCCAAATTTCAGCTCAATCCATCCAGTCGCTACCCAGTTATTCAGTAACAAATATCCAAACATCCTAACATCTTCACAAACTTTCGCTTTTATAATATTAGTGGGATATATAATTATAATAACTTAAAGGGTCAATGCCAACTAATCGTCACTGTCTCTTCAATGGAATTTCAAAAATATATGGAAGAATAAAGGTACCATTTAACTATTTATACATAATCCAATAAGATCAAATATGTATTGATTTTACAGTTGCTGTTTAATTTATCTATCTATAGAATGAGCATAGACTATTCTCCTAGGCTTGTCTATGGCTTCCAAGCTCTCTGCTCCTAAGCCTAATTTTATTAGGGACGCGCCCGCACCCGAAAAAGGCGCGAAACACACGCGATATAAAAAATGGCGGCATGCGATTTGAATGCGTGAATTATTGTCTTTTAAGGAGAAATAATACACCTTCGGAAATAATACGCACTCACATAATGGTGTTTGAAAAATGGAGATAGGAAATTGCTTTGTTATTCGGAGTTTCGATTTCACAAAGTGAGGATACGTTGAATTGGATTAATTTTATGATTTCTGGGTATGGAAAAAAGTATATTTTCATGAGTTGTATTGTAATGAGTATATTCTTTGCTAAAAGTAACTTGGTTCTATTAGGTTTTGGAAGAATTTATTTTATTATTTTGTCAAACTTTAAGAATTTAACTATTCTGGTGAAAAAATATTGTAACACCCTGAACTGACCTAAAACCTGGCCTACCAAATCTAGGATCATGTTCAAAGCATACGCTGAAAAAAATGTTGGGCCCCAAAAGTACTCTTAGAGTCATAAAGGATTGTAAAACCAGTAGGCGTATGATGCCACGCTTTGTCGCCCGATAAATAAATGATAAAGCATCCGTCACGTTCTAACAAATAGTGTCTGAGAGTGACGGATGCCTTATCACTCATTTATCGCGTGACAAAGCGTAGCATCATAAGCCTACAGATGTGTTAAACATATCCTAACTTGATACACATTGTATTTCTTTGCTGAAGATATTAATCGCTGCACCGGCGCAAAATGACTCCGCAGCAAGTTTAGCTGACAGCACAATCAAAGAATCTCCGAACTCGCACCTAAAAGGCATAGCGAGCAAATAAACAGGCGCGCCGACATACTGCGCATAGCCGCGTGGCGGGAGCATGCGTGCATTAACTGTACCAGCTCCTTAGCGGGACCGAGGCTTCAGAATGTTATAGACCTTCATTAAATAAGGTGTGGTGTATGGCGCGAGAATTTTTGACGCACTTAAACCTAACTGTACCGCTGTAAGCTGTAGCCCTCCCGAGTCTATCAAAATCCATAGCTGTGCCGTTTTGAAAAAAAAAACAGAAGCTGAAGCGACAAAAATATCTATAGTTACAAAATTTCACAAGCATCGGTTGAGAAATGCGACCTGTAGAGGAGAACAGCCGGACATCCGCAGAACAGACAGACAAACGATAGTATTTTTGCCCAAGCTAAAACAGAGACGCTTCGCTCGCTCGGTCAACAAACAGTCCTTTCCTTTTCAAAATCAATACCGGATTCATTATAAATAGTGAATCGAAACTAAAGGTATTTCCATAAAGCCGCTTAAGATTGACACGGAGCACTAATGGTAATCACAAGTGATGAGCTCCTTAATTAATTATTAATAAAATAATAATATTCATTCCCACTTACCATCATCCATGGTCAATGCCAACGTTCATACCCTTACTTACCTCCTTAGAGATACAATTTGTTGAACTTCTTTTCATGCTTCTTGTTCTGGCAAATTCAAGCTCTATACTTTGTTTTTCAGTGTCAAAAAACGTATGCGTCTAAGTCCAAAAGTAATTGATGAAATCATGTTATTTACTCAATTAATGGTTTCAGAGAAAGAATACTTCGATGAAATGAAAATTAGGTGAAACTTTTGTCAGCATCTCAATGGTAAACCTGATTCATCGCTTACATTATGAATTATCATTTTGTCTCAACTTACGAGTAAGTACTTTGTCTCAGATAAGCAGCAAATAAAATCTTTGGCAAAAAGTCTGTAAGTTAAATTCAAATGCTAAAATAATCAAAGTCTCGGCAGCTAGCATAGATCCATAGCTCTACCAGAAGCGACACGTCGCCTGAATGGCCGTATTGCATGCTTAATGACGTCAGACGTAATGAGACACTGTCTACTCGCTTCTGTAAACGCACCTTTAGACGCTTGTTTAGTTCTTTTCATTTATTTTACAAGCATTCATTGCACATTTTAAATGTAGAGTACTCAAAAGACAGAGAATTATACTCGTAGACGAAAAGAGGCATATGTCTAGTTTATCTGAAACAGTAAATAAATACCTGTGTCCATGGCGTTAGTTAAAAAAATGTTATTTAACTTTTATTTTATTTTCATACAGAGAGTGATCTAGCAGATTAATTGCAATCGGATATGTAATGTTTTGAAATAAACATCCAAAACGTAGAGAAACAATTTACGCTAGAGAAACATAATATACGATACATATAATATAAGTTATGGCCATACACCACGGAGCTGTCACTGGAGTTCGTATTGAGAATACCTTGTGCTTATTGTGTATCCTACCTGCAAACCTCATCAAAAACACCCACTCTAAACACCATGCTTCCTAGTCATAAGCCGCTATAAACACCGCTCGCCATATTCAGGGCACTGCGCGTTGTCATTGGTGCACTATTGTTTACTCTATATGGCGCCCCGCGCATACGTGTCCACTCCATTTGGACACGTCTAAATAGGCATAGATCTATGCTAGCGGCTTTGCTTTCTGCGCCGCCCAGCCTAACTTGCACCATCAAATTGATTGAGCCTCAAAAGATTCCAAGCACCCGTACTGGTTTCCAGAGGCACGGTTAAGCTGGTTTTTCGTATGCACTGTTACGTATGGAGTAACATTGTCAAAGTTACAGCTTTCTTCTCTGTTACTGACTTAATTAGTAAGTTGGATATGTGAATGGCAGCGCAATGCGTTCTGGGGTTTCTGCGTAAATCTAGGAACGTCGTTATATTGAAAATATGGGTGGCGTCAGACTGTTCGTCTGTTCGTTCGCGGATGCCAATTTCGCTTTGTTTTGCCAAGTTACGTCTTGTTTCTCGTAATTAGCTACGGGAAAGGGAATTGAAAGATTTGTATGTTCGCGTTGTTTATCGCGTCTCATTGTAAATATTGTAATGGTGCGTATTTTTGTTTTGGCTTTTGTAGGATTGTTTTCTACTGGTTTGGCGTTATGGTCCCGGAGCCCGGAGCCGGAGCCTCATGGAAAGATTGGGGAATGATTAGAACTGAGGAGGCAGCCAGTATTTAATTTATAAAAAAGGGCAAGTATTCAGTTTTCTGATCCCATTTTAAACTGAAGGCTAACGGGTATTTCAAAGCTATTAATGCCATTGGTATGCAATCAATTAAAATAGATGTCACAGTACGTGGTCTAAACCCTTTTTATTTATTACTACTTACATCTATTACAAGTATAAACTTTATTTGCTTTATTGACTTGCGTGTGATATATTTTTCACACGTTAGTGCGGTTTTTATACCAATAGCTGCACATGTATTTTGTTCTGTGATCGGGCCTTAGGTTTCTAATTTAAATGGTCAATTGCTCACGCGATCGTTTATTTCTGTGTAAACAAAATTAAAAATTACCCTCAAATCAGTCTTAAAATCCGCCTAACTATTTCAAACTTGTAATAGTATATTACACAACTACGGTGGTAATACAAAGAAAGGCCGAGATCGCAGAAGTTTGCGGCCCGAGCTGCAAGCGAGGGACGTAAATATGCGATCGAGGGTTTTCTTTATTACCTCCCGTGTTGTGTACATCATTTTATGGCCAGGTGTGGCATAAACATATTTCCCACAACTGTATAATGTTTGCTGCTCATTTTAGTATTTCTCCTATCTCGTCATCACTGCATCTCAGATTTCAAGAAATATACACTACAGCAGTACGTAAAACTGTCTAAAAGTTGCCAGCAGCCGATTTATTAGGAAAAGTTCCCGTTACTGGCCCGCAAGTTGAAACTTAACTAATTACGGTCGTTAGTCGCGAATGTAATGAGGTGCTATTGATAACGGGCTGATATCATTGTTAACGTGCCCGAGTGTACAAGTACCCTAGTGTACTTGGTGATATAAGATAGGTACTCGTATAATACAGTTAAACTTGGTGATAAAAGGTCAGGTAACGATTCTGTGACAATGTTATAAGTGGCAAATGAGCTGGAGAGCAAATGCTTTATCAAAAGTATCATCAATATACGATTTTAAGCTAACATGGTCATTCACATAATCACTACTATTATCTATGTCATGAATAACGGGAACTCTTAAAAACAAACTTACATGGTAAATATCCTGGTCTTAATAGAACTGATTAAAAGTAGCATCGACTGTGATGATAAGCATAATCTGTGTTATCTCATGGCAACTGCCAATAGTGGACAGGGCTTATAATTGTTAATCTTCATTCATACTAAATAAGCGGTTAGGGAATTCGGTTTCTCCTTGTTTACATCGTGTTTGTGCTTTAAAAGTTAGAACATTTATCTTGCTTGGCAGGCAAGTCGTACTACATACACTGTCTGACCGTTAGCGAGGTGTCTGAGATTTGATGTCAGGAAAGTACTTTTGTGGCACCGACGAATCGGACGCTCCTGAAAATAAATCACATTCTTGATCATGCACATTATTTCCAAAACTCAATTTTCACAGTCTATAACTTGAGACATTTTGCTAGAGTCGATATAAAACGAAACCTATGATTGATACATGCTAAGGCATGCAGATCAAGCGGTGTTCGAACGAAATTCACTTAGACCGCGACGTGGCAGGAATAACTTAACCAATAACAATCCGACGGCTAATTTTAGCGGCCAGTGGCAGAATGGTGAAGCGCGAGGGGTTTGTGGCACTTGGTCCCGTACATGGTACAATAAAACATGGTATATTTTTCCCGTAAAAATGACGAGGAATAACTTATCCAATAACAATCCGACGGCAAATTTTAGCGGCCAGTGCCAGAATGATGAAGCGCGAGGGGTTTGGGGCACTTGGTCCCATACATGGTACAATAAAACATGGTATATTTTCCCCGTAAAAGCTGATAACGAGGAATAACTTATCCAATAACAATCCGACGGCAAATTTTAGCGGCCAGTGCCAGAATGATGAAGCGCGAGGGGTTTGGGGCACTTGGTCCCATACATGGTACAATAAAACATGGTATATTTTCCCCGTAAAAGCTGATAACGAGGAATAACTTATCCAATAACAATCCGACGGCTAATTTTAGCGCCCAGAATGGTGAAGCGCGACGGATTTGATGTGCTTGGTTCCGTACATGGTACATGATACAAAAATGGTATATTCTTCCTGTGGAAGTTGATGCCGTCGTGTGGACAATACTCAAGTTTCATCTCGGGAAGGACACATGGTTTCTGCAGACACTAAAATTTAAAATATTGATGCAAATAAAATGTAATAAGTATCCTTAATAGGACCAGGCTGCGGATACTGTAAGTGAAATAGGAGAACCCCCGCGAGATGGATAAAGACATCGGAAGCTGGAAGATAAAGAAAACATGCGATTGTTTATGTACTTTGATCAAACGACGTATCATGTTTGTAATGATGATAAACCTACATCTCTTATTTCTACCAAATATATTATGCATACGTCCTGGGCCTGCAATATATTTAAATAAGTTGACAAAATAAATCTACAGTTAGCTCTGGGCCTGACATTGCTGCAATAAATGTGAAAACGGTTGTATTTGTTCTCAGAAAGTCCTCTTACAGGCCCGTTGGTATTTATCTTATGTGATGCATGTATTCTAAAACTCGTACTTCAGAAAATCAGCAACAAGATGAAGATAATCTTTATTTTCCCTGCCGCAGACGGATCCTAATCCGAATTAAGACGCTCAAAAACTGCTTCTCCAAAACAAATCAATAACGAGATAAAAGTAACGGTTACAAATAACAATTGCTTATTTTCCCGCGGACCCTTGGCTGGAACGTTGAACGCCTTTGCCGTTCAGTCATTTGCAAAGTGTGCCATCAGCAGTGCAGTTATATATGGGCACATACTAACATAACTACATCAAAGACTTCGTATAGAGGTTAGTATAAACTCGAATGTTGACTCAACTCGTACCTAATCCGTTACCGATCATCAGCACGGCGGACGCAAGTTCAAGGCCATCGCAAAAAATGCTTCAATAACGAGATAAAAACAAAGGTTAAAAGTAACATTCACTAATCTGCCCACGGACCCCTGGCCGGAACATCTAACGCCTTTGCCGTTCAGTAAAGCAATTTGCGGAGCGTGCCGTCAGCGCTGCACCCAGGTACATACTAACCACACCAAGGACGACGCACAGTATATTGAATATGGGCGTGGATATTGACTTAGCACTAGGTACCATGAGTAAGTAGATCAATTGAGCGAAAAACTACGTACGTAAAATTCTATTACGTAGTGAGGAACGCATTGGGCCGAGCGGTGGCAGGAGCACTGTGGTTGAACGAGAACAACCACCATGGCCAGCAGGCCTTCCAATCGATGTAACCAAGAAGTACCCAGTCCAGAGCATGCGCAAGCGTAAGTTGATCGAAAAGTAGTGCGTGCCGGGAGAACTGGTAAGCTATTGGAATAATTTTGCATTTATACCTATTTAAAGCATCTTAAGCATTTATTCGTACGTAAAAACTGATACAGATTACATATTTACCAACTATGTGTAAAGAACATAAAAAACGAACGTCTTTTGCGTGGATGGTATCGCGTCGAGTCCATGAGAACCTGTTGCAAACTACCAGGTTTGTAGTTATTACCGATAACAAGTGGCGACATATACGACTGGAATACTTACCGACATTGGCTAGTATTGTTATCAGACATTCACCGTTACAGCCCCAGCATCTCACAAAGTCGACATTTTCCGTTATTTTGAACCATAAGTTCACTAGGATAAGGCTTCTCACCCATATTCATGGTACACAGAAGGACCATGCCTCAGTAAATCGTAAAGCAAACACAGCTGAATACCTAATCGGCATACACACGTATACCTCGGTCTGTACCACGCTATAAATCGTAATCAAATCAACGGCCGCGAACAGGTGCGGGCTCATTACCACTTTCAATATTTACTCGAGAATCGACACAGGTAGCTGGTATGGTTCTAGTACCGTAGTGGCCTGCATAGAATACGTATACAAGTATTTCTTCGAGAATTGACGTAGGTAGCTGGCACGCAATACTGGCTGGATAGAAAAGTAAAGGATCGCTGATTCGGGTATAGATTACTTAGAATAGTACATTACACAACTAGGGTGGTAAAACAAAGAAAGGCCGAGATCGCAGATGTTTGCGGCCTGAGCTGCAAGCGAGGGACATAAATATGCGATCGAGGGCTTTCTTTATTACCTCCCGTGTTGTGTACATCATTTTATGTATACACTTGGCTAGGCGTGCGGAAAAAGCCACTTTATGGCCAGGTGTGGCATAAAAGTTTTTTTTAACTCGAGTAACTCTGACTCATACAACTTATTACAAATATAGTTCTACTTATAAAACAGATTAAGTAGGTATAAAAACTACAAGGGCTTCTTTCCGCTTTTGCACAACATAAGAACTTTGTAGAACACGTACGGGCCGACACTTACGTGAGGTCTAAATAACATCATGTGAGATCGAGGACAAATGTTTGCCTATACTGTATTAAAAAAAACATAATTTACACAATACTGCAATATAAACACAATATATTTTGAGCTCTAGTATACCTCTTAGCCCAAAAAAAAACCAATTAATCAATAATCCTTTTTGAAATATCTGGTTCCTCTTATACCAGCAGTGACGATGCCTTCCTGCCTAATTTGTAGAATCTAGGCCACAAACTTAAGCTGAACTTCTGTATACTGTGGTTACATACTTGAATACGGGATTTGCGGGATAAGATTGGTCTGGCTTCCCTATATTGCCCATCTAATTCGACCAAAGTTATCACAAGCACAGGCGCTTGAGCTAAAATCAAACTACGATTAAAACCCTGCACTTGCATGTTAACATTCATTATTTAATCGTCCTAGCCCACTTTCAGGCTGAACAAGTTAATTTTTGTTATCGCAGCCATCTATAATTTTAGGACGTGTGAACAACCCCCAATCGGCCAATCTGAAATAAAATGGACGACATGTTCATAGCTCAGCCCTTTAAATTACCGCTTCCGTGACTTGGCTTTTGTTTTGGGGAAATAAAGTGCGAGGTTAAGTTGTGCTTTCAAATTTCGTGTGACAGTTATGTCGGGCGATAAAGGCATTGTGTGTCCCAGTTTGACCAAAGGAAATGATTTTTTAGTTCCGCTTCGGTGTGAATGGTCTACATTAATTTGACCTCTTCATTCTTTTAGCAAAGGTACTGCTGAATTTTGAAGTTAACAACAGAAAAGAGGTGATATTTACCCGACTGCGGCGAAGCCCAAAGGAGGGTTATGTGTTTGACCTGCATGTATGTATGTATGTCCGTTCCTATGTCCGCTCGTAACTACTCAACGGCACAACCGATTTTGATAAATGACACATCATTAGATTCGTCTTGATGGCGTGAGTGTCACTGGGTATGAAGTTTGTTAAAATAAACAAAATGGCGGATTATATGCACTTTTAAAGTGCACCACGGTCGGGTTTTTTATGTAAAAATATTTTCTCATACGGTTTTATATAGTAAGGTGCACTTTTCTTTCCTTTTCTTTTTATTGTGCACGTTTTAACTTATTCGACCAACTTTTCTAGTTTTTTAAACTTAAGTCGAAGGAGGTTAGAGGCAATCCAATTTTATTTATTAACAGCTCACATTTCACCTGAAAACCTATTCCGAAACTCTCACATATATAAGAAGTCCTAACGACTGGGAAATGGAAAGAGCATTCTCGTACTGTCTAAGTTAGAAGAAACCTAATGTAAGTATATCTAAGCCAGCGCGTTGCCAGATTATTTTTTGCCAAGTCTGGATTTTGAAATTTTTTGAGGAAAAAAGCGAGATTCTCTCGTCGAAAGCGGGACATACTCGTAGTTAAAAAACGTATATAATCAGAAGTTTTTCAATATTTCTCTTTATTTGAGTTTTAAATTACTTGTCTGTGCCACCCACCCGCGCATCCTCAGCACGCTGCACACACGGTCGAATTATCTCCGAAAAGCGGGACTAAGCCTGTCCCGCGCGTGATTCAAAAATCGGGACATCCCGCCAAAATCGGGACGTCTGGCAACGCTGATCTAAGCATTCTAAATAGCCAGACTGGTAACCAATTCAAAACTATTATTTTACCAAAAACTGTAACCAAATAGTAATTTGTACTTTTTGGTTACGCATCCCTCACGTTCCAACGACACCTGATTTTTAACGATGACTGTTCCAATACGCAAAATACTGCAATTCTCACCTCTATTCCTTACTACGTGCGGCGCACTGGAGAATTGACGAATGGTAAATGTACAGTTGTTTCAGTTGAAAACTATGTGAAAATGTTTTAACCCCAAAATGTCGTAAGGATGAGTTTGTAATTTTATCGCCGGCAGTCACGTAAGCAGTTTGAGTGTTAACGTTTTAGTTTGGTTATTTGTTGTGGCAAATATGCTACTCAAGTAAAAGTTTCCTGATGTTCCATTTTGATTCATGCCAACTCGACGTTCGTTCGTCCGATAATATCCACCTATCTTCAAATGATGTATTCTAAAAGCTACGTCCATACCTACTAAGTATACGACCTACAACGGTGCAACTAAGTAATTTAATGAGCCATTAAATAACTCATGAGAATCGTTCAGAATCATCGAGAATCATCTTGCCAGTGTATCTTTAATTTTCGCTAGACATACAGAATAGAAAGTTGAAATGGGACAGTACTACATGCATACTACTAGAATAATAGACCTTATGATTAGAATATCCTTAACTTCTTAGATTATTTCAAAGAGATTTAAGATCTAAACACAGTTGGGAAAATCATATTTTCTCATGAATGTTACAACAAACACTTCATAATAATATGTATAGGAACCATATGTCCACTATGATATGACAGGGGACTATTCTATTAATAATGTGCAAAAAGAGTTCGATTTAAGGGCCCCGTGGACCAGGAGGTCCTTGCGCCAAAGTATAAAGACGAACAAGTAGTCCAACTTCGGCCGTTTAGGAGCGCGCGACACGTATTCACACATACGCGAGACAGCACGTCTGTGTGAGTGCCATACTGGAGCATCATTACACATTCTTAAAACTTTGCTTGTAGTGCGTTCGTACACGGCGTGCACACATTCAAGCGCGCGATGTACCTTTATAGGAACAAAAATTAATGCTATTATATTATACTGTGCTTGCGTAGTGCCCAATGGGAAAGAGCACCTTGGTTACAAACTACGCAACTCCTTCGGTCGAAATCCAAATTGTAAAGTTTAAAAGCTCGCGTGCGCGCGCTCGTAAAAATCACCACGTTACCGAAATACGTATCCGCATCCACGTATCGTTTCGACGATAAATTACACCAGTTATGCCGAACCCTTGCTTGTAATTAATAATGAAAGTAAACGATACCATCTTTAGTCGGCACGCACCGTTCTAGGTTAGCATGTGTTGTTAGATTGACTCTGATGCGTGCGAGAGCCTCATTCGAAATGGGGGCTAGCAATTTTCAGCTCACCAGGTGTCGCTTTTGTTCATGGAACTTGTAGAAAACTCATTGTGTTTTTTATATGGTTGTTACTCCTTTTTCTGCATGACATATAGATCCTGTTAAATGACCCTTTTTATTTTAAGTTGTCATTGTAAATATTTTTATATAAGTTTGCAATGTAATTTTCTTTTGGTGTGCAATAAAGTATGATTGTATTGTATTTGAGAAATTATTTATTTTTACCTAAGCTAACCTACGTGAGTTTTATCATCCGTATATTACATTCGTACAGTCCATCAGTCGCCCATCTACTGAATTGAATATTAACATTCCTAGCAATAATTATTATGATCGGATAAAGTACCTTGTTCGAGTCGAGTGTTCTGGCAGCCTTCATTAGTTTTGCTATAGTTAGAAGCCCATTGGATCATTACATGGGATTTTCGTACCTCCAATAAAACCAATTTATTAATATCTATTATCATCATCAATTAGATTTCACTGAACGAGTACTACCTACTCAAAAATAGCGCCAATGCCTTGATTAAGTAGTAAGTAGTGGTCCTTATTAAGGTTTTAACCCGTATTCGTTATCATTTCTCTTCATCAACATTACGTACGAGTACTTCTGCGTGAAAAACATCTTGTATATGTTTAGCTTTCTCAAAGTCACAATAAAATTGTCTTAACTTTTTTAGAGACTATCGATCCATATAAAAACCCCCATGTCCGCGTTCGGGCGGTCTGCGGTCGCAGTGGTATAATTTTATACAAAGTTTCACACGTAGCTATTTGTACTTATATCGAGTATCACAATCACCGTAGCACCACCAATCACCAGCACCAATCATTCGTACGTGTATGAAACCCGGCCGTTTTTTCCCACCTCAATTTACTTCAGCTGCCGTTTTGGTTTCACTTGTTATTGATACTGTGTGTTACGCAAAATGGTAATGTAAACATTAAGGGAATATATATAATAAATTACTGATAATGTAAACATCATCATCATGGAGCTCATGACATTTAGACAAATGATCAGTCAGCGTCTGTCAATGAAGAGAATCCTTAAAATCCGTATATTTTTTAACTTTGATTAAAATCAATTAAAATGTTCTAACTTAACTTAAAACGATCGATCCAAGGGTTCTCATATAAACGGCACAAACTAAGTATATACCTCATCATTATAATTGTCACCTAGTTATACCCGTATCAAAGCTTACATAAGGTCATTCCCCTGACTCACCGTAAAATAACCACATTTTTATAAAAAAAACCCGACCGCGGTGCATATAGAAACTGCATAAAATCCGCCATTTTGTTTATTTTAACAAACTTTATACCCAGTGACACTCGCACCATCAAGACGAATCTAATGATGTATTATTTATCAAAATCGGATGTGCCGTTGAGTAGTTACGAGCGGACATAGGAACGGACATACATACATACATACATACAGGTCAAACACATAACCCTCCTTTGGGCTTCGCCGCAGTCGGGTAAAAAACACTTACTTAAGTATAAATAATAACAATAAACTGACAATCACAATCACACCACGTTTAACCCCTTGTCCGTTTAGTTACAGCAGTAAGGTCATTCCCGACTCACCGCAAATTTCCTGCCTTCCGCCCTGATTGCAGGAACCACGCTCTGCTCGACGCACCTGCTGTGGTTTACGGACAGATGTGTTGTCGATGGCTCAGATATTGTCTTTGGTTTTGTACGATTAGGCTAGTTGACCGTATAAGGTAAATGTTCGAGTGCTTGACACCGTCCCAGTACTTCCTGAATGTGAAGTCATTAGCAATAGAGGTGACAGCGTGGTGTCATCTACTTGACATTAGCGCGTCAAACACTAGGAAGGATGTTTACCTGACCTAAACTCCAAATTCTAATTCAAGACCAAAAAACTACGATATATCTGTCATTGTCAAATGTGTCAAAGTTACTTATGACAGTGTCAAGTGAACATTTCAGATGTACTACGTATGAAAGAAACATGATGTTTCTTTATTTGTTTTTAATGCGGGTAAATTAGACCACATTCACACACACATTCAAATTTCAGATGTAGCCAACGATTTTTATTTTAAAAAACCGCACCAAATATTTTTTTTTGGAATTTTATGGCCTTACCAAATGTTACTATTACTAACATCTGAAGTGAAAATCATGTTCACTTGGGTATCTTATATTTATGTAAATAAGTAACAAACAGAGACTTGTTTATTTAAATTGTTAGTTTAAAACTACGGATAAATTAATTATAATCAGTGTGGTTTTTTCATAATTAGGTAAATACCATCAATTATTTTTTTGTAGTGGCAACCCACATTGGTCTTGAATTAGAATTCGGAATTTAGTCACGGTTTAGAAACCTACCATTCGCCAAAGCCCATACAATTATGATTTCCAGCTACGTCTAGGTACCCAATCTACGTTATATGTCTCTATTTAGCTCTATGTTTGACTCTGTCCTATCCTACTTAATATGTAGGTACTACTCGTATAAATGTTAAAGTTATGTTTCGATGTTTGTTACTAAATAACTCGGTAGCAACTTAATGGATTAAGATGAAGTTTAAAAAGTATGTCCGGAATTGCTATACTTTGCATCAAATAATAGTAGATCACGTATGTATGTCAAAATAAGCCATCGTTTATCACCCTTAAGTTTAAGTGAATTGTCCCCGTTTATAAAGTAATAACATCATGATTTTCGTAATAAAAAAAGAATGCAATATAGGCAAAGTACATACCAAAGCTACCCAAATATCGCCTAATGTCTCATACCGTTATTTCTCACTACTTGAACTACGTACTGGTCAATAGCAGCTACTTATTGTGTAAACGCAGTCTATATAAAACCTACGCCACAAAAAGTTTTCGAAACTGTGGCCAATCGGATGCTACACGCTCCGTTGTTCTAGGCCAGTCACACGGGGTTCTTGTAACCAACTGTAGTTTTAATCAGTCTGTAATCGGCCTTTAATTTGAAATAGAGAAGTGACACTGAAGGCTGCATTCGATATGACTATAATGCATTAAAAAGTTTAATTCGCGTTGGCGTAGAAGATGAAGACTGCATATAAAGCTCTTTCCATTTATTACTATCTAGAGCAGTGGATCTCTTCCTAAATTTATGATGAACCGAATATTAAGGATATTGTATGAAATATGATCCGAAATTGCCAATATTCAAACTGATATTGCGTTTTTTGCTCTTGTAATCCACAACACGCAATAAATCTAAATATTAGCCCCTTACCTACTATAAAAAAGTCAAACAAAACTATAATTACCTTATCATTTGATTGATATCATCAATACTTTTGTTATAGTCTCGATCAGAAACATTTCAAATTATGTAAGGAGTGTTAAATATAGACAATTTACCATCGCAGGGGTAATTAATTGCCTTCAGGTTCGAAGCTCGGTATCTAGATTTCTTTAATCTCCCTACGTATGACATAGTGGTTAACTATTTTATTTATGTCACTATTTTACAGGAAAAGTAGGTGCGTTACCATTTATCATTCAAGATGATTTCTAATTGCATCTTTCTACCAGTGACTGAGTCATTACTGACAAGTGGCAACGTGGTATTTTTTGCCTGCCTCACTTATTTCGTTAATTTTGAATCGTTCCATAAAATGAATGAAACTTTGCCACCATAATCAGTTCAATAGCCTTTAAAAGTATTTTACGAGTATAAATTGAAGCAGTTTGAACTCATCAATATGCCAGTCTGAGACATCGAAATCCTCAGTCACACGATAAAGCACTAAATACTTGACGCAAATACTTCAAGTGTCTTGAGATAGTCGCGAAATTCTAAAAATCTAGCGCTAAAAAAACTTTCACGTGCATTTCGGAGATATTGTACAACCCTTACTATGGAAGTTGCTAGAACTATTCTCATTCAATATTTTTAACCTGAAGTATAAATTTGGTGCTTTCGTCTGTTTGTACAGTATGTGCATATTATATGTAGGTATATCTTTTGGTAGTTCAAAACTGGCTGCTGAATGCTTTTTTGTAGAATTCATACCTTAATTAGCTCACTAGTGCACGCTTTGCATCTATATAGACGCTCCTTTTACGACATTTTTAATCATCAAGTGTCGTAATATGTTTCATTGTATTGGTATTACAATGATAAAACAGAATTCACGTTTACAAAGACTTGATATTTCCATGTCATTATGGATTTCCAACTTTTTTATTGTGTTGCTAACCTCTCTAATTAGTTTTCAGACGATAACACAGAATTCACTATTTAAGACATTTTTCTAGCAACAAGAGTCGTGGTATGTCCCATTGTCCTAGTCTTAGAACAATAAAACAGAACTCACTTTTAAGTCACCTTCTAGCCATGGTGTCTCTGATTGACCATTATTGTTATTTCCCTCCCGTATTTGGTGTCTTAACTACTTACCTACCTCTCTTATTCGTTTTCAGACGATAATATAGAACTCACTTTTACGTCACATTTTTGACATCAAAATCATGGTAAATATTATTGGTTTTCACCTCCCTTATTGGCTTTCAGACGATAAAACAGTAGGCTTATGATGCTACTCTTTGTAGTACAAAGCGTAGCATCATAAGCCTATAGGAGTGACTGACTATGCGATTTTACCGCGTGGCCTTGAGGCACCCTGTAGGGGGCCTTAGCCAGTGACCAGAAAGAGCACGGGCCTTATCACATTTGCGTTGTGCGGGCGAGCTGCGAGCCAGTTTCCATACAAAACTCACCGCGAGTTCGGCGCGAGCGACATTTGTATCGAACTTCGCTTCTTACTCGCTCGCGTGATAAGGCACTTAGTAGGCGTTATGCGATAGAGAGAAACGGTCGGGTGCGGTGCGTTCCGTCCGATGGTCGGGCCTGAACAACAGTTTTGTTAGAGAGACGTACGTCGTATATTAAGAATTATCTAAGGTGTCCGAATGTTCGTAAATAGAATGAACAAACATTCGGACACCTTAGATAATTTTTACTATACTATTACTTATTCTGTGACGGAACTCACTTTTAAGTCGCATTTTTGATCGCGAACCGTGGTAGCGGCCCACTGTACCGTTTTCCGGCACAGCGAGTTATTTGTACAAATTCTGCGCCATAGACGGAGGCGCTGGCGGACACATGCCCTTGCTTTTTGCACTATTTGTCCCTTTTGCCCGCACTGTGCACTTTTTGCATTTCCCATTTCACGCTGCGACGCCGAGAAAGATATCCAAAGGGAAAATGTGGTTGGAAATTTTTATTTAGATAGTTACTAGTTGGTATGAGGATTTTATCTCGAGTGGAAATATACAAAGATGAGTTGGCTGAGCTTCTAGGTCCTTCTCTTTATGTGATGTTGTTATTAATACTGTAATAATTTTGTACATAAACTATTTGGCTTAGGTACCTTAATATATAATAGAGAACCATTTGAGTTTTTTTCACCTAATTATCATAATCAATGCTGCCCTTGGAGTTTTGTCTCCTTCATTTACTTCTTGCCGTTTCACCTCGAGATAAAATTAACGATGTAACATTTTGACATTAATGTATATTTGCAATATTCATATAAGTGGGGAGCCACTTATGCAATTTTAGTTACCTAATTATCCTATAATACCAATAAAAATCATAGTTATATAGGCACCTATATGATGCTACTCAAAATATTTTAGGGATATGGAAGAAAGCACCTTTTCGGATTATTAAGTATTTCGCAATACCCTTACGGAAAAGTAAACAAAACGCATCTCAGATCCTTAATCACGACTTCAAAGAGGTTCTAATCCAAAAAATACACCTTCATACACCGGCTGAGGAAAATATACAAGTGACATATACGAAGAAGGTAAAACTGGGATTTATGCGACAGTCTTTGATATTTGAGCATTGCTAAAAAAGCCAGTTTCTTAATTTTCAAGTTCTCTACCTATTTTATGTTATTTCTACTTAGTTTCACGAGCCTTTTCCATCCCAATAGAAGGAAAAAAAGAGTCCAAAATTGTTCATACATTACTTACTGAAACTTTCCTTTGTGTTACCGTTACAGGTACAAAGTATGTATATGAAAAAACGGTAACAGAAGCGGAAAAATATGTTTTTTTTGTGCCATTGGGATTGTAAAAGCCCGTAATTCTAAGTAGAAATAACATAAAATTAGCAGAAAAATGCGCAATAAAAAAAATTGGCAAATATTTTGAGAAATGCTAGTTTACAGTAAGAAAAGTTAAAATGAATGAATGCGTTAATTAACGTTTATTTAACAAAAAAAGTGAGTCTATCTTCAATCTGCGAGCATAATATTTAAGCTAGACGTCTGAGTGCTTGCCCTTACTGTACTGTATCATTCATCATCATGACCTACCTACCTAAACTTTGTGACGAAGACGATACAAATATAAATAATCAATTTGATACAACTCTTCCTTGGCTTCAATGGGCTGATGCGTAAAACGTGACGTTTACAATTCAGTTTTCAACTGTACCTACTAATATTTTTAATTCTACCTTGAACATGGTTTAACAAACCACAGAAAACATTATCTTTTAATCGGAACATTCTAATTTAATTTACTCCAGGATTATTTCAACTTGCCAAAAATATAATGTTTTTAACATTACGGAATGCCAAAACACTGACGGCGCACACAAAGTCTACAATGTCGGAAAACTCCGTCAACAAACAAAGTGAGTGAAAAAGTAAAAAAACGGGACAAACTCCACATTCTTAATTTAACTTGAGTCACTCTTACATCCCTTCTTAAAAAAGAACCAACATTCATTGACCTCCGACACCCCGCCTTGATCGGAACAAAATGGACAACCGCGGGTTGTTGTAAACAGATATGACATGTCAAGTTACTCTGGACGCATATGACACGAATGGGGAGGCAAAAGTAAGAAAGTCCCCATTTCTCGAGGCGGTACATTTATTTATATATGTGTGTGACGTGATACTATACCTTTACACGCCGTTTGCGGTAAGGAAAACCGGCTTTTATTTATTTGGGAGGTCTTTAAGGAGATAAGGTATTAGGTAGGTACTTAAAATAATAAGATTGGTGGGTTTCGTTTACATATAAACACGCATTCGATTTTTTCATGATAAGGGATGAGCTTTTATCTGTTCTCTTCAGCTCCCATGTAGTCCATATTGGGTTCCCAATGTGAGACAATAAGCTATTTCAATGATCTGAACCGACTAATTGTACAAGCCAGGAACAATAACACCGTTTAGTCTCTTTAAAGTAAACACATTGTGGATTAAAAAAAGTGTTTTTTTAGGACGGCTTCATTTTGCACCTAGTCGATTATTACTATCATGTGCAAAACATCTGGGACAATCAAACGGTCGGCCCACTCGTCGAGGAAATATTGGAAATATTATGCAAATATTACATCGTTAATATTTTTCTGAATCCTGGTCTCGGCACCAATTTTTAATACCACTGACATAATTCTAATTACCGCAAACTGGGGTTTTTATGGTCCAGTGCACACTAATATGGTTCAAACTATTATGCACTTTCAAGTAGACAGTTGCACACTTTACTCAGCAATAGTTTTACACCGTGTTTTTTATTTCCGTTAAATTCGACACGTTGCTTCGTACGTCAATAGAAGTTACCTGGTATAGGTATCGCTTATTTATTGAATTCGAAAAAATTAACTTTTCATTCAAAATAGATTAATATTGAGTTGATGACCATTTTAAAAGACACTTTTGAATTACTTAGTCAAAAGTTATAATGTCAACTATGGCAGTGTTGGAATGATGACTGCTCATTTATGCTGGTCGGTGATTAAATTAAATTTATGACATTCGTTTCTTGGAGAAATTAACTTAATTAGATCTGAAGAATAACAGAAATCAATAAAAACACGGTGTATAATGCAGTATATATTCAATTATTACTCATGATTCACGCGACTAAAGCCAAAATTGGCGCAGCAGATACACAAGGGAATTCTCCATAGTTTGAACCATAGTTCAGTGCATGGGACCTTAGAAACCTGAGTTCACGGTACATATTTTTATACGGTTTATCCACCCCTATTATGTTGTGTCTTAAAACCAGACAGAACTAAGCACAATCACCAATAGCGCCATCCATTCAATCTGTCAAGTGTTTACCTAGCATCAAAAGAAACCTCCACCAAAGAATTCCCGCATCTATTAAAAACGTTCGCAATCTCGATCAACTTTAAGTACCTCCCTAAACCTCGATCAATACCTTGAAAAACCCTTATCAACTGTCATATGAAATTTTAAGTCGCCACACTCCCCCTCACGCACACACACACTACTCATTATGAGGGTAACTAATCACTGAGCAATGGAGAAAAAAAAGGGATTTTTTTATTCATTAACCACCCTCTTCTTACGATGCCGAAACAGGGAATGATGTGGATGCAAAGCGCTGTTTTTGGATGCTGCGATGTTGAGATAAAATTTGGATAGTTTGTGGCAATTTGCTGAGTCTTTAATGGAAGTTACTGGGTATTTAGCTTGGGAGTAGGTTGGGTTGCGTCAGTATGGATTAAAAAACTTTTCGCTTTTTAAATATTATTTTTGTACCAACAAGAGACAAATAAGCACGCAGCCTATCTACGAGTAATAGGAAGCAGAACCTGCATACGTAACACCAATAGTTAATGCAAAAGATTACTAAGTTATCGGCTCATTTATTGGTTTTATTATGTGTTACAAAGGTGTAACGTTTCAATTGCGCAGTAAACAGCTCAACTATAAAACCCCACCGAACACTGCAACTTGTAATGTAATATATATACTTAATCTATGTCAAGAGTGGCTCACCTCGCTATTTCGCCGCGCGACTACTAGTACCAAATATTTTCACCCCAAAAATAAAGATAAATAACAAAATTTTGAATCAATTTAGCAAAGGTTAAGGATTCAATCTGCACTTCACATCTGTGAGTCTGTTTCTTCTTCTTTAGCATTGATCAGTCCTATACCGCTTTTCATCATTTTTTCCCACGTTTCTGCGATTTCCTAAGATATCACGTCAATATTGTAGGTAGTTACTAAACTTTCACTTATGTCAGTACCGTACGTTTTAAACATCACACACCTGCACTTATATTTCTTCATGATGGTCTTCCTTAAAATCGCACGACAACTAACGCACGATTTTTCTAATAAATTAAAACTATGTAGTTCAATAAGCAATGATTGTATATCCAAATGAATGCCGCTTATTTTTGCAAGTGAGTCCGCTCCACCGGCGCGCACGCGCGGGCATGAATCTGCATATTCCCTAAGTGCAATAGCGTGTTGCGTTCTCCGCTCCCACTTACTCAACAACACTACGAAGCAAAACGGTCGTAATCGCCCTTATTTCCCTACTAACATACGCCCTCACTGGACTGCTTTGAGAATTGCTAATTAACGCATTTTTGGGAATTTTCGAGGAGTTTGAGTTTCGAGAATTTACATGTGCTTTGTTGATTGTATGTGCGTCGTTGTCTTGTTTATAAAAATTGGGGTCCTGGTGCAGGTAGATAAATCTATTCTACCTATTCATATAATAAAAACGTATCAAGACCATATTTGTAGGTACATTAATAGTACATTACTACAGAGGCCGGGAGTAAGGGGTTGCCGAGCGAGTACATATAGATGGCCGAGCGAGAGCGAGGCCAGATAGTTAAGAGGCTGGCAACCCCATTTCACGCCGAGGTAATGTATAGTGCTTTTCTCAAATATGCAATGAAATAAATTAAAAACACTCCAAAAAATCAAACTTTATTTTCTAGAGACACTAAAAGTAAAAATAGAATTACAGAATGAAAAATTTTCAATTTCTAGTTTATAAAGTGTCATTTGTTACGTTCATGTTGATTTTATATAAATAAAACTACAAAATATCATCAAACATCGATTACTATTTTTTTATTGGCTGAACGCCGTGATGCTGTGTCACAAATAAATGTGGAATTAAATAAAAATACATTGCAGGCCGGCAATGTTGTATGAAATTCCATTAAATGCTAAGCGTCAAGCCACACCGGAAACGAGGTACTTTGCGGCCTATTATAAGGCACGTAATGTCAACATTTCATTGCATGTTTGAGAAAAGATTTTTCCAAAAAAGTATCGGAGAGTGTGTTTTTTTGAGCAGCAAACAGCTCATAGCCCACATGATTTAATAAAACAAGTCGGTGGGTATCAGACTCAATGCACCAACGCTTTATGCGCCTTATGAAGTATAAGGTTAACTTCTTCAACAGACATAGACATAGTCTCTCCCGAAGAACGCCATGACCCATGTGCCACTAGCATCCATCGGACTCCGGCGACCTTCACCAGTCACTAGTCATATGCTGCGTCCGATGTGTGGTAGCTACTTATAAAGACGTCAGGCCCAGCGGCCACCTTTTCTTTAAGCACAAATAATCCTATTATTCAAAGAACGCTCTTAAATAAAAAGTAACCTTATACTCTGTCTTACCCACTGATAAGTTTAACGCCACGTTAGGTACTTAAGTGTAACAAAAGGAGCTCTCTAATAAACCCCCCACGCATCGCAGGCGCCGCCAGAAACTATTAAACTAAATCTAGATAATTCAGAAAATATGGAGCAAGTTGCTCTGTAGAAGTCCGGATAAGTCTGCGGTTCCCGCGATCCCACATAACGACGCACATCAAAGATAAATCGCACCACTAAATACAGGAGCGCCGAA
Source organism: Eudemis profundana (assembly GCA_947034925.1). NCBI lineage: Eukaryota > Metazoa > Arthropoda > Insecta > Lepidoptera > Tortricidae > Eudemis > Eudemis profundana. Next base: position 6,154,871 of record OX344795.1, read on the forward strand.
GACGCACAATCCGGTATATAGGGCACTCGTCACAGCTTTTCTTAAGCAAAGCAGTGCCTAATTTCAATATCCGAACGGTACGGACGTTCGGAATCTCCACGGGGAATAAATTACTCCGTCTATTCAATATTTCATCAGGGCGAGAGGCCGACTCTGAATATTCAAAACTAGAGGAGACACGTAAAGGCACGCGCAAGCCATTTTTCGCGCCTATCATCTCGGTAACAAAACGCACTCGTAATTACCCCCTCCCACAACCCCACCCCCGCCCCTTAACCCCTCGCCCGCCGGGGGCCGCCCAGTGACAATTATTGATCAAAAATTCTCTCTCTTCTTTCGCAAAAGAAAACTTGGACGGGTTACGTGTCAACTGAAGACACTTGATACTTGTAATTAGGGATACATTCTAATTTTATCCCATTTTTTTGTTCTACGGTTATGATAAATAAATCACTTAGTTATTTTTGTCGCTTTTATTTTTCATTACGCATGACATAAAGTAAAGAAGGGTTCGTAAGTTTAAGATTATGGAGATGTGATATATACATTAAATAAAGTTTCGAATATTTTAGTTTCTATTACTTTGAGCTATTTTTATACCATGACATTTTAATATATATACATACTTTACTATTATGGTAGGGGAGACCGGGTATGGTTGTCTCACGGGTTGGTTGCTTTTTGTCTACCGTTTGTTTTGTAATTTTGTTTAATTTACGATGTCGCGTAATTTGATAGTTTGCAATGTTAAAATAATCACTACCATAAATATAAGTATAAGACTTATATTACATACATACCAGTAAAATAAGAAATTTCTCAAATCACATGTAATCGACAAACATGTGATCTGAGGCTTTCTTATTTACTGGCCAAGGCATAATATTTTCTGCTCGACGGAGCCAGAAACCGGCAACTTTGTTTAGCGCAGAGGCGTGCAAGCTGACGTTTTCCGGCCGGAGGACAGAAAAAGTATAGTCCATTGGTCCATGTATGAGGTTGCCATCATCGCTGTAATTGCGGCCGCCTATATCAATATCCGCCTAATTTCAGCAGCACATTTATTACAAAAGAAACTTTATACCCTCACGCTTCGAACACATAATCATTTTTTTTCGACGGATCTGTAATTTACGACCAAAGTACGTCATGTGCTGAAACGTCCGAAATCAAAGGTTAATTAATAATTATCACGCTAAACCCGACGAAAAATATTGCTATATTTTATTTTCATGTAGGCAGTCCTTACTATATGTTGATAATATTGCATCTTATCTTCTCTCTTATCTTTGAATAAACATTCTGAGATATAAAAAGAATTCCTTTCGTAAAGCATCAAGTGTGGTCGGGCGCAGTAGTCGCGGCCGCCTCGGCATATTAATTGCACGCGGCGCTACCGGCGGGGGGCGCAAGACATGGGGAGACCGCGAGGTCAACCGTCGCGCGCCATTGTTTTGTGCGTGCGACCGTACCGGCGATGTCACTCAGGAGATATTGCCTAAAGAGTTTAACGCGTCTTTTTGTAAATTTCCATTGTCCGTTTTCCAAGCCAGACTATAACAACGCACAATGACTAAGTCGGCTCATGGTTCAAGGAAACCTTCCCGAAGGAAGAAATGTTCTTCCCGAAATATCACATGCTGATGACACGTTAATGTTGCTATTGATTAAGAACTTCCATAATTTAAGATTTAACACCCATAATCAATTATGAAATAAATTACCGGCCCGCGAAATTATTTGTTTTTACATGTTTTTAGGGTGAAAAGAAAACTATCTAAAGTTACTAGCTCAATATTCCTTTTCTTTAGGAGCAAATAAATTAAGAAACGCATTTATATTGTAGATAGCTAGACCGCCTAAAAAACGCGAAATTGAAGTAAAGAAATATTCCTAGATTTCTGGATCATGGAAAGTCTATCATATCAGACCTTGCGTGATACATTTTGGTGTTACGTGAATGATTCTAACAGCAAGATTTTCTTGCGTAAGCCTACATGTTCTGCCCAGGTTTAGCACTTTTTTTAACCGTACCGTTGTCACCGTACCGAGGATGTCACTCGGGAGATATTTCTTAAAGAGATTAACGCGTCTTTTTGGAAATTTCCATCGTCCGTTTCCCAAGCCAGGCTGTAACAACGCACAATGTTTAAGAGAAACAACGAACTACCCTAAAGTAGCATACAATATTATTGAGGTACATACCTGTGTCGTGTAGCCGATATAGCGCAATAACATTTCAGATTTACAGGCCGCCAAAAAAGCAACGAAATGGAAGTCAAGAAAATAATAACCATCGCGCTATATCCGACTATGCCTTCAAGTTTTGGAAAACATTTGGATTTCCTTGCACATGCCGATATTTTTCGGCCAGAGTTTACATTATAAGTATCATCATAATTAACCATTAAAAAGTCTAAGAAGACTATGCACTCGCACCGGAAAAATCACTCAAGAGATATTGGCTGAGTTATACGTTATACAGCGTTTTTTATTTAAAAAAATCAAGATGGGTTTAGACAAAGTTAACTTCCGAGCCCCCGCCAAGCTTTCCCTTTCCTAAAATGTAGACATCATTCCTTCAAACCTTGCAATGTTAAAAAGTTACACGGCACTGTTTTGTAATAAATATTTTTACTAAAAAAAACCCGACCGCGGTGCACTTTAAAAGTGCTTAAAATCCGCTATTTTGTTTATATTAACGAACTTCATACCCAGTGACACTCGCCCCATCAAGACGAATCTAATAATGTATCATTTATCAAAATCGGTTGTGCCGTTGAGTAGTTACGAGCGGACATAGGAACGGACATACATACATACATACATACAGGTCAAACACATAACCCTCCTTTGGGCTTCGCCGCAGTCGGGTAAAAATAAAAACCATCGCGTTATTTTCGCAGTTTTCATGTCCTCCTGCATGCTATTCTCCATCGATGAACATTATTATGCATAAATAAATAGTAACTACTCACCTATCAGTCAACAATTTAAATGACAACTAGTTGGCATTACTCATTATAGATTTTAAATACTGACAAAGTTGTCACAAGTATCCACGTTCGAAATTATAACTTGCTAAATTATTCTCTACACTGGAGACCTCGAACGGGTGGCAGAAGCGTTGGAAGACCGCAAGCCAAATGGTCGGATGACATCAAAAAGACGGCAGGGCCGACCTGAAGTAGAATCGCCGCATCAAGAACTAATTGGAAATCCATGCAAGAGGCATATGTCCAGCAGTGGACACAGATATGCTGAGAAGAAGAAGAAGAGAGAGAAAATATTCTAATGAAGTTTATGTTTTTGCCACACTTCGCTTCGGATCTAAAAATGTCTTCGCTAAATTTGATTTGACAGTCGAACCTATCTCACATTCATCTTCAAGATAAATTTCGTAGCGAAGAAATCCATTGAACACATGAAATAATCGCATCCATTATGACATTAAGTGAAAACTCAACTAGCCAACTTACCTGCGACATTAGTCAAGGAAAAATATACCTTCTTGCTAAGAAATTAAGAAACCTTATATATTATAGATAAATTTGTAGAATGGTTGCATGGCATTATCCATGCAAGGGATAGAGGCTCCCGCGGGCTCTCGTTTCTGGCTCTATTTACTTTGGCCGGGGAAAGATAATGTTGCTCTACATTTTGCTTTAAAACCTTTGTTTTATTGTAGTTTTGGTTTGGGTTCTCGTAATCTGTTGTACCTACTAGCGATGGCCGCATTGTTAAAGATTGAATATTAATCGTTTTTTTTAACTCATTAATATTTATTGCGAATAAATAACGTATATAATAATCGAATGCGAAATTATACTTACAAAGTAATTATTATGCGTTTCTTTTTTCTTGTGTGTTTTTACTTTCATGTAAATTGATGCGTTATACGAATAGATACAATTCTATTATTTCATAATCATTATATTCATTAGGTATGAAATGATTGTAGTGGTTCAAACCAAAATGCCTCTAAAGAATTGAAACTACAGAGTAATACAAAAGATAAGATAGTACATACCTGAGGTTTTCTTATTTATACTATTTTTCTGTTCGACGACGACGAGCCAGTAAGCGGCATCTTCGTTTAGCGCACCGGCAATGTGACGCTTTCCGGCCGGAGGGCAGAAAAACAAGTTATCTTTAAATAAGATTAATATTGAGTGATAGTCATATCATAAACCATAAAAGTGCTATAACTTCATATTTTACAAACTACATAATATCTGAAACTATCAATTTAATGTAATTGATAATGAGTTTGAGGAAAGTTTCATAATATATATTTACATTTTACGAACTACTTAAAATCTAAAATTATCAATGTAGGTATCAACTATTAGCGTTTCTGCTTGAGATTTTGTGCGGTGATCGGTGCAAAATAATGATTGTGTACCAAAGTTAATATTTCACATTGCGTATTAATTTTTACTGCCGTGTAAACAAATTTCTAAGTAAAACTGGGATATACTATATGATATGATGTTCTATGCTTACAATGTCCACCTTCTATCAAAAGGGAACCATAATAAAGAGAATAATCTAAGACTTTGATCTGCCTCACCGTTCCAAACGCTTTCTGACTATTAGTTCAATGAAAACTGCCAGAATTTTCGTCAAGACGGTGAGCTAACAATTATTAGCAATAATTTAGATTTATTTACATGTACAGTATAGTCACAAATGAAACCTGAATTCTAACAAATTCAATAATGCACGGACGGATAGTTTTCGCTGGAACCATTATGCAGCTGCAACTGCAGGGCGGAAACCCGATCGGCTCGCATCGTTTCCTTCGATTTTCCGGGCCTGTCCCTTATTGTGTTTGTGAGCATGCATGCAAATCATTCTTTCACACACACAAACAGTTACAACTCTTCTTGCCAAAGCGAAAGAAAGAGATAAAAATACCAAATCCACGGTGTTAATTTACGTACAGTTGGCAATTATAATTTTCGTATTCCACGCGTGTCCGTCTCGTTCTTTCGCCGTATTTTTTATTGTCTATCTCTTTTCGGTGGGGGCGGGGGGTTAAGATAAGGCGCCGAAGACGCGAGATATGTAGAATTTTTTAATAAAAACCGCGTTTGTGTGCGCTAAGTGATATGGCTTGTTCTTTTTAATTTCGTTTTGCGAATGCGGGAGATATGCGGATCATCTATCAAGTTTTTTTGTTTCGCTTGGCGCGGGGCTGAGGATTCCGCATGGGATATGAATATTGATTGTAGCTGTAATGAAGGCTTGATTGGTCGCCGATGTGTCGGGCGACATCGGGGGGTTTTAAAAGGTTTCTGCACGATGCGCTGTTTTTAATAAAGGACGACGCTAATTGAAAAGCTAAAGCGAATGTTTCGTCTGCCGTAAGTATAATTTGAAGTATTATGAGGTAACGGAATAACGCTTTCGTGTTAGCTTTGTATTATTTCATTACTCACACAGTATTAGTTACGTATACATTTATTACTTTATTATCAATATTGTTTACTAGAATGTCATTTAGATATTTTAAGTTATGAAAATGTTATTTGCTAAAAAGATTTACTCATATCATCAAAAGCAGCTCTTTACTCTTGTCAGTCCAATTGGACACATTTTAAATGGTACCGTAATGACGCCACGAGTCAGTCCTTAAATTTTCAGTTGCTAGGTATTGCTGTTTATTATTCGCCTCAAATACATACATACATGTTTATCTTAGAAACACTCTCCTTACATTAAAATACAGAGATATTACCAAAGCTAACTTAAAAGACTACAAACAAACCAAAAGACTGACAATAAAAATAACATCCGATCATTTATCTGGGGGCACGGCAGCGCCCCCGCCAAGTCGAGCAAAACAAAGGCACGCCCGTAAAATCCTTTTCTCAAAGCCATACAGGCCATTTTCAGCCTCCCATAATTTTGTAGTGGTTAAAGCTAGAACTCCGAATTTTCAGAAGTATATGGAGTATAATATGACTTAGATATATTCTCAAAAACATTCAATTTGAACGTGTAGTTTAAGAACTTTTAGACGTCAAAGTTCCTTAGTTTTGTCACTGCCTCACTCACTCACTGATCATCATAATTGTAAGGTACTTCTAGCAGATCCACAAGCTCCAAATTATAAACATAATCAGTTTTTAGCTTATCAATTTATGATGAAGAGAGAGAAGTCGATTTCCACCAACTTGCCAAATCTCAAAACTTTTTTGTTCTAGAAGAACTGCGTTGCGATACTTGCATCTTTTGACATGTAATGTTTTTGATGGGATTTAAATATTAATTTACCAAAAAAAGTCACACACACACACATAAATCCTGAATACATACACGTTCAATACTCATAAAAACAAGTGGCACAATGCATTTTACGTCATAAGTGAGACGTGCGCGCCGTAGCTGCGTAGACGCACGCTACGCCACGTAGCGAGTCTACACAGCGCATGTCATATGTCACACATGCGTGGACTGACTCGTATCGTAACGCTACGGGTTAGACGCTAAACGCGTATGTGACTGGACTCAAAATCTCATAATTAGCATAACAATGCTTATTCTTTATTATTTATTCGTCACAAAACGAAGCCCAGTAGGCTTATGATCCTACGCTTTGTCGAGCGATAAATAAATGATAAAGCATCCGTCACTCTCGCACACTATTCGTCAGAACGTGACGGAAGCTTTATCGTTTATTTATCGCGCGAAGCGTAGCATCTAGTGTTGTGAATAACGCTCATTTCGAGGCTTATAGACTCGAACGATAAAGACTCCCGAGGCCTTAAAGACTCGATTATATTTGAGAATCGTGTTGGCTTATTTTACGCATATGTATGCAAGAAAATGTATTTTTGTCATTTGCGTCGTTAAGCCTCGGAAGTCTTTAGGGTTCGAGTCTTTAAGTCTCGAAATGAGCGTTATTCACAACACTAGAGCATCATAAGCCTACTGGTATTCTAGATCGTAGTGGGTTATATTTAATTAGCGTTTATTTAAACGTTTTATGTTTGGCATATATAATTTCAATATAAGTATCTTTAAGAATTATAACATCATCATAGGCTGTTTCGTCTGCGACAGACGATTCATGCAGCTCTAGGAAGACATTTTTTTATGACTATGTAGGTAGTCCGATGCGAGATCGGTATGATCATGTCATTTGCGACAGGAATTGTAACAAAGTATTACCTAGGTACCTAATAAGTATGTATTGAAAATACATTGTTGTCAAATTCTGCGCCCGTGTATAAACCTTTCAGAAAACTCTTCGAATTGCTAATGCAGTAAGTGAGAAAATTAACTAATTAGACTCGGCGGTATTTTTATAATTCTAGTTATATAGCCATCGTTTTATAGAGCGTACGAAAGCAGGGACTTTTTCTGTCATCTTATAAAGACTGTACGACATTGATGTGGGCTTCTAATACGACTCTTACGTCACCCGTAGTACCTTCTAATTGGAGGAGTATCGAGTGAGTTAATCGACTAATTAGACAAGGTGTCGAGCAGTTTCATAGTCGGCCGCCCGTGAGAGCTCGTGAGTGTCTATTTCCATTTATCACGCCGGTACGGCAACTTTAGGACGGTCGCAGAGTTCCGATTATCCGTTAAGTGTTAACATTGGCACATTATGACAAGATTTTCAGCAATTATTTGGAATTTTTATTTAAAAAAAATCTGGTCATATTTATCATTAATTTCATACAGGTATGTAAGTAGGGTAGGTGTAGGCAGATATTATTTCTTTAGCTGGTGAAGATGTGCAAGAAAGGGATATTGTAATCTATCTTTAATCTACTACTGCTGCGTTAACTACTGTGTTTTTACTAGGTTTCTGTTTCGCTTACATTTTATGAAAAACAGTTAGATGTGCGGTCCAACATCTAGCTGTTTTTCATAAAATGAAAGCGTTTGCCAAATATAAACAATTCAAAGGAGTACAATACGATTATAAAAACTTTGTTATGAAATACCTAAAGGTTTCATGTGTCTACACTTCTAGATCAGACATATCATACGGTAGTCATGCTGAGATGTAGGCAAAAAGCAAAATAGTCATATTGCGTTCTAGACCGTCTGAGACCAACCCAGAATTTTGAAGATAAATATCCTATAATGCAAAAGGATTGTGAAGAGCACATTTTTGGACAACTTTCTTCTAAGAATATTCTTACCGAAAATGTGTTGTAGACGTAACATTATTCTCAGAACCGTTTAACACGAGTACCGTTCCGACATAAGACATTGGAAAACCACACCTATCAGGGCGGAACGCATCTGCTCGCAATGACTGCGCGTTTCCTACACACCCCTACTCTCCACACAACCCAATCCCAACCATGAAACAATTGCAGCAGCGTCCAAAATCAATCAAATATTCTATCAAATCATTGAAAAAATGCGCGCTTGATATTCGACCGTGTTGTTGCGGTGTTAGAGTTGTTTGTCTTGTTTTCGGAATGCATTCTTGGTAGAATGTTCTGGTGTCTGGCCGCGTCGAATCGTCTTCCGGTCGGCGACGTGATTTCTTTAAGAAAGTACGCCTGAATGGAACGCAGTGGACAATGTCCCCCGTTGTATAACGACTGAGCTATAGAGTCAGCGATTTGTAGTCCATCAGTATCAAGATAATTCCAATAAGTACGTATCGCAGACTGCCATTCATATATTAATATGAATAGTAGGCCCATTAGCACCTACATACTAGCTAGTCTGGTAAATCTGATGACGAGTCATTGATAGCAATAGTGCTAAAGACGGAAATGACCGTCAATAGTCTCTCAAATTGCTTGCGACATAGCTTCAGGCTTACAAACTCAATTAATTAGAATAACATAATTTTTTTTTTTTTTTTTTTACGTTTTGTACCATAAATATACGAGTAACATAAATAGTAAAATATAATATCTATGTACCTACCCATCTATTGACCTTTTATGTTTTTAAGATAAGTTGTTATCGAGGGACCTTCTGTAAATATTGCGTATGTAATAGGTCCCCCGACAACAACGTATCTTAAAAACATAAAATCTTTTTTATTTAAGTTTATTTCATGCTTTTTAAATGTTATTTTTGAACAAAAATAAAAACTATTCTATTTTATGCCGAAAAGGCTTACATAATTAAAAAAAAAGATCATACTCTTCAAACTGCTGGATCGATTTGTAAGGAAATCTGCTTTCACGTAAAAAAAAAACCGCATCGAAATCGGTCGTTCGTGAGCTATACGATGCCACAGACAGACACACCGACAGACAGACATTGGCGTCAAACTTATAATACCCCTCTTTTTGCGTCGGGAGTTAAAAACAAATATTTTTCGTTAGATTTCTTAATTTTCAGATCTATTTATTAAGGTGTGCGAAAAACTAAAAACTTGTACCTATTTTTGAGAAAAATTAGAACTCATTCTCAGTTACACTCAATCTATTTTAATTCCAACAAAAATGTTACACGTATTTACAAGAAAAAATATAACAGTCGTTTTCACTATATAATTAAAGTAAGAATAAGCCCCAGTATGTCCAAATTTTCTAAATGAACATAATATTAACAGTAAATCACCAAGTTGTTCCAGCCAACTTCCTGGCCTTTCGTCAGTGAATCGCACCGTGAGAGTGTCGGAGGACAGACTTTTTACGACATCTCGAGCAAAAGTCAATTGATAAATCTCAACAGACCGCCTTATCCATGATAAGCCGGTAGGTCAAGCCATACTACATCTTATTTCAAAGATATGTGACTACTGTTATTAGTACTGTAACCAAGCACTTTGATATTACATAATGTTACGCTGAAAAAGTGTCACAACAGCCATTGTAACATTGTTGTAGAAAACCAGAACCCTTTTTTAGTGAATTGGTACTGGAATTGTGTGGCATAAAATAAAATTATGTTGCCGACACTAGGCTATTTTACCAAATGTTCAGTTATTCAACTATGTTTATTTCGATTTTGCACTGTACACATCCAATAATATTCATTCTAATTGGGAACTTATTAGACTTTAGCATTCATTGCATCTTTAGATATCAATGGTAAATATTTTCATAAAAAACTCGAAACATGATGAATAAAAATTATATTTAACGAAGTTTGTACGTTTACACTTTGTTTTATTAATAATGTTATGTTATGATGTCCAAATAACATGACGTCATCATTTAAGAACTAAATCAAAATATACAAGTAACAACAGCCAGCTGTTTTCTTTTAAGCACGACCAAAACATTTTCCCCACCCCCGCTTCGACGCTTAGAAAAAAGGGAAGCCATTTTTACGAAACTCGTAATTCTATTTTTAAAAGTGCAGAGTGCCAGTAACCTCGGGGAAATTCTTTTTAATTTCAATAGTGGGGTCGCGAGATCAAGGCCAGCGGCCGGAGGGGACAGTTTTATGATCAGCTGATACTTTTTGTTATCTGTGCTGTGGAGTGAATGATTTATTACATTGTTTGTGATACCTACTTTGATTATCTGTGGTATTTTGGATTTGCTGAAACATCAAGTGTAGCGTTGTTAAGAAAACATTTTTTATTATTTTGCATTGCTAGAGCGATTACCTATCTTTAAATGTAGGTAAATTAAAATTTGTAAATTATGTCAGAAATTAACGCAAATAGACTAGAATCGCTTAAAAAGTTTTAATAATTAAAAGTTCATAGCCGCCTCATTGTCTACGGCTATTTAATTTTTCATTCGCATAACCATAAACAATAGTCACTTGCACGCTTCCCAGACAATTAAAAACTAACTTGAACTTTTAAAGTTGTCTCGATAAAAACGGCTATAAAACGGGCAGAGGGCAGTGGGGGGCGGTCATCTCCCCCTTTTTATCTCAAGTCAAGGGCGCGTGGGGCAGGTTCGGCCGGCCGGCGGCTATTGACATTCTGTTTTCAAATTTACCTACTTTTGCCATTGTCCGGAACTTTTTAATGTTCCGGGGTCGTTGACTGAGTGGCCAGCGATAGCCCTTGCGTAATCTAGCGTAACAGTTGCTTTTTGAAAATTGAACCCGGTTTTGTTTTTTAATTTAGTTGATTTGATTTCTTGCCAATCGATGTTAGCTTGTTACTTTTTATTAGGTAAGTGTTTGATTTTATTGCGCATCAATATCGAATCAGTTTCATTAGAATCTGTCTACAACTACATGGAACACGTACGAGTACTTATTTCAAATAAAATTTTACACTTATTATACTGACCTTACCAGAAATATCATTTATCTGCCAAGAAATTATGCTTAGGTATTTCTAGTTGAGCGACCTCATCTTCGGTTTTTAAACTAGATATCCATAAACACAATTTTAAATTGTTGTAATAAAGCATCCTCAGTAAAGACTTATTTCTCGACTCCACCCATAGACAATCACAGACAAATGACGGGTGTTAGAAAAGCGCGATAGCATCGGACATCACAGTCTGTCAGTCGTGATATCTATCGCTTTACACAAATTATTACCTCGCTATCGACTCAGGCGCATCTGTTAGTACTAACGCTTTATAAAAGCGATAGGTAGGTACTTATGAATTCATTTTGTAATAAACAATTTTTAAAAGTTCTTACCACATAAGCATTAAGCATACTACATTTAATAGGTAATCATTGTCTATAATATTATTGATGTGACCTATGTTGTTATGTATGTCACTTCATTCGTTAATCACATATCTTGTGTTTAATAATTTGAGACTTCTTTCGATGCGCATTAGCCCTTAATCCTAGGAGTGAACATGTTTATATTTGCGGATGATGATGGATGATGTAAGTAGAACCGTTTTAATACGGTTTCCCGCATAATACACCCTTCAGAATAGTCTTAAATAAGTGCTACTATGCTTATTTGCTTGTCACGTTAATATAAAATGCATATTGTTCAATGGTTAATCCATTAAGAACACATCTTACAAACATTATAATGTACTCATAACGGTACAAAGCCGCACATCCCATAAGACTTAATAATTAAGACATTACAAACACCGATCGCATCTGACACAAAAACTCCCAAAACGTCTTGAGTGACGGGACCGCCGTCGACAAAGCTATCGATGTATCGATACTCGATACAATCGGCTCGATCGACAAAGCGCGCCGCTCGGAGCGTGTGCTACGTGTGAATGCTATCGAGATATGACGAGATATCAAGATGTGTATGTCGATAACTTCCCCATTACGTTCGGTAAAAATGGCTGGGAACTGATTTTCTTCACGAATAAGATAGTACCTAAGTCTACAGAGGGATTGTTAGCCGACTACGCAGGAGCAAAAAGGAGAATTATGATACCTGAAACATCGTTTCAAACATATTTATTTTAATTAAGTGAGGTCATGTTACCATGATTCCGCCTTAAAAGCGCCGCTAGCCGAAGGTTGTTAATATTTTAAATTAGGGTCGCCATAATGTTAATTTAGAATATCTACTGACTAAGAAAAAATAACTTTTTTCCTTTGGTACACATGTTCGCTAATTAAATAACGATTCTTAATGATTTATCATTATTTGATCTTTGACACGTCTTAGCTTCTGAGTGTTTTTACCGTGCTTTGTGCGCGTATATGTTATGTATATGTAATTGTGGGCGATGACAGCTTGATGAATCCGGAGATATCGTTCGTATACGATTATATATATCATCTCACGCCTTCATAAATCCTAGATCATATCATGAGATTCTAGTCATAGAAATTGACACAACCGCATAAAGAAGACTCCGCATTAAAGTGTGAATATTTAGTATAACGTAAAAGGTTTTCGTAGAGACAGAAGGTAACTACTTCGTTAATGTATTGGCATCAAATCTACATAAACATGCCTACATGAAAATCCATTTGTAAGCATAAATTGAGTACTATACACGTTACTACACTGATACTTACATAACTTTTAACGCATGCTGAAATACAAAATTGATATTCGCAATCCTCAATAACAATACAGAAGTCCAGTCTCGTGTCGTTACTCGCGCGGGAAGGACGTGGCGTTTCGTGCGTTATCTATAATATTAATTTGGGATAGCACAGCGAATACTTATCGTTGTTTTTAACTACGTAGGTATTCCCGAGCGCAGGTGGCCGCCGCATGCGGTCAACCTGTGTTTATTGTTAGGTACTGAACGGACTTGCTCGTCATTAGTGTATGATGGAACATAATAACCTGGAATCCGGATTAGCTATGGTGGAGAATAACATAGATATGGGGGAGTCAGATCTGTTAAATGAGTATACATCATTTCAAGGTATTAATGAAGGAGTTAAAAAGGAGTCGGAAAAACAGCTAAGTGGGGAAGAATGCAGTGGAAATAATAGATGCGAGGAACCCGATGAAGGGGAAGAGGAGTTATACCGCGGGGAAATGCGTAGTCAACTAGGAGTAAAGAGGCAAAGAGAAGGAGGTGACACGACAGGAAGTGAGGATATGGAAAAGGAAGAAGAATGGCAGAAAGTAGGAAAAAAAGGGGCAAAAGAAAGAAAGATTCTTATGGATGTAACTGCACAGGCCATCACCGTCAGAGAAGATCTGCAAGTATACATAACTGGTAAAGAACCACTGCCCAAACAGTTTGCAATGGCCCGTTTCTTCAAGGAAAATAACATCAAAGGTATCTGTTTAGTTAAATATATAAATCCATTCAAAATCAGGGTAGAATTAGATAGCTGGGACAATATGGAACGCCTATATAAATGCAAAAATGTCCTTAAGCAGGGATGGCTAATGCACAAACCGATGGAGGTAAACCATTGCTACGGGATCATGCGAAATATAGACTCTGAATTAAGTGACGAGGTTATACTAAAAGAAGTGACATGTGATGAGCAGGTTATTTCGGCAAAAAGACTGAAAGGACGAGACAAAAGTGATGGACACTGGCGTCCAAGCGAAGTTGTCAGAATAGGGTTCAAAAGTTCAAGGCTACCACCATTTGTTATAGTAGACGGCTTACGGATCAAAGTCGAGCCCTATGTATATCCAGTATCTCAATGTTACAAATGTTGGAAAATAGGTCATAATGTAAAAACTTGTCCATCGAAAACTGTTAAATGTCCTAAATGCGGTGGCGATCATTCTAGTTGCGATACGGAGAATTTCACATGCGTAAACTGCGGTGGCAATCACATATCCATGGAAAAGACTTGCCCAGTATATATAAAAGAGAGAAGATTACGAGAAATAATGTCCGAATTTAATTGCACATATCGAAAAGCTCTAACTTTATATGTGGCCCCCTCGCCAAAACCATTTGTTTTGGACTCACGATCAGACATATCTCAACAGTTTCCCTCATTGAAGAATAGTACTCCATTTACCGTGGACAAATCTCCATTATTTTCAACTTATAGAGACGTACTTACGAAAACAGTTGGTATCAAGAACGATAGGAGTACTAAGAGCCTTAAAGAACAAGAGGCAATAGCAGGGCCTTCAAATAGTTTTGTTAAAGAACCTAAAGATGTGAATTCCACTAAAAATAATAATAAGATTAAAAATAAAACCAAGAAAAAGACACCAAGTGTAGAACAAAATGTAGATGAAGCGTTTAGGATAGATTGGAATAAAGAATACGAGAGCGAAGGCAGTGATAGTGAAGATCACGAAGATCGCAAAGCAACATTTAGTGAGTTAATGAATAGAGTGAAAGAAGTGGTATTTCTTAAAAGTATCAGCGTTCAAGACAAAATTAAAAGTGTTATCCAATTATGTGTAGAGTGGTTAATATTATTTGTAGCGGGATATTTGTCAGACTGGCCGATAGCAAAAGGGCTTTTGTACTTTATTAACAATGGCTGGTTCAAATAAATCACGTATGCTAAATATAATACAATGGAATGCCCAGAGTTTATTAGGTAAGTTTAAATCATTTCAAGAATTATTAAGATTAGAAAAAATCCACATAGCAGTAGTTAGTGAAACATGGTTAACTGATGATAAATCACTTAAAGTCAATGGGTACAACTTATTTAGAAAAGATCGGGATGATGGTTACGGTGGTTTATTGATACTAGTGCATAATTCGATTAAATGTCAAGTTTCAAATGTTCAAATTAGTAACCCAGGAATTGAAATATTAAAAGTTAAGATTTTAAAGTGCCGAGTCGTTGAAAATATAGTGGCGATCTATTGTCCTAGTAGAATTAATACTTCTCAAAGAGATTGGGATGAACTTTTTAGCTATAATTCACCTAAAACCCTATTTCTGGGCGATTTTAATGGTCATCACCCCAGTTGGTCATGTAAAACGGACACTAGAGGTACTTATATTTACAATTCAATTTTAGATAGTGAAATAATCACTCTAAACAAGAGGGACACGACCTGGATGAGATTGTCTGATGGAGTGCTGCAAAAATCCTCTCCTGACATTAGCGTGGCCAGCACAGATATCGCTTTGGATTGGAAGTGGTCTGTTCTAAATGAAAACTTGGGTAGCGATCACTTTTGCATAAAAATTTCTACGATTAACCAGTTTGATTGTAATAATCCTGTCAAGAAAAGAAATTTTAAAAAGGCCGATTGGAACAAATATGAAAAATATTTGGAAGAGCTTTTCACAATGTTTAGTTTTTCTGGTAACCATCAAGAAGATTATAATCAGTTTGTTTCTTGTATTAATTTAGCGGCTGACACGTACATCCCTTATTATACTTGTGGTAACAATCCTGAGTCAGCATTTAAACCTAAGCCTTACTGGAATGCTAAACTATCTGAGGCCGTTGCCAAACGTAGACTGGCATTGTCTAGATTCAGAAAGAACCCCACACCTGACAATTTGGATTCTTTACGAGATAGTACCACTGCAGCTCATAACGACCTGTGTGAGGCTATAAGAAAGGGCTGGCAGGACTTATGTTCTTCAGTAGATGCTAGTACCACGGCGAGTGAGATGTGGACAAAAATGGCTTGGATGAAGGGTCACAGAGCACCTAAGCAGTATATTGACCCACTGAAAGCTGAACAACTTCTTCACATGTTGGCACCTGATTGCGCCGTCCCACCAACACCGGTATTATCAACTTATGAATCACCTATAGAGGTTGGTATCTCTATGCAGGAGTTAAATAAGTGTATCAAGTCAAAGGATACATCTCCTGGATGTGACGATATTACATATTCTATGGTAAAACGTCTGCCTGAAAATGGTAAAAAGATTCTGTTACGCCTGTATAACGGTTTTTTTGCAGATGGATTTGTTCCGAAACAATGGAAAGATATCGGTATTGTACTTATTCCAAAGCCAGGCCGAGAACTAGATCAAGTTTCATCATTAAGACCTATATCATTAATATCTTGTTTATGTAAAATATTTCACGCAGTGATTAGTAATAGAATCGAGTGGTTTTTGGAGCGGAATAAGGAGTTCTCTGAAAATACCATGGGATTTAGAAAATGTAAGTCGTGTTTGGATAACTTGAGTGAAGTGGTTACTAGAATTCAAATTGGTTTTTCGAGGGGGGTGTCGACCATGGGGTGCTTTCTGGATATAGACAATGCCTATAATAATGTAGAAAACACTGTGCTTATCTCCATCTTGGACTCACTAAAAGTAGGTCATAAGATATGCACGTATCTTTGGAATTTCTTAAGTGATCGCAAGCTTAAAATCCAATTGGATGATTTACTTTTGGAAAGATCGACTAGTCGCGGCCTAGCCCAGGGAGACCCGTTGTCGCCACTATTATTTAACATTGCTACTATGAAAATCTGCAAGGTTCTAGAGAGGGAGATATTTATTTCGCAATATGCCGATGATTACGTCCTTTACTGTTATTGTGATAATGCCGCGGAGGGAGAAATAAAAATTCAACGGGCTTTAAATAAAATTTCTTTGTTATTATTAGATATAGGGTTAGATATATCCCCAAATAAAACTAAAGTATGCCTTTTTAAAAGGGGGTATAAAAAGGATGTGTTTAATATTAGGCTCAACAGTCAATCGTTGCAAGTTGTGGATACCGTAAAATATTTGGGCCTTTGGCTCGATCGTGGCTTACGTTGGGGGAAGCACATAAATGAGGTCAAAGAAAAAGTGCTCAAATATATAAACATCTTTAAGGTGTTGGCAGGGTCTGGTTGGGGTGTACATCAGCTTCATTTAAGGCGTTTATATATTGCAATGATCAGAAGTCGGATCGATTATGCAAGTTTTTTATACGGGAATAGCTGTACAACACATTTATCAAAGCTAGATAAACTTCAAAATGCTTGTTTACGAATTATCGGAGGATTTATAAAAAGCACGCCCATACACGTAATGGAATCCGAACTGACCCTTCCACCATTGACAGTAAGAAGACAATACCTAGCAGGTAAAATGTGGTTAAAATCGAAATCGTTCATTGCAAATAATTTGATTGATATTATGCCTGATCTCACTAATTCATTTGAAAATGCATACTGGCGTCATAAAAAAATACCTTTGCTTGGACTTATGCACATAAACCTTAGTGGTATATCGATATATGTGAGTAATAGCTTGGAGATGTTTTCACTCGATACCTGGGTTACTAATATAGATTTAACAAAGTGCTTAATAACGGATGTTGATAAAATTGACAAGGCGAAGCGTAGGTATAACGGTTCCCAACTACAGTCAATATGTATCAATATGCTCAAAGAAATATATTGCGGTCATTATAAAATCTTTACGGATGGGTCAAAAACAAGTATCGGAAGCGGGGCAGCTTTTTTTGATTGGCAGACCGGGGAGGCAATACAATTGCATATACAGGATAATATATCAATAATGACGATTGAAATGATTGCAATTGCAGAAGCACTCTCATATATTGATACTATTAACTACAGTCAGTTTGTTATTTTAACAGACTCCAGAAGTACCCTACAACATTTAATTCGTTGTACCTACGTGTTCAGGGGCATTCCATTGGCTTATACAATCATTCGACTCCTGTTGAAATTGTTTGCAAGTAATAAAAATGTGATAATTCAATGGATTCCTTCACATTCCGGTATTACGGGGAACGAGGAAGTAGACCGACTGGCGAGGGAAGCCGCCGTCACTGGCGATTTATTCAAGTGTAAGCCATGGTTTACCGACGTTTTGTTTAGGGTTAAAAACATGTGTTTTGAGAGTTGGTCAGAATACTTTGATGAAAGGTCGCGCACCAAAGGTATATGGTATAAAACAATCCAACCAACACTTCCTCGGGCTCCGTGGTTCAGTGTATGTCAGTTTTGTAGGCAAGACTTGATTATCGCTCTTCGACTTCGCTCTGGCCACATCCCATTGAATAGCTTTGCATTTATGATGCGAAAAGTTGAGTCTCCCAATTGCACCGAATGTGGAGTAGTGGAAGATGTGTACCACGTGACAATGGAGTGTGGCCGGGGCGAAGCGCAGCGACGCCTACTCAACTTAAAATCATTTGATATAGGTAAGATAAATAGTATTCTAGCAGTTCCGACCTCTAACGAGGCGAAACTGTTATACGAGCTTGTTAAATATATTATTAATTTAAGGGATGTGTAGTGTAAGAGAGCCACGATGAGGGTGGCATATGTAAAACCCTCTTTAAATAAATAAAGAGAAAAAAAAAAAAAAAAAAAAATACAGAAGTCGCAATTAAACCTCAAAAACTCTCAAACAACCATCTAAAACGGAGTAAACAACGCTACCACAAAAAATCTATTTTACCGCGATTGTCCGATAAGTGACCATTGAACTGCGTTTTCGGCGCGTGCTCGATGTGCCAGTCATAACGGCGGGCACAAAGCACGTCAAATCTAACTTCCTAGCCAAAAAGGACGTATGAACCATAGAGCCGCGTACACACTTACCACATTTTTACGTAGCACGTCATCTCGGAGATATCTCCCCGGGATTACGTTACAAATTTAAACCACAATTACGTCGCTTAAACGAGCACGATACTTGATCTCTAATAATGAACTTGAATGTAATAGAGATCGTGTAGACAAAGATTTTGGTATTTTAATGTCATTAGTATCTGTTTGCATTCGCAATGTAGAACTGAGACAAGTTTGGGTATGATTGATTGGGTTGGGTGACCGCATGTAGAGTTTACATCAGCTTGGTTTCAGTACATTTAATTTATTATTATCATTCAAAGATTTATTCGTAACTACAGAATAGTAAAATAATTATAAGAGGCTAGTACTAAGCTCATGCAAACTAGACATACTTATCCTTGTTCAACCAACCCTTCGTCTAAACTTCCTCTGGTTTTGTTATAAATAGGTTACAGAGCATATCGTCTTTACGTAACATAATTTGTTGATGAAACGGTCGGTTAGAAAAACACAATAATCCGTGCGGAAATCGCGACGTAATCGTCAGATCGAGTTGAAGATTTCGCCACAAAACTAACGAACAGTGGGCGTGTGAACGCGAAAAAAACATATCACTCCCACTCCGACCGGTTATGCGACAACAAATCAAAACAACAGCCGACAACCTCAAAAATGAACCCTTTTCCATTGTAATAAGAAGCAGGGAACACGAATTACTTCACTGGCGGATTCACACTGCCCGCACCACGCCTCGACACCCGTCATTGGCAGAAATAAAAACGGCGACCACGCGTAACTCGTCACGTCTCGCCGGACAGTGGATCGTGCGACCGGCGACAATGACACGTCGCCAACTAGAATAGACCCCTGCCTGGCGAAATGTAGCCGCAACAAACCGAGGGACTCGAAAGCCGTAGACACGGGGGGTTATTCTCAAAGGTCAGCGATAAATGGACGCGTTATAATTGTATGCCGTCGTGTCTCCGTGCCTTATGAAATGACAGTTGAAGCTTCAATGCACAAACGTTTACTGAGGATTTCATCGATCACGCTTAAAATTGCTACGTAACTATCGAGATGTAAATTGTAGTGCCGTTATTTTGAAAAATCGATTCGGGAAATCGATTTGTCACAGTTGCGTTGCGTTTACGCTGTCCCACGGTGGCGACAGTGACCTGTGTGTCGGTGTCATTTAAGTGTAAAATCATCTTTAGTGTCCCTTTTGGACTGTCACAATTGTGTTGATCTATCCATTGCGGAGAAGTCATTTGTCATGAATGAATCGCCGCTGAATGGGAGCTTGTTTTTGTTGGCTACGAGTATGACTAATAAAAGGAAATGAAGTCACATTTCTGAAGTACTAGTCAATTATTACGTTGCACCAAACAGTACAAAATGCTGGAGGTGCCGTGCCGCTGGACAACAACAATCAACAAATTATATTTAACTGTAAACACTGTAAAACTTGTAGTAAAAATAAAGGAATAACTGCCAATAAATAGCTCACTGTCCACAAACAGCAGTCGATAACTTACGATCGACAGATGTCCGTCACTAGGTAAAAATATGATATAAGCCACAATAGCCAAATTTATATTTTGGATATTACTATAATACTACTTCCACTCTGGTATTAATAGGTTACAGCTAATTTATATGACATCGGATACAAATGCAGTGCAAACTTTAAGGAGGAACGTTAGAGAAAGTTACCAATTTTAGCCGCTCAGATGGCGTTGTACGTCGTTTGCGTAGTGTTTTTATTATTTTTAGCTAAACCCAACCAAATATTTACTATTTCTATGTCTTGGCGGAACCAGTAAAAAATGATGAGCTTAAATCGCAACCAATTTCAGCTCTACAGTCTTCTTGTGGACAATAAAACAGGTTTTTTAAAAATAATCGCAATTTTCCACATTCTCGCACACACGCGTACCCGTTGACAGTCATTAGTGTCAGTGACTGTCAATAATTATTATTATGACAGTATGACAGGTCATGTTTGTTTACATATTATTTTGGCGCCATTTTAATCTATTTGATAAAGATTTAGACGTTCAGGTGATGTTGAAATAAGAAGTTTTAGTTTCATACTACATATATTGTTAGGTATCCAATATATTTTTATATTTCTGATTTTTTGATTATCTGCACATGTTTGTTACTTCTTTCTTTGCAAATTGACCTCTCACATATGAATAGTTAGTTGTGCATGTAACTTACATGTAACTAGTATACTTACTGACCTAAGTTAGTATACTTTTATAGTATACTTACTTATTAGCCAAGCCAAGAAAAAAACATATTTTATATCGTATATTATTTATTTATTTTCATTGAGAATTGTCGCGTCAAACTTACTTACTCCAAAATGCTAAAATTCCACTACTTACAAGCAACTTTTGTGAATATCTTGCTACTCTGTCATACATTTAGGATCTGTTATTATTGCGCTGTAAAAAAAGTTTGATTCACGGGTTCGATAGAATATTATTCATAGACTTCGGTAGAATACAAAGCCAAGCCTTTCAGCTGCCTCATATCGCTTCTTAATTCTTGAACGCGCTAGGTAGGCGATCTCCAGTCTGGCTGATTCCAGCCGAACATCTCCATGCAGAGCTATAGCTTTTCATAGCAGGGGTGACGGCAACGAACTTCTGATGATGACGCAAATTAGGATTTACTTGGGTAATCCATCTGGTCTCGAGTGTGCGTACGTTTGTTTTCATTATTTTTAGTAAAATGGCAGTACACTCCGGTGACTACTTCACATCAGGCAGGCTTACCACCCAAGTAGTATGCAAAATGTTGCTCAAGGAAATATTTAACTAACTGTTTTCTATTCAGATAATAAAATAAAATTAATAACAAGGAATATGTTTGCTATTGTATGAAAAATGTTGACAACTTCAAATGTAAATGTGACTGTTGTAGGCAACATATTTTTTTAATCGAGCATGGGAGTGCAGTAATGAAAAAGGTTTTTTTCAAACGATACATTTATGGTCAATGATAGCAAACTCTTTTAGCTTTTAAAACTAATGGACTGCATCGAAAAATCCAATATTTTTTACTAAGAATAAGAGCTCGTATTTATATCCGTACTCAAGTATTTGTACAATTTTTATCTTTACGATAAAAACAGTTACAATGCAATACCACCTCCTTCTTGAACTCAGTTTAGGAAATGAAATTTGTTGATGGAGATAAACTTCGACACCGGCTGACAGCACTTTATTTTTTAATTTTTATTAGCTTAGCGGCCAGAAGTTTTAGGAGTAGGTTTTAAACAATCTAGGCATTCTTTTGACACCCAGAATCAGCTGTTGTTGATAAATGCCGCCCTTTTGTTTACACCGACACGATACTCTACACTCACACAAACAACGGTTTGATAAAAAAATTATTAGTTTTCAAATGGATTTATTTAGAATATTTCTCATTTTTTCGGTATTTTTTTCTTATTGGCGGAATCAGAAGGAAAAGTACTATCGAACTAATAATGTTTCAAGTACAGAAAATGATCACGGCTGGAGAAAAACGGGACTGAAATTTGTATGAAAATTCTCTAAAACGTTCAACCTTAAGTACACATTCCACGGAATACGTCCATGCCTAGGTAGAACTTAATGTCAAAAAGGTAACTCGTAACATCTGCAGTGCTACGGTAGTCAGATATACAGGGATTATAAACCGTCATACACGGCATACGTCGGCAGGCAATTATACAGGGTGCCCGCACGGCCTGGCACGGACTGCCCGAATTTGCGCCGCTCGGCTACAGGCTGTTTTGGAAACCGCAACTTTTTTGTTTCCTTAATTATGGTTGGGGTGTTTTGGTGGTATACCGATTTTAACTCGTCTGACGATTTTTTTTCGTTTTTGATAACGTAGATTAAATAGTTACATTGTCAATGTTAGGTATAGAACTGTTAGTTTAATAATCTTGCCAGTATCAAAAGTAAAGCATGAAATGTATTGGATTGCTATACTTACAGTTATTATGAATGTTTTTCAGTATTATTTTCTCAATTGTATTGTTGTATTTTGAATATTTATTTTTCCCGTTGACATGTGTCTTGTATTATGCTTTGTAATTTTAATTGATTGATGAATATAATTTTAATTTATTGATAGTTTTATAATTTTAGAATAACGATATTAGGTTAGGATATAGGTATTTTGATACGCAAACATTTTTGTAAAAAAATTAACGATACAAAAATCATACACGCAAAGAGAAATGTGCTGTGCAACCGAAATGCTGTACTCTTGTGTGTAAAAATTGGCCAAGACTGACACTTTTGTCACACTGTCACCTTGTAAGGCTACCTTCGATCTGCCAGGCTCGGCAGAACCCTGAACCGGCGACTCGTCACGTACAACGTAACGCACGATAAACCACTGATGTCGACAGCCATTTGCCAATTACTGTAATACTGCCACAATCGACATTTCACTGTGCTCTATAAAAATGCAAATTGAAACTACCGAGAACCGACGAACGCATTTCATGTAGAAGGTACGAATTCTGCACTTGACAGAACACACTACCGGGTGTCTCAATGACATGTCAAACAAAAGGAACATCGACTCCGCTAAGTTGTTTAGTGTCTCTAAGGCAATTTCTTGATCTTTTTTCGACCACGGACCACCTACAATGTTTCAAAAATCTTACGGATCCTTTACGAATATAATCAGAGAAAAGAAAATTAAGCGTACATACTTGAAAGTTAGTGTCGTATGCGAACCACGGACCCCTGGATCTCGTATAATGGACCCTAAGGGGTCCGTGAACCACAGTTCAAGACACCCTGCTCTAAGGGCCTTATCATACTTGCGATTGGCGAGCGAGCTGCAGGCGAGTTTCGAAACAGAACCACTCGCGGTGGATTCGCCGCGAGCGACATTTGTATGGAACTTCGCTTCTAACTCGCCCACAGCTCGCTCGCAAATCGCAAGAATGATAAGGCTCTACGAGTAACTGAAAAATGGTCAAAAGTAAAGTCAAACTTATTTATTCTGTAACGAGCTTTTACCCACGGCTTCGCCTGCGTTATTTCTGTTATCGCAAGGGAACTCTTTACCGTAATAAGTATCCTATGTTTCAATCCAGGACTTAGTCTTGTTACATGCCAAATTTCATCTCAACCCATTCAATAGTCACCGCGTTATTTAATAACAATCATTCAAACATCCAAACATCTTCACAAACTTTCACGTTTATAATATAATGTTAATAGGATAAGAAGGATAGGATTAGTATATACCATGCACCTATAAAACATTAGCGAGCATGACAGTTTGAGCATGACATTTTTGTCACATAACCTGTCGAATTTTCTTATACTTAATTTCCTTGTATTATTTCATCGTGTCAGAAGAACAAAATTTAGATTAGCTTAAATACACAATGGTAATAAAACTACTCCAACGGATTAATCGCGTACTTACATTACAACATTTTTTACGTCTTTACCCGCGACCACGAACGCTGAAAAGGGTTACGAAACGTCGGGACGTAAAAAATGTAGCAATATACGCGATTTAATCCGTTTAAGTTGTTTTATTACAATGGGTGATAATCGCGGAAACCGAAAACAATATTATTGAAAACACAATTTAGTAGTTGTTTCAACAGCACCCTATATCCGTTGGATATGAAAGCGTATTCATTTGCATTTGTCGTGATTGGCGCGTGTGTGCTCGCGTGCCGCGATGTATTACGATACCTGCCCGCCTGCAGACCAGACACCGCCAGATAGGACACCTCATTGGCATTGTGTTAATTTTAGACTTCAAACGGCACAGATAAGTCCCTTTCATCGTCTTTATGTTATCCATCTGCCTAGAGTGCGTCTAGGATAACTTTACAGTGGAACGATTTGGCAACACCTCCATTTACGTCACATTTTCTTAGAATGAATTGGTGTTTTCAGACATTCTCTCCCTTCATTAGGTTGCGAGAACGGTTGACTGTTCTGGCAACCTAATCAAGAAATTAGCATCCATCAGAATAGAGTTTAAGGAGACTCACAGACGCACAGATACACAGAGACGTCAACTTATCAGTAAGATCATGCCTCTTTTCATCCGGTGTCCTACTTCCTCTTGGATAGGTATCCTGACAAAGTAGGGGCTTACAAACCTGCAAGCAGGTTCGCTAGTCGCCACCACCGTGGCTTTGCGCTGATTGCTCAAAGTGAGCAACGGACCAGCGGGAATCGTTGAAAGGATTCAACCAGTCCTTATGTAGAGTGTGTGATCAAGCTAATGGGAGTTTTAGTTGTCGGTAAAAACAGTGTCGGCGTAAGGGGGGATCCGCCCCGGATACCAAGCACTGGGGGGTGACACAGGGGACCGCAGTTCATGCGTCTGGAGGTGCCGGCCCATTCCCTGTGCGAAAAATCAAAAAGTAGACCTTTCCGCCCCGGGTGACTGGCTTACGCCGCCACTGGGTAAAAAGGAGTTCCGGAACTGCTGTCTACACAAATAGTCTTTGCCCCCGTCTGCGTCCGATGTATCGCTCTAATGAATCAACCCCGAATGTTTCGTAACACTCATTAGTTCGCCGTGTGATCGATAATCGCCGAAGACACCAAATGCCAAAGCCAGACCCACAAATTTTGTAAATGTGGCCATAAGGTGGCACAGTGCCATCCTGATCATTTTGTTATTGTTAATTTTGGATTGCCCTTAATAATTCGGACTAGAGTTGAGTATTCGAATTCCCTGATTTGTCTTAAAAATACTAAATAAGTAACTATAATAATATACAGTATTTCATATTTTTCTACTTTGGATTTTGTATAATTTGGTGGACTTGGCGGTTAATTATAAAACTTGCACTGGCCTGTAAGTCAAAATCAAACAAATTTTTTTGGATTTTTTGACGTACATACCGATTTTTTTTATGGCCTGGGTAATTTATTAGGTAAAATAATTTGGTTTCTTATTACGGTGTAAAATTAGACTAAAATCTTTTGCGCCACAATAAGGAACCTTTTTTTTACCTATTATTCACATTAAATTCTTCCTTTGCTTCCCATATTTATACAACAACTTATCAACAAGATCTGACACAGTTACGATACTTATAATTTATGAAATGGATGGTGGTATAGGCTATTTTTTGTTTCGTACTTCCGTAAAATTTTAAATACCAATGACAGTTATTAACTATTTGAATTGAGCTGTTTGATCTTATGTCTAGAAAATATTTGTCGCACAAATAAAACTTTAATACACTCCGAACACCTAAAACACACATATATGTACATCTAAAAATACCATTGGCAATAGGGATTACGGGCCGCCGATTAGATGTGGGTATTATTTTTAAAACTACGTGTTAATTTGACAAAGTATTCAATATGCATAACAAAGATAGATTACACAAAAAAATTACTGGACTAAAGCTTATTGACTATAAAAGCTTATACAAATTTACTCATAATATTTTCTCAGAGATAATAATAGTCGTCGAATAACCAAATAAGATATCAAGGATTATACTTTCAAACTAAACACTAAAGAAACACCTTACTTCACCAGATAGTGTAAAATAAAACTTTCCCCGTCATAAAAAGGCGTGAATACTTGTTTTACACGTCTGGCAATAAAAGAGAGAAACAAAGGGATACAGGTACAGGTAGGTGCAAAACAATGCTCTTTTACGTGTATGGGTGATTGCAGACGATTAGTTGAACTTGAAGATACGGCACTGGTATTTTAAAAATAGATTTAGATAAGGGTATTCCGTTAATTCTTAAAAACTCAAGGCATCAGACATTGTATTATGAGTTATTTTTAAAGGTTTTATGGCTCTTGTGCGGCTCATATCACAAAATATTTAATCGTAATCTGCGCTAATCTATCGCGTTGTTGGAACTGTAAGGATAAGGATACTGATGCGACGACGCTAGTAAGCACCATGTGCATGGGATTTTATAATTACATATATAGTCCTTTTCGTATGACTTCTTTTTATAGACCTTTTAGTAGTAGGTACATGTAAATACACTCTGGTAAATGTCAGTTTTGGATAAAACGGAATTTTACTAACACATTACTATGAATGGCAGCATGGCTAACCTGTATCATGCTTGCAATTACAGCAAAGTCAAAACTTTCATATACCTCGACTCTCATAAACTTTGATGAAGATTAGGCTAATATTTTGTTGTGGAACTTAATATAACGTCCACCAGCCGAATCTATCTTTCGTTGCATCTATTTCACTTACCACTTTATTTGAGATGTACTGTTGACAAAAAAGGCTAAGTTCTTTATCAATCCAAAGAGACTTATGTCCTTCTTCATTGAGAAGCTTCAGATTTAAACTACTACCTACTCTAGTTCCGTGACGTTTTTTTGACGGCACCTTTCATCCCTTACGAAAAGATAAACGAAATATTTTATTGCATGCAATTAAAAAATATTACCCTCTTTTTTTTCAAAGTCCTATCGGGTATGAAGATGTACCATTTTTTATGTGTTAAGAGACCGGACTTGTAGGTTCAACTTTTTATTATCTTTTTAATTTAAATATTAATGTTTTGTTCACAGGGTTTCCTTTTCCATCACACAGTTTAACAGAGAGATAGATTATGGGCTAGAGAGTACCTATAGGCTATTTTTGGTCCCGAAAAATTTTACGGTTTCCACGGAGACGGGCTAAGTATGCTGTAATTTACCCTTGTAGCTAAAACCTTTCTTCAAAAAGTAACATCTAGATCAGCAGGTCACAACCTGACCACACATCAGACGACCAAATCGCGTGTGGACCCCGACTTATTCATGTAACGATGTACCCTCGCGTGTGACCTATCAGGAACACATGACCTCATAGACAGCCGAAATCTACCGCCGAAAATGCTAATGCGTCCGATGGTATCGCCCCTAACGCGTGAGCCGGTCCACGCATAGCGACTAAATGTAACCCTTGAGCTATCTGATAACCCACCTCGGATTAGCACCACTCAAACCTGACTTCCTAACCCCCCCAACCCGACGAGAAAAAGTTTGAAAGGCGGGGGCGAAACAGCCCTAATCGGGGGGCTTGGTAAATTGGCCGGGCCCAACATGCGACGTTTGAAATATGTGGAGTGACGTCACATTTATGTCAGCCAATCCATTAATGCTTATCTGGACTTCCGAATTCGTGTGTTGGCGGACTTAAAGCGCGTGTTTTAATGGCGCGCAGCATGACAACGGCGAGACAAAGTTTGGTACACTTGTGAGAAGTACGATTTCAGCTTATTTTGACATGGGCTTTTACAGTAGGTCATCTACCGAAGCGCCAAAAGAAAAGAATCAGACATGTAAAAGAGCCCTTGAGGCCTACTTGTAGAGATAAATGAGTTTGAGTTTGAGTATTTTATCTTACTTAGCCCTGCACGTTATTTATCCCATGTGTTACCACGTCGTATAACGTAGATGTTCTACAGACGAGTATGCACAGGAACCCCACTAACTGATTCTCACTTCGCCTTTCCAACATCAGACCTCCAGACATACAGCTTTTTTTAATCTGACAGTAGCCTTACTAGCCTTACTGGCTGTTGTAAAAATCGGAACAGGTGGGGGCCGAGGCGTTCCCTGGGAGATAACCAGGTCGCTTGACCCGGACCACATTGAGAGGGTCGGACTAGGTGGGGGCCGTAGCGCCCGGAATCGAACCAGGTCGCTTGGCCCGGACCACCCTGAAGTTTCGCTGATTGCTCAACACGAGCAACGGACCAGCGGGAGACATACAGCAGGCTATCCATATCTAGTGACTATACCATCCTGCCGTACAAATCAGGCTTGACTGAAGTAAAAATAACATTTGTTGGTTATCAAAGCGTTTTGAATTAATCTAAACCATGAAACCACTTAATCCATACTACAGCAAGCAATATCATATAACAGCCATATGACGTCACGTGTAGAATAGTAGCCCGAATCAATTAATCTTCCCCTGCAACAATTATAAGCATCATCGCAAGGGTTAAACTACACTTGGATGGGAATTTAACAGCTCACGCTTGACGTAATGGGCACACATTAATTCTCACCGTCTAAATCGGCCGTTAGCACCTAATGATTTAGGCGTTAATAAACTACGGCGACCGAGCTAAGGGTACGCGTGTGGAACGTAGTTGGAGCATTCCATGAAAACATCTACTTTTTGTCACTTACGTAACGCTATGGTAGCTACCCTAATAAAACTTGATTAGCTTCTAAGAAACACTACCAATCTTAAAGCCAAGCCACCGTACCGATATTCAGCGTCCTAATTTTACATGTCTAAAGTATGAAAAAGGTAGTGTCACTTACGTAACTTTTCCGTAGAATGCTCCAGAACTCTAGATACGTTAGTGCAATTACTTAGCCGATTTAGAGCTTCTTAAAAAACGAACTTTGTTTACTACTCAATAATGACACAAAAAATTAGGTACTGTGAGGTTTGTACCCTGGTATACAAACCTCATTATCGTCTGCGAGACAGACTGGCAGCTTTTGGAACTATCCATTATTTGAATGTAAACGAACGCCGTCTGTCCCGCTCTATCCTAGCCCTAGAACCGTAAGCACGTAATAAAACAATAATATGAAAGTTATAACAGTTTTATTCCAAGTCCGCCATTACAGTACCTAAATACGAAACGAGAAAAAGCTAGTTGTTCCGATCCTGAGCAATTTCTTGCCAACTGTCAGGCCGAAGCATACGCAAATCCGCCTCGACCATTATCTCTCCAGCGACAAATGCGACGACGCCCAATCGGACGACGACCCTTTGGTCGCCCCAATATACACTTTTTCACAGATCGGTCAAATATCTCAGACTGGAGTCAAACTGAATCGCATAATCAAGGTCCTTCTTTCACGTCGACCTTATTTTAGCACTAGATAGTACCTATGCAAACCGCAGGAAAAAAGCCAAAGCTATATAACTAAATCTGTCCCGAAAATAAACGTTACCTTTATCAATTAATAAAACTAAGTCAACTATATTATTATATCAAACATTTCCTTGGACGTTTCTATTAATTGCCTTGTTCATACGCAATCTTAATTGTCGCATAACGTATGGCGTGTAGCAGTTAATACGACGGGGGCGTTGTTCCTATACAAACCCGTGTTCGTTAATTACGACCAACACGAGAATGGCGGCCCGGAGTAACGTGATTTGCCTAAACGACTACTTATAGCGGTATAGGAACATAAACATACGTGTTTAAGTGTGCAAAGGGACTAAGTTCAGACTTTAACCATTGAGGATTGACGAATTAGGTTTTCTCGTGGCTTTCACGAGGTAAAAGGATTTCGATCATCCTTCAGGTTGTGGTTCTGGAATAAAAAGTGGCCTCTGCAAGTTTCTGGCTGATTTATATATCTGTGCGATCAATTGCACCGTTAAAATTTACAAACCAAATATATTTTCCTAGGCACTAGGCCATCCACTCTTAATGTACACTTTTACAAGTCTAAATCCACTTGCGTTTCCCAAGAGAACTCCCTGTGAAAATAAACTCAGGAGTTGGTAATTCATTGCCAAAATTCTTGACCAATTAAATCACCAACTTGTCTAACGACCTGGTTAAGGTCGCCGAAAGTCGATAAAGGCAAAGAGCGAGCGACCGTTAGCTGTAGGAGTGTCTGGGGGAGACCTATGTTCAGTCTCCAGGTTGAAATGATGACGATGATATATTCAGTCACTAGTCACTAGATAGCCGTGGTATTCATATGAGGGCTACCGTTTTTGTGCTCACCAGTTGGCGCCACTGTCGAGTTGGGTCCTCAAGTATAGCTGACATTTTGTTATTACGGGTGTGTAAACGTGCAAAAAATATCGAGCATGCCGCAGTATTGCGTTTAGTTCGGAAAACAGATGATATAAGTTTCCGAATTATGAAACTGTCTCAAAGCATTGACATTTGTTGACCCGTAACTCATATTTGCTATAAATAACCTCAGATATTGGAAAATATTGATGATATTATTTTAATAACAAATAAACCCGTGTAGCCCGCCATAAACAGTGACATTTGACATTTCGGGGACCACACGCTACACTAGCGCCTCTAGCGGCGAAATTCATTCGCGGTAGCCGTCATTGCATTAGATTAGACCATTTTCGCCCAAGGTTTACATGTGAATTGAGTTGACACTCCCTTTGTCAGAAAATTGCACGGGAAATCGTGCCCGAGTCATAGAGTGCGTGCACAAAGAGAATACAGCTGCAAATATTGCAATAGTCTCTCGGAGTCATTTTGCACTGATATAGTGTCTAATTCCAATATGAACTCACGTTCGATAATTACCACGAACATGGGAATGGCGGCGCGGTAACGTGATTTGCCTAATCGAGTGGTTAACTTAGGGCAATGTGGACTTCGTTCGTAGTAGCCTTAGCTAGACGTCCGCTTCTGCCACGCAAGACAAGGATGAAAATACCAGTAGGTCTTTAAATGTATCTTTGTGGTGTTCTTTCATTCGTTATGTATCGTAGTTAGGGTTGCCAGATGGTCGGGAATTGGCGGGATTCTCCCGATCCCGACTAAGAAGAAAATCTCCCGACAAACAACTTCATTTTAAAACTTAGCCGATCCACATTTGCTATTACAGGCTAAAAAAAAAAGCTCGCGCGTAGAGCGCGCGGGGCATCTCCCGACCAAAGTCTCAAAATCCCGACATATTGTTTCCTGCTCCCGATAATACGGTAATTCAATCTGGCAACCCTAATCGTAGTGACAAACGATTCTTTATTTACTGTGTAAACTGTACCTAGGTACGTTGCGCAAATTCCCGAGCAAAAAATGTAAAGTCAGGTCAGGAAGGACTATTTTAACGAGCCATTTATTTTATATGATAACTGCTTTGTCTGCTCTGTCTATATTCATACCTAGACTAAGAACAAATCATATAAGTTAAATGAAAACATACCTACTGATGTAGGTACAGTCAGTCTCAAAAGTTGCTAGACTATTTAATACCAGGCCGCAGTACTAAAATCTCCAGTTACTTTTTAACCTGACAGATACATAACTTTATATTTAAACGTAGTTTAGTTGTTTACAATAAGTAAAGGAAAACACGTGGTTTCAGGTTTACACGTGGCTAATGCGGTTAAAATAGTATGACTCATATCATATACATACAACACCTTAGTAGCGTCGAATCCCATTCACTACGACGCTAAACATCATCCTGGGAATACCTCGGAAACTACGCCTGTCTCACGAAGTGACATCCCTATAAAAAAATACGTAGAAAAATGTCAATGGAGCTATGGAACTTACTGGCACATATGACTTTATTTCTTTAAGGATATACTTTCTACTGACAAAGTTACCAAATACAAACGGAAAAAATTGGAACTAATGTGGCTGCATACAAGATTAACTTCTTCCCATAGATGAAAACGCCGCTATCACCAGCAAATATAAGTTGGCACAAATTCAAAGACAAAACTTTTTTTTCTAATGTGCCCCAAACGTGGGTCTACAATACCGCTATGTGTGTAATAAATACACCATTGTTCATAGATTTGAGCAGATTCGAAGAAAGATGTGTGAAATGGTAAAAACCCAGGTAAGACACATTGTTTCTGGGATTTTGTCTCAAGGACGGGATGTGTGGCCATTGTTTAGGGGAGGTAAGTGCAGTTTTCAAATTATGGGTTATTTAGCTAGTGTGTTTGAAAGTTGGTAATTATTCTTTGGTATGTGTTGTTTGGTGGCATAGGTAGTAGGTAGAGGGATCGTCAAAGATTTTTAGGGATAATGTTGGGAAATGGTCTATTTTTGTTTCAATGATTTAATAATTAATTTATTATCCAAGTAGCCATAAAGAACTTATTAAGAATGGCGCCGTTTTACCAAATTTTATTATTAAAAATAAATCACAATTTCGTATTGCACATATTTCTTTGTAATCATTAAAAATATGTATCGGCTAAAATGAGTATTTATTAGAGCACCAAATTCCCGCTTACAAAAAACACTTAAAGATATTACGATATAAACGAATCAACAAAAAGTAATAAACAACTATATATAACTTTGTTTCCCTTAAACTAGCCAAAACTCGTGTATAAATTTGCAGCAAACTAACGGACAGCAAAGAAAATAAAAAGCATACGTGCGCAAACTTCCGCAGCGCTATCGTGTGAATGAGCCCTAAACGAGCCTCGCATTGGAACTACTTATAGCGCATGTATCTACTATCTAACCATTTAAAGTACCTTTAGGATATTTATGATGTATTTTTTTCATAATAATTTAATTGACTGATTTTTTTTAAATGATGTCGAAAAAATTGTCAAATACGACTTTGACGACGAAATACGAATTGTCAAAAA
Source organism: Eudemis profundana (assembly GCA_947034925.1). Lineage (NCBI taxonomy): Eukaryota > Metazoa > Arthropoda > Insecta > Lepidoptera > Tortricidae > Eudemis > Eudemis profundana. The sequence goes on from OX344795.1 coordinate 6,187,978, forward strand.
CGGGTTTTTAATTGAATTTTACCTTTGAGTATCTTATTATGTATTATCATCATCAGCCTATCAGTGGCGTGGCGTAAAAGATATCCTTGGGCAAGCCGGTGCAGATATGGCGTAGGTACATATTCCTTAAGAGCTGTAGAATAAGGTGATCAAATGCCTGACATTAGGCAAGCCGGTAGGAATCGAGTTCTTTGGACACCACGCCACTGCAGCCTATATAGTCCCCACACTGGCTCCCAATGCTGGGACGCCTACTCTCAACAGATGAGAGTGAATGAGTTGCAGTCACCCCACACTGGCCCGGTAGGGTTGAGGATTTCAAATAAACCTCTGAATTTCTTTGCGAATATACACAGGTTTCCCTTCGATGTTTTTCCTTCACCGAAGAAACGCCTCCACTTTCTTATAGAAGAAGTAGTTGTAGAGAAGAGATCTGTCACAATATAATGGAAAAACTGAGAATCTCCTGCTTTCAACGTCGGTTAAAAAAACGAAAAAGAGTCCATTATTCACCGTCCAAGTTTGCTCCCTCTACACTACACGGAAAACATAGGCTCTTCGTACACCCGCCAAACTTTCCCACTTCACTCGTCCATGTGCACTTAACTTTACATTTACATGTGTACTAATACCCTCGCCCGAACAGTGTACCAACACAACGGGCCGACTCGCGGGAAAACATTGAAAATTCGGCGCTTATCAACTCTATGCTTTTAACTTTTATTTTCTGCGCCCGGGGCGGGTCGTGTGGGCACGATTGGCCATAGAGTTAGGAGTAAGTCTTCGTTGATTATAATTGAAAATTTTAATATTATTTATACAAAATATGAACCTATAAATATTTCTTTATATAAAAAGAGCTCTCAATTATACATCTTAGGGGATCAATCACGTCAGGTTAAAGGTACTTATTTTAAAATTTATTGTGTTTTATGTCAGTTCATCCCCAACTGAATGCGATAAATACAGATTTACTATGCTTCATACCCTTGTTACTTAAACTAAACTGCATCTGTTTTTAGAATAAGGTGGTTTTACATGTTTTATACTTGTAACTAGATATTTTAGGTGACTCAAATATCATATGTATCGTGTCAACTTTCCAAACGCAGGATTCCTCATAACCTGACCGGTTATTCCATTCCAAAACTGAATTAGCTTAATTACAGTAGATATTTTACTAGAATACTGGCTTGAAAAACAAACCTCAGCTTTTAAAAAGAAAAGGGCCGTTAGTATCTCGCCTTATTTCGTTCCAATTTCAAACGCAAAACTCCCCAACCGGCCAGCTCTATCACGTTCCAAAATCAAATCTGGGCGCACGCGAGCGAGTATTTACGGCTTGTATTTTGGCCGTATGTTCTCACACGTCGCCGATACACATCTGATTCATTACCGCGTTGCCGATCTGCATTGTCTATGCCAAGCATAGACAACCCGCGGCGGCCATACACGTCGTTAACGGCCACGGACAAACGTAAAGCGTGCTATACACGTGAATGTACAATGATTTAATAGGGTTTCGTCTATGATATTTGCTGCTTGATTTAGATGTTACAAGGTTTGGTTGAAGCAGTTCTAAACATGGTTACAGTTACAGCCTAGTTTTACTGTTCAATAACATAGAGCTCAGTAAGGTCAACTTATAAATAAACAGAACTTAAGGAGTTTATATTGGTGGCAAAAAGTAAAAACGTTTCAACCGCCAATACTTAATGCCTAGTAGTTATTATACATTCTTTTTACTGCTACATTCTTAAAAGTCAAAGTCAAAGTACTTTATTCTTCAATTTAGGCATATTAAAATGCACCTATGAATGTCAAGATTTACCACCGGTTCCAGTGTAAAAACCTCTGCCCCGAGAAGAACCGGCTAAGAAACTCAGCGAGATATAATTTTTTCAAAACAATTACATTATTAACTTATATCATAACTTAATGACTACTACACAGTTTTTTGCACAGTAGCCACTTTAGGCAAAAAAATAATAATTACTAATGCAGGACGTTATGTATCATTTCCAAATATCCCTTTCCATGACATAGTCTTTTATTTTAATTTTATAGAAGGCTCCGTTTAGTGAAAGATCAAAGAGCAACTTAGTACACAATAAGTTCTCAAGTGCACGTTACAATTACACCTTTTCAATAAGTGTCTCGTAGATTGAATTTAACAAATAATAGACCTTGCCTCTACTTTCCATCAGGTGAGACAAAGGTCAAAAAAATATATATTATATTGTTTTTTTCATGTAGCTATCAATTCTCATGTCTGAAGTAGTAAACTACTGCCTATGTGGAAAGTGCCTTATGCTATACCTGTATATCCAAAGGGAATATGGTTCTTATATCTTTATAAGTCTCGCATATGATGGCAATCAATACAGTAGGTCAATATCGTATCTGTTTCTATTTACAGATCGTAACTGTACATAATAGAGACGTGTTGCTCTAAGTACTTTTTCGCGAAGTTCAATTTGAGTTGTATTAAGTATGTGCTCAGCAGAATTGAACTCGTAGACTGCACATTTTCCTAATAAAACATCTTGAAACCCATATAAAAATGTCCGTGAACTCATTTATATGAACAAGCGAGCAATAAAGGCAGAGTTGTAAAACTGGAGAAGTTGCCAACTAATCTAGGTGTCGGATAGTTCGAGAACAAACGTGTTGTTTGTATACTGTGTGCTTTCTTGAAAGGAAACTGATTTGCTTAAACTTTCACGATTTTCACCTGTTCAAAAGTATTGTTAGAAACAACCATAATAGCGTAATAAGCTCAATATTACTTATCAATTAGCTAAAAGAAATCTTGAGTACCTATAAGTAAGTCACACTAGGTTAAAATGCACAAATCTATACCTACATATTAAAACAGTTTCGTGACTACGGCACTCGCGGACAACAGGACACTCACACAGGCTACTAAAAAGTGTATATACATATTTTCAGATTTCAGTCGGTGAATTTAGATGAACGCGAACTTTATATAAGATTCTCTTTTCTGTCAACCACCCGCTTGAAATATGCGGTAACTTGTACTATGACCGAATAATTACAGCAATCATGGCACTTTTTAAAGCCGCGCAATTAAATCACATAAATGTATCGCGGCAGAATATCAAGTGACTCCTTCTAGTCCTCCTGTATGCATGAGTACAACATTGCTTGTTCAACACTTTATTTATTTGATAAAGGAAATTACATGTTTTCTCTGGAAAATTTATATTACTCAAATATAATTTTGGTCATTTTTGACTAGCATTATTTATACCTACTACCTAGTCTCGACTGGAAAGGCAAGCTAATATTGTATTAGTGGAATAATATTTCTTAGTAATTATTCTAAAAGGCATCATAAGGCAGCAATAAAAAAATAGCATTTTGTATGAACATTTTTTTATTTATTAGCAATTCCGAGAAACAAGTACATAGCAAGGTTTTTTTAGTACATATAGTAGCCTGAATGCTACAAAATTATGCTACACGCTGAATATGCAGCTTTATTTAAAAGGGCCAAACTTTTTTTTATTAATTCCTTACAAACCTTCCAACTTTGCCTTTAATGTAGTATACTCCCCTCGCTACACTCGAGCGTCGTGTTACGTTTTATTAAGTGAGGTCAGATGCTATCACACATTAATGGTACACACATAAAGGTAATTCGGCGTGATGTATGGACACGCATGTGTATACTATAACAAGGGTTTATGTGCCCCTAACTTGCAATTGCCATCAGATCTTTTAATGCTAAGGCTATTTTTGTTTTACAATAGATGTATGAAAACGCATGCTTGCATAAGAATGAATTATATGCTTCCGATGACGCTCTTTTGTTTTGTTACCAAGGTTTGCCTTTTTAATAGACTTCCAAATGGGAGGAAGTTCTCTGTATAAGTATCTTTATTTAAATGTATGTAATAAGCTCAATATTACTTATCAATTAGCTAAAGGAAATCTTGAGTAGGTACCTATAAGTAAGTCACACTAGGTTAAAATGCACAAATCTATACCTACATATTAAAACAGTTTCGTGACTACGGCACTCGCGGACAACAGGACACTCACACAGGCTACTAAAAAGTGTATATACATATTTTCAGATTTCAGTTGGTGAATTTAGATGAACGCGAACTTTATATAAGATTCTCTTTTCTGTCAACCACCCGCTTGAAATATGCGGTAACTTGTACTATGACCGAATAATTACAGCAATCATAGCACTTTTTATTTTTTTATTTCTCGAAAATTTATCATCATCATCATTTCAACCTTGATACGTCCACTGCTGGGCATAGGTCTCCCCCTAAGACCTCCACAACGAACGGTCGCACGCCCCCTGCCTCCATCGACTTCCGGTGACCCTAACCAGGTCGTCAGACCATCTTGTGGGGGCCGACCTGCGCTGCGTCTTCCGGTTCGTGGTCTCCATTCGAGAACCTTTACGCCCCATCGGCCATTGAAACTTGTACTTGTAAGCAGGGCTCGGATACCGGTATTCTCTCCACACAAAAATACCCGTATTTTTTCCGTTCTTTTCGTTCTTTGATTTTTTAATCGGACAATCTAATAAAACGATATCATTACTTAAAAACATGTTTGAGCCCTATTTAAAAAACCGGCCAAGTGCGAGTCGGACTCGCGCACCGAGGGTTCCGTACAAACTCATAAGTAGATACATGAATTGTTCAAGAAAAACTATATGGCGATTAGTTTAGTAGGAGCAAATAAGTATGTGTTAAGATTTTTGCAAATTTCTCAAAAACAGTGCAAGTTAGGAAAACCGTTATATTTTTCCTGTAATATATAGGATGACATTAATAATTGGTAATTATTACAGATTTTTCTGTTCAGTAACTTCGAAGATAATAGGGGGGGAACGGTATTTTTTTTAACGTTTTTCGCCATAAATCAAAAACTACTTATTTAAAAAAAAATACAAAAATACTGTTTTAATCTACAAATTAAGTCCTTTCATTTGATACCTCACTCGATATAATAGCCCTACTTTCGATTTGCAAAGTCTCATTACGGACCCCTTTAAAAAAAAAGTAAAAAAGTTACAAGAATTTTTTTACATCCTATAAGCTCGGGTTAGCGGTTCTTAACACTATTCCAAATTTCAAGTCGATAGCATCAGTAGATCCTGAGATATCTTGCTGTGATAGACGGACAGACAGACAGACAGACAGACAGACAGACAGACAGACAGAGTCGCACCATAAGGGTTCCTTTTTTACCATCTTGGTACGGAACCCTAAAAGCATAAAATAATTCAAAATATTAGGCTTTTTCGAGGTTTTTTAAAAATACCGGTACCGAGCCCTGCTTGTAAGTTCCTACTTGAAAATTGCCGCACCGATTTTTTTTTGTTTGTAAGTTTCATATAAAGCCTTGTTTAAAGTGGGTTTAATTTTAACATTTTCAGTCAAAAGGTATCACTTTGAAACTTGCATAAAAGACGATTTTCAATTGCATATCCTATATTCCTCCTATACCTTATTGACAATTAGCAAAATGGTTCCTTTTACTAGAGAACGACACAAATCATAAGCCTGGTAGTTGCTCCTCGTATAATAGCGATACGGAACTCTACTAATCTCGCTTAAAAGCAAGTTTTCCTAAGAATGTTACCCTTCTAACACTAAACCGACTTTGCAAAACAGTCATAAAACGATGCGTTATATTAAAAACAACGTTCTTCGTTACGATTATGTTTATGCTTCAATAAAAAGTAACGAGTTAACTTAGGTGTTATGTATATTGTTATGTCATTGCTTTGTTTCTGTCATAGCTTTAGTATTTTGTAACTAAAGACGTGAGCCAGTATAGGTAATAGCTAGTGTCCGACCGAAGATTCGGTTTCGGTTTCGGTTTCGGCCAGTTTCGGCCAAAAATCATGTTTCGGCCAGAGTTTCGGTTTCGGCCAAAAAGCAGCCGAACCTTTCGGCCGGGCCGAAACTTACAACATCGTACTTTCGGGTCGCATTCGGGTAGCGCTCGGCACGGCTGACAATATGGCGTCGCTCGCCTAACTCCGCCGGCCACTGAATCAGTGCTCTTTGCTCGTGTAGTGATAGTGACGCTTGTGTTTGTTCCCGGAATAATCATCCTCCTGCCCTTATCCCATTTAATTGGGGTTGCCGCAGCATGTTTTTTTCCTTCCATACCTCTCTATCACCCGTCATCTCGTCACTCACTTCCTTTCTATTCATATCGTCTCTCACGCAGTCCATCCACATTCATACTTTATACCCTTCTAGTCACATGGTTATCATCCCTCCGCATAACATGTCCATACCACCGTAGTCGATTTGCCATTATAGCATTTCTTTTAATTTAATATAGACATGTATGATATTATGATTATCATATTTTAATAATAAACTTATTTTTATTATATACCATTTACTATTACCAATTCGCTGTCTCAGTATTACAGTTAAAGTAACATTTCAAAATTTTCACTTTTTAGGGGAGTTAAATTTTAACCCAGTGTCACTATAGCAATGTTGAAATTTCATTCGAATAAATTTGAACGTAATATTAGGCCGGCGAGATGTTTTATTAATCTAGTATTTGGAAAGAACGGCCCACTGACATTTTTATTCAACGTTTTAATCACGTTTATAAAAGGTTCGGTTTCGGTTTCGGCCGAAACTAAAATCAAACCGAACCTTCGGTTTCGATTTCGGTTTCGGCAAAAAAACATGTTTCGGTCGGACACTAGTAATAGCAGTATTTTTTCTTCCTACAAAAAGTATACCGCGTGGCTTGTATGTGTGCGCGCTGTAAACGAACGCACCACAAGCCAAGTTTTAAGGATGCGTAAGAATGCTGCAGTACGGATCGCACCGTATGCGCCTCGACCTTGAATAGTGAAGCTACTTGTCTGTCTTTAGACTTTGCTGAAGCTCTGGGTCGCCCGACCGCACAGCCCGCCTCGCACGCCTGCTTGCTATGTTAGGTATACGTATACATTGCCGAGGCTAGTAGTATATTTTGTGGCTTGCAAACTTTTAGTTTTAGTTTATAGTCATATTTCGTTGTGGTCCACGTTTATTTCAAAATTTATGAATCCTATAATTGTTGAGTAATATTAATGTAAGTAATCTTATAAAAGTTAAATTCCCTTTACTTTAGTATAGAAGGCCGGCCTATAGAAGGCCGGCCGAGGTATGGTGCAGTTAAGAAAAATCTGTAATCCTGAGATATTGAAACTGAAAGTTCGCAATCCTGTCATGAGCCCAAAAATCCTGCGGAATCTCAGAACCTGTTAACCATGTTAGCCCTAAATGAGCTTCATATATTTTGTCCGTGATTATTGGACCTTTCTATGTGTATGAAAGAGCCTGTGAAACATGTGATGAAAAATCCGGTTCTTTCATAATTACCTATTTTAGATCTTTGCTATTTTTAGGGTTCCGTAGCCAAAATGGCAAAAACGGAACCCTTATAGTTTCGTCATGTCCGTCCGTCTGTCTGTCTGTCTGTCTGTCTGTCTGTCTGTCCGTATGTCACAGGCATTTTACTCAGAAACTACATGATGGATATTTATGAAATTTGGAATATAGGTGTCTTTTATGAGCCGCTACTTAGTTTGGTATATAAATAATTAAAATAAATATTTTTAGGGGGGGCACTCCATACATGTTAAAGACAGTAAATTTTTTTTTCAGCAAATATCAACGTGTGGTACATAGTTCGACAGCTCTTTAAAAAACACTATCAGGTTTCTAAGTAATGTTTTTGATTAAGTGAATGTATTTGGAAATAATCGCTCCGAAAGTTGTGTAAATTGTGTCCCCCCCCCCCCTCTATTTTCTGAACTGTGCGTCCGAAAAATATGAAAAAAATCACGAAGGTAACGCTTAATTAACGCTTCCAACGAAAATTATTTTCATCAAGATCGAATCAACCGTTTTTGAGTTATTGCCGATAAACTGCGCTTCTCAACAAAAGGACGTAATTGCTAATGAAGATACGCTTTTTTGTTGTTGTACTTTTTTTGCATCGTATTTTTTACCTTATAGTTACGTCTATGGAACCCTACACTGAGCATGGTCCGACATGCTCTTGGCCAGTTATTTTATGTTATAGACGTAAAAATATCATCAGAATTGGTCAATAAACCTAAGAAAACGTATTTTCACTTCGGATCAGATCACAACCCTCATGTCGGCTGCATAGCACCACTTGGCTCAGAGAGGATTTATGCATCGAAATAAAGATATTGCCATTTTTTAGATGTTTTAATAGTGTGTGTGTGTGTGTGTGTTGTGTTTTATGTAGATAATAAAAAGGGCAGTAATTGTATTACATTGAACTATTAACTATTAATGTCCTTTTATAGTATTTTATGCAACAGTTGTATAAGTGGGTTCAAAAAATGCGAATTGCGTGAGTTGCGATACGAGCCGCGAATGCGGCGAGTATCGCAAATAGAGACGCAATGAGCGTTTTTTGACTTAATTATACAACGTTGCATACAATACTTTTTCTACGACGAGGTTTTAAATTATAAAATACAAAATTAATCATAACCTGGAAACAAGGCAAATATGACGTTTGACTGACAGTATGGTGTCTATGGTAAACTTTTTTTTTTAATTTAAAATATACTTAAATTAAAAATACTTCTTTTATGTTGGTATCAATGAACTTAGTTCGGAAAGTTTTGTTTTTGTTAAAAACCGTAGGAATTTAATTGTTTGTTAAGTTGGTAGTTGTGAATTTTTACCGTAAAGTTAAAATCGAGCGCTGAATCCTTGACCTAAGTTTAACCTAGATTTAGAAGTCTGTGGCTGCTGGCAATAACATAAAGTGACTAAAACGACACTAGTGCTGTTATGGGGAATAGAGTATAGACTTCTCTGAACTCATATTATGTATGTTCTTATATTAGTGTTCGTGACCAAGTAAAAGACAGATAACAGTACAGGAGTAGAAAAAATCGTATTACATTGTACATGTACGTTTAATAGTTACTCTGTCCTTAGAGGCAGAGACAAACCTAAAAAATTAAAGATCATAATAATCGGTCTACCCGTTCTCGAGTTATAAATGATGTAACTAACCCGACTTTATTTTATATATGTATTTATGTAGAGATAGATATGGTATTTAATACTTACAGATGAAACTGGCTGCAGCACGGTGACTGATCCACCGATTTTTTAAGATTTTTTTTTAAATAGTTGGGTTATTGGCATGCGTGGCTCTTTCATAAAATTTGGTGGCTCTTTCAATGAACACACGCTATGAAAGAGCCGTTTCCCCTTTTTTTTAAAGGTAAATTTTAATATTAAAATATTTCTTTAAGAAACAATTGATGATTGTATGCTGAAGAGCAATAAACAAATTTCTAATTTAAAAATAAACTAAGTATGTATGTATGTTATTGTGTTTTTGTAGATAATATAACGAGAGCAGGGATTTCAACAAAAATGTCTCCAGAAGTGAGGCGGTTTAAACGCTCTCTCTATACATTGAGCCGTGATTGAGCCAGTACCGACAGGACAGTATTAGTATGTAAATATGTTTAATCGTTAGGAAATCGGTATGTGGTCGTTAATTGGCCATTAGTGCCCCAGGGAGTAATGTGTGTTTCCGATAACTGCGGATTAGCGCTAACGACTCCGTGACATGTGTGTAATGACACTAATTTGCTATAAATGTGAATTTAACATTAAATCGGCCGATTTGTGAATGTTGCAATAGTTGCTTAATATGTTAACGGGACTTTTGAATTCAACGCTATCAACCGTTGGGGCCATAAGCGTGTAAACTCATAAGAAGTGACTACAATATCATAATTATTATAAAACGGGACTTAATCACATAAGAACATAACAGTAGCGTGGCGTCCAAAGAACTCGATTTCTACCGGCTTGCCTAATATCAGGCATTTGAGCACCTTATTCTACAGTTCTTAAGGAAAATGTACGCCAAATCTGCACCGGCTTGCCCAAGGATATCTTTCACGCCACGCCACTGGAACATAATATATTTACCTCCACGTTTCGGACGTGTCCTAACATCCATGGTCACAAAGGGACTGAATAGGCGGGTGTCAATATCTGCTAGTCGCGAGTTTTTCAAACAGCTGAACAAAAATTTCGGCACACACGTCCAATTCAGAAAAAAAAATTGCCTTTCCTCGTAAGAGTCGCCAAAGTGGTACTTTTCATATGAATTTGTAGGCAGTTCACTTCACACATAGTTCATTACCTTGTCAGATATATTTTCTAGATACATATTTTCCTAACAGTTTATTTGTTTACAAGTGTGAAATATTACATTATGATACGAGTGGGCATGTTGGGCATTACAGTCGAGGCTGCGTTGCACACGTTGTAATAGCCCAGACTGTAATGACCAATGCCTACGAGTATCATACGACGTTTTTCAACACACTTGCGAGGACAAAATAAATAAAACATGAAATTATTAGAACAATGACTGAAAAAAATGTTTGGTCCGAAGTCCGAACCGCGAGCGACTATTTTTTTTTTTTTATTATTTTATTTATTTACTAGCTATTTCCCGCGGCTTCGCCCGCGTTGTTCCCGTTATTGTCCCAAAGAAATTCTTTACCGGGATATAAAGTATCCTTTGTTTCAATCCAGGACTCGGTCTACTTACATGCCAAATTTCTGCTTGATCCATCCAGTTGTTACCCCGTTATTTAGTAACAAACATCTTCACAAACTTTCACATTTAAGTATAATATTAGTGTGAAGATTTTGGAATGTTAAAAGTTTAAATATACAATTTAATATAACCAGAGATCGGAATAGGTAGAGTATATTTACCTAAACTTCGAAGAACATAGTCGAAAAGTGGAGAGTCCCTTACAACAAAATTTTTATCCGGGACTTAAGTCTCGGAATCTTACTAAAAAAATATATTATTGGTATTCTTTAGCACATTTCTCGAACATTCTCAGTAGGTATAGCTGTCTCTTTCTAATAGTGCTGTCTCTTTCACTCCTTCGAGAAATTTCGCCATATACTGAAGTGTAGTTCAAAGGCCCATAAGGGGTCTTGAAAACGGATTTTCAGGTTATTGCGCGATCTGATAGAGGGTGTCCTGGAACAGACTGAAAACATGTTTCAGGCGCCTGAAAACAACGGCAACTTGGGTGAATTTTCAATCTTCTACTATGTGAAAGAGCCACCTCTGAAACGGCCTGAAATCACCTTTCAGCCTGCTGAAAACGCTTCTAAAGCACGGAAAATCACGTTTGAAGTTTTAACCTATACCATCGGCGCAACACACATACACACATTACTTTTGCGCCGGTGGCTCTTTCACATAGTAGAAGATCGAAAATTCACCTAAGTTGCCGTTGTTTTCAGGCGCCTGAAACATGTTTTCAGTCCGTTTCAGAACACCCTCTATAAGATGGCGTAATAACCTGAAAACCCGTTTTCAGGCGTTTTCAGGACCCCTTATGGGCCTTTGAACTACACTTCAGTATAGTTATGTATGGCGAAATATTCGAAGGAGTGAAAGAGACAGCACTATTAGAAACAGACAGCTATACTGAGAATGCTCGAGAAATGTGCGAAAGAATACCAATATTATATTTTTTTAGTAAAATTCCGGGGCTTAAGTCCCGGAAAAAAATTTAGTTGTAAGGGAGTCTCCACTTTTCGACTTTGTTCGTTTAGGTAAATATACTCTACCTATTCCGATCTCTCTATATAAACTTTCAACCCCTATTTAAACCCCTTAGAGGATGAATTTCGAAAAACGGTGATATCACTTTTCTTGTAATCTAATAAAAGTCTAAACATGACGTTTCAAACCTCTTACTTCTAAAATCTTAGACTCTCCATACAAATTTTGAAGCCGTATTTGAACCCCTTAGGGGATGAATTTTGAAAAATCCTTTCTTAGTGCACCCCTAGACCTTATAAGGAACCTACGTGCTGAATTTGGAATTCCTAGGACCAGCTGTTTGGGCGGTGCGCTGATATACCAACTTTCAACCCCCATTTAAACCCCTCAAAGGATGAATTTCGAAAAACGGTGAAATTACTTTTCTTGTAATCTAATAAAAATCTCAACATGAGATTTCAAACCTCTTACTTCTAAAATCGTACTCTCCATACAAATTTTGAACCCCTATTTGAACCCCTTAGGGGATGAATTTTGAAAAATTCTTTCTTAGTGCACCCCTAGACCTTATAAGGAACCTACATGCTAAATTTGGAATTCTTAGGACCAGTGGTTTGGGCTGTGCGTTGATAAATAAACTTTCAACCCCCATTTAAACCCCTTAGGGGATGAATTTTGAAAAATGCTTTCTTAGTGCACCCCTAGACCTTATAAGGAATCTACGTGCTAAATTTGGAATTCCTAGGACCAGCGGTTTGGGCGGTACGTTGATATACAAACTTTCAACCCCCATTTAAACCCCTTAGGGGATGAATTTTGAAAAATCCTTTCTCAGTGTACCTTAAGACCTTATAAGGAACCTACGTGTTAAATTTGGAATTCCTGGGACCAGGGGTTTGGGCTGTGCGTTGATAAACAAACTTTCAACCCCCATTTAAACCCCTTAGGGGACGAATTTTGAAAAATCCTTTCTTAGTGCACCCCTAGACCTTATATGGAACCTACGTGCTAAATTTGGAATTCCTAGGGCCAGCGGTTTGGGCGGTACGTTGATATACAAACTTTCAACCCCTATTTAAACCCCTTTAGGGGACGAATTTTGAAAAATCCTTTCTTAGTGCACCCCTAGACCTTATAAGGAATCTACGTGCTAAATTTGGAATTCCTAGGACCAGCGGTTTGGGCGGTACGTTGATATACAAACTTTCAACCCCCATTTAAACCCCTTAGGGGATGAATTTTGAAAAATCCTTTCTTAGTGCACCTCTAGACCTTATAAGAAACCTACGTGCTAAATTTGGAATTCCTAGGACCAGCGGTTTGGGCTGTGCGTTGATAAACAAACTTTCAACCCCCATTCAAACCCCTTAGGGGATGAATTTCGAAAAACGGTGAAATTTATTTTCTTGTAATCTAATAAAGAGTCTAAACATGAAGTTTCAAATCTCTTACTTCTAAAATCGTAGACTCTCCATACAAACTTTGAACCCCTATTTGAACCCCTTAAGGGGTAAATTTTGAAAAATCCTTTCTTAGTGCACCTCTAGACCTTATAAGGAACCTACATGCTAAATTTGGAATTCCTAGGACCAGCGGTTTGGGCTGTGCGTTGATATGTCAGTCAGTCAGTCAGTCAGTCAATCAGTCAGTCAATCAGTCAGTTTCTTCTTTTATATATTTAGATTAAAACATAGGGTTAACTTACATTTAGGAACAGTGTCCCACAAAACCTTTAATAAGGTTTGTCTGTGGGATCATGAGTCTCTATATAAACTAAATAATTAGTATATTAAGTTAAAGTGCTTAAATAGTGTTTTTTTAACAGTCTTTTAAATCGCTTTTTGTTTGGCTCACGTCTAATTTCTGCCGGCAAACTATTGATTAAATACGGGATACGTTTTTTTAGGGATCTGTCTCCATAATAATTATTAACCCTTGGCACCAATAGTTTGCCATCAGCAATAGATTTGGTGTTGTATACATGTTCTATCGGTTTGACTAAAGATTCCTCTGGTCCGTGCCCCAGACAGCTATGGTTATTGACGGCAAGCAGGTATTTATGTTTTAAGCTGATAGGTAATATTTTACATATTTTAAAAAGACGTTTATAATTGTTTTTACATTTATGTTTGGTTTTGTTATTTACTAGAAGTTTTAAAAATCTTAGTTGCATATTTTCTAATCTATTTATATTCGTCTTGGTTGTAAGGCCATAGCTGTCAAGGGCATAGCCCAGAATTGAGTCTACTAGTGACATATATAAACATCTTAAGGTGCTGACAGGTACTCTATAACTTAAATGAACAAATTTGCCTAGCAGTACTCTTAATTTATCGTATATCGTATATGTAAAACAAAGAAATGCCGAGATCGCAAGATGTTTGCGGCCCGAGCTGCAAGCGAGGGACGTAAATATGCGATCGAGAGCTTTCTTTATTACCTACCGTGTTGTGTACATCATTTTGTGTCTACACTTGGCCAGGAAGTGGCTTTTTCCGTACGCGTAACGTGCGGTAAAGCTACTTTATGGCCAGGTGCTGCCGCAAAGAAGAATTTCAAGCGTTAAACTTTGAATCCCTCGGTAGACTCAGTCGGTATTCCAATCGAGAACCTCTCGCTCTGGAATTCACTTTAGGTAGGTACCTAGGTACGTCTTCACCGTAAACCGTAAATACACCATTTAGCTTATGACATAATTATTATTTCACACTTATACATTAAATTTCATATTGTCCTTGTGACTCAGTGCCTACCCCTAAGTATTAACACGAAGTAACACACCATAAAACAATTTACATTATTGCACTTGTAACATACCGACGCCATTGTAGTCTGACCTAACGGTCGGACAGGTATCCCTTACAAATCGGAATTCCCAAAGATACATTACCCTCCTTCAGGGGTAGTTGGAGTAGCTGGTATGTTTATGTATTGTCATTTATTTCCAATCACTATACATTCGAATGTTATTGGCTATTTAAGACGTGATAAGGTACTATCGTTGTTTTATTAAGACAGATTATTATGAATAATAATAATGAATTAATTTTGATTGAAACTCTATGATTACAATTTTCTCTTTCAATGCAAATTCAATTGTTATAAAATACGATGTTTATTAGGTACTTCGCCGGGTGATAATACGTTTGTGCCGTATCCACTCGATTTGTATGGAAATGGCTGGATGGATATATGGCACAAACGTATTCTCACCCGGCGATTTTGTGTTACTTTAGGAATTAAACAGAGTAGAGTGATATAAAATTTAATAATTGGAGAACTAATTAAACTCAAAAAAAGGGTACAATTCCATTTTGCGTTTCGATCGTGGTGGTTTTTTTCATTCGTGTTCCCAGCAAGCGGGTGGTGGTCACAGTTAACTTTTACTATAAAATAAACTATAGACGGTACTTATCGAGGCTACACACGATTTAATCAAAGTTGTCGTCACTCAATACTCTTACACTATTGAGTCAAGTCAAGTCAATAGTCCTTCGCGGTGAAAATCGAGGGATACTAATAAAATAGGAAAAACACCTGAAACCGACCCTTTATTTTCCGTCTTCGTATGAGTAAGACCCTTAACTCCTCTACAGAAAAAACCAGATGGTTTTCTACCCTTCCGTCACGTCGTTTTGGTATAAAGATAAAAAAGACATTTTTTTTGTTTAAGCTCTGGGAATGTGCTCGCA
This sequence comes from Eudemis profundana, assembly GCA_947034925.1. Lineage (NCBI taxonomy): Eukaryota > Metazoa > Arthropoda > Insecta > Lepidoptera > Tortricidae > Eudemis > Eudemis profundana. The sequence goes on from OX344795.1 coordinate 6,203,295, forward strand.
TGGGGGTTTTTACTAATTCAGGTAAATTTTTTAATATATTTACGCAAACATTGATAACGTAAGGGGTTCATAACGAAAAATACGATATTATTATCAAGTAAAGCCGGGTTTAGGATTAAGTATTTGTTTAAAACTTTTCAACGTGTGTGGCGTACGGTTTTGTTAAATTTCTCTCAATTTTATATGCTTTTTTTTATGAAATAGGGGGCAAACGAGCAGACGGGTCGCCTGATGGTAAGCAATCACCGTCGCCCATAGACACCTGCAACACCAAAAGAGTCACAAGTGCGTTGCCGGCCTTTCAGGTGGGAACACGCTCTTTTCTTGAAGGCTCGAGCTCCGTACCAATAAACAGACTATTTTTGCGGTCACATATAGGGTGAAAAAAGCTGAAACAATGGATAGGTACATCCTTGACATACCTTTAAGGCGATCCGAGGCGATCGGTTCTCCATACAAACATAAAGAGGGTCATCATTCCACGACATAAATCGTAGGTAATGGATATGTGTATTGTGTATCATTTTATAGCTTCATACATTTTGTCTGCGCGAATTGACACTTGAAAGTATCCTACGGGCTCTTACGCAATAAACACGATACGATATCGCGTCATGCTACGACACGTCATCGTATCACGATGCGACGTCATGTCGTGGAGAATTATATTTTAATTTTTAATCTTACAACACTGACATAAAGTTTGTTTTTTTATTGAACGTTTTCTACGACACGGCGTCGCATCCTAAAACGATGCCGTGTCGTAGCACGACGCGATATCGTATCGTGTGTAGACAGACAGACAAACATTACAAAAAACTATTTATTTACATTTTATTACTTATTTCTGTAGAGAACTGGATCGAGAGCGCTGCGTGTTGAGACACAAGGGTTATGTAGCGTGGTGAATGAATGGGCTAGTTTCCTGTAGTAAAAAAAATATATTTTACACTTATTAAGCTTCCAAAACTGATCCCAAATAAATCCATACTCTTATTTACTTGCTTTTAACGATTTTAAAAAGATAAGATATTAAAATAAGGAGACAATTTGACCCTAGCACCCTGTGACGTCATTTATTCAAATTATCTATGAAGCTCCATACCTACTATCGTAGCGTTTTGACACTTCATAAAAAGAAGCTGAATTGACCTGTTAGGAAACTAGCCTCCTTATATTGTTCAAAATATGGGGCGCAATGTACATTTACAAATAGACGGTCACAGGTGAAAAAGAGTAGGATTTTATATAGTTAAATTTTAGGAACAATCAAAAACACACCCGAACACGACGCCACCATAGCAGAAAGGGAAGGGACGATGTTGCCATACTTCATATTAAAGAACTGCGTTATTTAAAGCATACCATATGCAAATAGTACCTACATTGTGTATCAAGGGCGGTAAGTAATGAATTACAAACGAGTGTTTGTTACAAGGCCAAGGCGAAGCCGAGGGCTTTAATAACACGAGTTTGTAATTCCTTTACCGCCCGAGGCACACACAATGTTTTTCATCACACCTGTGAGGAAATCTAATTAAAATAACCTACTTAACCTAAATAAAATTGTAAAACTGACAGTGACATTAGTGACATAATATCCATAGACAATGCGAATGTCAAGTCACGTTCGGAAACCATAACGGTAAAGACCTAAAACGGTTGATTTTATATTTGCAAAATGCTGAAATACACTATTTAAACATTAAATTAATGTAACAGAAATATGTGTTTATATGTATTTGCAATAACAGTTCTCTTTAAATAAATATTATTTCCTTTGAACACGACAAATAAGAGTAAAACAAAACCATCGTTTCAAATTTAAAAAGAAAACCATTACGCCCTAGGGCGTAATAGGTCATTTACGGCCCGCAGAAACTACGTGTAATGACACCATTTTCCAGCAAGTGTGATGAAAAATATCTTAACAATTTCTAACTCTTGCCAGTCACTTTTTTGGAAAAAGTGTACCTACCTAGCAGTAGCGTGGCCTCCAAAGAACGCGATTCCTACCGGCTTGCCTAATATCAGAGAATTGCTTAAATGAAAATGCCCATGTTCCAATTACGTAACGTTTTATAAATCTATGCACAAAATGGGTGATACTAGTTTTATTTTTAAAGTGAAAGCTGTGTTTAAACTGCTGAAGGACTTATCTTAAAACTTAACTAAGAGTTGGAAACTTTAAGCTTCTAAACTTTCAACCCTTACTAAGGTCAATGTAAAGGAGGTTTAGAAGGAATCGCTGCTTTCTCACTGTCAATATTGTTAATAAAATGTACCTATTCTATGATCAAGTTGATATGTATGTGAGTATAGTTACTTATACACCTATTTGAATCATGTATAGCTACTGGAATCTACTGTAATAGAACTTACAATATTATCTACAAGCAACTCCCTCAGCCGTTCGAGTAATCTCTTTTATGCAGACAGCGCAGCGACTGAGTTAAATTCACAAAGCTCGACTCACCTATGAACGCAGAGTAACGAATTCGTCTGCCTCCCTTTTCGCCTCCGTTTGTAGGTCAGTCCGGCCCGCTATAAACATAGCTGGCCATGACACCGCCACGCGACGGCCATCTGCCCCCAAATTTTAGTACGTCTTCTTATGACGCGTCTTATAACTTATAAGCGGGACAAGCGTAAGCGTGCGTGCGTATATGGTTACGCAACTTACAACTGATAAGAAGATAAGACTGACGGGTGTACATAAGGAGGTGTGTCACCGTTACGGAAAGTAGGTACATACTAGGCTTACATACGGAGTAGGCGTCACATGTGTCGGTATTCGGGTAATGTGACACGTGTGTGCGGGCGGAGGGTGGTGGGGGGAAGGGCGGGGCCGGGGGCGGCCCCACGGCGGCCACTGCCCGCCGGCGCACGCAGCTCGGCTCGGCATTCGCGCGACACCGCCGCTCCGCGCGCCCGTCTCACTTGCCATTCCGCGCTCGCGCTTCGTACGAGTCGCACGTCCGCGCTCCCCGCAACGCGTCTCATGTGTGTGCAGTGTTACGAACTGAACTAAGTGCTGACTAACTTTCGGAACTGTTTAGTGAGCAATGCGCCGCGACGCCATCCTTTGAGCGGCGAAAGGGTTAAGTGCGCGAGAGTTAAACGCGCACGCGCGTCCAAAGACAGCATGGAAGAAAAACCGGAGGAACACTACAGCTTACGCTGGAACAACCACCAAGCGCACCTCCTGCGGTCTTTCGAGGCGCTTCTCCACGCCGAGACCCTGGTCGACGTGACGCTGGTCTGCGCCGAACGCAGGGTCCGCGCGCACAAGGTGCTCCTCGGGGCGTGCAGCCCGCTCTTCCGACGAATCTTCAGCGAGAACCCTTGCAAGCACCCGGTCATCGTGTTGAAGGACTTCCAAGGATGGGAGGTGCAAGCGGTTGTGGACTTTATGTATCGTGGCGAGGTATCTGTGGCACAGGAGCAGCTAGGGACTGTGATACGGGCGGGGGAGTCGCTACAAGTGCGGGGCCTGGCGGATCACGAGCGCGAAGAAGCGGCACGGTCGTGCACGCCGCGGAGTCCTGTGGCGGCCGAGCCGCCGGCGGCGTCGCCGCCCGCCAGCCCCGCTAGCCCGCAGCCGAGGAGGAAGCAAGCTCGCCCGCGACGCCGCTCTGGAGAGTCCGACACCCCGGAGAACTTGTCGATGCGCCGGTCGCCCGGCGACGGCGGGCTGAAGGCGGTGCGGCTGGCGCGCCCGCGCTCGCCGCCAAAGCAAGAGGCTGACGAGGCCGAGGAAGCCCCGCCGCCGCCCCGCATGTTCCCGCCGCACCAGGACCTGTACCCACCGGTGCCGCCGCAAGCCGTCTCAGCCCTATCCCTTACGCCGCCTCACAGTAAGTACTAAACTAGTCTGCCATGCATGACACGCAAACTTTTTGAAAAATACCGTTAAATAGCAACAAATTTTCAAATTCGAATATACATCAGCATCACATTTAATTCCACCTTCCTACGTTGCGTTTTTGATTTGGTGTCAGTGTGAAATATTGCTATTCGACTTTATTTTTTCAAATTGATTTTTCCGTTGCCACTAATGAGATATGTCAAAATAAAAGGGCGCCCAAATGAATTTCAGACTCAGGACAGTCTCATTTTTTTCGCGGCAGAATTATATCTAAATCTAATTAGAAACTCATATTGAAAAGCTACAGGTGTTTATTAAGGTTATGTAATAAAAAGTTAAGGCCAATATTAAAAGCAAGGCTGTTCTGGATGAACAATAATTACGTACCTACTGATAGGCAAATCGGTTATAAATAAAAACTGACCTCGCCATCAAGATCTTATTGTTAACGCTACATTGGACAGCCTTTTATTTTATGCGTAAACATTTTATTTATCTCTTTACAATATCTAAATACACGATTTTGTTACTTACGTGTAGCTATATCTGGGTCGTGTTCTGGGTATATGCACGTATACCCAGGGAGATACTTTGCATATACTGATTTATCGTATTAATATAAATCAAAACTCTTTTACAAAATGTACCTAAGGTACCTATTCATTATCAACCTTCTAATTTCATAAAAACTGGACTTGACAGTCGTATCCTTAATTTGATTTAATAATAAAAGGGTTAACTAAGCCATTATTTATTTGTTTACTTTATCTGAACCACTTTAAAAATCTGACAAAAGCTATGCAATATTTTGCTGTCTTGTTTCAAAGTAAGTAGGTGTATTGTTTTCTCAAACTTGTCAGATTTACCATAATACGGCGCTCCATCATTGCCCCTTCGCGACCCACAAAATTCGCTTTAAATAACCTACTGTTTAACCCCAGCGGTTCACGAGTTGAGATTTATCACGTCCCACCCTACTGCACAGGTTTCCTCACACTCGATAATGGCACGCTTCGTGATACGACCAACATACTCACGTAAAATATCTCACTTAAAACATATTCCGTTCAGCTCACGAGTCACGAATTTAATCATTGTTGTGACATTGTAATGCAGAACCCTATTTAGAATAAAATATCGCCATACGTTTATGCCTATCAACAACGAGCTTTAAAAGCAATTAAATTTTAATAGGGAGAAAGTGATATAACTAAAACCTTACCCTTAATGTCCTATATCAATGCCATTTTATGTGAAAATATGTAATGATTCACTTAATTATGCCGTGAGCTAATGTAATTACGGTGTACCGCTATCGGTCGAGAATCGCAAGATCACATTATCGCTTTAAGCTACCTACAGATTATATATTGACCGGAACCTCACATCTGAGATAAAATTAAGATCACCTATTCATGCGTCGGGTGCATTATCTCGTCAATCGCGTGAAAGGTTATAACTTTATAAAGTCCATTAACTTAGCATATCGCAAACATTGGCTTGGCCGTAAAATATCGTTTTAAATGGCGGTGCCTGCATTCTACCCGCCGTGTATGGTCCTCGTAAATGTGTGTCAGTGTAAATTTTACACTTCAATAATTATTGCTCGTGGTCTCTTTGCTCGTATGAAAGAGGAAGCAATTCGAACAGTCATCTTGCTTTATGATCCCTTTTCGATTTCTAAACGCGTTTACAGTAAAATGCCGTGGTTCTTGTGATATTTACGGCAAATTTTATTGATGATGCTCGAGGGGATTGCATTTTAATTACAAAGCCACACAAATGCTGCAAATTGTATTACCAATATACCTATTCAATTAATGTAACCAGTAAGTAGAAGGCGTAAAAATAGAGTAGCGATTATTTTGATGTGAAAAAGAGCCAAACGAGTCCAGGTCAAACGGATGTACCTACCTGTATGCCAATAATATATCTACTTGGGTATGATTGTTGTCCGAGTGATGCACATTACCAATTTATGCCTTTTAATTTAAAGCAGAGATATGTTGAAGTTCTTCGAAAACGAACTATTGGACAAGCATAATAACAAAGCAAAACAGGACCGTCCACAAATCACGTCAGAAATGTATTTTTTTATACGACAGGTTTAAAACCTCGGTCGGAATTAGTTCAAGGAGTGGTTTTATACGTCAATTTTGTTTTATTGTTTCCTCAGTTTCGCGTATGTGCCGAGTGCTTGATTGCACCATAATGCCGTAGGTAGTAATGAAGGGTTGCACGCACTCGGTGCGTGGGGACTACACGAGGGGGAGTTCGTGAACGTTTCCGCACTTGTCATTCGGTTTCAAAATCAAATTTCGAGAATGCATTCAAATTTCATTTTAATCACTGGTGTGTTTTTCCTCAAAGATGGGCATTTTTAAATAAAAACATGTAAATTTATCTATTGAGATAGCGAAACGATTTTTCCTTATTAAGGTGATTCGAGTAAGGTTGATTTTCCATACAAACATAAAGAGGGTAATTGTTTGCTTCCACGGCATCAATTATGTTTTATTTTATAGTTTGATACATTTTGTCAGCGCGAAATGACATGAGAAGTCTCAAAAAATCAGAATGAACTTGCAATTGGGACTTAGAGGTCAGCGCCATCTATTAGCATTATTTGAAACTAAACTTTTTTTTGCTAAAATTGATTTTTTTTTACTTTTTAAGAGTTCTAATGTCATTTCACGCAAATAAAATGTATCAAGCTATAAAATAAACCCATTTCAAACATAATTGATGCCTGCAAACAATGACTTCTTTTGGATTGCATGGAAAACCAACCGACTCACCTTAACGTTTTAATCCAGCTTCTAAGTTAATTTAGGACGTTATAATATGAAGCGCCGTGGTTAAAATTATTTTGATATAAGTGTTCATTTTATTGTTTCCTCCATCTCCGTGTGTGATGAGAGCTTGATTATGGTTAATGGTGGTACGTAAATGTAATGAGGGGTTGGAGCGCCGCAATCACAGACCTTCCTGATTGTGCTCACTTGGACTTGTCAAGCAATTCCAAATATTAACCGCTTTTATTCTTATTATCCATGATTGTTTTATTTTGAGCCACGCTACCTGTGGAACGATTAAATCGTAAGTGGTATATAAAGTGAGATTAACCGCTCTGATTTAAAACTATTAGCAGTTGTGGAATGTATTAAATTATTTAATTACTATACAGGCTTCGTGTGTGACGTTTATGACACAGAGTTATTTGTAACGCCAATGAAATTTGAAATCATTAACCTCGCCATAGTTAGCAACAAAGAAAACGCTGTATTTTTTTATTCCTCCTTACTTACAAAGAAGGACAGCTATTAGAATTAAATTGATGAATCTATGTTGCCTATTGTTTACATAAACCTTATGTCTCAACACGCAAGGTCTCAGACCATTGGGCACATGACCTTCAGGGAGGAATAAAAAAAAGTAGAACTGTGCAGGCGCGACATTGGCACGAAGCGTGCACACGCGAAGATGACTGAATAGGACAACAATACGTCACCTGCGTATAATTATACTTAAACAGAACCGATTTATAAGTACATATTGCTTTTTAGTATTCTTGTAGCAGAAACATTTACACTCAATTAACGCAGATACGTTCTTTATTTTTAAAGGTTTACTGCCATTATTTTTTTATGACATTCGTATGTGTGTATTTAAACAAAAAGGCATTTCTAAAAAAAATATCTCAAAAGTTACGCAGTTTTAATATTAGATCTCATTATAATTGCCTAACATACCTACTTTTAATGACATATTTGTAAACAATACCTACTTGTGAGACCAAAACTTTCGCAGTATATTTAATTCAATACAATTAAAATAATAAAAATTTAAAATAATGGCAAGTTTGCTCTTATTGCTAAATATTCAATACAGAAGATAAATTAATTATTAATCTTTACGCCGATCCCCTCAATAGGATGTACATATTTAAATAAGTGATAACCGAAGAAAATGTTATTATGCTTCGGGATCGTCTACTTATTACGTCACACGATTTTACAGATTTTTAGACTCCCCATGTCCATGTCACACTTTTTCCTAACATTTTCCATCTTTGTCACATTTAGCTAGATGAACCGAGAAGACCCGTTTTTGCTAAGTTTCGAAGTTTAAGAAATGATCCCGGACTGTCCTCGCGGCTCGTGCCGTGTGCGCACCGCGAGGATGACGGCGCCCGCGCACCGCATTAGCATTCAATCGACCTGACCCACTCCCGAGCATTAACAACACCTAAGAGATTAAGGAAGATGTTCGATACATCCTGTATAACTCCTTAAAGAACTGTATTAAGACTGTCAAAATAAACACTGGCTAATTATCTGAAATAAAAAAAAAAGTTTTTAAAGATTAACATGATTGTTAGGACGAATTAAAAAAATCACAAGAGATTGCAGAATTTTCTGTAACAAACAATTTTCCAGATTGATCAAATTAGTTATTTTTATGAAATGTAGAAATACCTGGGTAGTATAAAATTTTAAATGAAAGTTTTCAGATTTCGCCAAAGTTATATCACCGGTTTTGAAATTCGAATGCGCAGAAATAAGGGTACCTACATTGATTGTTCTCGTGTATATTTGAAAATCACTTTCAAGAGTAACCTATACTTAGACAAGTGCACTACCTATTAAATCAGGAGCTCCGACAATAGCTCCTAAGTAGCAAACCTATGTAACGCATTTTACGCATTTCGTTTTCTCGTCCGCCATTTAAAAAAAAAAAGGTTTGAACCGAAGCGAATCGGACTGATTAATCCCTAAGGCTGTGAGTTTATTTAACGCCACTGTTTCTTCTGATTAATTATCAGGGCTGTCCGCGTCGCGTGCGCGTCGAGGATGATAGCGCCTGCGCATTTGCATTCAATTGTTCTGACCCACTGCCGCGACACCTCGCCATTGATTATGTGAAATATCAACGTTATAAAAAAACGACAATGTTCGGAACACAGAAAATCTTCTAATATTTTTTCTAGGTAAGAAATATATTTGTCAGAGATGTATCAAAACCAAAAGTAATTGCTGTTCATGCAAATGAAGAAGGAAAGATTTTTTAGATTTCTGCACACCTCTCACATTAACTGAGATATGCTTCACTTAGTTAAAAGGGAAAACTCCAAATGAGAGTGACAGAGTGCACTTCAGCCCCATGCGTCTCATTTGACGTTTGCGTGCGTTTCAACATCTTTGTCAGGCTCGAGAGTTTCCTTAAACTTTGGCTATGGTGGGTCTTAGAAGTGTGTTGAAAAATAATTACCTTTATGTAAGTCATAATTACCTTTAAATGCAAAATTCAAAGATTCCATTTATGCTTTGTTGATGCACTTTTCTTATAAATTGTTGTACAGGCTTTTTTGACCCTAAGGTGTCTATTATTTCATCTATAACTGCAGTAATAGTACATTGTGTATCTAGGGCGGTAAGTAAGGAATTACAAACGAGTGTTTGTTATAAGCCCGAGGTGAAACCGAGGGCTTTAATAACACGAGTTTGTAATTCCTTTACCGCCCGTGGCACACACAATGTTTTTCATCACACTTGTGAGGAAATCTTAATAAAAAATAACCTTACTAATCGCCCCAGTATGACAAGAAAATATTAAAACAGACAGTGACATTAGTGACATATATGTCAAAGTCATAGACAAAGTCAAGTCACGTTCGGAAACCATAGCGGTAACGGCCATTTTAGTTGATTTCATATTTGCAAAATAAAGAAATTTATTATTTAAATATTTAATTAATGTTACCGAAATATGTGTTTACATGTATTTGCAATAACAGTTATCTTTAAATAAATATTTCAGTGTAAAAGTTAAAAAAGTAAGTTGGCGTTTCCTTTGAACATGACAAATAAGAGTAAAACAGAACCAGCGTTTCAAATTTAAAAAGAAAACCATTACGCCCTAGGGCGTAATAGGCCATTTACGGCCCGCAGAACCTACGTGTAATGAGACCATTTTCGAGCAAGTGTGATGAAATAGTACATTGTGTATCTAGGGCGGTAAGTAAGGAATTACAAACGAGTGTTTGTTATAAGCCCGAGGTGAAACCGAGGGCTTTAATAACACGAGTTTGTAATTCCTTTACCGCCCGTGGCACACACAATGTTTTTCATCACACTTGTGAGGAAATCTTAATAAAATAACCTTACTAATCGCCCCAGTATAACAAGAAAATATTAAAACAGACAGTGACATTAGTGAAATATGTCAAAGTCATAGACTAAGTCAAGTCACGTTCGGAAACCATAGCGGTAACGGCCATTTTAGTTGATTTTATATTTGCAAAATAAAGAAATACATTATTTAAACATTTAATTAATGTTACCGAAATATGTGTTTACATGTATTTGCAATAACAGTTATCTTTAAATAAATATTTCAGTGTAAAAGTTAAAAAAGTAAGTTGGCGTTTCCTTTGAACATGACAAATAAGAGTAAAACAGAACCAGCTTTTCAAATTTAAAAAGAAAACCATTACGCCCTAGGGCGTAATAGGCCATTTACGGCCCGCAGAACCTACGTGTAATGAGATCATTTTCGAGCAAGTGTGATGAAAAAACATTTTCATCGTAATGGTTTTCTTTTTAATGGTTTTTGGTTCTGTTTTACTCTTTGTCATGTTCAAAGGAAACGCCAACTTACTTTTTTAACTATTATCACTGAAATATTTATTTAAAGATAAATGTGATGCAAATACATGTAAACACATATTTCGGTAACACTAATTAAATGTTTAAATAATGTATTTCAGTATTTTGCAAATATAAAATCAACTAAAATGGCCGTTTTAGGTATTTACCACTATGGTTCCCGAAGGTGACTTGACATTCGCATTGTCTATGGAAATATGTCACTAATGTCACTTTCTGTAGTTTCTGTTTTAATATTTTCTTGTCATACTGGGTCGATTAGTAAGGTTATATTATTAAGATTTCCTCACAAGTGTGATGAAAAACATTGTGTGTACCACGGGCGGTAAAGGAATTACAAACTCGTGTTATTACGTATAGAAAACAGACCTAAAAATTGTTCGAATGCCTTTGATATTAACTTAGATGAAAAAACAAACATTGTACGATAATGTCGATAATAGTTATTTGATTGATACCAATAGTGGTCAGTGTTATCGCCTTCCCCGCCTCGTTCTCGTGGAACCCGCGTATAGAGATCAGTGGGACAGACAAGCGTTAATTGCAATTATCATTATAATCAGCCATTGTGTTGGCCCCACCGTAGTGACGTCACAACACGTGTACCTACATGATGGGTAATTTCATAATTAGAATCCTATTAATTTACGTTTTTATGGATGTGTTTACGCTTAGTTCGTAATCGGCAATCATTGATGTACGTGTTACAACTGCCTTTAGGACGATGCTTTTAGGACAAGAAAATTGACGCTTGCTTGATAAAAATGAATAGACGACGAAAATTATATGTTGCCCAATCAATTGCGAATAACTCTTAAACGGTAAATGACTATCTTAATATGATGAAGATACTCTGTTTACATTCAGTGAACATAGCGTTCTGGAATTCCAGAAGATGATTGCAGATTGTCTATGCGTTTTAAAACGAACAAAACCGTCGTGTACCAACATTCAAACATAAACAGAATTCGCATAAAGCCCGCCGTACACTAGAAACCTGGTGGGCGTATCTGTAATGATATGCGTTATATAGTGCCACAATAATTTATGTGAACATTTCTATCCGCTGCAGGTGATTTATCTAGCAGGTGACTCGGTCGTGAAAGGTGAGAGCGGTGTTGCCACATCGTGAGCTGGCTTTGACAAACAAAATGCACGCATTCGTATTGATTAAGCGATATGCATATCGGCGTATTGGAAAATAATTGAAGGGTTAGTTAAGGACTGGAACACAAGATTGTGTTCATTACAAAATTTCTATTTCAACAGGATTTATTTCACAGCCACTGTTCATTCATATCAAGTTGAAAATAGTGTGAACTCTTTGGCCTTACTTATACATTTTCATATCGCTTGGCACTCAAAAAGCCTGATGTCTAGTATGAAATCCCTATTAAAATTAAATATTTATCAATGTCGAGCAAATTATCCTTTTCCTCTCCAAAAAAAATTAGTTATAACAACTTTTCTCTTTGCCTAGTCTACTTAAAGGTACCCTTATAGCTAGAAAATATGAATGGGTGGTCGCCGCGCCGTCCTATTTACCGCTTCCTCATAATAAAGCAATAAATATTCAATTCCGTGCCATAATTCGACAAAATAACTTGACGAAAACAGAATCAACTCGGCAAAATAACCGCCCTTGTAAAAATATAATTTACAACCTAGACACTAGCTGATTACACGGGTGCAAGCATAATCCTATTACTGGCTACAGGTAATTGAGTCGTTTACATAATTAAACACTTGCTCACATGAAATATGTAGGTTTAACAGTCCAGGCGCAATGTACCCGCTACGTGTATTAATACCTGATCATCGTTTATCGGTCCACTGCGTCAACCTATTTTAAACGTGTAATCATACTTTTATTTTCTTGGCGGCAAAAAATGTCCCGCGCTCGGCACAATCATGGGCACACTAGTGATCGAAATTTGAATTTCCTTTTTTAGGATTCTACATTTATATAGTAAGAATTGTCTAAGGTGTCCGAATGTTTGTTCATTCTATTACGAACATTCGGTCACCTTAGATAATTCTTACTCCTGTGCTTGATTTTAATAATGGATATTGATGGACAGTGATTTAAGATTAAACTTTCTAAAGTCCGGGTTGGTAGAGAAAAATGCAGAATAACTTGTATAAACCAATTTATTGAATTTATACACTCAATCACCTATACATATAAATATTATAAATACCTACCAATAACAGACATATATACAAGGCTTTTTCTGTACTCATTATTATAATCGCCACACATATAGTCAATAACTTCGTTTATGTTTGATACCAATGTATTTATTTGGCTGGCAACGTTAAGATATTTTTTAGTACACATTCGTTCTAAGTAGGTATATGCAAAGAATATCAACGGCAATTACTTTCCAACAGTTATCTTGTTTACGTGAGTTCTTACAATTTTATATCCTGCGTTTCTTAGTTGTCAGCCAGTAGTGACAACATTATGTGAATAAACATCGTATATGGAAAAATTGGTTGTATGGGTTTGCACTTCATTCCAATAGGACAAAGTGTATGTATGTATGTATGTTTATTTATTGCAACCATGGTATTACAAGATGTTGTAGTATTACAGGTACAGCATGGACCCTGTTAGGGCTTAGCAAATTAAATTTAAACTTAAAATAAAATCAATAACAAAATTAAATTAACAAAATTAAATTAAAATTAATATCAAAATCAAATTAAAATTAAAATCAAATTATAATATTCAAATCAAATAAAAATATTCTAGGTTAGTACGTACATAAAATTGGCTTACTAATTCAAATTTATATAAAGCAAAATAGGTTAGTTACATAATAGCAATAAGTTAAACATTTGATGTGCAAATAGGTCTGTCAACAACAGATAAAGTACCCAGTCATTCCTACACATTTGTATGCGAACTCTCTCTTTGCCTGACTGTACACCTGACACTCCACACCTGATTATACACCAAGTATTTACCGCACGAGCCTAAGTCGAGGGCGGTTAAACATTGATCAGAAGCTTTGTTACAGCCTGTGGTATAGGTAATGTGAGATTTTAATTCTTCCGCTTGCATTTCCTCCAAGGAAATGGTACGTGATTTTACATCCCATAGCACACACGATTAGTGGACATACATAATGCGTGATAATAAAGTTAAATAGGTATCTAATAATAATAAATCATACGTTCCTATTAGCTTACACCTCAACTTGTCTATGGACTTAAGAAATAGTATTGCGCACGTATTGTCTATAATTACATTAGAGTGACACGTAAATTAGCTGTAAATATTGCTTTGTTCGCGACAACCAACCTCATTTATGACAAAATTGTGAACAAGATCATTGAACATTAGAGATAGGTACACACTTACACAGTTTTATACCTGGTCACAAATGTAACGACGCGCCGTTAAGAAAGTGGCCGAGGACCAATAGACGAATATGCTTTCTTTTACGTTGTGTTGGGTAATTCGGCGCCAAACAATTACATTTTAAGGCGCTAAGCTATTCAAACAAAATGGTACAGAGGGCGCTAGTATCTCGATCGATACGAATGCATTCAAAACTTACGTGCGGTGACGTCATAAGCTAATTGGAGAAATTGGATAACTCGCTGTCCCGGAATGACAGAGGTGCGGGTTCAAATCCGGCATTAGCTGTAGTCGATCGTATTTGATTTTTACCCGACTGTGGCGAAGCCCAAAGGAGGGTTATGTGTTTGACCTGTATGTATGTATGTATGTCCGTTCCTGTGTCCGCTCGTAACTACTCAACGGCACAACCGATTTTGATAAATGATACATCATTAGATTCGTCTTGATGGCGCGAGTGTCACTGGGTATGAAGTTCGTTCGAATAAACAAAATGGCGGATTTAATGCATTTTTAAAGTGCACCGCGGTCGGGTTTTTTTTAATAAAAATATTTTTTCAATGCATTGCTGGATGTATCTATAATGATAATTACATTTTTTATGAAATTATTCGGTACATTCTTGTATAAAATTTAAGTAATATGACAGTGGCGAGAAGTTTAGCAAGGGATTAATAACACTACCTACCAGTGGCGTGGCGTAAAAGATATCCTTCGGCAAGCCTGTGCATATTTGGCCTACATTTTCCTTAAGAGCTGTAGAATAAGGTGCTCAAGTGCCTGATATTAGGCAAGCCGGTAGGAATCGAGTTCTATGGATGCCACGCCACTGCTACCTACTCGTACAATGAAGTGGAAGACTAGAAATCGTTAGTGATCAGTGTCAAAAGAGCTGTCAGACAAAAATATTTATAATCTGCATTCGTTTTCCACCGGCTGACCAGACTAGACCAGACCAAATCAAATATTCCAAGTATGGAGGGTAGAAGTAAGGGCCTTGGCGATTTGCGGGCGAGACGCGGGCGAGTTTCCATACAAAACCAGTCGCGGCGAACTCGCAGTGGGGTGGATTTCAGAGCGTTTCAACCGCCTTCATCACCAATCCCTAAATTTCGCCGATTCACTTTAAGAATGTATCCCATTATTTTGATAAAATCCGAAAACAGTACATTCTCTTTTCATGTTTTGACCAACTATTATTAAATTTTTAAAAATGTTGTCGTAATATCGAGATTGGTGATGACGGCGGTTGAAACGCTCTGAAATCCACCCAGTGAGTTCGCCGCGAGTGACATTTGTATGGAAACTCGCCCGCAGCTCGCTCGCAAATCGCCAGTGTGATCAGGCTCTAAGGAGAATACTCTCTGTGTATCGAAAAGTGTTCGTCGAAATATGCTAAATAGTACTGCCGCTTTATTAAACACCTACTTTGGTCACCAAAAATAATAAACCTTACCTCTACCATCCATATCAGCGCACTTCACTCCGACAACTGCTAAAAGTGCTAACTTCATTTCATACTCTCCTGCAACGCTGCGGCATTCTGGGGAGATTTTGAACTATTATTTAGTGCCTTTAGCTGGATACCTTTTCAACTGATCCCTCATGTAAGATTGTTGCCCTTACCTCTTCCCTCCATAATTCCAAGACTATGACGATCTCTACAGTAGCGACACTGGTTGTAATGACCAATTAGCAGTTTCTTTACCCATTGTCTATCGACCATTGAGTAACCCAGATACCTACATAAAAGTTGTTTTATTAAATAAATACGTTGTATTAATTATTTTTTCAAATACAATAAATTGAACGCTTCTTGTGCGTAGAAAATCATTACTCATTATATTTGGCGTACCTAATAAATAACGTCTTACAATTTGCGACTGCTGATTTTCCTCTTACGATG
Organism: Eudemis profundana; assembly: GCA_947034925.1. Taxonomy (NCBI): domain Eukaryota; kingdom Metazoa; phylum Arthropoda; class Insecta; order Lepidoptera; family Tortricidae; genus Eudemis; species Eudemis profundana. The sequence goes on from OX344795.1 coordinate 6,219,107, forward strand.
ACTTAGCGCTGATGTCGTCAATACGCATGTAAAGAGTTAATCTACTCTGAATGAAAATAGTACATTACATAACTAGGGTGGTAAAACAAAGAAAGGCCAAGATCGCCGATCTAAGGCATAAAAAGGTTAACTCAATATTTATCTAAACTTTGTTGCGATTGATCGGAGTCGCGGTTGAAGTTAAAGTATGGGGAAAACAACCGCAACTCGCCTACACACCTTGAAATCAGCCGGCTCGCGACATATCGTACCATATGTTGGTGGTAAAATTGTAAGGTGCGTAGAGCCCATAAGTCACAAATGTTGCCGCAGCGGTGTGCTTCGCGTCGACATGATAAATGTTTTCGCCAATTCTAGTCTAAGGTTAATTAGCTACTCGTAATGTACTGCCAAAATACTCCATTTTCCAATTTACAAAGTTATTAGGCTTCTTAGGTAGAAGGAACTTTACAGATCATTTAGCGCCTAATATTGACGAGGTTAATGCCGATGTTTCACTATCGAATCGATTTAAATCCTACTTGATCGATTCGATATTGAAACCGTTTTATTTTATCAAAAGCTGCCAACACCGATTGTCACGTTTGCTAATGGAGATAAGAATAACATGTTCTTAAACAATTCTGGTCGCTCAACGGACACTGTTACTAAACCTACACATGGTAATATATCAGTTCTCATGTGTCAGGTGTGAGGAAAATCAACGTAAGAGACATTACTGGCGTCAGCCGTCCGAAGTCTGCAATTCGTCATAGGTAAATAATAATAAGGAAAATTGGCACACTCACATGACGAATCCATATGAAGATTGGACTATGCCTAAACTATTCAAATATTTCAAATCTTCCCCTATATTCCCTATAGGTAATATTGATAATTTTCGTATAGTGAGTTCTAATTTATATTTAATCAGTCTACACAAGAAGACTTTACTCTTATTTTTATTTTATTTATAAACGATTTAAGTTACATAAAAATCACAAATGTACTCCCATACATTTGGGAAAAGGGTCCTTATGACCAATCATAAGCAAAAATTATTGATAATTACAGTATGGCACGATATTAAAATTATTTGTTTACTAATCTGTTACTAAAACAGAATACCGAATAAAAAAGGTTATTAGAAATTTACTTCAAATCTTGACCAATAAAGAGTAATTCTCATATAACGTTATGTTGAATTTAAGTAATTGGTCATAAGGACCCTTCTCCCAAATGTATGGGATTTTTTCCTTTTCCCAAAGGGGAAATGAGAAAGTTTCCCAAATGTATCCCCATAACAGCACTTGTGTCGTTAAAGTCGCAAAACGATACTGCTAGCTGCCACAGACTTCTAAATCTAGGTTAAACTTATGTCAAGGATTAAGCGATCAATACTAACTTTACAATAAAAATGCACAACCACCAACTTATCAAACAAATAATTTCATGCGGTATTGTTATGAAAAACAAAACTTTCCGAACTAAATTCTTTGACGCCAACATAAAAATAGTACATTACTGCAGAGGCCGGGAAGTAAGGAATTGCCGGCCGAGTACATATAGCTGGCCGAGCGAAGCGAGGCCAGATAGTTACGAGGCCGGCTACCCCATTTCCCGCCGAGGTATGTATAGTGCTTTTCTCAAACATGCAATGAAATAAATAAACTTACTATAATAACCTTACTTTAGTACATTGTGTATCTAGGGCGGTAAGTAAGGAATTACAAACGAGTGTTTGTTATAAGCCCGAGGTGAAACCGAGTGCTTTAATAACACGAGTTTGTAATTCCTTTACCGCCCGTGGCACACACAATGTTTTTCATCACACTTGTGAGGAAATCTTAATAAAATAACCTTACTTTTCGATTCAGTATGACAAGAAAATATTAAAACAGACAGTGACATTTGTCACATATGTCCATAGACAATGCGAACGTTAAGTCACGTTCGGAAACCATAGCAGTACCTAACGGCCATTTTAGTTGATTTTATATTTGCAAAATAAAGAAATACATTATTTAAACATTTAATTAATGTTACCGAAATATGTGTTTATATGTATTTGCAATTACAGTTATCTTTAAATAAATATTTCAGTGATAAAAGTTAAAAAAGTAAGTTGGCGTTTCCTTTGAACATGACAAATAAGAGTAAAACAGAACCAGCGTTTCAAATTTAAAAAGAAAACCATTACGCCCTGGGGCGTAATAGGCCATTTACGGCACGCAGAACCTACGTGTAATGACACCATTTTCGAGCAAGTGTGATGAAAAATATTTTATAACACAAACAAACTGGCTGTCAGAAAGTGACATTATATCCATAGACAATGCAAATTCGGCCAAAAGCTGTTTCAGTTCACATTTTTACCGTGAATATTTAGATGAAATATTTTAAATGTGTATTCTTGTGGTTTAGTTTGCAATTTATAATAATTGGAAATTGTTTATAATGTGTTATTTGCTATGTTCATGTCAATTTTAAATAAATAAAACTGCAAAATATAGCAAAAATCGTTTTTTGTTTTTTTTAATGGCTGAGTGCCGGGCCCAAATAAATGTGGAATGGAAATTAAAAAAAATACTATGAAATTCCATTCCGTGCCAAGTGTCAAGCCGCATAGGAAACGAGGTAGGTACTTTGTGGCCTATTTTTAGGCACGTAATGTCAACATTTCATGCCATGTTTGAGAAAAAGTATTTTTAATATTGTCACTGCGTGTCACTAGCGGCAAAAAGTACCTAATTGAATTCACATTTACGAAATCTAATTGTAATTTATTTACTTTTCAATTAAAATTACTTTTGATGGTCAGAGCAAAGGGTGGGCGCGACACAAAAAATTCGATCACCATGGTGTTATAATGACACCTATGCTTTGTGATGGTATCATATAAAATACTCTAAAATAAATGTGTTTTTTATTGACGACTTTTGTATAAAACCAAAAGTGTTTGCAATCTTTTCACAATTAGCAGTTTTAGATCGAAAGGTGGGTTTAAAAAAAACGTTAAAACTCAAATAACTTGATAACCAATGAGTTTTGACCCCCGGTTGATTGGAATTATATCGTTGCAAATGAGCTATAGAATAACCCCTTTCAAGGAATGCATCGAATTTCAAATCAGCCTGTATGTAGTGAATTATTAAATGAACATTTAAATGTTTATTTCGCCCACCGTGCAAAAGAAAGAAAAAAATTATATACTTTGACATCTTTCAGCTTGAAAGCTGACCCAAAACATATCCAACGATTCCTAGATAACATTCGCGACACATCCACTAATAAATAGTGCGTCCTTACTCAGCACTGGCAAATACTTGTGAATAATGGAATATTTTAACTGCTTCTTTTGGCGACTGACCGAATATGCCGAAAACATAAATTTACGTCTAAAAAAACAGCAAATATACTTTGAAATCTTACAGCTTAAAAAGTAACCCTAAACATATCGAATTGTTTTAGCTGCTTTGTTCAACAATTCACCAAAACATACTTTTACACTTCTTACAACTTGAAAATTGATCCTAAACATATCCAACCCAACGTAAATTACAGCCAAAAATCCATAGTGAATAGTGCATCGTTACTCATCACATCAGCTCGCCACTAACTACCTACTTCGTTGAAGAACTTACCAAAAACGTACTTTACATATCAATCAACAAACACATGTATGTTGACAACTTTCAAGTTGAAAAGTAGCCCTAAACATTTGCAGATAACATTCGCAAAAGATCCACTTGTGAATAGTGCGTCGTTACTCAGCACTGACAAATACTCGCGGGTAATTGGAAGAACGCGCGCGCGGACGCTTAATGTCCGCGCCGTATATCAAGCTCTTTACGATCGGCCAGGGGTATCAATAATCGCTTATTGAAAGCTATTTTAATGGCATACAGGCCGCCTTAATTTCTGTTGGAGCGATATACATATGTGACGTACTTAGGCATACATTCACATGGTATTAGTTGAGGTTTTAGTCATCTCCGTGTGCCTTACTCAGAGTGCCGCGACTTTCCTGGTTTCCGTATAAAAGTGTGGCGTACGACCAGTACCTATAAGGAAACGTAAAAGCTTTGATGAATATGAATGTTGCAGGAATCGTCAATGTCACAATACAATACAAAATCCAAAATAATAAAAAAATTATAACAAATTTAATAATGTCAAAAATACATTAGTTCCATGTACTCGTTTACCGAGTACAGAGGGTTTTTCGACAAAAGGTTTCTAAGTCGGCGCCTAAATGTTTCGTCACATGGTTCATTCCTTAAATCGGCCGGTAAGTGCTCAAAGTACGTCGGACCGATGACACGGGGGTTTTTGCCTGAAAGTGCCTGCGAGAAACCGTTCTTAGACGTCCAGTAGAACGGAGCTGTTTGCCTGGAACACGTTCGAACTGGGAAATGTTGTTCTTAACAAATAGGTAATAGCAAATCAAAGAAATGTTGCGAGTAGTACCTACGTTGCGATGAGAATAGTTCTCGACATGAGTGTCTCGGTTTCACTCCGACAAGTATACGGATCCCTCGTTTTGTATTATAATATTTAACCAAAAATTAGCTTATCAAATTGAAACTTAAAGAAATTTTAACATAAGTGTCACCGCACTGACCAGTGCCTAAGCATATATATACGAAGGATTACCTAAATACCGTCGAATTGTAAACATTTTTGAATTTTTGTTAAGGTAATCATTTGTCCACAGAGTTATTGTCACCAAACCGGTTAGGTATTTGATATTCCCTTGTTTCCTGTCATAGTTACTTGAATAAATCCATTTTCATTTATTTAAATACATAATTACAAAAAAATTAAAAACTATATCTATAAAGCACATTTAGTCACCTAAAAGGACTCCAAAAATAATTGGCATCCGAAAAAGTTCTTGTACTTTGCATCGTGTTCCCTAATTTTCGATAAATAAATAGATCTAGCAATCACAAGGGAAATGCAAAAGGTACCTATCTACCTAATATCCAAGGGAATAACAGGCTCAATGATGAACGGTACTTCTACCATCTGAAATCTGTTGAATTTGCTTCAAATCTCGAATTACCGTACCGTTTTAAAAAGATCCAAAAAACTGTTATACAACACGCAACCGGAACTCGAATCATATATTAGGTTTAATCTTATACGAATTTAATAACAAGTGATATGCGCGGGCACCATTGTCCGGGGCCTGAGAAAGAACTCCATTTTTTGTTAACGATAAAGAGGTGCCGACGAACCATCCGGACCAAGATTGATGTGCATACATGATCATATCATTCATATCTACCCGCTGTGCGCGCCAGTTATTAAATGTAACAAACAACACTTGCGGGAACACTTCCCGGTAGCCAATACCTCTTCGTCACACGTCCATAATTGATTCCGGCCGTAAAATTCAAATTTTGAATGAGCGTTCTGTGAATGAGAATCGAAATAAGATCACGAGTATGTTCGGAAACGCGGCCTCTCACCGACACAATGACCGGCGCATACGCCAGATCTCTCTCTCGATAAACACAAAAAACCCCACGAAAAAACTACATGTCATGCATCTACGTGTGCTAGTCGATTTCACAGCGGTCATGGGAATTGAGTGACGAATGGAGTTTAGAAAGCAATTAAAATAGAGTCCGGCGACCGAAAAGTGCGCTCGACACATGAAATCGTCGGGCTCGTCTGTGTCGTCGTCGTCACGATGCACCGCCTCGGGGAGCGCCACAAAAACACCCACAACCGTTAAAAACCGAACCGCTCCAAATACCTACACCGACGCCACTCGTCGGCGAGATTTATTGACCCTTGAAAAGGATCCTTTACCACAGATAAATGTTATTCTGCCGAAATCAAGGAAAATACCTTCATAAAAAACTTTTCCCGCTACTGAACTTCGCAACCTACTTAATGTAACGAAAAACGATACAAAGGGACGAGCGTCCGAGAGTGGACTTGATTTTTTACAGCCGCAAAGGTCGGTAAGGAAACGAAATCGGATTACAGATCTGTGATTATAAAGTTTTGTACGAACCGCGGGAAACCACAATTTCGTAGCGTGTCTCAAACATGTTTCTATATAAAACAACACTGATTAGATATAGGAATGCTAATTAAATGTTCTGTTTTGTAACTTGGTATCGTTGTATGCAGCTGTCAATCATAATCATAACTCTGGCAACCTGGACTTTTGAATAAATAACACTGTCGTTTTTTTATCTTTTTGATTTATTGGATTGGCCAAGGACGTTCTCGCTTACGTTATACATAGATACGCAAGGCATTAACCAAAAGCTACTATAGGAAATCCGTACATTAGTTCTCGGTAATTTCATTACAAATTACGAATGTATCTATATTATTAACTAGCGGGGCACCCATGAGTCAGGCACATGAGTAATGTAATACAATGGCGGAGCACAAATCATTGTGGCCTACCACACACGTAAACAGCAATTTGGCCGGAATCAATCTAACCTTTTTCTATATCAATACCTCAATACACGGCGTGATAAATAGACGGCCATAGACAATTTACTCTTTTGTTATTCGATTGCATACTCGATTGTACGGGCTTATAATTGGAATATGAGATAGACCATTCACGTCACTTTCCATTTTGTTTACTTGCATGAATTAAGTTAAGCTTCAGAGAGATAATTTAACTGTCTTAACGCAGAAACAATCTTCATTTGATTACATGCAGACGAAAAAAGTCAACGTCAACATTGTTAGTCTCTCAGTTTAATTTTGATAAAGCCTAGTTTTTGTTGGACACTAATTTTTGTATTCTTTACGGTCCATGCAAAGAGAAAGTCTCTAAGACTGAAGTGTAACGATCGAATCGATTTTTTTGTAATCATTCGCAGCTTTATCCGCTTTAAATCGATTCTTGCGAATAACCACAATCGTTTTGGCTCTTTCACATGATAGATTACATTACATACGCAACGGAAGCGAAGTATTACAGATACGATCGACAAACCGCAGAACACATACCCACTCCGTTCTTTATTACTATAAATGCAGTACGTGACGAGAATGCAAACAAAACTAACTTTACGGTTCACTTCTGTAGACAAGTTATTACCAGATAATAAATTTAATAACGAAATTAATTAGATGCCCGCTCCGATTTCTAAAATAACAATGAAGTTCGCGTTCGGCGGCATGCGCCCAATAAATCGAGCATCGAAAACGGAGTTGAATCGAGTGATTAAAGCGCCTCACTATTTGGGCATAGACAATGAGATCGACCTCTCATTTCGGCGAACAATAGAAAGCGCTGCAGCCAAAAACTTCACACGGGATGTAACATGGGAAGTTAACGAAAATACATTTCAATAGCTAATGCCCAAATTGGTGCGAGCTTACGAAATTAACACGTTAGTAGCAGTAATTTAGTATTTGTATGGAATTCTCCCAGGCCCGTGTGTGATTCAGCTAATGTGTTCTTGTTACGATCAAACGTGAACGCTAATTCGGAAACAGTGTAGTGTCATTATGAAATTACAATTAAGCCGGTCATTATGAGTCACACGTCATTGTTAGTCACGGGAATGGATTTTATATGAAACTGTTTTGCACGGCGTCTCTGACGGCTCAGATGCGTGTGTCAGCACGAGGAAACTGGCCGCTTCCCCGTGCGACCCAATTTAATTAGGTACTAACTTATCACCGCAGTAATTGCTGTAATCAAAGTTAGCCTTATAAATATTGAGACGGCGTTTGCGAGTATTCGTTACACCCTATATTATTTATGTAAAGGGGACTTATATTGGACACGCGATGGTGCGAACAATGCAAGGATAGTCGCAGCATCATCGGCCTAGACTTCTTTCCAGTATAATTGTTCCCCACATCGGCGTGCGTGTGCCCGCCGAGACAATGGATTAACCTAGTTGGCGAGAAGTAGCAGTTATGGCATCTCGATATCGTTCCCGTGTCCTTGCGAGCCGCTATCTATCATGTGATCTATTGTACGTACAGCCGACATCGGTCTTAGATTAAAGCGATAATTAATGCTGATTCCATACGACCTAGATTCGGGTCCGCTCGATAAAGTTAATTTACAGTTATAGTTGTAAATCTCGTTGCAAAATAAACGGCGAGCACGCGCGGCCTGACCATAGACAACACTCGGCGACTCCCACACAGGCGCGCCCCCGCCCGTGTGTGCGGCGGAAGCCGTGAATGGGCCCGTACACATGACACGTGGCACCTCTAACCCGACACGACCCTCTACGCATGTGACGAGCGAGACACAACAACACATGTGCGTGACGCGCAAGCGAGAACGCAGACTTTCCTCTTTCCTCAATGACCGGGGTGCTCTGACAAGTTGTACGCAAGGGTTGCCGACTAACTTGCCGCTTTCGATTTCTACGCGTGGTGCATATGGGGCACGATCGATCGCTAACTTTGTTGTCTGATAACTTCCAAGTGCGATTTTGTTTACGCCGTCGGTTTCACTGGGGCGAACAGCTGGGCTACGCAGCCAGTTGCGAATGTATCAACTCGAGTTTATCGGTTAAATAGATCGTATAAGTAGACATAAAAACTGACGTTTTATGAAACATGGTGACGCTTGCGAAAATTATAAAATGTTAGATTCGCGGAAAAACTGTCGTGTCGAATTTAAACGTATTGCAGTCTGGTTAGTGTTTCGAAAATCATTGTTTATGGTCGAGCAGTTTGATAGGAGGGGGAGTAGAAAGCGTCAAGCCGGATAATTGACCGCAAGGTTCCCCGTTCTGGAAATCGTGTGATATAATGAAATCGATTGGTCAGGCGCTTGATATCTTCATGTCGCCGGTTTTCTTTTATTTGCATTACATAAGCCTCGTGTTGTAACTATCTCTTTATCGTTACAAAAGTTTGACAAATGCCTTTTCATCTGAAACTTCTTTTACCTCAATTCGGAAGCCGTGCACGATTCTTTTGTAGATTGTGAAACTCGCAAAATGCGTAAATAATGAGAGACATGAGTAAGAGAGTGAATATTTCTGTTCAGACCAACCGTTGGCACCCTGGCGACGGTCGGAGCTTGCAGAACAACTTTACAGTAAGTTTAGACTAATTATGATCTAAGGAGAACATGTTCAATCTTTAAATATTTGTTTTATACCTAAGTACACCCAAAACAACCCTTACGAGTACTTGCTTCAGGCTGAAATAAAGCAAGTAAAGTAGAAAAATAAAGTTAAATACAAGTTACTTATCAAAGTAGTAAGCTATTTGACAATGGGCTAATATGACAACTTGATGAGATCTAATTTAAACCATTCCAGCCAAAAACACTAATTCCTCTGATCAAAACCATACAAAGCAACGAAATCGAACCTAAATACATCTCCCAACTCGATACAGATCTCCGCAATTATTTTTAAGCAATTTCCATCCGATGTGAATGTAGGCTTATTGATTGTCGGTAATTATGCAAATAACTCGAGCTAACGAGTGCTGTAACCAGTGACACGAATTAACTGTTCGTTAGGTATTCCTACCTCTATAAACCTAGAGGTCTGTTTCACTAGTTCAAAAGGCCCTATTACCGCTTGGACGGAGCGAACATACACCTTTCTAGACGACGTCTGTATCGTGTGTAACCACGTATCGTAAAATTTCCTAGCTTTCCAATGCCTCTAGTGGGAATTACAATTAAACTAGTAATAGTCCGGCTCCATAAGATTGAACGGGATCCGTTTGATGGTTCCATGATGAACGCCCTAGTTTCCCAATTCATTTATAGTAGAACTAGTTTTTTCCCGCGACTTCGTCTGCGTAAAGTTAGCGTTTTATATCCCTTACTTGAGAAATGATTGATTCCCCATACACACATACATTCACCCCCTTAAGGAAAGATTTCCGGGGTAAAACTATCCTATATCTACTAGTGTCCTAGGGTTTCCTAGGGTATCTTCACACCAAATTTCATATAGATTGGTTCAACCATTTAAGCGTGAAAAGGTAACAGGCAGACAACCGGAGTTAACTTTCGCATTTATACCACGTTTGACTTGGACGTTGTATCCAAAAGGACTCACAGGTTTGTAAACAAAATTTGCTTTACTAGAAGTACCTAATGCGTGTGCGCTATAAAACTTCATGACACTATTCTGCTAGGAGCAAACGCAGGTATTTTCCGTTTTCGCATATTGCGGTTTGATGATTCTTGTCCGGTTCTCTGTATTAACATGAAGTCCACATTCACATTTTAAACATGACGTAAAAACTGCGCGCTAATTGCTCACACCCAATTACAACTAGGTATGTAGATAATAAGATTTATCAAATAGTTAAAGAAGTCGCATTCAACTTAAACCTAATCGATATTATGACAATCTATTCCAAATCAATTCTATCAAATGAAACACGCGAGTGCACGTTTCTAGGTATTTACGAAAATGTGAACGAAATGAAACGGAATTATTGGAATGCTTCATGCTTCCGAATTACTAATCAGTTTATAGTTATTTGATACTAGATAAATTACTCTGAACTTGAGCATAGGCTTTATTTGTTATTGTGGCTCAAAGTCCATACTCACCAATCATTATTATCAATATTTACATTAATTAAAACATTCACAAAAGTCACGCAGTATTATTATTACATATTACACCAGATACATACAGATATACTTAAATAAGTTACCTGTAGCTTTTGTTATCTCTCTGTATTCTAATATCAGACAAAAACGGGATCTGATCTCTTTTTACAAGCATAGCACACAGACACGTCTACGCGAAGCGAAACAATATTGAGCGCAGACATACCTGTTACTCACAAAGCCCGATAGCTCGCAGTAATAAAGCTAGCCGGAGATATCGATTCAGCGCATTGGGGCAGGACACCTCGCTTATTTACATCTGCACCGTATCTGCTCTCAGTAATGTTCTGTTTCTCAACTAGAGTGGTACGAAATATGTCGTAATCTGGTTATAGGCGTTTCGGCAGTTAAAGGACACATGTAATCAGGTTTTAAGGCTTCCAAAGAGACTATTACGGCGTAAACATGATTTAATAACTGGCCACTTTCATATTTGTCATAAATTTTGGCTCATTGTACGCAGACAGAGTAGGTAAAAATACTTGGAATTCTAGAGCTTACAATTGGCTAGCCTACTTAAGAAAGCAGCTATTATTTTATTGATAATAGAAACACGTGTAAGTCTTGAGCTTTGTCCTTTTCTACTAACTATTACTATTTATCTACATAGCTATTAGCGCAAAAATAGTACAACCTTAACACATACAGAAGACGATCGACGTTTAGACAGAGCTACCTATCACGCGGGGACAAGGAGAAAAACATTAAAACCTAATCCTTTTTAGTTAATTTGTGCTACAAGAAAATTGGATGTCAGTCGATGAATCAGTTACTGGACTATTTTATATGTAGACATAAGGATTGAAATATAAAATTCCCATATATTTCCATTGGATCCTCGAGCAAAAGAAACAAGGAGTAATTTCAATTCGCCTCGGAAGCTCGCGACGGCTGCGAGTCTTCAGACATTCCTCTAATATACCCGCCCGTATTATGTATGCGGCTTTATAAAGCTCGTGAATTCATTTATCAACCTTTATCTAGTACCACCTACGTTTGGGTCAAAATTATACAATTTTTGAAAGATTTGAAAGTCGAAGCGAAGATTTATAGAATTGTTAAAATTGTCGGTTAATTACAGACTTCTACATTATTATGTATCTTTGGGATACTGAAAGTTAGAAAAAAAAGGCTATAAATCTGAAAAATCGTGTGACGTATTTATTGGGTAATGCAATACTCCTTTGGGGCCATTCATTTATTACGTAAGACGATTATGGGGGGGAGGAGGGTCGACCATGTCTTATTTTTTCCTACAAGAGGGGGGAAGGGAGTTTTGATAGTTCTTACGTAAGACCATAAAAATGCGCAAGGTTCAGATTATTCTTTAAAAAAAAACGAGCGAATCCACGCGAGAGCGTAGGCGCGAGCTCGGTTGCATTAAAAACTATGAGTATCTGCAAATAAACATCCCTACAAAAAAGGTTTCATTGAAAAAGAAAAATTAAAACAGCCCAAACGTAAAATTATTTTTCCGTTATATTCTTACGTAATAAATATTAAATAGGGGAGAGGGGGTCGGCCGATTCTTATTTTTTCTTACATAAGGGGGGGAGGGGGTCAAAAACTGGCAAAAATCGTCTTACGTAATAAATGAATGGCCACTTTACGATGATGATGACATGATGTATCGATATATATTAATACTATACACATTAAAATCGGTTAAAAGTGAAAATTTGGGATCTATAATTATGTTATATCAATTTAAAGATTCCTTTTTAAAAAGACTAATCCATAACACAACTATAGTACTCGTATACTACCTACCTACATACGAGTATATACATACATATTGTAAGGATATCTAGACAGTAATTTTCAAAGTAAAAACAAAATCGGGTTAGTTGCACCATTTATAACTCGAGAACGGGTGGACCGATTTTATGATCTTTGATTTTTTTGGGTTTGTGTCTCCCAGTGGCGTGGCGTCCAAAGAACTCTATTCCTACCGGCTTGCCTAATATCAGGCATTTGACCACCTTATTCTACAGCTCTTAAGGAAAATGTACCTATGCCAAATCTACACTGGCTTGTCCAAGGATATATTTTACGCCACGCCACGCCACTGGTGTCTCCCCCGAATCAGGGTTCGGAACCGGTATTTTGCAAAAACCCGGAAATAGCCCAATATTTTCAATTATTTTATGCTTTTTATGTAAGGTTCAATAATGTATTTAACTAATGCCTTCGTATTATTAGATTGTCCGATTAAAAATTCAATATTAAACCAAAGAACGGAAAAAATACCGGTATTTTGCATGGAGACAATACCGGTATCCAAGCTTTGCCGCGAATAAGAGAATAATTATTAAAACATCTAACAATTTAAAAATTCTGAGGCGGAACCGAGTTCGCTGGGACAGCTAATTACTAATAATTGTTAACAGTGAATGAAAGTCACTTAGTGACAATTAATTTCGCCATTATTGGCTATAAATTAGTTATTTTCTACTTATTTTGTTAATTGGTCTGCATTTAATCTGTCTGCAGGAACGGGTTAAGCCTGACGTTAATGTCATTACTAATGCTCAGTCTTATTAGGCTGATTGCAATTGCTTATTAGAATTATTGTCATTAAAAGTTAAAATGACGATATAATTGTTATACCTATATGGTAAAAAACGATAATTCTGATGATGATTCCAAAATCAACATCAGAAACTAAAGCTATTATTTAAAATTAAATATACAGGGTGGGAGGGACTATACCGACATACTTTAGCCATGAATTCCTGGTGGTGTGACGAGTAAAAAATGTTATATCAACATGGGTCGAATATTGTCATTTTACATTAATAGTCTTATGGAACAAAATAAATCAGTAAATTAAGCCCCTCGTTATAAACATGTCCTTACTGGCTGAAAAGTTATCAAAAAGAAAAAAAAAGCTAAAATGGAAACGAAAGGTAAATTTTTTGGCCTCGTAGTCGCTTACCATCAAATACTGCGAAGGTTAATTCCTGTTTAGTTAAAGGATTTTAAAAAAATAGTATAGGTATCTTAGTCACATTTATTAGGGCTTGTTACACACTTGGGATTTTTCATTTACAAAATAATTAATATCTCGGAAAGTAAGCGTTTTTCGACTATAGACACATAACATTTTTTACTCCTAATAGTTGTTAGAATCTATAGTTAAAGTTTGTCGGTATAGTCCCTCCCACGTTGTAATTAACTATCGTTATTTTTACAATTAAATTATGACATTAGTAGGAAATTACTTTGGTAGGTAATTTTCTACCTACATAACTTAATTCGCAGAAACACAAACATACTTACTAAATAATAATGGACTATTAGAGCAATTATGAGTTAAGCCGTAGTTAAAAGATTGCAAATAAGTGTAGTATGAAAGGGTTTTTCGGAACAACTTTGACGTAAAAATAAAAATATTACGAATATAACTTGTGGTTAAAAATACAAAATCAATGTAAATAATAAGTACTCATACAAGTAACACTAGTGAAAACGATCAAGTAGTTTGATGATTCGGTATCATAGTCCTTCTTAAGTAGGTACGTATAAAAGCGAGCGCGATTGGTAGCGCCATCTCGCGTCGAGTAGCGGAGTTAGAAGCGCCCAGCGCCTTTCACTACTCATGCCCGGGCATATAACTGCTTCAACATACACTAATTACGAGAACGGGGTTTTTATATATTTTATTGAGATATCTTAGGATTAAATACATAAATGTTCATTTCATATATCCATTTGAAACATATTATCTTAGCTAAGATACCTAAATTGCAGTACCTTGACATGATTTACGTTAAAGCTCGTACCTACCTGTCAATTAGTTTTTAACATATGTGTAATACCTACCACATAATGCAATAGATGATATGACTATACCCTAACATTAAACCATGGACGATGTATTTAATGCATGAAAATATGTACAGTAGGTACCTACCAGTAGCGTGGCGTCCAAAGAATTCGATTCCTACCGGCTTGCCTAATATCAGGCATTTGAGCACTTTATTCTACAGCTCTTAAGGAAAATGTACGCCTAATCTGCACCGGCTTGCCCAAGGATATATTTTACGCCACGCCACTGGTACCTACCTACTTTCGATAACTCCACTTTTTAAGGTACCCTTAATAAATCGTTTATTAAACATTTATTGTTACATTCTCCTTAACTTTTACAAAATATATAACTGTGGGATATCTTGATATTAATTGAATTCTATTGTAAAATCACAGATAGTCGTTATGGCAATAATTTTGTTCAATAATTTTGTTTGTCATGAATCACATGTTCCCAAATTTAATTCCATAATAGGGATGACGACTGGGTTAAAACTATATAATTCTATTTAATCCGTCAGTTAGATTATGGAAAAATATGGGACACGTATTTTTTGGTTTGTCAAAATATTAAAAATCGACAAAGTTATAGATCATCAAACTTCTGGAGTGGGGACGTCACTCCTAGGTGAAAATTGTACCTAGGAGTGACGTCACTCGAAACTTCTAAGCACTCTATCGTCATTTTTTGTTTGTCAAACAAAAGAAAAAATACGTGTACAATATTTTTTAATAATTTAGCTGACGGACTAAACAGTTTTTTTTTAGTCGTCTAGCCCATTTATGAATGAGTAATAGTGGTTACGTGCCATGTGTGTGACGACGTCGTTATAGTATGATAATATTAGGGATGTAACGATACCGATACCGATACCGATATATCGGCCGATATATCGGTATCGCCGATATTATACAACCGATATTTGAATAATTTGCTGTATGAAAAAAAATCTGCAAAAAGTAATTTCAATTTCTGACTTAATTTATGTATTGGTCTATTCTATTACCTTGTGCAATGATAATTACTATGTTAACTAAATCTTTGGTTCTTAATAAAAAAAAAGAATTTTGAGTTGACAATTTATTATTTTTACTTTACACTTTCAAGGTTGACTCTCTGGTAAATATAACCAGTAGTCATTGCCATTAGTTATAATAAGGACATAAAAATATCTGAAATTCATACTTCATTATTTAGCTAAGATATCGGTATCGGTATCGGTATCGCCGATATTAACTACTATATATCGGTATCGGTATCGTATCGGCAAAACTGTGTATCGTTACATCCCTAGATAATATCATAGGCCCCGCCCCTAGTGGGTGACATATTTATTTACGTTTGTGCCTACGCTACGCTAATTGAGATTATCTTATTGGGTTGACATTAGATGAGGTGGCCAGGAACAGCCAATGGTGAAAGATCAAACTTTTTATGGTGATTCGAGTCGGTCGGATTTCCATAGAAATAGAAAGAGGGTCAGTAGGATGTTTCATTTTTCCAAACTTTTGATTTTCATTTCACTTTGCTCGGTTTCCGAGTCTCACTCATGTAAAAGCCTCATATTTCAAAATTCATCAAAATCGGTGTATATTTAGTTAGAGGTTGCACACTTTTGAACTTTTAACTCAAAGACCGATTTTTCGATGCTCCTAAGAACATGGCATTGCTTGATAAAAGTAATGTAATGATTCCATCATAGTAAATAACAGAAACAATTCTTACTCAAGAATCGTCAAGCATCACAGGAAACGCGTTACTATAGCTTGGCAACTTCGTTGGTAACACTCACATGTGTGCTTTTTTTTGTATGTGCAGCCGTAACTACTCACACAAGTTACTGCCAACACGAACGACGACCGACGGAAGCAGCCTCCGGAGGGCCCCGTTCGTGATGGCGGTAACTTGTGTGAGTAGTTACGGCTGCACGTAACAAAAAGCACATATGTGGGTGTCACCAACGAAGTTGCCAAGCTATAGCGAACCATTCGATGCGTTCGACGTTTTATAGCATTTAATCGTTTCTATTGATAATTAAAAGTATTAAAACACACAAATAACTAATGTTGTTATATTCTGAATGTGATTATGTGTAGTTTAATTACTGTAAATCCAAATTGAACAATTTTGAAAACATAAAATATACGTTTCAGTACACTTACAGTACAGTTACTCTCTTTCTGATCAGTTTGTGCAACCTTCAAATATGTTTGTATCACCTTGAAATTATAGATTAGAATTTTTGAATGGGAATTTTTTTACCCATACAAATATGAAACACCCTAAGGGTCAACATTTGCTTCCACGGCATCAATTCGCCTGTTGACTCGTTTTTTTTTTGTCGTAAATTGATTCTACTATTTGTGAGGAACAAATATCTATATGACACCTAATACATTTGTATAAGTTTATCAGCCACAAATTGTAATCAAAAGTAGCAAATCGCACTGAGCATTGAAAACGCTCTATACAAAACGGTAGGAACTTATGACGTCATCAGCTCCATCGCTGTACTAAGTGTGTATGAAAAAAAATAGTATTTTGCCATTTTGAGCACGAAAAAGTGCGTTTAAACACATAGTTGACATACATTTATTTTTTCAGTGTTATTTAAGCATTCCGAAATTGACTTTAATTTTTCTTTAAGACGATAAAAAAATATCGATTTTTTTTAACTTTGTGATCTCATAACTTTATATTTTTAATACATTTTTTGTTTATTTCTTTTGTGCTATGATAATTTAGTATTTTCCAATCCATGTGACTATATTATGTTGTAAAATTCAACATTACTCAACATCCCAATTATGCTTAATTTTGTTTTATTTTATAGCTTTATACATTTTGTCTACGCGAAATGACATGATAACTCGCAAAAAGCTGAAGAAATGTAAATTTAGCAAAATACGTTTGGTTTCGAATGATGATAATAGTTGGCGCTGACCTTAAGCGCTTGTTACGTCATATCGCGCAGATAAAACGTATCACGCTATAAAATGAAACAGATTTCAACCACCATTGATGTCGTCGAAGCAAATGACAACCCTCTTTGTGTTTGTATGAAAAACCGACCTACTCGAATCTCCTTAACTTGAACATTCTTAAGTTACTTGTTTCATAATTAACCGTGCGCCTGTTTGTTCCAGTGTTCGGCATCGACTCGCCGCTGGGCCTGTTCCCCCCCGGCATGGACAAGATGTACCCCCTGATGGACGTGGAGCACCGCGCGCCGCCGCTCGACGCACAGCTATTCACCAATGTCAAAAAGAAATGTAAGTACCGATGCTATAACCCGGTTGCAGTGGCGTCCACTCCATAAAGGCATCCCTACTGATCGTAGGACGGTAGAGATTAGTAGGGTAGGCGATATCTTAACACTTTACCCTACTAATTTATATAAGAGTGTATTTTTGTCTTTTTAGGGCGCACGCCACTGCCCGGTTGCGATCGTTGGTAGCAACCCAAATAGCACACGACCTGTCTAAGAGCTTATACACCCAGAACCGGTTTTAGGGAACGTACTCATAGTATGTGACCTGTTTTGGGGGGGAGGGGGTTTTCAAAATACTACACCTAGTCACAAGGAGGGGAGGGGGGCCTTTGCTCTTCGTCACGTCAACGTCGAGCAGTTACTTACAGGTGGCAACACTAACATACGTATGTCGGGACACCAGCTGCTTAAAACTTTGCTTGCAAAAATTATTTCAAATCAAAACATTAATTTTTGCAAGTAGATTTCAAGTGCTCTTTTACAGGTTTGATTCCACTCCTAAGCGCACTAGTTTTAAAACCATTATGAATTACCACGTGAAAACTACAAGGAGCATATACCGGTGGTCATCGGAGGGGGGGAATTGCAGGTGCTGCAGTCTTAGGGGGCACCGGCACTCTCAAAGACTCCGTGTTATGGTCGGCGCCGGATAGCAAAACAAGGCGAATCACCAGCTGCTCCTTATGCCTACTAGCATCTACTAGAGTGCGCCAGGGTATTAATTGCACACGGGCGCTACATGGACTAGATAGAGCCGCCTCTGTATAGAGTTACACTCATTATACCTCCAGTTTAAGCGCTACTAGGATTGAATAAGCTCTTATACAACTTGTATGCTATTTGGAAATACATCTCCTATGTAATTTGCTCCTACATTGTATTCTAGATTCTAGGGTGAAAAAAACCCTTTAAGTACCTACCTTTTTTTCGTCAATGTCAAATACCCCTGAATCGAAATGGTTGAAAACGACTCGAGTGCTTTTCCGTGTTTTGCACACAATTATACTCTGAAATACGAGTACGGGCTTCTTAGCGTATTATTTGCGTTCTAATTTTCACACGTTCTGACACAATCATACATCACAACATTGATTAAAAATATATATATAGGTAGGTAATTAAATTTGAGACGGACTTCGGTTACTGAATTTTAAATTGCCTGAGATAGGTATGCCTAATACAGGACATCAATTTTGAGTAGAGATACTGTCGGAGAAGTTCTTATCTACGAAGAGATCTTTCCGAATATGGAATCCTGTTTCAGAAAAAAAGTTACATTTCTGGAATGCGTATCAGATCATAAAGCGTAGAGAAACGCCCCCCGTGGTTCATGTTCTAGGTAGTTGCCAATAGAAAAAAGGCTATCGGCTTTTGTAGCTTCTATATCAAATCGGAAGTACTTACCTGTAATTCCATGCCTTATAAAACGGCCTTTGCCTGTATGTACATATGAAATAAATCAGCCTCAATTATGCATAATTTGAGACCCAGGTTAAAATTACATTTCTTTTAGTAATGAAACTGAAATACACAGTAGGAAATGGATATAACTACCCGATTACACCGTAGCATACAGTAGAACCGGGTATCGAGATCGATCAATAAAAGGAAAATTTTTACAAACCTTTTTTTGGGAAATATCCATACTTATTGTACTCGCCTAGAAAATATCTCAAATCACGAAACATTAAATGCAAATCTGTTCGATCTACGTTAACATCTCGAGATTACTCAGTCAAACGGCCGCCTGCAGTGAACAATGCATGCAGGCATAATGGTGCACAAAGTTCGCCGCCGCACACACTAGCGCTAAACGGGCTTTGTCTCCCAGCGAATGTTTATTAAGACGATCTGATAGCGTATCAGCGACCACCGCGTATGAATGCTCTCGTCTCGCACGGCCCACAATAGGAATCGATCGCCGCCCATCGCTCCATGCATGTCGCATCGACGCAAAATTACGTCTTTAATTTACCATCGCGTGACCTCAGAGCTCTATTAAAAGAAAAACTAATTTCCATAATAAAAATATCATTCCGGTTGTAATCCGACTCGATTATCTGATCGGAATCGAGTTAACGTGCTCCGCGGGAATTATAAAAGCATAAAGTTACGCGGGCGACGTCGCCGCATATGCATGTCCGCTTTTCTTTTTGACAAACTCCGACCGGGTAATAGTCGCGTGCGGCGACGAATTAATGACGACCCCGCCGTGTCGCAACCCGCTCATTGCCGTGTGTCGCAGTTATTGCTCCGCCAAAACACGGTTATTAGATAGTAGCCGGCCGGCGCATTCGGGTAATGCGCGCCCACGGTCGTACAGGCACACGGCATGTGTCGTGCCTCCCGAGCCGCACCGCTCCGTGAACCACCCCCGACTTGACGTAATTATCGAAACGTTTTGTACTCCGACACGAAACCCGATAAAACCGTTCGTTCTTCCGCAGGGCGACCGAAAGGACAACACAGCGCGCCGCGCGGGGGGCCACCTCGATCATGGACCAACGCCGAACTCACCGAGGCCCTGCAACACGTGTGGAACAAGAAGATGACGACGAGCCAAGCGTCGAGGATCTTCGGGATCCCGTACAACTCGCTACTGATGTACGTCCGTGGGAAGTACGGGAAGAGCCTCAAGCTGGAGCAGCTGAGGAAGGACTGCATCGGCGGGCCGCTCGACGCGCTCGGCATGCACTCCGGAAACAACAACAACAACCACCCGCCCGGGAAACACCACGACAAGGACGAGCACGGCGGCGGAGGCGGCGGCGGGCAGCGGCCCGCCAGCTCGGAGCCCGACCTCGCCTCCAGCCCCATGTTCAACCCGTTCACGCAAGGGTTTTACCCTGAATTTCCTCCCGGCTTTCCGATGCCGTTGAACATGCTGCATCTGCTGCCGCCGGGCGACAAGGCGCGCGAGCTGTACCAGGCGATGCCGATGGCGCTGGACTCGCTGGCCGCCGTGGCCAAGGAGGAGGACTGCAAGAGCGACCGCTCCAAAGAGAACTCGGCGGACGAGGAGGGCGAGGCGTACCGCGCGCCGGCGCACGCCGCGCTGCCGCCGCACCCGCCCGACGCGCGCGCGCTCTTGCACCACAACGGGCAGGACTAACTCATCCCCTTATTAGTTCACTTCCGATCTGCACCGTACCTTGATTTTGCGTCTGACGTGACGGGCTCGCCTCCCCCGCGCGCGACCGCAGCGCGAGTGCGCTTTCCGCGTCCGAGCGACGACCGTCTTGAGAGTTGTGATCTGTTTTGTAGCAGCTATTTTATTCCCGACTTCTAGACTTTAAACATTTTATTTAGCTTTGAAGGCGGTCGGTTCTTCCTTGCCCGTGCACCGATGCGGCGGTCCGCGCGGGGCGGGCGGCACCCCACTGTAGTATTCTGGAAACATTCCGGAGCTCACGGCGAGCGACGTCCACGTTTAAATTAGTTAAATTTATATTTAAAGATGTGTTAATATTGTAAATGTATATGAGATCGCGTATAAGTGATAGGCGATAATTTATTATTCCGAAGGAGTGCAATAAGTATGAAAGGTGTTGTGATTGTTATCGTTAGGTCGTCCGCGGCTGTAGAGCTCTCTCTGATTGTTGACATTCCGTTCTCATTCCATTTGCGTTGTTTACTCCTGCGTTTTCGCGCTGTTACTTACGGTGAATGTTCTATACGTTACCTATATTATTTTTTAAAGAACCATTCCGTTCTTGCCCAGCGTCCCCTGTAGATATTATGTTACTTGTGCGAGTTCTTCTGCAATTCACCAAAGTTTGTAAAATATTTCGTAATAATAGTTATATTCGATGATAAACAATTTTAAATGTAAATATTAATTGATAAATTAATGGGATATAAATTTAAATTAGCTACTAATGAGGAGACATTCGGTGTCTAAAATGGTAAATAGTAGTGTATTTGTAATTGTTGTAGTATTAGTGAAGTGATTACAGTGAACGGTCCGCGCCGGCGGGGTTCCGCGCACTGGGAGCGTCTAGGCTTACGATGCTACGCTTTGTCACGCGATAAATAAATGATAAAGCATCCGTCACTCTCACACACTTATTGTGAGAACGTGACGAATGCTTTATCATTTATTTATCGCGTGACAAAGCGTAGCATCATAAGCCTACAGGGCGGCGGTTGTGTGGACTGGACACGGTCGTGTCCGTCCGTCGGCCCTTGTCGCACGAGGCCATACGATATTACGAATACGTTTTGTACGACGGCCCTCGGCCGGGTAAGTCAGTGCAGTGGAATCGACCCGCGCGCCAGGTTAGACAAATAAAGGTATCTGCACTCAATGTTCAAATCAAAAGGAGCTTTTCAAGATTTTAGTGAATATGTAATAATGAAGTTAGAATAAACAAAACTCGGTCCTACCTGGCTTTAGATAATTGTATACCGATGATTTCGTAACTAGATTTACCACGTGATTAGATAGACTTGTGTATATACGGTTTATTTGTGTACCTAATTATTGTTCCGTTGACAAATGGTTGTTCGAAGCATTCCCCACGTGTGTTGCGTTGTATTGTAGATATGGTATAGTTCTCCGTTGAAGCACGCACGCCCGCTCGCAGGCAGGCTGCGACCTCTTACAGACAAGACTGAACACTATTTACGACTCTATTTTATATAACGACTGTAAAGTACATAATCACAGTAACTCTGCAGCTCTCAGGCATACCGTAGGTACACTAATAGTGTCACGTCATATAACAATATTATCGTTACAGGGATTTTATATAATTATAAACGAATTACATTATATATTTGAATATGTACTATAGTTTTACAGAACAGAATTCTATTCCTTTAATTTTCCTTTTTAGCTTACTAATGTTACCGAATGTTTTGTCTCCGAGCGCTTGTTCACATGTAATAATTTGTAAATTTAAAGTAAGGTTTAATGAAATAAGTCGCTGTCATGGATCAATGTTTTAGCGAAAACTCGGAATCGTATGAAATGTTACATTATTGTGCCAAAAATGATCAAATTCACACCATCAATACTTTTAAAATTTTACAGCACTGTTTTACAAGTTCTCATGCATGTGTAGGTTTTATATGCGGCTTTATTTGGAACGCTGGCGCTCCAGGCAAATGTTTGCATTACGCATTTTATTGTGAAAATCAGTGACAAACATTTGCACTGGGCTCTGATGATACTTAATTATTTTATTTGTATGCGCCTTGTGGTTGTACATTGTGTTGTCGGACATTATTTACCTAATTCGTACAAATTCAGCAGTATTAAGAGTGATTTTGTTAAAGTTTTTAATTGAAGCGTTTTAATTAAGTTTTGTTATTTGTTAATGATACGTGTGGTTGAGTAATTGTTTGATGACTGTCCGAGCCGGGGCCGCGTCTCGGCTCCGCTATAACTAGATTACTTTGACTAGAGCAGTCTTGAGTTCCACGATTTGGTTACGAGTTCCTCTAAACTGCGTTATTCGTACTTTCATCTTCGACTAGCACTTGAACAAAATTGTATATTTTAAGGCACAATTTCGATTGTAAAGGATGTACAGAAGTATTCACCCAGGAGCCAAATGTAAGGACGTAAAGAATTAATATATAATGACGTAATACCTACTTATTTTTAGTTATGATAAACATGTGATTGTATTACTTTAGTAGATTCAAATATTTAGTTCCTTCATTTTTGTTACGAGTATTTATAAATTGTAATTGCAATGATTTAGCGTTTAGATAATTGTTCTCTCCGATAAAGATTATAATTAATTATTACTTGAGTAATTTAATTTGTTGTATTTTCCTTAATATAATGACAAATTAAATGATATCGTTACATTAGGATGTAAAAAAGATTATCTATTTGATCTTAAATAATACGAAAAAATATTTATGTTCTAGTATCATTCTATCGTGTAATTTAAATTGAAATGATGGAGCGTTGTAGTAAAATTCGTTTACGATCACCGACGTAAATAAATTGTAAAAAATAAAAATATTAAATCCCGCTTCCTTGTTTATTTACGTAGCGCTAAAACCTTTTATGCCACACCTGGCCATAAAGTGGCTTTTTCCGCACGCTGCACGTACAGAAAAAGGCGCTTTCTGGCCAAGTGTAACACGGGAGGTAATAAAGGAAGCCCTCGATCGCATATTTACGTCCCTCGCTTGCAGCTCGGGCCGCAAATATCTGCGATCTCGGCCTTTATTTATTTAACCACCCTAGTTGTGTAATGTACTATTCTATACATAAGGCGAAGAACACACTGAAATCGCCGCGACGGGCGATTTCAGTGTGCGCCACCCCGCGATTTTTCTATACAAATCGATGATTCTACATACAAAGTTGAAAATCGCTGAGTCGCGTGTCGCCGCGATTTTCGCTGCAGTGTGAGATCCGCCTAACCTCTACTTAGTCTGATATCGCCTACGATACGAGTAGCAGTACAGGCCGGGAAGGTTGTCGAGTCGCAAGGCTGCGTCAAATACTCCGCCCGCAAACTTGCTGGAAACAAAAACATGTGCCATTCTTAGTCGTGCACTCTTGGCAGAGTGGTCGTGGTCATGTCTCGGTCGGTCGGTGTTGCGCCACCGCTTCTCTTGTGATGCGACGCCATGTATCTCTGTTTGGCGGAGTGAGAGTTAATATTTATGCTGGGATGTGTCACAGATTTGATGATGTCTGTCCACCGTGTCGGAGAGCGCCCACGAGATCTTTTGCCCTCGACTTTCCCTTTCACCACCAATCGTTCCATGGAGACCTCGTCATGAGTGACATGCCCGAAGAATTTGAGGATTCGTATTTGCACAGACGACGACAATCTCTCTTTAATGTTGAGTTCTTTCAGAATCGAAGCGTTGGTTTCGGTACGCGGTCCAAGGGATTCTGAGCATACCTCATAGTAGACATTCGCAGTTATTACTTTAATATGATTTATCTTTGCGCTTATTATGTTCTGAATTATTTCTCAAAACAAGACTCTACAGCAAGTAGGTACGCAGTCTACAGAATGCTAGTCGGTAAGCCACTATCTGGTTGCCACAGAAGCGTCCTAAAAAGTCTGGAAATGATCTGGCATGGTTCCGAGCCAAGGGGCGTCACGTTTCCTGCATTGAGGCGAGCGTGTGCGTGAGAGCGTGCCAAATGGCATAGTTGGAATACCGACTCAGCCAATAGGATATTTTCCAATAATCAAAATAAATTAACTAACGCTAACCGTCAAATTATGTTCCTAAAACTACACTACTACACAATTTTTCTGGCCATCAACAATATTAAAATGATAAAAACTAAAAATAAGCCATTAAGTTGACAATGTTGACCAGTAACGTCATAAGTCATTTTTCTTTGGAAACTGAATAAAACAGAAAAAAAGCTGATTTGATCTGTCAGCACATAGCCTACTTGTTAAGGAGAATCCTCACCTCACTGAGAGCATTTGCGCGTAATGAGCATTTAAATGGCATTTAGCGTCGAATGTTCGAGTGGTGTGGACGTTGAGCCGAGTGTTGGTTAGTTGATGGGATTGCTTGGGGACGCTCCTTTATATTTAACTTGAAAAAAAACCTAAAAAGCTTTTTAGATTTTCTTAAATTAAATCTAAAATGCTTTTTGGAAACTTTCCGCAACTTTCACATCTGTATTGACTATAAATATCGTACCAGGTGGAGGCCGTGGCGTTCCCTAGGATCGAACCAGGTCGCTTGGCCGGACCACCTTGAGATTTTGAGTGTGTAAATGTCAAATTTAATGTCATAAATAAAACAACGAATTTCGATATCACATGAAATCGTACCCTTTTATTCTCAGTTTCATTAAATATAATTTATACATACAAAATTAATCACTAACGGTGGATACAGAGTGCCAACATAGGTCGCACCTGCACTTGAGCAAATGCAAGCAGATTTGATTCAACACAATCCGTATGAAAAAAACATGGCGGCCAGAAACTGTTAAAAAATTCAAATCAAAATAAACAGACGCCATCTTTTTTACATATGAGATTCAGAAATATACGAATTTCGATAGTCTATGGCGTTTTCCTGTAATTCGTATCGTCCTATTATAATGTATTTTATTCCTTAGCGGAACGAGGTAACTATTTTTGTATTTCGCTACATATTGTTGCGTTTATTCCTTCAATATCACACTGCTTTGTAAGTAATCGCGAGCAACTCAATAATTATTGATACTACAGTATTTTACCTTTTCATTTATAATATCGACAGTAGGTTACTTTGGCGTAAGGTACATTGATTTGCCTGTACCTTACCTCAATTGAACCTACTGTCGACAGTATATTCGTCTGACCAACAGGAACGCAGGTATTCATTACAATAGGATGTAAATATTACTATCCTACTCTATCAGATAGCTATGTCCCTCTCCGACTGACGTCTGACTACTTAAACTACTATTACTGAAAACTATTAAAACA
Source organism: Eudemis profundana (assembly GCA_947034925.1). Classification (NCBI taxonomy): domain Eukaryota; kingdom Metazoa; phylum Arthropoda; class Insecta; order Lepidoptera; family Tortricidae; genus Eudemis; species Eudemis profundana. The sequence continues at coordinate 6,245,203 of OX344795.1, forward strand.
GAATAGATTATTAATTTAATTCCGTTTTCAAGTTGTAAAACAAAACATATTAAAATTCTGTAGTGTCAAATAATTTACAAGTTTTGAAAAATTATCCAGAAAATGTGACAATAATCAACAGTTCGTATTTGAACAGATTAAGTACCTATACAATTTAGTTTAATTAATTTGAAGAGTGACTTGCACAACAAATGGCAGTCTTTGTTCGTCCACGAACGACCATACACAAGTGTGGGCCGCCTTAACAATTCAGTCTCTATTGCGCATTTTGACGTACAATTTAGACTTTCCATTATAAAAATATCCACGGATTGAAAGGTCAATAAATAAAATTAATTTAAATTAGTATATACATTCATACTCTATTGGAAACCATTTATAGTTAATTTTATCGCACTTTCCTTCGTTTCACGGACCATTGAGTGGTCTATTATTAGAAAGAAGAAACAAATGGTTTAGAAAACAAACTAACGATTTCAAACCGCGCTCGATGGAAAAACGAAAATGAATTCAAATTTTTCTCCATAAGTACACAAATTGCAAATTTTAACTAAGCAGAAATTTCATTCTAATAATGTTAATTCTAATGTTGCCGTATTATGATGAATATATCCAAATAGCACTATTGAAAACAGTTCGTTCGGGGACTAACCTAAAGCCAGTACAGCAACAGCCCGTTCGGTCTTATTGAAACGTAGACTTAGCTTTGGTTCGGTCCCCTACGAGTACAATATCAAGTGTATACCGTACTATAGCTAAAATCCGCGCAGTTGGCAATACTGATTTTTGAACGTTTTACGCCTGTTAAACGTCTAGCGCTTTTCTAAAGGCCACATTCTTATCTCTGGCAACAATCACTTTGATTTATTTAATTAAAAAAAACATTGTGTTATAGAAAACGTACAAGAATATTACAATATGGTGATTATTTATTAACAGTATTATTCCTCGAATAGCTTGTAGCATAAACTATTCTAGAAACATTAAATTACTTAAACTACCAAAATTTAATGACAAACCATAAAAGAAAATGTTGTTAGTATAAAAACTAAAAACATTCCTTCGTTATTATACTTAAATCAATTTTAATCTGCTTATTACATTTATTTGGTCGTTAAATTAAAAAATAATCGGGTTCAGTATTTCACCTAAAAAGCCAAATTGTTCCATATAATTTTAACATACACACTATACAAACACTGAGGTGCCGGTCTACACTCAAGTTCTAGAATAAAATTCGCATCGTGCTATCCCTCCCACTCAAAACTTGCGAAACGAGAGTGAAAGAGATGACAGAATGTGAAACTTTTTTCGAATTGGCTAATAGAGCCGCTGAACTTAGAATAGTCGAACAATCCCAAACATAAATAATAAATCCCAGGATAGAAAATAGCATTTGATATGAATTGAATAATGATTATCATTTGATATAATGCCCAATGAAAAAATAGCTAGCAAACAGAGTGCAGTACATACAGTAATAAAAGTAAAGTAAGTACGCGAACAAAGTACTCAAGCGGACTTTTTTTTATGTCATGGGAAAGGCAAACGAGCGCACAGGTCACCTGATGGTAAGTGACTGCTGAGGCCTGGGACTTCTGGCAACGCATTTGCAATCTTAATATTAGACCGCCTATTGTTTGCCACTATTTTTTTATAAGTTTGCAATGTAATTTTCTTTTGGTGTGCAATAAAGTATGATTGTATTGTTATTATTGTATTACAAATGCGTTGCTAACCCTGCTGCTTGCTGAAGGCTTTTATTGTCAAGACTTTCGGACACATTATTTTCGCATAGCTACCTTACTCGTATTTGCCGCTGACTGTACGAACTGCACTTATCTAAACGCGGAGTCTGAATACGAAATCGGACAGGACTGAATAACATCGACAATGCTTATCAGCTCATACAAATTGATTTTTTTAAGTAACCAACCTTTTAGGAGTAACTTTTAAGATAACCACACAGTAGCATGCATTTCTATACATAATATTCGTCCCTTTCTAACTAATGTAGCTTTTGCAAGTAAGAGCGAGACATCTGTCAAATAATAAATAAGATAGAATAGGAGATCGCTCCTTATATTAAAAATAATTTTACAATCTCACAGTTCAAAACTATTATTTTCTATCGTACAACCCTTGTAAATACACCTTTATTCTTCTCATCAATTGTAATTAAAAAAAAATGCAAACCTAAAAGGTTGGTTCTTTTAATGTCAGCAATTAAACCTATACCTAACCTTACATACTGGGTAACATTTAAAAAGGGGAACATGCAAGGATGAATAACGAACATGACAATAAATAAGCGGTTGACGATGCGTGGACAAATTTACAATTAATCATACGTTTACACCTTACATCACCACTACATATCACAGACCACAGGGCAAACTACTCGGATACAACCTATCCTATATCACAGTAAATGTGGCTAAAACAACAGCTCTTGAGGACTTAATAAATAATAGCGCATATTTGAAGCACGCTTTTATTATTGTCGAATATTTTTGAAGTTGAATTTCTTTCACTCACTTCTAATCACAAAACGATACACTTTGAACTTGTTATAACGCGATACAATGTAGTTCATCATTATACATATATGAAATATGTAGCGCAATCGCTACAAGAGTGATCATTGCAATACGCTTTGTTACATACTCGTAATCGTAGAAACCACTATGCCACAGTATAAGCAGTAGTTTTTCTTCCGACAAAAGCTACTTCCGACAAAATGTACGGACGCACCACAAGCAAACATTTCCCCATGCGCGCCCATGACATAGTACGGAATGCACTCACACAGACGCGCGATCGTGCGTCTGTGTAAATACGTGTAGCGCGCTCCTAAACGCCGAAAACGAACTACTTGGTTGTCTTTATACTTGATATGACTATACTAATAGTTTTTTGTCACTAATATCATTTTTAACTAAATAAAAAGCTACAACAAAGGCTTTACAAGGTAGCAAAAATGAACACCAGTCAACGGCTAAACAACCCCTTTTTTTAACTAAACCGTACTGCTTTAGCAACATTTACTGTGAAGACATATTAGTATTCAACCGTGTCTACACACAATTTGGCTATTTAGGAATGGTTAGTCAAATCGCCTTAAATGTCGTAAATAACACTTACAAGTATACTTAAATAGTGCTTTAGGCAGTGTTTCTAATAATTTAAGATACCTTGCAAGTCTGATCTAATTGATGAAGAGCGTCTACTTCCATTTCATAGACGAGCCACTTCACTTCAAGAAGCTGTAACGTTTAAATGCATTTTTTATTTATTTCCGCCTTTCTCGATATAGTCTGTCACTCCGTAACAATCAATTAGATCAGAAATATTAATATGCGAAGTCTATCGCAGATATGTCCCTTTCTAAATATGATAGTGTGAAAGAAACATTGATCTGCGATCTCTAGCATAACAACACGTGTAGGTATAAAAGTACACATATTTCACGGAATGTCGTGACATTAATATTGAATGAAACATGACAAATGCTTACAGCAACCATTTTAACATTCTTCGACACTCTTAAAGGATCCAATAAATTACAACCTCAATGTCATTCGATATAAACTCTAACGAACGTACGATTTAGGTTAGTTATCCTAAAACTTTCATACCCAATAGTCCTGTTGCGATCAATATGACTATACTTGCACAAAAACGTTCACAGAACAGTTAACGCCATTGATGAATGATGTAACCCAACATCAACCTCAACTACATATTTGTAGTTACTCTAAATTCAACTGTATGTCCATAGATATGACACCTATAAAATAGTGATTTAATGCGTGGTTTACACCTTTCACAATCTTATAAATATTAAATTCAAATGGCAGTGTAGGTGGTTAGCTAGAAATAACGGACACAGTCGCATCGATTACTATAATCAAAACATACAAAGTTTATTCCGACCGACTATATGACATGACTGCGTATTGGGATTTCAGAGTACATATTCATAATTTTCATGAAAGCCGTATATTAATTTTTCATCATCACTACGTACCCCAATCGCAATCACCATTGAGTTTTTAGCGACATCATTGAACTTTTGTTTTTCTAACTCCATACTGCACGAGCGTTTTTACGCTTGATAAAAAGTAGCCGATTTTTAATCTATCAGGATAGTAGTAGTAGTTTAAAATGACTTGGGTCTCGAAAACCATTAAACGAAATCATTCACAGAAATAGCAACAGGACCGGAATCGGGTTCACTTCCTCGCCAACTGCACGTACCTCGCTACGACCGCGTGCATCTCTTGCGGCAGTCGGGTGCGGTCTGACCGGGCGCTGTAGCGACGCACGACCAGCGACAGCTGCGAGTGCAGGTCGAGGAGCGCCGAGAGCCCGATGGATCGGAGCGGCTTCGCATTCTTATATATGATGCTATCTAATTCAGTCTTGCTTATCAGTACTTTGTCCGCGTCTGGAAGGATATAGAAATATTAACACATTTGAATGTGACAGTGGTGGTTGCAGATCAAAAATATACACGGATCAAAGGGTTACACGAATCATCTCGATGGTATAAGCTTAGAAGTTTTTATAGATGAAACAAAAATATTCCCAAATTAAAACAAGTAACAAAGTGTTTTACCCTTACTCGTTGTCTCGTGCCCTGAATTTCTTTTCTTTGGTGATGCTTTTGCAGACACTTTTTCTGTTGACTTCGCCGGACTGAAAACCAAATAAATGTAATATTACATAAATATTGAAATTCTACTAAATGTCGAATAAACGTTTTATTTGTTTAATTGACATGTTGTTTAATAATTTCACGTTAACGTGATGATCAAGAAGTTTGCTGACAGTAATATTTCCATAGTCGTTGTCTTAACGCCTAAAGTGCTCAAAGCAGGTTATATTACGGATCTCCAAACCTTTTTCCCAGAGGGTCATACAGCACCTTTGAAAATGTCGCGCGGGCCACATGACATGGTCGATTTGGAGTTACTTATAATATGTTTTCGTCCTGGGCCTGCTCTGTGTCTCACATCATCTGTAGGTACTTTACTGTGCGAGCAGGAGGCTTCTGTACGTAGTGCTATTCCTATTCTGTGCCGCGGGCTGGATTAGAATGCCTCGCGGGCCGGATCATAGGCACTATCGCATTCTTCCCACGGGCCGGATTGGAACGGCTCGCGGGCCGCATCCGGCCCCCGGGCTGTAGTTTGGAGAACCTAGACCTAAAGTAAACGCCATAATTAGGTGAACTAGTTGGACAGATAAAAATGTTGCCTGGCTCACAGAAAATTAAATAGTCATAGGCAAATATCGATAAAATAAGTCCAAAATAAGGACAAAATAAATTCATGAAACGTGTAATCCTTAAATCTTTTCAAGAATTTATTGTGTTTATACTTAATTTTTAACCTCATAAATTAAGCAAGGTGACTTACTTAATCTATTAGGTTATAAATTAAGTCGCAGTCACAGTTTTAATTTTTATTTTATCGACAAAACATCACTGGCCTAACTCTGGCAACATTTCTGCTTGTGGAACTGTCAAACTAGTTCGTCTAATTATGGCGTTTACTTTAATCTGTTCCTTATCACTTATCAGATGTCTACATAGAGTCACCTCTCTAACACGTGGTTGTTGGGGACGCCCTGCGACAGGTTGAAGACGGAGTCGTCGTGCGGCCGCCGCAGCGGCGCGTCGTCGTCCGACCCCGACGACGACGCGCCGTTGGCCAGCGGCGTCGACGTGATCGGCTTATTCTCTTTCGATTCCTCGTCGGTTATGTGGACTATCGACTCTTTGAAGTTCTGGAAAAGTAGGGCATTTAATATTATATATAAATAATTCATCTCTATGTATAGTAAGAATTATCTAAGGTGTCGGAATGTTTGTAAAGAGAATGAACAAACATTCGGACACCTTAGATAATTCTTACTATAATCAATGTGTTCGTAACAATAGACGGTAGATTTTTTTATTTCGAAAGTTTCTTCGTCATAGCACAAGAGTTCTAATGCTCAAGGAGCAAACTGCCTCGAATAGGAGCTCCGCGCAACTGGGCTCTACCGATTTTTTAGTTTGTAAATATCAGAATTATAAGGGCTGAATTGTCAGAGATATTTTCTTTTCGGGTAGCTAAAAGAAATCTGTAACCATTGATTCTAAATTCAAATTATCTTTTTTTTAAGTATTTTAGTTTCGTAGACGAGTATCAAAGCACCTAAGTGTACGGTTTAAACGCAAGTTCCTTACCCTCTGCGTCTTCTGTCGTTTGACGACGAGCCCCTTGGACCAGGCGTTCATGCGTCGCCGCTTGCGCTTGACGCTGTCGCGCTCCGCGCCCGGCGTGCGGGGCGACTTGCCTTCTCCGGTGCCGTCTAAATTCGCCGACACGTCTACAAGTTATACAGGGTGTTTGGACATAGAATACATTCCTTTTAAGGGGTTATGGTACAACTCATTTGCAACAAAAAAAACGTCATATACATAGTACGCTGTCCAAAAATTATTAGTTTCTGAGATGTTGGGGAATTCAGTTTGCCGAATTTCATTGAAAAGAATTGTGGTAAGTTTCAGTTATTTTGTGATTTTTTTGGTATTTTCCAAAATTTAAGATGTCAACTATTTTATTTCATGACAAATAATTCATGAAATACTGCAAAATATTATGTAAATTAATAAATTTTGCATAAAAAACTCAAATAATTTATCACTCCATTGCGAGACGGTGATTAAATTAAAAAAATGTAGGACTCCCAGCGTACAAATTACTAAAAAAACATCCTTGATTAATTATCTTTCTAATGAGGCTACAAACTTTACAAAAAGAAATAAAGTCATTAAAATAATTACATGTTATTTTCAAACAAATTCGGCAATTTTGGATATAAAGCTATCCAATAACGCTAATTATCTCAGAAACTAATAATTTTCGGACAGGGTACTATATTACTTTTTTGGTTGCAAATGAGTTGTACTATAACCCCTTAAAAGGAATGTATGCAATATCCAAACGCCCTGTATAGATTATACAAGATGTTTAATTCTAAAGTGTATTGGATTTAAATGTTAAGAAAAGTCAAAGTGCTAACTTGCAAAGTGCCAATATACAATTCCCTGCAATCAACTAAATATTTTTTTAGAAGTGTTCATACCAGAGTATTTAGGCTTGATTGTAATAAGCACTTATGATGTCACGAACAGACATGATCTGAGTAAAGATTAATTTTGCCCACGGTTCCTACGAGATGATGTCATTTTCCTTCGCTTCGCTTAACACCTCCCTGCAATCTCCTGGCACTCCAGTTCGATGTCACTGTTCATCTTCTGGCCAGGGTAAGTTAGTTGTAACCTTATACAAGATGTAGATACTTACGTAAATTGGAGGCGGTATATATGAAATCCGGCAGATCATTGTCCGCGGCGGTTCCCTCGTCCTGCCTCCTCCTCGCAATCTCCTGGCACTCCAGTTCGAAATCACTGTCCATCTCGACGTCTATTAGCGCGTGCGCGTGATCACGTAATGAACACGCTTCGTGTCTTATCTGCTTGTCCGATGACGTTCTGTTGGGTTTTGAAACTTATTAATAAGGGAATAAGGTTGAATATTGAATGATAATATATTTACAAGCGATACTAATATTTACTTTATCGTGAATAGTGCGGAAGAACCGCGAATAGGCAATATGGAATATGTGATCATTTTATACGTCAACTCAATCGAAGATTAAAGCTTTTATACATATTGGACTACTATTTTACTAGGAACTATACTAAAAAATCACGAAAACAGTATAAATACATACGAGACTATATTGCACATCCTTAAACTATATCTACCAATTTATTTAACGAGGTGACATGTTATGATGTTACTAAGGCTGCCATCCATCCGGGCATCCGGAAACTAAATTGCGGAGAGTCTACAAAAAGAGTAACCGATTAGGTTTTTTTTTAACACGTTCACAGTCTGTGACCCGTACATGGGTCACAGCAAACCTCTGTTAAAAAGCCGTAAGGTTTACAATTCAGATTCGGACAGTAAACGTGTTAAATCAAATAACATACTGCCGTAGATATTACTGTAAAGTTTAATCTTATTGGGAGTTTATGCATAAGGACGCATAAACTTCTAAGAATCAGATAAGTGGATAATTTCGATCGCATTTAGGGAAAGGAGATCCAAATGTCTAAGTTTAAATATTTTAGATGGCAGCCCTACAAATTACAAAAGGTTAGAGGATGTAGAATAAGTACATACATAAATATTTTCCCATAAACGTGTACATATAATTAAGGCCACTACTGAAAATTTTTTACCAAGCTGTATGTTGTCATACCTATACATCCCTCTAGCCCTTTGGGTCGGCAAGGCAATGTGGACAGAGAAGAGATACGTGAACACAACATGACAGACAGTTGAAACAATTGGTTTATAGTGATTCGAGTCGGCCAGGTTTCCAAGTAAACATAAAGAAACTTATTTTAAACATAATTGATGCCTTGGAAGCAAACAATGACCCTCTTTTTGTTTGTATGGAAAACCAACCAATTCGAATCACCTTAATAATTATGCTTTTATTTCGTAATTTTAACTTTGTTCAAGCTTGAATATGACTATGTTTTATAATAACCAGATTAGATAAAAATTTTATAATAACAGGATTACGATTCTTGAACCGAATGAAAAGCGACATATTTAAGTGCGAAATAAAAGCTTATTTAATAATGATACATTGATAAGCGATGTGTTTTTAAAGAAAAAGAACATTGATTGTACAGTCGAGCGGTTTTAGTTCCAAAAACGTTGAATAAACGTTTTTGCCAATTTACGCGGATATACAGGGTGGGAGGGACTATACCGACAAACTTTAACTATAGATTCTAACAACTATTAGGAGTACAAAAAGTTATGTGATGTATAGTCCAAAAACGCTTACTTTCCGAGATATTCATTATTTCGTAAATGAAAACTCCCAAGTGTGTAACAAGCCCTAATAAATGTGACTAAGATACCTTTACTATTTTTTTAAAATCCTTTAACTAAACAGGAATTAACCTTCGCAGTATTTGATGGTAAGCGACTACGAGGACAAAAAATTGACCTTTCGTTTCCATTTTAGCTTTTTTTTTCTTTTTGATAACTTTTCAGCCAGTAAGGACATGTTTATATTATAACGAGGGGCTTAATTTACTGATTTATTTTGTTCCATAAGACTATTAATGTAAAATGACAATATTCGACCCATGTTGATATAACATTATTTACTCGTCACACCACCAGGAATCCATGGCTAAAGTATGTCGGTATAGTCTCTCCCACCCTGTTTATACAGTCAAGGTCACCGATATATAAGGTCATATTTTAGTAAGCACAAATATATTTTACGGACAGGTTGCTGAACCTGTCCGTAAAATATATTTGTGCTACATAAATAAAATATTTTGTATTTAATAGTTGAATGGAAATGAGTGTCAGAATGTTCTTAATTTTTTTTTCTTATGAAAAGTTGAAAAAAAAGTAGCCTGTATTTTTATTTTTTAATGGTTGGGTTTTGTTCCTCTGATATAATTAGATGTTCTGTTAAAATATTTACACTTACTAAAATATAACCTTATATATTGGTGACCTTGACTGTACATACTTCTTTTTAGTAGCACTTTATATTTGTATTGACACGAATACATAACACAATATATATTCTTTCTGTATACTAGTTTCCTATATAAGCATTAAAGAATCAAAATATTCCGTGTAAAATCTTGATTCAAATACAATGCTTTATTTTGAGTCGTAAGATTAGGGGCATAACGTCGAAAATGGAGTGTAGCGTATACTTAAGAAACTGTACGAAGCTGACAGATTTGACAGGAAAAGCTAATAAGATGAACGTTTCGATAATACGTACTGACCTGTCCGGATTGTACTCTAGCGCGTTGGCGCATATCAGGTGTATGTCGTCGAGGAACTCCTTCGCACAGTTGTACTTGTGCATGTCCACCTTCGTCATCATGGTCTCCAGGTCCATGGGCTGCTTTACGATGTCCAGGTAGTCCGTCACCTGATAAAGTTTAGGATTTTTGGCTACCATCACAGAATAACGTTCATTACTTTCTCAACTACGTATCTAACAGTGGCCTGGCGTCCAAACAACTCGATTCCTACCGGCTTGCCTAATATCAGGCTTTTGACCACCTTATTCTAGAGCTCTTAAGGAAAATGTACGTCAAATCTGCACCGGCTTGCCCTAGGATATCTTTTACGCCACGCCACTGGTATCTAATCGAATAGTTTCATAGGAAGATCGCACTTTTCTACTGGTAACACAGGTGCTTTTTCTATCAAACTATTCGATTAGATAAGTGGTTGAGAAAGTAAAGGAACGACAAGTAATAGTACGACGTACTAAAGTCTCTCTTTCTAACAAAACTGTCGTTCAGGTCCGACCACCAGACGGAACACACCGCATCCGACCGTCTCTCTATATCTGTCGTCCCTAACTAAAACTAGATTAACCTCTATGGAGTTGTATAGAGGCACAGATTAGAGAATATAACCAGATATTTCACTCTCGCGCGTTTACATACACAAAACCAAGAATTGTCACGCTCGACGAAAACAATAGACGGGCGCGCCAAGCTCCCACCCACAGCCACAGCACGGTAAACTTCACGCAGTGCAGTACGTTTCCCTACTACTCGTACGTCCTTTGATATTGGCCGATCGGCCGGCATCAACGGCGTTTGCGTACCTACTGTCAGAATAATTCTATTGTGCCACTGTGATGTTTCGACCGCCGGCGTGCAGATCGGCTACGCCCACTGCGTGGGAGGCCAAACTCGAGTGAAGAACACCCGATAGAGGTTAGTCTAGTTTTAGATGTCAGACGGCAGGTATTGCATAAAGCGTACTAACGCGTGTCTGGTCGCTGACTAAGGCCAGAGGGCCTCAAGGCCACGCGGCGTGAGTCACTCCTGCTACCAGGCCACGTTCTATCATCAAAAAATGGGATGATGATTCATCATCCCATTTTTACCGTTTGAATCGGGGTACGCTTTTGACCATAATCCCGGATTTGCCAGGGCAAGTTATTGGAGCGGTTGCCACCTTTTTTTTATCTGGGGAAAATGCGTTACGCATACTACCAGGGTGCGGGGACGGACCCTGATGGTTATGTGGGACTCCCTTTTTGGCTGATGAGGCCTTTACCCAGTTGCCACCTGACCTAACTACTGTGCAAGGTTAAAATGGTACTGGTCACATTTACCGCATATTCAATGAATTTGAGTTATAGACCAAATTGCGACCTCAACGCCCATAGCGGCAGGCTTTTCTTGTTTTTTTGCTAAGCAATAATCAGAAACTGCTTGGAACAGGGAGCAATCTGAAAATTAGGTATTCTAAATTTTGCATTTACGTACCTCTTCCAAGTCGACAGGCTTGGTGAACTTGTAGAAGCGCCGGTTGGAAGCCAGCTTGCGGCAGATGTCCCGCAGGAATATCCTGAGCTCCCGCAATTTGTAGTCTTCCTTGCGCTTGCGCCGCGCGATCTGTTCCTCGGTCTCCCGGGGCGGTGGTGGCGGCGGCGCTGCAAATACGTTGCCTTAATTGGTTATTTATATCAAAATCTCCCTGTGACACAAGTTTCCTTCAGGTACCTATTTAAAAATGTGTCGACAGATCGCACCGTTAGTAATAAAGCGGCCTATAGGCTATTTGATGACAGTTCAAATCAGCTTCTTTTTAAGAAGTGTCAAAACGCTCAGAAAGTATGCAGTTTAAGAAATACTGACTTGTGTGGTGAACATGGTGTTTTATTTATAGTTTTTGTCATTTTTAAATCGTTGGTAGCACGAGAATGGGTTTAACTGATTTATCCGGGCAGTTTTGCAAACGTAATTTTATGATTACAGGTTACTTTGATTGTCAAATACCCTATTAAATTTTCTTAACAATTGTGTTAAAACCGTTTTAATTCGTTTTAAGATTGAAACTAAATTATCATTTTTTTTAATAAGGTCGGTTTTTAACCCCCGACGCAAAAACGACGGGGTGTTATAAGTTTGACGTGTCTGTGTGTGTAAATGTGTAAATGTCCTTGTGGCATCGTAGCTCCCAAACGGATGATCCGATTTTAATGCGGTTATTTTTGTTTGAAAGGTATATCAGTCGAGAGTGTTCTTAGCTATCTTAGAGTGTTTTGGTGGAAATCGGTTCAGGTCTTCAAGGTCATCAGGTCGTTTGTTATGTTTGGTCGGGGGTTTTTTAAATTTTTAATTTATTCATTAACGGTGCGAGATATCAAAGTAGCCTAAGTCCAAGCATTTTTTTTAATCAGCCTACATGAGTGTCCCACAGCTGGGCAAACACCTTACGCTCATTTAAACCGTGTACCTAATAACTCACTATTTACCTCGTGGTAAGGGAGGAGGCCGTTCATGGTTCTCTACAACAGGAGGCGCCAGTGGTGCTTCGGTGATGATCGGCTTCAGGAACGCGACCACTTCGGAGGCGTTCGGCTCCCGTACCGTGTACACGCAGTCTCTGTACACGGGGAATAATTCTTGCAGCTGCGGACAAAAGTTTAAATGTTGTTATGACGGAAAGGTGACATGATGAAAGGGATAGAACATGAGGCGCTCGAAGTGCTCGGGCCCTGCCTTTGTGCCTTGATAACCATGTTTAATGACAACAGAATTTTGAACCATCAAACTCTATATCGCGTGGAGAGAACAGGGACGCGCGACAGGCGCGAACTGAGGAGCGAGCTTTTTCATAAATTTTATATGGCACCGGCGCACACCGGGCGTTCGAGTTGCCACGTTGCGGGAGTGGCGCGCGCTCGCTACTTGTGCCCTCGTTTAGTGGCCGCCACTAGTGACCCAGTGTCCGGCCGCCCTAAATGTCGGAAATATTGCGTGCGCGAACTTCGAAGATTCACAGTCACACACCTCGGGCGACAGGTCTCGGTGCGGCACGCCAACAGTGGCCAGCAGTAGCGTGTCGCCACAGCTGGGAGAACAGCACCGCGCCCGCCGCGCCCAGCATGCCCCACACGTCACATGGGTTTTATTATTTAAAGTGCGTTCTTAACTCCATACATTTCGTCACGGACTGACAGGTTAGACGGTATTTAAACATTGCTTAAGTTTCGCCTAACAGTAGATTTTAAAATAAAAATGCCCACATACCTCGCGCGACAGGTCTCGGTGCGGCACGCCAACAGTGGCCAGCAGCAGCGTGTCGTCACCGGCGGCGCTGGTGCGCCACAGCTGGGAGAACAGCGCCGCACCCGCTGCGCCCAGCATGCCCCACACGCCCACCGCGTCGCGCACGAACAGCACGCAGCCGCGGTCCGCGCGACGGCACTCCGAGAACAGCTGGAACAAGATCACCACGTTTAACTCGAAGCAAAGGGAACAAACTTAAAGGGTCACGATAGTCATGCCGGAGTATCTTTTATACATCAGTAGAAGCGGAATATGACGTAATTAATCGAACACCCAGACCTCAGTATAATAGCAATAATTTTCCTACAAAAGGTACATCGCGCGGCTCGTATGTATGCGCACCGTGTACGAACGCACTACAAGCAAAGTTTTACGAATGCGCAATAATGCCCCAATACGGATCGCACTGTTTGCGCCTCGACCTTGAATACGTATCGCACGCTTCTAAACGGCCGAAATTTGACTACTTGTCTGTCTTTATACTTTGCCCAAACCCATGTTGCTTAGGATTAGAGCGAGTGCAACCTCTCGTAGTGATGTTAGCGGCCACACGCCCCGGTACTCACAGTGATGAGCGCCTGCTCCTGCGTGAAGGCGTGCACGGAATGCAGCGTGCTCATGCTGAGCTCCTTCACCGTGCAGTGCTCCAGCTCGGCCAGCAGCGCCGGCGCTATGTGCGTCTCCGCGCCCTCGCCGCTGATGTTAGCGGCCACAAGCCCCGGTACTCACAGTGATGAGCGCCTGCTCCTGCGTGAAGGCGTGCACGGAATGCAGCGTGCTCATGCTGAGCTCCTTCACCGTGCAGTGCTCCAGCTCGGCCAGCAGCGCCGGCGCTATGTGCGTCTCCGCGCCCTCGCCGCTGATGTTAGCGGCCACAAGCCCCGGTACTCACAGTGATGAGCGCCTGCTCCTGCGTGAAGGCGTGCACGGAATGCAGCGTGCTCATGCTGAGCTCCTTCACCGTGCAGTGCTCCAGCTCGGCCAGCAGCGCCGGCGCTATGTGCGTCTCCGCGCCCTCGCCGCTGATGTTAGCGGCCACAAGCCCCGGTACTCACAGTGATGAGCGCCTGCTCCTGCGTGAAGGCGTGCACGGAATGCAGCGTGCTCATGCTGAGCTCCTTCACCGTGCAGTGCTCCAGCTCGGCCAGCAGCGCCGGCGCTATGTGCGTCTCCGCGCCCTCGCCGCTGATGTTAGCGGCCACAAGCCCCGGTACTCACAGTGATGAGCGCCTGCTCCTGCGTGAAGGCGTGCACGGAATGCAGCGTGCTCATGCTGAGCTCCTTCACCGTGCAGTGCTCCAGCTCGGCCAGCAGCGCCGGCGCTATGTGCGTCTCCGCGCCCTCGCCGCTGATGTTAGCGGCCACAAGCCCCGGTACTCACAGTGATGAGCGCCTGCTCCTGCGTGAAGGCGTGCACGGAATGCAGCGTGCTCATGCTGAGCTCCTTCACCGTGCAGTGCTCCAGCTCGGCCAGCAGCGCCGGCGCTATGTGCGTCTCCGCGCCCTCGCCGCTGATGTTAGCGGCCACAAGCCCCGGTACTCACAGTGATGAGCGCCTGCTCCTGCGTGAAGGCGTGCACGGAATGCAGCGTGCTCATGCTGAGCTCCTTCACCGTGCAGTGCTCCAGCTCGGCCAGCAGCGCCGGCGCTATGTGCGTCTCCGCGCCCTCGCCGCTGATGTTAGCGGCCACAAGCCCCGGTACTCACAGTGATGAGCGCCTGCTCCTGCGTGAAGGCGTGCACGGAATGCAGCGTGCTCATGCTGAGCTCCTTCACCGTGCAGTGCTCCAGCTCGGCCAGCAGCGCCGGCGCTATGTGCGTCTCGGCGCACTCGCCGCTGATGTTAGCGGCCACAAGCCCCGGTACTCACAGTGATGAGCGCCTGCTCCTGCGTGAAGGCGTGCACGGAATGCAGCGTGCTCATGCTGAGCTCCTTCACCGTGCAGTGCTCCAGCTCGGCCAGCAGCGCCGGCGCTATGTGCGTCTCCGCGCCCTCGCCGCTGATGTTAGCGGCCACAAGCCCCGGTACTCACAGTGATGAGCGCCTGCTCCTGCGTGAAGGCGTGCACGGAATGCAGCGTGCTCATGCTGAGCTCCTTCACCGTGCAGTGCTCCAGCTCGGCCAGCAGCGCCGGCGCTATGTGCGTCTCGGCGCACTCGCCGCTGATGAGCAGCACGCTCGGGGACAGGGGCACCTCGCCAATCCTGTCGACAAAAAATATTCCGTGATTAAGGTGATTCGAGTCGGTTGGTTTCCCATACAAACCAAAAGAGGGTAATTGTTTGCTTCTACGGCATCACCATATTTTATAGCTAGATACATTTTATTTGCGCGAAATGATATGATAGCGCGTGATCTTAAGAGTGCAAGAGATCCTCTTTATGGTTGTATGGACCGACCGACTCGAATCACCGTAAAGAAATAAATCATGATTTTTCTAAGAAGTTTTAGTTCTGGCAGGCGATCTAATGGTAGATGAACACGGGATCGCGAAGTCTCTGGTTCGAACCCTAGCAGTTAAGAACTTTTCTGCTGTCCGGCCGGAAAGCGCCACCTTACCGGCCGCTGCGCTAAACAAAGATGCCGCTTTCTGGCTCCGTCGAACAGAAACATAGCATACAAACCTTGGCCAATAAATAAGAAAGCTCAGATGCCAAGTTTGTCGTCCTTTCCGTTTTATTACATGTGATCCGTTTTATTACATACTTTACCGGCCTCGGTATGTAATGTACTAATGTAGCAATATATTTATACCACACCTGGCCATAAAGTGACTTTTTCCGCACGCCGCGCGTACGGAAAAAATCGCTTTCTAGCCAAGTGTAGACCTATAATGATGTACACAACACGGGAGGTAATAAAGAAAGCCCTCGATCGCATATTTACGTCCTTCGCTTGCAGTTCGGGCCGCGAACATCAGCGATCTCGGGCTTTCTTTGTTTTACCACCCTAGTTGTGTAATATACTATTACTGGCCTCGGTATGTAATGTACTAATGTAGCAATATATTTTCCTAATAGTGAGAAATTGACCTCTTCTCGTGTGTAAACACGTTGTGCATGAGTTCGCTGGCGTCTCGTATCTGAGCCTGCAGCAGCGGCGCCGCGTGGGCGGGCAGGCGCTTGGCCGGCATGGGGCTGGTGCGGGCGCCCGCCGCCACTAGAGAGTGCATGGCTTGTAACAGGTCTTCTCGGGTTACTTCCACCTACAAAACAAATGGTTGTTATAAATCTCGTTGATAAGAGCTAGGCTAAGAGTTAAGGTAAGGTACAGTCGAGTTCATCATTATCTGAGCAAAGATTGGACCAAAAACATCTGAACAAGACCCTGTTGTCAGTAGGGTTGCCAGGTGAGTCGCGAAAAAATACCGGACAACCCCAAAAAGGGGGGAAAAATACGTTTTCTTTTTATACTAATACATTGTTCTGTCCGGTAGGACCATTTATTTTTTACCGGACAGGCCTCGATAATAACGGACTGTACGCTTAAATACCGGACATCTGGCAACCCTAATTGTCAGAACGTTCTTTGCTCAGATAATGATGAACTCGACTGTACATGTAGGTACTTATGTGTGGGTCTTTATTTAAAGTTGTCATTCACAAAAGTTTGTAATATTTTTAGGAAACTAGAAGTCTCCTGCGTAAGATTTTTTTTATGTATTATTTATAACTAACTACATGAGACTGTTTTATTATAAATTAAGCTACTAGATAAAATACATGGACGAATTGAAAATCAGTCATTAGGATAGAAATAGGTTGGGTTACACATCGACTTTCGAGACGTTTATTATCACTCTATCGGACTCTCTTTTATTGCAGATGAACACAGAAATTAAATAAAAATACTTACATTATGAGTGTCTATTAGTAAAGCGTGTTCACTTTCATAAACTTGAGGGTACACTCTCCTTAACGCTTTTAATACTGCTTCTGAACATAACGCCTTCAAATCGGAGCCTGCAACAAATAATCACAATAACTATGATGACTTATCGACTAACTAATCCCACCAACAATCCAGGTTGTTGGCCAGGACCATTAAAAGATACTACAGTCTTCTCTGGAAAGACTGGTCATAATCATAATGCATCACTAGTGTGCGAGCATATATAAGCTGCTCTGAAGCGTAGCCCGTACTCTGACCCTTACAACCATGTCTCACTGTCGTTTCGCTCTTGGTAGAGCATCAACCACCACACCAGGCGGTATATCCGCGCCTACTACGACCTAGGAAAAAAACCCTTGCCTCCGTAACCGCTGGCGACCTGACCCACTCCACAACACACACACAACTCCACAGTGACACACACTCAAAACATACATACATACTACACACCCCAGAAACGTGTAAACCGATAGCGCCGCGTTTCTGGTACATAACACTCCACTGGGAGAGGGAAAACTCCTTCCCAAATTAAAAAAAAAAAGAACCACTGTTACAATGATAGTCACATTATCCAAGCCCTTACCAAGAGCGACTCACTTAGTGATTTCGGCGCGTGGCCTTGAGGCCAGCGACCAGAAAGAGCACGCGTTATGCTATAAAGAGAGACGGTTGGATGCGGTGCGTTCCGTCCGGTGGTCGAACCCGAACGGCAGTTTTGTTGGAGAGAGAAGCTTCAGTATGTAGCACTAATACTTATTCTGTGCCCTTACCTCCGTAGCCGCTGGCGACCTGCGCCAGGTGGTCCAGGGTATCATCCGAAGGCCTCGGCTGCCAGTGGCTGGTGTATATGTCGAGGATGTCGCGGCGGGCGGCGGCGTGCGGCGGCGGGAAGTGCAGCTCGCGGTCGAAGCGGCCCGCGCGCCGCAGCGCCGGGTCCACCGCGTCCAGCCGGTTCGTGGCGCCGATTATTATCACTTCCCCTCTGAAATTATACGACACGTTTAGCCTAGTGGGAGTGACGCTGCCTGCGAAGCTAGAGGTCCCGCGTTCAGATCCTGGTAAGCGCAAATATTTGTGTGATGAGCACGAGTCATGGATGATTCCTATGCATTTAAGTATGTATTTCTCTATATAAGTATGTATATCGTCGTCTAGTACCCATAATACAAGCACTACTACAGGGACTAGATCGATTTGTGTAAAATGTGATATTTGATATTTAAATAGTAGCGTAAGGTTAATAATCCAACTTTGAGGCAACCGCGACCGTCGAACGATCGCGGATTTTAATTGATGAGCCATTTTAAAACTTCACAATTTTGAATTTACTACATTCACGAGATTACAAGATTGAACACGAAGTCAAACCGCGTGATCGTAAGCAAGATGACAAATTACTAAAAGTTGATAAATGAGTTCTAATTCTTAATTTAGGCAAGGATTAATGACATTATTGAAGGAAAAATGCTATTATAATATTAATGAATTCTTAAATGACATGGCTATTTAAATTTGATTTTATTTATTGTAATTAGATTATTTTTAATGTTAATAACAATTTGTAAGCCGAAAGGCGAAACATGACGGACTTGAATATTTTCTATTGTAACATCTTTATAATACTATGTATACTCATGTTTATGCAAATAAATGATCTCTATCTCTATCTCTCTATCTTTCTAAAGGTGGGCATGGCATATCGCAAGGATGAATAAAGATCGATAAGCGAGGGCGACGCTGAAGTGTAAACAGAAGGACTACAAGCGGAGAAAGTCCTCCATTTGAAAGATGCCAAACGCCAAGCTGATCTCTATACTAGCACAGGCTGTCATTTATGCTGTAGGTAGCCTATGCTGGAAAACAATGACGAATCAAGTCCCTGAAAAAGTTCATCAACAAGCAAGAGTTACTGACAATTCATTAAGAAAGTAGAATCATACCTGTCGCACAAGCCATCCATCTCTGCAAGTAAGGTGCCGACCACGCTGGCGTGGACTTGGTCCTGCCGGACGCTCCGCACCGGCGCCAGCGCGTCTATCTCGTCGAAAAATATTATGGACGGCTTCATTTTATTTGCCTGCAAAAAAACAATAGGATGACTGAGGTCCTCGTAAATAACCAGTTAAGTCATTATTGATATAGTTTAAGCTGTTGGTTCTCCATGTAAATAAAATAAATAAATAAATAAATAAAAACCAACGTGAAAAGCAAGAGTCTAGGCGTTTCTTGATATTGAAACTCCTCAGTATAGTGACAAGGATATTCACACCAAAAAAGTACTATAACAAAAATACCCATCGAAAGAGCAGTTTCAAATCTCTCTCGCTCTCTCTTAACTCACTTTTTCAGCCGCTCCCTTCCTCAAGAAAAATGCCATCTTAAACTTTACCATCAGAGCGCTATTCAGCCAGAGCCCGCTAAAGAAAAAACGTCCTTTCTCCTATTAAACTGTACTCATTACCTAGCGCTTACCCTAAAGTACAAGCAGATAAGAACAATCCAAAAGTTGCACAATCTAACATACCTGCTGAAACAGCAGCTTCAAATGCCTCTCGCTCTCTCCCACCCACTTCTTCAAACAATCCGCCCCCTTCCTCATAAAGAATGCCACCTTCCTTCCCCCCACCAAACTGCACTCATTTGCCAGAGCTCGGGCCAGTAAAGTCTTGCCAGTCCCAGGTGGGCCGTGGAACAAGACGCCTTTGGCTGGTCGTGTGTTGAACTTGCTGAACACGTCTGGGTACATAAGGGGAAAGAGCACCATCTCGCGGAGGCATTTTATGTGCTCTTCTAAACCACCGACCTGTGGAGAAAATGGCGTTATAAAAACACAATATAATTAATTTAATAAGGATATCAAACAAAAACTGAGACGAGATTCTCAACTGCAGAAAATCACAACAGGCAACAGGCACAGAAATAATTAAACTGACACATATAAATGTTTCATAACTTACCGATGAAAATCTAACACTGCCATCGACCTCGACCGGCTGTATATCTCTCAGGGCCCTATCCGTTTTCTTGTCGTCCGTTGATTTTGACTTTTGTCTAAAAATAAAAGAAACATTTTATATCTAGACACTACCTTTTCTATCTACACATTTATGCATTTACCAAACTCTCGCAACACACGCATATCAATATTTCGTACGTAATTTTTAGGGTTCCGTACCAAAATGGTAAAAAAGGAACCCTTATGGTGCGACTCTGTCTGTCCGTCTGTCACAGCCAGAAATCTCAGGAACTACTGCTGCTATCGATATGAAATTTGGAATAGTTTTAAAAGTTGCTAACCAGACCCTATTTGGCATAAAAAAATCTTGTACCTTTTTACTTTTTTTTTAAGGATGCCGTAATGGGAGGTCGAAAATTTAAAGTTGTGCTAAGTGTATCAAGTGGGATATTAAATGAAAGGGCCTTATTTGTAGATTCCAAAACCATTTTTATTTTTCTTTGTTAAGATAGATAGATCATTTAGACCATTCCCCTCTATTATCTTCGAAGTTACTGAACAGAAAAATCTGTAATAATTACCAATTATTAATTTTGTCCTAAATATTACAGGAAAAATAACGGTTTTCCTAAATTAAACCGTTTTTTAGAAATTTGCAAAAATCCTAACACGTACTTATATGCTCCTACTAAACTAGCCGCCATACAGTTTTTTCTTGAACTATTCACGTATCTACTTACGAGTTTGTACGGAACCCTCGGTGCGCGAGTCCAACTCGCACTTGACCGGTTTTTATTATGAGGATCATACCTAGATCTCCGCATTATGCGTTTTATTGTTTCGAGAAAAATTAAACCAATTTGAAACAATTCAAGCGAGTTACTGTTATTGGACACGTGTTATTGCCGGCCTGTGTTAGTGTCAAGCCGTCTCACCTGCCCTTGGTCTTCTTCTTCATGGTGACGTTAAGGTCCTCGTCCGTGTCCGAGCTGCATGTGCTGCTGCTACTGCTGGACGGGGATTGCGCTGCGAACAACTTTTACATTAAAACTACCCCTGATATTCACTGGCCAGTACCTCTACCACTACTGTGACTCTTTATCGCGCGACAAATTCTACCTATCCTTTTCTATTCAATATAGTGTGACAGTGACAGGTTATGTTCTGTCGCGCGACAAGCGAAGTAGCGAGGTCCCCTGCGTGCGGACTGTACATCGAAATTATTATCGCACAATACGCAGCAGAGTGGCGTGCTTTAGTCAAATCACGCCCTTTACATGCGTTTAGGACAGTCTAGACAAGGCAGAAATCATGTATCGGATTGCACCAGTTCAAGCTTCTTTCAGCCTTCAATCTATTTAATCTGCATTTTATACTCCAGATCCGTCTTTACAGAGGTATCAAAAAGAACAATCGACAGAGCTTAAAATAGCCAGTTTACCCAACTTAGCATCATCATACCATCCTTTTCTCGCATTCATATTTATACGTTAAAAAAGGGGACGTCTTACATCTGATAGTTTTCCTACGGAGAATTTTGGGTTTCCTCTCTCTGAGGCAGTAAGGTTTCTTCCTTATCGTGAACGTTTTAGCTGAAACAAAACGCACCGTCAGGATTTTGCAACATGTATGCATACATGCGGTAAATGAAGACCTTCACCCGACATGCTCGGAAGTTACGGTGTTTTGGACAAACAAGCAAACGTCGCAATTTTCTAAATTAGCCACACTGATAAACTTATATGTTTCTATGTTAACAAATTACCTGCGAATAATTCGATCTTACCTGATTAGTGATTTAATATGGCTTAATATTTTCAAATTTGTATAAAAGAGGATGCCACGGAATGAGGGTGTCAAAATCCGCCAATCACAGCACAAAACATTGACATCTTCTGTCAAATAGACCTCTCGCCACTGTGCTGCCAGCTGGTATATTTATTATTTCTAAACACCCTCATTATGATATCATCCCATAAATAGCTGCTATGCAGCCGCTCGGCGATCTGCACGAAGGCCCGTCCCTGCTGGCGTGAGCGGGTGGAGCGTCTCTCCCCTGACTGCGACTAGAACACCCTCGCTACACAGCAGGCACTAACCTCGGCCGCGCGTCTGCCGCTCGGCGATCTGCACGAAGGCTGGTTTCTGCTGGAGCGAGCGGGTGGAGCGTCTCTCCCCTGACTGCGACTAGAACACCCTCGCTACACAGAAGGCACTAACCTCGGCCGTGCGTCTGCCGCTCGGCGATCTGCACGAAGGCTGGTTTCTGCTGGCGCGAGCGGGTGGAGCGTCTCTCCCCTGACTGCGACTAGAACACCCTCGCTACACAGCAGGCACTAACCTCGGCCGCGCGTCTGCCGCTCGGCGATCTGCACGAAGGCTGGTTTCTGCTGGCGCGAGCGGGTGGAGCGTCTCTCCCCTGACTGCGACTAGAACACCCTCGCTACACAGAAGGCACTAACCTCGGCCGTGCGTCTGCCGCTCGGCGATCTGCACGAAGGCTGGTTTCTGCTGGCGCGAGCGGGTGGAGCGTCTCTCCCCTGACTGCGACTAGAACACCCTCGCTACACAGCAGGCACTGACCTCGGCCGCGCGTCTGCCGCTCGGCGATCTGCACGAAGGCTGGTTTCTGCTGGCGCGAGCGGGTGGAGCGTCTCTCCCCTGACTGCGACTAGAACACCCTCGCTACACAGCAGGCACTGACCTCGGCCGCGCGTCTGCCGCTCGGCGATCTGCACGAAGGCTGGTTTCTGCTGGCGCGAGCGGGTGGAGCGTCTCTCCCCTGACTGCGACTAGAACACCCTCGCTACACAGCAGGCACTGACCTCGGCCGCGCGTCTGCCGCTCGGCGATCTGCACGAAGGCTGGTTTCTGCTGGCGCGAGCGGGTGGAGCGTCTCTCCCCTGACTGCGACTAGAACACCCTCGCTACACAGCAGGCACTGACCTCGGCCGCGCGTCTGCCGCTCGGCGATCTGCACGAAGGCTGGTTTCTGCTGGCGCGAGCGGGTGGAGCGTCTCTCCCCTGACTGCGACTAGAACACCCTCGCTACACAGCAGGCACTGACCTCGGCCGCGCGTCTGCCGCTCGGCGATCTGCACGAAGGCTGGTTTCTGCTGGCGCGAGCGGGTGGAGCGTCTCTCCCCTGACTGC
This sequence comes from Eudemis profundana, assembly GCA_947034925.1. NCBI lineage: Eukaryota > Metazoa > Arthropoda > Insecta > Lepidoptera > Tortricidae > Eudemis > Eudemis profundana. Next base: position 6,268,420 of record OX344795.1, read on the forward strand.
GACTAGAACACCCTCGCTACACAGCAGGCACTGACCTCGGCCGCGCGTCTGCCGCTCGGCGATCTGCACGAAGGCTGGTTTCTGCTGGCGCGAGCGGGTGGAGCGTCTCTCCCCTGACTGCGACTAGAACACCCTCGCTACACAGCAGGCACTGACCTCGGCCGCGCGTCTGCCGCTCGGCGATCTGCACGAAGGCTGGTTTCTGCTGGCGCGAGCGGGTGGAGCGTCTCTCCCCTGACTGCGACTAGAACACCCTCGCTACACAGCAGGCACTGACCTCGGCCGCGCGTCTGCCGCTCGGCGATCTGCACGAAGGCTGGTTTCTGCTGGCGCGAGCGGGTGGAGCGTCTCTCCCCTGACTGCGACTAGAACACCCTCGCTACACAGCAGGCACTGACCTCGGCCGCGCGTCTGCCGCTCGGCGATCTGCACGAAGGCTGGTTTCTGCTGGCGCGAGCGGGTGGAGCGTCTCTCCCCTGACTGCGACTAGAACACCCTCGCTACACAGCAGGCACTGACCTCGGCCGCGCGTCTGCCGCTCGGCGATCTGCACGAAGGCTGGTTTCTGCTGGCGCGAGCGGGTGGAGCGTCTCTCCCCTGACTGCGACTAGAACACCCTCGCTACACAGCAGGCACTGACCTCGGCCGCGCGTCTGCCGCTCGGCGATCTGCACGAAGGCTGGTTTCTGCTGGCGCGAGCGGGTGGAGCGTCTCTCCCCCGATTGCGACTAGAACACCCTCGCTACACAGCAGGCACTGACCTCGGCCGCGCGTCTGCCGCTCGGCGATCTGCACGAAGGCTGGTTTCTGCTGGCGCGAGCGGGTGGAGCGTCTCTCCCCTGACTGTGACTAGAACACCCTCGCTACACAGCAGGCACTGACCTCGGCCGCGCGTCTGCCGCTCGGCGATCTGCACGAAGGCTGGTTTCTGCTGGCGCGAGCGGGTGGAGCGTCTCTCCCCTGACTGTGACTAGAACACCCTCGCTACACAGCAGGCACTGACCTCGGCCGCGCGTCTGCCGCTCGGCGATCTGCACGAAGGCTGGTTTCTGCTGGCGCGAGCGGGTGGAGCGTCTCTCCCCTGACTGTGACTAGAACACCCTCGCTACACAGCAGGCACTGACCTCGGCCGCGCGTCTGCCGCTCGGCGATCTGCACGAAGGCTGGTTTCTGCTGGCGCGAGCGGGTGGAGCGTCTCTCCCCTGACTGTGACTAGAACACCCTCGCTACACAGCAGGCACTGACCTCGGCCGCGCGTCTGCCGCTCGGCGATCTGCACGAAGGCTGGTTTCTGCTGGCGCGAGCGGGTGGAGCGTCTCTCCCCCGATTGCGACTAGAACACCCTCGCTACACAGCAGGCACTGACCTCGGCCGCGCGTCTGCCGCTCGGCGATCTGCACGAAGGCTGGTTTCTGCTGGCGCGAGCGGGTGGAGCGTCTCTCCCCTGACTGTGACTAGAACACCCTCGCTACACAGCAGGCACTGACCTCGGCCGCGCGTCTGCCGCTCGGCGATCTGCACGAAGGCTGGTTTCTGCTGGCGCGAGCGGGTGGAGCGTCTCTCCCCTGACTGTGACTAGAACACCCTCGCTACACAGCAGGCACTGACCTCGGCCGCGCGTCTGCCGCTCGGCGATCTGCACGAAGGCTGGTTTCTGCTGGCGCGAGCGGGTGGAGCGTCTCTCCCCTGACTGTGACTAGAACACCCTCGCTACACAGCAGGCACTGACCTCGGCCGCGCGTCTGCCGCTCGGCGATCTGCACGAAGGCTGGTTTCTGCTGGCGCGAGCGGGTGGAGCGTCTCTCCCCTGACTGTGACTAGAACACCCTCGCTACACAGCAGGCACTGACCTCGGCCGCGCGTCTGCCGCTCGGCGATCTGCACGAAGGCTGGTTTCTGCTGGCGCGAGCGGGTGGAGCGTCTCTCCCCTGACTGTGACTAGAACACCCTCGCTACACAGCAGGCACTGACCTCGGCCGCGCGTCTGCCGCTCGGCGATCTGCACGAAGGCTGGTTTCTGCTGGCGCGAGCGGGTGGAGCGTCTCTCCCCTGACTGTGACTAGAACACCCTCGCTACACAGCAGGCACTGACCTCGGCCGCGCGTCTGCCGCTCGGCGATCTGCACGAAGGCTGGTTTCTGCTGGCGCGAGCGGGTGGAGCGTCTCTCCCCTGACTGTGACTAGAACACCCTCGCTACACAGCAGGCACTGACCTCGGCCGCGCGTCTGCCGCTCGGCGATCTGCACGAAGGCTGGTTTCTGCTGGCGCGAGCGGGTGGAGCGTCTCTCCCCTGACTGTGACTAGAACACCCTCGCTACACAGCAGGCACTGACCTCGGCCGCGCGTCTGCCGCTCGGCGATCTGCACGAAGGCTGGTTTCTGCTGGCGCGAGCGGGTGGAGCGCCGCGGCGCGCGTCGCAGCGTCAGCTCCGAGCTGGACTCCGACGAGGACTCCGTCACTACACACACGCACCCAGTTAGCACCCACACCAGCAAACACCACCCGATCCACGATATACAAATACATACTATATGCCAGTAAGTGTACATACAGTAACGAGGCGTCGATAAGCCTGGGCAAAGTTAGCGTACATTTTCTATAAAGTAATAGAATGGTGCTTAAATGTTAAGACAAGCCGGTGGGAATCGAAGTCTATAGACGCCACGCCATTGATACTATTAGACACTTCGCATTGCATTCTTTAGCTGCCGGATTTTTAATGAAAAACGGTCATCAATTCATTAGTGGATCCAGGACAGAAGAAGTTAGACTTAATCTATGGCCTTCTCCTAGATTGACTTAAAATTGATCAATTAACTAAGATCAAGCTTAATTTAACTAAGATAAACATTAATGTTAACATTATTCAGAGACAGAAAAAGTAGTAAAACCATTAGTTTGAAACTTTGCCTACCCTATATTCAGCAAACGCCGTTACGTAGAGTGCCATCCCCATCATACACATGGTTTTAGTTCGACCGGACGATATATTCAGAAACCTCCACCCATTGTTATTGTCCTTTTTCAATAGTTAGACTCAGCTAACTCCCTCTTAGTGTATACTTACATATTACAAACCCATTATACTAACAAAAAGTCTAAACAAATTGCTACCATAATTTAATCACGAAATATACATTCATACACACCTAGATTTTTATAAGTCCCTATTTCGGCAACCTGACCGTCTACTCGAACGTCGTATTAATTTGTAAGTCAAGGGATCCCTAATTTTACAAAACTTCACATTTGTAAAATTTGTCGAAGACTAAGAAAAAGTTGTGAATTGAAATGGACTTGAAAAACTTCAATAAATCGTTCGCATCGCAAAAACCACACCTACAAATGGGGACATCACAAACATTTATCTAAAAACTGTAAACTAGAACATTAACAAACGATAAACAAATAAAAGAACACCAAAAATAATTTAGAAATGACCTAAAATTATTACATTTTAGTAATGACAACCTGTCATGTCATGACCGAATATGTAATTATGCAATTTTTTTTTTTACAAAAAAGGTTAAAATACCTGTGTCTTGTTGGCTGTCCTCTTTCTTCTGCCTACGACGACCCCGCCCTCTAGTGGACCGAGCAGGGCCTTGATTGCTAAAGTAAAAAATACTCATGTTTAAAAATTTTGTTGATTTTATCATTAAGTTTTCACACAATAGCTTGGCACAACAATTACGAATACAAAGGGTATAACCGTGTTAGTATGGGGGTGTCCCTATCTAGGAACAATTAAAATAAATTTAAAAAAAAGATAAAATTTTCACTATTTACAAATGCATTTGGGACTTCATTTTTTTTATAAATACATCAAAATTACTAATATACTATATTTAAGTTACAAAGAATTGGTTCAGTAGTTTAGATAAGAATAAATAAAAAAAAACCGATTTTATTTTTTTTTATTTTCTCGAAAACCTGTGGCACTTTAGGCTCAATATTTGGTGAAATAGCATTTTATGCTTGAATATAAATCAGCAAAACGACAATCAATTTGGCGTCTAGGAATAATCCCCATACTAACACGGTTATATTCTTTGATTGTCCAACAAATAAACTCAGTACTTTAAAAAAAACACGTATCTGATACGTCCCGATTTTTAAACCAAAATGAAATGTCCCGCGCGGGACAGGCTCAGTCCCGCTTTTCGGGGGTAACTCGAGTGTGCGTGCAGCGTGCTGAGGAAGTGCGGGCGGGGGCCACAGACAAGCGTGGAACTGGGGACTGGCCACCCGCCCGGCGCGTGTTGAGTGAAGACAAGTGCGAGGGAAAGAGGTGCGTGCGACCGCGACATCTTCTTTTTCTCTTTCACTCTTTTCTTATTCCCATTTGTTTAAAAAATTATATTTCGCGATTCTGATTATAAAGGGTGTTTGGTAGAGGGCTAGTTAAACTTAAGGGCCAAGTAGGTACAGTCAAGGGCAAAGATAAATATCCACACAAAGTTCCAAAATATGTATACATAAACCTTACAGCTATAATAATAAGACCTGTATACATATTTTTGAAACTCTGTGGTGTATACATATTGGTGCCCTTGACTGTACACCTATTTAGAAAACACAATTTCAGTAAAGTGACGATTGGGGCCCAAATTGTTTTTTAAATAATTTACATTAAGGTATAAAAAATTAAAAAAAAAAAATTTACTCTTTTTTTAAAAATTGACCGGAATTTGGCCTTTAAGCCCCCATAATACTTTTTTTATGAGTTTCTACTGTAAACATTTATTATTTTATTATTGTCTAATAAAAAAAAAACTAAATATGCTACCTCAGGTATTGGCATTATCACTTGCTTAAAATAAGGATTTTATACTTAACCTCATAATATCATTAGTATGTTATTAAGCTTCATTTTAGAATAGAATCTTTATATCTAGCAAGTAAACAGCTAGCGACCAATAACTAATGTAATGGTAATGGCTGACCAATAATAATACCTAGGTTTCCCCAGCAGCATGCTTTTAAAGTTGATTTGTTGTGCAAAGAACTTTGGAGGGACAATTTATTGTTTTTTTTATTTTATTGTGTGGTCATGTTCCACTACGGTCAAACCTCTCGCTATCCTGGCCGTTCTTGGGCTGCTGTTCATTCTCCTCCTCATTCCTGGCCTCGCCGGCCTCGCCAGTCTCCATTTTGACATCTTCATTCACTTTGGGCGCTGGTTTCTTCTCTATCACTGTCTGGTTGTTGTCTTCTTCCGAGTCTGATTCTGTGGCATCCTGATGAAAATAAATCATAGATTATGGTAAGTTAAAAAACTTCGACCTTATGTATCTTAGAACAGGGGTCTCCAAACTTTTCATTGGAGCGAGCTCTCGCGGGCCGGACTATGGGCTCTTCCGCGGGCCAGATTGGACCAGCTCGCGGGCCGTAGTTTGGTGATCCTTGCCTTAGAATGTTCTGTATTATTGGCTCACAGAAATGTATTAGTTCTGACACAAGAATAGAAATCATTCAGTAATTCAACCGGCCGCATTGCTATCCAACACATTCATTTAATCGAGGTTCCTGCGAACATGGCTACCAAAAAGGAATGACAAATCATTTAACTGACGCTCCTCACCGCGTCTAACCAGGGTCAGTTCACACATCAAACACTGCAACATTTCCTGCTTGCCAAAACATTTATATCATTAGAAGAAGTATTGCTCTTACATTAGCCTTCTTATTCGTGAATCTGGCCGACGTCCGTCTCTGACGCGACAACTGCGTATCTTCATCCGTATTCGTCGGCGGAAGACTGTGAGACTGTAGAAGAGAGTATTATTTTGTAAATACGAATATTTTGAAATTTTTTAACGAAAAAAGTTAAATTCCGCACTTAATTTCAAACCACTACCTGTATTCTATCAAAGCAGATGTCCATAAATTAGAATTTTAAACCTCACCTGCCCAACAGTCACAAGTTTCTTTCTTGAGACCCTAGCTTCATCCCCTGAAGTGAATTCATCTGAGGAGCTGGATCCGGGGAACCCATACAGATCTGGGTAGCCTTTCACTTTTAACTCGTTGGTGATCCAGCTCTCGTTGAAGTTGTGATGCAGGAGCTTACGTTTGCGACAGCTCCTTCTGACATCTAAGAAAACAACAAGTTATGGGCAGTGACAGAATACGATTTTTGATAAATGAATTATCTAATTCTGACCAAAATATCAATGTAAATTATTTCGACAAATGTACCCAGATGAATACTTGGTATAATTCTGCCGTCCTAGTCTAAAAGGCGAATTTTTACTATGAAAACTCGTAGTAAAAAGTTGCCTTGACTAGGACGGCAGAATTGCGTGCCTTCTATGAGACAACACAAATGAAAACAATGATCTATATAGATAGCTTGATGCCACTTAAACCACAAAAAAATATATATCAATGGCAAGAAACGTAATAACCGCCATTTGCGCCAATTGCAGTTACTACGGTTACATTTTTTGCAACCTATATATACTTTTAATTTAATTCATTGCAATAATGGTCAGAATGTTTTAAAAAAACTTAAGAATCTTTGAATCAAGCAGAGCAGAAAACTTACTTTGTTGTATTGGCTTGTCTTCGCTGTCTTCCATGTAATTTTTCCTCGGAGTCCTGCTATTGTGGATACGAAGGCTGCGATTGGTTGAATCATTGTCATCCGCAAAGAACACTCTAACTTGGCGCGAACTACAACAACAGCACAAAATATATGGTATGAAAATGGTAAATCTGCATTAGATCCACTGAACACTGAATGTTTCTGATATGATTGTGACTGATATCATAAATGCCTTACCGTCTAGAATATTTTTCTGGCTCAGTGTCACTTTCAGGAAAGACAATACGAGGCATCTTTATAGTGCGAAGTCTTCTGCTATCTGAAATGAAACATGTAATCAATGCAAATCATCACACCAGTCAATAAAGATAACAGTAATTTAATTAACCCTTAGTTTTTTTTATAAATCAGAGATAGTCACTAAACATGTTACACATAATTTCTTACTAAATAATTACAACACAACACAGATAATTATAATATTTTGTAATTTAATTCCTTAACTGGTTGGTGAAATATATGAGCTAGCCATGATAAAAGTTGAACAAACAATTTTGAATGCAAATCCATTGAAGACCAAGGGTCTCTGAGGTTTCCTTCATATAAAAGCTTACTTGTGCCTGTATTTTAACTTGTATATTTACATGTGTTGACACATCAACTCACATTTCTTGGTAGGCCAATGTTGTATTTTCCTTGTAACTTTATATTGGCCACTCCTCAGCTCTCGCTGTGACCAATTAGAAGCCTACAAACATTAAATAAGTCAGTTATCTCTCACAAACAGGAATGACTTACGATCAAATTTAAAACAAAGGTATAGGTGAGTTCAAAATAAACAGGATATTAACAAAGGGTGGATGCAATACAGGATCATGCTGTTTACATGTTGACCAAAGAAAAACATTATAAAATATAAACTAGAACAAAAACCAAGGGTCATTCCAATAGGATAGCGCTAGCAAGCTCATGCGTGAGTGCATTCTGTGGGTGTCAAAGGGAAACAGGGTCAGGCGAGGAAGTGGCGTACAGTGAAGTTCCAAGTAAGTTATCATTGAGAACAGTTCACCTTCTCGTCAGAGACACTGCCGACGTCGTTCAGGCCCTCGTTCCCTTCCTCCACCTCCCCATTTTCTCCATTACTGCGGCGGGTTTTCACCATCGCAGTTACTTATTTCACTCCCGTCAACTTACACCCCAAACCCATAAATTCGTTATGTAACAGACTAACACGGTTACATACACGATTGTCTACCCAAAACACTGTATCAACACTCCGGAACGGAAATGGACACGACAAAGAATAAAGCAATTCATCCGCACATGTCGACGAACGCCATGTTAAACGGCCGATCGTGTCGAAACGACCACGACCCCAGCAAAATGCGATGACTAAACTCACCGATCAAACTCGCCTTTTGCTTTGCCCTAATAAAACAACACAAAGATTTTATAACTCAGTCATGATAAAATTAACGCAAGATTTATGAAAGGATTTCTGAAAAACCACAGTCACACTCACTACCGTACCGCCTGGGAGTTTTATGTTTTTATTGACATTTTGACAACTGTCAAAAATTCCCGCAAAGAAAATTTACTTATGAAATGATGTAAGATTCTTAAAATTAGCAATTCACTCAAGATAAATCAAAAATAATACGCTGAATAAAGTTACTGCAATAAATATTTTTTACGAACCGTAATTTATTTATTCCGATTCAAGGAAATAGTGTCTTGTGTCACGAGGCTCAAATCCACTAATTGGATTGTGATTAAATATATTTACATAAAAAATGGGCTTAATGTCAGCTCTTTGTGGATTCGTGTTAAATTCAGAAGAATTTTCAAACAGTTTTTTTCTGTTTAATGTGACAGCAATTAATGAATGAAACTTAACAATTCAACGTGAGGAAATCCATGGGAAATCCGTTTTTACGCTATTTGAGCTACGTGATTGCCGGCTAAACGTTACTTTATTGAACATGTTCCTTTCTTATTTTTTATTTGTTTCATCAATCAAAATCACAAAGTTCAGTGAAGTTCACAATCACAAACGTCAATGTACGTCAAGTCTATGTATGTATACGCCTACGAATTGCAAGTTTTGCGACAAAGAAAAATATTGCAATTAATTTAATATTCGTAACATAATAAGTGCGATAATTACTTTCAGTATAACCCAGTAACTAAGTAAAATATGGCTGAAGGCACAAACAAAACCAGCTCCCCGGACATGGAAGACCCACCGAATAAACAAGATGATATGGATGATGAGATTTCTGCTCGCATGACGGCCTCTTATAGCGAGATATCGTTTCACTCGGACCAGGGGACTAGCGAACAGCCAGGGAAATCTCCGGGGCCATCCAGACCATACGATTTACCATCAGAAAACCGTAAACAAGAAAAGTATCCCTTGAACATGGATGGTCACGTTAGATACGAAGGAGACATGACACATTACGTAGCAGATGATTTGGAATTTAAGATAAAGCTTTCTAGTCCTATAACCAAGAGAGGTGAGACTCCAGTCTTTGGAAGCTCTAGTGCGTCTAGGTCCAGTACACCTTCAGGCAAGCTGTACAGACAAATACTGGCGCCTCAAATTGGTCAGATTGATATTACAGTATTAAACGATTTAGAATATGAGGCCCAAAGAATTGCTCAGTCTGTAGATAATTTAATAGAGAATCTATCGGGTATACTGCATTCTAATTCATCCCTGACTGCTGATAATATGGAAGTGTACAAAGATGCGGTTGGGAAGACTTGTGATGCTATGGACAATAACATTAAGAGCATGTACACTATCCTCGCGAAAGGAGAAGAGGTTTCCCAGGCAATGATTCCTGTACAGGCACAAGCAGCTAGAATTGCTGAAATAAAAAGATTACTACAGTTATTTGAAAGCATGTTTTAGATTAATTTGAATATTTATTTATTAAATGTGTAACCATAATTTGTAGGAGTGTATAATAATAGTAGTCTTTATTTCCGAACTTCGTGCATGAGACTTTTAACCAGTAAATTCATATCTATAATGTGTCGCGTAGTTCGGTGTGCCTTTTGGCACAGGCCTCCTCCAACCGTTTCCATTGTGCTCTGTGTAGGAGTGTACTAGTTTTAAATTGTTATTAAATAAAGTATATATTAGGTAATTTCCAATGAGCATTATTAAAATTTCTGAAAGTGTTTCCCTTATATAGCACCAGTAGTTTCTCAGATATCTGGCTGTGACAAACGGACAGACAGACAGGTGCACCATTAGGGTTCCTTTTTTACCATTTTGGTACAGATCCCTAAAACAAATATGTATAAATTGGTTCGTAAAGGGTGGAGATCTGAGTTCAACAAATGGTAAAAAATAAAGATCCCATTGAAAACATGTGTAAAAAAAAGAGGGAAGTCTCGCAACGCAGTTCTCCTACAGCAAAAAAGTTTTGAGATGTAATAATAGGCAAGTCGGTGGAAATCGAGTTCTGTTGACACTCCCCCCCCCGTATTTACTTGGTGTAACATTACATCTCAAAAGTGTTGTAGGAGAACTGTGTTGCAAAACTTACACCTTTTTACATGTAATGTTTTTGATGGGATCTCATGAATTTATTTTTGTAAGTGGTCTTCCTTTATTTATTACATTCCAATCCATTCTATTTCCTATTTGAACTACAAAAGTAACGTTGTAATCGCCTGTATTTATACAGGATTACAAATTTACTTATGCAGTTTATATTGATGATTATGAAATTGCAATATTTTTAGGTTTTGCATGACATGATAGCCTAACAGCTAAAAATTTGAAGCTTGTGTGTCTGCTAGAAGTACCTTATAATTATGATGATCATCAGTCAGTCAGTGACAAAACATCTACTTTCTAACATTTTTTTCAATATTACCCAATCTTAACGATCGTGGGTAAGTTACTAGTAATATTCCAGTTGGAAATTTACTGGTAACGGGAATATTACCGCCCCATCACTACTTCGAATCGTTCGACTATGGAAGGTAGGGGTGGGCCAATATTCAATGTTTTTACGGCGTATTATTTTCGTCATTATTGTCTCAGTAAATATTGTTCAAAAAAACGATGCCTAGAGTTAACTTTTTATAAAACCGAAAAACAGTTCCGAGGTTAAGTCTAGTTTTATCAAAACTGTCACGATTTGTACTTTCGTTATAGTAAATAATCGTCGGACAATAATGATTGTCAAACCGCGCGGTCTAAACGCTCGGAGAATCGCCCGGGTACGTTAATGTTTGGTACCCGTTGTTCCCTCTCTATTTTAAATTTTTTCAATCATTCTTTGCCTTTGCTATTTCATTCATTCGTTCAATCAATTCAACTCTCGCTCGACCTCGTTCATCTGCTGCTTCTGACTTCTGTCTGGACTGTCTGTCAGACGCAGACGTCAAGCTAAATCGACCCGCGGTGGTCGCGTGTAGTAAATTTCTAAAGAAGTCGTAGCTATAATAATCAGAAAAAAATGTAAATTCAATAATTACAATGAGTTGGAACGTTCCCCCAAAATAATCCGTGATGTTGTTGGTCTCATGACCATCCAGTTTCCATTTCATTTCGCGCTGAATCTCAAAAATGGGTGACGTTCTGAGTTTATTTTCTGTGATAATAATGAAATTTAAAACAAAGTTCAATGAAAGTAAGATTTATTTTCACTACGATATACCGTGGGAGAAAATGAAGGGTGTAAAATGGATGAACGAGAGGGCATCTCCGAATAGGGCGTACGTTCCTACGCTGGTGAGTATTTTACCTAGATATATTGTTTTTATTTGGCCACCTCTATTCTTCCGCCTTCCAAAGAAACGCGAAACTATTTTTAGTTAGCTTTTCTTAGATTGCTTGTCGTGTTCTATATTTAGACCTGATCTTGATTACGTACAAGTATTCCTATTATAGTTTCTGGATCATGTGTAAAGGGAATCAAGAACATGTGATAAGAAACATCAAAATGTTGGCTAATTCAGTCCACATATTTTTACTGAATAAGTAACGAAGTACTTATAGGTTGCGGCAGTTAAATTAGAAATATTTTACAGAGGAATTTTGACTACAAAACATGTTGATACATATATAATTTATTGTTGATTTTTGATGTACTAACATGAACATCATCAGAGTCAGACTGGGCTGAAAATTTCCCTACAAACCTGTAATAGGTGTAGATGGGATACTTTGGGGTAAGTAGGGTAGGGGCCAGTGCAGGCTAAGCCCACCACAGAGTTTGTATTGTGATGTTCCTCTTGCTGTCTGAGTATGGAAAATTTGAATTTGTAGGACCACAGGATAAAAACTAATTAATACAGTTAGGGTGAAGGTCCTGTTGTTATTTTAAAGTAATTCATATAAATAAATATTAATGAGGGTTACCGTTTTTGTGCTCACCAGTTGACACCACTGTTGAGTAGGGTCCTGAAGTATAGCTGTCAGTTTGTTATTACAGGTGTGAAAACGAAGTTTACATTTCAATCGCTCAATATTTTTATTGTACCAAAAAATATCGAGCATACTGCAGTATTGCGTTTAAATCGAAAAAAAGAGGACATAAGTTTCGGAATGATGAAATAGTCTCAAAGCACTAACATTCATTTACCCGTAACTCATATTTACCACAAATAATTTCAGATATTGCAAAATATTGATTACATTATTCTAATAACAAATAAACCCGTGTAGCCCCCCACAAACAGTGACATTTGACATTTCCCTCTGTAGCTAGTATTTGTAAGAATTAAGGAACTCAATAGTTTCCTAACAAATCAAATCAGCTTCTTTGTATGAAGTTTATGCTCACTATAGCATGCAGGTCCATCAAAAATACTAACAAATGCCATCACTGGTTAGAGTAGTCAAATTGTCTGCTTATTTTAGTTTTTTGTCATTTTAAAATATAGGCAAGAAGATAAGTGATTTGGATTTATTTGGGATAAGTTTTGGATACTGAATTAGATAAATTAGCTTTGAATTACTTATTTTTATTTAGGTAACTAAGTATGCTATTATTTCAGTTTTGTAACACTATTAATGCATTCAGGTCTCATTAAAATAAATTACAGTATTCAAAGCAGGGATTGTATACAATGATTGTAATTAGATTAATTTGTTTTGTAATAGGTTAAACATAGTTTGAATGCACAATACTGTTTTAATTATCAGTAAATAGGTGGGTCATTAAACTCTGTTTACATTTTTACTCTTTTTTATCTGTTACAACATTTTGTAGATATGATCCATCCGCTATTTATTTATTTAACTGTCCCACAGACAACCAAAGGTTCTCTCACACTTGTCCTTTGTCTTGAACAGTTTTTCACTAGGCATTCAATGGCTCACCACAAGGGCGTAGCCAGGATTTTGTTAAGGGGGGGAGGGGGGCAGGCGTAGACAAACCAAGAATATATCTAAAGTAAGTGTGCTGCATGAGCAATGGGACAGCATCTTCTGGGGGGGGGGGAGCTGCCCCCCCCCCCTGCCCCTACCTCGCTACGCCCATGGCTCACCATGTGTGAAGAAGTAAAGCTAATTTTTATCCCAGGAAAGTGTGTGGTTACTAAGGAGTAAGCAAAATGTACCTATTTGCCATGTAGGCGAAATGAATAAAATTATATAATAAAAAAAAACAGGAAATACTTCAGTATTTTATCCTTATCAGACATTAGCATTTACCCGCAGTTTCGCCCGCGTTATTCCCATGGATGTCCCAAGGGAACTCTTTACCGGAATATAAAGTATCCTATGTTTCAATCCAAGACTTGGTCTACTTACATGCCAAATTTCATTTCTATCCATCCAGTTGTAATCCCGTTATTTAGTAACAAACATCCAAACCTCCAGACATCTTCACAAACTTTCACATTTATAATATTAGTAGGATAGGATAGGAAGGATACAGCAGCGTGGAGTCCATAGAACTCGATTCCTAACGGCTTGGCTAATATTAGGTATGCATTTGAGCACCTTATTCTACAGCTCTTAAGGAAAATATACGCCAAATCTGCACCGGCTTGCCCAAGGATATCCCTTACGCCACGCCACTGGTAGGATACATGATAATGCCTAACAGAACCAGTGCCTAAAATTTTCTGACACAATTCTATTCTTTGGACCTTAGATATATTCCGATATTTTTATTTTTATGCATATTGTTGGACTATCTATTATATCAAAAATTTTCAAGCATAAGTACCTACCATAATTTTTTTTTTATTGAATCCATTTATATTTGTAATAGTGGTAAATTTTAATAGATTTCGGAGACAGACAGAGGAGGCTAATCACTGTTTATGTTATTAGACTGATGTTACAGTTCCGATAAAGATCCATAAACATTGCTATCAGTCACGCTTTTGCCCAAGTTGAGTATCATGTCCTCATTATGAGACATAAATAATGGGGCTGGGGACAGTATCAGATAAAATATACAAAAGTCACAGTAAGACTGTATTTTTGATAACAAAAACATAATCATACCTACCTTTATCTAATAATACTAAATCCAATCCATTTAAAATGACATGATATATTTTTGATATACATATCATATGACATTTTTAATGGATTCGGTCTGCTAATACCTATGTTATGTTAGATACGGAAAACTAAATGATTAGTTTCTTTATCTCTGCTCCTATATTTACTTGACTTGCGCATAAGTTAAAACAGTAATTTCCAATCCTCGCCTTGTTCAAAACAACGAATTTTAAATAATTTTACCTACCTATTTGAACCTGTGGATCATCTAAGAAACGATGTGAGAAAACAAGATTGTATAGAATATTTTCTATACTATTCAATCTTGTTTAATTTAATTTTCTGCCCTCCGGCCGGCAAGCGTCACCTTGCCGATTTCAAGATGCCGCTTTCTGGCTCCGTCGAACAGAAAAATAGTATACAAACCTTGGCCAGTAAATAAGAAAGCCTCAGATCACATGTTTGTCGTCCTCGGCTTCGCCTCGGCCGACAATTCCATGAGATCTGAGGCATTTCTTACTCTACTGGCCTCGGTATGTAATGTACTATACCTACTCGAACGTAACATACAGTATTGTACTAAGGTAGAGTCTGTGCGGAAAGAGAATAGGCGTGGCGAAAAACGGAACTAACCTAACCAGTATGGCCACAGAACACAAAATACGGCACATACGGTAGAAAAGCATTACAGCGCCCCCAATTTAAATCCTATTCTCTTTCCGCACAGACTCTCCTCGGAGTTGCATAGTACATATGTACCAGGTTACAAATACTAAGTATAAATACTTAGTACAAATTCTTAGTACAAATACCCTATACTCTAACAGCTGGAAAATGGATTGATTTATTTGTAAATCTTACCATCTGACGTACCCATTAAATGCCCCCTGGATACACCGCATTGTATGCTAATGAGGGTATGGATAGTCTACCCAGGAGTAGGGCTGCCATTTCCAAAACTTGACATCTAGGACAAAAAGCGAAAATCCCCGGATTTTGGAGCTTAAGACCCGGACATCCCCTAGTTCCCTACTCAGTTACCTAGTTTATAATTTAATCACGATAGAAAGGTATGTCAACCCTCAAGGGAATAGAGTGCAGAATGTATGCTATAATCATATTAGCGTATAGGTACTAGGGAATGCAATAACCGGCCAAATTTTTTAACCGGTTATTAACCGATGTGATGCCGAAAAAACCGGTTAACCGGTTAAAAACCGGTTAATTTATTTTCGTCCATTTTTGTGGGTTTTGTGAGTGTATGATAATAAGAACTACTTTACAGTAGTGCTTAGTCGATTATTAAACAAAATCAACTTAAATAACAAACAATAATAATGGGAACTTTACTGACAGTATATCGTGATAATTTAGCCAGACGGAAAATAAAAAGTAAAGCCTGTTTTGAAACGGATTCACTATCTAGATTTACAATATGAAATGAACATGATGTTTTTTTTATTAGTTTTTTAATGCGGCTAAATTACACCACATTTTTGTGTTACATAAAATCGAAGAAATCAGAATACATAGAAAAATTAAATGGCGCTCTCCTATGGTCCAGACCAGGAATCTAACCTAGTGAGTGCCTCTGGTCTTCGACCACCAGGGCACCCAGCAAGTTCCTTCAATTTTGCCATCTACTTTGACTTTTGTTTAATAGGTTTTTTTTTAACTTAACACCGTCTATTCTCGCTCGATCGTCAAAACTGTAAAGTATTTGCATCGAGGTGGGTACATGTGTAACAAGTGTTCTCATAGATGGCGACTCCCTTGGCCACAGAACCCAATACTGTTCAATATGTCAATACTGCTAGACTTCGTTGGATCAAGTTTTTAAGTTCAATTTTCTCTTGCTCTTTATCATCGTGGCTCAACCTCAACTACAGTCAAATCAATGCTGGAAAAGCGTATTATTTAACTAAAACTGTGAGCCATTTTTTGTTAGCTTATACCCGTAGCTTCACCTGCGTTATTCCCGTTATTATATCAAGGGAAATCCTTATCCAGGACTTAGTCTACTTCCATGCCAAATTTCATCTCAATCCATTCAGTTGATACTGCGTTATTAAGTAAGAAACATCCGAACATCTAAACCTCCAAACATTGTCACACACATCAATAATATTAGTGGTAGGTATGGTATTATTGACGTAATATTGCTTTATCGAATGGTAACCAACACTCGGTTGCGAACATTACTTTGCTAAAGTACCTGCTACACCAGATATTTGCAGACACTTCTACATTCCCATTCCCATCATATTATAGACAAAGTGAAGAAATTTTCTTTCGGAAATGGTATAAGTAATATAGGTTAACATAACAGGTTGCGTAGGGAATCAGTTTTACGCAGGTTTTGCCACAAAGTATCAAGTTTTTGATATCAATTTGGCAGTGATTTCCGGCGTTAGCTTTAGTTGATTTTTACGATTATCTGAAAATTTGTGGAAAAAAATTGTCTTTGGTATAAATCATTTGTGACTCTGGTGTTTCCTATGGTGGTGTTTATAAATAAAGTACGATTTAGGGTTTTTGGTTTCTCGCCTCATTTTTTTTCTCGAGTTTCGAGAAATCTCGACTCCAATTTCTCGAGTTGTCTCGACTCTCGAGTCTTTAGTAAGAAATTGTAAATTATTGTTGAAAATAAAATAAATAAAAAGGGTATCATTTAATCGATCACCAAAATATTCATATGAGCGTGAGCAGAAATATGTATTTGGTCAGCCAAAATAGCTAGTTGGTAAGCAACTTATGGTTAGCAAACATTTATAAATCTGTCTGCAATTAATGATATACTGAACTGCTCTAAATTATTTTGGTCAGCAAATTGAGTATTTGAGCTGCATTAAGCGACCTACAATTAATCAAATTTTGGTAAGCAATCAGTAGGTAAGCAAAATATTTCATTTTATCAATCAAAAAAAAGGGGTAACTGGTCATTCACAAAATGGGCGCAACTATTCTGCCGCCAATCGTGTGCGTATTTTGTCATTCGGTAATTGTTAGCTGTCAAGTAGCAGGTGTCACTGTGATTATATACTGGGTGTCACTGTGATATATACACGGTGTCACTGTGTTATATACAAGGTGTAACGTTTCAAATGTTTATCATTGTTAAAAGCCAAAAAATGGCGAGCCTGACTTTAGCCCTTATTTCGTTTTTGCCGGAACTCGAGAGTCTCGAGAGTCAGCTATTTATTTCTCGTCTCGAATGGAGGAGAAACTCTCGAGTTGTCTCGAGTTCGAGAAGTCTCGAGCAGAAACCCTAGTACGATTGGAATTATATAAAAAAAAACTCTTAATTTGTCGAACCCGTTACGAATCGAGACCTAAAAGGGACACAAGGAAAAGATGTAGACTATTAACTATAATTGATTGAATCAGGCTGACTTGACTGTTCACTATAGAAAACAACACTTACTAATGAAAAAAAACTACAGGTAAGAAGAAAAAACGTAGGTAAAGGAAAAAAGTAAGATGATGAGAGTTTGTTAATTAATACAAGTAATGTGTGTAAATTAGTGTGTAATGTTCAAATCGCTTCAATCTGCAGAAAAACTTTAAGGAACATAGTAAAAGTACCAATGTGATTGATTTTTAAAGGTTTCTGAACTCGCAGAGTAAAACAAATGAGTAATCGGAAAGGAATACGGTAAAATTACAGAATTTTTGTCAATTTACTACAGTTTTTTACATTTCGGTTAAAAACCGGTTTCTGGGCTCGATAACCGGTTATTAACCGTTGCCAAATACAGGCGGTTAACCGGTTTTTCGGTTAACCGGTTAACCGGTTTGCATTCCCTAATAGGTACTGATCGCGTATTGTACGTTCACAATACCTATCTTGTGTCCACGTGTACTAGATAATATAATAAGTTCTAGTCCCGTAAGCACGTAGATTATTTATGGTATAGGTAGGTACCAATAAATGCCCGCCCGCCGCCTAGCGATAACAGGCCAGGCAGGCATACGATATTAAATGTTTATCTGCACATTATTTGCTAAAATAACGTCTAAGAATATACGTAACTGACTAAAACTGGGGACATTATTATGAGAATAAATAAATATTAGGGGACAATCTTACACAAATCGAACTAGTCCCATAGTAAGCTCAATAAGGCTTGTGTTATGGATACTAGACGACGATATATTTACATAAACATCCAAGACTCAGAAACAAATATCATCACACAAATATTTGCTCTTACCGGGATTCGAACCCAGGTTACCCAGGGCCGCAAGCTTCGTAGGCAGTCACTAACCACTAGGCTAAACCGATCCACAAACTCTAAGCTAATAACTTAATAAGCTCTGGCTTTTACCAGCAGATTTAAAATGTCAATAGTGTTTTTTGCTGACATATCTCTCGAGAACCGTATATTTTTATGGTGAACATGCATACTCCGAGATCTATAGTTACTTAATGAATTATATTTATCCATTAGGCTCCATTTAGACGGGGCGAAAACTCGTATGCGATTTTCATTTCACTGCGGCGATTAATCGATCAACTGTACTCATTGTGCCCGGGTAGCCCGCCATGTAATCAAACTCGCATACGAGTTCCCGCCCGCCCCGTCTAAATGGGACCTTACTCTCTCGTTGCGTGTAAAAAGGATACGATAACCTAACAGACACGATTTCGTATTTATCTGTGAAGCACAACTAGCTCCATGACTCTAAAAACTCCTTAAGATATGAGTCGTTTCTTACAATTAGTTAAGGTCGAAAAGAGACACAGTTGCGATAGAAACTTTCGTTTAAAATGAGTTATTAAATTCGAAGAGCGACTAAATTGGGAGTACTTTTCAGTAGTACCGTGTATACATGAAATCCGATTCCCACCAGCTGCTTGCTTTTTTTAAAGCACTTTATTTTACTGTCATTGATTTACACGTGAGTGACGTGAGCCAATTTTGCTCCGGCTGGCCTATAGAAAGGTTGATGCCACGCCATTACTTTTATTAGGGTTCCGTAGCCAAAATGGTAAAAATGGAACCCTTATTGTTTTAGGCTGCGTTTCCGCCAGGGATCCGTAGCGAGGGATGTGTTTGTGATAACCAATGGAAACACTTCATTATCCTCGCTCCAATCAGCTGTTTCCATTGGTAACCACAAACACATCCCCCGCTACGCATCCTTGGTGGAAACGCAGCCTTATATTTATGATTCTATCTTTCTCCTTACCATATCTCCAATGAAGAACTTGGCCTTTGTCGCAACGGACAATATAATGGTGACCGCAACTGATAAAATATAGAGTCTGTGCGGAAAGAGAATAGGCGTGGCGAAAAACGGAACTAACCTAACCAGTATAGCAAATACGGTAGAAAAGCATTACAGCGCCCCCAAATCTAAATCCTATTCTCTTTCCGCACAGACTCTAATTATGAAGCGTATCCGTCTGTACTATCAGCATCATATAGTCTGTAGCATCCAAAGCGCCATATATTACAACACACCTGCATTAACATACGAACAAAGATATGTGATATGGCAGTTTGGATGTTACAGATTATTTGATGCTGGCTGTACAAAGTTGGACTGTTGAAGTTTACTGCCATGCTCCATCCTTAGAGCCATTAGTTAGATCGTGTTCTTTTTGAGTGCTTTGTTCTGTACATAGATGCTTCAGAAGCCTACGGCACTCCCGCCACCATTTTATATTCCCACAGCGGTTAGACATGATATCGTCGACGATATAACTAAATGATGTTAGTTACTAAGGTAGGGGTGAAACCTTAATAAACTTCCCACTCACGACTCGACTTGCCCTATACAAACAAAGCCACATTTAACTGAACACCCATAGACTTTAACACTAGGTCATGCAATAGGTACCGGTTTTACTTGTATGGGCCAATACCGAAAAACCGGTTTTTCGGTATTGGCCCATACAAGTAAAACCGGTATTGCATGCCCTATTTAACGCGTTGCAATAAAATTGACATTCATTTACTAATGTACAGTTAACAGTGTGTTCGATTGTACAATACCTTGAGAATACATACATTGCGAAGAATAAAATTAGTGTCACTTTCAATCACCATATCCACCTATTCGTTTTACTTTTAATAATACTATTCTTTACATATTATTTATACTTCACATATGTCAAAGATCTATTAAACATTGACCCCTGGTATTCCTATTTACGGAATGAAACCACAACCGTAATATGATACGACAACAATAATTCCATTATGTGCTCCATTTCGCGACAAATATAGCGAAGCGATATAGATATAACTGTTACCTCTGACACAATCAGTGGCGGATTTACAGATTTGCCGCCAGAAGGCTATTCAAATTTTGCCGCCCCTACCGACTGACCAATCATGAAGTTGTGCTTTGATGTATGATATTAGCATTATCGTCCTAATTACACCACCAATATGAAAAAAAATCCATGCGGCAAAATACTTGTTGTAGTACTAATCCCACTAATATTATAAATGCGAAAGTTTGTGATGATGTTTGGATATTTGGATGTTTGGATGTTTGTTACCTTATAACGGGGTAACAACTGGATGGACCAAGCTGAAATTTGGCATGCAACTAGATCAAGTCCTGGATTGAAACATAGGATACATTATATCCCGGTAAAGAGTTCCTTTGGGACAATAACGGGAACAACGAGGGCGAAGCCGCGGGAAAATGCTAGTGTACTATAACAAGCGATACGATTGGGCTACATTGGTCATTACAGTCAAGGCTGTATGGCCCAGCCCGAGCCGGCAGGCGAGGACTGTAATGGCCGAGCCGAGACTATAATGACCATTTTTCAACAAGTTTTCAACACACTTGCGAATGAAAAATGAAACTTATAATTTAAACTTCTTTTTTCGTTTCTTACTTAGCTTGTGGGTTATTTAACGACACGTGGTGTAGTGCGGGGCGTGCGCCAATGTACGCGATCTCGGCGCTGCCAGCGCGGGTATAAAATCCGCCGGCCGAGCCCTATGGCGTGCTCTCATTAGTCAATTTGCGGCATCGAAATACAATAAGTATGGAAGCGTAACTGAAGCTCAAAATCGGCCTCACGTAACTTAGTACCTACTGAAGAAAAAACTGTAGCGGCAAATGAAATTATCATGTCAGATTTTTGTTTTTTAAACGATATGCAACCAATCCAAAAATGAAGACTTCTCAAACTTAGTACGAATATTTGTCATAAACGATTTTAGACTCACACGTAATAAACATTAAGTTGGTTATCAATACCACTTTATACATAGAGGACATGTTGATTTTAAAAAGTGGGCGTTGTGGGGCAAATTTCAACGTCAATTTTGATAGATTTGCCGTAGGTAATTAAATCGTTCTCGAAAGGTTCTCGAATGGAGACCACGAATCGGCAAGCGCAGCGTCGGACGTCCACCAACAAGATGGACAGATGATCTGGTTAAGGCTGCTGGCTCACGGTGGATGCAGGTTGCTTCCAACCGAATTAAGTGGAAATCTATGAGGGAGGCCTATGTCCAGCAGTGGACGTCCTATGGCTGAAATGATGATGATGATGAATTAAAACACTAGTGCGGTAATGTAAAGTAAAAAGCACACGTGTGTAATAAGCTGCGTTCTACGCGTAAGAACAATGAAATAAGAGCCACTTTATGAGCAAGTGTGTTGAAAAACTGTTTATGTGGACTTATTAGTGACGTATAAGAGGGAATGGAAAACTTGAAATGTTTTCAATGAAGACTGACAAAAGTGGTTAGTATTTGGATTAATTGTGTGTAGTGGAATACAAGAACCCATATATGCGACTTCGAAAAACTTACCTATGCGCGCTGCGCGCCTCGTGGAAAAATGAGAGAATTTGTGACATTTTTTACTTCTTGCTCTAAAAGGCTCTATGTATTTCTTAACAGTAAAATTTCATATATATTATTTCTTATATATTTAATTTGTCAATAGGTAATTCCAGTCCAACCGCAGCTCTATAAATACTATAAGGAACAAATTATAAACCTTCAAAAGTCGTAATTTTTTCCCGAATATTGACAAATTTAAGTTTTGCTTCCTCCACCTGAGCCCTTTTCTGGCAGGGTAAAAATTCTGAACCTGGCTGCCCTCTCTACTTAAAGATGGAACTCGTGAGAGTATTGCGGAGACTGGCGAAAAGTATCTGGTAACTCTTCACGGTGGTGTTCCAGCTACACAGAGACTGCAAGACCAAAGGTTCTACCTGTTTGTAAAGACAGCGGCAAACGCAAAGGTTAATCTGACACGTTTGCCCTCAACCTCTGAGGCTTCCTCATTCCATGCGTTCCGCACCTACCACCAAGTGCAAAAGTGATTGGGAGTGAGAAATACCGTACCGAATGGGGTTGGGAAATGAGTTCCAGTCGCCTCATCCCACTACCAATTTAACAAAGAGTCCACGACAGCTTCTCAAGATCTTAGCCTGTAAATATAAGAAAGGATACAAGGGGAGGATATAAGAGCTGGATTCAAATGCTCGGTTCTATGTAATCTTGGTATACGCGAAAATGACGCAAAAACTTAAAATTGAAAATTTTCGATGGGCTATAGTTTAGTGCGTAGCGTATACACAGTGTTTTTATTGATTTCCGTTAACTTCGAGGGCACATTCTCCAGATCTAATTAAGTTAATTTCTGTAGAAACGATTTTTTCTCAACTCAATATTAATTTATTTTGTACGAAAAATATTTTTTTTTTTTCCAAAATTAACAAAAAGCGATATACCGATAGCTTCTGTTGACGAACGAAGCAACCTGTTAAATTTAAAGGAAATAAAAAAAAACACGGTGTAGAGTTTATAAAGCAACGGTTGGACTTAAATTGATTCGCAGATTTTCGCGTGGTGTACAGCAAACAAGTTTTTCGAAGTTACAAATTTGAATTCACACTACACTAATTGGTCTATACAACATACCAATAAATCAGAACTATAACATGCTTTGCGTTTGCATTTTCGCAGTTTTAGTGTCGATTTCTATATTTTCTACCTACTAGGCTAGTACTAGACTATAAATCTATCTATTTAATTTTTGTAAGAAAAAAAATGTTGGCCCCAGATTTGCCGCCCCTAAAAATCTGCCGCCCTAGGCTCCAGCCTACTCAGCCTGCTGGTAAATCCGCCACTGGACACAATACACGCTTTGCAATAGTAAACATATGTTTACTATCTACCTTTGACCTTTATGCTGATATGCTTACTGATACTGAGGCATCCCTATCTAATGGTAACTGTCATAAATTGATATTACGTGTTCCGTATTCGTTCGTATAATGAACAATAAAGACCCTTTACTTCTTTGTTGGTTTTCTAGTAGAGAATAGATATATGTCAGTATTATGTATATACATATATTATATATATTATTTGTGTTACCAATTTGCGTTTTTAGACTATACAGGGTGTCCCATAACTGACACGTCACAGTGACACTGGGGGTAGACCAGGTCAAGAGGTACCAAACCAACTTAATATGACCCCAGTAAAAGTGGCACGGTTTTTGAGTTATTGTCGAATTAAAGTTGTTCATGAATTTTGACCGTTTTTAACATCATTAGTGCCAGTGTGCACTCGGAAAGGTGTCAAGGTTAGTTTTTTTTATGTGTACGGTAACATGAATTGTTAATCAAGGTTACAGAAATGGTATTTTATCCAAAAACTAAGTAAAACTGAAAAAAATACTACTACTAATAATTAAATTTCGCTGTGAATTAATTCAAGATCAAAGTCTTGAATTAATTCACAGCGAAATTTAATTTCGACTTTGACCACCAGTAGTAAAAAAAATTACGGTCGGCGGGTCATGTTAAGTTGGTTTGGTACCTCTTGACCTGGTCTACCTCCAGTGTCACTGTGACGTGTCAGTTATGGGACACCCTGTATGTTCTTGCACCAATTTAATATTTCTGTTTGGCCCAGCAGTTAACTGGTAGAGAATGCCTTATGGCATTAAGTTCGTCGTTTGTACTTTCCTGTATTGTGCAATAAAGTCTAAATAATAAATATGTAAAGATAATTGTATTTTAAGTAATGAATTGTATTTTATGTTACAACGTGACCTAGATATGACTGAAATACAACTGATGGTATCCACGTCGCCACGCTCTATCTTGCCAAGCCTTCCTACTATACACCGTGGGCCCGAATAACCCGAAATTTTTACCACGTATTCTTGATGGTGATGATCCAAGTAAATAACGTTATATCAACATAGTTCGAATTTTGTCATTTTACATTAACAGTCCTAAAGGAACAAAATTAATCCTTATAAACATGTCCTTACTTGAGGAAAAGATATCAAAAAGGGGAAAAAAAGCTAAAATGGAAACAAAAGGTCAATTTTGTGCTTTTACTAATTTAACAGCTATTAACTTTCGCAGTATTTGGTGGTAAGCAACTGCTTACCATCAAATACTACGAAGGTTAATTGCTCTTTAGTTAAAAGATTAAAAAAAAAATGTAAAAGTATCTTAGTCACATTTATAAGGGCTTGTTACACACTTGGGAGTTTTCATTTAAAAAACAATGAATATTTCGGAAAGTAACCGTTTTTCGACTATACCTACATCATATATGACCAGGGAGCGTACTTTTAGTGCCGATGACGTAAAAATGACGTAGAGCTACATACAGCATGATTCACTTTAGCTTTTAGCTTAATTTATCGTTACCGGATATTACCGGTATCGTAAATACTATGAAATAATTTTATCAGTACTTTCATTAGTTGGTGTCAACGGTAGAAGCCCTTTTATAAATCAAGATGTGTCTGCCTGTGTTATTTTATTTATTGAAATGGGAAATTGGAAAATAAACCAGAAATGTATTTTGTTATAGGTAGAAGGGACCTCATGAATATACCTACATTCGTAGAAGTATATGTCAAATCGCATATCCGATTAATATTTCCGATATTCTGTTAAAATAAATAAAAAAACAGACATATAAATTTTTACTTACAAATGCTTTCTACCATTGACACCAATCAATAAAAGTACAAAATATAATTAACTCATAAGTTAAACGATACCGGTATATTACAGTAGCGGTAAATCAATGTAATACGAACTAAATCAGCCTATGTGCAGGTTGACGTCATTTGCCTGTCATCGGCACCAAAAGTACGCTCCCTGTATATGACTATATGACTCCTAATTGTTGTTATAATCTATAGTTAAAGTTTTTCGGGTTACTCGGGCCCCGGTGTGTAGTATACAAGTAGGCTAAACCCTAGATTGAAACAGGATACTTTTTATGCAGATAGGGATAGTAACGGGAATAACGCCGGCGATGCCACGTGTAAAGTTAGTTAATTATAAAGGGATATAGATGGAGCATCAGGCTAAGTTGTCTCTATATCGTTTAGCAGATCGATACACTTAATAGTTAATACATATTTCTAACCACGTCACATTGCTATTCATGCCTAGGCACTTTTCGGAATATCTATCTTGTTTGCATGGAAGCCACATAAAATTTGCCGATGTATCAGCCGCGCCGGGCGACACATCTCGTACTCATTTCCATTTTTATCCCCTTGTAGGAATATAGCTGTAGAAGAAATATACTCGTACAGATTCCTCGCTTTTGATCATAAAATTCTTTGGAGAACTTAAATCTCTGCAATCCCTCCAGCATGGATTTGATCTTAAACCAGGGCTTAGCCGCCCTAAATTGGTATAAACCGTATTTAAAAGTAGAATTCTTGCGGCGGCTGCAATGAGCTAAACTTCAGCCAAGTTTAAAGGTCAAAAGCGTAATATTCGCGGGACAAAAACCTTTGAGTTAGAGGTTCAAAGATCTCTTGACAATCTTGGTAACAATAGGCTTTCGATTTGGCGAAATTCCAAAAACTAGAACAACATGTTCAGAAGCTTACTTACGACATGTGTAGGCTTTATTATCAACCCACACATTTTCCTTTGTTCTAATAAATATGATAAAATTAACACACTAGCGAAAGCCCAGTTCATGGATGAACTTTTGCTGTTGCACATATGTTAATTAATAACGCTTTAACACTTTCAGTGACAAATCCCCAATTTTCTATTCAAAATCAACCCGATAGTCGGGATTCGGGATCTTGGCACTGAATGTGTAAGTCGCGTGACATCACTTTTTTACTTTAACGTTGGCGTATTAAACAGCAGTGGCGTGGCGTAAAAATAATCCCACCAAAAACATAAATGTAAAAAAGGAGAGCCAAGTTCAATACAAAAATTATGCTAGGCTGTGGGCTTCGCCGCAAAAAGAATGGAGATCTAAATGTGTGCCAAGTCCTATGCAAAATCCTAATATGTATTTATAGGAAGAAAATAACATTATGAACAAGTATTAAACTCTATTTCTTTGCTTTATTGGATACCTATAAGAAAGAAAGAAAAACATTTATTCAATAACGCACACAAAAACAGGACTTGGGGCAGATACACAGAAACAGATCACATAACATATGCGTTGAGGAGTACACAGTGGGTCCAGCAATGTGTGCGATAATGAAAAGGCCTTGACTCAGCATTGTGTTACAGTTTGCAGGTGATGCAAGCTGTAACGCTGTTTTTCTGTCAGAGCCTTACGGGGTCCGACTTGAGAAAGGCGTAAGCCAAACATTTAATAATAACAAAACAAAAGACAAATAGGTAACTACTAATAAATTACATGCAAACTTCAAAATTTTTTTTTTTTTTTTTTTTTTTTTTTTTTTTTTTTCAAATCTAACCTACTTTAAGATCTCACATTTTTAAAAAACAGCAATTGTTATAGGTATCCAATAAAGCAAAGAAATAGAGTTTAATACTTGTTCATAATATTATTTTGTTCCTATAAATACATATTTGGATTTTGCATAGGACTTGGCACTCATTTAGATCTCCATTCTTTTTGCGGCGAAGCCCACAACCTAGCATAATTTTTGGATTGAACTTGGCTCTCCTCTTTAGGGTTCCGTAGCCAAAATGGCAAAAACGGAACCCTTATAGTTTCGTCATGTCCGTCCGTCTGTCTGTCTGTCTGTCCGTATGTCACAGGCATTTTACTCAGAAACTACTTGATGAATATTGATGAAATTTGGAATATAGGTGTGTTTTATGAGCCGCTACTTAGTTTGGTATATAAATAATTAAAATAAATATTTTTAGGGGGGCACTCCATACATGTTAACCCATTCACTGCTAATCACGACACATTGTCGTGATTCCGGAACGCTCTCCGCGCGCTGGTCACGACAGTGTGTCGTTACCGCATTTTTGGCTTTTATCTCCATCAGTATACATCTTTTTAATATCGTTTTCTTAATTTTACATACTTAAAGGATGTGTTAAAAGCAACTGATACTTATTTTGAGAATATTAGAATAAAATCTCTTTATTTAAGAACACTAAACTTTTAGTAAATTTCAATAGAGATTAAACACTCTCTGATTATTTTTTTTCATGACTGCCATATATAGCGAATTACACGATAAGTAATATAACAAATAGTTACATTTAAAAAATAAAATATTAATTATATTAGTACTTTTAAGTATCACGACAGCGTGTTGTGATTCAGCGAGCGGCGAGAGTTGTATTTCCTTCAATGCCAATAATGACGTAACTCCGAACTTGGTTTATAATAGTTTTGGACCGTAACCCGTACACATAAAGTTTATTTCTCCTTGAATTGTAATGGAGTTATATTTTTTCGTACATGATAATGGTACTACGTGAGTAATGAATGGCGTTATGCAGTTTTGTATGTTACCAGTGAGATTTTAGGTAATCGAATGCATTGATCCCGTGCATTGATCGAAAATGAATGCGTAAATGTATATACGCAACCATGCGATGTTATGTTAATCGTGTTGATGACATTATTTTATTATAATGTACAAAGTGCTCGTGAGGAATCCAAAAGGTTTTAAACACACATTCCTGAGATCATTAGGAGTAAAAAATGTTATATAACATAATGCAAAAATAGAAGAAAAAAAGATACAAGGACTTTTTTTATTGATTTTTGTACGTAAAATATTTTTTTTACCGTCGAATTATACATTTTGAGTTCCTCACGAGCACTTTTGAGATACGTGACATGGTTAAAACCACGAAATCTACAAAAACTCAAAAAATATCATCGTATCAAGAACAAATAAAAATTATTGCCGGTTTTGATATTATGTTATAAACATTTTTTACTCGTAATGACCTCAAGAATGCGTGGTTAAAATCTTTTGGATTCCTCAAGAGACACCTTGTATGAATAGACATTTCAAAAGGAAATATTTTGATGTTACGTCTGGAGAAAAAAAAAATACGTTTTGAGCAATAGGTAACGAACTAATGATTAATAAAATTACCTACCCGGCGGCCCTTTTGTATTAAAGTTGCACGTGCAGATAGAGAGTATAATGGTTTGCAGCGTCGTATTTTTACTGATAATAATTAGCACTGACACTGAGCTTTTACCCGCCATGCCTTTTGTTCATGTAGTTGAAGCAGTGGTCTTGCTTATGCACAAATTAGCGTGTTATTTTTAATCATTGTTACCAATGCCGCTCTATAATCCCCATAAGGAAGATAAGCGATAACGATTACTCTCATTCCTAGAGTTTATATTCCCAGGTACATTAGAGTCGGACTACGCTAAGTTTGTAGAGGTTGAAAGGTTTTATTTAAAAAAATCATATGGCAACATCACAAGAAAGAGGATAATTCAGTCCTAATACTAGGTAAATATCTTCCGATTTAATAAGTATATATTTGTCTACATGCCTACTGAAATAAATATTCAGGACAGTCTTGCACAAATCGATCTAGTCTCAACCAAACTAAGTAGGTAATGTTTGTATACATGTACATATTTAAATATAATACTTAAATACATAGAAATTATCCAAGAACCTGGAACAAATTTGGTTGGAACTAAATCGATGTGTGCAATACTGACGCAGATATTTATTTCAGTAGGCATGTAGACACATTTTGTAATAAAGGGAAGAATTATTGCCAAGTACCAAGATTTAAAATTCCTCTCGCTGTAGTTTCCACATGTTGCCATAATTATGATTTTTTTAAATAAAACCTTTCGACCTCTGCAAACTTAACGTAGTCCTACTATATTGACGTTACCTATTTTTTTTTTTTAATTTATTTCTCACAAATACAGTACATAGTTACACTTTTCATGTCTTCGCCAAACTGCGGAACAGTTTGTTGGCGTAATTTCAAATTATCAACTACCGGTCCATGTCGGCGAGCAACGCAGCTATGCGCTAAGTTTTTTTAATAAATAAAAATTGCGATAGGCAAGATATTTGTTCCTGAGTCATGGATGTTTTCTATGTATTTAAGTATTTGTATCTATTAAATATATCGTCGACTGGTGTCCATAACGCAAGCCTTAGAGTCTGTGCGGAAAGAGAATAGGATTAATTTTGGGGGGCGCTGTAATGCTTTTGTACCGTATTTTCTGTTCTGTGGCCATACTGGTTAGGTTAGTTCCGTTTTTTTGCCACGCCTATTCTCTTTCCGCCCAGACTATTGAGCTGACTATGGGGCTAGTTCGATTTGTGTAAGATTGTCGCCTAATATTTATTTATTTTATTTTATCTTGGTTGGTATGTAGGTTGATGATACTTTTCATACAAAATAAATTAATATTGAGTATTGCGGCCAGCCTCCTGGGCACCGACCTGGAGACCGTGCATTATTTATAGTTTATTTTCTATCCTTTTATTAACCTTAATATTATATGTCTAGTTTTAAGTCTTTTTATCTGTACTGTTTTGCCCATTTCACTATTAACTAAATAAATCTACATATTGAGTTGATGACCATTTTAAAAGACACTTCTGTGTTAGTCACAAGTTAATGTCAACTATGACAGTGTTGGGGTTATGACAGCTCATACTGGTTGGTGATTAAATTAAGATTATGAATATTTTAAAAACGGTATGAGTTACAACATTACTTTCTTGGAGAAATGAACTTAATTAGATCTGAAGAATATACGAATAAGTTAACGGAAAACAATAAAAACACGGTGTATAATTCGAGTTAGCGAAACCTGTTCAAAGTTTTAAAGGAATTGTATATAACGTATGGTTTTCACATTCTTGAATAAAAAAGAATGTTTCCATTCGGTAGTATTTAAATTGCATACAATCATTGTATTTTACTTCTAAAAACACCTTATCCAAGTTAAAAATAAATAACTACCGCTGCCAGGCACCCTAGATTAGGTTTTTTACTTTTTATTTTATGTATTGTAAAAAAACAACCCAGAGAAATCAAAGATATGCTAAATAAAAAAATAGCAAAAAACATTTTAAAATTAAAACAAAACATTATGTTGGCTAAAGAGAAATCGCGCATAACGCTATCCAATATAAAGCTCGCATCGCTGAGCCACTGAGTAACGACACGCTGTCGTGACTCTACGACAGCTAGTTCGAATGTATGACAGCGCGCCGTACATGCTTCTGGAGTTCGGACGTCGCAGTGAATGGGTTAAAGACAGTAAAAAAAATTTTGCTGCATTCCAAATTTCATCCTTCTAGGTCATCTGGAAGTAGGTTAGGTTTAGGTACTCAACGATACAATTAAAAACAAAAACAAAATTTTGTATGGGGACCCCCTATTTTTTAACTTTTTTTTTATTTTTAGATTTTTTAGTACGCTTACACACAATTACCGAGCTGGATTCCAAATTTCATCCTTCTAGGTCATCTGGAAGTAGGTTAGGTTTAGCTACTATATGTCAGTGAGTCAGTCAGTGCTAAAATTTACGACTTTTTGACCTTCATATCTTTATAACCGTTTGAGCTAGCTTCATGAAATTTGGGCTTCTAGATGTCCTTATGGATATAATTAAACACACGTAGTTTTATGTGTTTACGTTAAAGAGGTTTTGAGTTATTGAAGGGTGAAAAGTGGCACCAAGTGGTTCGTGTAATATTACACTTGGCGTTGGCTAGCCAGTTTTGCTTTGAACTTGGCTTGACACGCTGCCGCGTGTCTAGATCCTTGGGCAAGTCGGTGCAGATTTGGCGTACATTTTCCTTAAGAGCTGTAGAATAAGGTACTCAAATGCCTGATATTAGGCAAGCCGGTAGGAATCGATTAGATTATAAGAAATTAACATTTGCATGCCGAATTGTTTGGCGAGATATGCGTACCTTTATTGTTAAAATACCATCTAACTACTGTCATGCCTCAAGCAAATAAATTTTCATTTCATTTCATTTCATTTCATTTCATTTCGAGTTCTATGGACGCCACGCTACTGTTAAACAGTGATTACGACTGACGTAACGGTAACGTCTAAAATGCCGGCACTACACATAGGCCAACGCGTTGGCAAGCGCGCTGGCCCAGCCACTGGCCCAATGTGTAGAACGGGCGTTGGCGCATTGGCGGTAGGTATTTGAACGTTGGCCGGCGCGCTTGCGAGCTTGCCGCGCGGTGTCGGCAACATCAAAGGACACTTGTCGCAAGCTTGGTGCACCATCCACACATTGGCCGCGGGATCAGTTTGCCCGGAGCAGCGATCAAGAGTGCACGTTTTCTTCTTGCGGCGAATTAACACCTAACTTGACGAAATGGCGAACAATATGAGTAACGAGGAAATATTTAAATTTATTGAGCTCTATCAGAGTAAAAACTGCCTTTGGAACCCAAAAAATAAGTACCATAAAAATAAAAATGTTGTAAGTATTAAAAGTGCTAAATAAATCATCCACCACCTTCTTTTTTGCCATTTCTTTTTTATCACCCTTTTCTTGTACGCATTTACAAAGTAATTATAAGCTGTGAATAAATATACAGCTGCAGCTGTTAGCGACTCAACATCCATTTTGAATCCGTCTGCACATTGGCCCGAACCAAACCATACTGAACGACCTTTCAATGTGTGGATTACTCACAAGCGCGTTGGCAAGCGCACCGCCAGCGCGTTGGCGAATGCGCTGGCCTATGTGTAGAGGCGGCATAAGCCACGGACGTCCACTGCCGGACATAGGCCTCCCTCATAGATTGCCACAGAGTGCGATCCTGTGCAGATCACATATACTGACTCCCCGCTACTCTCACGAGGTTCACGAGAGTCACGGGCCCCAGGCCATCTTACGCTGCGCTTACTTATTCGTGGTCGCCACTCCAGGCCTTACTGGCCCAACGGGTAGCCGTTCTCCGGGCTATATGGCCTGCCCACTGCCACTTCAACCGTGCAAAACAACAGTAGCATTTTTACAACTGGGTATGATAGCAAGGAGAGGTGTCACTCGCGCGCGACACGCAAACGCAAGCGTCTTAATATAGCTTGGCAACTACGTTGGTGACACTGGCAGCCTCCGTCGGTCGCCGGTCGTGTTGGCGGTAACTTATGTAAGTAGTTACGGCTGCACATAACAAAAAGCACACATGGGAGTGTCACCAACGAAGTTGCCATGTTATAGTAACTTGCACGATGACAGTACTATACTTATTTCGGAGTACAGTACAGTTACCTTCCTTAGCGTTTTCAATAGCGTTTTTATTCCAGATTCTGTATGATAGCAATCCAAGAGATTCTCTAATCTGTGGAGATAGCAACGTAACAGCAATATTTACAAACGCACTTGGAAGACTCATTCTTCTATTGCGCTAATTATATTATATATTATTAATAAGGTTATATGATAAAATTTTCCTTGTTTACACGGGCTTGTTTTCCGCAACTCAGAGTCATGGTCATAGGTCGATGACACTACTCTTGCTAATCAACTTCTATCACGAAGTTTAGGAGATTTTCGACGTTCCAAAATGACGACCTATAAGAATAACCTGATTATCCTGTTATCTCCTATTTTCTGCTAGCCCAGAACATTCTGCATATGAACGACCGGCTCTCTGATAGTGATAAGGAGACCGTTTGTAACATACAAGAAAATTAAGCCTTAGTAAGCTGCGAAAACCGAAGATCGACAGATTACAGCTACTCAGCTGCCATAGGTCCGTAGCAATCCGAGGTCCGTTGTCAGTCAACTTAATGTTTTGGGCTCGATTTTAGGTGTTTTTCCAGCGTTTTTTTTTTATTTCATTAGTGTCCCTAGATTTTTACCGCGATTACCGCGAAAGACTATAGCAAGTGACGACAACTTTTGATTAAATCACGTATACCACCACGATACCACCTATCGTTTATAATAATAGTTAACTGTGATCATCACCGCTTGCTGCTGCCGAAACGCTCTGGAAACGATCCTCTGGTCTAGTCTAGTGTATACTAATGCCGAGCACGCAGTTTACAGCCACCTTCTTTTGTTGACCAGGTGGAGAACGTAGCGAACGTATGTACGCACGCAGTATGCGTTGCGCCCGCGTCGCTCGGCGCGCGAGAGCTGCTCACGCGTTCCCTCAACGCTCCACAGGCCATCGCGGCCGTCGTGTACGGACTAGCCCTGTGCCTGCTCTTCGCGGTATCGACCACCTTCCACTCTGTCTGCTGCTGCAGATCTGACACGTAAGTACTCTTCACAAGCACAAATTGTGTGATTAGCTGAGAGTATCGAATGGACACGCCCCTTTTCTACGAATAGGTTGGTTTAGTGTTACGAGAAATTGTATTAAATAGTTCCTATACCTTATTAACTATATGAGATGTAAAATTTCCACGATTAGCAGGCCGATTTTCGAGTTTCTATTTTTAAAAAGCTTGAATTAAAAAGTGCATCGGGTTTTGGCTGCGGTTTTCTACACTTTCGAAGGATTGTTTATCCAATACGAAGTCGAAAGTATGTCGGCAATCCCATTATACAGGGTGATTGGAAATTCGACCTATTCCTTGAAAGGGGTTATTCTAGAGCTTATTTGCAATGATTTAAGGCCAATCAACCGGGAGTCAAAACTCAATGGTTATCAAGTTATTGGACTTTTAACTTATTTTTTTTAAAACCCGATTTTCGATCTAAATCTGCTAATTGTGAAAAAACTACTTAAATTAGGAACAAATAACTGGTCAAGAGCATGTCGGACCATGCTCAGTGTAGGGTTCCATAGCCGTATCTATAAGGAAATATGCTACAGATAAAAATAAAGCTAAAAATAAACAACTGGCAAAAGGTCTTAAATGCCGTGTAGTTCGATGGCACTTAATACCTTTTGGTCGAGAAGTTTTACGGCAATAACTTCAAAACTGTTTATTCGTTACTATTCAAAATAATTTTCGTTGAATGTATTTATTAAGCGTTACCTTCCTGATTTTTTTCATATTTTTTGGATTTACGGTTTAAAAGTTAAAGGGGGGGGGACACAATTTATGCAACTTTAGGGGCGATTATTTCCGAAAGTATTCACTTAATCAAAAAAAAGTACATAAAAACCTTCTAATGTTTTTAAAAGAACTATCGAATTATGTATATCACGTTGACGTTTGCTGAAAAAAAAAATTTTTAGCTTCTGTTACATGTATGGAGTGCCCCCCCTAGATTTTTTTATTTTTATTATTTAACTAGCAAACTTAGTAGCGGCATCTACAAGATATCTATATTCCAAATTTCATCAGTATACGTTTTGTAGTTTTTGAGTAAAATGCCTGTGACATACGGACGGACTGACGGACGGACGGACGGACGGACGGACGGACGGACGGACATGACGAAACTATAAGGGTTCCTTTTTAGCCATTCTGGCTACGGAACCCTAAAAAGAGCCATCATCTAATAGCCAATAAATGGTTGATTACGAAAAATCCAAAAAACATGCCAAAACCTTTGAAAATGTTACCAATAAAAGAATTTGAAGTCAAAAGTTTTTGGTTTTAGTTCAAAATTTTGTAATTATTTGAGGCATTACTTAAAAAAAAATTACGACACTTCGCGTAAAAATTACTAAAATTAGTTCCTCAGTTCATAAGCTTTCTAAAAAGGTAGAATTGTTGACATTTTTTGCATAACTTTTTAAAATAACATTAATAATAAGAGAGGGGGTAGGGAATATCACCTAGCGTACCGGACCCTTAATCAGTTTGTTTGTGTCACTTTAGTTTATCCGTGGGTTTTGTTTGTCTTCGGTTTTTTATTTTATTTCATCTTCTTAGGACTGGAATCACTAAAAGTTGCCTTCGGTGATATTTCAATAAGTAATTTATCAATCAGTTCCCGGTTGCGTTAAGTTTGCACCTAATTTGTAAGTTACACCAAGGAAACCAGGTGCAAACTTAAGGCAACCGGGAACTTACAGATAAATTACTAACCGAAATATCACGGAAGGTTACTTTTAGTGACTTCTAACCTAAGAAGATGAGATAAAATAAGAAACCGAAGACAAACAAAGCCCGCGGAGAAACTAAAGTGACACAAACAAACTGATTAAGGGTCCGGTACGCTAGGCGAAATTCTCTACCACCTCTCTTATTATTAATGTTATTTTAAAAAGTTATGCAAAAAATGTCAACAATTCTACCTTTTTAGAAAGCTTATGAACTGAGGAACTAATATTAGTAATTTTTACGCGAAGTGTTGTAATTTTTTTTTAAGTAATGCCTCAAAGAATTACAAAATTTTGAACAAAATCCAAAAACTTTTGACTTTAAATTCTTTTATTGGTAACATTTTTCAAAGGTTCTGGCATGTTTTTTGGATTTTTCGTAATCAACCATTTATTGGCTATTAGATGATGACTCTTTTTCATTACTAATTTAAGTAGTTTTTTCACAATAAGCAGTTTTAGATCGAAAGGCGGGTTTTAAAAAAAATAAGTTAAAAGTCAAATAACTTGATAACCATTGAGTTTTGACCCCGGGTTGATTGGACTTAAATCATTGCAAATAAGCTCTAGAATAACCCCTTTCAAGGGATAGGTCGAATTTCCAATCACCCTGTATATACAGGTCTTATTCATTTTATAGTATTCGATCTATCATCGACGAGTGTAGGAATAGGATTATAATAGTCAAAGGTCTGATAAAAGCTGTCACTAATGGTTAGATTAGCCCAAGAGTTCCAATCATCATAAAACATTTACGAGGAACAGTTAAATCCAGCAAGACCTCCAACCTATTCACTTTGCGCTCACTTTTAATTACACCTTAGGGACATTTATAGGCACTACTCTGACAGAATGAGATACCTAATGGGCCTTTTGGGCCCGCTATTTCCTAACCTAAAGCACACTATAGAGCGCTATTTTGGGTACTCTTGTACCTCTAGGAACATTTTACGAACTGTTTACTATAATCTGACACTTACGCTGCGCCATTAGGAGGAAGCATCGTAAAAAGAATCGGTAAGTAGGAGGACGGCAAAGCTGGTAAAGTCATCTCAAGCCAAGCTTATTCACGCTTTGCACGAACTCAGAATGTTTGCTGGTAACGCCACAACGATAAACTATAGAAGAGAGAGGAAATGCCCTAGAAAAAAATATTCGTGCGCCATGAAAATTTCTTAAAGATAATCTCACCTAAGTGCTTGGAATATTGGCTATAAATGAACCAAGTTATTACAAAAAAGGACTAAAATATTCTATATGACGTCCTAAATTTCTTCTCGCCCTGATATGAAATCTTAAATGTAATCTCGTCCCGAATATATATTGAATCTAGGTACGTATATCACTAATAAGTTTCCCTAGCATTGCATTTACGCTTATGTGTCTACTACTTTCGGTTATGTGTGTGTAAGTGGACCACTCCACTTTTTAAGCCGTGGTTTTGTTTTTCAAATTCGTACCTGCTATCCGATGAACCAGTTTTTGAAAAATGTACGTTACGCGCTTAAGGGATTAAATACGTAAAAGTTCCAGCATTCATCATAGATTATTGTGTTTAAAAATGCTGGTAACGACATGGTGCCTAAATAACGCTCCCTTGTGGGCCATTCCACGTCGTTTCAACAAATGGGTGTGCGGCATGATTTTTGATTTGAATAAAAAAAATTGAGGATATACTTTATGGTGGCAGAAGTGCTAAACCACCGCTATTTATTTTTTTCATCTTTTAATTTTCGAGCTTTGTCCATTTGAAATAAATAGTGGGGTCTAATTCCTGCTTGTATATAATATGCTCTAACTTTTTTTTTAGAAAAGATAACGAAATAATTGTTGCTGTGTTTGATTAGGTAAGAACTGTGAATATCATACTGTATAACAAAAGTTATCTGAATTAACCACGAGCAAAATGGTGTCCATTTGAAATATACACTTAACTGGTAAATTTTTACAATGTTTTTATTTTTTCTGTGTCAACCCTGATGCATATTAAGGATAACTTTTTTCTGATTTAGAAAGTACTTGTTTTGCTTATTCTACAAAATAAATATTATCGTGTTAGGGTAATAACTTCTAAGAGAAAAATAGTAGTGAAAATTGAGAATTTCGAAAAATGGTTATGTTTGACCCCCAAAAAACGCATGTGGAAGGAAACATAAAAATCTGAATTTATTCAGAAGATATAGTCCATGTCTTCGATAATCAGATTCAGTTTAAAAAGTTTTGTTATTTTGCCTATTTTTGGAAATGTGATTTTTTTAAACTGCTTATCTCGTGCATTTTCTCTCTCATTGTATTTATATATGCAGATTAAAATATTTACGACTATAAGTTTTAAATGTATGGCAATTGATGAAAATCAATAAATAAAGCCAGACGGTTCAAGTTTACTTCATATATTTAATAATATTTATATTAAAAGAAACTAAAAACATTACATGCAAACCTTTACTACTTCGAAATTTTCTGAAGTAGAATCACGTCGCACTTTTAATTAATTTTGAGAACTGGGAACGAAACTATGATAAGAACGTATATTTTTTATGGTTCTTATATTTTTAAATCGCTCTGATAGGTACAACTCAGCTACATCGACATCTGATTCTGAGACGAAAAAGAACTTGATTCCAAGAATTTGGTTTACACAAAACTCGTACTTAACTTAAGGGGATAAAATGTTATCACTACCTGGGGTATATGTAGTCATATTATCTATT
The DNA here is from genome assembly GCA_947034925.1 of Eudemis profundana. Classification (NCBI taxonomy): domain Eukaryota; kingdom Metazoa; phylum Arthropoda; class Insecta; order Lepidoptera; family Tortricidae; genus Eudemis; species Eudemis profundana. Next base: position 6,306,392 of record OX344795.1, read on the forward strand.
TACACATAAATATCTCTATAATCTCTTGTACATGATCCTGTTTGTCTACCACCTCTCTTGTCTCATCACTCAACTGCTCAAAGGTTGACTGGAAGAGCTCTCTTAAAGGGATAAGTTCGACTTTGTACATATAACTTTATTTTGTAACCCTGTGCTTTGTATTATTTTGTGCAATAAAGAGTTTACATACATACATACATAAATACAATGAGAGAGAAAATGCACGAGATAAGCAGTTTAAAAAAATCACATTTCCAAAAATAGGCAAAATAACAATACTTTTTAAACTGAATCTGATTATCGAAGACATGGACTATATCTTCTGAATAAATTCAGATTTTTATGTTTTCTTCCACATGCGTTTTTTGGAGGTCAAACATAACCATTTTTCGAAATTCTCAATTTTCACTACTATTTTTCTCTTAGAAGTTATTACCCTAACACGATAATATTTATTTTGTAGAATAAGCAAAACAAGTACTTTCTAAATCAGAAAAAAGTTATCCTTAATATGCATCAGGGTTGACACAGAAAAAATAAAAACATTGTAAAAATTTACCAGTTAAGTGTATATTTCAAATGGACACCATTTTGTTCGTGGTTAATTCAGATAACTTTTGTTATACAGTATGATATTCACAGTTCTTACCTAATCAAACACAGCAACAATTATTTCCTTATCTTTTCTAAAAAAAAAAGTTAGAGCATATTATATACAAGCAGGAATTAGACCCCACTATTTATTTCAAATGGACAAAGCTCGAAAATTAAAAGATGAAAAAAATAAATAGCGGTGGTTTAGCACTTCTGCCACCATAAAGTATATCCTCAATTTTTTTTATTCAAATCAAAAATCATGCCGCACACCCATTTGTTGAAACGACGTGGAATGGCCCTTGTATACAAAAGCCCAGGAGAATAATGGCTATTAGTCATTTAATAATCATTACCGGTAAGATTTATTAGAATAAGCATAAACGAAATAATTACACTTAATTATGTATTTTTTTTTCCATTAAAACGCTTTGTAGCGTTTTAATGGAAAAAAAAGACCGCGTAAAAAAGACCAATGAATACATTTTCAGAAACATGCGTTTTAGATTGAGATTTTTATGGAACTGAAAATTAAAATGGCCCCACAGTTAACAAAAACAAAAATTCAAAATATCGATGTATACTCGATACCGCTAACGTATCAGAAAGTATAGATACGTATCATCGCGACCTACCTATTCAACACACTGCAAACATCAGTGGTCCCCAGTTCCAATTACTCTGATGGTTTAACAATGAACCGGCACGAAATTCGTCTAATTGAATTGTAATTGGCGGCGGTAATTGGTTGGCCCCATTACTCAGATTGGTACTTATCCCTCACTCATCTGAACTTTGACATGCGCATAAAATATTGAATTATTTTATTCAGACGGTTACAGATTCAATAATGAATTACTTTCATCGCAAAATACTTCAGATGATTCACCTATTAATGAATTTAAGTCAAGCTTAAATGCTTACCCATCCGCCAAAACCCATACTCTCATGTATATCAATATTGTACTCGTATATCATCATATGTTTATCCAGCTATTTTTACCAAAGAACAATCTAGTTTAACGTGACATTGGAAGAGAAAACGGGTTTAAATTTAATCCTTACATAAGCTCTCTTAAGGCTTCATAGGTACGTTAGTCGAGACAAGGCCGCGGCCGGGAAGCAGTTTGTAACGTCAAGTGCAGGCTAAGTATAGCCGAGAGCGTGTGACAGGGCACTAAGCTCCAACGATATTTTATTTTCACCATTTCTTAGAACATTTCAAGCAGTAATGTACGCTTATTTAATACTTTAAACACTTTTGATTTATAAAATGTGTTGTTCCAAGGCAAAAGGTGCCACATTACTTCTTGACAATGAGGACCTAGTAACATCTTTGATACCCGAAAAGTAACTCTTGCCTGGGTATGACACATACACTTTTTACCTATCCAAGTTATCCCGTAACCAGGGCCGTGTGGTATATAGTATGTATAATTACTATAGGGAAATGCTGAAACCGCAACTCTGAGCGTGGATCAAAGTCAAATTATGACCTCTCTTTGGGTTAAACACGGCCCTGTAAGAAAACTTGCAGAGATTAAAAAGTGTCGTAATTTTGCAGCAAAATGAAGCACTGGCTCCACCGGTGCGACCGCGCCATGATCTACATATTCATCGCGAGTTCCTACTTCCCCTGGCTGACCGTGGGCACGCTCTCCTGCTGGATGCTGCGCGAGCTGCGCTGGGCCATCTGGCTGCTCGCCGTCCTCGGCATCACCTACCAGCAGATATTCCACGAGAGATACAAGATGTTGGAACTGCTTCTATATCTGGTCATGGGACTCGGGCCCGCTGCAATTATTATCACTTCAAATGTACGTCTTTTCGATTGCACGCTTAACGCTCGCACGTGTTCGCTTCATAGTCTTTGTTTTTTGATGCGCCGGAGTAAAGTTGCATACAGATACCACGAATTGTTCACCCATGAGCACATACATGCGCGGCGAACCATTCGCGTCGCACGACTCGCACGCATGTCTGTATACGACCGGAATAACCATTCGTGATTAGTTGTATGATGAAATACCGGTATTGGGATCCCTAATCTATGAGTGCTTGAACTGCTTGAAGTTGGGGTGTGTCGTAATATGTAGATTAGATTAACGTTGTTAGTTGTTGATGAGTTATAGATGCGTCTATAGTGTACGGTGAAGGTCGGCAGTCCGGTGAGGTATTATACAATATCAACCACAGCACAATGACTGTATTAGCTGGGCAATCGTTTGATGTCTCGACGTTATCATGTGAATTGCATGCATTTTGTTTGTGTTCCATAATGCTTGTTCACTTGTTATTAAGTTACTAACGCAAAGTAGTATTGGATTCGTGTGCTGCATGTTTCCTTCATTAGAGTAGGTAGAGCTAACGCATTGTAAATATCTATTGTAAAACAATAAGCCTAAGTATGTATTTATATATCGTCACTACTTTGAAAAAACTCGTATCTAAAAACGTCGTAGAGAAAAACGTCAAAAGTTACATACGTACGTCATATACACTTACTGCGTTTTTACCTGGAGTCAGTGTCAGATACGTGTTTTTTTTAAAGTAATGACGATATACAATTTATGTTACAGTCCTAAATTGAAGGGTTCGACATCTTTGTCTCTGTTTTGTACGGTATAATGTTAGCGCTAAGCCGGGGTCTTTAGAACAAACTTCTATAATAGTTAAATTAGGGATGTAACGATACCGATACCGATACCGATATATCGGTATCGCCGATATATCGGTATCGCCGATATATCGGTATCGCCGATAATATACAACCGATATTTGAAGAACGCGAGAAGAATTTGCTGTATGAAAAAAATCTGCAAAAAGTAATTTCAATTACTGACTTATTTTATGTATTGATCTATTACCTTGTGCAATGACAATTACTATGTTAATTAAATCTTTGGTTCTTTTTAAAAAATAAATTTGAATTTTGATTTGACAATCTATATTTTTCTAATATTTTTACTTTACACTTTCAAGGTTGACTCTCTGGTAAATATAGCCAAGTTTTAGGTATAATAAGGACATACAAATATCTGAAGTTCATACTTCATTATTTAGCTAAGATATCGGTATCGGTATCGCCGATATTTACTACAATATATCGATATCGGTATCGTATCGGCAAAACTATGTATCGTTACATCCCTAAGTTAAATAGCTCTCCATAAAGATAGACTTATATCACAGAGGCGTAAAGTTTATTATTTGAGTCATTACTCTTTTTGCTGCTCTTTCTGGATAAATACACTAACGGCAATCCTCGTCTAGACGATCCATCCCTCTCTATTAAACTTGAATAAGACGCTGCCTTTATCTACTATATATCTATAAACGTGGCGGCCCCAAGGTGCCGAGATTACAGTAATTACGCGTACTATCGTAACGCGACGCAACACGTCTGACACGCTACCTCTAGTATCTAAATTGTCTTGGAAATACTTTATAAGAAGAACCTATTGAAATGAGAATCGTGGGTTTAGAACCTGATAGTTTCTTCCGGCATTTCTTCTCTTCTGAGCTCATATTTTTCGAAGTTTTAGTAGATTCGGACTTGTAAAAGTGCCCCTTTGGCTTACTTGCAGAACATTTTTTTAAATTTCCAATTACTTATCTTCTCTGCATATCTAAATGTAAGACATTCTTTGAAGATAGGACTATTTGAATATCTTCTTTAGCCTAGCAAATGGAAATTCGGGAACTTTATAAACTTGTAATATCATTACGGGGATGTGCGGAATGTGAACAAAGGAAATAGACAAAGCGTTTCTTGAATAAAACAATATTCAGGAAAATGCGTGACACAGATAAACGTTCGGATTAAGAGGAATAAAAGGATGTTCACCGAGTTGTTTGTATAGGATATTTCTATCTAGGCCACGGTCTTGAAAGTAAACAAATCTATATACCTATCTATTAAAATATACCGTTGTTTTAAGGCCAGTTATTTCCCTACAAGGGAATATGTACCTACCTGAAATTTAGAATAGAGGTTTTAGAACATGGTTTGCTTCCATGAATTCATTAAGCAAACTAAAATGTATGTCTCGTAATCGCTTACAATGAGGTGCTAACGAAATCACTCGCGCCGGTTATTAAATAAAAATAAATCGCCTCATTTCACCTATATCGAAAAATAAGCACCCAAGCAGGTATTATTTTCTACTGTTTTTACCCGACTGCGGCGAAGCCCAAAGGAGGGTTATGTATGGTATAGTCGGCATCACACATCATAAGCATGTTTTCGTATCTTGTTGCGGTTCATAATTCAGTATGGTGGATCTATAATTACAATCGAACATACTGTTAACTGTACATTTGCAAACGGATGTCAACTTTATTCCAACGTGTTAAGTCTATGGGTGGTCAGTTAACTGTGGCTGCGTTTGTAGGTACTTTAAAGAGACGAGAATTTCGATTTGCAGATTTTATGACGTTGCAGCGCTGCAAGCCAGTGCGCTGTCTCTACTATTAGTAGGATAAAGTGATACACGGGGTTATTTGCCAGGTATAATTACATATTTTATGTGGCTTAAGACCTTACGCCGATGTTAGTCAAACGCGTTTTTTCGCTCAACGCTCACGGTCAACCTTCGCATGTGTTACCTTACACATTAGGTATAGTCGTATTTATTTCGTTAGCGTGTTGCGTAAAGCAGTAGAAATAACGACTTTATCAAACTAGTGAAACTTTGTATACGCGGCCCGAGACGTAAACCATACCTTATGATTAATAGTCATCGACACGTTCTGGAACAATGGTTTATGTTGCTGATATAGTTTATTATACGCAATGCGGGTAGGCCATAGTGGGTCAGTAAGTCTGCTCTCATTTGTTTAAGAACAAAGGAATTCATAACATCGTGAGCGGGAGGAAGAAATTTGTCTTTATGCATGCAGTCGCAGGTTGGCGCCAAAGGCACCGCTAGAAAAAGCATAAATATAGACAATAGACATCGCATCGCATTTGTGTTGTATAAAACTTGAAACTCGAGTTCAAATAAAGTCTCTTCTATTCTTAATCGCAGTCAGCAAATTTGTTTCTTGCACTACATTACGACGCAACCATTTCTAACGTCACCATGATCGTCATTCTAGATTTCTTTTGAAATAAGCTTTTGACCATGGTCCCACATTTGGCAAGTCTATAGGTAGGATACTTTAGTGTTTTTGTTTCTAAGTTTATACAGTTTTTTAATGATTAGCATAAATTAAGAATAATTATCTTAAAAGGAAACAATGATACCAGTCTTTTTTTTTGGTGTCACTGAGTACTAAAAATCTCCAAAAAGCCGAAACACTGTTTTCTTTAATATCTTATTAGAAGAGAAAAAATTAAAAATTGTATGCCTTGAGCCAATGTCTTTTCTCCGGGCAGGCGCACTGTTTTTTTTGCTGTTTGTTTTAGATTATTAGTATGGATTATTCTCCATAGGTTGAATTATTAGTACTCAAATCCATAGGAACGAAGCTATATCAATTCGCTTCTAGCTTAGTTGTAGTAGTCTCACGTAAATGTCGTAATCACAACCATGTCCTACTTTTTGTGGAAACTAAACGAGTTTACGGACCGCTTGTACATACTTAATATTTAAACACTAAGCCAAGTCGTGGAAAGCCATCAATCAAAGTTTATAAATCTTTTAATAATGGTACGGGCTAGTTTTCGGCGAGTCGACGACTGATATACGCCTATTTGGTAATGATAGGTAAAGCGGGATATAATATTTCGAGTAAAATAGATATGCATTTACATATGTCGTATTTAGCAGTGGCGTGGCGTCAAAAATATCCTTGGGCAAGCCAGAACAGGCTTAGCTTACCTACTCTTTAGGATAAAATGCTAAATGCCTTAATATAGGCAAGCCTTAATATATGAACGCCACGTCACTGGTATTTAGATTATCTAAACTTTCTTTGTGAAAACTCTACCTTATATTTGAACCCGCTACATTCTGGGTGACCTAATAGAATCTTATAAACAAGAAAGCAAATCTTAACACTGGTGTCACTGGTGAATAATGATTTTGACGTGTACACGTCAAAATCATTATTCACCAGTGTGACAATGACCTTTATATTTAATAAGTATGATGGATGCGTCGTAAGCCAAACCTTACCCAAGATAAGTCGCTATAACTGGTTAGCCTTGCAGTATAATAATTATGAATACAAATGACTATAATACAGGGTTGGGCAGATTAAGTGTCCTAGTTTTGTACTGCCAATTTATTTAAATCTAAAGTATTTTTTCCACTATATTACTATCCCGACCATCAATCAGTCGTTCATCATGATGTAATCGTCGATCGAAGGCCTACAAAAGACAAAAAAACGTAAGATTAACAGATGCTCAGAAAAAAAACTAGAGTGCAAAAATGCAGGAAGTCGCTAGCTTGGCACGAGGGCGATGTAATTATTATTTACGATGAAAAGATGTGACGATTGCAAGAAAGCCACCACCAATAGAATTATTGTGTTTATGGTGCTTTTTTTAGGGTTTTATTCCATAAAACAAATTAGCCGTACAACGGTTTCAAAGTGCGTCGGCTATCATGGCAAGGGGTCCGATATCACCAAGAGGCAAGCTACCACTGCTGTTCTTTGATCGGTGACTAAATATTAATCAGAACTACTATAATCAGAACGTGTTGCAGGGCCATATACTACAAAATGTCTGAGAATTGTATTGAAATGACAATTATTGTCTTCGTCCAGACAGTGCCCCATTTCAATAAGCTATAACGTACGTACTCATGACTGGTGTCGAACAAATTTGGCAGATTTTGTATCTTGCAAGAATGGCCTGAACCTTCACCAGACTTGAATCCATTGGGCTTTTCGATATGGGGAAATATGTTGAGCAAGATTGGGAGCACACAGGGTATACATTTAAATTAATTCAAGCATTGGTTGGTCAAGATATATGACGATATACCAGAAGGGGTAGTGCGTGCCGCCTGCTACTCATTCTATGGTAGTATAGGTAACGTTATACTAGCCAATGGAGAGCGATTTGAGCTACTTAATTAATTTTGTAATTATAAAGTAAGCTTAAAATAAACACATGATGAATGTCGAATTTTGAAGTCTTGTTTTAATTTTATAGCTACTTTAAACTAGGACACTTAATCTGCCAAACTCTGTATAGTGACTAGCGATTTTACAATTGGTCTTTATTTTAGTGCTCATAATTTGTTTTAAGTCAAACTTTTGGTTAAACTTTACGTTACGGCCCACAATGTGTGCATTTTAAATACGGAATCCTAAAAATGCAATGTGTTAAAGATCGTGGTTCTCTTTCGTGTACAGTACAGATTATATAAGTGAACACGGTCAAAGAATGATTTTCTAAATATTTGCATATGTTAGGTAGATATATACTTGGAATAAGTAAGTATGTAGGTACAGTCACCGGCAGTATGTGACTGAGTTATCAGATTGTGACAGACGGACGGACAGACAGACAGACTCGCACAATAAGGGTACGCGCAGACAGAGCGCGGTCTGGCGTTCCGAGTTCCGCGTTCATCACGATGTCTGTAGTTGCAAATATAGAATAGAAAAACTGAATGAATTTGTTGGAGAAAGGAAATTATTGTATGATTTAAGACACTAAAAAAATCCAAGTAATTCATGAATACTACTGAATCCGCCTTGTTCTGGTCGTGTTGTGTTAATCGAGTGCACCGAATATTTTTTTTTTTAGAAGTTTCTAGGCTCTACAAAAGCAATTCTTTTTTTTCGGAAGATGAACTTTCTAGCGACATATTGCACGTACAAAGATATGGATAAAATAGAACGCAAAAAGTAGAACGCCTCGTGTGTGCGTTGGAACTCTCGAGCGGTCAAAACGGAGAACTCTGAACTTGGAACGCCAGACCGCGCTCTGTCTGCGCGTACTCTAAGAGTTCCTTTTTTACCATTTTGGTACGGAACTCTAAAAACAAAAAAAAAAGATATTATCCTACTACTGCCCTTTATGAAACTGTAGCCAAATTGGTTCCGGCTTATCCACAAATTATTTATTTGACGCGACGCCGCTATGTTAGTTACGTCAAACATGTTTTATACCAACATAGTTTGGGACGTTTGGATTAATAAATCTTTCGCATGTGACTTGGCATCGGTATGGTCGCGTGGAAGTTGGAAAATAGTTTGCATATTATGTCACAGTCATGGCGTTACACTTTAATTGCCAAGTTCGGTTCAAAATCAGTTTCTGTACGAGTAATGAGCTCTATTTTTTCTCACAATAGAAGAAACGGGGAGTGCCCAATCGTCTTATTTAAGGATTTTGCCTTAAATAAGGTGAAATTACAAAAAAAGACTTAATCATTTTATTTCCCGAGGGTTTTCAATTTGAATTTTAATTGTTGTACTTTATACATCGTCATCGTCTTATTTCTTATGACATTAGAAAGATTGAAAAGAAAAATGAAATGAGGGGGCTAAGTTTTGAAAGAGATAACTGGGGACTACGAAATGCCGTTTTGGTCCGTATATTATATGAAAACTTCGCGAGAACGTATTTTCTCTTAATAATTTAAGTACTATTATTTCCTCGCTAGGGGCGCAAACGCTTATATTTTCACAGGCTATGTATTTATTACGGGCGAGGAGTGCTCAGAAGCGGGCATGGCGAGTTAAGGCTTGAATTCAACATTAGGCCCAAAACTGGATTAACTCTTGTTACCTATGGATATTTTAAAGTAGGCAGTTACGAACGGATTAGGTACTCCTTTCCATTTTAGATTTCTCTTTATAGCTTAACTGACCATTTCAGTTGGTTAAATACGAATGAATTCTAATGGACGTATGATTCTGACATATCACATCAGACATCTGATATACACGACATGCAAAAGGCGACTGTCTGAATTAGAGTACAATCGGGCTATTCAACGCGTTTTGAATGGATGTCTCATCCGCATACTGGGGTGAATACTCTTTGCTAATGCACCTATTATCTAAATGTACGAATATTATGTAATTCCTATTGCCTCATATGCCACTGTTGATAAATAAGGATCGTACGAGCACAGCGCTATTAGGAAGCCGTTATTTTTTTTACACTGTACAAACAACCATTTAGTTGGTAAAGAGGGGACACTTGTCAAACTTTTTTAACCGGAGTCGAAATGTGGCCGTAGGGACATCTAAATTACGTAAGATAAACCTACCGTATTTAGACTTATTTGATGATTTTGATATACAGTTTGGAATATACAAAAAAAGGTCACCAATAAAAAGTTCGCCTCAAAAATATATTTTAAAGCTTTCATCGCTGGCTTATTAAAACATTTATGCTAATCAAAACATAGGTATCCGTACTTAGGTACTAATTGTGTCATTATGTTCTACCAATCACGAATGCTTACTAGCCCACCGAACGATGACCAAAATTTGCCTGTCAAGGGAAAAAACTCGTGTATAAGCGAATTTTGTTACCTTACTACGGAGGGGTAAGGGGCTTTGCAGAGGTTTCTTGCCCGCTAGGGTGCGGGGAGGGATGTTTGAAGGAAAAGTCACTAAATTTGATATAACAAAGGTATATTAACACTTGCAAAAGCTATAATAACAATAGAAAACGTTTATAAACAGGTGTATTTTTAAGTTAAAACGGCTGGAGGACCGACAAGGTACATTTGTCTGACCGTAAGGGTAAGAATCCGGCTTAAAGCTAGTATGGTATGAGCACTAGGGGTCTAAAGTGGGTTTCTGGATGTATTAGAGTGGTCGCTTTCTTTAATACTAATAACAAAGTGGTTCTATGCGCTAGGCGGTCATAGGTAGATTTAAATTAATTAATGTAATGGGCGCCACGCCTGAGGCGAATTTTAAGTAGATGCAGTCGATCTGGCTAGTTGAAAAGTAAAGTAAAAAGGGGTAGGTACGTCACCAAAAGTCCGGCACAGAGAAAAAAAACACGAGGCAGGTCACTTCACTACATTCACTTCAGCACGAGGTCGTCTCCACCTCGGCCATCAGCACCGCCGACAACGTCGTCCTTGCGCGGGCACCTTGAGAACGACCTCCTCCAACCATGGTTCACCAGGACGAACCGTTACATCAAGCGTAAGAAAAAGGGGGTAAGGTTGGAACTTGGAACCCTGAAAAATAAACACCAGATGTAAGGAAACGATAACCTTTTTACCTAATTACGAGGGATGAGATTTAAATTCTCATAAAATGCTTACCCGCGGAGGAAAATGACGACACCGGCGGCTACATTCGTACAATGTCGACTCCACGGGGTTCCAGAACAATGATCCCAAACGGGACCCTCCTCGTCAGAATACTGAAAATAAATATACCACATCACGAACGGAATCTCAAACCCAAAGAATCACTGTTTTAGGCCACGATTACTTACGGTTTGTATAAAATAAATTACGATTAGACCAAAAAGGTCGGCTGCTACGCAGATCGGAAAGAATGCGAAGAGGAAATGACAGCTGACAGCCTCAACAACCTTGCCATATGAAACGAGATTTATACCAATCAAGATATATCCTCTTCGACAGACGAACAAACCTGAAAATTAAATTCTTACTACGAAACGAAGTAGAAAAATATCAGCTACCATCTCAGCTAGCAAAAGGAATTAATTTTAAATACAATTCTTACCTTCAAAGACAAAATAAACAAGTTAATTTGCAACGGCAACACTGCCGGTTAACTTTTTAAATACAGCGTTAGTGAGGTGCAAACACGACTTCAATAGTAGGGATGTACCTGAGATTACGGTATTTTGACAAGTTAATGAAATAAAAAGAATTAAATTATTAAGTAAGGGGGTTTAAAAAAAATATACGTAACAGTACCTCCCCACTCACGTAAAATTTTGAGCACAGCAAAATTTTAAGCTGGTCCTCCAGCTTCTATGACTTCAAAGCACAACTAACCAACATTACTAAGAACTAAGGGCTCTGGGATAGAGATCCGGTAATACTAAAAAACTACTACAACACAACTACGTCAGGCTGGTACTATACCGTAACAGACTACGAGCGGTAGAGAAAAGGAATAAGACTAATCGAACCCACGCGACTTACCAGGCTATCTATAGATAGGTAGATAGTCCGTACGCAACTACTCAACAAAGCTTAAAGAAATATAGCGCGGGTGAGTAGAGCTACAACGCTGTACTACTCACCAAGCACTACTTCATTGAGTTGCTGGCGGTGCAGCGAGTAACACTAGGTTACGGGGTGCACGTCCAGCCACTACAATGGAAAAGACAGCCACTGGCCAGGTTAAATTGACTTACAAACTAGATCTTTTAAGATTTTGGACATGCCAAGATCCTAAATTCTTACCACTAACAAAATCTTCCAACTCATAAACCAGTGGAGAATATTTAGCAACTATTCTACACTTTAAATACTTGGGTGCTAACTTAGCCATATAAAACTTAGAAAGGGATGCTTCTAAGAAAAAGATTTCCTTCCAAACAATATCACCAATTTGAAATTCTTCCATCAGTCGACCTTTATTGTAAGAGCGAGCTCCCTTATCAGGTGCTTTACTCAAAGGAGACAGTACTCGGTCATAGATGACACACAAATTTACTGAGGCATCAACACGATCATCAGTAGAGGCTACTGACAAATCAAACTGTGAGGACTGCTGCGAACGTTTATGAGCAGAGCAAACATCACAAGTCTGTACAAAATTGACAACATCTTGATACATCGAAGGCCAAAAGTAATGTAAGACTAACCTCCTATAAGTTTTGAAAACTCCGAGATGAGAGACTCCTTCGTAATGACACGATTTTAGCACTGCTAATCGTTTTTCAGAAGCGAGAACCTCCTTCCAACCAAACTCCTTAGCAAGACAAAATTTAGTTTTAGAATAACGCAGTAACTTACCATCTTTAATAGCATAATTCGGACACGAAGTAGGAAACCGTTTACATTTTTCAACGAGCTTGTTGTACCAAGAGCAAGTATGTATCTCTGAGACGGGAGCCACACGAGCTAACACATCAGGCACCACAGGTTCTTTACTTTTACGATGAACGGGATCTCCAGCGGTTAAACGCTGCTCCGATGTCGATGCATCCAACAAAGGTAAACGAACCTCAGAAACTAAATCTCCGACAACCTCTGCCGTCGTAGTAAAATCCTGAAACAATTTTGGAGCAATATCAAATGCTTTCCAAAAATCAACCCCTAAAATCATGGGTGTAGTCACATCCGGTATAACATAGAATTTAATTATCCGAGTCAAGTCGCGAACTTTGACCGGTAAATTCAAACAACCACGCACCTTTGCTTGGGAATCATTAGCGGTTGCGATGTATGCAAAATCAGCACCACCGTCTAACTTAGCACCCCAAGACAAAAACAACTTATACAAATCAGATCCTAAGATACAAATAGAAGAACCTGAGTCTAACAGACCCACGAATTGAGAACCAAAAATCTCAACAGCGATATGAGGTCTATCATCCTCATAATTCAAAATGTCCCGAACCACGGAAACACTTGGCGAAACAAAAGTGTTCACCTTCGACAAGGTAGAGTTCGCAGGTACGTTATCTACAGAACTCGAAATATTTTCATTCCGGTGTCTCGGACCAGCTAGTTTAGAGGTAGCTTTAGAGGGACCCGAAGCACGCGGCGAACAATTAGGATAGTGGGGAAAGGTTACGTCTGCCTTCCCGCACTTAAAACAAACTACTTCCTTTGAGGGACAGCTCCTCAAATCATGAGAATCAATCCTGCAACGCGGGCAGAATCTTTTAATAGTATTCGACTCGACTTTAGGTCGAACCGAAGATTTATAACATAAGTCGGCAGCTAAAGAGGAAGAAGAAGCCCTAGGCGGCTCCACAAACGAATTGGCCCGCTGCCAACTATCTTCCAAAACGCGACAAACACACTTAAGTTCCTTCAAAGACGAAACGGCATTAATGGCCAAAGGCACAGAATACTCTGGTCTCACATTGATCGACACAATATCAAACTTCTCTTTATCCGACAGAGGATGTGACAATCTACTAAAATAATTTTGCATGACGCTTATATAAGTGGAAATGTTTTCATTCGAACCCTGAGTTCTATTACGAATTTCTTTAAGCAGGCGCCTGTCATAATCAAAAGGCAAAAACTCTTCCAAAAGAGCGGTAGTTAATTGCGCCCAGGACGTCACCTCAGATTTGAAACCACGATACCATAAAAGTGCATCTCCCTCAAACAATTCAACCGCAGAGGAGAACAATCTATCCTCAGATATTTGACGTGACACACGCAGTTCATCCAAACGCTGCAAAAACGCCTTTACACAAGTTTTCCCACTGTATTTCAAGTTAAGTGAACTAACTGACTGATGTTTATTAACGCAAACTGCAGGCACGGGGTTAACTTCAGGAACACTAGCCTCAGCGACTCCGGAATCCACAACATCATGAAAAGAGGCACTGGTTTTGAAAACGGAAAACAATTTATCTAATTTTCCAAGAATACGCATGAGACGATTGGTGAGCGCAGCATGTAATGATACCTCGGGCTCCGGACCGGGTGTAATTCGAGATAAACGATGAAACAAATGATTGCCTAAAGCTTGCACGCGATTCAAAGATTTTAAAGTTAAAGTCGTTTTTGGGGCAATGGTTAGCGCCTCTAATTCATCCAGCTTACAAGTTACTAGGTTAAGTTCCACTTCAACTTCACCATCAAAATCTAAAATTTCATCGGAGGGCATCTCCTTAGCTAGTTTACGGATTTGCTCACGTAATGACTTAACATCCTCAGTAGGTTCGGCGTCTCTGATGGAGACCTCATATATCAATTCGTCCTTGTGTAACAAGTTAAAAGCAATTGGCCGTTCCTCCATTATTGTAAGAACTTATCGAGCACTTAAAAAAAATAAGGTAATGTTGCTACACCAACAACAGGAAAAAATTGTAGCCGACTGTACCTATAAGTAGGTCGGGGTATAATACGAACGTTAAAGTAACAACGAAATTCAGCGTTGTTAAAAGTTAAGTAAGGAAAAAAAACTTGTAGCCGACTGTACTTGTAAGTATGTCACAGTATACTACAATAGTTAACACAACAGTTCAGTTCTGCTGCTTAGAGTTACTGATAATTAATTACTTGAGAAAAATTAAGAAAAACTAATTATGTGCAGCTGACTGTACTTTAAGAGTAAGCCAAAGCAAGTAGAAATGTTGGACCAACCAACAAGAAATTAAATTTAATTAATCCAAAAAAAAAATTTTGCTGACTGTACTTTTCAACAAAGTCAAGTTAAACCAATCCTGTACACCTTTGAAGTAAAAAAAATTAAGTTTACAGAACCTACTTCAAGTGTAACACACACAAAAAAAACTAATTGTAGGTGACTGTACTTCCAAAAAAATGACTAAGTATAATAAGTGAGAGTGACCCGAAAAGAAAAGATATTATAATTATTTTTAAGCAGAAAATACAAGTTGCACACTTAATTCACGTTAACTGTACCCTAAGTTATTTATAAATAACACCACTGAAAAGTTAATTTTAAAAGTTAAATAACAATTCACCAGAATATGATTATTAAGGAAAAGAAACTAGCTGTGTTTCCTTAGAATTGGTCCAAGTCGACTGTACTAACAAAATACTTAAGGTATAATTTAATTAACCTTGATTTCAATGTTGTAAATTATTGTATAGATATATTGTATTGTAACAAAGATACTTAAACACTGTGTTAAGGAATTAAATATAATACTAAGATGACCAGCCCATAGAACAACAAGGAATTAAAAGTAATTTTTATTTTAAGTTACAATAAGTTTTTAAATAATTAAGCGATCCACTCCTGCCTGAACTACACAATTAATAAATGTAATGATATTTAGTAGTTACAAGTTTCCAAGAAATTTGGCCCCACGTTGGGCGCCACTGTTACCTTACTACGGAGGGGTAAGGGGCTTTGCAGAGGTTTCTTGCCCGCTAGGGTGCGGGGAGGGATGTTTGAAGGAAAAGTCACTAAATTTGATATAACAAAGGTATATTAACACTTGCAAAAGCTATAATAACAATAGAAAACGTTTATAAACAGGTGTATTTTTAAGTTAAAACGGCTGGAGGACCGACAAGGTACATTTGTCTGACCGTAAGGGTAAGAATCCGGCTTAAAGCTAGTATGGTATGAGCACTAGGGGTCTAAAGTGGGTTTCTGGATGTATTAGAGTGGTCGCTTTCTTTAATACTAATAACAAAGTGGTTCTATGCGCTAGGCGGTCATAGGTAGATTTAAATTAATTAATGTAATGGGCGCCACGCCTGAGGCGAATTTTAAGTAGATGCAGTCGATCTGGCTAGTTGAAAAGTAAAGTAAAAAGGGGTAGGTACGTCACCAAAAGTCCGGCACAGAGAAAAAAAACACGAGGCAGGTCACTTCACTACATTCACTTCAGCACGAGGTCGTCTCCACCTCGGCCATCAGCACCGCCGACAACGTCGTCCTTGCGCGGGCACCTTGAGAACGACCTCCTCCAACCATGGTTCACCAGGACGAACCGTTACATCAAGCGTAAGAAAAAGGGGGTAAGGTTGGAACTTGGAACCCTGAAAAATAAACACCAGATGTAAGGAAACGATAACCTTTTTACCTAATTACGAGGGATGAGATTTAAATTCTCATAAAATGCTTACCCGCGGAGGAAAATGACGACACCGGCGGCTACATTCGTACAATGTCGACTCCACGGGGTTCCAGAACAATGATCCCAAACGGGACCCTCCTCGTCAGAATACTGAAAATAAATATACCACATCACGAACGGAATCTCAAACCCAAAGAATCACTGTTTTAGGCCACGATTACTTACGGTTTGTATAAAATAAATTACGATTAGACCAAAAAGGTCGGCTGCTACGCAGATCGGAAAGAATGCGAAGAGGAAATGACAGCTGACAGCCTCAACAACCTTGCCATATGAAACGAGATTTATACCAATCAAGATATATCCTCTTCGACAGACGAACAAACCTGAAAATTAAATTCTTACTACGAAACGAAGTAGAAAAATATCAGCTACCATCTCAGCTAGCAAAAGGAATTAATTTTAAATACAATTCTTACCTTCAAAGACAAAATAAACAAGTTAATTTGCAACGGCAACACTGCCGGTTAACTTTTTAAATACAGCGTTAGTGAGGTGCAAACACGACTTCAATAGTAGGGATGTACCTGAGATTACGGTATTTTGACAAGTTAATGAAATAAAAAGAATTAAATTATTAAGTAAGGGGGTTTAAAAAAAATATACGTAACAATTTTGGCATAGTTGTAAGGAATGGGGTTTTAAACGACATACTAAAAGTACTGATGGGTGGGGGTGAAGCTAACGGGGGGAGGGGGGTGTAAAGGTCCCTTTTTTTAGTTTTTTGCAAAAAAACTCGTAAACTGTGGCCTATAGCTAAAAATAGTCTGAAACACAAATAATGTACGTAAAATTCTCTACAAAAAAGATGTAAACGTTTTTTCTCTGGGATCAATACTTCATGAGATATAGATGGAAGTATATGACCAATAAAGAAAACACATTTGTTTAAGTACGGCACGTATATTCCTAAAGATAAAATCCCTAATTATTGTCTAAATCTAAAATATTATCATAATCATCGTCGTCAGCGGTTACTTCGATAGGAGCTCCGTTAGTGCATGAGCCGGAGCATACACCGCAGACATTGGAGCAGGGAATTCCAGCTTTCCGGCAGCCACATCGCATCCCACATCCCGTCTTACACCGGCAGAATATGGTTTTGAGAATTGAGTCAGGTGCCACTGGGTCGTCGGTTGTCACTGGCTTTAGGATGCCATCGTCTCCTATCAAGTCGACATCCTCCCCAATAACAACAGTTGGATGTAAGGCAGCCATCTCCAACCCGCACCTGACAATAATGCCATCAGCATCTCCTGTAGCAATGGTTGTTCCAATCCCTGCTGCTGTCATCTTCTCGGCAAGGAACTGAATCAGCCTTGTTTTATTGTTTTCGTTAGCGAAGAAATGCTCCTGTGGAATGGTGATGATTGTATTTTCATTAAAATTAATGTCGACCGAAGTTTTTGTCAGACCTCGTCGCTTCTGCTCTGCTCGTTTAGTACTGTCGACATCACCATAACCATCAAAAATCACTTTACAATTTGGGCCGTAGTGTTTCTATACATAAGTAATATATTGATGGCAAATCGAAGAAACGCTGGAGGACGGTTTCCATTTCATACGGTGCAGTAGAAAACCACCATTTACTACTTTGAAGCTTTGATGTAGATCAAGAGCAACGTTGTTCTCTGCTGGCACAATACATCGTAGAGTGATGACTTCTTCCCCTTTCGTATTCCACCCTCGAAGAACAGAGCCATGGGGAATGGAGTCAGTTCATAGGTCAAAAGGTCTGCAACATCTTCTTCGTTCTTTTTAGCTATGACAGTTCTTTGGAAAATTGTCAGAGGGTTAATAGTAACTGTCTCGTCATTGATTTTAATGCTACTGCTCATACTGGCAAGTGATAAAACCACGTTCTTCTTAGATCCTGGGAAATTCTAAAGTAAACTGCCACAAAGCCCTAGATATTGGAAACAAAACAATGCAAAGTTTCACAGGCAGCAAATTCAGTGACATGAAGTCGACTTGATAGGAGACGATGGCATCCTAAAGCCAGAGACAACCGACGACCCAGTGGCACCTGACTCAATTCTCAAAACCATATTCTGCCGGTGTAAGACGGGATGTGGGATGCGATGTGGCTGCCGGAAAGCTGGAATTCCCTGCTCCAAGGTCTGCGGTGTATGCTCCGGCTCATGCACTAACGGAGCTCCTATCGAAGTAACCGCTGACGACGATGATTATGATAATATTTTAGATTTAGACAATAATTAGGGATTTTATCTTTAGGAATATACGTGCCGTACTTAAACAAATGTGTTTTCTTTATTGGTCATATACTTCCCTCTATATCTCATGAAGTATTGATCCCAGAGAAAAAACGTTTACATCTTTTTTGTAGAGAATTTTACGTACATTATTTGTGTTTCAGACTATTTTTAGCTATAGGCCACAGTTTACGAGTTTTTTGCAAAAAACTAAAAAAAGGGACCTTTACACCCCCCTCCCCCCGTTAGCTTCACCCCCACCCATCAGTACTTTTAGTATGTCGTTTAAAACCCCATTCCTTACAACTATGCCAAAATTCGCTTATACACGAGTTTTTTCCTATGAGTTTACTTCGTTTGGTGGACTATACGAATCGATAATATAATTGTAAATTGTCTATGGCAGAAATTCGTGTCCGTCAAGATAGCGTACATCGTAAAGATATTCAGAATCTAATGCAGCCAATAAATAGTACCGACGAAATACCTAGGTGAAAAAAATAGTACCAACCAAACCGTTCCAGAGATACAAACGGTGTACGCCAGCTTGACGCCCGGTAGCGTACACCGTGAACCGGCCTTATATTTCAGAAAGTTTAAGGGTACTATTTTTTTCACCTAGGTATTTCGTCGGTACTATTTGGGTACTATTTATTGGCTGCATCAGATTCTGAATATCTTTACGGTGTACGCTATCTTGACGGACACAGAAATTCTAATGTCTCAGTCCCAGGGCAATTAAATTAAAATTGTATCGAATCGATAAACTTCTTTTTAACAGGGGGTGCTAATATTAGACGCTATCTAATGTTTACTTATCGCCTAACTACTCCTTCAATTTGTTTATATTAGTTTACGTTATGTTTATTTGGATGCGAGTTTGGAAACAGTAGGTACCTACTACCTGGTATCTACGTATTTTCACAATCTTATTTCCATTCACATGTTCGTGAATAAATCAGTATGTTGCTTGTCGTTTCTTACCCACTTTTAGCCCTCGGATATTGGAATTTAAGATATTACCCACGTTCGTTGAATTAACTTCTTATCGAATTTTGTAATCAGAGAGTAACAGTTTCGTAAACGCCTTATTGGAACATTGGCGCTAATTGACTCGAATTTCAAACTTTACTTATTTATATACATACACACACAGTTATGCATTAAATAGCTACTGCCAATATTCATTCACCTGCCCTTATCCCTTTATTTTTTTACATCTATACTACTAGTACTCGTTAGTTATTATAGGTGTTTGATTTTTCTTTAGCTTATCGTAGTGTCTCAGTGCTAAGCAAAGGTCTCCCACTTGATTTCCAATCGTCCCGTCATCTTCGCAACCGGTATTTAATATAAGTGTTTGATTTTCCAGCACCACATCCCAGCCATGTCAGACCTGAAGCTCGGCGGCCTGCTGTACCTGGTCGGCGTGTTCTTCTTCAAGTCTGACGGGCGCATCCCCTTCGCGCACGCCATCTGGCACATCTTCGTGGCGCTAGCGGCCACGGTGCACTACCTGGCCATACTCCGCCACCTCTTCCCAGAACTAAAATCTCAATGAAGACTGCCCCATTAACCTATTGAATCTCGGAGCTCTCTAAGGCTGGGTCCACCAGAGCTGTGAGAGGTAGCGCAGCGGTGCGCGAGGAAGATTACGCTTATGCTGGGTTTCGTGGAGCGGGGTTAGTAGTGTTGGTAGGTCTAGTTTACCAAAAATCGGGGCTACGTGCAATAAAAATTAGGACTTTGGTGTTCAAATCGGAAGAGCATACATACATTGAAGATTTGATGCTTAAAAAATACGAAAGCGTCATATTCACGACGCTAAAGAAACAAAGATGTGATATAACGGATGTATAGACTGTCCGAAAATCGGAACGTCCAGTTCAAAACGGGGCACCAGGTGACTCTAGAAATGATTGGTGGATTTTTTCCTCGCTTATCTACCTCGCGCAGCTTCGGTGGACGCGCAGTCTAAAGCTATTTTTGTATACGAGCCGGAGATTAAATAATTGACGCGCGCCGATCGGTTTTTGTGAGCCGACGCTTAGTAACACGGCGACCCGTCTCTTTCGCGCTGTGATAAATAAAAAGAGATGTAGGATGTTCGAAGACTAAAATCGGTAGCGTAATTTGTGTCTTAGAGTGCGTGAGAAGAACGTCGTAAGCGTGATGGAATTCGTATTACTTATGTTTTGAGCCGATTTTATTAGATTTTGAGAGGTGCAGGTAAATATATGTGTCATCTCATCGGTATATCAGTTAGTTCGATTTTTATGGTAATTATTCCTAAATGCATTATATTTCGATTTTACCTGGACATCGTGCACATATCCTCTAAAAGTAGGATCAATCAACGAAGCGCCGCATTTTTCTCAAATCGATATCAATCACAACTCTACATTTACCAGTCATAACTTTACATTTCTAATCCTTGCGTTCTATTCTTCGCGGAAAATGTCGCAGTTATTGTCGGCACCAATGCCTCGTTGATTGGAGTAAAGTGGCCGACAAAGACTCGCCCAGCTATTTCGTCTCCGGCTCTTAGGTCACCGACTGTAGGCTAGATTAGTGTCTATTAGGTAGTTGAGTAGCTAAGCCAATGTACGCCGTGAGTTGTACGCCTTCCTGCTATTTGGCACCGGTAGTAACGTGCTCTTCTAAAATGTCTTTGCTCTAAGGGATTTCAGTGGCGTATATGTCGTTATGCTGCTAAACAGTCGTCGGGGGCCAGGATATACCGAATTCTGTGCTATTCTGTAATTGCAGGAATTTAGTACAGTTAGCGGTAATATGTCACAAGAATATCTAAGTGCTTAAAAAATCTAACACATTTACGGCTACAGCAGGCACACTTTCGCACTATATATAATAGAACGGGATATGTAGTATTTGTCACGCGGCAAACAATCGCGTATCACAGTAAGTAGTGCTCGAGGATTTTCTGTTCATATATATTTGTTATGATCTCTGCTGGATCATATATTGTCGATGACTGTACCTTATAAACGAGTGTATGAAGTAATTTGACCCTGACTTGACCCGTTTCTGCTTTCACAATCTAATATGATATATTAATTAGTGCTAAAGTTTATCTGAAGAGTCGACATCCGCCGCATGGTGCAATGTCACTATCTCGCCTCTCTCGTTAACTATGTCTTTGATATATACCTAACAAATAAGCTACGCGATTGTCACGTGCCAATTATCCATCTCATTGTGCCTGGTAATGTCCAATACATTTTCATTTCAGACATCGGCAACTGTCATATCTCTGCCCGCTCGGCCACCGTAACCGATGTTAGAGTTAGACCACAGAATAAGTAGATAATAGTCGGAGATCGGACAAATTTGCGTCATCGCTCCTAAAAAAATGTGGACATGACTCCAAAATATAATCAAATAATTAATTTCTTACCTGAAATTTAATTTTGATAGTCAAAAAATACACAGGTGTGTTACAATGTACATTTATTAAAGAAAATAATCTGTATACAGGGTGATTGGAAATTCGACCTATTCCTTGAAAGGGGTTATTCTAGAGCTTATTTGCAATGATTTAAGTCCAATCAACCGGGGGTCAAAACTCAATGGTTATCAAGTTATTTGACTTTTAACTTATTTTTTTTAAAACCCGCCTTTCGATCTAAAACTGCTAATTGTGAAAAAACTACTAAAATTAGGAATGAAAAAGAACCATCATCTAATAGCCAATAAATGGTTGATTACGAAAAATCCAAAAAAAATGCCAAAACCTTTGAAAATGTTACCAATAAAAGAATTTAAAGTCAAAAGTTTTTGGATTTTGTTCAAAATTCTGTAATTCTTTGAGGCATTACTTAAAAAAAAATCATGACACTTCGCGTAAAAATTACTGAAATTAGTTCCTCAGTTCATAAGCTTTCTAAAAAGGTAGAATTGTTGAAATTTTTTGCATAACTTTTTAAAATAACATTAATAATAAGAGAAGTGGTAGGGAATTTCACCTAGCGTACCGGACCCTTAATCAGTTTGTTTGTGTCACTTTAGTTTCTCCGTGGGCTTTGTTTGTCTTCGGTTTCTTATTTTATCTCATCTTCTTAGGATAGAAGTCACGAAAAGTAACCTTCCGTGATATTTCGATAAGTAATTTATCTGTAAGTTCCCGGTTGCCTTAAGTTTGCACCTGGTTTCCTTGGTGTAACTTACAAATTAGGTGCATACTTAACGCAACCGGGAACTGATTGATAAATTACTTATTGAAATATCACCGAAGGCAACTTTTAGTGATTCGAATCCTAAGAAGATGAGATAAAATAAGAAACCGAAGACAAACAAAGCCCACGGAGAAACTAAAGTGACACAAACAAACTGATTAAGGGTCCGGTACGCTAGGTGAAATTCCCTACCACTTCTCTTATTATTAATGTTATTTTAAAAAGTTATGCAACAAATTTCAACAATTCTACCTTTTTAGAAAGCTTATAAACTGAGGAACTAATTTCAGTAATTTTTACGCGAAGTGTCATGATTTTTTTTTAAGTAATGCCTCAAAGAATTACAGAATTTTGAACAAAATCCAAAAACTTTTGACTTTAAATTCTTTTATTGGTAACATTTTCAAAGGTTTTGGCATGTTTTTTGAATTTTTCGTAATCAACCATTTATTGGCTATTAGATGATGGCTCTTTTTCATTCCTAATTTTAGTAGTTTTTTCACAATTAGCAGTTTTAGATCGAAAGGCGGGTTTTAAAAAAAATAAGTTAAAAGTCAAATAACTTGATAACCATTGAGTTTTGACCCCCGGTTGATTGGACTTAAATCATTGCAAATAAGCTCTAGAATAACCCCTTTCAAGGAATAGGTCGAATTTCCAATCACCCTGTATACGAGCGATGACGCAAATTTGTCCGATCTCTGGTAATAGTATTACGTACAGAAGTCTCTCTAACAAAACTGTCGTTCGGGTCGGACCATCGGACGGAACGCACCGAATTCGACCGTCTCCCTCTATCGCATAACGCGTGCTCTTTATGGTCGCTTAGCTAAGGCCCCCTCGCGGGGGCCACAAGGAGTGAGCCACTCCTGGTTTGTTATAGATGGACATTTTCATTTAAAATCTACCATAATATCTAGCAGTTAGTGGTCGTCTCAAAACTGACGATTAGTGTCAACCGGCATATATTTCGTCACAAACTGACAGTTTACACGGTATTTAAACATAGGTTTCGCCAGCCGCACATTTTTAAATAAGAATGCCCACTCTCTAGTTAGCAGTCGGCGTACTACTCACGGTCTACGGCACATTTGGCCAAATAACTATAAGCGATCGAATCGTTTGTATATTTTGTTAAATATTGTTAAAATGTACTATTGTTGTAGTCGTAGTATCTCCGAATCTCGAGACCAATTCAACCCTTTTTTATAGTATTTAACGTGTATTGGGGTTTTTAGAAACATTTATATACCTTATATGATCCAATTTTTCAGCAGTCTTTTTATACCTCAATGTAAAGTCCTCCTTAGGACGTTCGTTGTGTCACGTGTGTCTATCAAGTAATATTAAGAAGTTCAATTTTTTTTACCTTATTTATTGTATTGCTTGTAATTTTTAAGGATTGCTCAATCTTTTAAGTAATTAGGTGATTCACTTTTCAATCAAATTCTGGTCTAATTGCTTTTGGAATTTGTAAATAACAGTGGCTTAGCTTTCATAAACTTATTCTATATAATAGGAACAGGAAGAGAGCGTTCAGATACTAAATCGTATAGCGCAATTTTCGCAAATCTGCTTTTAATTGAACACATTATCAAGATGAATATAATTCGAAATTGGTTTAAACAAATAAGCACGTGAGACATGGTTATCATTGTCAGTCATCATGTTTTTAGGAAGTCTTAATGATTTGTTTCCAGGGCCGCACTGGTCATATGGTCAAGGTGGCGTTTCTCGACCGAGTTTTAGCCTACGCAGGCCTCCT
The DNA here is from genome assembly GCA_947034925.1 of Eudemis profundana. NCBI lineage: Eukaryota > Metazoa > Arthropoda > Insecta > Lepidoptera > Tortricidae > Eudemis > Eudemis profundana. The sequence continues at coordinate 6,330,827 of OX344795.1, forward strand.
GCCTCATAAGTATCTATCTAAACTTATCCAGGTTTGTGGGGAGCCCTTAAAATGATAAATCCACCCTCTTCAGGCCCAGTCCGTCCCTGGTGTTCAGCAAGCCACTGGTATTACAATAAACGTTCTATTCGTTGGCAGTATGTGTACCAAAGGAGACTGGTCATCTTAGCACCGCATTACCGTATAGTTTAAAAACAATGGGTCTGTCTACTGAACAAACGGGTATTTGTACTTCCAAACAATAGACAGTGTGTGACCTTTAACTTCAGTAGCTTGCTCACTGATGTGATGGCACAGTTAAAGGATTGCATATAATCAGTAGGAATATAGATATTTCTAATGATTACTTATTCTCGTATCTGTTTTTAATATAAATTAGCTGTTTGTTACCTTAGAGTAAAAAACGAAATGATGTAAAGATGATATCCTACGCACCGTCAAGATATGCAACGTGCCTTTTTGAGTTGTTCTTCCATTTAAATATTATGTTAATATCACTCCTGAAGAACATACTGCCATGATAAGAATTCTCCAATTGTGACCGTCCAAATAAGAAGGGCATGCCAGCGTCACTTAGTCACTCCAATATTATTTTGAATTCTTTGTAGTAAGATTGAAAATTTATGAAAAAATTTGCTCGTTACCCCATTTATATCTGTTTCTGTGAAACTATGATTCATATTTAACAATATAAGTATTGATGGTAGTTTCGTTGGGTAACAATCAAAGCTCATTAAATGCACTTAGCGAACCACAAGGTTAGTCTTCCTTATTACTTTTCCAATACGGTTGATTATGCCTTGAGATTTTTTTGTAGGTAATCGATGAGTTTTTATTTGTGAAACGATGTGTGCTTTTTCTTGTAATGCAACATATGTGACGGAGGATCAAATCCGTTTGACATGCCCTTTTGATTTGAACGTTTAATGTGATGATTAAAAGCAATTGTAACTTTCACTAACATAAAATTAAACAGAGCGATCTCATATTGATATTTGTAACCCTATCTAGCATTCGCGTATCCAGATAGCAAGAAAATGTATCTACAGTAATATCTAGTCATACAATTTGCTGCAATGATCCGCAAATTTATTTGAATCTGTGATTGTACATATTATATGGATTTTTATTTTGCTATACAGGTTATATTTTTATTTATTGTGACTCTACGTCAGGTAGAGTACAGATTGGCAGTTAGTAATAATTTGAGGAAAGTTACTCGGACAAACCCTCTACAATGTAGTTACATACTTTAACTTATAATCATATAATGTACAGTCGCGATCAGATATATCTGAGCTGTCAGTGTACTCATAAATATCTGAACACGGCTCTAATGCTATGAAAATAGAGCCGTGTTCAGATATTTATGAGTACACTGACAGCTCAGATATATCTGATGGCGACTGTATCTAAAAAGTAATGCACTCACCATTAGGGCATGGAATACCGGTATTACTAATATGGGCCAATACCGGGATTCCGGTATTATCCATACAAAAAATACCGGTATTGCATGCCCTAGTCAGCATTAGACGTGCAGTCTTAAATTTATAAACGACCTCAATAACAGCATGTAGTCTGGAATTAAACCTATGGAATATAATTATGTATAAAAATAAACCCACTTAGACGAAGTTTGTTCTACATAGTATTCATTGAGGTCGTTGATATTCGTCTATTGTTATGTTATGGTGTTGGTGTGTGTTCATATTAAACACAGTGACGGAACATATCGATGACTGTCTCAACCTCGTGTCTCAATATGGCCTTTATTACTTGAGTGATTAAATATCATCACATTTAAGATAACTAATGCTCATTAAATAAGCGAAATAAATTCGCATAATTATCAACCATATTTCCCCTGTGGTATGGTTGATATTCGATCAATTGAATTGTTTCAATCAGTTTTGTCATCAGGTGATATGAGGTTGGGTAAGTAGGTATAATAAACCGTGCGAGACTATATAAAAAATGTAAACATATTCACATCATAATATTCTGTCACTATGTGTGATAGTAAAAATGGTTAGCACTTCAGCAGTAATAAGAGCTAGTAAGTAAAGCGTTCATTATGATCTAACTATATGATATTGGCACAAGAGCGAGTTTAATGTAAATATTTCTGAATGCTTCACTCGCTATGCTAAGATAATATTACTGTTGACCATAAAAACCATGGTGTTCACATTTTTTATTTTGTTTCGTGTACTTATTTTACATCGACGTGTTAAAGATACTATTAAGATTTTTGAAATGTTGATGCCCTTTATATTTTATTTAAGTTTGGCTAAAATTATAAAAAAATATATGTATCGCCGGTTATTCAAGGTTGTAACAGGGTAATTTGGTATTAATAATACGAATTACTATTAGAAGCACAAAATTGTATGAATATTTGATTGTACCAGGTTTGGTATGTGTTTTATCAATTCGATATCATGAATTTAATTAATAAGTAGCATTTTTAATTTCGATGGATGGGCCTTCGTAACAACTGATACCTACATGTAACTCGTGATCCTGATTAGCAGGGACCGCAACTTTGGTGCCGATGACAGACGTACGACGTCAAGCTAAATACAGAGTGTTGTTATCTAGATTATATACACTTAATCAAATAACAACTTATTAGCCTCTTTAGTTTACTGATATTAAAATTTGAGTTAAGAGTTTTCCACGTACTGGCCACGTATAAAAACATAATTGTCTTTGTCATGTTAAAACCAAAATTGTGGGAAATGACAACCAATTTCTGTTTAATTATTTTTCATTGGTAAAATATAACCGAAATATTATTGCTTCGCTATGGAATCGTATTTGCAGAAATTTCCTTTTCTTATTTTACAAAATGAAAAAATGTACTGCTCCTGCTGTGACCAATATTTAACAGGAAAAGCAAGTAATATAGAGAAACATTTGAAAACAAAAAAGCATATAGAACGAGAAGGAGGAAAAATGACACAGCATGATTTCAATATGGATTTAACAAAATTTATGATAGCTTCGAATATACCCTGGAATCAATTAAAAAATAAGAACTTTTCCAATTTTATTGAAAAATGCATTAGCGGAAAATATGCAAATAATGTGAGTATACCGACAGAATCGAACTTAAGGTGTAATTTTTTACCAAAAACATTTCAAAAGACTTACGCTTCTATACGGCAAGATATAGGTAATTCATATATTTACGTAAGTGTGGATGAGACACAACAGACTTCAGCAAAAAATTGCAAATGTGATTGTCGGAGCTCTTAAGGAAACCAACGCGAGCAAACCACACCTTATCGCTTGTCAAGTTCTGGCCAAAACCAATAATGTTACTATTAAAGAATTAGTGATTAACTCGTTAAACAAACTGTTTGAAAGTGATACTTATCATGAAAGAGTGGCATTGTTTCTCACTGATGGAGCTCCGTATATGTTAAAAGCAGGCCGCTCACTAAACGACATTTTCCCAAATTTAACACACGTAACATGTGTAGCCCACGGGCTAAACCGTGTTGCAGAGAAAATTAGAGAATTATACGATGATGTTAATGAATTAATAGCAAGTGTAAAATTAGCATTTTTAAAATCGCCCTCAAGAATGTCAGTATTGAGACAACTTTACCCTGACATACCTCAGCCACCACGGCCCGTTATAACACGCTGGAATACGTGGATTGAGGCGTGCATGTACTACAGGAAGTATTTTGATGAAATCACTAATGTTATTAATGCTTTAAATGAACAAAATGCAGCCCAAGTGAGAAGAGCAAAGTTAGCAATTCGTAAACCTAACGTAAAAGAGAACATATTTTTCATAACAGAACATTGCAGCATCTTGGTTGATTCTACTAGACATATACAAAATTCATCTTTGGCATTGAGCGAGTCGTTGCGTGTGGTTAAAACTGTTACCGCAAAATTATCTAAGATTATGCTACATGAAAAGGGAAAAAACATATACAGAAAACATAGAACACTATTAAAAAAAAATAGTGGATTACAGATTATGGAAAATATGGCTGATCTGAACAACCACAGGGAAATTAGTCTCTATGAACCCTCAGAAAAAATGAACTTGTGGCGTTTATTCAAATATGCTCCTATTACGTCCGTAGAGGTAGAAAGATCTTTCTCAATATTGAAGTGGATTTTTACTAGCACGCGATGTAACATGACTCCTAGTAGTTTGGAACAGATTTTGATTATAAATTTTGAATCGAAGTACAATAACTAAAGGATATCAGACTGGTACGTTGTGCTTATTAAACTCATATAAACGCTGTATGTGCAAGCGTCCATAGGCTACGGTGACCATTTATCATCAGACTGGGCGTGTACTTGTTTACCACGGACGATATTTTTTTTGACAACCCTGACCCTACCGGGTTGGTCGCGTATTTTGTATGAAGCTTCCCGCTACGCTGTGGTATTAGGGTTATATGTGGACTATATGGTGATTTTTCTCCTAACTGGCAGTTAAGAGAACAATCTTTAATCTATACAAAAAAAATACATACCATATTAATTGTCACTTTTCTGAAGTTTTGGTAGATATTGTCGTTAAGGACGTAAAATATGGGTGGAAGTAATTCGATTCCCAAGTCATTACGAGAACTTACAATTAGGGTTTCTGCTCGAGACTTCTCGAACTCGAGACAACTCGAGAGTTTCACCTCCATTCGAGACGAGAAATAAATAGCTGACTCTCGAGACTCTCGAGTTCCGGCACAAACGAAATAAGGGCTAAAGTCAGGCTCGCCATTTTTTGGCTTTTAACAATGATAAACATTTGAAACGTTACACTCTGTATATAACACAGTGACACCGTGTATATATCACAGTGACACCCAGTATATAATCACAGTGACACCTGCTACTTGACAGCTAACAATTACCGAATGACAAAATACGCACACGATTGGCGGCAGAATAGTTGCGCCCATTTTGTGAATGACCAGTTAGGTTTTATTGCCCCCTTTTTTTTTATGGATAAAATGAAATATTTTGCTTACCTACTGATTGCTTACCAAAATTTGATTAATTGTAGGTCGCTTAATGCAGCTCAAATACTCAATTTGCTGACCAAAATAATTTAGAGCAGTTCAGTATATCATTAATTGCAGACAGATTTATAAATGTTTGCTAACCATAAGTTGCTTACCAACTAGCTATTTTGGCTGACCAAATACATATTTCTGCTCACGCTCATATGAATATTTTGGTGATCGATTAAATGATACCCTTTTTATTTGTTTTTTATTTTATTTTCAACAATAATTTACAATTTCTTACTAAAGACTCGAGAGTCGAGACAACTCGAGAAATTGGAGTCGAGATTTCTCGAAACTCGAGAAAAATAATGAGGCGAGAAACCAGAAACCCTACTTACAATGGAGTGCATTGCTAGAATATTAAGTAGAAATCTTAATTCTTACTTAGATGAAAATAATGAATACGATTTTGATGATAAAGTATTTCTTGACACTTATTGTTTTAGATGTTAAATTTTCGAGGATGGGTTCGGAATCTTGGATTGCCAGAAGTTTTGCGGAAAGAGCTATTTTTAAAGTCATTGGCGTCATTTCCATCAAAAGAAATTAATTTAGATGAAGAATGGTTGATCGTCAACAACATTTGCTCCAGGTGCGGTTATAGGAATTATGACCAGTGCGACGCTAATTTTGGTAATTGGCGAGAGGTTCAAGAACTATTTTGCCCTGAATGTACGTGTGAAATGTATAAAAAAAAATCCTTCCGTTAATATGTTGTTTTATTTACACGAAGAATAATATTTTTTGTTACAATTACATTACTGTAAAAAAACGAATAAAAATAATACTTGCATCGTTTTTTAATGTGAACATTATTTTTTATGCAAATAATTCTTAATATTTCATTATAAAGAATTGAGGTATTGCAATGTTATTAAAAGAACATCCTATATCGGACTAAACGTCATACGTCAGTCATCGGCACCAAAGTTGCGGTCCCTGCTGATTAGGCTGTAAGGTTCTTACTGCTAGTATTCCAATTTAAGTCTTATGACTTACCTATGCCATAGAGTTCATATTCTATGTTAATCTACATTGCAGTTGAAACCGGTAACTCTAGGTTACGATTATATAGTTACCTAAACAGAGTGCAAAGTATTGTAAGAAAAATAATGTTATTTTCTTCCATTGTAAATATGAGCCTACTTTAACCGACATTACGTATTTTAAAATGTGTAGTTCTACATAAATAAGTAAAACGTTACATTTAAACTTGTAAGAACAAATAATCTACATACATATAATATTGGGTTTTATTTTTCTCGCGTATAGCCAGTAATGTCTGATTTCCAGTAAATGTAAATAACTCGTTTGTATGTTATCCTATTCTATCAACCGATTCCAAATAAAAGAGAATTTTCTCACTTAAGCTTTCCTTTTTAGACGGGATAAAAAAATCAATATAGGTACATAATTATTTTATTGTATAAGCTCCAAAGTAATCCTGTATGTGTAAAGATTTTGAAGGCCATTGTATATACAAAACTTAATTTTGTATTTGTTCTGTCTAAATTATCAAGATACAATTACCACGCAAAAGTTAACCTTAACACTTCAAAATAAGGTATGTTATCCAGTAAAAGTTTAGGGTTATTTACATTGCTGAGAATTTTATTCAGTGAATACATACCTACTGTAGAAATATTTTGCAGTAATTTATTATGTGTCAAATGGTGGTTTATTAGCATTTTGCAGCTCTCTCTGCTGTTCAGTATATCATAAAGACCTTAGAATTCGTAGACATTTCTTCTACAAGTATAAAGTAGGGTATTATAGTAGCTTTATGGCACTTTGTTGTGAATTAAAATGTTAAGTCTTCCCCAAAATGTTTATTGGGTAGTTTACCTTTAGTACTTTGGGTAAACGCACTGCGTTTTTGTTTATCTTATGAATTCTTATAAACGATTCTTCGAGTGACTCCACTTTTAGTATTATTATACTAAAAGTGGAGTCACTCGAAGAATCGTAGTCGTTGATATACGTACTCATTATAAAGGAATACACTGCTTAATTAAGTCTGATATTTCAGACTTAATTAAGCAGTGTATTCCTTTATAATGAGTACGTATATCAACTGTAAGCATGTCTTTAGACCAAGTTGAATAAGCCCCACATCTAGCATTCCTTACTTCCTTACATAGGCTGACATATAAACAAACCTACATTGTGAATAAAAATGGTTCTAAATTAGGCAGAGATATTATTATTACTTAGGTCGGTACTGTTAGTAAACTGTCATTAGATCCAATTGTCTTGTTTCCTAATAAAAATAAGCTGATAGTTTTAACCAATATAGCCATTTTGATGTGTTAGAGGTCTTTAACTTATTGTGAGGTGTTCGATGTATGGTCTCTAATTGTTGTAGTCCGTAAGAAGCGTATTCCGTAGAGTACATCTGGATATTAGGAGTAATGTCTCCCAGTGATTCTGTATAATTTTCTAACATAGGAGTAGCATGTTGCATGAAAGTTACCTTTGATAACGGACCCCGGTATAGTTTTGTAGAGGTTTTTGGGAACTCATTAAAAATTTACAATGGTTTTAGTGTTTTATTTCACTTAAATGTATTGTACAAACGGTACTTAAATACGTAATGAAAATATTGTGATATTCCTAACGTTATAAAACTTCAATAAATACGAATACCTATAGTTACGCACTAGGCGCCTTACATTTTGGATACTGTCTTAATGCCCAAGATTTCCAAGCTCTTCTCCATAACCCTGGCAGTGACTTCACACAGCATTAGTCTTTCATAAATTATCTTAACAATTTTCCCATCTTTGTCTTTCTCAACACAGTAACATTTGTCATAAAACTCTGTAAATGCAGACGATATTTCATACAAATATTCGCAAAGAGTATGTAAGTACAGGTCATTGGCCACTTTGAGAATCACCTCAGGGAATCTGAGGAGAACTTTGCCAAGTTTCAACTCTGTCTCATGAGATAATTTGAAGCCAGATTTCGCTGTTTCCGCTAACAATGTCTCAATAGAGACCTGAGCCGTGCGGGCTATGGATCTGATGCGAGTGAGGGCGTACAACAAGTACACTGCGGTATTACCTTTATCATCCAACATTTTATCAAATGAAAATATGTAGTCATTAGTTCTGTTGTGGGACAGGTCGGCATACTTAATGCAACCATAAGCCACTGCCTCCTGTGCCTTCTGCAACTCCTCGGGGCTCAGCACTTTATCCCGGCCTTTTTCTATAAGCTTATCAAGGGATCTTTTCAAACCCTCATCTAGCAGCTGAATTAGTTTGATAGTGTCACCTGACCTAGTCTTGAACTTCTTCTTATCTTCTCCCAGTACAACACCAAATCCTACATGTTCAACTTTGAGATCATTTTTCAAAATGCCAGCGCGCCGAGCACACGCGTCTATGAGAGCAAAGTGGCCATATTGACCTAAATCAGTCACATAAATGAATCTTTCTCCCTTTTCTTCTTCTACCCTTTGCTTTATAGTGGCCATATCAGATGTATCATACGTATATCCACCATCAGATTTAACAATTGTCAATGGTATACCCTCATGATTTTCATTTCCCCACATAATCAGTCTACCTTCATCCTCTTCCAAGAGGTTTTTCTTTTTTAATTCTTCTACAACCACATTCATTCTAGAATGATAGAATGACTCCCCTCGGTCAATAATTTTGATGTCGAGACGATCATAGATTTTCTGGAATTCCTTGCGGGATACCTCACAGATCAATTTCCATGCAGCAATGTAATCAGGCTGGCCAGACTGAAGCTGTACAACACTCGCATAAGCTCGTTTCTTAAACTCTTCATCTTCATCAAATAATTTTTTAGACTCTTTGTAAAATGCTTGCAAGTCAGAAATAGGAGGGGATTCAGTTTTAAAATTGGGGAATTGGTCTTGTAAATGAGCAATCAGCATACCAAACTGTGTGCCCCAATCTCCAAGGTGGTTGATGCGGAGAACATCATGATTTATAAATTCGAGTACCCTGCAAATACTATCTCCGATGATAGTTGACCTCAAGTGACCAACATGCATTTCCTTTGCAATATTAGGTGATGAGAAATCAACAATAATCCTCTCTCTCTTCACTGGTGGGGGCTTCACACCAAGCCGAAGAATACAAGCCAAGACATGCTCAGCCACCTTCTTGTTGAGGTGTATGTTAAGGAACCCGGCTCCTGCTACTTCAATGCGTTCTATGATAGGTGATGTCGGAGTCTTATTCAAAATATTATTTGCTACTTCCCTAGGATTGCTCTTGATGTTTTTAGCTTTGAGTAACTGAGATATTGGCATAGCCGAATTACATTGGTAGTCTCCGAACTTTGGATTGTTACCTGACAGGGTAATTACCACTGGCGGGTCCGCTAAATCAGGGTAGGCAGACGTGATAGCTATTTCGAATACATTCTTCAGCTCATCTAGTATGCAGATGGTACCTTCTATAGAGTTGATATCAGAGATAAGGGTGGGTCGCTTCCTGGGCTCTTTTTTGGTTGACTTGCCAGCCCCAGAGCCCTCGGCTTTGATAGCATTATCTAGGATAGCCAGGCGGTGCTTCAGCTTCTCATTTTCAGACAATAGTTTGTCAAGCCTTGGATCTCCTACGTAACTGAGATCTCCTTTGGAGAGTTTATCAATTTCATCTTCTATTTCCTTCGCCTCTTTCTCAGCTTTACGAGTTCGCTCTTCTAGTTGGCTTTGCTCTGCGCGAGACATTTCAAATATACTACTGCTTTATTGTCTAAAATCTTAATTTAAAATATCCAGCGAGCATCAGTTTTTATATTGGTTTTTATAGGTTATTTTATTAGCCGCACGTTGACGTTTAGCCACCAACCGGTTGACACTTCTTTGTTCTTGTTTCGCAAAATAGTTTTGTCTTTAGTTAGAAAGAGACACAAGACATTTTGACCACGCAAGTGAACGTGTACTCTGACGGTAACAGCTCGTTTAGAAATTGAGAAAAAAAACTGAATGGAATGTTGAAACGTTCTTTAATTCTGCTTAAGCAGAGTTGAAAAATAAATTAATATACTGCAAAATATCTATAACTATCTCGAAATCATCAATTACCAGTAAACGATATAATGCAGTTTTTGGCAGATTAATAAAGTTCCATTTTATTAAGTATAGTTTATGACATTAAAAATAATGGTATCTATAGCAACCAAGGTCAAACAAACAGCGGCAAAATAATGTTTCAAAAGTGGCAAGTGTGAATGATGATAATAAATTATTTACAAACAGGCATAAAAACCTTATAGCTATTTTACTTATGTAACAAAGTAATTTTGATAATTGTGTTGTTTATCGTGAAGTTTACGAGTATAATGCATCTGCTGATTTTTCGCTAGTATAATACACAGGGTATTTTTTTTCTTGTCTGATGGCTGAAGAATGGCACAAAAGCATAAAACGATGGAAGCCTTTGGATATGCAGCAGGCAAGGAGGACGGGGAAATACCATTCTGGTTGGAGGACATTACCAAGTGAGTGTAGTTTGCGATGATTTCTATAGAACGAATGATTAATGACACAGTGTTTGTATTGGTTTTGCGTTCAATAAGTAATTTTAGTACAATGGTCTACTTCCGCGTTTCAAGGTTATTCTGGGGCTAAACGGCTAGTGTACACTATTAGTGATATGATAAAATCTTTAGAGTAGTAAGTAGGTAGGTACTTTTTATTGAAGATTATTTAGAAGTGAACATTCTAATATTTGGTTCATATTTAGGGTGGGTGCTCTCCTTCTCATAATTCATTTAATTAAATTATGTATTCTACTCTCAGTATTACCAGGACTTCTTTTCCCGAGTCATAGAATATTTCTTTTTTAATATGATAAATGCTCATTTATCTTATCTTTAACCGCTTTCGTCCAAGGCCGGTTCAAATTAAAATATTCATGGTCAGAATTCGTCGCCCCATCCCCATAAACAAACAACCTTTGTAAATATCTTCTAACATTAAAGTATTCTACCTATGCAGGTAACTAGTATATGTAAGTGAAGTCTTTGTGATTGAGAAACTTCAATTTTCCGTTAATGTACCTTGAACACAGGATTATTTTCTGACGTATAAAGTATTACCCTTGTCCTAGGCTTGTGAGGGACCTTTAAAATCGCGATGCAACCATTTTAGGCCCATTCTATCCCTGACGTAATCCATGTGGTTGCCTTGCGGCCTCGTGGCATGTGTAGATACTGCCTTATACAGCATTTTCGCTTGCGTATTTTATTCCTCATCGATCGTTTCACTCGTTGCGTTGCAGGGAGATGAAAGAGACGCACATCAACAACAGCAACGAATCACCCTCCACCTTTGACAAGTCCAAGCTGAACTATGGTAATGGCAAACCACAGGCTTATAGGTAAGAACAGTATACGCATAACGATCCCCTTACTCAAGGGCAGGGTTCTAACTAGAATCTGGATTATGGAGGCAGCTGCCAGGCCGACCTTAAGGAAGTGTACCCCGTTATAGCTTTTGGTCCATGGGGCACAGGTTTTGTATCTCATGAAACTTTAGGGAGGCCAAATTTAAATGCTGCGGGCTGGGCATCATGCCTAGCTCAACATCGAGTAGGTAGGTATCTAATGAAGCGATAAATGTAGAACGCAACCCCCAACTCCGGACATAATGAAACGTTATGTACGTTGCCATCAAGCCATAAGTCTGAACTGTTTAACTACGCTTCTGTGTCTATTTCGACTGGACCGAAATTAATCTTCACATTAAACGATGTACCAGTGACCTTGACATAGGTACACGTATTACACCAAAATTCAATACCTACATTGCAGATTAACAAGGAGAACGTCTCTGGATACAACCATGGATTTGCTAAGCAAGCCTCAAATGCAGCCGCTAACCCATTCCGCAGGAACCGTGCGGTACAATAAAGGTAAAATTATTAACTTTTCAGTACAAGCACATACCAATTTGTTCAAGTCATGAACGGTTCTGTAAAACTCGTAGATATAGTGCGCAGGATGAAGCGGCTTAATGGAAACATAGTTAAGTATCTGGTATTTTTTTCATGAAATGATCACACTATATTTCGTCGTTCGTTATCCGCTTTAGTATCTTAACATTCATACTTCGAACAGAATTCTGCGCCTAGCCAAAGCTTGAAACAGATTAACCTACCTATTCAGGGTACCCTCAAAACGGGCGGCGCAAGTATGGTCGCCACAACCTGCTGGACTGGGATGACTCCAACAGCTCATCCAACGACTTCCTCTCCGATCTGCTGCCGCACTACGTCACACCGCGCCATCGTCGTAGCGAAGAACACGACTTCAATGACGTCATTCTGGGAACTAGTGAGCAAAAATATCTATTACCTAAGTACCTAATCTCAAGGGGGAGGCCTTTGCCTAGCAGTGGGACACTAGGCTACCAAAAAAGTACTATTAACCTATTGAATCGCAACTAACGGCCTGCCTGAACTCTTAACTCTTGACCAGCAAAAAAAAAGACTGTATTAGGTAGATAACGTCTCTACAATCTATTTTACGACATTCTCTTCAAGCTGCCTATACTATCGTCTAGCCACAGTAATGTACATATAACCACCTTCTATAATACCGGTTCAGAGGGCTATACCTAACAAAATAAAAGTAAAACGTGTTTCTCAGAACTAAATTCATTTGGCAGGGCAACATGACGTCAATACAATGCAAAAACAGAATTCTAGAAGTAGTACATTAAGCATTCACACCAATTCACTGAAAAAGTACGCGAGTTACACCACCAATCCACCGAAGAAGCTAGCGTCGTTAAGTTCTGTCTCAACGTCGAGGAATGGAGAAAGTAGGAGTTCAAAGGAATGGTTAAAAAACGAGTTCGTTATCCCAGAATTGCCTGAAGGGAGGCTTTTGGAATTGAAGATATATTCCAACTGGGGAGACAAGTACCTCGTTGGATTGAATGGGATAGAGTTGTTTAACTCTGACGGTCAAATGGTGCCAATTGAAAAGGTAAGTTTTTCTTGGGGTTTCCTTTGGCTTTTATTCATCTGTTAGCTGCGCCTTCCTGAGATCTTTTGCTTAAGTATTATGTTCGAAAACCATACAATACGAAGTGGCGTAGGTACACTCACGGACTTTAATTGTTGAGCCATTTAGGGTTCACCTTACAATAGTCGTGTCATAGATTGTGTTTTGCTCGACAAAATTAGACTGAATCATAAATGGCTTAACTATTAAAGTCCGTGTCCGTACCTACTTTTGGCGCAGTACCGACAGTGAGCAGCAGCAGCAGCAGTGATCTATTGGTGAATTGCCATGACAGGAATTGAAGTTTGAGGTATTTTTGCAGGTGTGGACGGATTCCGAAGCTGGAGACTCTAAGCACAGCCGTCCCGAGTCCATAGCAGATGGGGTGGTTCGAACCAGGGACGATCGCCACTGTTGGACGACACACGCGCCTCGAGGTGCGCCAGTCTCGCTCAGTCTACTATTGGCTAACTGCTCTACTATCGCTTTGCTTAGGATTTGGGTGAGTAACGCTCCGAGAAAGTTTAGAACGGAATACTGTTTCTACAGGGTCCGTTTTAAGGGATTCCGCTCCACAGGCCAGTTTTACTTACTTATGGTAGTAACCATTCATGATTTTATGTTGACGCTCTTTTTTATTTTATCATCTAACAAAATCTCTAATTTGTAGAACTACAACAAGTCCCGCATTTACTCGTCTCGTGGCGTGCGGCTGGCGCAAATCAAGTTGGACGACCGTGTCATTTTCCAGGGCGAGGTCGCCCGCGCCAGTGGCGAGCTCAAAGGCCTCCTCCCGACCTTCGGCGACGTAAGTATGCTTCAGTACCTCCAAGCATCTTTAGTGGAACTTCTGGTGGTACTTATATTCTTTCAAATATCGATTAGGAATCTTGCAATTTGATATGGATCTCGATGGGTCCGTGAGCTAATACCTACGACGCTCGCACTACAAATGGATGCTTGTATCGTCGATGGCACAAACATATTTACACTTTTCGGCACTATTCCAATGACGTAAGGTTGAAAAATGTAAACTTATTTGTGGGCTATCATAAGGCACCATTACCGTAACTGTAGTAGCACCGAGTAGTGCTTAAATTCGATTTTGCGCTACATTTTAACAAATTTTTCAGACAATCCTCTTCACAAAAGACCCAGCCATCCTCGAAGCCATAATGGTGAACGACAGGAACTTCCAAGCGCTAATGAGAGACAACGAGCCGAGCGACATCCCCGCGGACATGAGACCTCCGACGGCCGACGAGAGGGACGGCCTCAGCCCCGTGCGGAACTGCCCGTGGGAAGAGGACAAGGAGACCAAATACGTGGCCAAGAAGATTAAGTTAACGCTCATGTCGACGTGGGGGCAAAGAAATCTGATTGGGCTGACAGGTGACACGACAGTTTTACAAGCAAAATATCCAGCTCAACCATCTATCTGCTCTGTAGAAACTTGGGGGTTTGAGGAGGGTTTTGATAATTTCAGTGATAGATAATGAGAATGCAGATTTGTCGCTTTTGTATAGAACTAGTGAATCGTGGAGCCCTTGGCACTTACCCAGAGCGCCCAATTGAAAGCTTTCGTCGATGAATATATTCAACGCTTTTGTACTACTTTTGTATCTGATCCCCAGGTGGGTAAGGACCAAATTCTTGGGCAGTCCAGACACAAATTCCCCATTATTGGTGATTGAATATACAGTATTATAACCCACCGAAAATGGTTTTTGAAAGCCACAAACAAATTAATGACATCTTAAAAATATGTGATTAAATAATTAATATTATTTTTGCTTATTTTTTTTAGGAAAGAATTATGTCAAAGTTGATTCCTTTTTTTGATTCATAGAAAATAGGTGTGTTCCCTCTCCGGTTTTTTGGACGAATGTATTTGGTGTCGTGATGTCGGTGTCACACATTCCAGTGTGATTTCCAGTTGTGCTACAGGTCCAAAAATTTGGTCCTTACCCAGGTATCGAGATCCTCTGCTACAGTTCCACTATCCGTGTGAACCGCGCCTACGCCTACACGTCGCCCATCCCTGACTGCGCGCCCGAGCCGGCCAAGCTGCTGGACTGCGCGAGCCTTTTCAACGGACGCAACATCTCCACCGAATTCGATGACATGTGGTGCACCAACTTCGTGTCGGGGACCATGTTCTGCCATATCGTCATGGAGCTGCCCGAGTTGAGCGAAATCACATGTGAGTTGAAGGGGATAGCAATAATATTTTGGCATTAACAAGTGACCGACAACCCGCCTAGCGGGCGCTCGTAACTTTTGCTGAGATGCCAGCCGTTTTTTTCGTAACTACCGCATTATTATTGGCTTCACAAACCTACACCTAGGGCTCTGTCGGTATCTAGTTTTAATTTTTTTGCTTGGTCGCGAAAGTGTTAAAAGACTGCTAACCTGACCTCAAAATTGACCAACCCTCAATATTATTTTGTCTATTCAAATTCTATCATTTAACAGAACTTGATGGTGGTTATTCCTGATAAATATTGGGAACCCACAAATCTCTGAATGCAGTGTTTATTGCTATAGGTGAACCTCCCATTTTTCCCGAGTCGTCCGTTTATCTTTCAAATATTTAGATACCATGTGCAATTATAAGTTTCACTGAAAATGGTCTCCGCTAGATTTTGACTTACACGGGACAGAGGGGCGCCCAACGTGGGGCAGATTCGTTAGTTACAAAAGCCACAAACAAACCGAAAGTTCCCTAGTAGTATCTATAAAAACTGCACCGTTCTAGGTATTCGTATATGGAACTACAACGCCAACGCTGATCTGTCGTACATCGGTGCTAAGCACTATCGCATATCGCTAGACGGCACACCACTGCAAACTCGGCCGTTGCTGCTGCGACGGGCTCCCGGTGACACCTGTTACGACTACGTACAACAACTAGACTTGCAGGCTACTGATGATCGGTATGGAACTATATTCAGCCCAAAACTCTTTTAGACGTTAATATATAGTTCTAGGAGAGTAACTAATAAATTAACAAGTATAACCTTATGGTATTTCGAAAAATTGCTCGCCAGATCTTTTAAAATCCAGATTTTCAAGTTAGAAAAACATTCAACTTTTCAAGACTGTTAAATAAACAAATCTATCCGAACACGGGTTTTTATAAGAGATCTTGAAACTTTCGGTTTGGTTTCGGTTGACTACTTAAAAGGATATCTCTCACACAACACAGGTTAGAAAACCCGAAAGACCCTGAGTACCCCGAGCTGCCATACGGCGAGGTCGGCGCGCCAACGGGCTTCGTACTGCAGATCAGCATATTCTCCACCTGGGGCGACGCCTACTACGTGGGACTCACCGGCGTCGAACTCTACGACCCTATGGGGAACCTCATACCTGTTACTGAGACTAGTGAGTGCTTTACCTAATTACTTTTACTGTCTTGAATTATGTCTGTGTTGTAGTATGAATTTCGTGAAACATATTTGATTCACGGCACTCGGTAAGATGGCGATAGTCGATATTGGGAGCGCAAAACGGCGATTTCTAAGACAGCAATCCAGCGAGTCAATAATGTAATCAAATAGGACAACATTAATGGTGTCGTATCGTTTATAACGGGGGTGGCGCCACTGTGCACCTGTCAAAGTCAGCTCTGTGTAAATAATTGTTTATAATTCGTTAATTAAAAGAAAAGTGAACAAAAAGTGCTTAGTGTTGAAGAATATTTACTAAAATGCTAGAACAATTGTTATCTGAACTTAATTCCAACGGACCAAGATATAAAGTGACAATAAAAGTGCCAACCGTCAATGATGTTTAAATAACTGAGGAACTCTTAACGTGAAAGACATTATTTCTGATATAAACCCAGTGAATCATAACATTCTGGAACTACTTCCCTGTGAGTGAATACCCAAAATTTGCACTTTATAACCAAAAAAATTACAAAATCACTATCCAGATAACGGTAAAACCGACAAAATCGATTGTGTTAGCAGCGCCATCTGGTGGTGAATAGCATTCAACGTGTAGTCCCAGTTTATCCATTGCGGTATCGCTACTTGCCGATAGAGGGCACTATTATCAAAATGGAAGACATAACTAAGATGTTTAAGCAAATACAAGAAGAATTAAAATCACAAAAACAACAAATGAGACACATACAAGAAAACATTACAGAAGCTATAAATAAGCATATAGACGAAAAATTCGAAGTCTTAGAGACAAAAACCAACCGATTAGAACGAAAAATAGAAGAGCAGCAAAATACTCTGGATTACTTGGAAAGAAACGCGAGGAGAAAAAACATTATATTCTTTGGAGTTGAGGAATCAGAAAAAACTTACCACGAATTAGAAAACATCATTTTGGAAATAATAAATAAGAAAATGAAATTATCTTTGCAGCGATTCGAACTGGATACCGTTAAAAGAATGGGAAAGAAATCTATTAAAAACAGACCTATAGTAGTTACACTAGCGACGATGGGAAGGAAAATACAACTGCTAAAGGGCAAAAAGTCTTTAGAAGGCACTTCCATATACATAAAGGAAGATTTCCCGCCTAAAGTTCTGCAAAAAAGAAAAGAGCTCCAGGAAGTCGTACAGCGAGAATGGGCACAAGGAAAGCGTGTTTATTTAAAATACGATAAACTGGTAACACGAAATGATAATCGTACTACTCACAAAAACAATAAAAGAAACCTATCGCTGTCACCAGAGCCCGAAGTTTCACAAATAGAGCCCTGTACCAGTAACCCAACCATAAGTACGCCGGCTGCAAAGAAAACTAAAAGTTCTAGCATGATGAACTACGTCACTACCAAGAGCAGAATTGACATAGACTCCAATACGAACGATACAACATGTCAAAACGAATAGCAATCAGCGCCTCCTCTAACTTGCACTACTCGGAAAAAATATAACAAAAATAACTCAATCTCTCCCGGTACGGTTGGTCCCCGTGGGAGCAGTAGACCATCACCCTCCACACATCACATATATATCGGAACACTCAATGTAAGATCCCTTGTAGGAATTGGACGTCAAGAAGAGCTGGAAAACTCTCTACGAAATATTAAATGGGATATCCTTGGACTTTCGGAAATAAAAAGAGATGGAACACATATTACGGAATACGAAGATTATATTCTACTCTACACTGGAAATAAGAGCGGTAAAAATGGTGTCGGATTTATAATAAAACAGCATTTGAAGACAAACATATTAGACTTCCATGCTATTTCGGATAGAGTAGCCAGATTAGATATGAAAATCGAAGACTCTACATTTAGCATTATTCAAGTTTACGCACCGACAGAAAAAGCATCCGAAGAAGATATTGAAAAATTTTATAATGAAATCAGACATACCTTGGAAAATACTCTATCAAACGTGGTACTACTTGGTGATTTTAATGCAAAGATCGGTCAACCCAAATCAGGCGATAAATCTGTTATGGGCCCTTGGGGATATGGTTCCAGGAACAAACGCGGTAGCTTACTTATCGATTTTTGTCATGAAAACGAACTCTACATTTTGAACTCGCATTACAAGAAAAAACCAAAGAAAAAATGGACATGGATGTCACCTGACGGAAAAACAAAGAATGAAATCGATTATTTTATAACACCGCGAGCCAACACCCAGTCTGTGAAAAATATAGAAATAATAAAAACCTCCCATCCGACTGACCACCGATTAGTTAGAGGTACATGGATTCTGAATAATAATCAGCATAAGTCAAGGACACATTTTAAACGAAAACAAAATGAGTTTCTACCTATTGAGAAAGAAAGTCTTAAAAACATCTTCATAGAGCAATCGGCATCTTTATCAAATACTTGTAATATTCAAGATACCTATACACATGTCGTACACAATATTAACGAATGTGTCAGTAAATTACCTCCACTAAAATCGAAAAAGAAATTAGAATACATAATTACTGATAAAATAAGAAATTTGATTTCTCGAAGAAACGAACTTAAAGACAAGCTGAGCAAATCTCAACTAGAGAAAAAAGAGATAAAACGGCTCTATTCAAGCATTCGCAAAAGTATAAAAAAGAACAAGCAACAATACAATCACAATATTCTTCAAGAAGAACTTAGTAAGAGAAAATCAGTAAAAAGAGGCTACAAAAGAATAAACAACGCTAAGCAGTGGATACCAAAACTCAAAACTCGAGACGGCGGAGACACTACTAATAGAAACAACATTATACAGATAGCAACAGAATTCTACCACGACTTATACGACGAGAAAAAACAAGTTTTAAGACCTCTACAAATCCATGAAATGGGAAGCAACATGGAAAGCATTCCAATTCTCTTGACATGTGAAATACGACACGCGATAGAGTCACTAAAAACAATGAAAAGCCCTGGAGACGATAATGTAACAAATGATATCCTAAAAGCACTCAATGAGCCTCTAACACCTATCTTAACCCAACTGTTTAACGAGGTTATAAAACAAGAGAAAATACCTAAACAATGGGAATCTTCGGTAATAACACTGCTCTATAAAAAGGGTGACCCGCTCAATATAAATAATTATCGTCCTATAAGCCTATTGCAAAGTATGTACAAACTCTTTACGAATGTCGTACTCTCAAGAATGAGGAAAGAGCTGGAATATCAACAACCAAGGGAGCAAGCTGGATTTAGACGAAATTACTCTACTCTGGACCATATATTCACGGTAAGGCAAATTGTTGAGAGATCCATTGAATATAGTAAAACGATCTACCTAGCGTTCATTGATTATTCAAAGGCTTTCGACTCTATATCTCACGAAAAGCTGTGGTGTGCCTTGAACGAGCAAGGAATCGACAACAAGTATATTAAAATATTAAAAGTAATATACCAGAACTGCAAAGCCTTAGTCAAACTTGAAAGAAAAGGGAAGGAGTTTAAAATAAAACGAGGAGTGAGACAGGGGGACCCCATCTCACCGAATTTATTTAATGCGCTCCTAGAGCACATTTTCAGAAAAATGAACTGGTCAAGACTAGGAATTAATATCAATGGAGAATATCTAAATCATCTACGTTTCGCTGATGACATAGTATTAATTTCAGAAAACCATAAAGACCTTCAGCACATGATGGAAACATTGAATCTCTACAGTAAGGAGTGTGGTTTAGAAATGAACTTAGATAAAACGTGTGTCATGACAAATGGAGAGAAAAGAAGTATTTTTATAGAAAACAATACCATTAACTACGTAGACGAATACATATACCTAGGCCAAAATGTATCCTTAAACGGTCGCTATATAGAAGAAGTTGACAGAAGGATCAAGAAAGCCTGGAGTTCATACTGGTCACATAAGCACATTCTCAAATCCAAACTCGACATCAAACTAAAAAAGACAGTGATCGATTCTATTGTGACACCCACTCTACTTTATGGATGCCAATCATGGGCCATAACTAATGGTATAATTGATAAAATACAAAAATTCCAAAGGGCCATCGAGAGAAGTTTATTAGGAATAAAAATAAAAGACCGGATAAAAAACATAGAAATTCGTAAAAAAACAAATATTCTAGATGCAGCAGAAATGTTCTGTCGCCTAAAGTGGCGCTGGGCTGGCCACACAGCAAGAACGAAGGATGGAAGATGGAGCGAGAGAGTGTTGCACTGGTACCCGCGAGACGCGCGGCGCCCGCGAGGCCGGCCGCGCCGCCGCTGGCGGGACGACGTCACCCAGCAGGCCGGCGTCGCGTGGACACGACTGGCTGCCGATAGAGAGATGTGGAACAAGATGGAGGAGGCCTTTGTCCAAAAATGGACAGACCCAAAGAACTTTTAAAAATGTGATAATAATTTAATTTGTGATTTGAAATAGTTTAGTTTAATTTTAATTTGTGATTGTAATTTTGGTTAATTTAATTGTTTTAATTTATTATATTTGACATATTGAATGGATTAATAATAGCTTTAAATACCTACTTGAAATTAATTTATTATTTTAACTCTAACTTGTGCTGCGACATTTTTATTATGCGATTTAATCAATTTTGTGCCTGTATAATTTAATGTTAAAAATAATGAAATGTTGACATATGAATGGGCTGAAATGTATTAATTTTGAAATGTTTAATTATTAGTTATTATTGTTGAATTATTATTGAATATTGTTTGCTTGATAGTTTTTAAGTAAATCAGATATTATTTAGCGATGTCCAAAATCACAATCATCAAGACTTTCAAATTAATTGTATGCATGCCTTATATTTGGGTAAATAAATGGCTTTATTATTATTATTATTATTATCGTTTATAACAGCAACTAACCCATGAGACACCACAGCGATATTTATCGACGCGGCAGCCGAGCACGCCTGTCCCCTTCGGGTCGACCTTCGAACCCACTCGTCCATATCTTGCTTACTTTCCGACCTCCAGAGCGGCCGCACATTGAGCCACTAAATGTGCCATACATAATGTATGAAAAGCCTTATCCGCTTGTGGCGGTCACCAGTGGCCGGGCCGTGGCCACCACCAGTGGCCCAATGTGCGGAAGCTCTTACATACAGTTGCCAATGTAAAGGTTGATATAAGAGCTAGCGCGATTTAATAGGAAATAAGCATTCACGCCAGGTCTTATAAATGGGTGTATTGTATATGTCGTGTAACAGACGTGTGCGCGCACCCGGCGAGCGTGAACGTGCTGGCGGCGGCGGCGCTGGACGTGCGCACGCCGGACAAGCTCATCGACGGCGTCGCGGCCGCCGACCCCGCGCACTCGTGGCTCGCGCCCATCCTGCCGCACACGCTCAACAGGTAGCCGTCTGTGTAATCGTGTAACAGACGTGTGTACACACCCGGCGAGCGTGAACGTGCTGGCGGCGGCGGCGCTGGACGTGCGCACGCCGGACAAGCTCATCGACGGCGTCGCGGCCGCCGACCCCGCGCACTCGTGGCTCGCGCCCATCCTGCCGCACACGCTCAACAGGTAGCCGTCTGTGTAATCGTGTAACAGACGTGTGTACACACCCGGCGAGCGTGAACGTGCTGGCGGCGGCGGCGCTGGACGTGCGCACGCCGGACAAGCTCATCGACGGCGTCGCGGCCGCCGACCCCGCGCACTCGTGGCTCGCGCCCATCCTGCCGCACACGCTCAACAGGTAGCCGTCTGTGTAATCGTGTAACAGACGTGTGTACACACCCGGCGAGCGTGAACGTGCTGGCGGCGGCGGCGCTGGACGTGCGCACGCCGGACAAGCTCATCGACGGCGTCGCGGCCGCCGACCCCGCGCACTCGTGGCTCGCGCCCATCCTGCCGCACACGCTCAACAGGTAGCCGTCTGTGTAATCGTGTAACAGACGTGTGTACACACCCGGCGAGCGTGAACGTGCTGGCGGCGGCGGCGCTGGACGTGCGCACGCCGGACAAGCTCATCGACGGCGTCGCGGCCGCCGACCCCGCGCACTCGTGGCTCGCGCCCATCCTGCCGCACACGCTCAACAGGTAGCCGTCTGTGTAATCGTGTAACAGACGTGTGTACACACCCGGCGAGCGTGAACGTGCTGGCGGCGGCGGCGCTGGACGTGCGCACGCCGGACAAGCTCATCGACGGCGTCGCGGCCGCCGACCCCGCGCACTCGTGGCTCGCGCCCATCCTGCCGCACACGCTCAACAGGTAGCCGTCTGTGTAATCGTGTAACAGACGTGTGTACACACCCGGCGAGCGTGAACGTGCTGGCGGCGGCGGCGCTGGACGTGCGCACGCCGGACAAGCTCATCGACGGCGTCGCGGCCGCCGACCCCGCGCACTCGTGGCTCGCGCCCATCCTGCCGCACACGCTCAACAGGTAGCCGTCTGTGTAATCGTGTAACAGACGTGTGTACACACCCGGCGAGCGTGAACGTGCTGGCGGCGGCGGCGCTGGACGTGCGCACGCCGGACAAGCTCATCGACGGCGTCGCGGCCGCCGACCCCGCGCACTCGTGGCTCGCGCCCATCCTGCCGCACACGCTCAACAGGTAGCCGTCTGTGTAATCGTGTAACAGACGTGTGTACACACCCGGCGAGCGTGAACGTGCTGGCGGCGGCGGCGCTGGACGTGCGCACGCCGGACAAGCTCATCGACGGCGTCGCGGCCGCCGACCCCGCGCACTCGTGGCTCGCGCCCATCCTGCCGCACACGCTCAACAGGTAGCCGTCTGTGTAATCGTGTAACAGACGTGTGTACACACCCGGCGAGCGTGAACGTGCTGGCGGCGGCGGCGCTGGACGTGCGCACGCCGGACAAGCTCATCGACGGCGTCGCGGCCGCCGACCCCGCGCACTCGTGGCTCGCGCCCATCCTGCCGCACACGCTCAACAGGTAGCCGTCTGTGTAATCGTGTAACAGACGTGTGTACACACCCGGCGAGCGTGAACGTGCTGGCGGCGGCGGCGCTGGACGTGCGCACGCCGGACAAGCTCATCGACGGCGTCGCGGCCGCCGACCCCGCGCACTCGTGGCTCGCGCCCATCCTGCCGCACACGCTCAACAGGTAGCCGTCTGTGTAATCGTGTAACAGACGTGTGTACACACCCGGCGAGCGTGAACGTGCTGGCGGCGGCGGCGCTGGACGTGCGCACGCCGGACAAGCTCATCGACGGCGTCGCGGCCGCCGACCCCGCGCACTCGTGGCTCGCGCCCATCCTGCCGCACACGCTCAACAGGTAGCCGTCTGTGTAATCGTGTAACAGACGTGTGTACACACCCGGCGAGCGTGAACGTGCTGGCGGCGGCGGCGCTGGACGTGCGCACGCCGGACAAGCTCATCGACGGCGTCGCGGCCGCCGACCCCGCGCACTCGTGGCTCGCGCCCATCCTGCCGCACACGCTCAACAGGTAGCCGTCTGTGTAATCGTGTAACAGACGTGTGTACACACCCGGCGAGCGTGAACGTGCTGGCGGCGGCGGCGCTGGACGTGCGCACGCCGGACAAGCTCATCGACGGCGTCGCGGCCGCCGACCCCGCGCACTCGTGGCTCGCGCCCATCCTGCCGCACACGCTCAACAGGTAGCCGTCTGTGTAATCGTGTAACAGACGTGTGTACACACCCGGCGAGCGTGAACGTGCTGGCGGCGGCGGCGCTGGACGTGCGCACGCCGGACAAGCTCATCGACGGCGTCGCGGCCGCCGACCCCGCGCACTCGTGGCTCGCGCCCATCCTGCCGCACACGCTCAACAGGTAGCCGTCTGTGTAATCGTGTAACAGACGTGTGTACACACCCGGCGAGCGTGAACGTGCTGGCGGCGGCGGCGCTGGACGTGCGCACGCCGGACAAGCTCATCGACGGCGTCGCGGCCGCCGACCCCGCGCACTCGTGGCTCGCGCCCATCCTGCCGCACACGCTCAACAGGTAGCCGTCTGTGTAATCGTGTAACAGACGTGTGTACACACCCGGCGAGCGTGAACGTGCTGGCGGCGGCGGCGCTGGACGTGCGCACGCCGGACAAGCTCATCGACGGCGTCGCGGCCGCCGACCCCGCGCACTCGTGGCTCGCGCCCATCCTGCCGCACACGCTCAACAGGTAGCCGTCTGTGTAATCGTGTAACAGACGTGTGTACACACCCGGCGAGCGTGAACGTGCTGGCGGCGGCGGCGCTGGACGTGCGCACGCCGGACAAGCTCATCGACGGCGTCGCGGCCGCCGACCCCGCGCACTCGTGGCTCGCGCCCATCCTGCCGCACACGCTCAACAGGTAGCCGTCTGTGTAATCGTGTAACAGACGTGTGTACACACCCGGCGAGCGTGAACGTGCTGGCGGCGGCGGCGCTGGACGTGCGCACGCCGGACAAGCTCATCGACGGCGTCGCGGCCGCCGACCCCGCGCACTCGTGGCTCGCGCCCATCCTGCCGCACACGCTCAACAGGTAGCCGTCTGTGTAATCGTGTAACAGACGTGTGTACACACCCGGCGAGCGTGAACGTGCTGGCGGCGGCGGCGCTGGACGTGCGCACGCCGGACAAGCTCATCGACGGCGTCGCGGCCGCCGACCCCGCGCACTCGTGGCTCGCGCCCATCCTGCCGCACACGCTCAACAGGTAGCCGTCTGTGTAATCGTGTAACAGACGTGTGTACACACCCGGCGAGCGTGAACGTGCTGGCGGCGGCGGCGCTGGACGTGCGCACGCCGGACAAGCTCATCGACGGCGTCGCGGCCGCCGACCCCGCGCACTCGTGGCTCGCGCCCATCCTGCCGCACACGCTCAACAGGTAGCCGTCTGTGTAATCGTGTAACAGACGTGTGTACACACCCGGCGAGCGTGAACGTGCTGGCGGCGGCGGCGCTGGACGTGCGCACGCCGGACAAGCTCATCGACGGCGTCGCGGCCGCCGACCCCGCGCACTCGTGGCTCGCGCCCATCCTGCCGCACACGCTCAACAGGTAGCCGTCTGTGTAATCGTGTAACAGACGTGTGTACACACCCGGCGAGCGTGAACGTGCTGGCGGCGGCGGCGCTGGACGTGCGCACGCCGGACAAGCTCATCGACGGCGTCGCGGCCGCCGACCCCGCGCACTCGTGGCTCGCGCCCATCCTGCCGCACACGCTCAACAGGTAGCCGTCTGTGTAATCGTGTAACAGACGTGTGTACACACCCGGCGAGCGTGAACGTGCTGGCGGCGGCGGCGCTGGACGTGCGCACGCCGGACAAGCTCATCGACGGCGTCGCGGCCGCCGACCCCGCGCACTCGTGGCTCGCGCCCATCCTGCCGCACACGCTCAACAGGTAGCCGTCTGTGTAATCGTGTAACAGACGTGTGTACACACCCGGCGAGCGTGAACGTGCTGGCGGCGGCGGCGCTGGACGTGCGCACGCCGGACAAGCTCATCGACGGCGTCGCGGCCGCCGACCCCGCGCACTCGTGGCTCGCGCCCATCCTGCCGCACACGCTCAACAGGTAGCCGTCTGTGTAATCGTGTAACAGACGTGTGTACACACCCGGCGAGCGTGAACGTGCTGGCGGCGGCGGCGCTGGACGTGCGCACGCCGGACAAGCTCATCGACGGCGTCGCGGCCGCCGACCCCGCGCACTCGTGGCTCGCGCCCATCCTGCCGCACACGCTCAACAGGTAGCCGTCTGTGTAATCGTGTAACAGACGTGTGTACACACCCGGCGAGCGTGAACGTGCTGGCGGCGGCGGCGCTGGACGTGCGCACGCCGGACAAGCTCATCGACGGCGTCGCGGCCGCCGACCCCGCGCACTCGTGGCTCGCGCCCATCCTGCCGCACACGCTCAACAGGTAGCCGTCTGTGTAATCGTGTAACAGACGTGTGTACACACCCGGCGAGCGTGAACGTGCTGGCGGCGGCGGCGCTGGACGTGCGCACGCCGGACAAGCTCATCGACGGCGTCGCGGCCGCCGACCCCGCGCACTCGTGGCTCGCGCCCATCCTGCCGCACACGCTCAACAGGTAGCCGTCTGTGTAATCGTGTAACAGACGTGTGTACACACCCGGCGAGCGTGAACGTGCTGGCGGCGGCGGCGCTGGACGTGCGCACGCCGGACAAGCTCATCGACGGCGTCGCGGCCGCCGACCCCGCGCACTCGTGGCTCGCGCCCATCCTGCCGCACACGCTCAACAGGTAGCCGTCTGTGTAATCGTGTAACAGACGTGTGTACACACCCGGCGAGCGTGAACGTGCTGGCGGCGGCGGCGCTGGACGTGCGCACGCCGGACAAGCTCATCGACGGCGTCGCGGCCGCCGACCCCGCGCACTCGTGGCTCGCGCCCATCCTGCCGCACACGCTCAACAGGTAGCCGTCTGTGTAATCGTCTGTCATTCGACTCCCGTAACCTGAGTATAGCTTGGCAACTTCGTTGGTGACACTCCCATGTGTGCTTTTTGTTATGTGCAGCCGTAACTACTTACACAAGTTACCGCCAACACCAACGGCGACCAACGGAGGCTGTCTCCGGACCGGCTGGGTCGGTCGTCGGGTAACTTGTGTAAGTAGTCACCAACGAAGTTGCCAAGCTATAGTCGTATTAATCTGTAACCGATAGAGCCGAAGAACATAGTTTTATTAACACATTCATTGCCAAGAACCCGACTATCGGGTTCAATTGTATGACTTGGGAGCTTAGCACTGAATGTACTCATCATGGTTTCGTCTAACATTCAAACACCGACTGACCTATTTTATATGTTGCGACTTGCGAGACGCGATACGAGAGGGGTGTGGACGCGAGTAGGGGAGACCGGGTATGGTTGTCTCACGGGTTGGTTGTCACAGCAGCCATTAAATAATACGAAACGAAGGAATAAGTGCATCGATTGGTGAAGTAGGGAAGGAGGTGAAGCTCTTGCGATCTTTTAACACCGAGCGATGCACTTATTCCTTCGTTTCGTATTATTTAATGGCTGCTGTGACAACCAACCCGTGAGACAACCATACCCGGTCTCCCCTATGGCTAATCCGGCACTGCCTATGATTGTGACTGTTACGGCCGCTTTCCGACTGTAACTGTGTCCTTCCCTTCTTATCAGAATCCAATTTTTACTCGTATACCTTCGAGTACCTACTTCTCTCCTACCCGTTATGCGCCACGTTACGTTATTTTTTCTAATGAGCGTCATTTAAATTTTTATTAAAAAAAAAGTTTTATATATACTTAGTCGATGATATTTCCGGTCACTCATTAAATAAGTACCTATGATAGGATTGAAAATTCATGATGAACTGTTTCAGGGTATTCTTCGTGTTCGATACGCCGGTATCAATTTATGGCATCAAAATATGGAACTACGGAAAGACTCCATCCAGAGGCGTTAAAGAATTCGGAGTAAGTCTTTACAATACCTATTTTTTTAAGCCTCCCTAAGCGCTTAGTTTTCCTACTGGACTTTAGGTTGAGAGAATTTCAATTTGATCATGTGTTATTTGCGAACGAATTTACTTACTTATTTCTTCTTGCAAAGTGAAGAAAAAAGTCCCCAAAAATCTCACATATTGATATCTTTAGACACAAAAAGCGTACCTAAGCGTCATTGGGGCTAATCGGGGACTGTCCCGGATTTCATGTTTCTGTCCCACATTTAAATATTCCCAGATTAAAAATGTCCCGGTAAAGGCCTAAAGTGGGACACTTTTGGCCTTTCCAGGATATTCCGGAACAGGCATGTCCCGCATTCTCACAGCACGTTTAGCGGATATTGAACACAATGGGTGTGGGTTGACCGTAAGAAAGTATCAAGAGGGAAACTCGCTTCACGTGAAATTGGCCTTTACCTTTGAGTCTAAAGATATGACCTATTTATATATTTTTGGAATAATCCGTCGCTTGTTAGGTGCTGATCGACGACCTGCTGCTGTACAACGGCACGCTGGACTGCGCCAAGCACAACGAGACGCTGGCCCCGCAGTGGATCTGTCTGCAGAACGCCGACGGAGAGGATTTCACACCGAGGTATCACGTGTACTTTCTGGTAGTAACCATCGGTTTCAACCTCTCCTTTTTTTTTGAAAACTGTTAAGCTTGCAACCCTTATTGTGGCGTGGCAAAAAGTGGAGCCCGTGGCGTTCCCTGGGGTCGAACCAGCTCGCTGGCCGGGCCACCTTGGGGGGGTCTATGGGTACCTAAGCATCCTCCCGCATTTTGTGGGAGAGCCCGGATTTCATGTCCCACATTTGAATATTGAAAAAAATGTCCCGGAAAAGGTCTGAATGTCCCGCATTCTCGCAGTCAGCACGGCCAGGCGGATGTTTTGGTGTGATTCTGGATAATTTAGACGTAGATATTCTGAAGACATTTTCAACACAAGGAGTATGGGCCGAACGTTAGAAGGAACGTATACGTATACGCCTATAGGCTATAATAAATATCCCGCTTTGCACTTTGGCTTCACGTGAAGTTAGCAGGCTTACCTTTGGGTCGGTGATTGGAGTGCGTCTACGATAACTCTGCAATGGGGTAACTATATGGCAACACCTCAATTTTAAAGTCAAATTGTTATAAAAAAATTATATAGAGGTGTTTCTATATACCCCACTGCAGAATTATTATTAGACGCACTCTAGTCGTTTATAAATATCTCTGTAACGAGTATATTTTAGTTACAATGCGAGTTTGTTCCAGTCCCCCGGACAGCCGCGCGCCGCGCAGCACCACGTCGGGGTCCAACACGACGGCCGACCCCGCGGCGAGGCCCTTCACCGGCGTGCACAGCGGGAGACTGCACCAACGGCATTAACCAGCCATGTCTAGGGAACAAACCGAGTCGTAAACTACTGCAACCGCCAAACTTCTTGGATTCCAAGTTCTCATTATTGACGCTATTAGTTAATAAAAACAACAACCAGCCCTGCCCCATATAAATAAATCAAATAGTGACTTAAAATATGCATGTCAAAGTGTACCTCCCTAAGTAGAATATAAATCTTATTTAAATATCACTAAAAATAACAATCAATTTTAGACAATTCGTTCACATACGCACGAAACTTATTGCATTCAGACGTCCCAAAGTTCAGCTTTTTGATCATAGAATATATACAAAATGGGAAATTTTAAAATAACTGACGTCAAACATATCTATAAACAGTGCACGAGTTTCTATAAAAATACCTTGACTTCTCCAAGATCCCAACATCAGATCCTAGTCTGGTGCCCACGGGTGCTCCCATATGAGACCATTAAAAAAGAGAACTTTCCGTATCAATCCAACCGTCTTCGGTTAGCCGGGAAAGATACGTAAAAAAAAAGATTCCAACGAACTGAGAAGTCCCTCCTTTTTTGAAGTCTGTAAAATATAATCTATCTTTATACATGACATGCATACCTTATGCTGTGTCATGATAAGCGTCACATACCAATTAAGTACCTACGTAGACAATAGTAACGTTTATCTTAAAAGGTACGAATTTGTGACGATAACGTTTTTTTTTACCTAAGACCTAAAAAATGTTTATTGAAATACAATCTAGTCTCTAATTTAATAAGTAATAGGTTAAAATAATTGAGAACATTTAAGATTGTAGAGTGCTGTGGAAATAATTTAAGTGAAGTATTTTGTAACGCGTTATGTTAGAGCACGAGGGAACGTGCACGACGAAGGTGCTGCCAACTGGTGCCGTCAATTTAAATCAAGTACCCGCTCATGCTGGGGCCACATTGACGGAAACGCCATTAATTTATTGCGATGAAGGACGATTAACGTCAGTGTAGCTACGACTTATCATATCGATACCTTTAGACTCAAAGGACGTAAACGCCGTAGGTTCTAATGGAGCTTACGCCCTTTGAGTCTAAAGGTATCGATATTTGACATTGACAGTTACATATTGACATTGACAGCTTGATTTGACAGGGGTGATAGTTTCCTTTATTGTCCACCCGTGACTCTTTTGTCGTTTAGTGCTGCCACCTATAGTTCGTGCACGTTATTATCAATACGTCATGTATAGAAATATAGATCAACATAGTTCAAATTAAAATACAGTAGACTGCACCAGCCAAATATTCCAATTCAATAATTTTCTTATATGTAGCATAATAAAATAGTATAGTCAAAGAAATCGTATTCAACTCGTTTCATGATAAAGAAAAAATTCTTGTAAGAATGTTCACGTCTAGTCGATGTAAGTGTACAGTAGTTATAGTTAAATTTGGTGTAATTTACAGCAAGAACCGTCAATGTCTCGATTTTTTGTACCAGAAATAAAGCAGTGATTTTTAATTCACCGTATTTATTTAATTCCTTTACGATGGCGCTCGTAATAAATTACACTACACACTATATTTATTTATACACTATTATTATTTTCTTTATAGATACACTAGATTTATTTATAATTATTCAGAAAAGTCAATGGTACTCGTATCTGTAAAATAACCATTATGCATAAATAAAGTTCGGACAAATAGAACATTCGGCCAAATAAAATTATGACAGAACAAGGGGAACCATCAACGGACGTATCTATACTCTTAGGCTGCGACTCTATTGAGGTGGAGACGAGCGGAGCGTAGAGATGTCTAGGGATCGACCAATCAAAATCACATTAGCACAGTATAAGCAGTAGTTTTTCTTCCGACCAAAAGCACATCGGGAGCGCGCATGTGTGCGCGCCGTGTACGGACACAGGCAAGCATTTGCCCCTGCCACTGTATGGAGTGCACTCACACAGACGCGCGTTCGTGCGTCTGTGTAAATACGTGTCGCGGGCTCCTAAACGGCCGAAGTCGTACTACTTGGTTGTCTTTATACTTTGACGTTAGTGTTCGCTGTTTCCATTGACATATGACGAGATGTTAATTTCAACTAATGTGATTGCTCGATCCTACACGTCTCCGTCTCAATGAAGCCGCAGCATTACGAGGCAGATTCGTTTTATCGATTAGTGTGTGTGTGTGTATGCGTGCGTACGTCATATGTATTTCTATTCATCTTACACACTTCCTTATTTACTGGCCAAGGTTTGTATACTATTTTTCTGTTCAAGGAAGCCAGAAAGCGGCATCTTCGTTTAGCGCAGCGGCCGGCAATGTGATGCTTTTCGGCCGAAGTGTAGAAAACTTATTTGTCATGTTCAAGTTTACTCGGCTGTATGCAAACTTGATCTTTAACTATGGCTACTAAATTCCATTTTCCTTTGTCATCACTAAATTTGGATTTCGGCGAGTTCCAAGTGAAAGGTTAATGATAACACCAAAATATAATTCAGCTTAATTTATTGTTAGAAATCTAACAAATCACAGACTGTTTTGATGCATTGCACTACAAGTGGAAATTGGTTGCAAGACAGAACATAATATCAATATCTAATACTGTACCTAGCTATCGGATTGCGAGATACTTAGGATCCCTTGATCGATGTTCTTTTATTATTAACAGATATACGGTAAGCTTTCAGTTTGCCTAAAGTCTTTTAAACAAATTTCAGATTTAGAATATACGATCAGCACTTAATAACTAGATTTAAAAAATATATACCGGGTGTTGCCTCCTGTAACAGGAGCAAATAATTAAAACGTAGATTCTACTCATAAAAAAATACAACTTTCGTTCAACAACTTTTAAAAATTATGTTATCTCTAGATTTTATCTTTTTCATACAAAATAAATAGTATTTTCAATGTACGTTAACATCAGTCTAATTGACGTCGCTTGTCACGCTACAAACATAAAAAACATCGCATTACATTGCGGTTTTAAATAAACTTTAAAGTGTACTAAAAATTAAAACATAAGTTATTTTTAAATGTCGCTGAACAAATGTTGTTCAGTTTGAAGAGTCAATCTACATTTTAATTATTTGCTCCTAGTACAGGCAACACCTGGTATATATATTGGTTTAGATTCGTGCATGGCCTAAGGATCCTATAACCACCAACAGTAGGTTAACGTAACGTAAGCTATTTGATACCCTAAGTATCACACAATTTGATAGCCCTTTAAGATAAACTAAAACTTCTCTCCTCGCTTATAACCAGGCTACGACTATTATTTTGGTGCAGGGCTTTGTAGAAATATGGCAAATTATACATAGTAACTATAGTACAAATAATTTTCGTACTAATCAACCGTATCTTGTAACCTTAACCTTATGAACGGGTGCATCGAAATTATACGCACTGAAAACTATAGTGATCAACGGTGCTATAGGCAAACACCTCGTAACAACGTTCAAACGGTTGTAATATGGGCATTTTTATTTTAAAATCTACGGCTAGGCAAAGCTTGAGCTATGTTCAAATACCGTCTAACCTGTCAGTCCGTGACGAAATGTATGGAGTTTGGCACTAATCGTCAGTTCTGTGACGACCTGCTAACTGTCAGTTAAGAACGCACTTTAAATAAAAAAGCCCATATACTTCTTACACTAGCGTGTAAAAATAGCACAAATATAAGTACCATTCGGACAACATCTACTACGAATTCGCATTTTTAGAATGAAATTGTTTGTACCATTTTCCAACGCGCGCGACATTAGGAACGATTCAATTACAAATACATGACTAAACAATTTGTACTCTACGAGAGTCAACTAATAATTATAACGAAGGTTTTGGAAGGTATATTTCATATTAGAAATATGGGAAAATACAAAGTCGCACTACCTACCGGCCGTTAACAATATCAGTCTATCAAACCAAATTGTGTGTCAATCAGTGGCGTGGCGTTCATAGAACCTGATGTACTGGTGTATCTACTACTCCCAAAGAAAAAGTAATCCAAATTTGCTCCGGCTTTACTAAGAATATATTTAACGCCACGCCACTGGTGTCTATCAAGATGTGTGTGTACAATGTACAAAGAAATATAAAAGCTAGTTCTATCTTTATAAGTTAGAATCAGTCAACAGTCACAATAATCATCAATTCTCAAAAAAAGAAAAAGATTATTTTCAAACAGATTCGGAAGCTATGGAATTAACGGTCTCACCAGGTCTTAACTCCGAAACGCTTCGTTCGTAGTTCGTATCCTGCCGTCTCGCTTACTGAAATGTTCAATAAGGAGCGAAAGAGACGGCACGAAACTAACTGCCAACGAAGACGCTCGTAGTTGAGCCTCGGACTCGGATAACACTATCAAGACACACAATTGCCAAACTAATTCAAACTGCTCCAAAGAAAAAGGAGCCCACAATACCCGACATAAAGTAGAAAGTCAATCGACTAGCTGAAGAAGTAAACGGAATCCAGTACGGTATCCAGTTTGAAGTCGCCTTTACTGGGGACCTTTTTGAGTAAACTGTTAACTCGTTTTTTGTTCGGCACTCCCACATTGTTTCCTTCAAGTTCACTGAAACAAAAAATACTATAAATATACACTTATTTCACATTACATTACATGGATAGGGTCCGAATTATAATGGAATTTACCTTTCATCGTAGCTGTACCGATTGACGAGGAAGTCCGACAAATCTTCTAGGATCGGCTGCGAATGCAGAGCTACGAACTGCTCGCGGCAAATCTGAAGTTAGAAAACGGGATTAAACATTGATCGAATTTTAAGTGTAAGTCGTGAATTTCCTATGGCATTTCGTGTCATCAGAGGTCATATTTTCTGAACCATTAGTAGAATTAGAATATAAGGGCTCATGAGGCCTACTTCCAAGATAAATGATTTGATTGATTTGACTCAAAATGGTGGTTCACGGGAGAGAAATTAGTACTCAGAAAACTTCTTAAATGAGCTCTCAGGAAACACGCTGTATATGTGTGCGTGTGTGTGTGCACACATTATGTGTATTTGTCAGAGCTCTCTAGAAACATAGAATATGTTTGTGTATGTCACCTGGTTCATAAGCGGCACCGCGTTAGGGTGCGTCCAGTAGCAGTCGTGCACAGAGACGAAGGAGACGGCCGCGGCTTGGCAGTGCAGTGACGTCAGCATCATATGCGACGAGTCCAACGAGTGGATGAAGTTCGGCGGGAACGCGTTGCGCTGCTTCATCGTGCATGGCCGCCTACGCCAAATAAATATGCGGTTTAGATGACGTACAGGGACGCGATTCGGAACGGAACGTTAAAACTATTCATATGACAACACCTGCTAGCTGGCAATTTGACATTCTGTTTCATTATTTTTTGGAGCGAACAGGTCGCTTCGCTTAGCCTCATGGGAGTGGATTGAATGTCTTGTCTAAGTGAGAATATATTATCCGCTTTTTGTATGTGCTAATGCACGAAGTGTTAGAATCCCGACGAATTGTTTCGCGTGTGCGCCGTCTGCAGCTTTGGAGCTGGTCTTCTGACGATAACGGTTACGGGAGGAGCGGACGGTAGTCAGTCCTCTTTGTGATCGTAACCTAGCACCTCGGTACCGCGCGAGACTCGTGTAACTGGTCCCTCTATAGTTATACTAGTCATTTTTATAGAAGTAATTATAGCAGGGCTCGGAAACCGGTATTTGCTCCATATAAAAATACCGGTATTCTTTCCGTTCTTATCGTTCTTTGGTTTATTATTTCGTTTTTTAACCAGACAATCTAATAATACGAAATCATGACTTAAATACATTACTGAGCTCTACATAAAAAGCATAAAATAATTCAAAATATTGGGCTATTTCGAGGTTTTTACAAAATACCGGTTTTAAGCTCTGAATTATAGTTTTAAAATGTATGCGTAACTTACTGTTGGTGGTCTAATGGCGTGCGGCAATGCGCAGCAGACGTGCCACGGCGGTAATAGGGCTGCACTACTGGCAGCCCGAGCGGAGTCACCCACTCCACGCTCTCCCCGCATACACCCGAGATCAATCTGCGAACACACGAGTGAAATTCTTGGCTTAAACTATGCGTTAAGGTCGATGCACAGTTGTGAAAGAATTTATCATTTCCACAATATAAATAAAGGTTGAATCAAAATTTTTGGACTTAGTCTTGTTCATAAGGAAAATTGCGTCTGACTAATAAACTACGTGAGATTAAGCTTGAAGTAAACTATATGTTTTCGTTATTTCACCGGAAAATCACCCAGCTACAAATACTACAAATTCCCAGCGACAAAGAAAAGTAAATTTCAATGGCAAAATATTCAAAGACCAATCATGTGAAGAATGACAAGACAAGCTTACTTGGCGCAGTCGGTAAACCAGTCTTGAATGAGTTTCGTGGACGTGAACATCTCGCGTAAGCTGTCGAACGTCTTTGTCGTCAGGTACTGGCTGCACGACCACACGTGCTCCTTCGGGAAATCGTCGATATCTGCCAGAATAATAATTTGAATTTTAACTCAATTCGATAATTTCCACTTGCTAAAGCCATTCTTCAACCTCCTGTAACGTGTCATACGACCGATATTGAACCTTAAACGTCATAGTTATCCTGCAACACTTTGTTTGCACCAACCTTTGAGCTGTTTAGCGGTCTGCATTCTTCCGCATCTATTGCCACTGTACACAATAGCAGTGACATCCGGCGTAAGATTGCTTTCTATTTTTTATTTTTTTTTATTTTATTGATAAAAATGTTTACATGACATTACAGTTAACCCAATGCGTCACGAAACTTATACTAACAAATAAAGATACGCATACACACAAGCAATAATCACAGTAACAAATAACAAAAATAATTACATAGGAACAGATGAGCACCTAGCATCCATCACCTCACAAAATCTTAAGCATTCACTACACACTGTTGCCCATCGCCACGCAAACAGGTCACACTCAGGTGTCGATGCCAGAAGCGCATTAAGATGTGGGCGGGCGCGGGGCAGCGGCGAGTTCCTGCACGACACAGTGCGCGCCGGCGGCACGGCCAACAGGTCGCATCGTCGGGGTCTGAGGGTAATCCTTGGGATATCTGGGACAAATAACCGCACGACACGCTCTACGATTTCGGGACAATCTGACCCACCACGCAAGGCTCGACAAACCGTGATCATCAGGAAATAGTTTCGCCTGACTTCTAAGGAGTTGTACCCAAGGGAGCCGAGAAGATATCTTGTTGGGTACAAATACGGGTAGGATCCGTATATTTTTTTATAAAGGAACCTTAGAAACGCCTTCTGAACCTTCTCGAGAAGTAAAGCATATGTCGATTCGTAGGGATTCCATACTATCGACGAAGTCTCCAGCTTACTCCTCACTAAGGCATTATAAACCATTTTTATGGCTACAGGGTCATGAAAATGGCGGAGGTTACGGATAACGAAACCCAGTCTTCGATAGCAGTTCGTGGCAAGAGAAGAAATATGCTCGTGAAAAGTGAGCCGCGTATCGAACACCACGCCCAGATCCTTGACAGAGGAGACTCGATTTATCGGCTCTGACCCTAGCAAGTACTGAGCATATATTGCGGTACGAGAGCGGGTAAATGTACACACACAACACTTGGCCGGATTAAAATGAAGTTTATTCTCCATACTCCACCGAAACACAAGGTCGATGTCCCCTTGTAACGTCTCACAATCAGCTCTTTGCTCTATCCCGTACACCAACTTCAGATCATCAGCATACAAGAGACACTGAGCCGCCCGAAGAACTGACTTGAGATCGTTAATCATTATCCCGAAAAACAAGGGCCCTAATATGGAGCCTTGACTGACGCCAGACCGGGTATGGTAAGGAGTCGAGACAAAACAACCATGTCGGACGAATTGCTGTCGATCACGCAGATAGCTGGCAAAAAAGGTTAGCAACTTGGGAGAGAAACCGATTTCATCCAGTTTCCTAAGTAGAACGTCATTATCCACGCGATCGAAAGCCTTCGCGAAATCGAAATAGAGGACATCAACCTGAATACCTCTATCAAGATGCACAGCTATGTTGTCCGTAAGAATTATCAGATTTGTGTTGACCGAGCGGCTTGGCCGAAAACCATGCTGCGCATCACACAAGAAGGGCCGCACTTGAGAAGATAGATTTCGGTGAAGTATGGCCTCGAACAGCTTGCCAAGGGTAGGAAGAATGGCTATGGGTCTATAATTCTCAACGATGGAAGTGTCACTCGCCTTCGGGATCGGTCTCACTCTAGACACCTTCCACCTTCGAGGATATGACCCAGAAGAGAGCGCCAGGTTAAAAATATATTGTAGCGGGATCTTTAAAAACTCCATACAACCCTTTACAATATACGCCGGTAAGTTGTCAGGCCCAACGGAGCTATTGGCCTTCAGGCGTTTTATCCCAGATTCAACTTCCTGCACAGTAATTGATTTGATATCAATGCAGTTGAAGTCAGGCTTCCGATTTCCATTTTCCAACAACTTCGGATCAAGAAGTGGCACATGAGGTAGAAAAACTTCTGAGAAATAGTCAGCAAAAGCGCTAGCCACCTCCCTACCGACAAATTGTTCGTCTTTAAATTTCACTCTCGAGACGAAACCACCATTTGTCTTGAGATCACCTACGTGCTGCCAGAAAGCGCGGGGATTGACTCTAACGGTACTTTGGATTCGTTCAATGTAGCAGTCATAAGCAGACGCTAAACGCTGTTTCACCTTTGATCTGAGGGATGCAAACTTATTGTAGACGTCTTTATCCCGTGTAATCTTCCACTCCCGATGCAGATTACTTTTCAGTTTAATGTCACTGATCGGGTCAGCCGTGAACCACACAGGTCAGGTGAACCACACAGGGAAGCCACACATCTATATACTAAGTCTGATGAAATAGACCAATTTGTCAAGGCTCGCAAGTCCTGGGTCCCCCTAATACTAACCTTTGAGCTGCTTAGCGATCTGCAGCCTGGCGCCGAACCTGGTGACGCCGTAGACCGTGGTCATGACGGTCTGCTTGATGACCTTCCTCCGCACAAAGTTGTCAAGTATGATCGCCGCGGGCACCCCGGCCGCCGCGTCCCGCGCTCGCATCTCCTCCACCTGCGAGGTACGTATGATATATAATAGTGGTTCATACCATTTTCTGGCGACAAAACCCAAAGCAAACAAAGACCCAGAATATTGTAAATTTTTGAGACCAAAAATTGAAAATAGCGCTCCCCGAAAGCAATCCTTTCCCTTGTGAAATATAATTTCGGCATATCCCTTTAAAAAACCACAGAGTTCTACGAAGCACGTTATTTATAGCAAGTATATTAAATATTTGTAAATATTTAACTTTTTAGAATCGTTTTCTGTCGATTTATCGTGGCAGGCTAAAAAATACAGTTTAGAGCACAGGAGTACGTCATGGACTTTCTAAGTGAACACATGGAGGCTGCCCTAAGGAAATACATCTCTTATCCATAATCAGCCAGTGCGCCTGTTGGGTGTTAACTAAAAATGTAACCTTAATTTGCAAGAATAAGTCACAATTCTGAATTATCGCTATCGTAACGTAATTATGGGAATGGATTCAATCACATTTCTGGTCGTGTATGGGTTTACTTACCAGCGCGCACACGGAGGCGTAGACGTCCTGGGGCCGCTCCCTGGGCGCGAGGTTGACGGCGGCGGCGCCGGCCGCGTCGCCGCCCAGCGCCGCGTAGTGCTGCAGGCCGTTGCACGACCCGTCCTGGTGCACCGGGAACCCGCACAGGTACTCTGTATAACAGACAAAGTGATTACTGAGAGACGAAGTCACGAAGAGAGAAAACTCGCGAAGCGATTGCCGAAGCCTCAGGAGGCGAATACTCGGTCGCTTGGTACGTGCGTCGCTATAAGGAACACGACGAGTCTAGCAGCCAGTAGGCCGATTGAAGCGGTCGGCACCTTGCCCGCGGTAAACGCATGAAAGCTCACCCGAGTGCTGCCTGCATTCACAATTCGTGCGCGACATCTGATCGCACATATGAACTTTTGTAACAGGACAACCATTCGACAAGTAGGTATATTAAATAAAAAAACACAGGAAGCGGTTTCCGATTCCATCGGCGGTTTGACCACCGAATGCAGGAACGTGTTCAATGCGCTAACCAGCATCCTACTTCCTACTAATATTATAAATGCGAAAGTTTGTCAAGATGTTTGGATGTTTGTTACAAAATAACGGGGTAACAACTGGATGAATTGAGCTGAAATGGCATGCAAGTAGACCAAGTCCTGGATAGGATACTTTATATCCCGGTGAATAGTT
The DNA here is from genome assembly GCA_947034925.1 of Eudemis profundana. Lineage (NCBI taxonomy): Eukaryota > Metazoa > Arthropoda > Insecta > Lepidoptera > Tortricidae > Eudemis > Eudemis profundana. Next base: position 6,370,357 of record OX344795.1, read on the forward strand.
CCCTTGGGACAGTAACGGGAACAACGCGGGCGAAGCCGCGGGCAAATGCTAGTATAAAATAAATAGAAGACACTTACCTTCATGGTTAGGGGAGCGTATGGCGTTGGCGATCTCGATGCAGCAGGCGAGCGTCTGCCACGGCTCCTCGGAGTCCTTCCACCAGCCCTCGCCGTCCAACGGCCGGTCCGCCGAGTCCAGGATCTTGTCCAGCACGCTCTCTGCGTACGCTAACCTGATAACGCCAGTTGTTTAGAGCCTATGCATATACGGCCACTAGTGGCGGGAGAGGTTTTTCATACATTTTGTATGGCACCGGCGCACACGGGGCGTTCGGGTGGCCACGTGCGGTCCACAAGCTGCGAGAGTGGCGCGCGCCCTTTACTTGTGGCCGCGTTTAGTAGCCGCTACTATACTCCTCACCGCGAATCATGATCCTTATGACAGTTCTTTCTCCATATTCTTGTGATGGCGACGCTGTCATTTTGAATATTTGTAGTCATTGTTTGAAAGTGTAGCAAGTAAATTTATGAAGAAATATTGCATTAAAATTATAATAATACGAAAGGAATAAGTGTTGCTGTTTATTTTCGGATTTAGGTGTATGAATACAAGTGGAGAAAATGAACTGTCATATAGATTATGATTCGATGCGAGAAGTGAACATCATATTTTCCTAAAAAAAAACACCCTTCAAAGTTTGAGCCTTTTGAGGGTGTTTTTTTTTAGGAAAATATGAGTTTGAGGTGAAATGACAAAACACGTGTCTATTCTTTTTTCATGTTCTCCAACATATAATGAAACCAGTAATCAACTAGAAACTTGATTGAATTTTTTTTCTGTAGTGTTGGAGAGTTTAGTCACTTTTCAGTAATTTGAAGGACAGTATCTCCTAAAAAGTTGAACTTGGGCAGCTAAAAAAAATACGTGTCTGCTATTTTAGACTACTCTATAACATAAATCAAAATTAATGAAATCGGAGTCGGACAGTTGGGTACCTTTCCTTGTTAGATAAGTAGTTTTAAAAAAAAACGAACCTCTCTTCAACAGTGTTCTTCTTCATAGTCCCGGTCAAGTTGACCGCGTGCAGCTTCAGCCACACGAGCCCGCCGGGGCCCAGCGGCTCGCGGCGCGCGAACTTGAGCAGCGCGCGGTAGGCGTCGGCGCCCAGCTGCGACAGGTGCGGCGGGCACGCGTACACGCGCCCGCGGAAGTCCATGTTGTGGGGCAGCCAGAACATCTCGTCCCTGGGGAAAGGAGGCCTTCAGTATGGGAGGTGAGGTTGCTTTCAGAATACTATACAGCAGTGGTTTTCAATATTTTTCATGATACGACCCCCCTGGTATGAAAAAATATTTGGGGACTCCCCGACCCTTCGCTTTTTGATCATGTATCACATACATGAAATCTATCTTTTTAAACTTTGTCGTTTTTTCTTTCTATAGTCCTCTCGACCTCTTGCGACCCCCCTAATGAAGCCTCGCGACCCCCCAGGGGGTCGCGACCCACACGTTGAAAAACAATGCTATACAGGGTGGCCCATTTAGATCGGTCAGTATGGGAAAGTCTGAAACTATAAGACATACGAAGATCTGTTCTTAGGAACCATGTCATCGATTTTAGGGACGAGAAAAACTGCATACATAGATTTGAAAAAAAAAACTTTTACTTTAACCGAGAATTGAACCCGGTCGTTTTGAAAAATAAGGTAATAGGTATGTCAAGATTTACCACCAAACCAAGAGCAAACTAGTTATTCCAAAGCTAAACCGGACCGAAAGACACAGCGTGGGTTGGCATCCCATAAGATGGTCTGACGACCTGGTTAAGGTCGCCGGAAGTCGACGGAGGCAAAAAGCGTGCAGCCGTTCGTTGTGGAAGTCTTTGGTTCGTTGTTGTGGTCTTTATTTAGCAGTGGAGGTCTCAAAATTGAAATAATGATGATAATGAAACCGGTTCATTCTATATGCTAGTTTAGTCTATCTACTAGTTAGGCATATTAAATCAAAATTTTATCAACTACTAACTGCCCGTCCCGGCTTCGCACATGTGGTATATAAACCTGTTCATGACAACGAACACGACAAAAAAATTATCCAATTTGGTGCAGTCCTTTGAAAGTTATGCGCGTACATACATTTCGGGGATACATATTTATTTATATAAAAGATATTTTATTTAGATAGATTTTTACGGAATATTTCATGCCCACCTGTAGTGGTTAGCGAGTGCCAGCTTGTAGAGCGCGTCGCACCACAGCGAGTGCATCTCTGCGCGCGCGCGGCTGATGGCGACGCGGCGCTTGAAGGCGGCCGCCGCGTCCGCCGCCGCCCCGAACTCCGATAGTACTCACCTGTAGTGGTTGGCGAGTGCCAGCTTGTAGAGCGCGTCGCACCACAGCGAGTGCATCTCTGCGCGCGCGCGGCTGATGGCGACGCGGCGCTTGAAGGCGGCCGCCGCGTCCGCCGCCGCCCCGAACTCCGATAGTACTCACCTGTAGTGGTTGGCGAGTGCCAGCTTGTAGAGCGCGTCGCACCACAGCGAGTGCATCTCTGCGCGCGCGCGGCTGATGGCGACGCGGCGCTTGAAGGCGGCCGCCGCGTCCGCCGCCGCCCCGAACTCCGATAGTACTCACCTGTAGTGGTTGGCGAGTGCCAGCTTGTAGAGCGCGTCGCACCACAGCGAGTGCATCTCTGCGCGCGCGCGGCTGATGGCGACGCGGCGCTTGAAGGCGGCCGCCGCGTCCGCCGCCGCCCCGAACTCCGATAGTACTCACCTGTAGTGGTTGGCGAGTGCCAGCTTGTAGAGCGCGTCGCACCACAGCGAGTGCATCTCTGCGCGCGCGCGGCTGATGGCGACGCGGCGCTTGAAGGCGGCCGCCGCGTCCGCCGCCGCCCCGAACTCCGATAGTACTCACCTGTAGTGGTTGGCGAGTGCCAGCTTGTAGAGCGCGTCGCACCACAGCGAGTGCATCTCTGCGCGCGCGCGGCTGATGGCGACGCGGCGCTTGAAGGCGGCCGCCGCGTCCGCCGCCGCCCCGAACTCCGATAGTACTCACCTGTAGTGGTTGGCGAGTGCCAGCTTGTAGAGCGCGTCGCACCACAGCGAGTGCATCTCTGCGCGCGCGCGGCTGATGGCGACGCGGCGCTTGAAGGCGGCCGCCGCGTCCGCCGCCGCCCCGAACTCCGATAGTACTCACCTGTAGTGGTTGGCGAGTGCCAGCTTGTAGAGCGCGTCGCACCACAGCGAGTGCATCTCTGCGCGCGCGCGGCTGATGGCGACGCGGCGCTTGAAGGCGGCCGCCGCGTCCGCCGCCGCCCCGAACTCCGATAGTACTCACCTGTAGTGGTTGGCGAGTGCCAGCTTGTAGAGCGCGTCGCACCACAGCGAGTGCATCTCTGCGCGCGCGCGGCTGATGGCGACGCGGCGCTTGAAGGCGGCCGCCGCGTCCGCCGCCGCCCCGAACTCCGATAGTACTCACCTGTAGTGGTTGGCGAGTGCCAGCTTGTAGAGCGCGTCGCACCACAGCGAGTGCATCTCTGCGCGCGCGCGGCTGATGGCGACGCGGCGCTTGAAGGCGGCCGCCGCGTCCGCCGCCGCCCCGAACTCCGATAGTACTCACCTGTAGTGGTTGGCGAGTGCCAGCTTGTAGAGCGCGTCGCACCACAGCGAGTGCATCTCTGCGCGCGCGCGGCTGATGGCGACGCGGCGCTTGAAGGCGGCCGCCGCGTCCGCCGCCGCCCCGAACTCCGATAGTACTCACCTGTAGTGGTTGGCGAGTGCCAGCTTGTAGAGCGCGTCGCACCACAGCGAGTGCATCTCTGCGCGCGCGCGGCTGATGGCGACGCGGCGCTTGAAGGCGGCCGCCGCGTCCGCCGCCGCCCCGAACTCCGATAGTACTCACCTGTAGTGGTTGGCGAGTGCCAGCTTGTAGAGCGCGTCGCACCACAGCGAGTGCATCTCTGCGCGCGCGCGGCTGATGGCGACGCGGCGCTTGAAGGCGGCCGCCGCGTCCGCCGCCGCCCCGAACTCCGATAGTACTCACCTGTAGTGGTTGGCGAGTGCCAGCTTGTAGAGCGCGTCGCACCACAGCGAGTGCATCTCTGCGCGCGCGCGGCTGATGGCGACGCGGCGCTTGAAGGCGGCCGCCGCGTCCGCCGCCGCCCCGAACTCCGATAGTACTCACCTGTAGTGGTTGGCGAGTGCCAGCTTGTAGAGCGCGTCGCACCACAGCGAGTGCATCTCTGCGCGCGCGCGGCTGATGGCGACGCGGCGCTTGAAGGCGGCCGCCGCGTCCGCCGCCGCCCCGAACTCCGATAGTACTCACCTGTAGTGGTTGGCGAGTGCCAGCTTGTAGAGCGCGTCGCACCACAGCGAGTGCATCTCTGCGCGCGCGCGGCTGATGGCGACGCGGCGCTTGAAGGCGGCCGCCGCGTCCGCCGCCGCCCCGAACTCCGATAGTACTCACCTGTAGTGGTTGGCGAGTGCCAGCTTGTAGAGCGCGTCGCACCACAGCGAGTGCATCTCTGCGCGCGCGCGGCTGATGGCGACGCGGCGCTTGAAGGCGGCCGCCGCGTCCGCCGCCGCCCCGAACTCCGATAGTACTCACCTGTAGTGGTTGGCGAGTGCCAGCTTGTAGAGCGCGTCGCACCACAGCGAGTGCATCTCTGCGCGCGCGCGGCTGATGGCGACGCGGCGCTTGAAGGCGGCCGCCGCGTCCGCCGCCGCCCCGAACTCCGATAGTACTCACCTGTAGTGGTTGGCGAGTGCCAGCTTGTAGAGCGCGTCGCACCACAGCGAGTGCATCTCTGCGCGCGCGCGGCTGATGGCGACGCGGCGCTTGAAGGCGGCCGCCGCGTCCGCCGCCGCCCCGAACTCCGCCGGGTCCAGCGCCGACGCCGGCGGTGGGATGTCCAGCTTCTTGTTGCCGCCGGATCTGCGAACGAGTTAGTGCTTGCCTGTATAAAAATGCTACACTAAATTAGATAAACGTAGGAGCTACAGGCGACCGGCAGTGCAAGAAAAACGCGCCATTGTATTTTTTTCGAAACTTCCAACTATTATTTTATTGGGAAAGTGGTAGATACTCTAACGCTTCGGGCTAGAAAGTAGGAAGTACGGAGTTACGAGTGGAGTTTATTTGGTTCAGTTGTACTAATTCATGACGTAAAATGCCATCCTATAATAATAGTGTACCTAAATATCTCCAGCTGTATGTCCAGAACAGGCTTGTTGACGACCCAGGGCACTTCCCCGAGCTGGTTCAGACTGTCTAGTGCAGGGTACAACGCCGCGGGAGGAGCCTCTTCAAGTCGCTTCCACTGGTTCATGACGTAGAATGGCATCCTGTAACAATAATTAAATTCTAATTAGAATCAACAAAAAACAACCCCACAAAAAAGTAATTTCGAGTGCATGTTCTTCAATTCTTCGTAAGGCGAACTATGCATATTGTCCTGCAAATTTCTATGGTAGAATCTGAAGAGATATGAAGACTTTCTATAGCGGCGCGCTTGGCACTCGGGTAGAAAAGCAAGCGAGATGTTATTAAATTGGCAAATTTTAGGTAGTTCAACCCAAGCAATAGTGAGGGTGAGAGTAGTTACAAAATTGTTTGTAGCAGAATCTTCCGCTAAATATCAATCCGCTAGATATCGTTGAAATCAACATTATCAGCGATGTTTTAATCTGTAGATATGCTCCGTGCAGCATCTAGAAGCAGCACTACATCGGCGCGTAGTTCAGCTCTAGCGGCACCGATCCATAAGCGAGCACAATATCGTATTGTAACTGACATCCTCTAAATGGCATTGAAATCCACTAACCTAATCAACGGCGTCTTCGTCAGTAGATACGCGCCAGAGTGCAGATGCGGCCAGGGTTTGGGCGGTGACGATGGCGGTACTAAATCGGCGCGCATGCGCAGTTCAGCTCTAGCGGCGCCCATCCACAGCCGAGCCAGGGCCGGGTGCGGCTTGAGTTCCAAGCGGACTAGGCGACCCCAGGGCCGGTGCACTTTGTACACAGCTGGGAGCTTTTTTCTAGAAACATGTGTGGTATTTAGTGAGTCTGGTTAACATCAAATTATTTAAGAGGAAATAGGACTTATGTATGTAAACACCAGTGGCGTGGATTCAAATATATTATTCTTAGTAAATCCCGAGCAGATTTAGATTACTTTTTCTTCAGGAGTAGTAGATACTCCGGTCATATTGCTATTTTTTGGTTGCAATAGACTTGTTTTAAAATATTTCTGCAAGTACGCAAACTTAAATACTTTCCTATGCATCCATAATTCCCAGCTAAAGCTCGCGCTTTAAAACTCAAGTAACTTATAGTAAAAGACTAGCAACATTCATAAATATCACACAGGCAACTTACTGTTTTGCTTTAGGCTTGAACATGTTGACGTCGATCTTGACGTCATTGATGATGATGTTGTAGAGGAACTTGCCGATGTTCTGCCGCATCTCCATCGGCCACGGCGTCTCTTCCATGTCCTGCCAAATAAAATAGGAAATACTGACAGGAGTGTTTTGTTTTTGTATGGGATCGGCTAGGGCCTTCATGCCTCTTTACCACTCGATGTCGAACAGGAGCCCGAAAGGCATCCTGCCTAAGAGAAAGGGTTGAAGGGGCTCAGATCATAAGAACCGAGATAAAGATGGGTATAGAGTGAAGACTACGTAACGTAAGTCTTGTGTGTCAATTAGTTATACAAGTGTATTCGAAAACGTCGTAAGATCTGTCAAGTCTGTCAACTGTGTAATTCAAGTCTTCAACAACAACTGCAACTCCTATCACCCACCCCGTCTCGGATTTGACGCATCAACACATTCCACTAAATGTGTGTAAACCCCATAGTTGAATTTTCAAATTCTTATTAGAAAAACTGAAAAGCTCGTGCATGTTCGATTATTGTATGAAGTGTACAAACCAAACTACAAGAATACACATTTAAAATTAAATATAACTAAAACAAAATTAAATAAGTTAAAACTAAAATAAATCTAAAAACGGTCCCTGCGGCATGGTGCCGAAGATGCTGGCAGCATTTCCTCGCTGTATTGTAAGGCTGATGCATTGAGCGAGGAAGCTGCCAGCTCTTCGTAGTTTCTCTGAGTCTCCTTGATATCGACGCGATATAGTTGACTAGCATTTCCCCGCGGCTTCATCTGCTTGGCGACTTGGTCTACTTGTATGCCAAATCTTAATCCATTCATTTGTTTCCGCGTTATTTAGTAACAAACATCCAAACCTCCAAACATTTTCACAAACTTATAATATTAGTAGGATAGAACAGGATATAATCGCACCCTTACTCAAAAGAAACGACAATTTATTTTCAATCTTAAAACGAATTTAAATGGTTTTAACTAAATTGTAGAATCATTTTGAGTTAGTCCGGTTTATTACTAAGGGTGCGATTAAGTAGGATAAGATAGGATATTAGTAAGATAGGAACAAAATGGCTAACTCACCAGACTCGCTCCCTCGCGGTTTCTGTGCACCAGCAGCTGCCAAGCTTGGCGGCTGTTGATGGGCGCGTCGGTGCCCAGGGAAGTCCGGTCGATGTACCACTCGCAGTACTGGTCGTAGATCTGCGAGATTTTCGCCAGAACGCCGTTCTTGCGGTACTGCTCCACTTGATATCTGGATGCATTGGGGGCATTCCATGAAAACGTCCACTTTTTGTCGCTTACGTAACACTATGGTAGCTACCCTATTAAAACTAATTAGCTGGAACACTATCAATATTAAAGCCAAGTTATAATATTACCGTACCGATATTCAGCTTCCTAACTTGTCAAAAGTATTAAAAATGTAGTGTCGCTTACGTAACGTTTCTGTGGAATGCTCCATTGATGAAAGGTCCGACACGGTCACCGTCAACCGCATCTGTTTTTATAACCGCTGTGACAATCTTGTGTAATTCCCTTCTGGCGTCTGTGTTTTCGGTGACTTACGTCCTGGATGTTTTTTTTTATTCACGATAGGTGGTACGCATTTGACTTTGATCTCACCTGTTGGTAAATGAAGATGAAGTCCACAATCTATCATGTGCGACCAAGGTCAAACGCAAGCCCATTAACCATATACAAAAAACAGCCAAGTGCGAGTTGGTTTCGCACTCGAAGGGCCGAAACCCTTTTCGCTCGAGCAAAAAACGCCGAAAAATTTCAAGTCTCTACCTATTACGGTTCAAGAGATAGAGCCCTGTGACATACAAAAGCACAGCGGAGGCTTAGTAGCATGGTCCCGTTGGCACCTTTTGGGTATGGAACTTTAAAAAGTAGTTTCTGTCTGGACTCACTTGTGGTAGACCTGCGTGCCCAAGTCGCGCTGAAGCAGCTTGAGCGTCGGGCTGTAGGTCTCGCTGCCGTCCACCAGCTTGTTCATCTCGCCCATGATCAGCTCCACGAACTGGTCAGTCTGTTGGAACGAAACGTATCGATGAAACAAAGCCAAAGAATTAGCCTTTCGATGATTCATTCTAAACGGAAACGGTCTCCATTTTGTATGGAGCGAGAACGTTCTCGAGAACATTTCCCATACAAAACTGAGAACGTTTCCGAGAATTCCCGAGAAAGGCTCATTTCTACTCTATCCATCAAATTACGTTTCCAAAACTGCTCGGATAAAGTCAATTAAGTAAACTCATTCCTGTGTCACCAACAATTTGAAAATGAAAAAAACCTACAAAAGGGCACCATGTTGTTGAGCATGACGTCACAAGTCAGTATTTTATACTAAACTGCATAACTTCTGAGCGTTTTAACACTTCTTAAAAAAAGCTGATTTGAACAGTCATCTAATAGCCTATTGAGTTGGTGCGAAGAAATTCAAAGGTGTATTTGAAGTCCCCAATCCGCACTGGGCCAGCATGGGGACTACATTTTACTCTTATCTGTTGAGGCCTGTGCCCTGCAGTGCGGCGTCTATAGGCTAATGATGACAATTGAGTAGGTGTAGGTGCATATATTTCAACTGAGTACATTCACAAGGGAGGGAGGGATTGAACGCTTCGTCAAACAGCCAACGGGGCGCTTGCTGGGCGTGAGCGAAGTGTGACGTTCTTACTAGTATGTAGGGAAATAATAGGTAGCGATCCAACAAATCACGCGTCACTAGTGGGGCGCGGAGACTTCAGAGTTTTGTATCAGTGAAATTAATAAAAAAAAAGGTTAACACCTGCACATTGGTGACTCTTTGTTTGAGTGACTTGAGGTTACGCTCGAACGTCTCGCGCACTACGGACCGCCACTCGGCTTCTGTAGCGCAGCTTCTCTCTGCACGTCAACACTAACCTCCAGCACGCGCAGGTAGGGGTAGAGCGTGATGGCGGAGTGCGAAGCGTTGCTCTGCGACCGCAGCGTGCCGAGCGAGGTTACGCTCGAACGTCTCGCGCACTCTGCTTCTGTAGCGCAGATTCTCTCTGCACGTCAACACTAACCTCCAGCACGCGCAGGTAGGGGTAGAGCGTGATGGCGGAGCGCGAAGCGTTGCTCTGCGACCGCAGCGTGCCGAGCGAGGTTACGCTCGAACGTCTCGCGCACTCTGCTTCTGTAGCGCAGATTCTCTCTGCACGTCAACACTAACCTCCAGCACGCGCAGGTAGGGGTAGAGCGTGATGGCGGAGCGCGAAGCGTTGCTCTGCGACCGCAGCGTGCCGAGCGAGGTTACGCTCGAACGTCTCGCGCACTCTGCTTCTGTAGCGCAGATTCTCTCTGCACGTCAACACTAACCTCCAGCACGCGCAGGTAGGGGTAGAGCGTGATGGCGGAGTGCGAAGCGTTGCTCTGCGACCGCAGCGTGCCGAGCGAGGTTACGCTCGAACGTCTCGCGCACTCTGCTTCTGTAGCGCAGATTCTCTCTGCACGTCAACACTAACCTCCAGCACGCGCAGGTAGGGGTAGAGCGTGATGGCGGAGTGCGAAGCGTTGCTCTGCGACCGCAGCGTGCCGAGCGAGGTTACGCTCGAACGTCTCGCGCACTCTGCTTCTGTAGCGCAGATTCTCTCTGCACGTCAACACTAACCTCCAGCACGCGCAGGTAGGGGTAGAGCGTGATGGCGGAGTGCGAAGCGTTGCTCTGCGACCGCAGCGTGCCGAGCGAGGTTACGCTCGAACGTCTCGCGCACTCTGCTTCTGTAGCGCAGATTCTCTCTGCACGTCAACACTAACCTCCAGCACGCGCAGGTAGGGGTAGAGCGTGATGGCGGAGTGCGAAGCGTTGCTCTGCGACCGCAGCGTGCCGAGCGAGGTTACGCTCGAACGTCTCGCGCACTCTGCTTCTGTAGCGCAGATTCTCTCTGCACGTCAACACTAACCTCCAGCACGCGCAGGTAGGGGTAGAGCGTGATGGCGGAGTGCGAAGCGTTGCTCTGCGACCGCAGCGTGCCGAGCGAGGTTACGCTCGAACGTCTCGCGCACTCTGCTTCTGTAGCGCAGATTCTCTCTGCACGTCAACACTAACCTCCAGCACGCGCAGGTAGGGGTAGAGCGTGATGGCGGAGCGCGAAGCGTTGCTCTGCGACCGCAGCGTGCCGAGCGAGGTTACGCTCGAACGTCTCGCGCACTCTGCTTCTGTAGCGCAGATTCTCTCTGCACGTCAACACTAACCTCCAGCACGCGCAGGTAGGGGTAGAGCGTGATGGCGGAGTGCGAAGCGTTGCTCTGCGACCGCAGCGTGCCGAGCGAGGTTACGCTCGAACGTCTCGCGCACTCTGCTTCTGTAGCGCAGATTCTCTCTGCACGTCAACACTAACCTCCAGCACGCGCAGGTAGGGGTAGAGCGTGATGGCGGAGTGCGAAGCGTTGCTCTGCGACCTGTTATAATGGAAAGTCCAAGGTCCTTTTTAAAAAGTTTTTATTTGACACACACACTAAAAATTATACACGACCTCTAAGTAATTAGGGAACAGCGCGGTTTGACGATTCGGGAGCAACTGAGGTTTGTATGGGATGGATTGAGGAGCTGGACTCGGATGGAAGGGAGGACTGCTTATGGGTTGCTGCGTCAGCCATAAGGCATACATGGTGGAGGTTATAACATCTCCCCTGGGTAAGACTGAACTTACACTCTTAAGGAGTGAAGTTTAGGTAAATCGGAGTCGAGGACCTGGATTTGGTTCTGGAATGTCTTCAGGTTCAGAAGGTTCAGTGGGTATGGTTGAAGTGTTAGGATTAGGAGGGAAATTGAATTTTTTACAATAAAACTTTTTCCAGATCTTAAAAATAACAAAAGATATTAATACAAGGATAATTCCGATAGTACAATAAGAATAATAGTGACCATACAAAACAATGTGAGGTCTATTAATTATTTTATCTAATTTTTCTAACTGGTCATGTGACCAGTGTTCGTCATCCTTCAAGGATTCTAGGTTCAGTTTCTTTACAGGTATGGTGGGAACATTTAATTGGAATTTATTTAATTGGAAGTAATTACAGCAAGTATCATTAATTAGGTTAAAAGTTGATACAATAGGTTTAATGTCTATGGTTACAATATTTTTTGCAATGATTTGCATGTCCTTAAAATAGGCCATACATTTATTAGGTAAGGTTAAAATACCGGTTCCCACAATATTAGTTTCGAAAACATTTGAGTTATTATTACATTCAATAGATAATTTAGATTTTTGTGAAATTACATATATCCATTTATTATTACTTAGTTTATGCCAAATTTCCATATTTCCAGATACAAGTTTAGATTTACATTGAATTGGTTTCGATAATAACAATTTTGTTGCTATTTCAGTTTCACATATAGGTTGTGACGTAGTGGAAAAGGTCTGATAAACATTACAAACATAAAATCCATTATTTAGATTCTTACAACTACTTAAATCATCTAACATGCAATAACGTGACTTATCTCTACTTAACGCTACATACTTCGCGGTGGGTAAGCTAGGGAATATTTTGTCAAGTCATCTTGCATAGTGAGTATGTATTTGACCTTGGCAGGTCCGGCCTCTGGTAGAGGTCCTACAATATCTAGCGCTAAACGCTGGAAGGGCTGTGTTGAGGTAGAAGTTATTTCTAGAGGAGCACGGTTGATTTTTCTCAGTGCCTTGTTACTTTGACAAGAGGAACATTGTTTTATATAATTTTCGATATCAGCTCTCATGTTTTTCCAAAAATATTGTTCACGAATTCTATTAAACATGCGGGTGTTTCCCAGATGTCCGGCAATCGGAATATCGTGATTCTCTTTCAGAATTTTAGGGATTTCGCTCAACGAAGGGTAAATGGTGTTATTATGATATATGTGTATTCGTATTCCAGTTCCATTGAAAAGGTAAGCGATCATGTTATAAATTTTGGTAAAAGCGTGTTTGTCAAATGGACTTTTAAAGTCTGAAATACTAATATCTTTTGTCTCGTTATTAGGGATTGCAGTTAAGTGGTTACGAAGGTTTTTTAGAGATTCGAAAATGTCAACGTAGGGGCAATCGTCGAAATGATGGACCTTTGTGAATAATGTTATGAAGGCTTTTCCGCCATGTTTTGTTTCCTGGAATGACAGTAGTGTCTTTTCGGATTGTAGGAATTCTTCTCGTTCAGTTAAGTTACTTAAGAAATCTTCGACATAAGGTACACTTTCGTCAAGGTCTAAGGAGGTAGGAATAATAATTATTTTATGAGGACTTTTTAGTAGATTGTCGTTGTGTTCAAATATTGCAGTATCAAAATTAGCATCCTGTGGAGATTTTAAGAATTTCGAGTAAGTGTCTTCGACAACAGAGGGAAGAATTTCGGATAAGTCCTGAATTAGATCTGTTTCAGTGGGTTGCACTTCCACGGATGGGGTATTTTGTTGGTTAAGATCGTCGATCAAGGAGTCTAATTCAATAGGTGAAAATTGTGGATCAGGTGATAGAGACGGTAAGTCTCCGATGTCGAATGGGTCAATGACTTCCGGTTGTGAATAGGAAGTTCCAGGTTGTGGATTTTCGTAGATATTTGGTTCAGTTGAGGGCCTAGGATTTTCGTTAGCTTCCTCATTTACAGCAGTGACTGGGAAATTGTTATCTTCGGGAATAGGATAACGCGATAACGCGTCGGCTGCGCAATTTAATTTTCCTTTGCGATATATAACTTCATAATCATACTCTGATAATTTTAGACGCCAGCGTTGTAGTTTGCTGCTGGGGTCTGTGTGGTTAATTAACCACTTTAAAGGACGATGGTCTGTTATGATATAGAATTTCCTTCCAAAGAGATAGGGTCTGAAATATTTACAGAAATGTACAATGGCCAAAAGTTCTTTTTCCGTCGTACTGTAATTGCGTTCATTTTTATTTAACGTTCTCGAGGCAAAAGCTATGGGTTTGTCCTTGCCAATTTCGCCTTGGGACAAAATACCGGAAATTGCGTAATTTGATGCGTCGCAGGTAAGTATAAAGGGTTTTGTGAAATCGGGATAAATGAGAATAGGGGCGCTAGTGATTTTTGATTTTAATGTTTCAAAAGCTAACTGTTGTTCGTGACCCCAATTAAAAGGGATGTCTTTCTTTAGTAAGTTTGTCAGTGATTTGGAAATTTTAGAGAAATCGGGGATGAACCTTCTGTAATAGGATACTAACCCCAAGAAGGATTTGATGTCCTTCGGTGACATGGGAGTTGGAAATTCAGTGATTACTTTAATTTTTTCAGGATTGGGCCTTACGCCCTTGTCACTAATGACATGTCCAAGGTAAGCTACTTCTTTTCTGAGGAATTCGCACTTATCTGGTTGTAGTTTCAGATTGAAACTTCGCAGCCTGTCGAAGACGGCTGTAAGGTTTTCTACGTGGGACGCTAGGTCATAGGAATAAATCACGATGTCATCGAGGTAGACGAAACAACGGACTCCTTGGAGTCCTGTAAGGCAGTTATTCATGAGCCTTTGGAACGTGGATGGGGCGTTCTTTAGCCCGAAGGGCATTCTATTAAACATGAATTGACCTTGAGGTACTGAAAAACTTGTTTTCTCTGCGTCTTCAGGAGACATTTTTATTTGGTGGAACCCGGAGGCCAAATCAAGGGTGGAAAAGTATTTGCTATTACCTAATTGGTCTAAGATGTCAGAAATTTGAGGTATAGGGTAGGTTTCACCTATGGTTATGTCATTGAGTTTGCGGTAGTCGACGACCACTCGCCACTTTTGTTCTCCTGACGCGTCGAGTTTTTTGGGGACGACCCAAATAGGGGATGACCATGGGGACATGGCAGGTTGTATTATGTCCTGTTCTAACATTTTATTAATTTGTTTTTCGACTTCTTTCTTATGTACTTCTGGGAATCGATAAGATTTTGTGTATATAGGAGCATCGCTAGTAGTCCTAATATTATGTTGAATCTTGGAAGTAGACGTCAGTTTGTCATCTGGAAGATGGAAAATATCAGAGTATTGAGAACATAGTTCAGTGAGGGCGTTTGCTTCCTCTTCATTCAAATGGGATGTGCGGAGTGAGTTTAATACTTCTTCGGTACGTCTGACAGCGTTGGCTGTAGAGGAATAGGCTACATTGACATGTAGCGGTTCTAGGTAGAGTTTTAAGTCTGGTTTGACTGTAACGAAGTTTTCTGATGTATTAATAATGGAGATATTAACTCGATTATTTTCCTTGACCTTTACGATGCAGTTGGCTATAAGCAGTGATTCGGACAAATGCTGGTCAGTAATGACTCCTTCTTTTATTTCAGGGTTAGCTACGGTGCATTCTATTATTGTCTCAGTTCGCGGGGAAATATTGTAATTTGGTTCTTTGAAGGACAGTTTAATTTTCTTCCCGTTTACTTCCAGACAGTTAGTCGCGTAATTAACATTACAGCGGAATTTGGAAAACATGTCGGTACCGATAATGCCATCGTAAGGTAAGTTTATATTTTCCATCACATGAAAATTGTGACATAAGACAAGGTCATCAGATAGTTGTATTTGAGATTTAAGGTGACCAAGGCTTTTGATCGATTCTTCAGATGACTCAATCCCTTTGACATTGATTTCACTTTTGTGGAATTTCAAGGATTTGTCAACACTTGACTTTTTTACTAGGCTTATGCACGCGCCGGTATCTATGAGCAATGTCAAGGGTCTTGAGTTCATGGATGTAGGTACAGTGATGTACGGTAAGTATCTATCGCTTTTAGTTAGTACTTCGTAGACCTTGGGATTCGTGGGACCTTGGGTTTTTACCCGGTCTTTAGGAAATGGAATTGGGATAGTGCGTATGGTGCCTGGTACGACATTACGACTCGAACGACACCTTATCGAGCCTACATCTCGTTTAAAGAGCTGGAATCTGTTTCATCAACACCTTCATCATTCTCAAGGAAAGTTATCGGATGATTCGAAGCGTTATTATTGAAATTGAAGCGTTTATTGTTATATTCTCTTTTCCTGCACTGCTCAAGAGTGTGGCCGGGTATTTTACAATACCGGCACACAACGGAAGTATCCGAGGAGGGTTTTGGTTTATTGAATGAATTTTGCTGGTTGTTATAGCGGGACGTGCTAGGTTTTGAGTTGGCTGGTAAATAAGGCTTTTTCGGGAAATCTTGCTTAGAGGTTTCCATTGGTTTCTTGTTACAGAATTGTTGTAATTTGTCTTCAGAAATAGCTAAATTAATTGCCTCGTTCAAGGTCTTAGGGGACTTGCAACGCAAGATCACGGAGATTTTGGGGTTAATTCCCATAATGAATGAATTTAATGCCAAGTCTTGCATGGCTGCAAGCCGGCCTGGAAGTTCCATCTTTTTAGAACACGACATTGTTACTTCTGTTAGCAATTGTGACAGGCATGACTCTACGCGAAGAGAAAATTGACTGACGGATTCCGTGGATGTCTGTCTGCAGTCCTGCAGTTCGGACAGCAGGTGGGCGTGGTGCTTGCGCTCACCGAACTGAGCTTTTAAGAAGTCTCGTAGGGTTGACCAATTGTCAAAGTCTTTAATGGAGCACGCTAATTCAGCCTTGCCTTCTAGCTGGCTGATAATGTATTTAAGCACAATTGGTTCTTGGCTCAATGAAGCGAGCGATATAGCATTAGAGCAGTTATTTATGAATGCATTTAATTTATCTCTTGACCCATCGTAGGGTTTTATAAATTTTAATATAACATTTAGTGAAATTTCTGACACTACCAATTTTGGCAATTCCGGATTGACCTTGGGGTCTTTTGGTGCTTTCAGGGAGCCAGAACCAGAACATTCAGAGTCGGATTTAGTCATTTTGAAAAGTTACTTAATTGAATGTGATGAATTAAAATAAGCTACGGTGTAATAGGCGGACGGCGCCTTGCTTGCGAGAAATGTCGAGTTAGCTTAACGGATAACAGAATATCCTTGCGTCGGCAATGAACTTGCACCAGGATGATAAATATTTTTATACACAAAATATTCAATAGAGTTTAGGAAATAGTAATGATGTAGCAGGAATAATCGAATTATTGTTTTATAAGTTATTTATATACGCACTTTTCACTTTCACTGCACTTCACGGACACGGGAAATAGAAAATATAAAGTACTCACAGTAGAAACGTAGCGATTAGGGCGATCATTATCGCCAGGACCTTCACGGGTGTCTGACCTTGACACACCAGCAAGGTCGCAGGAACAGCAGGAACTCGGTGCACACGTATGTATCACTTGGAAATAGTGGAAATCACACGAACCACTTTGGGTTTGTGATTGGAAACAGCGGGTTACGACGATCACTTGGGAACGACGAAACTTGGAAATAGAAGGTCACACCAAACACTTTGGAACGGTGGATCCGGAAATAGTAATGAGTTGTCCCTTATTAAAATAGTCCTTAAAGGTCGGCCTTGATTTTCACTGGTTTAATTCACTTCACTTCGGAAACGTCCTTGAGATTTTCGGAAAATCCCTTAAGCTGCCACCAATGTTATAATGGAAAGTCCAAGGTCCTTTTTAAAAAGTTTTTATTTGACACACACACTAAAAATTATACACGACCTCTAAGTAATTAGGGAACAGCGCGGTTTGACGATTCGGGAGCAACTGAGGTTTGTATGGGATGGATTGAGGAGCTGGACTCGGATGGAAGGGAGGACTGCTTATGGGTTGCTGCGTCAGCCATAAGGCATACATGGTGGAGGTTATAACAGACCGCAGCGTGCCGAGCGAGGTTACGCTCGAACGTCTCGCGCACTCTGCTTCTGTAGCGCAGATTCTCTCTGCACGTCAACACTAACCTCCAGCACGCGCAGGTAGGGGTAGAGCGTGATGGCGGAGTGCGAAGCGTTGCTCTGCGACCGCAGCGTGCCGAGCGAGGTTACGCTCGAACGTCTCGCGCACTCTGCTTCTGTAGCGCAGATTCTCTCTGCACGTCAACACTAACCTCCAGCACGCGCAGGTAGGGGTAGAGCGTGATGGCGGAGTGCGAAGCGTTGCTCTGCGACCGCAGCGTGCCGAGCGAGGTTACGCTCGAACGTCTCGCGCACTCTGCTTCTGTAGCGCAGATTCTCTCTGCACGTCAACACTAACCTCCAGCACGCGCAGGTAGGGGTAGAGCGTGATGGCGGAGCGCGAAGCGTTGCTCTGCGACCGCAGCGTGCCGAGCGAGGTTACGCTCGAACGTCTCGCGCACTCTGCTTCTGTAGCGCAGATTCTCTCTGCACGTCAACACTAACCTCCAGCACGCGCAGGTAGGGGTAGAGCGTGATGGCGGAGCGCGAAGCGTTGCTCTGCGACCGCAGCGTGCCGAGCGAGGTTACGCTCGAACGTCTCGCGCACTCTGCTTCTGTAGCGCAGATTCTCTCTGCACGTCAACACTAACCTCCAGCACGCGCAGGTAGGGGTAGAGCGTGATGGCGGAGTGCGAAGCGTTGCTCTGCGACCGCAGCGTGCCGAGCGAGGTTACGCTCGAACGTCTCGCGCACTCTGCTTCTGTAGCGCAGATTCTCTCTGCACGTCAACACTAACCTCCAGCACGCGCAGGTAGGGGTAGAGCGTGATGGCGGAGTGCGAAGCGTTGCTCTGCGACCGCAGCGTGCCGAGCGAGGTTACGCTCGAACGTCTCGCGCACTCTGCTTCTGTAGCGCAGATTCTCTCTGCACGTCAACACTAACCTCCAGCACGCGCAGGTAGGGGTAGAGCGTGATGGCGGAGTGCGAAGCGTTGCTCTGCGACCGCAGCGTGCCGAGCGAGGTTACGCTCGAACGTCTCGCGCACTCTGCTTCTGTAGCGCAGATTCTCTCTGCACGTCAACACTAACCTCCAGCACGCGCAGGTAGGGGTAGAGCGTGATGGCGGAGTGCGAAGCGTTGCTCTGCGACCGCAGCGTGCCGAGCGAGGTTACGCTCGAACGTCTCGCGCACTCTGCTTCTGTAGCGCAGATTCTCTCTGCACGTCAACACTAACCTCCAGCACGCGCAGGTAGGGGTAGAGCGTGATGGCGGAGTGCGAAGCGTTGCTCTGCGACCGCAGCGTGCCGAGCGAGGTTACGCTCGAACGTCTCGCGCACTCTGCTTCTGTAGCGCAGATTCTCTCTGCACGTCAACACTAACCTCCAGCACGCGCAGGTAGGGGTAGAGCGTGATGGCGGAGCGCGAAGCGTTGCTCTGCGACCGCAGCGTGCCGAGCGAGGTTACGCTCGAACGTCTCGCGCACTCTGCTTCTGTAGCGCAGATTCTCTCTGCACGTCAACACTAACCTCCAGCACGCGCAGGTAGGGGTAGAGCGTGATGGCGGAGCGCGAAGCGTTGCTCTGCGACCGCAGCGTGCCGAGCGAGGTTACGCTCGAACGTCTCGCGCACTCTGCTTCTGTAGCGCAGATTCTCTCTGCACGTCAACACTAACCTCCAGCACGCGCAGGTAGGGGTAGAGCGTGATGGCGGAGCGCGAAGCGTTGCTCTGCGACCGCAGCGTGCCGAGCGAGGTTACGCTCGAACGTCTCGCGCACTCTGCTTCTGTAGCGCAGATTCTCTCTGCACGTCAACACTAACCTCCAGCACGCGCAGGTAGGGGTAGAGCGTGATGGCGGAGTGCGAAGCGTTGCTCTGCGACCGCAGCGTGCCGAGGTTACGCTCGAACGACTCGCGCACTACGGACCGCCACTCTGCTTCTGTGGCGCGGAGCTTCTCTCTCTGCGCGTATGAAAAACAACACAACACTTTAAAAGAAATATAGTAGAAACACCCGACTTTACACGGAACACAGTTGAGTTTATTAACTGTTGTCTCACAGTACTTTCGCCGCGCTTTTGAATTCAGTATTGGAATCTTTTGGAAATAAAAAATAGATCACAAGATTCACTCTAGATTCAAATCGCTAGCGTAAAAAACAAATTGTCACTTACATATAACTTAACAGTCGGTGACGCGTCATCCTTGATATCAATATTTTGCACCTCAATATCCCCCTTGATCTCAATTTCCAGCTGCCTCCTCCCCCTCTGTTTTATCTCTTCTAAGGTCAACAACCCTTCGGCAGGAGAGTTCAACAACCCCCGTTTGTTCTCCACAGCGTCCAGTTTGAGTTTCTCCATCAGTGGGCAGTCATAGTCGAGGATTGGGGGGGTGTAGTGGGGGGTGAACTCAGGATCTAGTCTGTGGACGGCGCGAGACACTAGTTCTCGTTGGTTGTGGACGAATTGCGTCTTGTCTAGGAGGTCGTTTAGGGTTATGCCCTGTAAAGAAAATTGTTAAAAGAATTAAAACAGGGAATAATAGGTTCAATATAATTTTGAACTCAACATCATCGTTATAAGGTCGAAACCAGGCTAACTAAACACTTTAAGGTAAGGGGAAATACTACTTCTTTACAAAAATACTTACTACAATAGGAAATTTACTATTTGTCTAAAGGGTCACATTTAGTAATTTCTTTGCTTTCCCGTGAATTTAGGTTGTATTGTTATCAATTATCCAAAAACCAAAAATTTTGAAATATTTAGTTTGTACTAGTCACTTTATTGTTTTTGGGAAACCATTAAAAAAATGAAAGAAACTCACGTTTTCTTGCATCTGCTGGTGGTAGTGTTGCAGCGCCGACAGTTTGTCCGGCGCACTGCTCCGCTCGATGCACTCGAAAGTGGCCGCGTACGTCTGCGCATTAGGCGCTATCCCATCTTCTGCCATTGATGTCAGCAAGTCTTTGGTCTGGTCCAAAAGCCCCTGAAATTCAATTTACATTAGACTCTATAGTGGGTCGCCGTTCATGTTGGCGGTCACTTGTGTAAGTAGTTTCGGCTGCACATAACAAAAAGCACACACGTGAGTGTCACCAACGAAGTTGCTAAGCTATAGTTAGAATCATTTTAATTAATAAAACTGCCTTTATAATCCCTACATTCCCTTTAATGAACCAAACAATAACTTCTTCGGGACATAAGTTTTTTTGTTTCACCTGTCTCTAAATTTAGTTATTCTAATGCACAATTCAAAATATTTACGATTCAATTCTTACAACATACTTCAAAAAATGAGGGGGTTCGCAGTTTGTCGGAATCTTTTTTTTTTATATCAAATCAACAAGATTGAGAGGATAATACTATAAATACGCTACAAGGGCGAAATCAATACGATCCAATTATTTTCGATTTGAGTAGCAATATGAACTTTATCATCTCAATACGGCATAAACTTTAAACTTTAGAGATATATTACCATGAATGCATATCCGTGAAGTAGTGTGTTGTAGACCTTGATGTCAGTGATTTTGGGGTGGTCGGGAACCTTTGTGCCTCGTTGCCGATAATACTGTAGAACTTTGCGCGCCTGAAAATAATACTTATTACAATTGGATAGAGTAGACTTTTGCACGGTATCGGAACGGGGATGCACTAAAAGTTTGTTTTGATACTTTGAGATTAGTGTGAGCGAGTCTCGACTTATCTTATCATTGTGCTAAATAAAAGTAGATCAGACTTCTAATCTTGGCGCTTAGATTTACACATTTGATGGAATAGATTTAAATATCGATCATATAAGAAATACTAATAGGCATCGATTTTATTCAGAACCTGGTAGAAATACACTCACGGGCAATGAATTCGGGTCATTTTCTATAAAATTGTTCATAGAAAAGGACCCGAATTCATTGTCTGTGAGTGAATTGCTTTACAACATGAATGATGCGTTTTTAATTCAACATGTTCGAGTCTGATAGTTTTCTAAATTCAGTACATGAAAATTTGCACCAAAAGCACAGTCAAATAACTCAAATTGACACTCTAAATGGGAGACATCCGTTACCAGCGCATCTTGTGTGAATTTGAACAAGATTTTCTAATAAGCAGAATACACGACATTGTCTAGCCTATTTACATGTGACTCACACATGTTTCGGGTGAATGAACTTATTTTATCATACAGTTACTTTTGACTCAGATTTCGTGATCATGTAATATAACCACCAAGAGCTATGAAATGAACTATTTGCGATCACAGTCAGACTTGAAATTCTAATTCCAGCTGCCTTAGAATTCAGCTACTTTCAATTTCTCAAGTTCCAAAAGTAAAATAAATATTGGTTTAAAGCGTAATTGTGGTGATTTTATAGATTTAATTGGCAATAAAGAGACTTTGAGACCAGATAAAGAATATAAACCAAATTTGCCAAAGTATAATGACGAACAAGTAGTCCAACATCAGCCGTTTAGAAGCGCGCGACACGTATTCACATAGATGCGCGATAGCACGTCTGTGTGAGTGCGATCCATACTGGAGCATTCTTACGCATTCTTATTTCTTTACTTGTAGTGCGGTGCGCACACATTCACGCACAAGCGCACGATGAACCTTTTGTAGGAGTAAAATTACTGGTATAATACTGTGTCCATGCCGTATGTTTGCTCACCTCCTGCACCATGTTGAGCGAGCACAGCAGCTGCAGGTGAGCAGTGAGCAGCCGCTCCAGCGCCTCCTGCTTGCCCTGCAGCTCCAGCTGTTTCATGTCAGTCTTCATACTGATCTCCTTCTTGGCTCGGCGCTTCTCTAGCTTCGCCTTCTTTTTCTGCTTTATGGCTTGTTTGCTACAATAGATACAAGGGATAATAATAATAAGTGGACACAGTTTCGGAAAGAAATAGGACATTACACACCTAGAGCGGATGAGGATTGGCCCAGATCGCAGGTGTTTGTAACTACCGCCTATGGTATGTTCGCAATTTCACGTCTTTCCTTGGCCAGGAAGTGGTATTTTCTTTCCCAGTAGCGGAGTTAAGGTAGGGCGCGGTGGGGCGACCGCCCAGGGCGCCGGACATAAAACTTTACATCCTCTCGCTCGTTAAGCGCGGCCTACTTGTGAATTGCCAAAATTTTTATGTCCCTGGCCAGAAAGCGGCTTTTTCCGTACGCCTAGCGTGCGGAAAAAGCGTAGACATAAAATGATGTACACAACACGGGAGGTAATAAAAAAAGCCCTCGACCGCATATTTACGTCCCTCGCTTGCAGCTCGGGCCGCAAACATCTGCGATCTCGGCCTTTCTTTATTTTACCGCCCTAGTTGTGTAATGTACTATTAAATTTCGCTCAGGGCAGCTGGTAGTGCTAAAACCGGCCCTGTATTTTCCGCGAAAGTAAAATTCCAATTACAGCCTAGCTTGAGGTAATTACTTTTTTACGTTACCCCAGGCCGTAAGTGGCACATACCGCCTGGTACGAGAAGGGGAAATTTCAGTCCCTGCCCAGAGGAAGGGTGGTAACAAAGAAAGCCCTATAACATAAGATTGCATATTGACATGAAAAATGTGATCTATGTTTTCTCTTATTAATAGACGAAAGGTCTATTTAGACGGTGCGATAACAATGAGCGTGTTACGTTACGTTGCGAATACGGATTTTAAGTGATGATCGATCATCGGCGACAATGTACCACATCTCGGACGATATTTTTAAATGATTAAATGGTGCGAGAAATATTGTCCCAAGTGTTTACAAATAATGTAAACAAGGTAACTTCAAAAGAATCATCAAAATGAGAAAGGGTGTTTTTGAATAGTCACCACCTGTATATTTAGTTTTATGGGAATCTGACGAGATAAATAATAGCATGTTTGCTATATCACTTACACTGACTATAGTAAATAATAATTACTAACCATATCTTTTCTTTAACCATATTCAGGTCTAAACCGATACACTTTCTCCAGATAACCGCAATAATTACAGCCAGTATTTTGATTAGTTATAATGTAATATAAACAATAAATAAAATTAATTACATGAACATATTAAGCACGGTAATTTACGATGTAAAGAATTTTCTAGATGCATGATAAAAAAACATGTTTCAATATACTAAAATTAATGGCTTGCTAATGAGGGTTATTTGAATGAATTAGAGGCATTAGGTTACCACAACCAAATACAGTTAATATGGAAGAAATAAATCTGCCAAAGGTCTTTCTGTACTAAAGAAAAATGCACTGTATAATCTAACAGCAATGATGTTGTGAAACAGGCAAATAGTGTACTTACGCCTTCTTAATGTTCAGCTTCTTGACCTCAAGGGCTGCCTCTCTGTGGTCAAAATCAAGGTCATGTGGCTCATGCACCTCATTGTGCAATGCTGGGTCGTCGTAAATGTCGTCAATGGCTGGGTGGGCTAACCCTTGGCTCCTTTTAATAAAGTTGATGATGATTAAATGTAGGCTTTTTATTGTAGGAAGTTTTATTTAAGTGAATAATTAAACTTTATTTATTTCAAGATATACTAGCGCTCAAACCTTTCCTGGGCGAATGATATAAAGAGTACCGTAAGGTCGGGGTACTTTGGCCAAATGTAGGGTAACTTTGCCCTCCTTGTAAATCACATATCTCAAATCTATAGGGTCTGATAATAAACAGGAACGGCCAGCTAAAACCAACCACATGGCAAAGTGCCGTAATTTAAATGCGATAATCAAACCTGGACCCAATTAATCCCTATGGCCAAAGTTACCCCCCAGGGCGAAAGTACCCCGACCTTACGGTAATTGATTTTTGGATTCATTTACTTTGTCTTTAATGTTAAATACTTTTTATAAATGTTTTATGTATGGAATCAAAATTACACCATGACTCTTAGTCATAAGATTTTGCTTGACTTAGTTGTCAAGCAAAATCTTGGCTTTCAAGCTTTCATGGCTTTCAGTGCCAAATATCCCATACAAAAATAACCTGCCCTTGATGAAAGCCGTATGACATAGTAAAATGTAATTAATACTCACTGTAAACTTGATATAGAATTCAGCAGCTCCTGGTCGTAGGAATCCATCTGATTTTCAATAAACAGTTCTCTAAACACAGTGTGTGGACTCTTTGGCAGTGGCTGGAAGGGCACTTCCTTTAAATTGGAGTCTGGAGTAATCATGTCAAACTCCTGCGTGAGCCCTTCAGTTATAGCATACCTCAGATCCTGTAACCTCTGATCATAGATAGTGGCCTTTCTAAAGTTGTAATAGCTTTCCTTAACTGCATCGATATACTGTTTAGTTTTTAATCTGTCTTCCAAACTGGAAATTTTGTGATGTGTGTAAACTAAGGCACATTGGTCATCCTCCAAACTTATCTCTTTCGGACCTGAGGTTATTGGAGCTGATTTCTTCAATATTTTTTCTTTGACTCTCTGAAGAAGCTCTGGATCCACTTCGGCAATGGTCGGCTTCTTTGGCGGCTTTGTGGTTAACTGGTGCAGCTGGCCCAGAGACACTGGGCTATCAGCAAGCTTGGAGAGGTGGATGGCACGCAATTTACTTATAGATACCTTAGTTTCAGTCATAGCCTGATTACCAACTGTAAAAAACAAAAATATTACTCATACAATACAAACTTGAAATTTAATTTTAATCGTAGGTTTTCTAATGGATTCAGTTTAAATTAAAATTTCCTTTTTAGCTATGCATCGCTTTGTCCTGTTAATAATTGATATGACATAAAATCACTGTAGGAATGGTTTGTTTACATCCTGCTAACTGTAAACAATCATGTTATTAAAACCTACCCTCCATTAACTCTCCATATTTCTTGTACATCTTGTGCTTTCCTTTCTTTTTTACCGATTTCAAGGCACTGGCGATTCTCGTGGATTGGTGCCTCGCGACGAGTAAGTTTTCTGGAAACAAGACAAAAGTTACGCAATGCGATACTTAGGTTAAGCTGTCGAATCCCAAGACGTGTGACTTTAGTTCTAAATATAAAATCAATCACCGGGTGTACTAAATAACTATAGAAAACCTCCAAACTTACCTATATTGTGGTGACCTAGAAGAACTTTCCGACAAAAGGAACATTTTATATCAGGACTCCTATTTAGAGCTTTATTTGAAGGTAGAGAAATATTATGAAAGCTTGTTTGGTACAAATTCCTGGCTGATATAAGTCGGTGCATTGTGTAGTCAGTTATTTAGTATCAAAAGTAAATTATATAAAACATGCCGAAATTCAGAAAACCACGTGAAGTGAACGAGATATTACGCACTATTGACACTGACAGATTTAAATGATTTAATTGACATTGGCAGTTTCAGGGTTACAAGCCAAATGAATTGTCGCACAGGGCAAAATCTAGTTACTTTTTAAAACGTTCGAACTATGCTAAGAATTATACATCTAAATCTATTAAAATTAGAAGAAACAGTTACATACATAATAAATTCTTATAAATATAGAAAGTTTTTTCTAAATCAATATATTTTGTGTTTTGTTGATAAAAACTGACAACTAGTATCGAAATTATTTATATTTTTAAATGAATTTTTATTTAATTGTCAAACGTTTTTACAGTATTCTCAAACATAGTAAAATGCATTGTTTTTTGCTTGAGTGACAGTTTTTGAGCAAATTCTGCATTAAATTTCTTTGAGTTCAACAATGTTGTGAGAACTTATTACAGCAGTGCTACATAATTATTTATTTAACATAGAACTCCGTATGTGGGACCTGTAATTAATACAAATTATAATGGAGGAGAAGGCTTTCGTATGTACGTAACGTTTTATGTCGTGTTTTGATAAATCATAGAATACAATAAATTTTCTTGTACATACGTATGGTAATTCGAGTACTGAACTTCCAGGGACGTCTGTGCTTACCAAGAAGATGCTCGAGCTCCGGTTTCAGAATAGTTGGCTTTTTAAAAAGAGGAAACAACCGTGGACGTAAGATACTTTTATTTTTCAATCAAGCCAATACAGTGATAAATTTATAAAAGAGTTTGTTTACTCCTCAATATAACTTTCTTGTGGTTGTTAAACCAGATTTCTCAAAGTGGCCATACAATTTGACCAAGCGAGCAGCGAACGATAAAAAAAAAATCAATCCCATGTATATTTTTATTTTTTATTTTATTATTGCTCTTGAGCATGATTCTCTGTATGTGAAATTCCATATAAAACCAATCAGAACTACTTCACCCCAATCTTATAATTATGTCTTCTTTGTAGGGAATTTCGCTCAATCTTATTGGAAAATGGTTACCCAGAAACCATGACACTGAATCATGTGCGGAAGAAGTGGTCTTACACTTATGATGTAAGTGGTTTTTTGGCATATTTATTAAAATAATTCAAAGTTAAAAGATATTTGATCAAGCTGTGTCAGCCAGAGGGCAAATAATCTGTTGGTTACATAAGTTATCTATCCAATGTCATGTCATTTTATGTTGGAATGCTAATCAAAACAAATGGAATAATTATAGTTAAAATGTTTTTGTTAATTTCAGTGTTACAAAATAGCTAAGAAAACAAAAAATAAAAATTGGAGGTACTATAAAATGTTTGAGAAGCATTTTGGTAAAACCACTATTTTGGATAAATATGAATCATGTAAGTACAATACAAGCATAAAACTGAAGTCAGTCTTGTAACTATTTATATTATTATATTCTCAGTATGCATTTATTTTCTTAAGTTAGGTTTTTTACAATATATATATATAAAAAGTAAAATACAAAATGAAATTACAAAACATAAACACATTATAAAAAACCTAACCTAGAGTGCCGCCGGCAGCGGGGCGGGGCCCAAGCTACCGGTGGTTAGGGCCGCAGAGAGAGGAACCTCCTGACGATGCGCGCCGTGTCCAGAAGTACCGCTTTCTGTATCTGACCCTTGATCCAACCATCTAGCGAGAGTCTCTTGAGATGGTGATCGAGACTCTTCGCTATAAGCCCGTTCGCCGAAACGACTATCGGAACAATGATCGTCGAATCAACATCCCACATGGCGGTAACCTCGTGAGCCAAGTCAAGGTACTTGCTGAGCTTGTCCTTCTCGGCCTTCACCAGGTTCTCGTCATGGGGGATGGTAACGTCGACGAGCACTGCACGGCGCTTGGATCGATCTATCAGCACGATATCAGGCTTATTGGCTACAATAGTCCTGTCCGTGATGATAGATCGATCCCAATAGAGCGTGGCGCGGCCATTTTCGAGAACTGGCGTTGGTGCGTACTTATAGTACGGCACCTCAGACCCCACAAGACCATATCGAACAGCAAGTTGCTGGTGAATGATCCTGGCTACTTGATTATGTCTGTGCAAGTACTCGCCGTTAGCTAGATGGGAACAACCGGAGATAATATGCCTGATAGACTCTCCGGGACGGCGGCATGCCCGACAGATGTCGACCGTACCATCCTTCAGGATATATCTCCGGTAGTTGTTCGTCATATATTATTATTAAGTATATAATAGAAATGTTTTCCTCCCAAAGGGTAGACAATTTATAATATTTAAGTTTCAGCCGTAACTTGAACCACTGCCTAAATGGTTCAAGGGAAGGTTCAAACACCTATATATCTTATTTAATTAATAATTGCCATTGTTACATAACAATAGCATAATAATTGTATAGTGCACATACATATGTGCACTATACAATTATTATGCTCAAGTTTTTAATGGTACTCAACTAGTAACTAATCATACTTAAAATGCTCTGTCAGATTTTTATTTCTCTGGACAGCAATATAAATACTTTGAGCTTATATCATTTTCTTTTAACAGGGGATGATGAGTGGAGACTGAACTTAGTAATCTTCATCATGGAGGCAAAGGACATGAAAGTAGAATATCAGCACTTTTGGAGGTACCTTAAAGTTCTTATTATCATTAGGTTGTAAGGTAAAATTAGAGATGGGTTGACTAGGGACTTGACCCACTAGCCAACAATCAGCAGTCACATGCCTAATTAGAATTTTAAAAGAGGTGAAATAGTCAGTAACTAGTTGGAAAATCTTAGTGAAAATATGCAATCAATTTCCAGACAAATTAGTTGAATAAAGCATATTGTGACATTGAAATTGTTGACATAATGTTTTCAGAACTGTGGAGAAGGCAATGAGGAGTCAGGGTCTGCCGGCTGACTGTTGCATTCAAGACATCAAGGGACTTTGGCAGCACATAATAAACACATTCAATGTATGTGTAATATAAATCATAGTCATTCTTAGGGTATCACTTTACTTGTTGTCATTAATGTAATGCCCTATGCTCAGAAATCTGCAACAATTGACATTTCCTCACTGACATTTTTAGACTTGTCTAATATAAATTGTATTTATATTAAGCGATAATGATTGAGGGTGGGAGGTGAGGTGGGTGAAGGAGGGATTCGATTGTATGCTTAGAAATCAATACTGAATTTTTGAAATGAGCTCCACTCATAACCGAGTCTCCAAGTAGGTATTACTTCAAATACTTGTTTCATTGTAATGATTTGAACAGTTAATGAGATAATAAGACATTAATTTCTTGTTAAAACATTTAACGAGTTAACTTTAATACGTTCTGTGCCAAGCTCTTAAATTTTCATACAAAATGAACCCGATAGTCGGGTTCTTGGCACTGAATGTGTTAACAGCGCAATGTACGTTTTCCTTGGCAAGTGAACAGCGCCATCTCCTGGACAATTGGTGAACTAAGTCGCGTTCAACCTCTAGCTTCCCAATTTAATTTGTAGCGAAAGTACCGCCAAAGTCTGAAGAAAGACGTGGAGCACGGCTGGGCGCTGTTCGACAGCATGCTGGGCTACTACCAGCGGTTCGACCCCGAGCACCTGGCGCGGCTCGCCACCGACCCGCCCTGCGAGTTCTTCAGCCGCCTACGGAAGTCCTCTAACAAATACGTCAAGAACCAACACAACCCTAAAGACAGTGAGGCCGATGAGTTCCAATGTGAGTTCAGATTTGGATTTTTAGCAGATACGACTGGTAACGAAATGTACATAATTTTTTTAACTAAGCAAAAATTACTACTTAAATACTTCGGGTGGGCCTCAAATGTGTCTTCGGTGGCGCTAACAGGGAAGCTGCCCGTGTTGGCCTGGAGAGCCATGGAGCCGCGCGGGTTCGAGTCTCGCTGGAGGCAGTTACATTTTCAATAGTCGCTTCAATTCAGATCCATTACTTTTTAATGAGACTGGCTATATCAAACTTATTCACATACTTATTTAAAGAACTTGCACTATTTTCAGGGTCAAAAGACATTACGGAAACGTTCATACAGATACGGTTGCAGAATGACTGGCTATTCAGAGAAAGGAAATGGGCCTGGAAGTGAGTCTTATAATTCTCTTTTAGTTCGTAACTTCTTACGTCACTTAAAATTGAACTTAGTTATTATAGTAATAAATCTCATATGCCAACAAATTTAGTTGTCTGACATGTTTCTTATTGTTTTTGGTATAGCGATCTTCTGACCATAATGCAGCAAGAGTATGGCTTTCCGGATACTTTAAATGGCAGAGAGATATGTCGAAAATGGGCGGCGACGTTTGGAGTAAGTACTCAAGAATTACATGTTTTGTTATGACATCATACATAGTTGTTGCTACCCCTCCAGGCCTTCATTATATCTCTTTTAATCTCTACAATTAATACAAGATTTAAAATATAATTTTCTTTAAACTTCAATTCAGGTAACAGATGAAAGAGTTACTATAAAACATACCTACCCAAATTGCTGTACATGTATGTGTGTGCTTATAATATAATGGTCCGACGATTTTACAAGATTCCATTATCAGCTGCAAATAATCATTTTAATGTGTATGTGATAAGTATGGTATTTGACGACATCAAAATAAATTAAGGCTATCCATCAAATTATGTTTCCAAAACTGCTCGGATAAAATCTACTCTACACTCATTTTTACGCCACCAGTAATTTTAATAAAATAACATTTGTTATTTTAAAATTATTAATTAGTGCCTTATTTTTACTTTTCAAAAAGTAAAAATTAAGCACCATGATGTCACAAGTCAGTATTTTATACTAAACTGCATACTATCTGGGCGTTTTGACACTTCATAAAAAGAAGCTGATTTGATATGCTCGTACTCATTTATTCGTAAAATATTTTTCGATTTCACAAGTCAAGGAAATACTGCCGCCATAACGGAAAAGGGCACATCTAACATTTTTTTTCGACGCCAAGATGTTTACATATTCGGAATCAGTAAATTTCGCTGATTCCGAATATGTATATAACTCAGTGTCGAAAAAAAATGTTACTTATGCCCTTGTACGTTATGGCGGCAGAATATTTCAATAAAAAAAATTAAATAACAATAATAAAACGATAATAATTATGTTCAAATTAATTTCTTACACTGACAATTGTTATGTCATCGAATAGCCTATTTTTGTGTGTATCAGGAATATCAGAAGGCGAAGGCTACAAGCAACAAAAGCTGGATCTACTACAATCTGTTCGAGCTGTACCTGGGCGAGGAAAGATTGAGCCTTAACCCCTTGTTGGGATGTAAGCAATATTTTTAACATTTAAGTATCACTTTGTGTTTTATTGGGTTGATGCAACCGCGCCGGTTTTCCGCCTAGGCCTACGCCAGCCTAGAGGCCCCTTCATATAAGCAAAACATTGCTTGCCGTCTCAATCCCAAGTGCCTAGAGATGGGCGCTCGTGGGTATTTACCCGGTAAATACCGGGTAAATACCCAATCCACCCGGTATTTACCCGTTTCTACCCATTTTGGTGGGTAGAAACTACTGAGGGTCAAGATAATTAACAATTGAATAAATTAATGTGTGCAACGGATAAAATATTAAGAAAAATACATTTTGTCGTCATCGGAATGATATAATATAACTTGGATTGTTAGATAATGCACTGTTACCGAATATTTTCTGCAGGCTTAGCGTTTACATCTGATTTGATTCGATCGTACCTAATAAAATATGTTTGTTTTACTAAAGGAATGATATTGAGTTTTTCTGTAAACTTTCGAAGTCATATTTTAAATTTATTTTTTATATGAAAAAAAAATATATATATAAGCTTCCCGTAAAGACTAGTACTAGTCCGCTCATCTCATGCTGGTTCTATGAGATTCAAAAGGTTGTCCAATAATGTTATTTCAATTTCAGTAAAGAAGTGAAGTTGTATAATTATTAAGACTTTATTAAAGGGTTTTTATAGTTTGGTGAAAAATTATTTCTACGAAGTCTCTAAATAATTTATCGTTAACTTTTAGAAATTTTTTGAGGACTTAATATCCTACGAGTACTCTAGTAGTGTTTACACAGTATTTTAAAGTTTTCAGATTCCTAGAAGCTTCTAGAAGGTGTCTAGAAACGTCTAGCAGTTACATTAAAGTTTCTTCATGTTTTATGAATTTCATAGAAGGTTTAACCATATTTCTAAAATTCTTTGATGTCCCTAAACGTAGTCTTGAAGAGAGAAACGTAATCTTCTGGATGGTTCTATAGGGTTTATACAAGATCCTACGAACTTCATAGATGGTACTACAAGGTTTTAAAGAGATCTAAGATATTTCTAGAAGTTTCTAAGTTTCGTTTATAAAGTCTTTAGAAGCCTACAAATGAAATAATATTATTAAATGGTATCTCTCGTCATGTTTATGAATATCCTAGATGTACAGTAGGAAACTAAAAGGCCTCGTAAGGTTTCTCGAGGCTTCCGTAAAGTTTTGACATGGTCTTATGAAGTTTCCAAAGACCTACAAAGAATTCAAAATCTTCTGTGGTATCTCTTGTCATTTTTATGAATTCTAGATGTTACTATAGGTGACCAACAGAAGACTTGAGGTTTCTTGAAGCTTCTTTAAAGTTTTGACATGATTTTATGAAGTTTCCAGAAGTCTAAAAAAATAAATAATAGGTATATGAGATGTTAATAAGATTATCAAGTTTCCCAAATGACATAAGACATCTGGAAGTCTTTAAGTGGTTTTTACAAGGAATCCAGAATCTTCTTTTGTATTTCTAGCCACGCTTATGTGTTCCAGATGTAACAATAATACGCCTCAATGTCCTTGTAAGGTTTTTTGAAGTTACAAGAAGCTATCTGGGTATCTATGATGGTTCTAGAGATTTCGATGAGATTCCTAGAAGATTCTGTGAGATTTTTAGAAGAATCCTTTAAGTAGGAGGATATTTCAATAAAATTATTTGAAGTTCATAAAACCTTATAAAAAAGTTTTGTGAAAGTATAATGCATATTCTAGACTTTTTTGTGATTTTTCTAGATGGTTTTGTTAAGTTTCTAGAAGGTTTTTAAGGTTTTATGATCATATTTAGATTGTAACCTTCAATTAAACTTAAAATTGTCAGCGTCTCGACCAAGACACAAATCAAAAATTAAAGATGAATAAAAAGCAGGGAATCCCAGATTTTGCGAAAATCCAAACTGAGTAACGCATACTAATTATGTTTGTTACGTGCTAAAGTGCCCCTAAACCAAAAATCAGCTCATTCTGTGTATGGGAACCCGTGCCGACTTCATCCTAAATTTTTCATATTAACCGGTTGAGCTAAGGTTGCACCTGGTTTCCTTCGCACCACATACTAACCAGGTGCAAACTTAACGCAACCGAGATATAATAGATTGAGCTTCTGCTTTGACTTTTTTTTGTTTAATTGTGACGAATTTCTATAAGATAGTTGGTCAGACAGAATCAGAGTGTGCAACTACATGAGTATTTCAAGCTTTTCATTTCCAGTAACTTCACAAATGTGAAGAAATAAAATCGCTGAATTTTGAAAATGCAATGCGGTATTTTACATAATCTATGAACAAAACATATTTTCTAGATCTTAATTAGTCGCACCTTTGGTACAAAATAATAAAATGCGATTTAATTATAAAAAAAGAGCAACAATAGTTGCGCCCTTCAATCCCGGTTGCGTTAAGTTTGCACCTGGTTGGTCTGTGATTCCAAATAAACCAGGTGCAAACTTAGCTCAACCGGAAGTCGGCACGGGTTCCCATTCACAAAATTAGCTGATTTTTGGTTTAGGGGCATTTCAGCACATAACAAACATAATTAGAAGGTATGCGTTACTCAGTTTGGATTTTCGTAAAATCTGGGACACCCTAAATAAAAAGTCCATCATTACTTTTGTTGATGTAACCTAAGATGCCTATTTCGCTATCCATAGCATTTATTCTTACTATACGTCTATATATCAACAACGTTTTTAATGAAATTTGTAAAAAATACTTAACAAATAGTTTATACCCACCAATTTGGGTATTTACCCAATTTACCGGGTAGATTGGGTAAATACCCGGGTATTTACCCGGTAAATACCTTGGGTATTTACCCACCGCCCATCTCTACAAGTGCCTAGAGGCCCTAGATCAGTGGTTCCGACCCTGGGGGTAATTACCCCTTTAGGGGTAAAATTAAGTTTTTTCAGGGTCATGTTAAGTCGTTTTTCTTTGAGTACTTTCATATACTTGTTCTGTTTTACCTAATTTTTAGAGGGGTAATGATACAAATCTAGAGGGGGCCTGTGGGTGATGTGGCAATAAAGGTTAGGAACCACTGCCTTAGATCTAACGGGCCTGGATGTACAGTCAGCATACCTATATCGCAACACTTCTTTATTACTATAGGCACAAAGATGCGTGACGATATACGAGTACAGGGTGGGCAAATAACAGGTATACACTTTGTTCTTGAAATTTTATTCTATAAAATATAAAAAAATATTAAGTATTTTTTGTTAAATATAGTATTAGACCGGCAATTAAATATAGAAAATAATGTCAGACAAATATCCACCTCTAGCAATATGGCAGATGTGACCCTTATCATCGCGTTTTTCATCACATTTTCTCACATTTCCTGCGTTATCTCAGTGCCTGTGTCTCGAATATTTTGTTTTAATTGTTGAAGGTTCATTGGCCTCTGTTAGCATAGACACATCCCTTTAGATAGCCCCACAAAATAAGTCAGGAGCTGTTACATCAGGGGATCTTGGGATGCCAATCAATGTCATCGTTACCACCATTACCATCATACATGACTGGGTTGAGTAGAACGTTTATTAATTAAAACGCGTTGTTCCGTTGTAAAACGCCCCAAAACAAATTTGCCGTATCTACACAAAGTAATTTTCATGCAACAACTGTTTTATTTGCCGCCAAAAACAAAATGGCGGTAAAATACCTCTAAGTTGCCCACCCTGTATGTGACGCTTTGAATGTTACAGACTATTTGATGCTGACTGTATAAACATCTTAACACGTCCCCTGTCCCGGTGCCCCCAATGTGGGGTCATGAAGGTTTTTTCAGGAGTCCGTGCTTCCACTATGGGGTCACTTCCCCATACTGATTGCACAGTTGGGACTTGTGACATTATCTGATAGTTTTGTATGGGGTCAGTGAACGTGTTAAGCAGGTTTAATACCTTTCTAACTTTTCCAACAGTTGAGACATGCCACTTATAAATTATCAAAATTAAAAATTCATTGGTTTCAAAAGTTTACCTATTTAGTTGTCGTATGAAAAAAGCATTGTTATAGTATGTATTGACTAACAAATAATTTTTTTTTAGGGCAGGAGGAATGGGTGTTGAACCTTATAACTGCAAGGACGGAATTAGATTACTTGTTCAAATATACCAAGTACCGGGACCAGAGCCTCGCGTGGAGGTACAACAAACAGCTACGATTTTATTTTATGTATAACTCTAGCCAAAACGATGATTTTTTTTATAGAAAAGTTTTCTTTCAGGGAGGTAGAGAAGAAACTGCGAAGCATGGGTCTGCCTATTGACCATAGCTTGTTGGATTTGCAAGAGATATGGACACATCTTTTAAAAACCTTCAAGGTAACTGTAAATCTATTTTCATTAGCGTAAATGGTTTTTAATGAAGGGGTCTTTTCATTGCTAAGATGGTCATCCACATATTACGTCACATGCATAGTGGGGTGGGAAATCTAGCCAAGTGTGACATGGGGGAGAGGGGTCTTAAAATCTCAAAAATCGTGTGACGTAATTTGTGGATGACCTCTAAACTAGATTGGGCGATATTGAAATGTAAGACATACTTAAATGTCTTTGATTCGTGTGATTTCTTAGGATCGTGCGCAGAATTTTGATACTTCTGTTTGCAATAATTTAAAATCGTCATATCATCTTCAAACGATACGCGCAGTGCCCACTTTTACTTGCTTGCTCTCAGAGGCACAATAGTATGTATGTATGAACATATTATATTTCACATAAAATCATACAAAACACATTTAAAAAAATCAATGGATATGTACAAAGCCGAACTAATCTTGGTTCTACTAATTTTCTCTTTTCGAACCCTCACCTCATGAATTTTATAAAATGATGAAACCTCAACTTTAGTCTTATTTCCAGTGGAAACGCAAGTTTGCCGACAAGGGTTTACTAAACGAGCAATGGGCGTACTATGACGCCATGGCACAGTACGAGGAGATTAGGAGTAAGCTCAGCGTTAAGGACCCGCCGGCAGACGACAGCTACGACCACGACCACGTAGACCACGATCATGATGATGACTTCGAGGACGATATCAAGCTGCTGGACTTGAAACAGAGGTTTGTAACAGATTTGCCGACAAGGGTTTTCTGAACGAGCAATGAGTGGACTTTGACGCTATTGCGCAATACGAGGAGATTAAATTAAGAATAAGTTCAGCGTCAAGGAGCAGCCAGCAGACGACAGCTACGACCACGATCACGATCAGATGATGACTTCGAGGACGATATCAAGCTGCTTGACTTGAAGCAGAGGTTTGTAACAGTTTTGCAGTACCTACGTATAGTACAAATACTACCTGACCCTTTCTATTCAGTAGGTATAATGCGAAAGTGCTATCATGCTATCCCACGACAAGCGAAGTCGAGGTCAGTTGTGTTAGTCCCACATTTACTCGCATTACTCGTGATGTTTTACTGCGTTGTCACTTCTCGCATTACTCGTGATGTTTTACTGCTGACATCTTTCGGAAAAAAAGCCATTTCTTCCCCCGTAGGAGGGGTGTTAATACTTGAATCCCTCGCTACTATCAGGATTCAATGTATGTACGCCCTTACCGCAAA
The DNA here is from genome assembly GCA_947034925.1 of Eudemis profundana. Taxonomy (NCBI): domain Eukaryota; kingdom Metazoa; phylum Arthropoda; class Insecta; order Lepidoptera; family Tortricidae; genus Eudemis; species Eudemis profundana. The sequence goes on from OX344795.1 coordinate 6,406,643, forward strand.
CAGCAGACAATCTATTACAAACTACATTTAACTAAAGCTTTATTTTGGGATTAACACTTACCACTCATTGTTTTGATTCAGTAGGTAATTCTATACATTATGCTAGAGGCCATCATTTACCTCTCAAAAGCGCTTACCATTTTATTTTAGAATAATCGTCATCACAATTTATCCCACTAATATTATAAATGTGAAAGTTGTTTGGATGTTTGTTACCTAATAACGGGCTATACCAACTGGATGGATCAAGCTGAAATTTGGCATGTAAGTAGACCAAGTCCTGGTTTGAACATAGGATACTTTATATCCCGGTAAAGAGTTCCTTTGGGACAATAACGGGAACAACGCGGGAGAAGCCGTGGGAAAATGCTAGTTTAAACTAATTACAACTTATAATATTCATGACGTGTGATATTTCCTATCAAAAGTTTTAGCTACCATAAAATTAACTTTACTATTAGCGATATTGGGTCATTAACAGGTTACTGTCATACCTAAAGATGTAAACAAATTTTGCCTGTAGGTACCTTTTGTCTGGGACTACATAAATAGTCCAAACCCGCATTCTCGTTTGCCACAATTTGCCTGTTGTTTACTATTTATGCTGTTTTAGATTGAAGCTTGTATAATCTTTTGTTTCGGTGCACAATAAAGAATATTGTATTGAATTGTAATTCGCGCTTTAGTCATTGTGATCATGCGCCATATACGTAATGTGTTCGGTACAATGCACCTATGCCACGTGATACACTTCGTGGCCGCCCAGTCAGCAGAAAGCTCATTCAGCAATCAGCATTCCTTACAAGTTAGTTCACGTTACGAAATCATCGCGACCGGTGTTCGAACGTAAAGGCGTTATGAACTTATTCCCGGAATTTCTAACATTCAAGAAACAACAACATACGACTCCCTCACCCCAAAATGTCCCTAACCAAAGGTAAGTCGGCGCTCAGCGGTTTCTCTTGTTGCGAACCGCCACTGGTGGTACAGTATAGACACGTCGTATATTTTTTATAGAAAACGATTGATTAAAATACAGTAAGGGCCGATACAGACGGACTGCAACCCAACTGCAACTCCCTACGATTTGTATGGCAACTGCATGCCGCACGCCGACTGCGCAGTTGTGATGCAGTTCCCATACAAATCGTAGGGAGTTGCAGTTGGATTGCAGTCCGTCTATATCGGCTCTAAGCGATCTATCGTCATCCGTTTTCCAAACAAATCTGTCCTATGTCTCGCATTGGCACTTTTCAATTCGGGGCTTAGTTCGCGTTTAAATAGTGTCACATTTTTTTTTGTTGTGCTCGAACAGGTGCTAGCTCTAGGAGCTGTCACAACTATGGGGCTTCGTGGCGGCAGGCTGACTTAGCTAAACCTCACCACCACGAGCGTGTTTTTACACACCGCACGCCATTGTTTTCAGTGGCGTGCGTCCAGTGCCCAACCGCAGTGAAAAGTGTACCTAGACTAATAAGATTGCGGTGATTGATCTTGTAAGTTGTTGTCCTAACTGAGTTGCAAGTGTAGTCGAGAGGAGATAATATTTATGTGAGTTATCGCGCTGAAGCGTGGCCGCGTTTAGAGGCCGCCACTAGTAGCCCAATGTGCTCTAACTATAATGTGGTACAGGCTGAAGCCGAAGGCGGAGGCGGCGGACAAGCAGTGCCGCTCGTGCTGCGGCGAGGACGCCTGCGTGGACCTGTACGCGCGGGCCGACGACGACGGCGTGGATCTGGCCGCCAAGCTCAGGATCATCGGTGGCATCGAGGTATAATATATCAACTCTGCTGCCTTTTCCTAAAATAACCGCCTTTTTTCTGACTTAGGTTTTAGCCTCGGAGGGAGGGTGATCGATATGTCTTATTTTTTCTTACAAAGGGGTGGGAGGGAGTTTTGATAGTTCTTACGTAAGATCATAAAAATGCACAAAGTTAAGGTTATACTTTTAATAAAAACATTTTTTGAGGTCGGTGATAGCCGTAGGTAGGTAATATTTGAAATAACGGTACGAGACTGGCACCGACCTCAAAAAAATAGTTGACATAAAACTGGTATTTCTTCCTTTTTAGAAATCGGTTTTTTTTTAAATTACATTTTATTTTTCATTTTCTTAATTTCAGTAGTAATCGAATTACGCTGTCTAATGACTGATACATATAAAAACTAGGTACTGAACCGTAACACACACACAATACACATGTGTGTGTGTGTGTATTTTATAACAATTTTTTTGTATACTATCTTGTTTTCCTAATTTTAAAACAATATTGAAAAAAAAAACTTAAACTAAAAAGCAGAAAATAATATGTTAATTACCCGAAAGAAATGGATAATCAACGATTCATATATACATATACAGATATTTATAGTTTTTAACCTGTTTTTTTGAAGTCGGTGCCTGCCACGCAAAGCTGGCTATGCTGAGCTCCTTTTATCCTTAGCTGGCACCGACTTCAAAAAAGCAGGTTAAAAACTATAAATATCTGTATATGTATATATGAATCGTTGATTATCCATTTCTTTCGGGTAATTAACATATTATTTTCTGCTTTTTAGTTTAAGTTTTTGGAAGTCGGTTTTTATTTTTTGTTTTAAAAATTTACTTTATTTTTAAATTTTTAGTGGCGCTGTAAAAATACTATTTTAACCAAATAGACTAAAGTCTATTTAGTTAAAAGAAAATTTTTCCAAATCGGTCTAGCCTCAAGTAATCGGGGAACAAACCTACATAAAAATTGATCTTTGTTTTGAAGTCGGTTAAGACTGGAAACTTATATCTAATAAGAAGTGCACGAGAAACTAAGAAAAATACCAAAATCGCTATATGTGTGCCTCTAATATTTGAAGAGTTCCCTCGATTTCTCCAAGATCCCATCATCAGATCCTGATTTGGTTGCAATGGAATCACCTCGGAAGTATACCCTTTCAAACAAAAAAATAATTTTCCAAATCGGTCCAGCTGTTTTTAAGTAATCGGGGAAGAAACCTACATAAACATTTGTTCCTTTTTTGAAGTCGGTTAACACTAAAAACTTATTGCTAGTAAGAAATGGACAAGAAACTACGAAAAATACCGAAATCGCTATATGTGTGCCTCTAATATTTGAAGAGTTCCCTCGGTTTCTCCAGGATCCCATCATCAGATCCTGATTTGGTTGCAATGGGACCATTTCGGAAGTATACCCTTTCAAACAAAAAAAGAATTTTTCAAATCGGTCCAGCCGTCTTCGAGTAATCGCGTAACAAACATACAAAAAAAAAAAAACATTCAGACGAATAGAGAACCGGCCTTCTTTTGGAAGTCGGTTAATAATATGAAGACCAAAATGTTTCTTAGTTAAAAGCTAGATTTCCAAAATACCTGATCGCCGAAGTGACAGAATGCAAGAGCTAAAGGTAAACTGTACCAATTTTAAATTAGTTTTGCAATGGTTATTAGTTTATTACATTACATACAATATAATATCGCCTTACATTCGATATTTGTGGGTTCTTCCCGTTTTTTACTTCAGGAATCCGGTATTTTAGAAATGATGACGTAGCTGATTTTTTTTTCCTATTAGGTTAGTGATGAATGTAAACTTTCTTCACAGATGGAAAAGTCAGATAAATTACCCTCACAAATATGTCTCAACTGTCTAAACGACTTAGAACACGCTTACAAGTTCCGGCGAAAATGCCAAGACGTCGACAAACACTTCCGAGCTACCAAACCTATCAAACTCGAAGTGTCCGTCGACGAAAATACCGACAACATTAACATTACCAACATTAATAATGATATAAACAAAGACAAAGATGATACAGCTGATTTTGACAATAATTTCGACGATAACTTCCCGAGCGATACTGACATGAAGCAGGAAAAGAAGCTACCCGAAAACGAGTTGAAGAATTTAGTGAGGAAGAAAAATAAGATGCGCAAAATGAGATATGACTATTGGAAGGTCTGTGAAATCTGCGGTAAACACACGAGGAACCTCCGAAGTCATTTAGATATGCATTCCACTGGAAAGTCGTATTCCTGCGACGTTTGTGATAAGAAATTTAAGTTCAAAAGTGGTTTGGTAATACATAAAGCGGTCCACAATCCGACACCGAAAAAGACTTGCGAAGTCTGTGGGAAAACATTCCATATCCTCGCCCAGTACAGGCGGCATTATGTGCACCACGCGAACCAACGCAACCACGAGTGCGAGACTTGCGGGAAGAGGTTTAATACTGCGGAGATTCTTACGGTGCATATAAGGACTCATACGGATGAGAGGCCGTTCAGCTGTCCCGAGTGCTGGAAGACGTTCCGGACGGCGGGTTGCGTCAGTAGACATAAGCGCATTGTACACAGGAAGGCAGTAAAGAATCAATAGCATATCGTTATTTTTATTCCCTCCCAGCTCTGTCTCTAGCGATCGTGACCCCTAGTTTTATCTTTGTTGACATCATCTGTTTATACAGTGATTCCACGAAATGCGTGTTTGTTTCGGTGCTTCATATTTAATCGTGACAAAGGGCCCGTGAAGGGAGTTAAAATTATATTATGTAGAATTCTAGACAAAGCCGTCTAAGATATGTTTTGTAAAGGACCCGTATCATTAAAAACCTTCGAATTCGTTGGGTAGTTCAACTGTACTTCGGTACAGTCATCTGTAGTCTGTGTATGGCTAAATTTGCCATTTATTATCCATCCATATATTATCCCAGGTTTAACTTTTTCTCTTAGATTAAAAAGTCCAAACACTGGCGTGTAGAGCAATCTAAGAATAAGTATTAAATTGTAAATTCAATATTTGTTACGGAGAGTGCTTATATTTAGAGTTAGATGATCCTAAGCACGTTAATGTTGACACATTTCATAAGCAAGCAAACGACTTCGCACAGATAGCAGACCTCGCAACAATCGCACTGTTGACTTAACCGAAATTAAGCAAAGGAGCAACGTCCTTTATCAGATCTCCAGCGTTTAGTCAACCTATCGGTTCTCCCGGGGGTCCACTTGACCGATAATGTCCAAAAATACCTGCCCTAATGGAATGCCGATCTGATACGTCAAAGGTATAATAAAGTAAAGAGCATGAGTGCATCGTCGCCGGCGCCGGCGCTCCCAAAGTTCATCGTTCACTCAGTTCGCGATCGGCCGCGCGCGCACGCTCCCGCACGCACTATTTTAAATTTAGAACCGGCGTTCGTTACAAAAAGACGAACTTAATTTAAATTAGAATTATAAGAGAACGATGGCGAGTCTGGTGAGTAAATTTTATTTTTCTATTTACAAAGTTACTTTACTAAGTTAAGATGGATAAAGGGTCGCTAGTTACGTGATTAGCTTACGATTCCTGACTCACTAATAAGTGTTTTATTCATGAGCATGTCTCGGCGTGATAAAGGGTTAAGTGTCAAAGAAAAGTAATCTTCTGTTAGGTATTTTGTTATTCAAAAGCCGTTTACTTCACTCATAAAGCTTGACGGTGCTGAATTATATATTTTTTTTGAGAACTTAAGTATTTAGAGGATTTTTGTGGGATAGCCTAGCTAGACAAGGAGGAACACTGAAATAACTGTACCTAGTGTATCCATTTTATTTGCTCTGTGCTATATTTATAATCAGATAATAATATTGTGCTGCATTACCTAGTTTAACTTCTGCGCCGTTTAGGCTGTGTGTTGTCTGTCAGTCGGTCGTGATGATTATATACCAAGAGATAAACTGAAATTCTATTTTATGGTGATAAACTGATAATATACTGAATATTATAATAATTTATTTTAATTTTATGGGATAATAAATAATTCATAGTAATATAATAACTTAAACGGTGTCCCGGGTAGTCTACCCGCGACCACGAACGCTGAAAAGGGTTACGAAACGTCGGGTCTTAAAATGTAGTAATATACGCGATTTAATCCGTTTAAGTTGTTTTATTACTATGAGTGATAATCGCGGAAACCGAAAACTATTAATAAATCATTGTCATTTTTTTTTTGCGTTCGGTGGGCCAGAAATGTACCGGCATTGATCTACAAACACCAACTAACCTGTGTGGGAGTGTAACTACGACTCTTGCTGAAGTCTTAAAACGGCAGAAGAACAAAATTTACTTATATTCGCGATTCTATCCGAAATCTAGAAAAGTATCCAAACTATACTGACCAGGGGTCTTCAACCTGCGGCCCGCGGAGACTTCATCTTCATCAGCGGCCCGCCAACAGCTTAGCCAGTTTTCTTTCATCATTGTTTAATAGTAAAATTGAGTTTGTAAAATCGAAAGTAAATAGTCACTCGTTTATAAATTGAGTAATATTATACCTAATTAATTGATTACCTATACTCCGTTTTTTTTAGATGTGAAAATTTGGTAAACAAAGTTGACATCTGTCAACTTGAGGTTTTTTATCAGGTACATTGTGTGGCGACATTGTGCAATTAATTTCATTTGATAGTGAATACTTGATTTTTATGTACGTTTGCAATTTACATAATTAAGAAATGAAGAAAAAAACTTTCTTTTATTTTACTTATATTATTCTAAAAGCAAAAATCAGATTAATTTTTTGCCTATTATTTTAATCATTTGTAGAAATATTGCACAATAAAATACCCAAAGAGGCAGAGGTTTTGAAGCTATGGTCAGGTTTTTAAACGTCGTTGTCGTTATGATCAGTTTTGCAACACAGTTGCGAATAAAAAGTATAGGTAATACGAGTATATATCTTTAGAACTTCTGTTTTTGTATTTATTTTGTTATTTATCAAAGTAAAAAGTGTGTGTGTAATAAGCTGCGCTGTGCGCATAAGGATAATGAAATTAGGGCCACTTTATGAGCACGTAAGTCGAAAATCTTTTTTAAGTATTCATTATATTACTATGCCTTGGCTTGGCCTACTAAGTGGGTACTATAGGCTTATAACTAATGAATTAATATCGGACAAAGAAAACGGCATAATAAATATTATGTACTTTTAAATTGTTAATTGATAATTACAAATGTTGACGACCACTGATTCTTTTGTTTACCAAATTTTCACATCTAAAAAAACGGAGTATAAGTTTTGTATAAGGATAGAATGTGGGCCAAAATCTTTAAATACCTATAATGGGGCCCGCTGTGCAAAAAAACATTCATGGCCCTTTATTTGGAAAAGGTTGGAGACCCCTGCTCTAAACTCTTAACACAAGTGTATTGTGTAAATAGCCAGATGTAATTAAATTAAAGTACTTTACATGTAATATTGAGTAGGTAGGTACTTGTGGTAGCGAGGTACTTAAAAAACTTTGATTACAAAGGCTCAGAGTACCCCCAATACTCCCATAAAAGATATCCTAAAATTTGAGTGTGTTAAAGTTTATTATAAAGCTTTACGTCTCGCATCTATTCATCGCACTAGAACTGAGATTAGTGCCGCGGATTTTGACCAATGTGCCATAGACGTAACATAAAAAAATATACGTGACGCTATCATAAAACGTTACAATAAGTTGTCGTAAAGCTTTGATCATACTGGCAAATATTCTCATTGGATAATGTAGCTATGAAAAATACATATTATATAATATAATTAAGTTTTTAGTGGCTAAAAACATAAAATACTTTCGTTACGTTTATGTTACATTTTGTAAAAAAGTAACGTAAACGTAACGTAAGTTTGAAAATACTATTATGTATTTTCATGGTGAAATAACGACATTTTGAATATAATAATACATTTCACCTGCCTAAAAAACATTACCCTATCATATAAAAAAACCCGTTTCAAAATAACCACTACTTACCGTTCGAATCACACATGCACTAGATTTTTTTGCACAATTTTGCAAAATTATGACTAAGTCGACTTTGACTGCCATTTGTAACGAAACTGACGAGATTTATTTTTCTCTTTGGTATTACTCTACAAGAATACGAATGAGTTCCTAGTGTATTAAACACATTTATAACAAAATTGGCTTTAGAACTAGCTCTATAACGCGTCACCAAAGTATTCGTAACATAAACGTGGGATTCAGGTCAATTAAAAGAAGGGAAGAAAAAAAAATTGATAATCATGATTCCGCAATCGGAAGGACCATCGTTATATCATTAAATTTTGTTTCAAACAAAAACATGATCATGAAGAGTTAAATATCATAAAAATAATAAGTATTCGTGGTCGAAAAAAATTGTCGACTTACGTTACGTTTTGGACGGTTTTTTAATTTTAATAATTTATTTAAAGGGTTTAAATTAATTACTGCATTTGCGACCTTGGAAAATATTATTGCGTAATATAATAAAATTGTTTTTAAACCTTTAGGTGTTACCAATTTTTTGTACCTAATCAGCATGGGAAATTTGAAACGTCCAAATCGGTCAAAATCCGCGGCCTTGCCCACAACTCTTAGTTTATAAACGTTATCAGACTTATCAGTTAACGAATTTAGAGGGTCGGCAGCAAGGGTCAGCTGCCGCATTGATTGGGGTACCCGAACAAATATGAAAGTTTATTGCCCCACGCACTGCAGTTAGTGAGATGCTCTTCGCACCTCGTAAACACCTCGTAAACAGTCGATGTGCAAATTAAATATAACTGAATTATTGATTCTACCAGTACCGGGTATAAGAGGGTTATTCTTCGAAAACGTGTTTTCTTTGTCCACACATTGGCGAGCAGCGAACCTGAACAATGAATACTACCTTGGTACCAACAGTACCAAGTTCTACAAAGTACTTAACTTAACCAAAAATGCCATTCTAGTGAGGAGATATCTTAGGTATTTATGGGTGTAGAATTCATGCCTTGGAAGAATAATTGATGAATAATGATAATGATTTGGTATATCTAGTTCCTATTTTTTTCCAAACTACATAGCCATTGGACCTCACTATCACCTGAAATGAAACCACAGTTCTGTTTCAGTAACAGCTTGGACGTGCTTGAGGCAGAGAGGCTTTCTCATGGTGTAGCAATTAAAAGGTCGTCCGCAGTGCACATGGGCTCCACTCATAGGAGGGAGGAGCCAAACGTAACAGCCTATGTTAAAATTTAACAAAAATAAAAAAAGGGCCATGTGCGCGTCGATTCGCACACGAGGGGTTCCGTTCGTACTTTTGAGCAAAAAGTGCAAAAAAACACGTTTCTTGCACGGAGACCCCAAGGTCCTTAAAATAAATAGTTGGACGGAGCCTCACTAGGAAAGAACTAAAGTATGCCAACGGAACCCTATTACTACTCCTCTTATGAACCATAATAGGTAGAGCCCCCTTTTTATTTTTTTTATTTAGACAATATAAATACAATTTCTGTGAAAATGTTACGTTTCTAACTATTACGGTTTAAAAGATACAGCACTGTGACAGACGAACAGCGGAGCCTTTAGTTGGCACCCTTTGAGTACGGATACGGAACCCTAAAAAGGTACACGATATAGAGAAAAATCTATGGAAGGGGTAAATTAGAAAAAAATGTGTGACGTATTTACAGACGACTCTATAAGAATATTAAAAATGCATCCTAGGAATAGGTCCGTTTCGACCAGCTTTCTATACCTACGTGTTAATTTCTCAACATATTACCAACTTACTGGAATTAAGTTTATAGAAGTGGTAGTTAAGACGTTGCGTTGCCATGCCCTAACTAAAATACCGTGGTTTGCGACGAACAAACTGATAAGAATAAGGAACTAATAAGATATTTAAAATGCTTCATCTGATAAAGACCCACCGATTCACAGCAACCGTATAGCCAACAAATCCTCTTAACTATTCTGAGATTACATTCGTACGATATAAGTAATATATGTAAAGATGTACTTTAAGCCCGTTCTCTATAGAAGTCCAGACGAAAGCAGGTGCAATCGCATCCGACAGTACAATTCGATTCATTAATCAAATACCGAGGGAACAAGCAGTTGGAACCGGAATACGTACACGGTAAAGGCGGGTCCACATATGTACCAACGCCCCTATACATTCTTAACATCATATTTATTCGATTGTAGTTGTAGAATCAACTTTCAGTTGCCAATCATTGAGTTCTACTTGAAATTCTTATGGAACGTAGTTTGCCAAAAAAGTAGCCTTTTACAATTAATCATACGTTGTCAGGCCAGTGATAAATATCACGTTCAACTAAAGAACACCTCATTGTAATCGTATGAGTAAAGACTAAGGATTGTGCCGATTCGATCATCATAACCTGCCGAGTGCCGTCGGACGCATATCATAATAACGGCTAGTGTTAGCAGGTGTGAGAAGTGGTCTCAATAATTATAAAAACCTTAACCCTTTGTTTTACACCACTAACGTTTTATTAGATTTAACCAAACAGGAATGTGGATAATAATTCAGCGCATAAACAACTGAACTATGGTCCGCCATATTTTTTTGAGAATGCTAAAAAAAAGTTTTGATAAAGAATCGCAAACTGTATATCAAAACCAATCAAATGAGGGGATGTTTACAAAAACAATATAACTGACTAAACTCGTTGACACCTACTTTCATTGAAAATGTTTCTCTATAAGTATAAGTATCAACTAGTCTAGTCAGTTATGTTGTTTTTGTAACCATCCCTTCAAGTGAGCCCAAATACGGTGGGTTTATCTTATATAATTTAGATGATCCTATGGCTATCTCCCGGCTCCATCATCAGAATATTTCATTGTCATCCGATTTAATATGTATGCAATATTTCAGTCCACTCGGTCGCGGATAACTTCAAAAATCAGTTGCAAAATTTTACCCGAACAAACATAAGTACTTACATACGTTGTTAGTTAACAAAACGCTTGTAACAATCTTATCTTATTTGTTTTATTTAAGTCCAGGTTAGAATTTTGATATTTGACATTTGACGGATGACGTAGGTATATTGGGTGATCAACACAAATGCTACAAATGTGGCCTCAGCTTTAACTTGAGTTACAATATGGTCGAGTAACACCTACAGTTTTACCCGAGGCTCTGCCTGTGTCACGTAATCGAAGGGCCCGTAACTTTAGACACTCTTGTCTAAAAGATTTACTGCCTGACGAACAGTTAAATACATACATTAATTTTATAGCGTATGGTGAAACTAGGCATAAATCTGAAAACGAGATTTGTTTAGTTTAGTGAGAACGTCAATAAAATTACGATTACAGTTAATTATAATCCGTAAATCCGCTTATTTTAAGACGAGGGTCCATCCATCTATACTCATCTGCTAGGTGCGGCTCTATTACAGGCAGAAGGGACTACTAGTTTCTTGAAGGTAGTTAATAGTACATTACACAACTAGGGTGGTAATACAAAGAAAGGCCGAGATCGCAGGACGTAAATATGCGATCGAGGGCTTTCTTTATTACCTCCCGTGTTGAGTACATCATTTTATGTCTACACTTGGCCAGAAAGGGCTTTTTCCGTACGCGCAGCGTGCGAAAAAAGCCACTTTATGGCCAGGTGAGCCACTTTATGGCCAGGTGTGGCATAAAGTAACTTTTTTTAAAGGGGACCGAAATGGGATATCGAAAATAAAAAGTAGAGCAAAAGGGCTGAGGCTAAAAATTTCGGGCTAAAAAGCTCGAGTCCTTTGGATCACTAGTTGAAAGACACAAGTATATAGCTCACAGAGTCACTAGTACCTATTATTACGACGAGGTAAAGCCTTAAAGTAGAATTTGACTACCAGTAGCACAAGAATTCGATCTTAAGAAACTAATTAATCAAACACTCCGGGTGCATTAGATTGTGTCTAATGTTTCAGCTAATAAGGTCCATACTTTGTTTACACGAAACTTGTCTGGATCTTGGCCAAGGACTTATTGCTCCTGATCCTTTCCCTTTGTTTAGAGTTAGACGATGTCGTCAGCGGTTAAGCTTAAAATTAGACAAAATACAGTCATTCTTATTAGAGGAGATCAGGAGAAGAAAGTTCTTTATATGTCGCAACCATACCTGCAACCCAGTTTAGATGATACAGCAACGACTTAACTACTATAAAAATTAATTACAAACATTTTACTAACTATTTTACCGCCTAAATACATACAAACATAGGATATAAACTGGAAACTGGGAGCAATAATAAACAATCGCTTAAACTGTTGTTCAAATTAGGTACCTAAGCATATTGTAAATGTGCCTATACCTATTCATGTATTCATGCAGGTACGTATTTTGCACATATTCTATGAATAAGAAAATGTATGGTATGCCTAAACAGAGTAAAGATACGACCAATATAAAGTAACTTAGGTAGTTACACAAATTAACAGAGGTTTCTCTGACCTACTAAAGGGCATAAATAGTAATTTGGTTATGACCGCTCAAATCAAGTAGATATGTAGGTACGCCCAAACGAAGTTACATCACGTAACGATTATCAATGTAGGTACTTAAAGCATGAATGTTTATTTTATTAGGCTATTGCTACACGCGGTTGCATTAACGAGACTAACCACTGTAGGATGAGCTCTGATTTAGCTTCAAGAGTGAGTCCCGAGGGATGAGAGGCTATTGGTTAAGTCTTCAAAGAAAGGAGTTGTTTATGATGCAGCCCGCATGCTCCCGTGTTTTAAGAATTGACCACTGTTATTAAATTATAAACTCATGACAGTGAGGTCGTACAGGGTCATTGTCGGGTTTGAGATTATTAATTACATAGTTGATAATGCTGCGTGTGTGTCATACATATAACTTGTATAATGTGAAGAGCCACACGCATAATGTCGTACCCTTGATCAAATAACGTCGCATGTGACTTTACGTCCAAAGTTTTTTTATTGCTTAAAAGTCACACAAATCATACGAACTACATGATACACACAGATCCTGAAAAGTTGTCATTTTGCAGATACGTCGTTATTTGACCAAGGGTACGACGTGGTAATTTTATCTCAGGACTGCGTCACAAGACCTGGCTGCAATAATGCTTCTGCGAAGATTTTATCGACATGTAGGTTAACGGTCTTTGCGTCTAGAGTACAACTAGTGTCTAGCGAGCGTTTCAAGTGTTTAAAACGACACTTAAAAAATAAATTGGTCAAGTACGAGTGCAACACATATGCCGAGGGTTCTGTACCATCGCAACACAATAAGTACTTAATATTTGTACAGGTCGATTCACAAGAGCTGGCACGAATAGGTATGTTACCAAATTAGCACCCTTTGGCGGTTATTGAAACTGCCAGTACATTTTATTCTGTCAACGGTTTCGATACGAACTTTTCCCATTAATTGTACCTACTGTAAACCTTGCTTCCTACCGAATATTATGGTATTTTTGAGACTACGGCACCATACCATACCAGGTACCATATGGTATTCCACCAGGTACTTACCTAGAAAACTCTAACACTAGTAACAAATAGTGGAATATATTTATTAGTTTATTACCTATATAATTACATCTATGTTGTATACCATAACATAACAATAACTGTTTGCATATCAATAACTACGCACTCAATGCTGTTTGTAATTCAAAATAAATAATTGCAATTCAAATATTTCGCTACCTGTATGTAATGTAATATTATACACATATTAACACAAGTGGCATTCTAGCCATTACTTAGGCCGAGTAAGTACGTATTTATCAGTCGAGCACAAAGAACTGGCCTTAGATAAAGCACGCAAAAGCATAAACATTGCCATAAACAATAGTAGCTTAACTTAGTTTCGTTATAAATTGTACCTAGGTACCATCCACCTGCTACATACAGTCAACCTGCAATCTGCAAAAACAAAACGCTAATGTTAAAGGTAACAAGCATACATTTTATCGTAATGTATCATTAAGTGTTGTAAGTTTAACTGTTATACTAATAGCTATTTCTAATGAAAGAAACCTAAAATGTACCTACCTACCATTATACTTATATGCAAATCAGTAGGCTTGTGTCCTGAATAAAATTACATACCTAGTCGGTCAGAAAGATTATCAAAAAATATTGGATACATATTTTTCTTTTGTAAATTAAACAATAAAATGAGCCCATTAAAGTTCCGCCTGACGTCACTAATGACGTCACAAGCTCCCGAACTTTGACGCGCTTCATCTTTGTCATAGTTTTTGTTTGTTTATGTAGGTAACTGATAGAATAATTATAACGATTTTTTTGCCCAAATCTCTATATTATTTCATTTTAAACTTGACACAGTTATTGTCATATCTCCAGAATATAACCAAGAACGGCTAAAGAACAAGGTCAAGTAAGTGTCGATTTATTGGAATATTGAATTATTGAATTGAGCGTGGGGTCGCGATAATGTGACCCTTCCCTTATCTAAGCCATCCACACTTGGTAGACGCTATTTCGTTCTATTTACACTTCATTTATCCGCTATTTAGATTTTGTACACAACATCGTTGTGTTACTATCATCATCATCAGCCTTTATACGTCTCACTGCTGGGCACAGGCCTACCTACTCTCGTAGTTGAGAATGAATGAGCTGTCATAGTAGACCGGGAGACAGTGACACAAAATTTCTGGTCATTTGTACCAGTATGGCGCTTCAGGGGTCTAAAATCACCATGCCATACTTTTCCGACGGTTCCAAATAGCCGCCATACCGGCGCAAAGGAATATTATTTTTCTGCAAAAAGATTACGTAGTCATTTGTTGTACGGTGACGACTTTAATTGTTAAGCCATTTAGGGTTCAGTCTAATTTTGTCGAGCAATACACAATCTATGACACGACTATTGTAAGGTGAACCCTAAATGGCTCAAGAATTAAAGTCTGTGAGTGTACCTACCTATACCTGACAATGAGAGACGACACACAACCGAAAGAAGGGTCATTAAGGTAGACGTCCAAGTGCATGACACTGTCCTAGTTGAATGTTACCTAAGTAATAGAATAGAGATGACAGCAGAGTGAGAGTGTCAACTATTGGGCATTAGCGTGTCAAACACTACGACGTTTGATGAACATGAAGTCATCGCTGAATTTTAACAAGTTTATAGAAGTATAGAAGCCCTGCAAAAATATCTGACACATGAATGCGTGCCCGGTTACATCGGTGACTACTGACTTACCAAGCTCGGATCTAGGGGAAGGGCAAACCGGGGCACTTGCTCCGGGCGTCAGTTACAGGGGTCGCCAAATTCATATACTTTTGTAGGATTTTTTAAATAATTTATCTCAGCACCGGTGAGGAGAGAGCGCCCCATCAAATTTCTGCCCCGGTTCGGAAAACTTGTAGATTCGAGGCTGGTGACTACAAAGGTACAGTAACCACACAGGAATGTTATGCCACTTGCCCTGTCCCCCACACAAAAGGTACCTAAATTTTGTCCCTCAAGTGCACCTCAACATTTTTTTGTATTTTGTTTTAATTATTTATTGGGGTTTAGCATTGTCGCTTATGTATGAATCCAAGTGGATACATGGACTCACAATTCAGTCATTCAAGTATCACATCCCACTGCTCAAACTGCTTTAGATACCTCATGAAAGACAAGTACAAATCTATCGGATTATCTGGAAATCGGTAATCACGCATCCTTTGCGATACATGGACTCCTGGGTAGCACAGTTTTTGTGCCAAATCCAAATGGATGCACCGAATAAGGAACGTGTTAATTTGGCCGTGTAATGCAAATGGACGTACTGCTAACGAATTATGATATTTATGATTACACGGCTAAATTAAGAATAGCGACAAGTAGCGTAACATTCCCGTGTGGTGACTGTACATATAGGTAAAGTAGAATAAAGATTGCTTAGTTAGGGACTAGGTCGATATCTGTAAAGCTTTACTTATTTATCACTTTCATCTATAGCACTACGTAGGTACGTACAGGTTACGTTTGGTATGCAAGTAGCTAATCCTCGCCGTGTCCCCAGAGGCTGTGGTGGGTGGCGGCCGCGCTGCTGCTGTGGAGCCCGCACGCACAATGCAGAAACGTCACGTGAGTACAACCTATCGTACTACATACCTAGGTCATAGGCAGTGTTCGAAACGTGGGTGCAATTTGGGGTGTATGACGTCAAACGTTATACAGAGACATGGATGTTCCTCAGGATTCCGGGAATGGATTATTATTATAGATGGATATAACAAAAAAAATGCATCTACATCTGTATAACGTTTGGAGTCACTAGTCATGGAGTCAATACTAACGGCTCGGTCTATAGGTACCGCAAGCGTGATTATATGTTATATGCCAATAAAAAATTTCAACTCAATCGGTCCAGTAGTTACGGAGTAAATTGGCTGTGACAGACGGACGGACAGACACGCAGTAGTAATCTTATAAGGGTTTTTCCTTTTGAGATACAGAATCCTAAAAAAATGGGCCCCTATGGCAAGTTATTTGGTGGGTGAAATTTTTCAAAGTTTAAGTAGTCTTAGGTATGGACTATGGAAGTCTGGCCAAACCCCGGACAGATTAGAGGGTTTCTGAGGTTGGGTGCTCTAGTGCATTTCACGATCTGCGCACCAACCACCTCTGACCATCACCATCACCACCATCATCAGCACCATCTGAGCTTGGGTGCTGAGGTGTATTGATGATGATGAATGTAGTGGTGTTGATTATGATGATGATGATGATAATGGTGGTGGTGGTGTTGATGATGATGATGATGGTACAGCGTATACTACAGGCAGGTAGGGTAGAGGTAATTTTAAACAGTTCAGATTTAATGGCATCTTTAAAAGACGCTTTGCCCCCATAGACGCAATTACCCCGGTTGACCTTACGTCCGAATTAGCCAGCTAAGCTTATATTCGTAACGATGAACGAACGATTAATCGAATTAATGGCCTAGCAAAGAAAATAAAATAGAGTTCGTAAACCCCGGGAAACTGCGTGGTTTTAATTTACGAGGCGTGATGATTGAGGATGAGGAGTGACCTACGAACTGCTTAGTTAGATGTGTAACTTGGGTAATTGGGATGTTGAATGTTACAATATCATGGATTGCAAAATACTAAATTATCATAACACAAAAGAAATAAACAAAAAATGTATAAAAAATATAAAGTTATGAGACCACAAAGTTTAAAAAAAAAAAGATATTTTTTTTATCGTCTTTAAGAAAAATTAAAGTCAATTTCGGAATGCTTAAATAACACTGAAAAAATAAATGTATGACAATTATGTGCTTAAACGCACTTCTTCGTGCTCAAAATGGCAAAATGCTATTTTTTAACCGACTTCCAAAAGAAGGACGGTTCTCAATTCGTCTGTATGTTTTTTTTTTTTTTTTTTATTTTTTTTTGTGTGTTTGTTCACCGATTACTTGAAGACGGCTGGACCGATTTGGAAAATTCTTTTTTTGTTTGAAAGGGTAGACTTCCGAGGTGGTCCCATTGTAACCAAATCAGGATCTGATGATGGAATCTTGGAGAAATCGAGGGAGCTCTTCAAATATTATAGGCACACATATAGCGATTTCAGTATTTTTCGTAATTTCTCGTCCATTTCTTATTAGCAACGAGTTTCTAGTGTTAACCGACTTCAAAACAAAGGGTAAATTTGTATCTAGGTTTCTTCCCCGATTACTTGAAGATGGGTGAACCTATTTGGAAAATTCTTTTTTTGTTTTAAAGGGTATACCTCCGAGGTGGTCCCATTGCAACCAAATCAGGATCTGATGATGGGATCTTGGAGAAATCGAGAGAACTCTTCAAATATCATAGGCACACATATAGCGATTTTGGTATTTTTCTTAGTTTCTCGTCCATTTCTTATTAGCAACAAGTTTTTAGTGTTAACCGACTTCAAAACAAAGAGCAATTTTTATGTAGGTTTGTTCCCCGATTACTTGAAAACGGCTAGACCGATTTGGAAAAAAATTCTTTTAACTAAATAGACTTAAGTCTATTTGGTCAAAACAATATTTTTCCAGCGCCACTAAAAATTAAAAAATAAAGTAAATTTTTAAAACAAAAAATAAAAACCGACTTCCAAAAACCTAAACTAAAAACCAAAAAATAATATGTTAATCACCCCAAAGAAATGGATAATCAACGATTCATATATACATATACAGATATTTATAGTTTTTAACCTGTTATTTTTGAAGTCGGTGCCAGCTAAGGAGCTCAGCATAGCCAGCTTTGCGTGGCAGTGGCAGGCACCGACTTCAAAAATAACAGGTTAAAAACTATAAATATCTGTATATGTATATATGAATCGTTGATTATCCATTTCTTTGGGGTGATTAACATATTATTTTTTGCTTTTTAGTTTAGGTTTTTGGAAGTCGGTTTTTATTTTTTGTTTTAATTTCATACAGACTTAGTACAGCGATGCCACGGATGACGTCATAAATTCCTACCGTTTTGTATAGAGCGTTTTCAATGCTCAGTCCGATCTGCTACTTTTGATTACAATTTGTGGCTGTTATACTTACCTATACCAATGTATTAGGTGTCATATAGATATTTGTTCCTCAGAAATAGTAGAATCGATTTAGGACAGAAAAAAAATCGAGTCAACAGGCTAATTTTATCCTATATTTTGAATTTATCCAAACCGCCATATAACCTCCTGACACCGAGCATTTAATTGAAATTCCTTGCCACTATAGCCGAATGTACTTTACAAAGCATTAAACTGTTTCTGTTGCAAAGTCCGAGACCTTGGCTGTTGAAAAAAACGTAAACTAAGGTGTTTCTCAAGTTTTCACTAAAACAAATGTTTTTTAATATTGTTTGATAAAGACATTGAACATATTTCTGTTTAGGTATTTTTTGTCTTTTATAAAGGACTTTAGGTCATTCAAGCATAGTAGGTTACGTGAATAAATTAAACAAATTATTTAAAATTTTAATGAAATTTAATGTAATGTTACACATTAAGTACTAAACATAATCATATTTTTAATATAATCATAAAAAGTAAAAAAATACGCAATCAACACTTAGTTTTATAATGTTTTTCATGAAAAAAACACATGTATAGGTTTAATATTTTTACGACGGTTTATTTACTTTACTGTTCTTCATATCTACACAAAAGTATGTGATTTTGAAAGAATGTTTACTAATTTGCAATTCTATAAAAAACCTACGTTAAAACGAGCGAATTTAACAAAAAAAATATAAGTTTTACTTACTGCGTCGACCACGTGCCGCCATAGCTGTATACTCCTGAGCACGGGTCGCAAGAATGGCGGCCACTAGGTAGGATATCTCTATCGAACTTCGAGGACAAACTATCGCCATTACTTAAATTTCATTGGCTGTGAGCAATCACGTGTCCAATATCTTTTTAGCGGGAAAAAACAAACACTCGGGAATTGAGGCTACCTGTAGGTCATCGTCCATTATCGATATACGGAGTTAAAAAATATTCGGACTTTAGAGTACAGTTTATTTAGCACTTTGTAAAGGACGCCAGGTGTCAGGAGGATATATTGCAACACACCTTTATTATAAACAAAGAAGTGCGACGATATAAGTGGCGCTTTGGATGTTACAGACTATATGATGACTATACATGTTATCTAATCTGTGCTTGTACCTATAATTAGAAGAAAAACACTAGTGCTGTGCCGAACTCTGGAGGAGCGAGTCGCTACGCCAGGAGTTCGGCACTCCGAGCGACCCAAACTCAGTCGGCCTCACCAAACTGCACTCAACTTGCGGTCCGTCTAGATCCTTTCGCCCCCTTTTCCCTTTCGGATTTAGTTCTGTCCAATCTACTTGAAAAGGCACTGTTATTTGTATGGTAACCCGCAAAAACGACGTGGTCATTACCACGTTGTAAAAATAGGATATGCAAAACATTATCAACTGTATCTCCATAGTTAATTTAATAGATTTTGCATAATGAAAATGTTGTTTCATCCATTTCACCAATGCCCATTAAAAACGGAGAGCTTATTTCGTAGACAAAGATTGCAATTACGTTGAGATTTCAGCCATACTAGTTTCAAGCGAAATGCAAGTGCAACCTATGTTATTGTGCAAACATGCAACCGTCGGCAAAAGCTCCCCGCAACCCTACCTATCTGTAATTTAAGATGAGCTTTTCAAAGAAACTTGACGTAACGTACTTAATAGAGTATTTGCCAACAATCAAAATAATTTAACACTAGGTAACCATCAAATTAATATGTTTTCAAAACGAAAAAAAATAGCTGATTTGACCTGTCATCAAATAGCATATTTATTTGCATATAGCCCGGCTGAAAAGTTATGAATGACGCTACCCAAGGCTACCAACATTCCGCCCCAGTGCGTCGACCGTTAGGTTTGACCTTTGGCTTTGGCAAATTCCATGAAGGGAAACAACGCGACAATTGCGATGCTCCCTTTATTGTCTATCGCGGGATATCGGTCGCAAAAACAACTGTATTCCGCTTGTTACGCGAAAACAGGGGCGAGTAGCCGGAGTTCGCTCATTGGAATAATAACGGAGTATGTGTTTAGCTTCGTCATATGCGACATTTTAATCGGCCTTAAGCATTCAACCCTATAGAATTGACAAGAATAACGATTTTAAATGTTTCGCTTAATAGATGTTGAAAAATTTTGATATTCACTTTGATACACGACGTCTTAAAATCATTCCGAAATAACCACATTTTTACAAAAAAAAAACCCGACCGCGGTGCACTTTGAAACTGCATAAAATCCGCCATTTTGTTTATTTTAACAAACTTCATACCCAGTGACACTCGCACCATCAAGACGAATCTAATGATGTATCATTTATCAAAATCGGATGTGCCGTTGAGTAGTTACGAGCGGACACAGGAACGGACATACATACATACATACAGGTCAAACACATAACCCTCCTTTGGGCTTCGCCGCAGTCGGGTAAAAATAGGGATACAGACAGTGGATCAGGTAAGGAAGGTTGATTTACCTACCTACTCTATCAAGAGTTATAAAAAGTTCGGCTGACGGCTAACTTTGAAAAGCAAACCTAGTAGGTAGATACGAACACGCAATTCTCGATAGAAAGGAATGGAGGGTTAACAATCAATTTTTGACCACATCAAATATGATTAAAAATATTAAAATTGTTTATTTTACGGCTTGATACGTAGGCTGCGCTAAACATCATAAGTCCCAAATATTTACAAAAATATGCAATCGGTCATTGACACATCCACATCCCTACCAAATTGGTAAAAAAGGAACCCTTATGGTGCAGCTCTGTCTGTCTGTATGTCCGTCTGTCACAGCCAGATATCTCAGGAACTACGGCTGTTATGGATTTGAAATTTGGAATAGTTTTAAAAATCGCTAACTCGAGCCTTAGATATAAAAAATCTTATGACGTTTTTACGAATTACGAAAATTTTAAGTTGAGCTATTGTATCAAGTGGGATATCAAATGAAATGGCTTAATTTGCAGATTCCAAAACCATCTTTATTTTTATTCTGATTCTTGGACTTTTTGATTTAGGACGAAAAAAGTTCAATAAAATACAATTCCCCCTATTATCTTCGAAGTTACTGAACAGAAAAATCAAATGTTACAGGAAAAATATAACAGTTTTCCTAACTTGTACTGTTTTTCAGATTTTTGCAAAAATTGTAACACATAGGTACTTATTTCTCCTACTAACTAACCGCCATACAGTTTTTCTTGAACTATTAACGTATTTACTCACGAGTTTGTAGTTGTACGGAACCCTCGGTGCGCGAGTCCAACGCACACTTGACCGTTTTCTTTTTCTTTTGAACCTTCATGTGTTACGTAGATAAAATGTATCAAGCTTTGAAATAGAACACATTTCAACTAAACTTGACGTCGTTAAAGTAAACTCTTAACCCTCTTTTCGTTTGTATGAAGAACCGGACGACTCGAATCACCTTTACTTGAATTGAAAGGGATACGTAAAAATGATGAATTCTAATTCGATCATGTTCAGTTCGCTAACGCGGGGCAACCCATCAACTTTTTCAATTAAACAGGATCAGATACGCTCTAACGACAATTATCGTCCTCCACTATTCCCATTACTTAATTACTTAGATATTACACACGACATGCAATAAACCGACTACGAAGCCTATTCAGCCTTGTAAGTGTTTATTAATGCCCATGGCCGGACGTTTGCTCTTCATATAAATCTCGAAATAACATTTTTATCTCAGAGCTGATGCGTCTGGCAATATTGACGCTCGTAAATCTGTATTGGAGCATTATTGGTAGAGATCATAACATCCATGCCCGTTTAAGTGCTGATTTATGCTACAAATAGAACAAAGCTTGCGTAATAAATATATGGTTATGCGGTTATGCCCGACTCTCGAGCGTATGAATGGGATTGTTTCTCGATCGAGTGGATTCATGGCGGCTGGGTGGATGTTCGGTAATTGATGTATAATTCTCCATCAGTAGATAAACTTTACATTTTAAGTTTTTGATTTTTGTTACAACGAACGCGTGCAGACACGGCATCGCGAAAGAAGGGCATCAAATAAAAGACAACCGTAAATGAATGTATTACCCAAAAAGTAGCTATAGGTACATACATATTTCTGATATTCATAATTCTCTAGTACTACTTATTCTAACATTCTCAGAAATACATTTAATTGCGAACCTCTAACACAGAAGTTTGTCACCAAGAAATTATGCGGCAGTAACCGCTATTTCAGTTGACCTATTTGCCGCCTTATTTTAGCTAATTCGCGTGTAATATACGACCACTTGCACCCGGTTACTGGAACTCTAATAATACGATAATGCACCTTGCATTTAATTTCGGCTTCGGTGCTTTGCTTTGAACGCTGGCCAAGGAACATCCGGTCCGGTCCTCAGTTTACTTACACAAACAAACTAAGGAAGAAATGTTCTTAAAACATTTCTTATTTTGCTGTATGATTTACTCCCTCTTCTCAGTTAGGTTCGTATTAAATTGCGCTTAACTGAGTTAGCTCACCCAAGTTCTTAAGTTCATTAAGTTGACACCTAACAGCATTCAACAGTTACGAGTAGAATATCGTCTCCGGGACTTACCACATAACAGTTTTTACAAGCTCTTCTTGTTATTGATTTGGAAGCTTAAAATGTACCGATCCTTTTTAGTAACTTTTGTCCGCCCAGACAAGAGAAAACACGGTTAACCGTTAGGCCAAACGGAAACATAATTTATTCCCAGGAACACTAAGCTACCTGTAGGCGCCTCTAGCATGTTATTAATCAGTCGAGGACTATAAAATATGCGTTGAACGGCCGCTTGAGGTCGCAGCAGGATTGGCTCCATTTCCCCTCGCCAAAAGCACGCCGAAACAAACGAGATTGTTGACCCGCTGTGACGGCCTAATCGAAATATTATGCTAGTGATAAAGCACTGTAAATATGTAAACGAGAAAATAATAATGGGTTTAAAATGTTTTCGTATGCTGATTTGTTACGGCGTTGATTATCTTGAGAATTTAAGTTAGGGTTAGATTTGGTAGGTACACACAGAGCCTAAGTTCTATTTGCGCTATGTCTATACTGTGTTATAATTACGTACACTATAAGTATCTCGTCATCATTTCAACCTGAAGACGTCCATTGTTGAACATAGGCCTCCCGATTTTTTTCCACAACCAACGGTCGCACGCTTTTTGCCTTCATAAACTTCCGGTGACCTATATGTATATCGCGTCCCGATAAATACCTAGACCTTAACTATATAATAACAAGTAAGAATAATGGTAGCCAATCATTTCACAAAATTCATTTTAAAAACAACATTTGGCAAACGAACTGATGACAAATTAGTCGATTCGCAAAATAACGTTTTACAAATTGTTCATTACACAAATTATTTACTTGATAAAAACTCACATTACAAATCATTATTTGACAAATTATTCATTTATTAATCACAACTATTGACAAAACAACGTTTGGTAAATGAACGTTTAATCAAATGCATGGTTTGGTTTAGCCAAGATATGACACGACGGCAATATCTAAAATTGTAAATGTATTTTGTGTTGTTTGCGTATTGTTAGTCACAGTACAAATCTGTAATTATATTAAATGCAAACCTTCCGATTTACTGGCAATAAAGAAAAATATTTCCAGAGTCGCCATTAGGTACGACGACGAGCGAAGCGAGGAGGAGTGTTAGGTATCTTGTGACCATAATACAAGCATATTTCGAGCATTAAAGTAAAACAACATTAGAAACACTATTATTGTAAATAGTTTTCTGCACCGAAGTCACCGCAGTCTGGGTCTAAAATAATGTACGAGTACATTGTAGGTACATGTACACCGTGTATTTTTATGAAATAATTACCTACTTGCCTGCTTTTTAATTTGTCTCTAATAAAAATTGCAGGCATACAATATTAATCAAACAATAATTTGTTAATCCGTCGGAGTTTTGCAAAATAACTACCTACTTTGAAAAAAGGTTTATTTGTGAATTGAATTTGTTAAATGATTATTTAATATTCAATATATTTGCAGTGTTACATTTGCTGAATGAACATTTGTCGTTTGACAAATGTTCAATCTGAAAATCCTCATTTTATAAATGATTGTTTAGTCATTGAGGATTTTATGAGGATTTTGAGAAATGGTTTATTTGTGAAATGAATAGTTTGTGAATCGTTATTTGTTATATGATCATTTGTGTTTGTTTTTTGTGAAATGACGGTAAACCAAGAATAATACATACATTTTGAGGCTCTGAAATTTTGAAACTAGTGAACAAACAATTTAGAATCAAACAATTTTCTTAGTGTCAACGAGATCCTTTAATATACTTACCAATGTTTTGGCTCAGACACGAAGACATCCGCGACGCGATGCTGTCGCTAGTGCACATGTTCCGCACCTCGGAGGACAAGCTGGAGCGGCACGAATACCGCGAGAAGGCGCTCGGAGACCAGCTCAAGAAGATGCTCACCGGCCTTGAGCGGAAGCATCGTGCTTTGGAGCCGCTCAAGGGGATGATCTCGCGGTTGGATGAGAGGCTGTCCAATGTGGAGACGATACTCTTACAGGTTGGTGCGAGGAGACCAGCTCAAAAATATGCTTAGGTACCGGCTTTGAGCACAAATTACCTTGCTTTTAGCCGCTCAAGGGGATGAGAGGCTATCTATCGTGGAGACGATACTCTTGTAGGCTAATAGGTGTGAAGAAGATGCCCAACGGTCTCGACTCTCGAGCGTAAACATCGCGCGTTAGACCCGCTTAAGGGGATATCGCGGTTGGACGAGAGGTTGTCCACTGTATACAATACCTACTCGTGTCGTGTACCTAGGTTGGTTTAGTTAGGGTGGTAGGTGTGGGGAAACACTGCTGACATCGAGCACAAGTATCGCTCGTTTCTCACCGATAAATGAGATACCGAGACTGAGAAATGAGCGATACTATGACATCGCGGTTGAAGAGCGGCTGCCCGTGTAGCAATAACTACTTCATAATGTGGTAGATCTCGACCAGCCCCTTATAGACCGGCTTAAGAAGATTCTCACCAGCGTCGAGCGTAAGCATCGCGCGAACCGTCAAGGGGACGTATTGCGGCTGAACGAGAGGTTCTCCAATGTGGAGATTGCCAGTGTATGTACATACCGTAACTTAAACATGACACTTTTTTTTCAGAAAGAGGAACGTGAAAAGACAACACAGAAGAAAAATGAGGAAGCGCTAGACGGGATTCAGAAGAGTCTACAAGCTTTAACTGCCGGTTTGGCAAAAACAAAACCTGCAGATCTGGATAACAATCTAACCACGGAAGACGACCCTGTAGGCCGACGCCTCGACGCCACAGACCTCAAAATCGATGCTGTTAAGAAAGAGATTGAGAATCTGAAGAATTCTCTCAGCAAGGTCAGTCGACAATAAAATTATATTATAACAGGCACAAAATACGGTTGACTGCTATCCATATGTTATGCTAGCTTTGGACTAATTTTCTAAACTTTGTCTGGTTCCAAGGGTAAGGACTATATCTACATAATAGCACCGTCATTGTCACTTCCTGCTAATAAATTCTCAACAATTCTAATCATCTTATTCATAGGACAACCTCCGTTCGATGTGTCTCGAAGCGGCGCTGGACGACGGCCACCCATTCAACAAGCACATGTCGGAGGCCGAGAAACTCCTCAACAAGTACGAGCTGAAGCTGAACGAGTACAACGGGACCAGGGTGCAGACGGACTTCGTGCCGCTCAGCGAGGTCTCGCTCGCCGACGAGGCCTGGCATAACAAGATGACTGAAGGTAACACACACCTGTATATCATTTTTTTACTTATATACCTAATCGGTTCATTCTGCTGTGCATATATTAAAGTATTCACTTACTGCAGGTACTTTAGGTTCTGCACGGCAGCATTGTCTCGTCATGTAGGAAGTTTTATTTCTGATGTTTGTGCAAGAGGTCCGCTGTTCCCACTAGGTATCATTTCTATTATGACGGGAGTTCCCAAATCTGGCTGAAATGACACGGTTGAAACAAGCTTTCGTCATCTAGATACTTTCATGTCCCGTATCATTACAATATAAGATGCCATCCTGATTATCTTAGTATCTTACTTTGTGAAACGTTTAAAAATAAATGTTTTCTTTTGCCGAATTGCCATTCGGTATCATAGAAACGCATTCTCATTTCCATGTTGAATAAAAATACATTTTTAAACAGTGATGGAGCGCCAAGAGAAGGAGATCAAAAGCATCCAGAAACTACTAGGCGACGCCGAGAGCATGTGGAAGGACTTGCCACGGCTTGCGGATCTACGCACAGCGACCAACCAGACCCTGGACGCCGTTGCTAACGTTAAGGCTGGCTTGGCGGAGAGCAGCGAGCAGGGTAAAAGTTCACCAAGAACAGTAAATGACAAGAGACATAGCTGATATCTTTTCAAATTTTATGTTGTAACGGCTAGTCCCAGAAAGGCTAGCCTGTAGAACTTACCTTACCCCAGAACCGTCGCTGAAGGTTTAGAAGTAGATAGTTCTCTGAAACTGAAAAAATTGGAAGTCTGATAGGTACTGAAGGCCCATGCTGGCGCTGTAACACTCTCAACCAATACATAGATAGACCTAAATTTACACTTGAAAATATGTCTTCGTATTTAGCCTTCTCCAAACTTGATCCTTCGAACCAAATCAAAAGCCCAAATCTTACATCCTTCAAGTCTCATTTTAAGAATTATAAACTTTTTGTCATAGCTGTAACCAAAATTTCTACTAAGCTCCGGGAGATGAGTGACCGACTCGTTAGGACCAACGAAGACATCCAGCAGAGCCTGACGCAAGGGAACACATTGAGCGAGCGCGCCCTCACAGATATCACACGCAATTATGACGCTCTACGCACCGAGGTAAGAATGTAAACTCGAAATGATAGGCGAAATATAAAGATACCTATTATATTAGGAGGTTCGTTCTTATGGGGTGGAAAATCCTGTCACAAATAAAACAAAATTCAGAATTTCAACACACAATTAGGCTCAAGACTTACTTCGAAGTTTTCGTCCATAATTCTTACCTGCACTGACACATATCGGACATATTCGCCAGTTACAGTGCATTTTGGGGAAAGGGAAATCAAAAAATCCTACAAGTCACCTTACAACAGATCTCGTCCATTGTACTCTTTTGGCCCTTACGTATGCAAAATCCATGATAATATAACAAATTTACGCAGTCATCTTTTCATTATTTACCGACCAACTAGATCCAAGCGCTATCGAAAGACGAACACGTGATGCAGTCGACGGCAGACAACGTGCTGGCCACGAAGAAACGTATCGAGTATGGCGTCCATCAGATCCTGGTCGAAGTGGGCGAGCTGGTGCGCGCGCAGGGCTCGCATATCAACAAGACCGTCAATGACAGGTACCCTACCTTCATCTGTTTTCCGACTGGCAAAGAACGTGATGTAGTTCTTGATGGCGTAAAAAGTAACGGCGACATAGAAGGGCATCGAGTATAGCATTCACTGAACCAGAAATTAAAAGTGTGGTAAGACCGTCGACGACAGGAAGGTACCTACTTCGATCCCGCCATAAGTGTGCCTACCATGAGTTGAGTGTACGATCGGCGCTAGCGAGTTTAACCTATCGAGAGTCAGTGCACCTCTCTCGCACGCGCTAATAGTACGAAAGAGATAGACTGCCATCGAGCGCTCGATACTCGCTAGCGCCGATCGAAAAGTCAACTCATGGTAGGCACACAGGTCATTCAACGTCATGCAGCAGTATCTATACCTACATAGGTACCTACAGTCAATATCATAATTATATATAGGTTACCAAGGCCACAAAAATATCTGTACACTCTTACGCCCCTCACATAATTGTAATTTTAGAAAACGGTTTTGGTCTCCGAAGGTATCAGATAGCGCCAAAGATTAATTTGTCTTGTGCTTTAACACACCACTCTGGCCTTCGAAGTTGGGTCGGCTCTCTTTGGAAATTAATCCCTTATTGCACTTGCAGGTTTGACAATATGGAGCTGAAGATGATCGAGAACCACGCGGCAGCGCTGAGCAACACGAGCGCGAAGATCGAGTCGGAAATGTCGCAGGTGTGGCGACAGATCGGCGTCATGTACCAGCAGCTGACCGCCAGCAAACAGTCCCTGGATAAGCTCTCAGTAAGTCACAATGATCTTCTTTCATTCAGAGCTATGCTTTTATCGGTGGAGCAACCGCCAGTAATTTTTTATTGTGCGCCAATTTTGTCATCTAGATACGACCCGATCTTAAGAGGAATGCCTACCTGCAATTTTCCCATACAAACGCTCTCGACTGTTTCCTCTCTGGTTTTTGAACATAGAGCAATGAATTTTCCAAATAAGATCAATATCATCAATATCTATGCCGCTATGTTTTGATTTCTTGGATATTTTTATTTTAAAGAAACTTACAGCGTCTTAAAAATCGCAAAAACGGCTTAATTGAATTGGCTGCCAAAAAAGGCGCAGTGTAGGTACAAATATGACAACAAATATAAAAAAAATCAAAACATAGCGGCGTAGATTATTTCTTCTTCTTGCAGTTCCCAAAATTTTATAATGATTGGTAGCGTTTTGGAGGAAGAAACAGTCGAGAGCGAAACCTCGATTTTTGAGTTTTTTGCGTGGGATTTTTAGTCCGAGCTGCAGTTGTCCTTATCGCACGAATTGGAGGCGGAGTCCACAGCAGCGCGACAGAAACATTGCGTCAAAAATTCGAGATTTGAAAAGTTGCTCAGCTAGGCATTGCTCTTAAACTTCTCCTCAATCTGTTCAAAATAGTTACCTCTCGGTTTCCATTCTATAAACGTCCCGAAGAAGGGGTAGTGTCGTAACAGGTGTCCTATCATGATTCCTCTTCTGTTTTCTATGAGTGCTAACGGTTATTGATAGAAAGCCCAAATATATTGAAAACATTAAACGTGACCTACTGTATTCAAGGCAGGATTCGAACCCGCGTCTGTCTTGCCGGGACAACGTACTAAGAAAACTAACCACTACACCATCTGTAGGTACATGTGTTGAATTTATTGGCCTACCTACAGATGATTTTCAAGTCATATATTTAATGCAAAACCGAAATTTGTCATTTAGCCGATGACGGGTAATGGAACCCGTATTCTGACTCGTTAAAACTGAACACATTGGACTGCTAGGCAATTCGACTCGTGCCGTGTACTACTTTACTATTGTTTTGCTAATAATAATATGTGGCTATCCTTGTAGGTATGTCCCATTCAGTTACTTTTCGAGCGAGACCAGTGACATCGCTAGCAATTTAATAGTCTGATAAATTTAGCGCGTATTGTATCACGACAATGTAGGACGATCCGTTTGACCAAAGCGTTCAAAAATATTTATACACTACTCGTTTCCATACATTAATGTGGATAAACTTATCTATCCATAATGAAAGATAGTAAAATTTAAATATGTAGCTGTATTAAGTTATGGCTACGAAACTTCAGTCTGTAACATGGCAACAAAGGCAAAAAATATTACGTTTTATTATTATCAAACTTCACTCCATAATACGCGGTTAGCAACTAAGCTAACAGTCGTCATTACCGCACAGCAAACAGGCTTCCTCCGTGTCACATATTTTATTCATGCGCCTTTAGCAATGGAAAAACAGTTCATGAGCCGTGAACGTGCCAATTTAATCCCACTATTGTAAACAATCCTTATTCCCGCAGGAGCAGACCGACCAATATGTTAATGCCAGCGCCGCGACAATGGACAGCATGAAAGCTAAGGTACGATCCATTATCGCCCTTCCGGCTTAGGAAATAAGGATTATGAATGGTCATTAATGTAATTGTTCTAGGTTGGCACGATTACGGCGCGAATGGTGGAGGTGGACGACAACCTGAATTACCTGCTCGGGCGGCTGTCGCTCGTCACGCAGGAGTTCGGACAGATCAAGACTGGGCTCGGAGACGCGTTGGATAAAGTCAAGAGTAGCTTGAGCACTGTGCAGTCTAAGGTTAAAGTTGAAGGTTAGTTCACGTTTGTTTCGTGGGGTTTGCCTCGTGCGTTTGCCGAATGTATGGCCCTTGTCCAGGTTGGGCCAGCGTTAAGTACTCTTTCGAGAACAGATCAGATATTGGCACTATCAGCCAACTGCCCTTCACGCTGGCGAGCCTAGTTTGTTATTACTTAGAGAAATTGTTATGTTTAAGGTCCAAGTTCATAGAGTTGTCCAAGATAATGCACCAAACGCCGTGCTAATTTTGCCAGCCGATGGCCCAATTGTGTGCAAGGTTTTAAAATAAATATTTAGGTCAGCACTCATGCTTTGTGTTCCTATATTCTGAGCTTGGGCTACTAAACCCAGGAATTTAGTGAGGGCAGTATCGGGATACAGGACGGTGACTAAATGATTACTCCTTGCAGACGGCGGCGACGGTCCCCACAACATCAGCAGCGCAGAGATGGCGACGTGAGCAACGATGCCAAATACTTAGTGTAGGCGATAACTGTAAACTAACCTCTAACCATAGACCAAACCTAAGTCGACTGAAAATAACTTAGCAAGTAAAATAAAACTCGTGCGATTTAACTTTTGCAAATATTTAATCTCTTTCATAATTGTGGATCTATATATTTATATTGTACAAGTTATATGATACAATTAAATTTGATTGTGACAGAATGTTCAGACGTCACTTGAGTGAGCACGAAACCAACAAGTAGTGTCGATGACTGTACAATCATACAATATTGATATAATAATTGATCTTAAATAATATACACACAAATTATTTGTCTCCCTTCTTGGTTATTTTATTAATCCTGATTACAACCTCGTTTCCTATGTGCAATAAATATATTAATTATCAAATTAATGATACTGATTAAATAATTAGATAAAATTCGTGCCCTTATAGTGAATTTGTTACGCTTAATATATTTGAAATTGTGAAACACTCATTGCATCATACATAGGAGGACAAATAAATGGCATTTATATAACAGGGCGCCGGGTGCCGAGACCCGGCGCCGACTGTACAGGGTTTTAAAACATTCGCTCATAGGTCCTCAACTTCGAAGGAAATCAATGGAATGTAAATTTTGCGTCCACTTAAAAGGTAACACTAGCCACATTCGTTGTCACTGAACAGCCTAACCCGGGACAATCTCTATAAGCTATATAATGACACAACAAAAACAACAATGTCCCCGTACATGTTTAAAACACTTAACGATTAAAACAAAGTAATGAGAATTACAACTACGCGAACCAGTCGCTATCATCATTGGAAAACTTTTCTACTTAGGATATTTATTATCTTTACTATTTTTGATACCATAACGATAAAGCAGAAACTAAAACCGAACATAGTTCCGTGAACGAAATTCGAATCGAATATATATTACAAGAGGCAAATCTTCAATGGCAGTGGCATATCTAACACTCATACACGAATAGCACTTGGAACGTTTTTACACGTGACTCTGTATGTACACGGATTAATGCTCATGTACATTATATTAATGCAAAAAATATTTACATCCCTTACTTAATTATGTATTAAAAAGCACTTAATGACCATCCCATAACCCACTCCCCGATTCTATCAAAAGAGAAAAACTTAGGTATTACAAAGAATAGAATACAAGTTATGAAAAACCGTAGAATATGCGAAAATATTAAATCGTCAAACGGCACATTCATCGTGCAAAGTGAAGTATATAAAGATACCCGTTACAACTAATAAGTATAAGCTCAAAGCTTTATTGTTTAATAACGATCCAAAAAAACTACGTAATAAGATAAATAATGAATAAAAAGAACCGGTAAAGTCGATAATATAAAGGTGAATCTATGAAGCCCGAGTATGAACGTACAAGCTGCCTAAGTGAGGTAAGTCTACGGTTGTCCATGAGACAAAACGGTTCATGTCTGTGACATCTACACTTTGTACAATGCGGTATCAAAACGGGCCCGGGCGGCGCCGGCGACCGCGCCGGCCGCCGCCCCGCCACCGTATCCTACTATTTATAATTTATTAACTCCTAACTAAGTCTCATGTGTAAAATTGTGCCACACAAGCGATCTCCATGGGACATGTAAAGCCGAACGCGAAACTATACAGCGGCGGGAGCGCCGCGCGCCCCCGGCCGGCGCGGAATGTACAAAACTTGACATCGTTCCCGGAACGTTTTCCAAGCAAATCATCGAATCTCACTACTATTTACCTATTCTTACGACGTCGCGGATCGCTCTCGACGAGGCCCGTCATGGAATGTGAGGCGGGACCTCCTATAGTAATAGTTTAATTACCTTATTTAAGTAACATAGACGTGGCCGGATAAGGTGCATTCATACCCTAATACCGATCAGGAATACCGGATACATCATCCCGACCCACACTTACCGAGCTCTATCGTGATGGAACTTACATAGGAAGACATACAGCTATACACATTGCGCCCTTTATACACATCGTCGAAATTAAACAATTTTATTTAATCTATTACGTAGTACATATGGCAATATGAAAAAATATAGAATTGTTCGCAATGAAAGACAGTGTAGAGCAAGCAGCCGGTCGGCGACGCGGGGCCTCGCCGACGAACAAGTAGATGACCACCCCATAAATCCGAGGCACTTACATGATCTTAAGAGTAATGATATACAACTACCACCTAGGAGTACTGAATGTTTAGCTCATTGTCGTCCCGCGAGGGACCCGTTGATACAACGGGTGTGACACATTTAAAGCTATGGACTTGTTTCACGTACTAGTATAGACTAACCTAACACGGAGAGAGAAGGGAGCTATCGTAGACGTAGAGTACTTAACTATATAACCTATCGCAGCTCTTACGCTTACACGAACTGACGTTATCGTTACCCAGTACATTACATACAAAATTGGTATAGTAAAATGAGTGTCCGACTTCATAAAAATGCCTAACGTGCGGTCATGTTAAAAAATATGGTGTCTCCTGGTGAACTTGGAAAATATTGAACGAGTGCAGGAGTGAAAAATCGTCAACCGATACAAACCGTCCCCGCCCTTACCTCCTAGCGTAGTATGATTATTAACGGTAAAAGTAGGTGCCACATCAACCTTTTCAACAATCGAACCTACGAAGCGGCGTCGCGGCCGCGCGTGATCTATGTACATATCGACAAGTCGCAATAACAAAACAACAATTACTTTAAAACCGTCGCACACAAACAAACCGTATGTACAGCGCCGACGGGGCCGCCGACGGCCCGCCGGGCGCCCGCCGGCCCGGAGGCGACAAGAGATAATTTACTTCAATTCCTATAAAAGCTATATTACAAATAGGATCCTCGCGCCCTGCCCGGCGGGACGGGGCTCCGGCGCGCCGCGCGGCGGTACAAAATATTAATCTTATGTACATATTGTCGCTCTTCGAGTAGAATTAAGTTCTCGGTGGGGGGACCTGGCGGTTTACCTCCGGGTGCTCTTGGACGAGGGGCGCGAGTGCGAGTGCGTGTGCGTGTGGGGGGTCGCGCCCCCCCCCCGCTCCTAACTCGAGCACGACGCCGGCGACGCTGCCGACAGCGGGGAGTCACGAGGGCAGCCCGACAGTGTCACCACCACCTGCGACAAACCAATCCTTCAGTCAGCCATACTAGTAAACAAAATATACTTCGAACGAATCATCCTAATCATACTGGAACATCAAACCTTATAAGAGACGCTTCAATCACGCCTTTTTCCAAACGGGGTAGGTTAGAGACCATGGCCTTCCACTTGCTATGGTCCTGGTATACATCATTTGCCTCATTAACATTCATTAATCTATAATGTGTGCTCGTCGGGTTAGAGTACTTTTTGACTTGCCCTTTTTTGTTGGTTTAGTAATGACCAAAAATATATTTCTTTGAGGACCACTAGATATGCAAGAAAACTAGACAAATAAAGACAGAACTTCAAATCTATGCCCTAGTTTACACTCGTACTAATTGCAATTTTTTTGCCAGTGCATGCAATTGCCACTTTTATGATTTGTGTACTAACATAGTAACTGTAATGTTAATTGCGAAACTTTTTTCTCGTAATTAGTATGAATGTAGACTAGCATATCGAAATCAGAAACTTTGAATCAGTGGCCCTTTTGCAAGTTTTCTCATGTCAGTTTCAAAATCTATAAATCATGACCATGAACCATGCCTCTAATACACATTCATGTCACAAATAAATACTGTTTATTATTTGTGCTAAAACATACTAACTGCAAACCTCTCATCTTGTAATTGTGGTTACTAAAATTGTGATTATATCCGTACCATCAGTATATACATTTTAAATTTCTAAAATCCTTTAGTTAAGCATATATCAGAGTTGAACAAGAAATCAATACGCTCAAAATCAATATAGTAAAGTCTCACCTTCCGACTGCCCGCATGATTCCGATGCTCGCAGAGCCACACACCCTGCCATGTGCCCAGGTTTAGCTTCCCGTCTGTGATGGGGATGGTCAGTGAGGAGCCCAGGAAGCAAGCTTTCACATGTGCCGGCTGCGGGACAACAGATTTTAAATTTATCTCTGAAGACTAGCGAGGCCAAGGCAACCTAATTCTATAATAAAAATATACGAATAGACGTTAAATTTACCAAAATATGGTTTACTTTTTATAACACAGCACATAATACTATAGCAAAATGCAAAAACACTGGTTAAGCGTAGATTTGCTTTGAGATGCTTAGCTCCATACCAGGTTGAAAATGCCCTGTGCTAATAATGTTTTTAGTTACCCATAAACACATTCAACTATTTTGTAGCACTGAATGTTTAATCATACACCTAATTAAGTAATAATTAGAATTAATTATAATGACTTGAGAACAACTGTAAGTACAGAATAAGTCAGTAATAAGTAGTGTTTTGTGTTGTTTGGGTATTATTCGTCACAGTACAAATATGTAATTATATTAACTGCAACCCTTCCGATTTAATGCCAATAAAGATAAATATTTCCAGAGTCACCATTAGGTACGACGACGAGCGAAGCGAGGAGGAGTGTTAGGTATCTTGCGACCATAATACAAGCATTAGGGTGGTCCAAAAAAACAATTTTTTTTTTATTTTTTTGATAGGCCACCCTCTTATTTTGTTACACATATGTTGATAAAATACACCAAGTTTTGTAATTTTATCTCAACTATAAAGCGGTGCTCAACGACTTTGAAATTTTTAATGTTGTTTGAAACCTAAAAAAATTAAATAATCATTTCTCTGATTTTTATTTCAGTAATCGATTTTACACTGTTTGGGCATGTGATTAATAATAAAATGTGAATTCTAAAAATATTTTTATTTCTATTTTTAATATTTTTTTTAATTTTTGTTTAATTTTATTGATTTAGTCACATTTTATTAGATATTTAACCTGTATATAAGTAATTTTATTGATTTAGTCACATTTTATTAGGTATTTAACCTATATATGGTTGTGGTAATTTAATTTCAGACTGACCTCTTAAACTGCCAATAATTTACCCTACATACTACTACCTATTATACTATCATTCATTGATGAACAACCATTTTATAGTATGCCAGTAACATCAAATAGGTAGTGGAATCACACTAATGAGTTGATGAATACAAATTGGTACTAAACACCAATAAACATATCATTTCTGTTTAACTATTTGAATAGGTGTTTGAAATGTATTACCAGCCAGTGTTTAAAATTAAACATAGTAATTTAAGAAGTATTTAACACAAGCTTAGTGATAAATTTTTGACATACTGTCAATCAAGGTCACTTAAAATGATAAGGAAAAGAATGAAAAGTGACCTATTGATAGCTACCAAGAGGTATATAATAGCTTGTATATTTCACAGCTGATATGCAATGACAGCATTGCACTATTTGCCCTGGGTCACCTTCAGAACTCACTAATTAACAAACAAGTGTCAATTAAAAGGACATAAACAAACAGCTGATACTCTGAATGTTCCAAGTTTGAATTGTTACCAATAGAGGATCATAACATAATGTTTATACAAGAACAAATAGTGTAATTTATTACCATATCGTCGGGGCCTTCACACGAGTGGCGGTATGGCAGCCCCTCGGGCACGATCTTGTTGAGCATCATCTCCATGTCGTCTCTCACGTCAGGGTCCCAGCTCTCGTTTAGCGCGAGGCTCGCCGAAGTGTGCATTACTGAAAACAACGTGCCCTCTCATCAGCCGGTTTACGAACGTTACGCATTTTGACACTTCACGCACTGTCTCACTACTATAATCATCTGACCACTGCGATATCGACATCAATGCACTTTCCACGATTCATATTGTAAACGGAAAATCGCGCGAGATTAAAATGTAGGGCAAATT
Organism: Eudemis profundana; assembly: GCA_947034925.1. Taxonomy (NCBI): domain Eukaryota; kingdom Metazoa; phylum Arthropoda; class Insecta; order Lepidoptera; family Tortricidae; genus Eudemis; species Eudemis profundana. The sequence goes on from OX344795.1 coordinate 6,443,336, forward strand.
GACAAGTGGGAGGGGGTGCAGCAATGTAGAAGTCGGAGCGACGTTCTAGCGTAGACTGGTACTCACTCTGGATGTGGCAGAGCCCGATCGCGAATAACGACAACTCGGGCACCTGCTTGAGTATCTCCTCGGTGACGAGGTGCACGCCCCGGTGCTGCGGCCTCAAGTTCAGCTTCCGTTGAAACCACGCGGATCCGATCTGAAGTCCTCGGTTCGAGGCCATGTTTAATTTTTACAAACGCTACAGAATGACCGCAAGAACGCAAACGATCTTACACAACATCACTTAGAACAACCTTTACACGAATTGACCCACAATTATCATAAAAGATTCATCTTCGATCTTTAAATAGTAATAAATATAGCGGAGGTTATAGGACAGATTCGACACCCTATTTTCTGCGGGAAGATGAAACAGTCGTTAAACGAAAGAGACACACAATCGCATAGTTGCCAGTGAACAAAATATCAGCAGTCCAATACGATTTTCATTCATAAATTCCAATTAGGGCATGGGATCTATTATTATTCCTGGCTACAATTTATTTCATAAAACAGAAATAATCCTGTGATTATATTATTAACATCGTTAAAAAAACTGTGATAGTAAAATTTATTGTTTAAACGTTTATTCAAAAAAAATCTCAGGACAAAATGCGTTGATATTTTAATTAATTAGTATAATAAGCCATATGTATTATTAAAAAACTATTTTTCATACTCATTGATACTAAATTACATGTTAATATAAATAGCCTATAAAGGTTATCAATCAGTTATGACTAATTTTATTAATGCTCTGCTTTGATAACCTGTAGCAACACTGATCACTAATTCACAGATTTTCCGAGCGGGAAATTTTAAACATCGATCACACACTCCTTTACTTATCCCATGATTCTCCTTTAATAAATTAATATAAACAAATGCACACGGCACAACGCCGGACAATTAATGAAATTTCACTAGAACAGAACAAATGTCACACGGGATCTATGTATGTGTTAAGTCAAGACTAATTTACGGGAGTGCCGGGGGTTGATACCGTAATACAAGGTGTGGCTAAACCACTCCTAGGAATAGAGACAATTAGTTTTTATTCCGAACGAACCGTTTAGCGGACGCGTCCTGTTTACAATCACTTTTATCTAATCAATTAAAACAAATAACAACAATGGATAATATTGGAGAGTCGATTTTCGGTGGCATGGAAGAACCTCAATGGCTGGAGAAAAAAGTTTCAGGAGAAATGAAGCTCTGGCAGATTATGTTCATTTGTTTAGGCGCGGTGACAGTATTAAGTAAGTCATTTAATTACACTTATGACGCCTTTTTTTTATAAGCGGATTATTTGAAATTACCTTACCACGCGAATTGAACACTCAGAAAGTTAGCAAACTTCTAATTGCCTTAAACAAATACATATAAAAAGGTGCAAGTCTCGCAACGCAGTTCTTCTACAACAAAAAAGTTTTGAGATGGAAGATGTTTAACTAAGTCAGTCTTACCATTTTAGTCAGTAGCGGGGGGGGGGGGGGGGTTTCCACCGATTTGCCCATTATTTAACCGTGGAGGATTCTTTATTTGAGAACTACAAAATGAGTTCTTCCACGGTTAACTATAGCCTATATACAGCCTCGGAATTAAGACTTTTTCTGCGAGTTTTGGTGGCAGGTACTTTCGCTTCTTCAGCGGTTACGCGTAACGAATCTTACCTTACTTACCCTCTTTGGATCTGACCCATATTACTCGGCAGTCGTGATGGTGTGCTGCTGCTTCCGGTTCCGCATCCCGCGTACGAAGCAGCAGATCGAGGCGGACTACCAGCGACGCAAGATCACAGCCAAGTTCCGCTCCCAGCTTGAGACCATCCAGGACGCAAAGATGGACGCCATGTCTCTCAGTGACGGTACTTTACGTTCCACACCTATTTGGGATATCGTGTTATGTAAGCTACACACTTTGTTACTTCACCGCCAAACTTTGAGAGACATCTCTCGGTGAGGGTAGCTTATTTATAATTAAGTATAAGTAGTTTCACGAGAGTTGAGGTAAATGATTACACACACAACTAAATGAAGTACTCATTGCAAAAAAAGTGAATGAATGAAATTAATGAGTGAGTAAATAAACACAAGGCTATAGTTTAAAGAAACTTTTTGGTCTATTTTGCAATTCACTGTTGAACCTGCTATCGGTACGAAAAAGAACAGTAATTTCAAAATCCCGCTGTCATTACATGACAGTGTTGTTGTGTGCGTGGCCACAACTCTCGTGAAACTACCTATACTCTAAGTTTACATCTCATCTCGTACAAACTTAACATGAAATGAGGTTCAATTAAAGGGTTTGGTTCAGGAGGACAATGTTGTATTTTACCATACCTAGTACCTAAGCGAAACATCTTAGTTGGATATTGTCCAGGTAGAGAAATGTCATAATGAGGAAAACGTCCTCATTGCAATATTCCATAGTAGACGAAAGCAAAGCACAAAATAGGCTGAATACATAATAGGGTGGTTGCCAACAATCAAAATAAATTAATTAACACTAATCATCAAATTAAGTTTCCAAAACAGCTCGGATAAAATCAATAGTATTTATTTTCGTGCCACCAACGATTTTAAAATGACAAAAACTAAAAATAAGGTACGATGTTGAACATGACGTCACAAGTCATCAGTATTTCAACTGTCATCAAAATAGCCTAAAAAAAAATTCATTATTCATACAACTTAGTCGTTTTGCAACCATGACGTTTCATGTACCTATTTGGACATTTAGTAACTAAGACATTTGACGATCAAGACCATTTGCTATGATAATTTTTATGCAAAGAAGACCTTACACAATTAAGTCGTTCTGCCTACTTGTACTTTTCACGACCCAGTCGACTTCTTAGCAAGTCTTTATAAAACTATTTTTTTTTGCATAACTTTGATCTCCTGAACCGAACCCCGATTAAACATCAAGTTTTATTTATGTTTAGTGTCACATTTTCACAGCTGTCTACCTAATCACGTATCCATGAACTGCGCTTATACGCTGTTGACTTTATCCGGTTTCGAAGGACCATACATTTTACAACTTGTTTACACGTAATTAACGGTCGGCCGAGTGTATGTAGTACAATCTGTTCAATAAACAGGTCAACTGATCAGTTAGCATAGCTATAGTATAGATATAGTATCTAAATCTAGTCTAGAGACATGATGCATAAAACCTTTACGAAAATATAGTACCTCTAGTAAGAAAGGTACACCGTCAACCGGGGTTATTAGGGATGGCGTGGTGAATAGGGATGCCCCGGGAAACACATTTACCTAATAATTTCTTAAGAACTACCTACCTAAGTAGTTTTTCTTAAAAACTACCTACCTAAGTAGGTAGTTTTTAAGGAATTATCAGGTAAATGTGTTTCCCGGGGCCATCCCTATTCACCGGTTGACCAGTAATAAGTCAGATATGAGCCAAATTCACAGAAACCTAAGTGCTACTATGAGACTTGCGCTCTTTTGTACTTCGTTTAAATCTGACTTATTCCCTTTCGCCTTAGAGGCACTGATATGGAGTACCTACTAACATTTACCCGCGGCTTCACCCGCATTATTCTCGAGAAATCCCAAAGGAACTTCCTACCAGGATATAAGGAATCCTGTGTTCAATCCAGGAGTTAGTTTACATCAAATCTCATCTCACCAGCGAACTTTGTTCCACCTTAGATTTTCAGATGTTTTAATAGTTATTCTGTTAGTCGCGGCAGAGACAAACCCAAAAAATCATAAGGGCTCATTTTGTATGCAACATTGGGACTTTGGCACTGAAAATGTTAAGCCTCACTCGGACGGTTTTTGGAGCACGAGTTCTATGTTCCTATCCGTTAACCCGGAACAAATAAGATCGCCGAACTCAATGTTTTAGCGTTATAGTCATCCGTGTGATTTAGCATTTAGTAGAGATTGATGTTTTTATTTTCTCGGTTTAGATGTGCGTAAGCACACTTGAGCTATTGTTCTCAATGCTGAGAAATAGTCATTCAATGCTATCTCATCACCACTATCTGACTTGTTATTTGCAAAGCCAATCTAGATAAGATAGAATAAATTAAACTCACCGTCTCGCCCGACTGCACTAGCTCTGGAGTTGCTGCACGAGAAGACGGACAAATCTAAATCAATGGAGGACAACAACGGGTCGCAGCAGAGCTCCATCGTGTCGCCGCAGCAGAGTGAGCCACTTTTAATAAAAAAGCCTTTTATGCCACACCTGGCCATAAAGAGGCTTTTACCGCACGCTACGTGTGCGGAAGAAGCTGTTTTCTGGCCAATATAGACATAAAATTATGTACACAACACGGGAGGTAATAAAGAAAGCCCTCGATCGCATATTTACGTCCCTCGCTTGTAGCTCGGGCCGCAAACCTCTGCGATCTCGGCCTTTCTTTGTTTTACCACCCCTAGTTGTGTAATGCACTATTATGAAACCATTTTACAAAAAGGAAAGGTTCTCCAGCCGGTTGTATTTTGTTTTTTATGCTGAGGTAAAAAAACATACGTACCGGAGTACGGACGGTTCAATAAGGACGGATCCTTATTGAACCGATTTAGAATATTCTCTTTTAAATGAAAGGGACTTCCAGATTAGTGCAATTTTTTTTTTCAAAATCCAGGTCTGATGATGGAGTCCATAGAGGATCTGAGGGAACTCCTTACATATTAAACGCACATGTATAGCAATTCCAGTATCTTTATTACCAGTATCTCGTGAATTTCCTAGTGTCGTAGATTCAATGTTTGAAGTCGGTAATTTTTTTTTTAGAAACTTTGTTATATTATTAGAGTTCATGGCTCGAATCGTGTCACAATCGCAAATCAATTGGTTGTACCACGGATCACGGTGAATTAATCCTACTAAGGTTAACTGGAGCGCTCATTTCAATTTCAATTTAGATTTTTCGCAATCAAATTCGCCCAAACCTTTATTGGCTAGATCAGATTAGTTTCTATTTTAGGGTGCATTCATCTACACATTTACGAATGTGTTCATACATTTACTACATGCACTTGCTACAAATGTAGAAACTCCACCAAGGCTAAATAAAATGAGAAAATATCACAGAAATATATCGGACATAGAAGCAAATAGTTCGTCGATTTGTATGGCAAAGAAGCGTGTAACGTTTTTCGCGTGGCGTTTGACGCCAAAAGTGCGATTTAGTGATGGAAAACATACATTTTCCATTTCATTTGGTGGTATTTGAACAATTAACTATACCATTATTATCAGATCTTCAAATTTGCTAATAATATTGTCGGAAACTGAAGTTAACGGTATTCAAAGCAGGTGGCCGCCACTTCTTTTTAGCACGCGAGGTACATACACTTTTTGCCTCGATATATTTCTGTGGAAAATATCCTGACGATATGAGAACCTCATCTTTTTTTTAAAGTCAGCTGAACTTGAACACAGGTTCTCTAGAGGCGCCATTCCAAGAGGGCGGGCAGAAGCCCGAGCCCCAGGCGTCGGGGCTAAGCTTCGTGAAGTTCGCAACCAAAGTCAGCCACCTCGCCAAGCTGGGGCCAAAGTCGCCGGAGCCCGCGCCCGCCTCCCCCACCAACAAGATGGACTTCTAAACACACCGCAGGGAGAGAACACACCGATGCTTAACCTTTTGGATGCCGAAGGGGCTTGCATACTTCTTATGCCTTGTTCCTGATCTGTGTCTATCTATACTAGTCGAATTGCATGTGACAGGTTTAAATTCTGATACTAGGCATCCGAAATGTTAAAATACGCTGACGACACGTTTACAGTGACCGATGTATGTGTGAAGTTACATTCTGACTTGTAAACGCACTTTCAGTGTATTAAAAGTTTTACGCGGTTGATCTTTTATGGTGCGTCCAAAGATACCACGCCAAAATATCCATCATACAAGGTTGCATCGATCAACGCCGATTAATCTGTAGGTGACAACCAACGTAGCGCTTGGTTTGGCTTGGTAGCGCTCTGAACACCAGCGTCGATCTGTGTGTACGGCATATGTATAAGAAAACATATATATTTTTTTGCATTTGTGTTTTCAGTTTCGAATGTGTTTAACATAAATACAATAAATAGGTAATAATACGTTTGGATAATCTCGATCATGTTTTGGTAAACACTGTATCATTCAGTCTATTGTCCAGCTCCAGACATGTTCATTCATTTTATTAGTAAACATCCTTCGTAACGCCAATTCTGACGAAACTGCTTACAAACTGCTTGTTTACACAAATGAATAGGGTAAATATAGATATTTAACGGAACATAGAGTGCTTTGTAGTAGTATTTCTATTTTTAAAAGCAGATATGATAATCTATCACATTTGTTATTGCTAAAATAGTAAATCACTTGTAGAGCTGTAGTATTTTTACGAATCAAATGTTACCTAATATATATTATGAGCACATGTAGTAAATATATTTAGCAAACGTATTATAAGTTACTATTATAAGCGGTTTGGATTACAATTTTATGTTTATCTGTTAGATGTTAATACTGTAAGGTAGGATATCATGCATCTGAAAATGGTAAAAATGAAATAAATAATTGCAGTAAGATGTTTTCTTTAATCTAGAAAATAAAAATACAGTATAAACGGATTTTAAATCACAAGAATAATTACATATTCACAAATAACTTCCATAGTCTGCAGTTCACATAATCTGGCGTTTCAACTGACAGAAAAACAATCATCAAATTGTAAGCTATAACTTTAAAGCAACATTTAACTTACACTTTATAATACATAAATAATACATCTTGCAAAAAAATTACATAAAATTCAAGTTAGCTACAATTTTTTTATTTAAATTGCGTCTACACGCTTTAATGTATTACATTTCATTCATACTCGACTACTTCCCGTATTATCTTTTAGAATCTGTCAACTGTTAATATTTTACGTCATATTATCAACCCATGCAATTTAATTATGACTTAGTGATTTACATTATTTCATAATCCCACCGACTTCCAAACGAACCGTATGATACTCGTAGTCTAAATAACTCTCAGTCCATGACTCGATATTTTGCCACAATCTCACCTAAAATTACGTTAATCTCGCCTACTCTCAGCACTCCCTATTAATATTCAATGCAAATCTGAACATCTTCGCCACCGTATAAATTATTGCAATGTAGTGACTCAGTGTAGAGAAGATACTAGCCCACGTGAAGACTATTCAGATTTGCAATGGTAAGACAGCCTACCACGTCCATTACTCGTTTCCAAACTTTGACATTTCAAAATGGATTCTTTTCTCAAATAATGGCTAAACGTTTAGTGTGAAGTCTTCACTATTTCTATAGAGCTCCTCGGTGTTCGATTTGAGCAATGTCTTGGTGCGGAAGTGGTCTAACACAGTACTTGTGCCATTTTTCTATTTCTCATGATCTATGACACTAAATTCGAAGAATTCTTATAAATTTTAATTCATTATTTTAACATATAAATCATCGTAGATAATAAATGTATCTCGTTCTCGAATGCAACAATGGAATCTTAGTGAGTTGAGTCGGAATTGCATGTGACGCAGGGCGCGCAGCAACCGCGATCTAACCTAGCGATCTATCGAACCGAGCTCCGCGCGGCGCAAGCGGTATCATAAATAAGGCCTTTGCACACCCGCCGGACGCCGGACCCGAGGGTCTATGGAAGATTCTATTGAGAAATACTATACACTTTCACTTAGATTATAATTGAATCGGCCTACCTAACAACGTAAGAGAGTAACTTTATTTAAATAATTATTGTTCGTATATTGCATAGATAGCGTTATCAAACTAGACAAGGGTGTCGTTATAAAATTAATAGTGAGTAATTCGTACGAGTTTGTGCATGTTACCTGTCTCCATCTCCCGGAGATAACGTCTTTACGACTCTGTCAACCGAAACAATAATAGGCTAGGTTTATAATACATTACCCTACTCGAGGATTGGTAATCGGATTACTTATATCAACAAAATTACGTAAGCTACGAGAAGGATCGCCGGCCGCCGCGGGCGTTAGGGGCCCGCCGCGGCGCTCTCGCTATAAATAGAACTCTCTTATAATAAAGCATAATTTTGTTATCAACAAGTACTACAGCAACATTATTTATTGACTTTACGCTAGGCATGAAGAGTTGACAATAAATATTTATAAAAAAAAAAACAATGTGCACATTTCATCCTTTTGTTTGTAAACTGTCAGCGATGGGTACAATTGAGCATTTTCTTAAATATTTGGCATTTCTTCCGAAACTGCATAACGGGAAAACGTGGTTTGCAACATCGAGGGCACGCGAACACTACAATACACAGATACCAAAAGAGGATTTCGGAACGACATACATAATAAAATTAGGAAATACGCACATTGTCGGAGTCCCGTCGTCATGGATAACGCGTCCACTGAAGATGTCGAGGTCACCACGGTCTCGTAATAAATAAGGCTACTGGTGGTGCAGGGGCGGGGCCGAGGGCCGCGCCCATACACTCAGTCTCGCCGGACGAATGTTCTCCCACTGGAACAGGGATGACGACTGGGTTAAAAATATATCATTATATTTAGTCCGTCAGTTAGATTTTGGAAAAATATGGGACACGTATTTTTTGGTTTATTAAAATATTAAAAATCGACAAAGTTATAGATCATCAAACTTCTGGCGTGGGGGCTTGTGACGTCACTCCTAGGTGAAACACAGACAGTTGTACCTTTCCTTGTTAGTTAGGTTGTTTTTAGTAAACATCCCTTCATTAGTATGGTTCGTGTATAGTATAGCACTCACGTGATGGTCTTCCTCTCGAGCTGGCGCTGCTGCGGGCGCGCGCGGTTGAGCACCTTGAGCAGGTCGCCGGCCTTGGCGCGCATGCGCGAGTGCACGTACACCTTGCTGCACTTGATGTGGTAGTGCAGGTAGTCGCGGAACATGTGCAGCAGGTCGATCGTGTTGTCGCGCGCCTCCGAGCACGTGTGCCGCGGGAACAGCACTGCAATACGCCATATTTGTTAAGTAAGCTCAGTGCCGTAGCGACGTAAAATGGCGCCCAGGGCACGCTTCCAAACTGCGCCCCTTAGCGACGTAAAACGGCGCCCAGGGCACGCTTCCAAACTGCGCCCCTTAGCGACGTAAAACGGCGCCCAGGGCACGCTTCCAAACTGCGCCCCTAAGCGACGTAAAACTGCGCCCAGGGCACGCTTCCAAACTGCGCCCCTAAGCGACGTAAAACGGCGCCCAGGGTTTTGGTTCTTAGTTGTCACTAGTCACCGGGCCGGATAACCCATGTGAAATTGCATTCAAGACTTTTATTTTTTTATTTCGCCATGATTGCGAATTTGGATTGATGGTATTTTTTGTATAGGTAGTTAGTAAATTTCGTTTTTTGCGACTAGTTTTACATTTGTAACACTTCGGCTCCAGCCCTTGCTATTTCTTTCCTAAGACGGCATTCAATTTAACGAACACTGAACAAATAGTCACTAAAGTAAAACGAGGATCTAGAACAGTGACTGGGAGTTTTCCATACATGGGCAGTATAACAAGACAAGTCGTAATAAAAAGTACTCACCAAACGTAACATAACTGATATTTTCTCCTACTTTCGCTTCAGTGTCCATGAGTTCTAGTGGTGGTTCCTTATGTGAAAATAAAACCTGGAAAATAAATACAAGGTATACCTACTGAATTTTGAATTCCAAGATCGCTTTGCCCGAATGATCGGACTGTACGTCGAAGTTTGCGACGGTATGGTATCTTAGAGCAACAGGGTAGGTAGTCGAAATACCACATTTTTCCGATAAAAACCTGCCAAATGGGGATGTTGACTAATGTTAAATATTACAACATAATATAGTCACATGGATTGGAAAATACTAAATTATCATAACACAGAAGAAATAAACAAAAAATATAAAGTTATGAGACCACAAAGTTTAAAAAATCGATATTTTTTATCGTCTTAAAGAAAAATTAAAGTTAATTTCGGAATGCTTAAATAACACTGAAAAAATAAATGTATTACAACCATGTGCTTAAACGCACTTTCTCGTGCTCAAAATGGCCATATGCTATTTTTTTCAAATACTTAAGTACAGCGAGGACAAGAGACGACGTCACAGGGTGCGTCCGTTTTGTATGGGCCGTTTTCAACGCTCGGTGCGGTCGGCTACTTTTGATTGCAATTTGTGGCTCTTATAGTAATCCAAGTGTAGTAGTTATAGGTATATATTTGTTCCTCATAAATAGTAGAATCCATTTACATCAGTTACAAAATTTAGGACACAAGCCTATTGGTCAGAATGATTTCGGTTGATTGGCAGAGGGTAACGTCTGACTAAGACTTCCTACGAGTCCGCATTTCTAAGTATGGTGGCATGTCTGTGTGGTACCTGCGGCGCGGTGTGGCTGGCGCGGCGGCCCTCCTTGAGCTCCTGCATGAACACCTTGCCGATGACCATGTCGTCCTCGTGCCGGAACACCGTCGAGAACACCACCGTCACGCGGTCCTCTTGCGCCTCCACGTATCTACAACACCAACCATTTGGGCGTTAAGTTTGCACCTGGTTGATATGTGATGCCAAGGAAACCAGGTGCAAGCTTAGCTCAACCGGTTAATGTGAAAAATTTAGGATGAAGTCGGCACGGGTTCCCATACACAGAATTAGCTAATTTTTGGTTTAGGGGCATTTTAGCACATAACAAACATAATTAGAGCATACTGCGTTACTCGGTTTGGATTTTCGCAAAATCTGGGACACCCTATCAACCATGTTTCTACTTAACCATCATCATCATTTCAACATTAAAACGTCCACTGCTGAACATAGGTCTCCCACGAAGACCTCCACAACGAACGGTCACAACCTTCCATCTCTGATTTGGGCGACCTTAACAAGGTCGTCACCATCCTGTGGGGGACCGCCGACCCATGCTACATCTTGCGGTTCGTGATTTCCATCGATCATCGATTCTTCGAGGCATATGCCCAGCCCATTGCTAAATATGCAGCTATGTCAGTTACCTTAGTTCTCTCGATTACCCAAATGTTATTTAACAGAATTGTTATTGAACTTTGAATAGCCTTCCTCTAGTAACTTGCATGACTTTACAAAAGGTTTGTCATTGATCATAGAACATAGTCCATAGGATGTTAGTAAGAATTATTTACATAGTTGTTACGGAAGTTGCTGTACGATATGAGTCATGATGCGCATGTAGTATATAGAAGGCAAAGTACATTTCTTATTTTTATACCGAAATGCAACTATATCAGCCTACTACGGCGAAGTAAAATATAGGGTTATTTTGCTTATCCCTATAACAATTTGTGATGGAAAAATCACATAAAGATCAATGCAGTTCCCGCAGGCTTATCATATCTTAAATTGTAATACTAAAATTGGAAGCATCCCTACTATCGTTTTTTGGATCTAGAATGGCCACAGATAAGGTCTAGAGACTTTCTAGATCTAAAATTCTACAGGTGGCTCCATCTCACTGAAATCTTGCGTATGAACTTTTATTTGACTTGAAGTGATTATACAGGGACCATTAAACCGCTGTGACATAGTGTTCCCGGAATGCCAGTAACACAAAAAGGAGAAACATCGCAAAAGCAGCGACTACGACCAGACCGAACAACCCACGACCACTCTACAAAAGAGTGCCAACCAGTTGTGGATTTGCATTCTTGGCCGCCCTAGGCCCCAGGTCGCGTATTAAGCACTAGCCACAGCACTGCTGCTGTGTATGATATATATATATCTATATATATGATATTTTTTGTCAGCCCTTAATATCTGACTGCCCTAGGCCCGGGCCTACTGGGCCTTAGAGCAAATCGGCCACTGGTGCCAACTCAGAAGAAGTTTATGGTCATTCGAGTCGGCCCATTTTCCATACAAACATAAAGAGATAGATTTAAAGTCTGTTTTATTTCATAACTCGATACGTTTTATTTCCGCGAAATGACATGAAAAGTCTCAAAAAGTTACAAAAATACATAATTTTAGAAAAAAGATTGTAGTTTCAAATGAAGCTATGCTACCTGAATAGATGGCGCTGACCTTCAAGGCCCAATTGCACGTTAATTCTGGTTATTTAAGAGTTCTCATGTCATTTCGCGGAAACAAAATATGTACCTATGAAATAAAACACATTCTAAACATAATTAATTGACCTTAGTTTAGGGAAAAGGATCCAAACCACACGAACCAATTTTAGAATTTAAATACTTCAACAAAACGTTGACATTCCACTGATGACTTTTTGTGGGTATCCTTTTCCCTCTGTTTGTACGGAAACCCGATCGACTCAAATCACCTTAACCCATTGACGTATACAAAGGACAGGGCTAAGCGAGCGCGTAGACAGTTCCAACGCTTTGGCGGTAAAAATACCGCCAAACCAGTGCCAGTCGGCAGTGCGACACGCGGCGCGTGCACTGCGCAGCTGGTTTTTACGGGGGAAATAGTTCCGAACTGTTCGGATGGGCCTATCCTTACTTTAGAAATGATTGCCTTAACCGCTCTCGTACTCACAGCGTCTCATCCTGGCGGTAGTTGATGACGGCGCGCTTCTGCGCCACGTCGCCGTCCTCCTGCAGGCGGAAGTAGCGCTCGAACACGGACGCGAAGCAGTTGCGCTTCAGGAGCCCCACATTCTTTACCGTCGCCTCCCAGTCCGAGGGGATGGCTTCGAGGTCCAGCAGCACCGACACGTTGTAACCTGCACAGACAAATCACCTTATGTCAGAGCTTCTTAAACTTTTTTTGGCCATGGACCCCCTACATTAGGGTGTCCCAGAAAGAAAATCTCCATACAAATTTTGAAGCCTAGTCGGCACGCGTTCCCATCATCACAGAGAGCTGAAGTTTTATATACAAGTATATTCGAGTAGTTAAACAATATTTAAGGGGTATGTATTACAAAATAATAAAAAAAAATTGTTGTATGGGCAGGGTTTTTTTTTATTTTTTTTGTAATGCATACCAAAAAATTTTGGATCTACTAAAATATTATGATATATAAAATTTCAGCTCTCGAAAACCTTACGACCCTTTCCGAATACAATCAGAAAAAAAGAAAATCAAGGACACATGAAAGTTTGTGTTGTATGCATAGCCACGGACCCCCGGCTCTCGTATCACGGACCCCTAAGGGGTCCATGGACCACAGTTTATGAAACCCTGTCTTAAGCATACATACATCACGGCCTGTAAATATTGTCATTTTTTTACCAGGGTCATTAATTACGGGTCACAAAGTAAAAATAATCGATTACGAGATGTATGATCATGTAGATCCAGTTTAGACATAATTTTAAACCCTTGTTTAATTGCTTCAGAATGTATTCTCTCAAGATGATTATAAAACCCCGAATACGTCCATCTAGTTCTATACAATATGGTTATGAACAAAATCCTTAATAGTAAACTACTTAAGGTTTTTTTTTTTAATTGTGATTGTTTTTTTTTGTATATTGTATTTTTTTATGTTTTGATTATGTAATGTACCTCTTGTAATGATTTTTATGACTAAATACATTTGTTTAACTATAATACATTTCTGATAAATCAAAGCGCAACTGTAAATGGTGGCGCAGGTTTATACCCTGCTCGTGAATATATTTTCTGTCCTCCGGCCGGAAAGCGTCACCTTGCCGGCCGCTGCGCTAAACGAAGATGCCGCTTTCTGGCTCCATCGAACAGAAAAATAGTATACAAACCTTCGCCAGTAAATAAGAAAGCCTGAGATCTGAGCCATTTCTTACTTTACTGGCCTCGGTATGTAATGTACTATTTTTACAAACTAATGGCTGAGGTGAAATATGGCTTCATTACTGTAGTAAAAAAAAACTGAATTGTCTGTAACCCGTCAGGCGTCATGAATTGTGATAAGGAACACAGTTATCTTTTCCTGTTCCATGTTTAGTTTATAGTCACAATTTTTTTTTTTATAAATTAAAATATTTTTTGTAGCAATATAAGTATGTAAGACTTAAGTCAAGAGGAAAATAACTTACTAAAATAGCAAATACTATTTATAAAAATTTAGTGATAATCAATCCAGCTTAGTTGGAGTGTTAACACATATAGCCAGCAAGCAACTTATCTTAATCCACTTATGGTTATAGTAACATACTTGATGAATATTTTAAGGCCAATGTGTTGGTGACCTCATCTCAGTAATGCCAGAGTAAACAGTTTTTTACATGGCATAGTAGATGTATATATGTATAGAACTCGTTTTATATGAATACTAATACGTCTTTTAGGTTTCAGCGGGATTGTATGATGAATTTTAGAATTTTAGATGAATCAATCTTTCTATCAAACATGTACACTCACTTGGGATGAATTATTTGCGACAAATGATAATAATATTATGTTACTCATGTCAATACAGTATATCATCACTACTTTAAAAATCTCTTATCTAAAAACATCATAGAGAAAATCGTCCAAGTTACATACAAACTTCATGTAGACTTGCTGCGTTTTTACCTGAAGTCAGTATCAGATACGAGTTTTTTTTAAAGTAGTGACGATATGTTTGAAACCTTTAGCCATCAGGGCATTTAGTTCATGCATGAAATACTGTAACAAATTGTACCTAGACAGATTTAAAATTTCTGATAAGAAATATTCAAAACCTACTGATGTTTATTAATCTTATCAATATTAATGTCTGTAAGCAATAACAACTATATAATCTTATCTCCACTGTGCATTCACTTGATAAATAAGTACACATTTATTTTTTACCAGTTTTCATGAACATTTTATTCAGTTATTGTGATTCATGAGCAGGATGTATTTACACATTTTTATATGGTTTTATCCAACTACATTTAAGATGTGTCAGTTAATTTGCATCTTGCAAGTTATATTTCACCATAGAATTTTATATGACCTGCATAGAATAAAATACAAGCAACAATAAAGATCTACTTAAATTCAAGATGTTTGTTATCTGATTGCGTCTCATTGCTGGTTTTTTGTGCCCTGAGCTATCTGTACAATGAGCATGTTTAATAAAACTAATAGTTAAATTTAACTTCAACATTGTTATTATTAATATTTTCCTTCCAAATTGAGCTTAAGGAAAATTATGCAATATTGACTTATATGGTTAGGAATGATTATACATATAGCTGTAATTAATGCTTCCTTGAAGCGTGAACACACTTGAAACAGTAATTAATACTGTGATATAATGCTTCTGCATGCAATGCAGACAAGTATTATCCATTCAACCATCACTGCTGATTGAATTCATACTTTCAACTCTTTCACAATTTACGCACAGTGCAAAATATATCTAAATGCATTGCAATAAAGTCCATAATAGCCAGTAAAATATTTACATGCCTGGCATTAAAAAGTGTCTTAATTGTTTATTTAAGTAGATAACCCTGCTTTATCAAGAATGTGACCTTGAAATTAGTGGTACAAATCAATACATAACTTCATGGATTTAATAACATTACCATACCTGATTCTGGCTCAGTAAGGAGTGGTCCATAAACTCTTTTGAGAAGTTCGTCTGCGCCATGTTCCTCTAACTGCTTGTAAAACTTCAGTGATATACTAACCTGCAAATATTTATTACAAATTATAGTCTTACATTTTTATATTGCTGTTTACCACAAGCATGGGCTGTAGACTACCTTCCTCATTCACTTCTTAGCAAACTGAATTGCAGACTACTAATTGAATTATTCCCAGACAAAAGGAACACAATATGACAAATTATCCATTAGGATTGCAAAACTGGCTACTTATATATTTTTCATACAATAGAAAAGCTTTTATAAAAGAATAAATTTATTAAATTCTATTAGAATCAGAGAATTTAGGAAAATTAATTTAAAATATTTCATTTACATCACATAGATATCATTATATCAATTTTATTTTCCATCTGTCTTTTATTTTTCAGTCTGCCTTACGGCCAATACCTGCATAATTTATGTCTCAAAAATTCATCTGTATCGCCAATCAGCAAAGCAGGTCCTTTTGCCTCAGAATGTTACACTTAATTTTACAATAGTAATTTTTTATAGGGCTCATTCTTTAATTATTTTAGCATCCAAAACTGGCAATGTAAGTCCTGGCTAACCAGTGACCCTATTAGTAACTTAATAAGATAATCCTATTGGATATTACTTTTATCTTAGTAGAATACTTTAATACAATACTCTTTATTGGATATCAATGTTACACGAGATCCTTAATTTAAAAAGCACCCTACCGCCAGGGAGACTTGGTGGAATTATTTTAAATTTAGATAAATTAATATATTTCAAAAAGATAAGTAAAAGAAATAGTACACAACAAATGGTCTAATCATATCACAAAGTAGGTTTGCCGTGTATTCTGCCATGAGACTATATTAACCTATAGTAGCATGTTGCATGTATTTACTTCTAACGATGTATAAACATTACTAAATAAATGAATATGAATATGAGGTAAATTCAAATGTACTGAACTGATGAAATATTACACTGAAAGAGGAAATATTATATTTTGAACTCATTATTAGTCATATCCGTGAGTCAAGCCTAATTTTAGTTAAGTTATCAGTACATAAGTAGTGTGACTTACCCTAACTTTGGTTTTGTCTCCATTAATATTGGATATATGAAAAAGGACTCCATCGAAATCTGCAACCGTCACATCTATGGATTCTGGCTTTAAGCTGTAATGAAATAAAATTTAATTCAATATAACATACATAACAGCCACATCCTGTATGACATATAAGTTATGTATTAGAGGTGTTTTAGCATATCGCCCGCGCATATCGAGCGCAACGTATTGTTTACTACGGGTTCAGTGGCATCCAAAACACTTGATGATGATATCCGTGCGGCGCGCAAGTAGGTACTAACAGAATGACTCATCCACGCAGCGATAGGCGGTGGCGGCGCCGGTTACGGGATCACACTATCTCCACGAGAACTTACTACTATCCCCATTAACACCATTAGGACGTGCGGTGGCCAACGTGGGCCCACCCCAAGAATTTGACACTTGACAAGTTCAACTTGCTCCCGAAAAGGGGTTATAGTCAGCGGTCAACTCCCGGTTAGAAAGTTGGCCCGAATCACAATAACATACGAAATGTACGTACACGCAATAACACTGCACAAAAAACGCACCACGATTACAAAAACAGCGACTTTCTAAGCGTAACGTACTCACCGCGCCAGTGCATTTTTATATTTTACTGTTAGCGTTTCTTCTATAATTCTATTATTGATCTCGAGTAAGATCATTATTTAACAATATATAACCTACAGCTTTTGCATAAAATCAACGCTTATAGCACCTTCATTTAACAATTTATACAGAAATCTTCAACGACGACCACCCGTATATAGATAATCATTTATACGACAGAAAAGGAAGCTATAAATGAATGAAATGAAATATCGGCCATGTAACCATAGACTATTTATTGTGTCTTTTCTTTTTCTACTTATCTATGAATGAACTGACATCATCAACAAAACAATCGATTGAAATCGTTTGTGAATGAACGAATGCATTGACCGGTAATAACCGGTACGCCCACGACACTACGAAGAAGTAAAATTAAAAATATATATAAAGATTACTACACACTTACAAAAGCTTCTATAATTTTTTATTTTATTCAAATACGCATACGTTTTTGCAGTTGTGAAACCAAAAGTAATAAAAATATTACAACAACATTAAATACGTGATAATATGATTATGGTAATCTGTAGAAAATCCAATAACTCATCGTTATTTGTTTGCAATTGTGTACACCGAACTTTACTCTAATTGTCAATGTCAAATAACTTATAACATTGCCGAGAGACTCGTGAAAATAGTGTGAACTGTGAACTTAATTTTAAGGCGGAATAATAACTAGTTATAATATAATGGATCAAGATATGCCGCATGTGTAGTTCCCTCGGAGTTCTACACAAATATGTCTAACCAAGTAGGCCCGTTCGTGGCTGGGCTGAAGTCTCGCAATGTCGATTTACAAATAAAGACTGCTCGGGAGCTGTACCATTATGCGAAGACCGAGCTGCGGGAGGTGCCGCAAGAGGAGCTCACGCACTTCCTCGACGAGTTCAACCATCAGATCTTTGAAATGGTATCCAGCAGCGATGTACACGAAAAAAAGGGAGGAGTGCTCGCTATCGGTGCGTCTTAATGTTTGTTGTTATCATATCTGGTTATAAAAGATATGACTTACTGACCTCCAATCTAATAATACCTCTTTTTAACCCCTTTTAAGTTTGATACCAATGTCTGTCGGTCTGTCGGTGTGTCTGTCTAGGTGTTTGTCTATCTGTCTGTCTGTCTGTGTATCTGTCTGTCGGTGTCTCTGTCTGTGGCATTGTAGCTCTCGAACGGATGCGGTTTTTTTTTACTTGTTAGCAGCTTTAAGGTTTCCCTGCTATGTTTGGTAAAAAATCAATCTATCAAAATGATGTAATTTTCGGCATAAAATGGAATTTTAGTACAAAAATAAAATTTAAAAAACCCCCCATCTAAAAAACAGCTCTAAAAAGTAAAAACTAATATGTACCTGCCTATCTATTGGCCTTTTATGTTTCAAGATAGGTTGTTGTGGGGTATAATACATGCAGTCCTAAAATAGGAGGTCCCTCGAGAGTAACTTATCTTGTAACATAAAAGGTCAATAGATAGGTAGGTACATATTAGTTTTTACTTTTTGGAGTTTTTTTTTAGTCAGGAGTTTTATACATTTATTTTCTTTCTCTTTTATCAGCAATCGGCTTTGGAGCCATAATCTGATGTGATTTTGGTGTATATTTGAGGTTAAATGGTTGATATTCCAGCAAATATCAACCGAGAAGTTAGTTTCGGTGGTCCAATATTTGCCACCTCTTAAGTCGGTTTACATTCCCTGTGGTATCCAGGAGCTTTTTCGCTAGGTCGTGTATTTCACTGTTTCTTGTAAACCAAGGGGCCTGTGATATGGTTCTCAAGGCTATGTTTTGGAATCTCTGCAGAATGAATGAATTTATTATGACCTTGTACACTAAGAGTTTATTATGCATTGATAGGGGTGATCTACGTCTGACTAGCCAGGACAGATTCTGAAGTTTTGCTTCCTTTCGTTTTTTTTGTGGTTTGCTTCCTTTCTTTTATCTTTTATGTGTTTAGCCCATGTTAATCTTTTGTCTAGAGACATACCAAGGTACTTTACACAGTCAGTTTTTGGCAAGATTTCACTTTCCAGGTGTACAGATGAACATTCTCCTTTTCGGAGGGTAAATGTTATAATATGTTGATTTGGTAGCACTGGACTTAATTTTCCACTATTGTAGCCGCACATCTGTCTTGTTTAATTGAGCTTGAAGTTTCTATGAAGCTTTAACAGGATCAGGATCACTAGCAAGAGAGGCGGTGTTGTCTGTATAAGTGGCAGTTTCTACATCCTCGGTTTTGGGGATATCTGTGGTGTAGATATTTTAGAGGATTGGCCCTAATACTGATCCCTGTGGCGCTGATGCATTTATTTCATACAATTCTGATGTCTCTTCTTCATACTTTACTTGGAACTTCCTCCCTTGGAGGTATGATTTTGGAATCATATAGAAGGAATTAGGCAAGAGTGCTTGTCTGATTTTATGTTGACTGGTGAAATATAATACCAGAGTATTATATTTTGTTGGAAGCTAGCATTTCGGTTTTCATGGATCACTTCTTCAAGTTCTCTAGCTAGATGCTTTATTAAAATTCACTATATCTTCATTGAGTCTACTCAATTGCCATTGTCTGCACAACCTTCGTTTTTCTTCAAGTTTCATACGGATTTCTAGGGGGACGCTATTTGGAGCGTCAGTTGATTTTAGGTATGGTGTTGAAAGCCGAGGTTCTTGTATTATATTTGTGATATAAAATGTTGCGATTTCTATGTCGTCTTCAGTTTTCAAGCGAACTTTCAAATTTAGTTTCATCTAGATATTCAGCAAATGCATTCTGTCTGTCTGTTTTGTGGTTGTATCAAGGACCTTACAATAAATAGCCGGACGTAGCATCGCCAACAGAGAACTGAAGCCATTTCTAGTAAGCCGGCTGCGTGTACTTACGAGCCGCGCGCACACATCAACTAGTTTTTTCCTACTAGCCGCTGCACGCGCACATTGACCTAACCAACCAGTGTTAAGCAACTGGCTTACGAAAGGTTCTTTGTTAGCGATGCTACGTCCGGCTATTTATAACAAGGTCCTTGGGTTGTATGGTGTAATTTTTTGTTCTTTGTGGATAATTGCTTCGCTGAATGTTGCTACGACTGGGTCGTGATCGGATACCGTGTCATATGAGGATTTTACTTCTAGGTATACCTCTGGTAAGCCTTTTGTTATGAAGAAATTAAGTAGGTTTGGTGGTTTTTGTGGGTCCGTCGGCCAGTAGGTTGGTTCTACCGTTGTCAGAGGGGTTTGCCTAAGATTATCAACGCATTTTTTAGTTCTCGCCCACGGGTAGTAGTCAGTCTTGATCCCCAGAATATGTGCTTACAGTTCCAATCGCCTCCACAGATGTATTTATGGCCAAGAGTGATAAAGTATCTATTAAACATGTCTTCTTTAATCTTATACTTAGGTGGGCAATATACGGCACTGACGTTTATAGGCCCCATTCTCCCATTTATGGTGACTGTGGTCACTTGTTGACAATAAATATGATTGTTATTTTTTATTTATTTTTTTGCAGTTTGTCTCATTGGAGGTGACTGTGATACTACCAAGACTCGGATTACCAGATTTGCCAATTATCTCCGGAACCTACTTCCCTCTTCCGATGTTGGGGTAATGGAACTAGCTGCAAAGACAGTTGGAAGACTTGCAACTGTGTCGGGAGTGAAAAGAGCAGAGTATGTTGACTTTGAAGTAAAGAGAGCATTTGAATGGCTCTCTGAGGAAAGAAATGAGGGAAGGCGGCACTCGGCTGTACTTCTTCTCAAGGAAATGGCTATAGCAATGCCTACTTACTTCTATCAACAAGTATCAGGATTTTTTGACCACATTCTTGTGGCTTTAAAAGATCCTAAACCACAAATCCGGGAGGCCGCAGCTAAAGCTTTAAGAGCAGGCTTAGTAGTCACAACTCAAAGGGAATCGGCTAAGCAATCCACAGCCAGGCCACAGTGGTACATGCAATGCTATGAAGAGGCTATGCTCTCGTTTGAAGAGATCCCAACCAAAGAAAAAGGTATCACCAAAGAAGACAGGGTCCACGGTGGTCTGCTGATCTTGAATGAACTTCTGAGATGTTCTAATGCTGTGTGGGAGAAGAAATACTCAACTCTAATGCAGAGTTTGGATACACGGAAGGATATCACAAAGTCTGATGATATAATATTTATAAGTACAAAGTTACATAGCCCGTCTGTGAAGAGAGGGTATTTGTGTGATGGATTTAAGACTGAAAATGTTACATACCCAGTATCCGTCTATGAGTCAGCCGTGTGCAGAGCGCTATTGACTGAAAAAATTGAAAGGATATGCCATGGTAAGAGAAGACAAACATTTAAAAAGATAATTAAATTTCCTCTAAATTATTCCAACCTGGGAACGAATTTACTACCTACAGTTTATTTTTAGCCTCATAATAATTCTGCTTAGTTGTATCTTTATGTCTCTTCAAAATATTTTTTGTCTTTTACAGATGTCATGGCCCAGCGGATGCTTAAAACTCAGGGAGTACCTCAAATTTTGCTCATAATTATTCCACGGTTGGCTGCTTTCAACAAAGAATACTTCCTAAAGAAGTACATCAGTTCTACCATGAATTACTTGCTGTCATCCCTCCGCAGTCGCGAGAGAGATAGAAACATGGCTTTCACTACCATTGGCCTTGTGGCTGCAGCCATTAATAGCGAGATTAAAGCCTACATACCTAGAATCATGGATGTTATCAAACAAGCATTGCCTGTAAGAGACTCACAAAGTAAAAGGAGAATGTACATAGACCCTTCAATCTTTGCGTGTATTGCTTTACTGGGTAGTTCTGTCAAAGATTTAGTAGTAAATGACATCAGAGAGTTGCTTGATGCTATGTTTGCCACTGGACTCAGTCCATCCTTGACTATTTGCCTGAAAGAATTGAGTGAAAATTTACCAGTACTCAGAGGCGAAATATCAGAAGGTTTGCTAAATATGCTCTCTTTGGTATTAAGGAATAAACCATTTTTACACCCAGGAATCCCAAGAAGCTTGGAACAGCAGATGAGCAACATGAGCATAGGCGCGGAACCTCAGGACACAGCAAGTATTGTTCTAGCTCTGAGGACTTTGGGCACATTTCAGTTTGAGGGACAGCACAGTCTACTGACTTTTGTAAGGCGATGCGCTGATCACTTCCTACAAAGTGATCAGCAAGAAGTGAGATTAGAAGCTGTTAAAACTGCTGCAAAACTACTGGCTGATGCAACAGTCAGAACAATGAAGACACCTTCGCGAACACTCACCATTCTAACTGCTGAAGTCGTAGGGAAGTTGCTGGTAGTGTCAGTGACTGACCCAGATTATGAGGTGCGATATTGGGTCCTCGAGTCGCTCAATGAAATTTTTGACTCCCATCTGGCTCAGATAGAAAATTTAAGTTTTCTATTTATTGCCATGAATGACGAGCATTTGGAGATCCGAGAGCTAGCGATCTGCTCTGTAGGGCGGCTGAGTACGGTCAATCCCGCTTACGTGATGCCAGGGCTCAGAAAGACTCTCATACAGTTTCTCACCGAGTTAGAACATTCAGGAATGAGTAGAAACAAAGAACAAGCCGCTAGAATGTTGGACAACCTAATTAGACATGCACCAAGACTGGTACGGCCTTATATGGAAACAATACTGAATGTTCTGGTACCTAAATTGAAGGAATCGGAAGCAAATCCTGGCGTCGTAATCAGCGTATTGAAAGCTGTCGGAGATTTGGCCGATGTCAATGGCGACAACAGCGGTCTAAAGAGGTGCTTGCCGGAGCTTCTTGCTATCCTCTTGGAGCTATTAACTGATAGCGCTACCGACAAGAGGAGCGTAGCTTTATGGGCTTTCGGGCAACTAATCAGTGCTACCGGATATGTTGTAGTGCCATACACTGAGTATCCCAACCTCATGGATGTTCTTTTAAACTTTTTGAAAACAGAACAGCAGCCAAAGGACAGAAGGGAAACTATTCGAGTTCTTGGACTCCTTGGTGCCTTGGATCCCTACAAACACAAACTGACGCGGGGCTTGATCAATGGGCAACCAGACTCCAGTTTAATTCCAGTAGCCGACAGCAAGGCTGACGAGAACAATTTCGACATGACCACAAGCGAGATGCTCGTCAACATGTCGTCTCCACAGCTGGACGAGTATTACCCCGCGATTGTGATATCGACGTTAATGAGAATTCTTCGGGATCCGACGCTGCAACAGCATCACACTAGCGTCGTCCAAGCGGTCACTTTCATCTTTGAATCTCTGGGTATTAAGTGCGTCCCGTACATTTCGCGTGTCACTCCCAGCTTGCTGTACGTCGCTCGCGCGGCAGACACGAACTTCCGCGAGTTCCTATTCACTCAACTAGCGAGGCTCATCGCTATCGTGAAACAACATATTCACAACTACTTGGATAAGATCTTCGACTTGATTAAAGAATTCTGGACCCCAAACAGTTCGTTGCAGCCGACGCTAATATTGCTCGTGGAACACATCGCCGTGGCGCTCGGTTCGGTGTTCAAAGTGTACTTACCTCAACTGATGCCTCAAATACTTCGCGTCCTGGCTCACGATACGAGCAAGGACCGAATAGTGACCGAAAAGTTATTGTTCGCCTTGCAAAAATTCGAAGACAATTTGGACGATTACATGCACCTCGTGATCCCATCTATCGTGAAACTGTTTGATGCGTCCGACTGTCCGATTTCCGTCGCGAAGGTGGCAATGGAGACTGTCGATTATTTATCGGACTCCTTGAACTACAATGAGCTGGTTTCTAGGATTATCCATCCGTTAGTAAGAAGCATGGACACTTGCGCTCCGTTGCGTCCGACAGCGATGGACACTCTTTGTGCCTTGATCGTGCAGCTGGGTCGCAAGTACTTGGACTTTATACCGCTGGTGCAGAAGATAGTGACCAAGCACAGGATACAGCACCAGAACTATGAGCTGCTGATGTCGAAATTGCAGTCGAACCCCGCGATGTCTGTCGACGAGTTCCTGCAGAGCACGAGGCGGAAGCCGAGGAATAATAACCAAGAGGTAACTAACAAATTAGGCCCTTTTCTCAAATTCGTATTATCTTAAAGATATACATTGGAACCCAGTATATAGTCACCCTTCGCGTTAAGACCCATGTTCGTAAAACTTAAAAAAAAAATTGCACGTAAGGAACTTAAAAATTCTATGGTCTAGACCACAGGTTCCCAAACTTTTTTTGACTTGCCCTTGCCGCCCACTTAGGCATGATAAAAACTTTCAGCGCCCCCCACGACAGAACCATATTGTTGTGATTTTTTTTTTCAACGACGGGGGGGGGGGGGGGGCAATCGGGCTGACGCAGCCTGGAAAAACCCCTGCCGCGTAAAACGACGCGTGATAGTATCCAGGAATAGTTTGTACTGTAACTGATATTGTGATTTAAGTTTTTTTTTTATAAGCGATAGCGCCCTCCTGGGTAGCATTAACGCCCCCCAATTTCTGGGCGCGGTAC
This sequence comes from Eudemis profundana, assembly GCA_947034925.1. NCBI lineage: Eukaryota > Metazoa > Arthropoda > Insecta > Lepidoptera > Tortricidae > Eudemis > Eudemis profundana. Next base: position 6,468,082 of record OX344795.1, read on the forward strand.
GGACCACTATACCGGAACCTGTGGTCTAGACTATGATTAGAGATGAAATGATGATGATTGGTTTCGGCAGGCACGCATCGTGGTGTGCGATACGGCGTCGTCGATCCGCAAGCTGTACGTGAACGCGCACAACCTGAAGCTCGCCTGGACCGTCAGTAGCCGCGTGTCCAAGGACGACTGGCTCGAGTGGCTGCGCCGGTTCAGCATAGGCCTCCTCACCGAGTCCCACAGCCCCGCGTTAAGGTAAAGAGAACATGCACTAACTTTTATTAGAACAACGTTTCATCTACGTTTTTTCAACTTTTTTGAAGTAATCAGTTCAGTATTACCATGAATTACAACACTGTAATCGACACAACATAAATATAGCAAGATTTACCAACAATCAGACAGACAGAGTCGCACCATAAGGGTTCCTTGTTTACTATTTTGGTACGGAACCCTAAAAAGGTGACTGAAATATAGTAATGTCGTTTTGGAATCAGTTCGCAGTCCTTTCATTTGATACCCCATACAATAGGCTCAAATCTATAACAAATAAAAAAATGGTGAGTTAAAAAAAAAGTAGGATCACAGGACCCGCTAGATAGACCTTTGATGACGATCAACACTACCCGTCTTTGTCAAGTAATGATTCTCATATTTTGCAATTGAAATTCCTTCGATGTCATCTTATCGCTTTGCACACAGAAAAGAAAATTATTTCTGAAATCGACCTACGTTTAATTATGTCACTCAATACAAGGCTCGATCATTCTCATCTTCAGAGCCTATCTATGCACAAGGCGCAAGGCGTCTCTTAAACGCGCCGACGACGCGCTCTACCTCCATTTTTTTCGTGTAAAAGTACAAATTTGAATATTTGACACAGAGCATGCCTGGCCCTCGCGCACAACTACTCGCAACTGCTGCGCGACCTGTTCAACGCGGCGTTCGTGTCGTGCTGGACGGAGCTGGAGGCGGGCGCGCGCGGGGAGCTGCGGCTGGCGCTGGAGCAGGCGCTCACGGCGCCCGACGCGCCCGAGCTGGCGCACACCGTGCTCAACCTGGCCGAGTTCATGGAGCACTGCGACGCCGGCGCGCTGCCCATACCCACGCATCTGCTGGGCGAGAGGGCGATGCACTGCCGGGCGTACGCTAAAGCGCTGCACTACAAGGTAAGCGAACTTGACACTGATTGCTCTCACCTCATAAAAAACGGTATTTTGTATCTTATATGTGATCCTGTGAGCAAGATCCCAAAATGTAGTGGTTTGCGGTCTGGAGTCAAGAAGCTTTAAAGCCCCTTCTGGAGTACCGCAGGGCTCTCATATCGGGCCCACATTATTTCTAGCTTTTATTAATGACATGTCCCAGGTAATTCGTCACTCAAACTGTTCTCTTTTTGCGGATGATTTAAAGATCTTCAAAGTTATAAATACTCCATCTGACTCATTGCAGCTACAGGAAGATTTGACTCGTATTCATGAATGGTCTGATCGGAATAAACTACCTTTGAATATTAGCAAATGTAAGCACATTAAATTCTGCAGAAAACGTAACGCCTTAGCAACGTCATATAGCATTGATAATGTGGTCTTAGATGAAGTTTCCGTAATCAGGGATCTTGGTGTTATATTCGACAGCCATCTGTCATTTACTACTCACATAGACGAGATTGTTAAAAAGGCATACAAGTTGTTAGGTTTCGTTTGGCGTAATGGAAAGGTATTCAAAGGCAAAACAGCTCTGATAACTGCATATGTTTCTTTGGTTAGGAGTCTCTTAGAATACTGTTCCAATGTCTGGAACCCCCAATATAGATGCCACCATGACAGAATTGAAAGGGTCCAAAAGCGTTTTCTGTATTATCTATCCATTCATCAAAAGAAACTTCCTTCCCTAGCAACCTATAAGGAGAGACTAAATTTTTTCCGTATACCATCCTTGGAAAATCGTCGATGGATTTCCGATCAAGTCTTACTTTACAAAATTTTAAATGGTTCAATAGATTCTCCGCAGCTCTTAAGTAAAGTTAGTTACTCAGTGCCCAAACCTTACTCCCGTATAGTAAATTTCCGTCCTTTTGCAGTCAACAGCTATAGAACAAACCTAGGATCGCACGGTGTCATTCCAAGAATTTGCAAGCAGCACAATAATTTATATAAGGCTACTAGAGTGGATCTTTTGTCAATGACTCTGTACAAATTTAGAAACTTCCTCCAGAAATGCAATTTCTTAGACTTTACAAATTAGTTATTTAGATTTAATTAGTTTTATACGCATCAGTGTTATTATACTATATAGTGCGTCTCTCACTTTGTATAGCTGGCTTATAAAAATCGCATGCTGTGTTTGCCTATAAGTGGATAAACACTCATGCATGCTATGTATTCATTCTATCTATAATCATTTTGGTGTTGTATCTGTTAGCAAACCTATAAATAAATAAAATAAATAAAAATCCTCTTGGTCTCAGTACGATCTTGGATTGTTTTTCGTCCACCTCTGTTCGTTCAGTGTTCTTGAAAACGATTGTGCGCCTCGTGACCGGCTCTCCTCTTCTGTCCCTTTTCTATGACGTCGATCCTGCCTCATCACCAGTGATCGGTGACCGGTAGCATTTTATGTCACTTAAACCTCAAACGTAATGATTTATATAATAAAAATGTATGCAGTTTTATTTCTAACAACACAAGTCTGTGTTGTTAGAAATAAATCACGTCCCCGTTTTTTAAATCTATGATGTCGTAACAGCCCACTCCACTTTAAAACCTGACCTCGTTTATCTTTTAGGAGGAAGAGTTCCGTAGCGGCGCGACGTCACAAGTAGTGGAAGCTCTCATCCACATTAACAATAAGCTGCAGCAGAAGGAAGCCGCCGAGGGACTGCTGGAGCGCGTGATGGCGCAGCGCGAGGCCGGCGACACGCGCCTGCAGGTGCAAGTGCGCTGGTACGAGAAGCTGCACAACTGGGAGAAGGCGCTCAATCTCTACGGAGAGAAACTCTCCCACGACGGCAACGACATGGAAGCGTACCTCGGCGAACTGCGCTGCTTCGAAGCGCTCGGAGAATGGGTCAAACTTTACAATACCGTCTCGAAGCGGTGGACTCAAATGAGCAACGACGAGAAGTTCAAGGCCGCGAGACTCGCGGCCGCTGCCGCTTGGGGCCTCAACGAGTGGGACTCCATGGCCAAATACGTCAGCTTCCTCCCGGAAAACACGCAAGACGGAGCTTTCTACAGGGCCGTGCTGGCCATACATGATGGTGAATTCGATATCTCCAAACAATTCATCGATCAGGCGAGGACTTTGCTTGATTCCGAGTTGACTGCGGTCGCCGGTGAGAGCTACCAAAGAGCCTACGGAGCTCTGGTCAATGCGCAACTCTTGGCGGAGTTGGAAGAAGTGATAACGTACAAGCTGATAAATGAGAGGAGAGATACGATCAGACAAGCATGGTGGACGAGGCTGCAAGGCGGGCAAAGATTAGTCGAAGACTGGCGGAAGATTCTACAAGTGCGCGGTCTAGTCCTTACCCCTCACGAAGACATGGCGACTTGGCTAAAATTCGCGTCACTTTGCCGCAAGAGCGGCGCTCCGAGGCAGGCGCATAGGACGCTCGTAATGTTATTGGGTACAGATCCGAGTAAGAACACCGAAATGCCTCTTCCAACCCATGAGCCCCGCTTGACTCTCGCTTACGCGAAACATCTATGGGTGGCTGGTGACAAGCAGTTAGCGTACAGCCAATTACAACGCTACGTTGAGTCTGCGGAGACAAGCGACCCGGACAACTGCCGACTCCTCGCACGTTGCCACTTGAAGCTCGGAGCTTGGTGCGAATCCCTGTTGGGCATTAACGAAACGTCCATCCCTGAGATATTAACGAACTACTCGTCGGCAACAAAACTCTCACCCGATTGGTATAAGGCGTGGCACGCCTGGGCTTATATGAACTTTGAGAGTGTTCTCTTCCACAAACACCAGGAACCTAATTCTGAGAACGCGCAGAGCATCGATAAGAAAGATCCCGAATTCGTTCAGCAGTATACAGTGCCGGCCGTGGAAGGTTTCTTCAAATCGATCAATCTCTCTCACGGAAGCTCTCTACAGGACACGCTCCGATTATTGACTTTGTGGTTCGATTATGGACACCACCCAGCCGTCCATGAGGCTCTAGTTGAGGGCATCCGGACGATCGAAATAAACGTATGGCTACAAGTGATACCACAACTAATCGCCAGAATCGACACGCCCCGCGCTTTAGTCGGCAAATTAATCCACTCTCTATTAATCGATATCGGAAAATCGCACCCGCAAGCCTTAGTCTATCCTTTAACGGTAGCATCAAAATCGTCATTCATAGCGCGAAAGAACGCCGCTAACCAGATATTGAAGTCCATGTGCACTCATTCAAGTAACTTGGTGAACCAAGCTGCTATGATATCTGAGGAGTTGATCCGAGTGGCCATTCTGTGGCACGAGCAGTGGCATGAGGCTTTGGAGGAAGCTTCCAGATTGTACTTCAGTGAGCACGATGTCAAGGCGATGTTCAAGACCCTGGAGCCACTGCATGCGATGCTGGAGAAAGGACCACAGACTCTAAAGGAGGTGTCCTTCAACCAAGCTTACGGAAGAGACCTCAATGAGGCGCAAGAGTGGTGCAATAGATTCAAGGTATGTCATTGTGATAGCTTTTCTTGAAATTATTGTAACTGAAATTATTCTATTGTGTACGTTTTCCAGCGCGCTGTTCATTAAAATTCGAATTCTAATTCCACCTAACCTAATACGAGTAAATCAACAAAGAAAACCGCTTTAGGTCGAGATTTAGGTCGGGAGCCACGAACAGAGATCCACCGCGCTGCATTTTATACAGGGTGTCCCTAAAACCAACTTTTATACGATCAGGGCTGATAGACCAGCTCATAAGAACCTAGATTAAGCAAATTTGACCTCAGTAAAAATCTCTTAGTTTTCGAGATATTGACGTTTTTGTAAAACTCGTGCTAAGTGATACCCTGACTCGGTGTTTTGAGTGTCATTGCTAAAATATCAAGTATTTTACAAATCTGTTTTTTGCTATGTGTGGCCAAATAACTATGCTATTGAACGTATTTTCTATTTTTGCTAATTTATTCATGCTGTGGACACAGTACAATAACAAAAAAAAATTATTCGATTTTTTTCAAATTTCACCTCTGACTTCGAACTAGCGTGGTGAAAAAAAAATGTACCAACATAACCAGGCACTCAACGTAAAAAAAATGCGCATTTATTGTAGTTTCTAAAATGGTATAAAATTTACTAAACACTGTAATAATTTTTGAAATAATGATATTTTGTTACAAAATTAACTGTCCGCCGCCTTCATCTCATACGATCCGGTTGAACTAAGTTTGCACCTGGCGTGCTTGACATCACATACAAATTAGGTGCAAACTTCACGTAATCGTCAATATCTCGAAAACTAAGAAATTTTTATGAAATCGATTTTACTCAGTCTCGTTTTTTATGAGCTGGTTTATCAGCCCTGTTCGCCATTTTGTAAAAGTCGCGAATTTTGATAGCCTGGATCAGTCTTTCGAAAGTCATGACTTCAAATTTCAGTATTTTCTTGATCTGCTTCTTGTTTTAAACATTACTTAATAATTATGCTATCATACCTTATCAAAATAAATTAGATTTTACGTGATTCAAAATATGACCTCGGATTTGAATCGCGTAATACTTAAAACAAATTTACCATGCTAAAATAAAAAAAAAAAAATGTAGTTTAAAATAGTAAGATTTTACACACTAGACACCGTAGTTTTTAAGATAATAGCATTTTAATTCAAAAGGAGGTTATACTACAATATTCCATTGGTTAAATTTCGTACCAGAATTTGAATTTCGAACAGAAAAGGTATGATAGCATAATTATTAAGTAATGTTTAACAAAAAGCAGATTAAGAAAATACTGAAATTTGAAGTCATGACATTCGAAAGACTGATCCAGGCTATCAAAATTCGCGACTTTTACAAAATGGCGAACAGGGCTGATAAACCAGCTCATAAAAAACGAGACTGAGTAAAATCGACCTCATAAAAATTTCTTAGTTTTCGAGATATTGACGATTACGTGAAGTTTGCACCTAATTTGTATGTGATGTCAAGCACGCCAGGTGCAAACTTAGTTCAACCGGATCGTATGAGATGAAGGCGGCAGACAGTTAATTTTGTAACAAAATATCATTATTTCAAAAATTATTACAGTGTTTAGTAAATTTTATACCATTTTAGAAACTACGATAAATGCGCATTTTTTTTACGTTGAGTGCCTGGTTATGTTGGTACATTTTTTTTTCACCACGCTAGTTCGAAGTCAGAGGTGAAATTTGAAAAAAAACGAATAATTTTTTTTTGTTATTGTACTGTGTCCACAGCATGAATAAATTAGCAAAAATAGAAAATACGTTCAATAGCATAGTTATTTGGCCACACATAGCAAAAAACAGATTTGTAAAATACTTGATATTTTAGCAATGACACTCAAAACACCGAGTCAGGGTATCACTTAGCACGAGTTTTACAAAAACGTCAATATCTCGAAAACTAAGAGATTTTTACTAAGGTCAAATTTGCTTAATCTAGGTTCTTATGAGCTGGTCTATCAGCCCTGATCGTATAAAAGTTGGTTTTAGGGACACCCTGTATATGCATTAACAATAGCGGATTTCACTTACTCGTGCCAAACGAAATCCTTTTTTGTTGATATGAAAGTTGGGACACACGCACTGACCGCTTTGGTCATTCTCAAATAACTGGCCAAGAGCATATCGGACCATGCTCAGTGTAGGGTTCCATAGCCGTAACTATATGGTAAAAAATACGATGTAAAAAAAGTACAACAACAAAAGAGCGTATCTTCATAGCAATTACGTCCTTTTGTTGAGAAGCGCAGTTTATCAGCAATAACTCAAAAACGGTTAATCCAATCTTGTTGAAAATAATTTTCGTTGAAAGTATTAATTGAGCGTTATCTTTGTAATTTTTTTTATATTTTTCGGACACACGGTTTAGAAGATAGAGGGGGGGGGACACAATTTTCACAACTTTCGGAGCGATTATTTCCAAAGGTATTCACTTAATCACAAACATTACTTAAGAACCTTAAAATGTTTTCAAAAGAGCTGTCGAACTATGTACCACACGTTGACATTTTGTGAAAAAAAATTTTTTTAGCTTCTGTTACATGTATGGAGTGCCCCCCCTAGATTTTTTTATATATTCCAAATTTCATCAGTATAGGTTTTGTAGTTTTTGAGTAAAATGCCTGTGACATACGGACGGACCACAGATATATAAGAAACAAAGATGTGAAATCACACGCGTTTTGTATTAGAACCGATGTCGCCGGTTTTGCTCACACATACATTAACGCTGTGCACATGCAAAGACAACACCCACAAATAAACTAGCGTCACCGCCAATCATCAAAGAACACAGCGACACATTACAGCAACGCTGTCGTTGCTATTGGCTAGTACACACTAACGCCCGCGCCGTCTCAATACACGCACACACTTAAATATTTCATCGACGTAAGGGCTTGACAAAGAATAAAAAACCGGTCAAGTGCGAGTCGGACTCGCGCACCGAGGGTTCCGTATAAACTAATAAGTAGACCAACCTTACGACTAACAGCGACCCTGCCTTAAACCCGCTTTAGCTCTATTCAACCAGGAAAAATCTTAACAGCGCGATGCAGCGTATGCTACAGCGACATCTATTGATACTAAATAGCGCGTAAATTTTACTTGTAATTTAAATTTAAACGTTACTTTTTGTTATTGGCTGATTGAAATAATTGTTTGTCAACTAAGTTAGTTCTCATGTATCATTTTTTGCCACAAGCTACCTTATTTTAGATTTGTGTCCCTAGATGGCGCTAGTGGTATTTACTAGTGTCAAATTTCCTAACATACTCCTATTATAGTTTTTAATAATTATTGTTACTTTATGTTTTTTTCCCGATTCCTAATGAGTGATCATTGTATTTAATAGACATTTTTTATATAATCTGAAATAAATCATCGCTTAGTTTTGCTACTCTCCGCTAGATGGCTCTCGTAGGGAGGGTAGAACTAATATGTTAAGATTTTTGTAAATTTTTAAAAAGTATTCAAGTTAGGAAGAGAAAATATAATAATAATAATAATCCTAATAAGTAGATACATGAATAGTTCAAGAAAAACTGTATGGCGATTAGTTTAGTAGGAGCAAATAAGTATGTGTTATGATTTTTGCAAATTTCTCAAAAACGGTGCAAGTGAGGAAAACCGTTATATTTTTCCTGTAATATTTAGGACGACATTAATAATTGGTAATTATGACACATTTTTCTGATCAGTAACTTCGGAGATAATAGGGGGGGAATGGTATTTTTTAAAACTTTTTTCGCCATAAATCAAAAACTATATATTTAAGAAAAAAAATAAAAATGGTATTTTAATCTACAAATTAAGCTCTTTCATTTGATACCCCACTCGATATATAAGCCCTACTTTCAATTTTGAAAATCCCATTACGGAGCTCTTTAAAAAAAAAGTAAAAAAGGTACAAGATTTATTTTATGTCCAATAAGCTCGGGTTAGCTACTTTTAACACTATTCCAAATTTCAAACCGATAGCAGCAGTAGTTCCTGAGATATCTGGCTGTGACAGACGGACAGACAGACAGACAGACAGACAGACAGACAGACAGACAGACAGACAGACAGAGTCGCACCATAAGGGTTCCTTTTTTACCATTTTGGTACGGAACCCTAAAAATTATCGATGAACGAATGAATGAATGTTGCTTCGTTCATCAATTACTAAAAATAAATACCTAATAACGAATCGTAATTCGTTATTTCTTTTGTATGATTTTTTTTACAATTAGGGTGTTTAAATGGACACAATGATGAATTAAATTTTTTACTACAATATTATACAGGGTGTCCCATAACTGACACGTCACAGTGACACTGGAGGTAGACCAGGTCAAGAGGCTAACCAAACCAACTTAACATGACCCGCCGACCGTAATTTTTTTTTTACTACTGGTGGTCAAAGTCGAAATTAAATTTCGCTGTGAATTAATTCAAGATCAAACTAGTATTTTTTTCAGTTTTACTTAGTTTTTAGATAAAATATCATTTCTGTAGCCATAATTAATAATTCATGTTACCATACACATAAAAAAACTAACCTTGACACCTTTCCGAGTGCACACTGGCACTAATAATGTTAAAAACGGTCAACATTCATGAACAACTTTAATTCGACAATAACTCAAAAACCGTGCCACTCTTACTGGGGTCATGTTAAGTTGGTTTGGTACCTCTTGACCTGGTCTACCTCCAGTGTCACTGTGACGTGTCAGTTATGGGACACCCGCTATAAATAAATGATGTTGTGTTGTGGTAACTTCTTAGTTGTATAAATAGATTAGCTAGGCAAAGAATATATCTTTGAAGAGCTGTCGCTATCATTGTCATGATTATTTATTGTTCTTTCTCACATAATTGATGACCCCGACGTGATCAATTATGTGAAGGAATAGTTGAATAAGATATTTCCTTTTTCTACTAAAAACGTAAATATATTTATTTAAGCAACAAAACAATAATCATGACAATGACAGCGACAGCTCTTCAAAGATATATTCTTAACCTAGCTAACCTATTTAGACAACTAAAAAGGTGTCGCCACAATGTAGGTACAACACGGAAAATATCTTTATATTATTGCTATATTATATGAATATATTTTAGAATCTTATTTCCCTCCCGTTAATCTAAAAGTAAAATATCCTTTACTTGTACTGTACAATTTTGCGTACAGTACAAGAGTAAAATCCTAAAACTGACATTTTTTTTTTGATAAATTGGACGTTGAGCTTACTATGGGGCTAGTTCTATTTGTGTAAGATTGTCCCCTAATATTTATTTATTTTAGTTATGCAATAACGTCCCAACCCACAAAACGAAGTATCAACCTTCTGTCTTTAAAAACAAAGTCCATAATCCAATAAATTTTGCATGTGGAATGGAACGTTATTGCATAACTACGTCCAATTGACCTGGATAAGTTATTTTTACATAGGTACTGTTGTTACAATTGAAATTGAAAAATTTGTAGGGAATAATAAGGGAAAGGGGTAGAGAATAACATTCATTTTTAAAATAATCAAATACTTTAATCGCCCCTGAACAAAATATATTTATTGACATGTAAGTCATTCTTAAGACATTCTTTACATAAAAGTCATTTTCATCAAAGTGTTTTGAACTAATCACACTGTTTTTACTTGGAAACCAGTCCTTTCTCCCAGTCGCATCGATCCATTTTTCTTTTAATGTGGCTTTAGCAGGAAACCTAAAACATCACAATGATTAACTGTAATAAACATAAAATAACTGCAACAAAATAATTGCTTGAAATGCAAAATTAATATTTTATATTTATTTAATACGTTGTCAGTGCATTAAATTTAAATATACTATGATTTATCTTAAAATGGTTCCATTCATTCATTCATCCAATCATATCGATATTTTTATCGAACAGGTAACTCACTACTGTTAGTTCATTCAAAATGGACTCATGAGAATTGACAAGGTAAAATGAACTTTATCGGTGAATTAATAGAGTCGACTTCTAAATAAATGCCAACTAAATTAAATCGAAATAAAAATATTTCGGAAAACTCATTTTATTTACATACCTGTGGTAAGAAATGCCTCCTTTCGATAAATTTTGGATGCGACTTCTATTTGGTCACCTTAACACAGAACAGTTTGGCATAATTGCTTGTTTTAACCTCACGAAAACGTAAAAAAGCAGAGCTCAGCGTGTGACGGCGGTTACATAGCAACTGTCAACTGTTCTCTCGCTATAAGGTCATTTTGCCCCTATAGCTGAAACGCGCGCCACGCCTACTGACCATATCCATGTTTCTTATAAATCCGTGGGACGGACGGACGGACGGACATGACGAAACTATAAGGGTTCCTTTTTAGCCATTTTGGCTACGGAACCCTAAAAATGATGTCCGTAGTTAGGGCTTTATAAAACAACCTCTTAATCTTGTTCCTTTGTGTAACGAAAGTTAACCATATAAATTGTATGGTAAGTTTCGTTACACAAAGGAACAAGATTAAGAGGTTGTTTTATAAAGCCCTAACTACGGACATCATTTTTTGAGAATGACCCTATGTGGGCTCCAACTGCCAAATTGCATGTGAAACAGTTTAGATAAAAAAAATATTTTTAGGAGACGAACGCGGTCCGCGACCTGAACCAGGCGTGGGACCTGTACTACCACGTGTTCCGGCGCATCAGCCGGCAGCTGCCGCAGCTGACGACGCTGGAGCTGCAGTACGTGAGCCCGCGGCTGCTGAACTGCCGCGACCTGGAGCTGGCCGTGCCCGGCTCCTACGTGCCCGACCAGCCGCTCATCCGCATCGCGCACATACAGAGCAGCCTGCAGGTACTGGACACTGCCGCAGCGACATTTCGACCTAGCCCACTACCTAGCCGAAAAACCAAGTAATGGGCCGATTCTTTACCTATAAGGCCCGGGTGCTCTCTTACGTGTCTGTATTGAAAAATTGTATACACAGTACTGGTTTTCACACGGACGTCCACATTAGCCCGCGCGTGATCCGTTCGCCCTAAAGTTCTCATCTTCTAGCATGATTAAAACTGCTGTGTGTAGAATCGTGCTAAATGTGGACGACGTAGGTACTCGCGGCACGATGAATCCTTGCGTTGTAAGCTCCATGAAAGGAACAGCGTGCTTGATCGACATACAAATGTGTCATCAGGTGATAACGTCGAAGCAGCGCCCGCGGCGGCTGTGCGTGCGCGGCTCCAACGGCAAGGACTACATGTTCCTGCTGAAGGGGCACGAGGACCTGCGCCAGGACGAGCGCGTCATGCAGCTGTTCGGGCTCGTCAACACGCTGCTGCAGGCCGACCCCGACACCTTCCGCCGCGACCTGGCCATACAAGTGAGTTACGCCAAACCCCTCCTTGTTTTATATGTATTAAGGGTTAATTTCGTACGCTCGAACCCAAAACACCGCATAGAGGAGAACAGACAGACAATATGTATATGGTAGGTTAAACTCTGTCAAATTAAGGAGAGTTACTGCACTAGCAAGATAAATACTCTTACCTCATTACACCTCACAGTGAAAGAGTTACTGCACTAGCAAGATAAATACTCTTACCTTATTACACCTCACAGTGAAATACAGGTTAAATGCTGGTCATTTTGAAGAATAAGTTTCTTGGGACGTGACTTGATGTCCTGGTTGACAATGACATCAAATTGTATCAAAGTGCTCGCTGCTCTTTAAATCCAATATCCCAAACTAGGAAATTTCGTCACTGTATGTTGGAGACACTGACTCTAATGTAATGTACAGAGATACGCCGTAATCCCTCTATCGACGAACTCGGGGCTAATCGGATGGGTGCCGCATTGCGACACGCTGCACTCGCTCATCAGGGACTACCGAGAGAAGAGGAAGTGTCTGCTCAACATCGAGCACAGGATCATGCAGCGGATGGCCTCGGACCTGGAGAAACTGATGCTCATGCAGAAGGTAATTATACTAGCGCTTGCAAAGATAACTGGTCCTCTGTCAGTGAACGACGCCTGATCTTTTGGTACCTTTTTAAATGTGAACCTTGTTTATGAAAAGCCGTAGGTTAGAAGCATTAGAGAGTGAGTCCCAGTGTGTTTGTGTAACGCGACTGTGGTTAATGGGACCTGGCCAGCTGCGATAAGAGATAGTCACAGAAAAAATAAAGCCCTTTGAGAACTTGAAAAGACCGTTAGCAATTTAGCGTATGGTATGTAATGATTGGATCCCGTAACTCGTATTTCTTTACTACCTTATGCTCCTAACAGCTACAAGTCTTTAAATCTTTCTCTTTCCTCAGGTGGAAGTGTTTGAGCACGCATTGGAACACACAACGGGCGACGATCTTGCTAAGCTTCTTTGGCTCAAGAGCCCGTCATCAGAAGTGTGGTTCGAGCGTCGAACGAACTACACCCGCTCGCTCGCCGTCATGAGCATGGTGGGCTACATCCTGGGGCTCGGAGACAGGCACCCCTCCAATATCATGCTGGATAGAGTGACGGGAAAATTCCTGCACATCGACTTTGGTGACTGCTTCGAAGTGGCTGTCACGAGGGATAAGTTCCCGGAGAAGATTCCGTTCAGGCTAACGCGGATGCTGATCAATGCCATGGAGGTAAGATGGTTGATGTAGTTTTTATTTAGTTTCACCTGTCCCGGTGTCTGTCTGTATGTAAACAAAGCTTGCAAGTTAAATTTTCCTCACTTTCTGGTTTCCGATTAACCTGAAATTTTTCAAGAATATGTACAATGCAATATTATTTTTTTAGTTAAGTTTAGTTTAGTCAGAAGTATACTTTATTTTTAATTTCTATTATTGAATAAAAGCTAAACCCTAAAGTAGAAACAATACACACCTAAAATAAAAGCCTAAAGTAAAAATTAAAATATACCTATGTAATATTGCTCATGCAAAATTGTTATGAATGGAGCTGATCTGATGATGATGGCCATAGGATCATCTACATTACATAAAATAAATCCACCATTTTTGGGCTCATTTGATTAGTTTTGACATAAAGTTTATACAATAATATATTGCAGACTTCTCATTGTGTCCTGTGGCGGACACTAATCGCTTGCCTTTCGCGCGGAATATTGCTTGATTCGTGTCCTTACCAGGTCCCGTCAGCACGCGATCTCGTAACTCCTCCATTCAGACTTCAGCTACAATAATCGATCGTTGTCAGGTAACGGGCATCGAAGGCACCTACCGCCGCACTTGCGAGTCCGTGATGGAGGTGTTGCACCGGCACAAGGACAGCGTGATGGCCGTGCTGGAGGCGTTCGTGTACGACCCGCTGCTCAACTGGCGCCTCATCGACGCGGGCCGGCGCTCCCGCGCCGACGCCGACGCCTCCGCCCCCGACTCGGGCTCCCCGCTCCCCAGCCGCAGCCGCATCCCTGTCGGCGTCAACGAACCCTTGGACCAACCGGCGGAGGCCAACCTCAATAAACGAGCGCTCGGCATCGTGAATCGCGTCCGAGACAAGTTGACCGGACGAGACTTCCCGCATATAGACGAGATAGTGACCGTTCAAAAGCAAGTGGAGCTGCTGATACAGCAAGCGACGAGCAACGAGAATCTTTGTCAGTGTTACATCGGCTGGTGCCCGTTCTGGTAAGTGAGACGTTGACGTTGAACCTGATTTACCTGATGTGCCTATCGAAGCGTTTTAAGTCATTAATTTTAGGACCAGGATCAGTTAGATTAGATTATTATGTACCGCAAATTCTTTAGAACATTTGTTTACATTTAATTATACTATACTTCTCACGCCGAATCATGATCCCTATGACTGTTCTTTCTTCATACTCTTGTGTTGGCGACGCTGTCACTTTGAATATCTGTAGTCATTCTTTGAAAGTATAGCAAGTAAATTTATGAAGATATATTACATTCAAGTAATAATAATACAAAAGGAATAAGTGTTGCTCTTTATTTTCGGATTTAGGTGTATGAATACAAGTGGAGAAAATGAACTGTCATAGGGATTATGACTCGGCGCGAGGAGTATAATGGTTTAAATCATATTTTATCATGTAAGATATATGTATGTTATACCCGAAATATATATCTGACGGCTTATCTCTAGAGTCCGACCGAAATTTCGGTTTCTGCTTAGTTTCGGCAAAAAAACGGGTTTCGGCATAGTTTCGGTTTCGGCTGCCATCCGACCGAAACTACGAACGACACTGAATTTGATTGGTTTCGAACTGTGATCTGATCGGACAGTATTGTTTTCAAAAAGCACAGATAAACTATTTGAAATCAGAAATTATAATATAATATTATGTTATATTAATGATACTCTAAAAATCAGAGACTAAATGATTAATATGTTATTTAAATAAAAATGAAGACTGACTGATTATGATTGTAATTTTTTTTATTTTCTCACGAAAACATGACCTTACATGGAAGTTTCGGTTTCGGTTCTGGTTTCGGCCGAAACTGAGATCAAAGCCGAAATTCGACTTCGGTTTCGGCCGTGACAACTAGTTTCAGTCGGACATTACTTATCTTTGTGAATGGTATTGTAATATGTGGCCGCCGACCGGCTTAGCTGTTGCTGCTTGTACATGTACAAAGTTGGTATCTCTCTAATGAACAGTAAATACAATTTGAACCTTCAAATAACTTTACTATTTGAATTGATTATTTTTAGTTAAGGGCGTATCGCACGGTGACCCGGGGCAGAATTGCTCAGAGATGGCGCTGTCTTGGTCACGTGACCAAATGTTCAAGACTATAATTATGATATCTGCTTATTTTACCAGCATGAGAATCAATTGGCCCAATATTTTGAGTCTCTTTCGATGATTTCTAATTCATAATAATTTATGTACGTGCTTACCAAGCGCAGGAATGTGTATGAAACTCGAGTAGTACTTTGACAGGTAAATATACACGCACACTAAAGCAAAATCATTGATAAAAGTGACATCTATTGACAGAGATTCTAACTTGTAAGTTCGCCTATTGTGCTCCGGCGCTCCGGCTATTGTGTAAACCCGTATAAGCAGAAACTCGGGTAATAGTCATGAAAATTCGAAGGTAAAATAAAGAAAAGTGTAACTCGAGCAACAATATTCTCGAGTTACCATCGAACAAACGAACGCCGATTTTCCCCCTTGTCTACCCCACATTTTTTTTGATAGGTCAAAAAATAACTTTGTAATTACCACCTAGTTTCATACCCACATGGGTATTACTCAATTTTTATTACCCACTGGGTAATATAATAAATTTGTGAAACAAACGCAACCGTTTATTTCACGATAAATGTACAGCTCTTTTTTGTATGGGAATATATTGAATGGAATAAGACGTATAACTGAGTAAAATAGTTTTATTCATAATATATTTATTCTCAAATTTGGCGAAGCCGATCTCCATATTTTACAGATTCTTAGGGCCGTAAGTTTACGGACCAATAACATATTATAAGTTGTATAAACATTGAACAGGCAGACTCAGACTCACTCAATGTGTTATTGAGAGAACTCTTGATTTTCTAGATTTAGTCGTCGTCTTCATTGCTGAAGGTCGTGTCTAGTTTGAAATTTGCTGCACCAAGCTTTTCCAAGCGTCTCTGTCCTCGGCGGTCTTCATAGCTTTAGGTATTGGCAGGCCAGTGAGCTTCTTGATTAGGTCTGACCAACGGGTAGGTGATCGACCGCGTGGTCTTTTTAAGTCTACCTGCCCAACTACCATCAGCGTCTCCAAGTTGTCTGGGTTCCTGCGAGCAACATGTCCGAAGTAGTTTAGTATCCGCTGGGAGCAGATAGTGGACAGCCTTGTTGTTATTCCGAGCTCCTTGAGAATGGACACGTTGGTGCGGCGTGCGGTCCAAAGAATTCGCAACATACGCCGCCAAACATGATTTTCTAGGCTTACAAGTAAACTGGCTTTGAGCACATTACTTGAAGTTTGTCAAGGGACGCCAAATTTCTCGAATACAGAGATTGATGCGAGTTGACTCTGTCAGTCGTTCTGTAATAAATAAAGTACCATGTTACTATAAGTCAATAAAACTAGCATTGCAAAACACTAGTAATTCAGTCTAATATTAAATTAACTGACTACCTTTTATATGTGTGCATCTCAGGTCCAGGAACTTAGGATTTTGTTCTAAGATTCGCGTCACGATTTCAGGTACCTAAATCATATTTTTTAAAGAACAAATCAATTCTGGCATCCTCTCTACGATAAATGCATCTTCCCTTCACCAATTGGAAAATTTAGAAACAAAACGAATGACAGCATTATTGGTGACAGCGTAATGTTCTGAAACCTTCTTCATTTTGTGGAATCCTAAATATGGAATGTCAAATATTAATTTTGTACTCGTATAGTAGATTTGTGTTTTCACATCACTTGTATTTATTAGGAAACAATAAGATGGGTAAAGTTATAAGGTGATGGTACAATATAAATTTTCTTGAAAAGTATTTGAACGTCCCTGACTACTAGACTCTCGTATTTTAGTTTGCGCGAATCAAAAAATTGCCCAGAGTTGCAACGTTGCGTTGCCACCGTGACATGCGACGTTGCCATCTGTCACCGTTTGTCAGACATCTATGAATGCCTAACGATCGACGACACTTTTGGCTTAGCGGGAGTGACACCGCCTACTAAGCTAGAGGTCCCGGGTTCAAATCCTGGTAATTTTTTACCCTAATAAGGATTGCTTAGATTGTTTTTGTAAAATTTACCTCCGTATTATTATTATTTCTCTTTATTTAAGTATCCTGATTTAAAAAGTAAAACAAAACAATATTTAGTAGGTACATATATATTTCAGAATATAAATTTAGTCAAAATATTTAGTAATTTGGCATAAACAGGCTAAATTACAAAATTAATTACAGCGTGTAGTATTCGATAAAAACGAAAAAAAAAGAAAAAATAAAATTATTTCGGGATTAGAACCCACAACCAAACGTATCCATAAGTGAAGGCTTTAGACCACTCGGCTACGGATGCACACTGAAAAGGTGCGTAAATTAAGATCCGTTTTGAAATATCAATAGATAAGTCACACACACGCCCATACACCATTTGCCTGTGTTTGCGTGAGTTGTGTTACCCACCTGTAGGTGATTCGCACACAGTGATAGAATATCCAAGTTTTTCATCGGTGAAATATGGTATTTAGCGTGAAAATATACCATTTTTTATGCATTTGCCCAAAATAAAACGTAAATTAATTGATATTTGTCAAATTAGTTTCTTAATATACCCTGCCGTTAGCCCGTGAAGGTGCACCAACTTTTGTATGGGAACGCAACCACCTTAATGTTCTTCTCTTTTTTTTGATAATATTAGAGGTAAAGGTACACCACATAATACAATAACATTGATAAAGATAATTTGTTGGGCACCGCAAAAAAAAAACAACGTAACTGAAAATACGATGTAATGCCGACAAGGATCTATATCTCTATGTGTGTTAATCTCACCAATTGTGCGTACCCTTGAGCAATTAACCTTAATCTGAAGAGATGTATATGAGTCATTCCTGATGTTAGGAGACTCCCATTCCCAATTAAGGACCTTTTGCAAAAAAACTCAATATTACAAGGTTATTGTTGGAACTAAAAAAGTATATCGTTTACCCACTCTTTTTTTCATTGTTTATGGTTTCCTATTAATATTTGGATTAGATGTGCTTTCTTCCTCATAATTTAAAGTTTAATATTTGTACCAAAATATTAAAAATGATTCATTTGCCAATAACATACCAATGCGTAATGACTGGCATGCCAAAGTTTGAATCGGTAAAGTCGTAATCGGTCAGACATAATGACAAGAATTTTTCTTAAAATCATATCAAAGACTTAGTTATTTATGTCAAATTGTGAACAAATTAATGGTTATCGATACTCGTATCTATCGCTACACCTTGCATTTTTTTAAATAACCCCAAATCTTTCTTTTTTGCTACGCTAAGAGATTAAATATCGCATCATGTATATAAAAATTACATTATTTTATTTTTATTCTCACTTTTTTGTGATCGTCATCACGTTTTACAGCTTTATTATTAAGCAAATTTTATGATGTTGTTGTGATACTACATAGTTAATATGTAAATCGTAATATCGTGTTTGATAATTTGTCATATTTATATATTAAAAAATATAGTCACTAAATAGATTTATATACTCCTCTCCATATGCTACCTTTTGTTTTTGATTGTGCATGTAAACTTTTACTTTGTAAACGTTTACTTGGGACTATCTGTATGAAGTGGAGTCCCAGGTAGTATCGGAAAGAGTTGACGGTTTTATTTACATGTGAAGTGTAATTGTTCATTAATTAGGTCCTTTGCGCTTAGCCAGGCTAAGTTTATGTTAAGGGGCTTAATAGTAGATTTAAGTTCATGGGTTTAGCTATTGTGTAATAAAGTAAATAAATAATGTAAAATTACTTTTACTTCTTTTATTTTTAAATCTTGGTTAGGACTTAAAAATATTCCTTCCCAATACATACAACGCGTACATTTGTTAATAATGTTATGACAATGTCAATGGTAGTATTGCGAGATTGCGACTGTCCTTGCGGTCTCTTGATAACGTATAGAAATAATGTACAACTACTGAGGTAACATGCCTAGCTTGGATATTAATACATACTTTCACTGTTGTGAACACGTGGTAATAAATGTTTAATTGTCAATTATTTTACCTAAAATGATAAACAGATAACTATTTAATATATCTACATGTTTTTATACATACCTATGAATCATACAATATAAGCTTTTCCCGGCGACTTGTTTGCGTAGAATTAGAGTTTTATCCTTTAGGTGTCATCCATTGATCACGTGATGTTTTTTCTGATACTTTTTTCTAGACCCCCCTCCCCCCTCCTTATGAGCCTCGCGTGATTAATGGATCACTCCTTACTTGAGAAACTATTTTTCCTCATACGAATTTCACTCCCGTAAGGGATGATTTGCGAGATATAAACCATCCTATGTACTTTGCAGGATCTCAAACTATATCCATACCAAATTTTATCTAAATCGCGGCTTAGGCATGAAAAGGGAGTTTCTTTCACATTTATAATACCTATTAAGTTTGGATAATGTAAAAATAATAAAAAAAATATTATCATATTATATTCTAATATTATTTCTTATGTATTTAGGTATAGGTAACCTTGCTCTAAGAGGTAACCTACCTATTTTAGACTAAAGAGACAAAATGAGCTTTCTTCAGTGATAGCGAGAGTATGAAAAAGTATTGAGTCAGTGCAAGCCCGGTCCTGGGATGGGGTTCAATCACAAGACAATCACCGATCAACGATCATTAGCCCTAATCAGGGGCAGGCAGCCTGTCGTTCAGTTAGTTGTGTTGTCAGTTGGTCGCCGTCCGCCGAGCGCTCCGCACGCGCCGCCGACCCACCCGCCACGGAAACTCGCTCACATGGAACACTTTGAAATAGTAGAGTTCAGCTCTTTGAGTAAGTACCAAATTCTCATCACTATTACATCCGACATACGATAATCTAATCGGTATTTGTGTGCGTCGTTAATATTCATGTTTTGATTAATTTGCCGCAATTTTATAGTAAACTTTAAAACTGGCACAGAGTTGTTCGCTATTTTCGCTCGTCCCTAGTGGCCTTATTTCTGAATGACACTATAAATAATTTGTTAGCAAAAACAGCAGCTGCTGGTTTGCAAATATACAAGCGATCATAACATCCAGACATTGCAAATAATGTTAATACATTCTTTGCAATGTCTGGCTGGATGTTATGATCTTAACTAATGTTAAGTACATTAATTAGTAAACAATTGAAATCATTAAATTAAATATAATTAGGTAACATCGTCAGTTGGGTACCTATATTTATTTTCAAATATATTTTAGCAAAATATCCACCCAAACGACTCTTGAGACTATTATGATCGTTGCAATGGAATCAAGACGTTGTCTGGCGTTTAAAAGTATTGAGACCAGTAAATTGAAACACTGATCTGGTTTTCCTCGCAGTTTTCTTATAAACGTATAAAGTTTTCTTATCAGAAATCTTTATGATCGTCGAACGGCATATCGCTTTATTTACGACTACGGACCGCTCTTAACAAATGAGCGGTAAAATAATGACCACACGCCCGCGTCCTTTGTTAATCTCCCTATCTGTAACAGATTATTGATTACGACTAGTATCAGTGTGTAACCTTGTGAAAGTTAATTAATATGCATAACAATAGAGTTGACGCAACGAACCTAATAGAGAGGATAATAGCAGGACATTTGCGCTCTTCCTGCTGCGTGCTATATTTTGCGTCTAATACATAAACAAATAATACACTTCTTACTTTTTATAGTACATTACACAACTAGGGTCGTAAAACAAAGAAAGGCTGAGATCGCAGATGTTTGCGGCCCGTGCTGCAAGAGAGGGACGTAAATATGCAATCGGGGGCTTTCTTTATTACCTCCCGTGTTGTGTACATTATTTTATGTCTACGCTTGACCAGAAAGCGGCTTTTTCCGTACGCGTAGCGCTCGACTTTATGCTATAGCATCCGTATTTGTCTAACTTGACTTACTGTCAGCGAAAGTGTAACTCGAACTCAACTCGGCTCTCTTTTTTGAAGGAGGTTAAAAATAACTTTTACTTATTCTGTTCTAGGTGAGACCGTGCAGAGTTTAATACGGGATGCTGTGGAGATCCGTAAAAAAGCTTACTGCCCGTACTCCAAATTCGCGGTGGGCGCGGCCATTCTCACGGAGAAAGATTCGAAGGTGTACACAGGCTGCAACATAGAGAACGCGGCGCTCGCGCCCTCCATCTGCGCGGAGCGGGCGGCGCTGCCCAAGGCCGTGTGCGACGGCTACACCAACTTCAAGATGGTGGCCGTGGTGGCCCACCAGCAGAACTTCACCGCGCCCTGCGGCTTCTGCCGCCAGTCCCTCAGCGAGTTCGTCTCGACGGACGGCGACATCGACGTTTACCTCAGCAAACCCACCATGGACCAAGTTCTGTGTACCAAATTGTCCAAACTCCTACCGCTCTCCTTCGTGAATTTCCAAAAAGACAGTATTGCCACATAAAAACCTCATCTAAGATAATGGTGCGTGAATGGCGGTGTGCTCGTGTTGAAGCTCGGTAAATGTAGAAATAAAAGATAAAAGACTTTTGTCATTATTTCGTATTACAATTTTGTACATTAAATAAATCTTATACATACCTAATAGTAAAGTTATTACTGTACAAATCATGTTTTCCCTTGTCAATTGTCCAATAGTAATAAAATAGGACGCTGACCACTTTATTCAGTCATAGAACAAATCGCAAATTTAGATAATATTACAAAGAAAAATTGCGGGACTAGCCGCTATCTTAAAACAATGGGCAGTTAAAATAACACGTCCAATGATATTTTATATAAGTAGACTAAAAATAAAATGAAGGCGTCGAAACAATAGTACTTTTTGCTATATAGTAAGTGTTTTATTTCCTGCGAGTCCCGAGCTGTCATGGCTCGAGCCGCCAGGCGAGGAACAAGACTCTGGACGAGTGGAAATGAGAGTTGCTGCATTTTGAATTGGAAGCTTTCCTCTTCAAAATGCTTTAAAAAGTTAGAGCAGTAAGCAGGTCACACTTTGTTCCTGACGCGAGGAATCCCCAGCGAGGAATCCATGACTCACGCGTAAACACTGCAATTGTTGATTTCTAGAGACCCGTTCACCGAGTCACCACAATAAGCTATTACCAGCACAATGGAAGGAAAAGCGGTAAAACAATAAAATACTGCTATCAACTACATCTCATTTTCTGTGAAGTCGTCCACGTATAATTTTCGCGCACTTCTACGACCTCTACTCCACCCTGCTAAGGAGGTTGTAATTCTAAAGTATAATCCGGAGCGTAGTGAGGGATTCAAGTGTTAACGCCCGTGGTGAAAATAATTTTGCTACCTTGTGACACATACTACTTTTCACACCGACTATGAGGAAAATTCAAATACAAACGCTACCTACCAAAATAACGAAATAGCACCTCACATTATCATTTAAAAAAATGAAATGTTAAATTTATAGTCTATTATTATTTTATAAAACGATATTATTTTTTACGGACGGGCCGAAAATACCACTTCCATATTGTATTTATGGCCCCGCCTGCGGCTCGGACCGTAAAAACCTGTGATCTGGGCCATTCCTTAGTATAACGCCCTCTGTGTGTAATATACTAATAAAGCTGTCTATGGTATGGCATATTCTAAGTGGGTTCAAACTAAAAATACCCTGTTGTCCTTGAACAGAAAAATACCACTTTGATCCCTCTTATAAGGGAGCAAAATACTTTTTTCTGAATAGGAGGTGTGAAAAGTATTATTAAATAATAACGTAAGAATGCATAAATTGCTTTTTGGGATTTGTTCACAAAGTTTAAATTTAAATCATCATCACCATCGAAATTAATTTCCCATCTACAATATTTAAAGTGCTTTGCTTTCCTACGTCTGGCCGTAGTGGAGTACTTTATGTAGCCTTAAAATTTCGCGTTTAGTATCCTAAACCATAACAAACTTATTACGATCCTATTCAGCCTGTTGCAACCCAGTGCGGGGTATAAGCCTAATTCTTCAGTATCATAGCAGCACATATTTAATTTTTATTTTTAATCAGATAAGAAATATTTCCTAAAACTATGTTTCTGTAGATTTTCTTCTCAATATAATCAATCTGATGTAAGTTTCTGTCCCTCCAGTTTACATAACACTACTTCTTGGTATCAATAAATAACTCAAAGGCTCTGAAGATATAAAGGGTACATTAAAGTTTATAATTCGTATTGAACACCAATACGCAAGTTAAAAATTCAATAAAATTGTCAACGATTGTATTAAATTGTGATACTGATATAAATAAAATAACATGTATATATCAGTCTTAGTTAAAACTGGGCAGCTCTCGATTATTGTAACTTAAATCATTTAAAATTAAATTAAAGCTATTGTATACAAACGCAACATACTTAAATCTTGATTAGGAACTGCGGTAGTCGTCCGGCGGGGAATTTGAATAGTTATCTATTATTATAATTGAAACTACCAGAAGGGACACCACCCCAAATAGCATTGGCAGAGGTTTTCGTTGTTTGTCGCCAATTTGATGAGCAGATCGACTTGTTTCGGAACGCTCACAACCGCCTCTATTTGCGGGAAGTCCCTTCCCGTCAATTTGTCCCTAATTCTATTGAGTATAGACAACGCGCGCTTGTTAAGGTTTGCTTCGGGGGGTATCTCCACAGACTCGTAGTGTAAATGGTTCCGGCTGCGACTCGGGAGAGAAAGAGAGGAGTCTATGTCAGATGAGAAGGTGGACTCTGTGAGGGAGTGGCGGTCGGTGTCCACGAGTCTCCAGTTGAGCAAGGGGTCGTAGACGAAGGCTTCAAGTACCGCCATGACGCTGTCCCGGTGTTTGTGGAGCACATGCATCACGGCTTCGCAGGTGAAGCGGTAGGTGCCTTCGATACCGGTCACCTGGTGAGTGGAAACATTTATGAGAATACAAATAATTGTAATATTCAGGTAATTTTTTTTAATCGGACTCAAATATTTTTTACGCCAAACATCCTATTGTACAGTCAACTTTAACCTCATTAGTTCCCGCGTACTTAATGTAGTAGATACAAAGAGTTTTGAACTTAATTGAGAATAATGATCCGAATCGAATTCATAAACGCATAGTGTACTATGAGACTTATGACGATCGCACTAAGGATATCAAAAATAACCAATTCAAACGTAAATAAAAACCATGGCCCAGAAATCACATTACTACTGCATGGAGACTTTTGTGGCTTGTATGAATTTTTATTCATGCCTTTTGGTCTTCGCTCTGCATTCGACCAAATTTAAAGTTTCTTTACCTCCATCGCATTGATCAGCATCCGCGTTAGCCTGAACGGTATCTTCTCCGGGAACTTATCCCTCGTCTGCGTCACTTCAAAGCAGTCCCCGAAGTCAATATGTAGGACCTTCCCGGTGACTCGATGCAGCATGATGTTGGAGGGGTGTCTGTCTCCGAGCCCCAGGATGTAGCCCACCATGCTCATGACGGCGAGCGACCTGGTGTAATTGGTTCTTCGCTCGAACCACGCTTCAGCTGAAGGGCTCTTGAGCCAGAGTAATCGGGCTAGATCGTTGCCTGGCGTCTGGGATAGGGTGTGCTCGAAAACTTCCACCTGAAATTTGGCTTTTGTTAGGATGTTTACGTAGAAAACTTTCTGAAACCAAAACCGAACTTATTAATTAGTACAGTCTACGAGCGGATTATCGGGCGTCGACTAAATTAAGTTAAAAAGGTATTGGTTCTTCGAACCGAATTGCACGGTATGTTAGAACGAGATTTAATCTTCGCAATTATAATATTAGAGCACTTACCTTGTGTTTCAACATAAGCTTCGGGAAATCGGACGCCATCCGCAACATGATCTGCTGCTCAGTGTTGAGCCCCATTTTCACGTTCTTCTTTTCTCTATAGTCTATGATCAGGTTATACAGCGTGTCGCATTGCGGCACCCAGCCGATCAACCCTGAGTTCGGCGACAGAGGGATGACGGCGTATCGTTGTATAGCCAAGTCGTGTCTGTACGTGTTAGTGTCGGCTTGTAGCAAAGCATTCACGAGACCGAAGAGCTGCATAACTCGCTCGTCCTGACGTAGGTCCTCGTGGCCTTTGAGCAGGAACATGTATTGCTTGCCGTCGGAGCCTTGGATGGTCAGGCGGCGGGGACGCTGCTTTGACTTTATTACCTGGGTGAAAATGGTTACTTCATTTACTATTGAACATTCCTTTTTAGGTGGGCCGTAAGAACGTCTGTATCCGGATTTCAAGTTAATTTGACAAATATTACGCAACAATCTCGCACTTCAACCCGAAAGTCTGGTCACGAATGTAACTAACCAGTTTATAATATTACTGGCGTGTTATGTTTTTTACATCACACTTGCTCGCAAACGGTGTTATAACACGCAGGCATATAGAGACAGCTAGAGCCGGTAGTAAAAAATTATAATTCTCACGGGAGGTAAATCTGTATGAAAATCTATAATTGCCGAGGGAGTTATGAGTTTTATTTCAAAATAGAAAACCCACTCGTACGTAATTTCAGTATAAGGAGGTTTCAAATCAGCCAAGGCTTATTTCCTTTTTCAAAACTTGGCTACAAAACGAATTTTACTGTATATACATTTTATACGGTATATTTTACTATAATTTCAGAGGGCTGGAATTTGACTGGCCATACTGCGGCGTCGGGCTTCTAATAGACTCTCGTTAGTAATCCCCTTTTTTACTTCCCTTAATACACAATGTACCATTGTTCTATGGAAGCGAGCGAAGCTACAAATCCAGACGAATTCCCTACCTGCAAATGACTATGTATATGCGAGATCCTGATAATCTTCTCATTCGGCACATAGGAGCCCGGCACGGCCAGCTCGAAGTTCCGGCACTGGTGCAGCTTGCGGCTGACGTACTGCAGCTCGAGCGACGCGAGCGAGCGGAACTGCGCCGTGATGCGCCGGAACACGTGGTAGTACAGGTCCCACGCTTCGTTCAGGTGCTGGTCGTCGTTAGACTCCTATAACGATTTGGGAATAGGTAATACTTGATAATAGGGATGTAACGATACCGATATATCGGTATCGCCGATATATCGGTGTACAACTGAGATAGTTTCATTACATTTTACCTCGACAGATGGCTCAACGTGTCTCTGTTTATAGAATGTCTAGTGTATCTATTGGATAATAGAGGTCGTACTGGGTACGGCCTTTCTAGGAGACAGTAGGTATTATGATGTTTAACATGTAATGTTTAGTAAAGCTATTTGGCCACAGATGGTGCTTAGCCATGTAAGAATAAAAGCTAGATCGCGCGGTAGAGATTTTTCTCGATTTATATAAGAAGGCTAGGAACCATTTGTGTACTAGAGAAATCCAAGGAGAAATCCAAAGAGTTCAATAAACCACTCGGGACGAACAGTTTGTTTGATTTGTTCAATCGGTGTTGTGAAACGTTAAAAATTATTGCAATTTTTAAACCTTGTTCTTAGTAAAGTTAACATTGTTAGTTTATTAATTCATTTAAAAATCTAATTATCTTTTTGATTGTAAAGTATTCTATTGCATATTTTTTAAATAAAATATTTAACAAATGTAGTAAATGTCGTGTATCGCCGATTATATACAACCGATATTTGAACAGCCCGAAAAGAATTTGCTGTATGAAATAAAACCGTTTAAAAATCTACAAAGAGTAATTTCAATTACTGGCTTACTTTATGTATTGGTATATTACCTTGTGCAATGATAATTACTATGTTAATTATATCTTTGGTTCATAATATTTTTTTTTTAATTTTCAATTTATTTATTTTTACTTTACACTTTCAAGGTTGACTCTCTGTTAAATATAGCCAAGTTTAGGTATAATAAGGACATACATAGGTCTGAGGTGCATACTTCATTATTTAGCTAAGATATCGGTATCGCCGATTATTTATTACAATAATCGGTACCGTATCGTCAAAATTATGTCTCGTTACATCCCTACTTGTTAACACATTAGTTATAGATTTTTCTTCTGATTTTTTTCACATCATCCTCTCATAGGTGAGAGTGAATGGGTGGTAGTCCCCACGCTGGCCCAATGCGAGTTAAATTCAAACTATTTATTTCTGCGAGTAGGCCTCAAGGGTTCTTTTACATGTCTGATTCTTTTGGCACTTCGGCAAATGACCTTCTGGTGAGAAGAGTTGGGGACTTTATAATATAAATGGTAAATAATCAAATCATGTTTCGTACATATTTTCCAAAAACATTGCTTGAAAGGCGAATATCCGAACCACTCGACGACCATAGCTTGATTTTTTTATAGCTGTGTTAAACTATGTTACAACTGGAGAGCTCACAAGCCTCTATAGGTAAACCAGAAAGTTCGGGATCTATAGACACCACGCCATTGGTATGCAGTAGCAGTGGCGTGGCGTAAAAGATATCCTTGGGCAAGCTGGTGCAGATTTTGCGTACATTTTCCTTAAGAGCTGTAGAATAAGGTGCTCAAATGCCTGACATTAGGCAAGCCGGTAGGAATCGAGTTCTTTGGACGCCACGCTACTGTGCAGTAGGTACCTTGTACAATTCGCCCCAGCGCTGCGCGGCGGCCAGGTCGCGGCCGTACATCTGTAGGAAGGAAACCTCCTTCAGTGACTGTGGAGGGTGCGCGAGCATAGCGTGCATGCGCTCGAGTGTCCGTGCCATGCCTTTATAGTCTTTCTCGCTGAAGTAGAGTCTGCAAATAGATACGGATTATCACTAAAATCGCTTCACAAATCTATAAAACCTTAGGGATACTGGTAGTATAAATTCCGCTCAAGTCACATTTGATCTCAAAAGGGATCTCAAAGGGAATGATTTTGTCGTCCGCTGCAGGCGACAACCACAGACGCATCCTTTCATTTGTTTGAACCTGCAGTCGATGAAAAAATCGTTTCTTTATGACAATACCTAGTTGAAGCGTATCTAATCAACACACGGGCGCAGACATGTGCCTCCATACCGCTTTTAAACTGATTATGCCTTAGCTCACTCTTTACATGTTTGCAAATATGTTTAATAAATTAACGAAATCGTGGAATACGTCTTTGGAGATAAAAACCCTGACATGTAGATATGATCACAGATGAGAGAAGTTAATTTATGGGACGAGTTTATAACTGTTATTGTAAGGCTTCATGAATTAATTCAGATATACGCACCTCGACGCTTCATCCAATGCTATGAAAACTTGATCATGCCACAGGATCGCCACCTTTATCAGCTCCTCGGATATAATGGCGGCTTCGTTCACCAGGTTCTGTGAGTGCACGCACATCGTCTTCAGAATGTAGTGCGCCGCGTTTTTACGCGTCACGAACGAAGACTTCGTAGCCACTGTCAGTGGGTATACTAACGCCTGAGGGTGCAACTTGCTTATGTCTATCAAGAGTATGTGGACTAGCTTTGCGACTAGACTTCTGGGCGAGTCTATCCTGGCTATCAACTGAGGTATCACTTGCAGCCATATATTGATGTCAATCTGCCTTATCCCTTCGAATAACGCGTCGTAGACGGTCGGGTTATGGCCGTGGTCGAACCACAAAGTTAACAGTCTTAGAGTGTCTTGTAAAGAGCTTCCGTTGGAAATGCTAATGGACTTGAAAAACCCTTCAATAGCGGGTATAGTGTGGGTGTTTATAAAGTCCGCTCGGGAAACCTTCTTCTCACTAGAACCTCCAGCGACGCTGCTTTCGGAAATATTGTCTTGTTGTTTATAGAATAGAACAGTCTCGAAGTTCATACACGCCCAGGCGTGACAGCCCTTGTACCAGTCGGGGGCTAGAATGGTCGCAGCGGAGTAGTTCCTCAATATCTCTGGGATTGACAGTTCGTTGATTTCTTGCAGGGACTCACACCATGACCCGAGCTTCAAATGACAGCGGGCCAGCAAACGACATTGCTCTTCATTGTCCGGTTCAGCAGTATCCACAAACCTTTGTAGAATATCGTAAGCGTACCGCTTATTCCCAGCTTCCCATAAATTCTTACTGTACGCCAGAACTATCCGTGGATCTTGCATGTGTAATAATACGTCTGGATTATTAATCGGGTCGCTTCCGATTATAGACAAGACGATTTTATGAGCCTGGCTTAGTGCGCCGGTCTTACGACACAGGGAAGCAAATTTAAGCCACGTTTGGAAGTCTTCTCGTGGGCTTAGAACTAAACTTCGTATTTGTAGTAATTTTCTCCAATCCTCGACTAGTCTTTGGCCACCTTGTAGACGCGCCCACCACGTTTTTCGGATGGTGCTTCTCCGTTCTTCTACTAGCTTGTAGGTGACAACTTCTTCTAATTCTGTCAACAATTGCGCGTTGACTAACGCCCCATACGCTCTCTGATAGCTCTCTGTCACTACTGCAGTCAACTCCGTGTCGAGTAGGCTTCGTGCTAAGTCAATATAATGCCTGGACTCAGGCCATTGACTCTCGTGGATTGCCAATATGGCTCTATAGAACGCGCCTTCTTGGGAGTCCTCAGGTATACACTCGACGCACTTTTTCATCGTGTCCCACTCTTGGAGGCCCCAGGAAGCCGCAGCCGCGATCTTTGCAGATTTCTTTCTGACGTCATCGGACAAAGTGTCCCACTGGTCAGACGTGATGTTGTAGAGTTTGCGCCACTCCCCCATCGCTTCCAAACACCTCATGAGACCCAACTTGGACTCATCATCCTGGGGTTCCACCTCTAGCTTCTTGTTGTAAAGGTCGAGAGCTTGGTCCCAATTGTGCAATTTCTCGTACCAGCGGACGTGCACGTTTAGTGAGCAATCGCCGTCCTTCATTTGCATGATAACAGAATTCAACAATCCGTTAGCCGCCTCCTTCTGCTGGAGCTTGTTGTTTATGTGTATCAGCGCTTCTACAACTTGTGTCGATGGATTATTTTGGTATTCTTCTTCCTGGAAATTCATGCACAATTATTGTTTTGATGATTTTAGTCAGTCATCTAACATGTAACATTCAAAAGATTCATTATAAACCTATCGTTATAATAGACACATTACTCTTTGACGCTATCACTTTTCATTTCTGAAGTTGGTTTACAATTTTGATGCAGTTATTTCACCTAAAAAATAACTGCCTTCCAACTGAACTTTTGCAGCCAGAAAGCTATTTTTAAAATAGGTATGTATATACATTATGTACAATTTGTTTGGCTCCAAATCTAATAACTTTTCCGATCCACAGACTGTATCTTTGCGAAGTTATCTCGTGTGCTTTTTGTTATGCGCAGCCGTAATTATGTACACAAGTTACCGCGACCGGCATCGGCCGCCTACTAGTCAAAGTCAGGCAGCCCCCGCCTGACTAGAGCTCCCACCTCTTAGCACCCCCGCTGTCTCCCCACCCCCGTCGCCCGCGGACCATGAGAGTGTCACGAACGAAAATGCCAAGCTATAGTAAAATATTAAAGATCCCACCCAACGTCCTAAGTTTAATTTGCTATCTACTCAATGAATGCCTACTAAAAGGAAGTTATCCAAAATCCCTAAAAAAAATCAAAGTATCCCCTGTCTATAAAGAAAAAGGAAGTTCGGAGTCTCTGGATAGCTAATTAGCTATAGACCTATATCCTTAGTACCATCAATATCTAAAATAATAGAATTGGGAATCTGTAATCTGCAAAAAATGTCGGTATTAAGATTTTTAACAAAATTCCAGAACATATAAAAAATTCGCCGTCTCAACAGGCATTTCTTGATAAACTTAAAAAACTGCTGCTAAATAAGGCATATTACTCCTTGGAGGAGTTTTTAACTGATACATGGACATCCGAATAGCTTATAATTATAAGTAGGTACCTACACCTAATATTAATTTTCATTGAACTGTATTAATATTTTGAAAATGTTTGTAACCGATTATTATATTTATAACCTACATAATATTTATTTATTAACAATGTGACTCGTAGATATGATTTCTATAAATAAATGAACCGAACCGAACTGAAGTGAAAATCAGAAAGTAACGACGCGTATTATCGGGACGTCCAACGCGACGTAACTCGACGTTCGCCAATCCCGTTAACGGCCGACCCGCCTCGAGTCCGGCAAACTCACCTTGTAATAGAGAGCCTTAGCGTAGGCCTTGCAGTTGATCGCGGTGTCACCCAGCAGCCGGATGGACAGCGGCAGCTCGCCCTTCTTGCAGTGCTCCATGAACTCGGCCAGCGTGAGCACGGCGAGCGCCACGTCGGGCGCGTCGGGCACGGCCAGCGCGCGCTCCAGCGCGCCGGACAGCGCGCGCCGCGACTGCTCGTCCAGCTCCGTCCAGCACGACACGAAGGCCGCGTTGAACAGCTCGTACGCCAGTTGCGGGTAGTTTTGGGCGAGAGTTGAGCACGCTCTGAAATGTTCGTCCGTATAAATCGAAAGGCGTATATGTCGCCGCCAACTACCTTAATTAGCATTTTGGTTAACTGCCTAGCCTTTTCATTAAACTTTTAGGTTAGGTTTGTTAGTCAGCTTGTGCCGCTCAGATCAGAAATAGAAGCCCCGCGTAGCGGGGCTTCGTCGACCTGCTGGCGGGTCATAACTTAATGAAAATGCTAGGCAATTAACCAAATGGCTGATTAAACCAGTTGCCAATCGGCAGACTCATCTTTGCATAGTTATCTCGTGTGCTTTTTGTTATGTGCAGTCGTGATTATGTACACAAGTTACCGGCGGCCGACAAGTGCTTCTGCCAAACGGCCCCCGCCGCGCGCACACTTCATACCGCCCCGCTTTACTTCGTCCCCTGTCGCCCCCAGACCATCTGATGGGACTCATAATGCCAAACTATCGCATAAAATACTTGAGAAAAGGATGAAACCATCTAGAATACGGACATCGACAGCAATGGTACCTACCTGATGGCGGGGCTGTTGGACTCGTTGAGGAAAGTGACGCTGAGGTCCCGCAGCCACTCCAGCCAGTCTTCTTTGGTGATGAGGCTGCCCACCGCCCAGCTCTTGCGCAGAGCCGATAAGTTCACCGTCAGCTTCTGCATCGTTTGGATTTCGTTCGTCGCTACGACCTGAAGGAACAATAATATACAATAATTTTATACTATGTCAATGTTTCGCATATAGTGTAGTTTGAAGCTTGTTACGTTAGAAATACTTAATAAGAGAAAACTTACGTCTTTCTTTCGTAGCCTCATGCGAGTCTCGTCCATATAGTCGTCATCGCATGCAAGAGTGGAAATGACCTGCAGTCGCGTAATCAAGACCACGTAATTTGAACACTGTATCTTGTGCTTCATCATCAGCCTCTCCATTGACGGGATGTAGTCGATGTACTCTCGTCCTAACTGAATGATAAGCGCGCAAAGTGTGTTCATAGCAGTCTGTCTCAGCGGCGGGTTGTTGTCCAGAACTCGGGCTAGGGCTTGTATTATAGACGCCGAGTAAGGTTTAAAGTACAAGTACATGCATAGATGTTCAATGGTCTCCATTGCTAGCTTGGAAACGGATGTCGGTATGTTCCTGCCGTCAAACAGAGCAGTGATCGCGGGAACTATCGATAGTAACACATCATCTAGATTATTCTCGAATTTTTGGATGGTCAGAAGTAATTTTTCAGTCAGGTATTTGTCTTTGCTTCTGTCGTATCTAAGGATACGTAAAATATTAGGCAAGATTTTCCGAAGATATACTTTAAACTCTGTGCCGATAGCGACCGTTATATACTCGACCAGCATAATCAACGTGGGCTGCAGAGGAGTATCGGGCGTCCAATACTCTCTAATGATATCGAAAATTTCCTCCAAATAATTCCGAATATGTATTTTTACGACCGATATCAGGTGCGCCAACTGGATGAACAGGAATTCACGGAAATTAGCATTCTCGGTGGTACGTATCACGTACAAGAGGCTCGGCGTTACGCGGGAAATGTACGGAACGCACTTGATGCCGAGCGATTGAAAGATGAAAGTAACGGAATGTACGGCGCTGGTGTGGTGCTGAGCCAGCAGCGGATCGCGAAGGATCCGCATCAGCGATGTGACGACGATGGCCGGGTAGAACTTATCCAAAACTATTGGCGACATATTCACCAGCATCTCACTCGTATTCAAGTCGAAGTTGTCGCTGGTCGTCGTTTCATCGATGGCGGGTATCAATGTGGACACTGTTTGAAAGTCTATCAAGCCCTGATTAACCTTGTGCTTGTAAGGATCTAGCGCGCCTAAAAGACCCAGAACTCTTATGGTTTCGCGACGGTCTCTAGTTTGCTGGTCTGATTTTAAAAAACTCAAGAGCATATCCATCAGTTGAGGGTATTCCATGTAAGGAGTGACCACGTGGCCGGTAGCGCTAATCACTTGGCCAAATGACCACAGAGCGATACTTCTCTTCTCCGGTTGATTGGGATCTGATAGCAATTCAAACTGAATTGAGATAAGTTCCGGCAGCCACTGGTGTAAAGCGTGCCCGCCGCCGTACACTTCCGCTAAGTCGCCAATAGCTTTAAGTATCGATGATATCATCGTAGGGTTACTTTCTTTTTCTCTCAGTTTCGGCACGAGCACTTTCAATATCGTGTCAACGAATTGTCTAGTAATTCGCGGTGCATGCGATATAATGTTGTTGACCATTCGCAGTGACTGTTCCTTATTCCGTGCGGATTCGGAATATTGAAGTTCCATCAATATCTGTACAAAGAGCTCGCGCAGCGTCGGGGTGGTGTAGCTCGGGTTGATGTTGCTGAGCCTCCCGACCACGCACAGCGCCAGTTCGCTGACCTCGACGTTGGAGTCGTTGATCGCCACAAAGAGGCAGCTCAGGTGTTCTTCCACGGCTAAGTACTTATCAAAAGCGGGGTTTGTGAATATTTCGAGTACTCTGTACCGGATTTCATGGTCGAAATCGGACCGACCCAGCGCGAGGAGCTTTCCTAAAGATTCGTCAATAAGCATATGTAGAGTTCTAGAGTTAGTAAGTGAGCATCTTTCGATGGCCTTGATGAGGAGTTTCGCAGCCGTTTTTACAGATTCCATTCGGATGTCGTGTTGCTCGCTCAATAGGTAGTGATCCGTGCACCTTCTTATGAAACTCATTAATGTATTGTTCCATTCGAAATCAAATGCGCCTAATGTGCGTAGCGCCAGAACTAATTTATTTGCATCATGGGGCTCAACCAATAATGCTGAAGACAGTAAATGGACCATCTGTTGTTCTGAACTATTTGGAGCATAAGGTTTTTTTCTCAAAATTAAGGATAGCATGTTTAGAAGTTTTTCAGTGATATCCTTCTTTAATGAGGGTACGTTTTGACTCAATTCTTTGAAACAAGTTGTCAGCTGAGCACTCAGCCCTGTGGCGCACATGGGGTCGAGTAACTCTCTCACTTCATTGGCCACATTTTCCTTCATGGCAAAACCCAATAAAGTCACACAGTTGAACAGTGGAGTGTCCGACCCTGCACGCTTCTTAGGTGTCTCTTTCAGTGGTAAAGTTAGTTTAATTATTTCGATAATCCTACCTAAATATTGTTGGATATCAGTCTCAACAGCTACACATATAAGTCCTAGTGTGGTAAAAGCCATTGCTCTTTCTTTTTCTCTGCCTCTTAAAAATGTGATTAAATGGTTGATGGTAGACTTGAGGTGTCTTTTGGAAAATACTTCTCTGTTAAATGCAGCTAGTCGGGGTATCATTAACAAGAGCATTTGATGGACATTATGAGCTCTAGATATTTGCTGTGCCATAACATCTGAAACAGAAAATATATAAAAATATTAGTACTGTTCATTTTAGGGTCCTGTGCCTTTGCAAGACAACTACTTCATACTGACGTTTGTTAGAGATATATGGACAATCTGAAGTAATTGCGATAGTGACTAGCTAACCTAAGGATAAATAAGCTGGTATCATTCAACTCCCCCAACTACTTCAAATTATATTTACCTGAGCATATCTTCTCATATTTTTCAGTAACAAGTTCTTTACAAATAGCTGACTCATAAATAATGGTATGTTTCTCCTCAGAAAAGTGTTGTTGGTTCCATGAATTCTGTATCTTAGTGTTCAGAGACATCATTTCATCAGAAGTCTCCTGCTCAGCATCTAATTTTTGCATCAATGCGGTGTACTCCTTTTCCCATGCAGAATTGGAGCACCGCAATAGCTCATTCAAAATTAGTAATGCACCGTGCACATGGTCATCTCTGTTTAGCCCTTTCTCTCTTATCGGCTGGTCAGTAAAAGATGTCATAGCTTCTTCATAACAATCGGAATACCATTGTGCTTTATTGATCTGCTCCGGCAGCTCCCTCTGCGCTGTCACTACCAATGCAGCCCTCAGTGCTTTGGCTGCAGCTTCTCGTATCTGGTCTTTTGGATCTCGCAGCGCTATTATTATGTAGTTGAAGAATTTAGTGATTTGTTGGTAAAACCATGAAGGCATTGCAATAGCAAGTTCTTTAAGAATGAGAACCGCAGACAATCGTTTTCCTTCATTTCTTTCTTCAGAAAGCCATTCGTAACATCTCCTCATTTCTTGTTCTACATATTCACCTCTCTTTACACCTAGCGTAGCAGCCAAGCGTCCCATTGCTTTGGCCGCAAGTTCCACAATGCCAATATCAGAAGAAGGGAAGACATTTCGTAGATATTGCGTGTAGCGAATAGTCCTAGTTTTCGTCGTTTCTGTATCCCCTCCAATCAAACATACTGTAAATGATAAAATGCGTTTAAATGGTATAACAATCATGAACAGTATCAGAAAGCCAAGTCACTATGAAGATAGCTTTTAGTTTATATTGCTGATGTATTAATTCCGCATTAGAAATAGGTTAGCCATGGATAAAATGTCACTAAACAATCCTATAAAATTACCCATACCTATGGTGAGAATTCCGGCTTTTTTATCATTATTATCGTAGCTGGAGGTGAGCGTGTGGATCTGCTGGTTGAAGTCGTCGAGCACCTGCGCCGTGGCCTCTGGAGACAGCTCTCGCAGGTCTGTCTTCGCAAAGTGCAGCAGCTCGCGAATGGCTTTATGTCTCGTCTCCGAGTGCCGGGACTTGAGCCCGACCACGAGCTCGGCCACATTGACACCCGTCATTTTGTGTAATTAACCGGAAAATTCACTTAACCACACATGAACACTATTGGGTTTTCACATTATTACAGAGTAGAGGACTTATAATGTAGGTGTACTGATGTTACACCCACTGCCCATTATCAATATAACGACACAAAACCTATAAGATCTTAAGTCAATACTATTATAAATGTTATTTTCCTAATAAGGCATATTTCGTTATATTGTAAATAAACAAAAATATACAGCAAAACATGCGGCCTCCTCTCCCTGACATAAATAAACTGACAGCGTATTTTTTTTTTGGGAATTTTGTGGGCTGGCTACTGGACTTTTAAGCCAAACTGACAGCGTATTTTTTTTTGGGAATTTTATAGCCTGGTTACTGATGTGATGACAGCGTACTGACAGTCTGATAGTTGCCATTACCACAAAAAATATTAATTTAAAAATCTAACAATGCACATTTTTTTTAAATATACAAGATTATTAAATATTATTGAAACAGCATGAAAGATATTGACACAATAAAATTTAAAATTACTGCTAATAGCTAATTATTGAAAAGCAGTAATTTTGATGACAATTATTTTGTTCATAGTGCCATCTATTGGAATCGTTAGAAAACGTAATCAGACAAAGCAAGAATGACGCGTGTATTTTCAATACTTTCTACTTGTCATCCATCCACCAACCACAAACAACGAATTGAATTTGAGTAATGCCATACTTGAGATACTCCCCAAACTTGGGGTAAATAGAAATGTGATTAACATTAACGTAAGCGTAATGTTGAAAGATTATTTTCTTACTTAAACTGTAGTACTTATGCCTTACATTTTAATTATTTATTACTATACCTCTTATTAATTGTATACTTATTTCATAATTTCTGAAATAACTATCTATTACTTATGAGGAATTCTAGCCTTGTATTAAGTTTTTACATTTTCGAAAACCAGCTCTCAAAACTGCCTTTTTAGCCAAAAGTCTCGCTCACATTTACAACCACATCATGTTTATATGTTTTTTGACCTTCACGTAATCAGTAGCATTAAGGTAAATTTTTAGTTAGTACTGGCAGCACTGCTCAGCTGAGAGGTGACTGACTGCTTGACGTTGTGTGGCTTGCTTGCTCCGTATTCATTCTTGTTTAACATTTTGAGAAATTCTGAGAAACAGTGCATTCAATAGTTCCTGCCCACAGTCAATATAAGAGTCTGCCACAATGAGTGAACTAAGTCAGGAGGAGGTGAGTGCAAAACTTGTTTCGCAGACGGGCACTAGCGTAGTGCGTATGGGAAGTCTAATTTCGTAACAAAACAAAGCGTTGGCGTTCGATGGTCGCGCGAGTTTGTTTTGTCGCACGTGCTGCAGCCTCGTGGTTGTTGCAGATACGGAGACGGAGGCTGGCGCGGCTGGCGGCGCTCGGCGGAGCGGGCAGCGGGGCGCCCTCAAGCCCGCCCGCCACCCCAGGGGCTTCGGCGCCGCTGCCCGCGCTGCGGGCCAGCCCGCCCGCGCTGCGGGCCAGCCCGCCCCCACCCGGCGTCGACACACACTGCTCCACAGAACCCAGCACGCCATCAGACATCGCCAATGCCAACAAAGAACCCTATTATTCAGACGAAGTCAACAAAAGTGATGATCAGACAAAGATACCTGCAGACGGCTTAATTGTTACAGAAAAGACAGACAATAATTTGCTAGATGAGATGCCAGACACGAAAATGACAGATCTGTCGCAGACAAGACAGTACAGTTTTGATTCGATGGGAGAAGACACACTGGTTAGCTGTGGTTCAGTTAGAGTCGGTAGTTTACCACAGCCTGCTGTTGGCCGGGCACAGCAGGGATCTACACGGGAAGATAGCACGTCAAGGTCTATATCACCAGCTCAGTTTGTGGAGCCCTCTCCTGTGCGGCCGCGACCAAGCAATGCCTCTCCAAGTTGTTCCAGACGATCCTTGTCTATGGAAGTAGATGACGTGTCGGAAAGAAATTCACAATCTGAGCAGCAGCAGGAGCCTATGGAGGTATGTGTAACATTGTTTATAACAAAATGCCTGTTTATATTGTAACAGTATGACTTGCATAGATTTCATCCATTTTAATTTCCATTATTTGGAATGATGGCTGTACAGGGTAGCCCATTTTGATCGGTCAGTATGGGAAAGTCTGAAACTATAAGACATACGAAGATCTGTTCTTAGTAACCATGTCATCGATTTTAGGGACAAGAAAAACTGCTTACATCGAAATTTTTGAAATTTGATTTTTTTGTCATTTGAAAAAAAATACTTGTACTTTAACCGGGAATAGAACACGGTCGTTTTGAAAAATAAAACTTACATTATTTCTATTTAGATTTCGATTGTGGATATCTAAAACGAATAAAATCCATTGTATTTAATATCTTTAATTCAATTAAACTTTTTTTTCCAAAACAACAGGGTTCTATTCCCGGTTAAAGTACAAGATTTTTTCAAATCTATGTCTTGTCCCTAAAATCAATGACATGGTTCCTAAGAACAGATGTTCGTATGTCTTATAGTTTCAGACTTTCCCATACTGAACGATCGAAATGGGCCACCCTGTATATTACTGATATCATTTCCACTTAGCCAAAATGAGATAAAAATGTAAATAAGAATAATTCATATAAGACTGTTATACAAGTAAAAGTCATACAGGGTGAAATTTTTTTGATCATTCAAATTTTTACAGTGAGATTTCTGTAGCGAAAAATAGAAAAAACGTATTTTTTCAATCAGTATCTTTCAGTACTAAAATAGTCATAGTCATTTATTCAGAAAACAATATAGGTACATTGTGTTTGAAATTTTTACACGATAATTAATAATAAAAATATACAACAAATAAATTAATAGTTAATTAATGTAGACAATAAATATCAGTCGCTAATCATTTAACATCATAATATAATAAACACACAAAATAATAATAAAATAAAATATAGGTTATACTGTAACGGAACCTTGATTCCACCAAAGCGTAGCAGACCATTCTGAGTTGAGACAAGTTTACCTCATCCCTAAGACTTCTCAGTGCATAGCAAGTAGAACTCAGAAAATTAGCAATTGCCAGTAGTTCATGTTTCCAGTTTAGGCTTGAATCAATGAACACCCAGAAATTTCACTGTTTCCACTTGATGGATTGTGGCATCATTTGAGAGAATCTGCAGTACATCCTTATTATTTGAAGTCGTTTTGAAAAGCAAGGCATTGGTTTTATTTACTACAGTTCATTTTGAGATTGTTGTCTTGGAACCAGGAGTGAAAAGCTGTCATAGCATCATTTACTTTGATATTAAGCTGTTGTATATTTCCGGCTGATATAATGGCATTCGTATCGTCAGCAAAGACTACCAGCTCCGTGTCCGATAGGGTATTTTTTATATAAGGTATAAGGTCATTTGTAAAAATTATATAAAATATAGGCCCTAATATAGAGCCCTGTGGAACTCCTCTCTCTAATTTGGCCATTTTAGAGGTATATGTAGTTTCGTCGTTGTCTTGTAACCATTAAATTTAACCATTTAATTTGGACAAATTGTTTCCTGTTTATTAGATAGGAATATTGAAAAGCAGCAGCTGTAAGATATCCTAAAAAAACATATGTTTGTGGATACCGCGATAGCGCACTGCGCGGGAGGCGGCAACGGTTACCTCCCCGCGACCTCGACCCCGCTCCCGCGTTGAGTCGCCGAGACAAACTTACGCGTCGATACGCATAATCCTCACGTTACTAATTATTTTTTCGGACAGCACATTTTATGGTGAACATTTTACCTAAATTTTTTTCTTCAGAAATGGCATCTTTTATTTATACCTAATGCCTAGGAAAAAATTGCACAGTCAATAATATTTCACCCTGTATAATTCACACAATATGAACAAAATATGGTAATGGCTATATCCTACAATTTAATTTTATTTCCTTTTTCGACCAGTATAACAATGCATTGATTCTACAGTCTAAATAATGTAATATAAGTAGTAACACTAACAAAATTCAGCATTTGAGTTGCAGCAATCTAGAATATCTAATATGTTTATTCTTTTATAAGAAAATATATGCAAGATACTCAAGGCTAAACAGCATGTCACTGTAAATTTTAGAGAAATAATCCAGTAATGCAGTCATAAAAGGGTAGCAGTAACAAGACAAACAACTTATTTTTTCACAGCCATTTTACTTTATATTGGACTTTAGATTTAATGTCTCGTCAAAAACAATGGAACCACAGCTAGGTAAAAATTGACTTTATCCTATTGTAAACCATGTCAAATTCAAGCATAGTGTATTCATAAACCACATCAACACCATAATGAACCTTATTTGGATTTACATAAGTCCCACATATAGCTAGCCATTGTCAGTAACTAAATAATGCATGCAAGGAATAGTTATTTTGGGCCTGAGGCACTTAAGTGGCCATGGTTTTTTTTTTTAAATATGTTCAATATGAGACTATGAGGAAACTGTTCAACCAACTGATTGAAGTTTAAAACAGTTGTGTATAAGTTTTAAATTGTGGAGGACTAATATTTGGTTTTATTGCATGTTATGGAATACCAGAGCAAAAAACGCAATTTCCGCTTCTATTTTAGCAACTTAGAGTGATGTTTAACATAAAATTGCTGAATGGGAAATATGTAATGAAAAATATATGATACATGGATGCTATTAAACCACAACATCCCTGAACTCAATGGTAACATAGAAAAAACATGAAAACTCGTCTTCAATCATAAACAAAATAACCCAAATTGATTAGCATTTCAAACGTTTAAGGCTTTTTAAGTGATAACATATGTTTTAGATTCACTTAACAGATTTTTGTAGCCTACCCCTGACACGGATGACTGACTGATTGTTATGTGAACTGTGACTTGGCAAAATGCGGACAGCAATAAACAAGGGCGTATATATTCCTTGTCTGCTCTGCATTTGAATTATGTATGGTTAGTCTTCCTACAGTACTTTATTTTTGATTATTATATATTACCTTTCATAATAAAATTGTTATAATATGAAATGTAATATGGACATAGTCTGAAATAAAGAATTATTATTATTATAGCTCTAGTAGTACTAGGGCTGCCATCCGTCCGGGTTTCCCCGGATTTGTCCTACTTTGGAGAGCGTCCAGGGAACTTCCGGGGAAGGTTTAATTTGTAGTCCGGGTTTGCTACTCCGGCTCGCGAGAGCAAATCAGCCCCCCCCCCCCCCCCCCACCCCGCGAAAAGAGATGACCAAGAGATGTCCGGATTTTAAGCTCCAAAATCCGGGGATTTACGCTTTTTGTCCTAGGTCTGAAATGTTGGAGATAGCAGCCCTCTAGTAGGTGAATAGTAGTCAAACTAAGTACTCGATTTCCATTGATTTTATTATTAAAACTTAAATATATGCCATATGTTTTATGTTATGCTGACGTAAAGGGATATTAAAGGCACTTAATGCACTTTCAGTGTTGTATCTCTGTTAGTGAAAGGATCAAAAATAGTAAAAACTTATTAAACCATTACTTTACTTGAGTGTTATAATTACTACATTACATAAGATGCTTACGTATATTTTGATGATAATAATAAATAAAATAAAAATAAAAATAAAAATCATTTATTTTCAGACAATTATAAGTCCATAGTTTGTTAGTAAGTACAACTACATTCTATGTTAGTTATTTATAATTAAAGTTCACACACACAAAAAGATATGCTGTCATTTTAACCAATATATCAAACTGCAGATTTCCTAACATGCAGTTCGATATATCGGCCAAGAATGACGGAGTCGAGCCTGTCGGCTATCATCTTCAGGATACCGTTGGCGCTCCCCCGTATACGATGTACCACAGACGCAGTTTTTTTGCGTATTATGGCATAAAAATCGTCTATACCAGCATCTGCAAACATGCCAGAAGCACTACAGTATCGAGGGAGCCTCAACAGGGCCCTGAATACATTATTATATTGGACCCGCAGGGAGTCGAAGGACCTACACTTAAAACTAGCCCACAGGCTACAGGTGTAATAACTCTGACAGTATGCTCTGAACAAAGTTAGTTTAACTTCAGCACTACAGCGAGCAAACCTGTGCGCTAGCATACCGCCTCGAACCGACAACGCCCTGCGTTCCCTCTCAATGTCCATGTCATCTTTTAAATTCTCCGTCACAATGTGACCAAGGTATTTGAAATGGCTAACACGGTTTAAAGGAGTACCATTTAATCGAATGGGAGGTACATTAGCGGGTCCCTTATTTTTTCCTTTAAACACCATAAGCTCACTCTTTGTCTCATTATATTTTAAGCCATGTTGTACAGCATAGGTCTCACATACCTCCAACATTCTTCGCATACCAGCCACTGACGGGCTCAGCAGCACCATGTCGTCAGCATAGCTAATGTTATTAACACTAACTGATAGGTGTCAATTAAAGCACAACAATGCTTAAATGTTAATTCTTACAACTCATTTACATTTAATTGCTTTATGAACATTGTTTTACATGTTTAATGCTCACTGTGACATGACACGGTAGAGACAACATGAGTTAATGAAAACTAGAGTCAATCTAACGTGCAAGTTATGCTTCAAAAATATGTAGCAGGGTAGTTCTGACAGTGTTTCAACTGCTCTCACTTTCTTGGTCAAATTATGAACCATTTCCCTGTTGATTGGGATTATTATTTCCGGTTGTGTTGGAGAATATCTGGACTTCTAGAAATGAAATGAAAATGGTAATTCGAATCTACAAGGTAATGGTTAATGAGGCCGTCAGACCTACCCAGCTATTTAATGCAGTTTGGTTAAGCAGCTGCAATGATCTTGACCTTTTGTAAGCGTAAAATAGGGTCTTAATTCGGTTATTCAAACATGTAGGTGTTCCAGATATCTTTGCGTTCGTTGCCTCACTTCTGATTAATTGCTCCGACCCTGCCAGCGTAACCCTGGCCAATATCATATCATATTACCACCTGTCTTGCTGGCACTGTTCTGAATAAAAATAATGGCAATATTGGACGCGCGATAAAGGACTACACTGCGCAAAGTTGTGTTGGCCCTTCTGGTCTCCCATTAATAGTTACTATACTGACCTGCTAAGCTATAAGCCAAAAAGGCTTATCTTAATATGAGTGTCATAGATACGGTTTTTTGGGTTATGATGGCAACATATTAATATGGATACCTACTGCTCGATCCGATGACGATCGTACATCGTTTCATTTGCTGTTGACTGCACTGTAGTAAGTGTATTGTTTGACCTCCGTTCATCATACCTAATTGGCATACGAATAA
Source organism: Eudemis profundana (assembly GCA_947034925.1). Classification (NCBI taxonomy): domain Eukaryota; kingdom Metazoa; phylum Arthropoda; class Insecta; order Lepidoptera; family Tortricidae; genus Eudemis; species Eudemis profundana. The sequence continues at coordinate 6,511,751 of OX344795.1, forward strand.
TCATCGAAGTAGACTACCTACTAATAATCTCAAACTGCGTTGTTACAATTATAAAGTCAACATACAACCTGGAACGTGGATACATTTTATTACACGTGACCGCTGTATTGCGCACTGACCATCAAACCTCACTCGAGCTTCTGTTACGTGAGACGCGTTGTGACGTCACAATATAATGTCCGCGTTTCGTAGGCGTAGGTACCTATTACATAATTTATTCATTGTTCTCTTTCTCGACCGCCCGATTCTACAATAAGATCTCGGAAAGTGTTTTGAGATTGTATTATTTCGCGATACACAACACGTAACATTTGCTAAACATAAACTGGATTCGACCTAAACGGAATAGGGTAACCAATTAGGTGACATTGGGAGACTATTAGCTGCTATCCTCGCAGAATTATGCATATTCCTGACTGACTATGGAGTAGCCAGTAAAAAAACTTATTATCTCATTGAACATCTCGATTGACCCAATTCACGTCATCTTGTAAACTGGTGGATCAGGTCGACATGCTAAAGATCTGACGGAATTAATATCGAGCCATGATCATACCCAATCCATTTAAACCCTAGCCGTCGTTACACAACATGGGCAAGCAAGTAGGCTGGCCTAAGCAGTCAGTGAAATTAATCGTGTAAAGTCATTAAAAATTGCCTTAGGCCGGCTTTACACCTGTATGTTTTACTTACGTAAGTAAGGACGCAGCTATACGTTAGACTGAGATAGCTGACTGACTATCTCAGTCTAACGTATAGCTGCGTCCTTACTTACGTAAGTAAAACTTACAGGTGTAAAGCCGGCCTAATATCAACGATATGTAATCGTCTCGGCGTAAAATTGCTCTAGCGTCACGTAACCAACAACGGAGAAAGAGTCACGGCCGCAGTCGCTATAATTAACAGTCATGATATCGATCAAGTCCTATGTAGTTATATGTATACCTGTCTGTTGGGGTAGTAAACCACAAACCGCCGGTGCTCCACGCATACAATATGCATGTGGCCATATCTCTGCGACTACACACGCGTTTACACACACGTATAAACAAACTGAGAAAAAACATACCTACTGTAACAGCACAATATTCGATAATATTGTTGGCAAATTACATTACTGCGAATTGTTTCTCCTCACATTAATAGGACAATATTAATTGTTGAACAGCAAAAAGGTTACAGATATGCTCTATATAGCATATAGTAGCGTCACCAAGTAAAACCAGCGTGCAAGGTATCACGGCCAAGGGAGCGGGTAGGCGTGCACGTAGGATTCGCGGGATTCATTGCGAGTATTGCATCATTGCAGCTAACCAACTATGGAATTGAAGTGTTCCGAAAATAAAGAATTATTATTGCGACTTATGTCAATATTATTTAAGTTCATTCATGTCAAGTATTGCGTTGGCCCATGGAACATTGGAACGTGGCAAGCGTTTGCAACTGTGCACTACTTGGAGTCAGCAGGAAACACAAAACTATCTCGACAATACAGTCGTTAATATCATCTGGAATATATCGGCAGCAATTACCTATCGTGATTCTATAAAAACTTTTAAGCTAACGAACTTGATCACAAGTATCACGACACATAAAAATTCTGACCATTTCATTCTAACCTAACCTAACCATATATTGTTATGGTGCGGTATTGACTTAACTAAGCATACTTACAATTGATAAATTCAACGTCACACCTAGCCTTCCATCCCTAAGTAAAGGCCGACATACATGAGTGAATGAGATTCGATAAAGAGATTCCATTCCATTTCACGATAGAGATGCAACGTGATAGATTGAGAAATTGTACGGTTAGGTTACATACAATACCTACATGCCAGGATCGTTGCCTACATAAAGCTGCCTAAAGGTATTTTTCCCCATTTTTTGTAAATGAAAATAAATAAAAATGTTATACCTTCTTGCGACTTAGTCTGCGAGAATTTCTGACTTTGTCATACAGACTTGCATCACCATTTTAACTCTTTAGGGGTTGAATTTCGAAAAATCCTTTCTTAGTGCACCTCTATGTTCCCTTCAGAACATGTGTCTCTCTTATTAATCCCGCTATGTCGGGTTATCTGTGTTAATAATACATCCGCAATATCCGAATATTTTTGAAATTATACGTTGTATTAGGTGGAGGACAATGACTCGACAGCGTCTCCCGCGCGGAAGATCTCTCGCTCGCGGACGGTCAGCTGCACGGAGCTGACGGAAGAGCAGCTCAGGACCATTGTCGGCAAGATCCTGCAGGTCTCTTGGTCAGAAGACAGCGCTGGTAAGTGAACCGATGTCTTCTTACATCATACCAGGTAGGTATGTTTGCTACCTTTTCTGGACTTCTGAACCGAGATACATAGCCGCAGACAGGCGGGATTTCAAGTGATACTTTATTATTATTGAGTTAGAAAAGTTGGAATTATTTTCCTAACAGAGTGTTTTGTTCCAGGTGGCATTTACGTACCTTCAGTCGCAGCATCACTGCTCGACAACCCTAAACTAAGTCTAGAAGAAATGGCGTCAGAGGCTCTCATGGACGTCATAATCCAGATTACGAACGGCGCGGACCCTCTAAACCAAAAACTTATCGCCGTTTCCGAAACAACCAAAAGACTGAACGAGGACTGTAGCGACGACACACTGACGGGAGGTGGCCCCTTGTCCACAGAGAACGACGCAGATAAATCGGGCTGCCCCGCTCCCTCGCTACCTATGCCTAAAACAATCCCCACACAGGGTCTAGCTGTTAGTTACATATTAAGATTCTACAACAACATTAACATATACGAGAGAGAGCATCCAAAGAAGAGTTCGGAGCCGCCTTTGAGTGATCTGTTACAAAACTTGAGAACTTTACTTGTGAGTCATTTAGTGCTAGTGCTGCGAGACAAGTTCGACCTGGAAAAGTGCCGCAAGTCGCCGTTGTTGCCGTACCTGCTCATCGGCAACGCGCCCACCGGGCTCGTGCCCGAGTTACTGGTCGCCACCTACTTGGATAAAGGAGTCTTTGAAGAGGTAGGTTTTGTTTACTATCCAGGTTTTGTCAATCATGCATGATTTAACCGTATTTTTGATGCAGAATTTGACTTTTATTAAGAATCACACATAGCCTATTCTAATTTCATTGTGGTGTGTAAAGTAATATGCGGTCATTCTCATCTTCTCTTATTAAAACAAAATCACAAGTACCTTTAATGGCACAGAGATAGAAACTCGATTTAATCAGCAGTAGTACGAAGTTAACCTCTGTTTTTTGATTAATCGGTCGATGAAATATTTCAGTAACTTCAAAACTCCATAACAGCGTTTCTTTTTTTATTTCGCCTTTACTCTGTAGTACGAGCCCCGATGCATAAAAGTTAAATACTAATTACCTGTTTAGATCTAACAACTGATTGATAGGACCAATGATAGCTATCTTTAATATAATTTATTTTAACTGAATGATAAAGTTTCCATGAGACCGTTATTGTTGAAATTTTTTTCTTAAAAAATTATTGTCCAAATCATATTGTGCTCTCGTACTGCAGTTCTGCACACTTGGGCTCAAAGCAACATTGTCGGTATATCGCTGTGCTGTGTTGTTTTCCTTAGTACGGCCCTTCTCACACCTTTCGAGCTCGTGGAAAAGAATAATTTGAATTAGAAAATTGAATAATTTTTACTCATCATATAATTCGTATTTCCTGTCCTTTAAAATAGTTAGGGTAAAATATTTTTATTTTAAATAAAAATTAAATTAAACAGTATACATTTTTATCTCAAACATTTTTTCCTAAAAAATTGTAGAGCCTAAGAAAATGCTCTTACTAGACGAGAACTTTTGCATCGGGGCTCGTATATATTTTACTATAGGTTTTGTCCTACCGTCTTCACCGAGCACTACCTACTTCGCATCAATTCAACTAATAAGAGTTCGTAAAGAGGAGAAACCTGAGACCTAACCCTAAACTTGGTAGTGGAGCGCTTTAAGTTTCTATTTTACCGCTTAAGTGTTCGTAAAAAGTAGAAACCGAAACACAACGGGTCGGGCCGTACCGGGTTTTTGCAGTAATTCAGTTCGGTTTGAACCCCCCGATGTCGGTAGGTGTTCGTGCCGGTGCTGATGGGCATCCGGTCGGAGATGCGCGGGTGCGTGTCGCCGGGGCTGCGCGCGCTGCGCTCGCTGTGCGAGCTGCGCGCCGGGCCGCGGCACGCGCAGCGCCCCGTGTGCGAGCTCGTGGCGCGCCTGCCCGCGCTGTGCCCCGACGCCGTCACCACCGCGCCCGGCCGCGAGATCGCGCGCGTCAGCTTCCTGGGGCCATTCTTTGCCGTGAGTCGTGTTTTATTCTAAAAGGTTCATACTGTTTGATGCGCCGTGATATAGGACCGGACTCGACCACGCAGAAATAAAGGTAGGTACGGCGAGCCACTTGCGGGGCGTCCGTCGTCTACTGCCTATGCGCTGCCGACCGTGGACTTGGAGCGGTCACTGTCTCCTTGACTTGCCCGCAACTTCGTCTGAGAAGAATAAGTTTTATATTCCTTACTTGGGAAAATATTGATCCTCATACAATCCCCCTCCCCCCCCCCCTATTTCCTCATACAATCCCCCTCCCCCCCCATTTCCTCATAAAATCCCCCTCCCCCCGCCTCCTTAAAGGACGATTTCAGATAAAAACTATCCTACGTTCAGCGATTTAAGCCTGAAAAGGTAACAGCCAGAGTTGCTTTCGCATTTATAATATTAGTTTGGAGTATTCAGTATTCATTTTCTATGACGGTATGTGTATTATTAAGATTCCGCAGTATTAGAGCGTGAGAACTTATTTCGATGAAGTCCTACGACGCGGGGTCAGCAGTCGAGTTACAAACAAATCAACTATTAACTCGAAAATCGATAACACGCCATTCGACAAAACTAGGTTACGAATGCTATGTAGGTATGCTATTGTAACATAAAACTTTCTGGGCCACGATCAAGCGTATCCAATGCCAAGGGTGTATGTATACCTACAAAACTAACCCGAACTAATATCTAGTTGGTTTCTATCTCCTCAGCATTATTGTCACATCTTTCAGATTAGCGTTTGTCGACGCTTGGTCAACGTGGCAAACATATTTTTGTTATCCTTCTGAAACGTGCGTTTTTTTGGATTAAGATAGAATAAACTTCTATGAGAACACATCACGCAGATACGTTGCATCGTTGCTTATTGCGTCTAAAAGAGGCAAAATATAAATTTCGGCATTCGAATAACTAAAAAACCAAGACAAAATAAAGGATATCACTTTAATTTCCCATATCGTTTCAGATATCGTTATTCGCGGAAGAGAACCCGCGTTTAGCGGAACGATTGTTCGCGACGGGTTCGGGCGACCGCAGCCTCGCGTTCGCGCTGCAACTCGAGGTTGAAGCCAGTCGGAACACGCTGCACAACATTTGTCACAACATCCTGCTCTGCCCCGACGCGCGAGAGCCCTTCCTCAATTACTTCGCCGCGTTGCTGCAGAGGAACGAGCGCAGGGCGCAGCTGCAGACTGACGAGAGGTCCCTAGCCGGTGAGTACTCTTCAATTCTGACCTTTTTATTGCGTTTCCGTCAAGTGTAGATGGAGTGTACTACTATTAAGTCTGTCAAACCAAGTGTTTGTTTTAAATAGTACATTACACAACTAGGGTGGTAATACAAAGAAAGGCCGAGATCGCAGATGCGATCGAGGGCTTTCTTTATTACCTCCCGTGTTGTGTACATCATTTTATGTCTACACTTGGCCAGAAAGCGGCTTTTACCGTACGCGCAGCGTGCGGAAATTTAAACTCTTTTTAACGTTATATGTTAGACGTTACAGTTTCCTATTAGGCAGGTTATTGCATTGAGATTATGATGAAGATTATGTGTAAGTGCGTTTCAACTGATGGCATGAAAAACTGAAACGTGTTATATTTGTACAGCTATATTTGAGCCGAATGAAGCAATTTAATTTACATACTTCGAGACTATCTCAATCGTAAAAAGTCGTAAAAAAGCTATACAACGAAGTTTAACCACCTGGAAATGACTCCGCAGCCTACGGCGGTTGCTACGAAGTGTCATTATTCACTGTTAAAAATACTGACGTGTGAAAGCAATACCAACCGCAAGTGTTCTCTTGGCAGGTGCTGGCAGACGAAAACGAACGCCAATTTACACAAATGACATTGACTTTTGAGTTACGGTTTTTGGAAACACGTGATCAAATTGCGTCAGAATTCATTAAGTAGCGACAAGGTGTTGACTTTCTAGCAAAGGAAATATTTCCACTGTTCAAAAAGTTACAGTTATCAATTATCATGGATTAGGAATTTAATAATCGCCGTATAGTGTTCGATATTTTGCGGTAGCCTTTGTACGAATATATTTATCATAGGGTGCCACATAACATACCTATTACCGTTGCCGAACCACACTTCGCCTGCGTTGTGTTCACTACCGTAATCTCCTTGATTGTGATGTTGAGTTCTACGGACGCTTCGCCTCTAAATTCACTGGGCATGGCCTTCTAGTGTGTAAGAGAGGAATGGCGATGTTAGAAATCATAATGCCTGCCCCTAATTCTTCAAGTGCGTCAAGACAACACTACACAGTACGACACAAGCCACAACAGTATTGCCACCAATTGAGACAGATTGTTTAGCCTAATGATGATGATCAATTACCTCCTATGTGCCAAAAACCATATATTTCTGGATATTCTACAGCCCATTACATCGTTTTCTGTCAGGTGAAACTGACCGATTAGGCCAAGAGCAAGGGCAACTAGTATAAAAATAAAATCAAATCATCGCGTTAAAACGTCAATTTGAATTGTTTTGTTGCGAGACAGGAGTTCCCCTATGCATTCGTATGCATCTGTGTATATACTTTACGCGTGCATTAAAGATACTAATTTTATAACAGTAGTACTACGACGCCCTGCGCTCCGGACAATAAAAATAAAAACAAGACGCTGTTTAATGACTGGCGAAAATAGCGCATGTTTCGCCGAAATGTCGCTCACCTCGGTAGCGTCTATTAGACAATTTCGTATTGGATTCGCTCCAATTTATTTACTTCTCAGCGTCCAGATTGACTCATTAGCTCTATGAAAGGAGGACCGGCAAAAATGTATGGAGGCTGGTCCAAGAACCAATAGCGATGTGACATATATCATTAGAAAGGTGTTTCAATATACTACAATATTTACTATGGGAGCTCATTTCAAATCACTGTGTGAAAAAAGTTATGGCAATTTAAAAAACTTATTTTCATAGACGATTTTAACCAATAAATATGAATTGTTTCGTATTCCATGACGTTACAGTCCACCTGTCAGGCCTTCCCGGCCCTTCAGGCTCCCCCGGCCACTCCGGCCCCCCAGGCTGCTGCTAGCAGGGCACCGAAGGCACCCCCGGCACCGTTGACGGGACTTGAGCTGGAGGCCACCAATGCGAAAGCCCGAAAGGCCCGAAGCAAACACGCCACTAAGGCAACCCCCGCCCACCCCGACCCTCCCGCCGCGGATTCATTTAAGAAGCCGCCAGTCCCCGCAAAGGCGGCCGCGTCCGTCTCCGCCACCCCGGCCTCTACTGAGGCCCGCTCTCGCTCCCATTCGGGTCCCCGTAAGTCTCGCCCACGCTCTACGCGAAATGTTGCACGCGGTAGCAAGAGCTCCGTTAAGAGCAGCAAGGCGTTCACTATACGAACGAACGCACTTGCCTCTCAAAACTTTGCCTGTCTACCGGGGCAGCTAGAAGCGGGAGGGGGGCGGCTCGGGCCGCGGAGGCGATAGCGGCGTAAGATGCAGCTGCCTGGAGACTGGGCGATGAGGACGCCGGGCGCGCAGATTGCGCGGGGGGCGTGGAAGACGCGGGAGCAGGGGAAGCGCCCGCCGCAGACGGCGGCGGGTATTTCCACTTTTGCGGGGCTGATGCAATGGCTGGGAAGTTGCGCAAATTGCGCTTGGGGGCCACTCGGCCTTTGTTGCGGTTATCAAGAGCTCCAGGCTGTGCCTTCTTAGTCTTAGCAATCTGCTTTGGGGCCTTAAGGCAATCCTGCCAGTTGGCAGTGTGGCCAGTAAGGCCGCAAACCACGCAAGATGGCGGCACATCTTTCGGCTTTTTGCAATCGCGGGTCAAGTGGTCGCCCGTGTATATTACGCAACGAGGGCGCAGGAAACAGCCCGTTTGGCTGTGACCGTAATACTGGCTGGCAGTTGTGTTTTCGACCCGGAAACCCGTCAATAAGCAGATCTCCTTCAACTTCCAAATCGTGCTGGCTGACGAGTGATTCGGGTCGATTTTGACGAGGACAATATCGAACTTTTTGCCACCGTTTTTGCGATAGCAGCGGTGAACTTCGCGAACTGCTATCCACTGTCTAACCAGGTCCCCCTTGACCTCTGATTCAGCGAACTCCTTCGGAATTCCCCGGATCATAAGGCGCAGAGACTTCTCATCGTCGAACTGGTTCCGCTTATAGCGCAGATCCAGGTCGTCGAGGAGCCGTCGAGGGCGCGGTAATTATTCGAACCCCGGACTACGATCTAAATGCTTAAGCTATTATCTGATGCTTCGAGATAAGGAATGCCGCGCTGTCGCATGATTTTTTCGACAGTGGGCCACTCCTGTTTTGGCTGCAAAAATAGGTGGTCCTTGCGGTTTTGATATCGATCGCTAAATGACGACGATTGCTGACCCCCGGGGTCTGAGAGGAGGGAGCCCCGTCAACTTGTGCCCCAGGGGCATCGAACGCCGGAAAGGTGGGAGAGACGGGGTTGTCGGGGCTTCGCGGAGCCGGCTTTTTGGCCGCCGGCGCTTCGGACGATGTAGGGGGAGGCGCGCGATGAAGGCCCCGGGACTTCAGGAGGCGTCATCGAACGCGTACGCTTCCCTTGCCTAGATGGGCCGACTACGGTCCATGGATCGGTATCCATGGCGTCCGATGCCTTGCCTTAGTGGCGTGTTTGCTTCGGTCCTTTCGGGCTTTCGCCTTGCTGGCCTCCAGCTCAAGTCCCGTCAACGGTGCGGGGGGTGCCTTCGGTGCCCTGCTAACGGCACCTGGGGGGCCGGAGGGGCCGGGGGAGCCTGAGAGGCCGGGGAGGCCTTACAGGTGGACTGTAACGTCATGGAATACAAAATAATTCATTTTTATTGCTTAAAATCGTCTATGAAAATAAGTTTGTTTATATTGCCATAACTTTTTTCACACAGTGATTTGAAATAAGCTCCCATAGTAATTATTGTAGTATATTGAAACACCTTTCTAATGATATATGTCACATCGCTATTGGTTCTTGGGACCGTTTTGTCCGGTTCTCCTTTTGAGCAAATATTTTTGTTTACGTGTTCTTCGAGGAAGATACAGAAATAAGCGCGTCGTCAATTGTTTTAATAGCGCATCGCTAAAACTCCCGGCGATTGGCGACTCGATTAAACGTGTTATGCGAGCTTTTACCTTGCGTTTTATAGCTGCGATCGCCTTGACACCCTCGTTAATCGTGTCGCTCTTCCGAAATCGTGGAGCGCTTTGTCGAATGCGGTGATTCATCCTTTGTTACTCGAAATGCACAGTCACTTGTAGGTATACGGTATATGTAAATAAACTTGCCCCAAATAATATGATTCGAGAGTTTAAACATTTGTGCCGCAGTCTTCACCTTTTTACCCAAAAGGGTAGTTCTCTGCGACTAAAAAGTCGCACCAATCGGATCATTACCATCGCCACATTATAGATGAGCTCCGTATAAACTATGGAGTCGTTTTTGGTTATCTTGTAGAAGTCGCGTGCCTCTGCTATTTTTATCATAATGATCCTGATTGCTTTTATAAAACCGCCAATAATAGTGACGATGGTAATGACAAAAAAATCGCGGTATAAAATCGCAGAGAACTACCCAAAATAACATGTTGTGTCTTTCAATTTGCACAAAGCTTTTTCTGTTGTGACTTTTTCCTTCGTATTTTATTTTTCTCGGACATATTTCTATGGAATATACCAACTAGTATAAAATATTGGATAACGGCTGAGCTGAGTTAATTTCATTATCTAACTTATCTCAATAAAATATCCTTATTATTTAGATAAAGCGAACGTCATGAATTACGTTACATTCACTATGCGTAAGTAGTCGATTGTATCATAAATCAGACCTGATTGTGACCTTTTGTTGGGCTTTTGAACGATTAAATCAAAGTAATGATGATTCACGATCGGTCGTTACTTATGCAATTCAGACATGGACAATTTAAAGTCGACGTTTACAGAACATACTCGCACCTATTTACCTATATTTTGCATAATAAGGGGATACTATACGGGGAATCCGCTGTCAGCCTTATGAACATCAATAATAAACGAAACATATGTATGTTTCGTTTATTTATTAAAATTTAAATGATATAATTTAAGATAAGAGAGTAATCATTTGCCGAGACAGTTTCGTAAAAAGACGCAATCAATCAAATTAGTCGCTCAATTCAGACAAAATGCAAGCGCATATAGTGTCTCTGTGTTGTGTCGAGAATAAAAGAGGAAAATGGTATTAATTAAAAAATATATAATTTTCAGGGGATGGTTTCATGCTGAACGTGTGTTCGGTGCTGCAGCTTCTGTCGGTCCGCATCAAGCTGGAGCGAGTGTACCCGTTGTACGCGTTCCAGCCGGACTCGTGGGCCAACGTGCGCGACGAGACGCGGCTGTACTTCACCGCGCAGGAGGCGCAGGATTGGCTCGACGAGCTGAGTGAGTGTAGCGCATCTGCGACCATTTATATTGTGCCCATCGGCGGCCATGGGCCTATCCAACACCTAAGATATGGGACGATACCCAATTACAGCTGGTATTTAGACAGCTACATTAGACCATTCTCGATCATGTAATACGCTGATTCTGTAATATAATCAGCTTCTTATTAAGTACGCTCAGTTTTGTAAAAAAATATAAAAACACTGTTTGCTATGGTCAAACTTGTTTTATCATTTTAAGATCGTTGAAGGCACGAAAATAAGAGCAGCTAAATTTGTTTGCGAGATGTTTTGGAAACAGATTTTGTTGGTTAGCGTTATTTTATTAATTTCTACTACAGAAAATAACCCTATTGCTTTTAATCCCGAGCGGCACCCGCGAAATTAGTTCCATTATAGTTGCATAAATCGGCGGTTCACCACGTCTCATGGCAACAAAAGATTAATTGGTAAAGTGAGGTATATTTGTTTGCAGACAAGGAGCCGGCGCACAAGTGGCCCGAAGCGAAGTTCCAGACGGTGTGCTGGTTCCTGACGCTGCACATGCACCACGTGGCGCTCGTCCCCGCGCTGCACACGCACCAGCGCCGCATCCGGTACGCACCAATACCTACAGCGAGAGTGACGTTCCCACGACTATTCCGAGCTTGTATTGGGAATAGTGTCTGACCGAAACCAGTTTTCACGGCCGAAATCGAAACCGAATTTCGGCTTTGATCTCAGTTTCGGCCGAAACCAGAACCGAAACCGAAACTTCAATATAAGGTCATGTTTTCGTGGGGAAAAAAAAGAATTCATAATCAGTCAGTCCGAAATTTCGGTCGGACTGTAATTGGGAATATAGAGAGGCGTACTCTGCCGTGCTTACGATATCAGCAGTAACTCCTTTCTAGCAGTCTAGGAAATGTCAACCTTATCTCATTGCAATAACGATAACATTTCCTAGACTCCTAGAAAAGAGTTACTGCCGATATCGTAAGCACGCTGGTACTCTTATATCACTTTCTCCAAGGACGACGCCTATAGGCGTTTTTTCTATCAACGTGTTTCCATCAATGTGTACGTTTATTTGGGTTTATTTTATTTATTTATTTTAATCTGTTTTTACACTGTGTTTGTCTTGTAATGTAATACTACACTGTATTGTTCACCTATGTGTAATTGGCTAGACGACTAAAAAAAACTGTTTAGTCCGTCAGTTAGATTATTAAAAAATATTGTACAGGTACAATTTTCACCTAGTAGAGTGACGTCACAAGCCCCCACTCCAGAAGTTTGATGATCTATAACTTTGCCGATTTTTAATATTTTGATAAACCAAAAAATACGTGTCCCATATTTTTCCATAATCTAACTGACGGACTAAATATAATTATATAGTTTTAACCCAGTCGTCATCCCTATTCTGTAACGTTATTGGGTTCTTTTGCCTGTCAATAAACATATTATTATTATTTAGTACGATCCACTTATTACTGCCGTCATTTGCAGAGCATTCCGCGACCTGCAGAAGGTGATCGAGGAGCTGATGGCCGCAGAGCCGCAGTGGCGGAACAGCTTCTCGGCGTTGCGTAACCGCGAGCTGCTGCGGCGCTGGCGGCGGCAGATCAAGAGACTACACAGGTTTGTGCGAACGCTTGAGGTTTATTTGAAAAGTGTATTCTAGATTGCTTTACCAGATATAGATAACTCAGATAGGTCGCTCCGAGCTCCGGCTAGAAAGCGTGAGTGCTTTTGGTATTCATAACGTTAATGCAACCCCCGAAAACAACACCACCACAACAACTGCCGAAATGACAGATACTCCAACTACTCCACGTTTATTGTACTAAGGTACTTGTAACCTATGAGTCGAATCATGGAGGACTACGGGAGGCAGGTGTTAGGATCTTTAATGTTTTTATTTGTAAGTTTAGTGATCCTTTGATATTCTAAAATCGAGATATTTCAACACTTTTTGTATGTATGTATATAAATACTTAATTGTACAAATTAATAGGTACCATATGAAGCTGCAAAATGAGTCCTGAAAAAGATCAAATAACTATGCATAAACAATATCCTGTAGCACAGCGGTCGGCAACCTTTTAGCAGCCAGTAGCTAACGAATTTAACGCGGGCCGCACTTTGTTAATAATTTGTGATTTTATACAATTCTGAATATAGCGACCTTTACATACATAATAGCCAGGGAGGTTCGCGGGCCACAAGTGAGCGGTTTACGGGCCGCAGGTTGCCGACCGCTACTGTAGCAGTCCGAGTAATAAAACCAATTCGAGAGGTCCCGGGTTCAAATCCTGGTAAGGTCAAATATTTGTGTGACGAGAACGAGTATTTGTTCCTGAGTATATTTATTATTATTGTTTGTTAATATTTGTATTGGTGTAGATCGAAGCAGTGCGCGGAGACGGCGCTGCTGGACGGCGAGCTGATGCGGCGCAGCGTGCAGTTCTACGCGAGCGTGTGCGCGCTGCTGACGTCACAGCTGGAGGCGGCGCGCGCCGGCGCCGGCGCCGCCGCGCAGGCCTTCCGCGCGCTGCCCGAGTGGTACGTCGAGGACGTCGCCGAGTTCATGCTCTTCGCTGTGCAGTGAGTATCCCGACACTGTTTCTTTGAATCGCCAATAATAAATCGTCGGTTGTCAACCATAACTCACTCATCACGGGGATATCCGACCTTTTTACTGTGGAAACACGGCTGTTAGTAATTATATAATGAGTTTCGATTGCCGTCCGACGAAATCTATAGATTTTCAAACAGCGGTGCGTGCCTATTTGAAGTGAAATCTAATCTGTCAATCTTGCATGATTGGTTCTCATGGTCGATAGGCTATTTTGAAAACCGTTTTTGACTTTAAAAAATATTAGTTTAACGCCACTTTTTGTGACAATTTTTATTTAATAATTTGAATGTTTCGACATTATAAAAATATATTCCTATCAAATCCTGGTCACGGCACCATAGTGTACAAATCCGATAAACCGACTGTAAATGTTTACTTTTCAGATATGTCCCCCAAGTAGTGGCAGACTACATCGAGGACCCGATCATAACTTGGCTCCTAAGCGCCATCTGCAACTCGCATCTCATAAAGAACCCGTATTTAGTCGCGAAAATAGTCGAAGTTCTGTTCGTAATCAACCTCTCCGTGCCATTGAAGCTGAAGAACGTGTATGAGAAGTTCATGGACCACCCGATGTCGCAAACGGCGTTGCCTAGCGCCCTGATGAAGTTCTACACGGATATCGAGACGACCGGACAGAGCACAGAGTTCTATGATAAATTCACTATAAGATTCCATATTAGCATTATACTTAAGGGAATGTGGGAGCGACCGATTCACAAGCAAGTAAGAGAACTTCTTTTATTTTCATTATGATGTTAATCCTTTTGCTTTAGTTGTGTTTGTGTTGCTGAAGCTGGAACGAAGATACTATGATTAAACTTAAAGTAGCCGGTATCAAATGTTTCTCACAGTTTTCAGCATTGGTTAGTCCGTGCAAATAAAGTTTTGAAATACTAGTATAAAAATAATAATAATTGAAATGTGTGATGTTTTAGGCCATAGTGAAGGAGTCGCGGTCGGGACGGCAATTCGTCAAGTTCATCAACATGCTGATGAACGACACCACTTTCCTACTCGACGAGTGTCTCACGGTAACGAATACAAATATTTTCTAGATAACATCTTATTTATTTAAAAATTCCACACACTTCAGTTTCAGTGTTTCAACATTCGCGTGCTTTTTCGGTTTAGCCGGGCAGTATCGGCTACGTGCACGACTGCACAGTCAACAGCGTTTCGCGGGATACGAAGTTCAAACAAAGCATATTTTGGAGTATAAGCCCAGACCTGCCGAGTTACATTTTTTTGCCACGGTGTGCGCTGCGATCGTTCATTGTACAATAGCCAATAAGCTCGGGTAACGGCGTCGATTGCCGGGACCGAATTCTACGAAATACCCACACTATAATTAGGCGAGCTAGTTTGACAGTTCCACAAGCACAAATGTGGCCAGAGTTAGGCCAGTGATGTTTTGTCGATATAATAAAAATAAAAACTATGACTTTGACAAGTTTATAACCTAATAAATAAAGTAAGGGGACTCAATAAATTCTTGAAAAGATTTAAGGATTTACACGTTTCATGATTTTATTTTGTATGTTTAGACCTATCCTGATGCGTGCAAGCTATTGTGGATAACATTTTATTGATATTTACTTATGACTATTTAATTTTCTGTGAGTCAGGTAACATTTTTATCCGTGAAACTAGTTCGCCTAATTATGGCGTTTACTTTAGTGAAGAGTCGGAGCATTGTGATTGTCACGTGTGGTACAGGGCGTAATGTGTTGCAGTACCTGAAGCGCATCCACGAGGCGCAGGAGGGCGCGGCGAGCGGCGCGGCGGGCGAGGCGCGCGCGCGTGCGCTCGCGCAGGACGAGCGCCAGTGCCGCTCCTATCTCACGCTCGCCAGGTATGCTGTGTTTACTGACTCACGGCACTCACTGGACATCAAGATTACCTCTAGCGCTACTTTCACTTAGTCACACGACAAATACTAGCTATCCCGTTTCATACAATATAGTGCTGGACGAACGAAATCGCGACTATATCGTTGACCGTAAGGTTTCTAGAAATAGTAATTCCACGAACTGACAGCACGGTGGCGAAAGCTCTATCTGACAGTAAATATCGAAATCTTGTCATGTGATTGGTGGATTTTGACATCTACTGTCAAATAGATCTTAACCAAACTCTTAACGTAAGGGACATTGATTTGCCTGTCCCTTACCTCGATTGACGCCCAGAATATGTGTCACCCAGTTTAGTCAGCTGTATTTGTAAATATCCCGTGTAACAATAGGCTTGTGTCCCAAATTTTGTTTCTGATGTAAATGGATTCTACTATTTATGAGGAACAAATATATACCTATAATTACTACCCTTGGATTACTATAACAGACACAAATTGCAATCAAAAGTAGTCGACCGCACCGAGCGTTGAAAAGGGCCCATACAAAACGGACGCACCCTGTGACGTCATCTCTTGTCCTCACTATACTAAACTAAGTCGGTAAATAGTATTTTGCCATTTTGAGCATGAATGAACAAACACAAAAAAAAAACATTCAGACGAATTGAGAACCGTCCTTCTTTTGGAAGTCGGTTAAAAAAAGCGTTTAAGCACGTAGTTGTCATACATTTATTTGTGTTTTTTAAGCATTCCGAATTTGACTTTGATTTTTCTTTAAGACGATAAAAAAATATCGTTTTTTTTTAACTTTGTGGTCTTATAACTTTATATTATTGTTTATTTCTTCTGTGTTATGATAATTTAGTATTTTCCAATCAAATCCATGTGATTATATTATGTTGTAAAATTCAATATTAGTGAACATCCCCATTATTACCGTTGTGATTGTACAGGGAGACGGTGGATATGCTAGAGTACCTGACGGTGGAGATCAAAGAGCCGTTCCTGCGCGCGGAGCTGGCCGAGCGCCTCGCCTCCATGCTCAACTTCAACCTGCAGCAGCTGTGCGGGCCCAAGTGCAAGAACCTCAAGGTAAACTAACCTTTCCTAGACATAACGCGCTGTTTCACTCACTTGCAGTACTCAAACTCATACTCATTTATTGATAATATTATATAATATTACATGGCAAGGTTTTGTGGTTATAATTATGTAAATTACAAGTTAATACTCGTTGCAATAGTACAGAGCTCACCAGATTAGCGGATATTTTCCCTTTATAACGTTTTACAATACAATACAATCATACTTTATTGCACACCAAAAGAAAATTACATTGAAAACTATATAAATGTAACTATATATCGATACCTTTAGACTCAAAGGGCGTAAACGCCGCAGGTTCTAATGGCGTTTACGCCCTTTGAGTCTAAAGGTATCAATATATAGTATTTATATTTTTAATATTTTAATATTTAATATTTATTTCAAAAATCATCTTACAAAGATTTCCTTAAAAAGTAGAAGTTCCACTTCCTAAATAGGCTAACACCTGTACTTTAGGGTAAGCATCGCTCCTCCCCGTGAAAAAGCTTGATGTTTAAAAATACAGTTGAGTCTTGCAAACTTACATTACAACTAAAAAGATTATATACTAGTAACACTAAGTGTGTTCGTGTGTGTGTGTGTGTGTGTGTGTGTGTGTGTGTGTGCGTGTGTGTGTGTGTGTGATATTATGATAAAAGTATGGTTGTATTATTTATAAAACTAATGGAGTACCTAACTAACTACGGATTTGCTAGCTGAGCTATCTTTCTAGTTTTCACAACTAGCAGTTGCAGATATCCGCCTGCCTTGTAATGGTGAATTTAAGAAACACTCATAGCATACTAAACATTTTGTAGTCTCGTGTCACCCACGCGCCAAAGTAGTGTATAACTTAGTTAATTTTGAACCTTCTGTGTATTACAATTGAAATGTATCGTGTCGTATATTAAAATAGTTGTTAAATCTTGACGTTCATGGGTGCATTTTAATGTGCCTAAATTGAAGAATAAAGAACTTTGACTTTGATCGCAGCGTGTCTCACAAATATGTCCTCTCTGCAAACGGAATCTGGTTTCGGGATAGTATATTAACATTTGGTAACGCAGGTCCGGCGGCCGGAGAAGTACGGCTGGGAGCCGCGGCGGCTGCTGAGCCAGCTCGTCGACATCTACCTACATTTGGACTCGCCGCCATTCCTGGCCGCGCTCGCCGCCGACGAGGTACCCTGACTCTCTCGTTTAACCCTTTGAATGCCAATAGTACATTACATAACTAGGGTGGTAATACTTTATTACCTCCCGTGTTGTGTATATCATTTTATGTCTACACTTGGCCAGAAAGCGGCTTTTTCCGTACGCGTAGTGTGCGGAAAAAGTCACTTTATGGCCAGGTGTGGCATAAATAGTACATTACAACACTAGGGTGATAAAACAAAGAAAGGCCGAGATCGCAGATGTTTGCGGCCCGAGCTGCAAGCGAGG
This sequence comes from Eudemis profundana, assembly GCA_947034925.1. NCBI lineage: Eukaryota > Metazoa > Arthropoda > Insecta > Lepidoptera > Tortricidae > Eudemis > Eudemis profundana. The sequence continues at coordinate 6,529,503 of OX344795.1, forward strand.
GACGTAATTATGCGATCGAGGACTTTCTTTATTATCTCCCGTGTTGTGTGTACATCATTTTATGTCTACACTTGGCCAGAAAGCGGCTTTTTCCGTACGCGTAGCGACTATAAATTTAACAACTTAAAATTTCATTGTAATTTTTAATAATAATGTGTGATGTTAGTTATTTTGGTAGGTAGCGTTTGTATTTGAATTTTCCTCATAGTCGGTGTGAAAAGCAGTATGTGTCACAAGGTAGCAAAATTATTTTCGCCACGGGCGTTAACACATGAATCCCTCACTACACTCTATTGTACAATCCTTCGCTCCGTTTAGGATTCAATATACGCCCTCGCCGTAAATACATCATTTTGCTCCCTTGTGACACAATCTACTATTAAACGTGTCGTGTGCTGTGTGCCTATCACGCCAACAACACCTTAAGGTGTCTCAGACCGCGGAGCGATATGGACCTACATGCACCAGTATAAAATTCAATTTCGGTTTTTAGTGTTAGAACATGGCGTATGATTTGCAACTTTTATCTTTTGAAGAAGCGTCAAATAGTTAATACACTAACATATTATGCGAAAATGACAATTAGTTACACATACATAACCTGCCATCATAAAGAAGACTAATGATCTGGTTCAAATCATCAGCCTATCAGGAGTCCATTGAAATCATCGTTCTTTGCGGGAGGCCTGTGCCTGTGAGCAGTGACATGTTTCAGCTGACGATTATGTCAAGTTCTATACATCTATGGACTTCATAGTATCCACATGATGAATGAGGGCTAACTATCTTTAACTCACCAAAATGTCGCTTTGGTAAACGGGACAGTCTATTTTGTCCATGAGTCGATTTCATTTTCAATGTTCCATCATAAAAATATTGTATTTATTGAAGAATTATCTATGAGCAGTCTGTTTTTTAGTAGCGCCACTCTGACGGGGAAAAATCTGGTCATTAATTGTAAAAGATGGCAGAATAATAAATGTGATTGTTTATTCTTAGCGATCGTTCCGTAAAGAGCTGTTTGAGGAAGCGGCGGTGCGGCTCGGCAAGTACAACATCAAGTCGCGCACCGAGATCGAGCGCTTCATCGCGCTCGCTGACAACGCCTACCAAATCGTAGGTAAGCAAACAGTAAACACAAATTACTAAGTCTATTTTTGTCAAACAACTGGAAGAAAACTCAGAGGAAATCCTATCACGAAGATACGATCGGACTGATGACCCCTAGGAAGCCCGACAACCTAAAAGAGCCCAGCCTGAAATATGTTCAGCAATAGAGATTCTTAAAACAACTAGGTGAACTGGGGTCGTAATGTATGGATTGCTATGACCAGCCGATTAAAATGCTTTTATTGCAAGTCATATAACTCAATAAACATGGAGGATGTGAGCTAAATTGCCGGATATGAAATTAACATCATGAACTTCTGTTCACGTATTTATTGTTATAATTTATTTTTCTAGTGTCGAATCAGCAGAAGAGTGACGAATTCGCGGACGCGCCCGAAGAGTTCAGAGATCCCCTCATGGACACCCTCATGACTGACCCCGTATTGCTACCCTCTGGAAAGGTAAAATCAAACCAATGATCACAAATTTTAACGAGAAATAAGCTCATAAACACATTTATAAATTCTCGATTGTAACTTATGATATTAAATTAAGTATAATAAATAAGCAACATGGCTTAGTTCTTCTACCTTGTTTCATATCGCACTTCCCTTACTGTTTCTATGTGCAGGTAATGGACCGATCAGTGATCCTGCGTCATCTTCTGAACAGCTCCACGGATCCGTTCAACCGACAAACGCTCACCGAAGACCAGCTGCGTCCAGGTACTTTATAAATGCCTGCTATTTGGCCCAAAATACTTGCAGCAGACGTAATATTCTAGCCTGTTTTCTTTCAATTGCGGCTATGACCAATTTTCAACAAGGTTCACATACTTACTAATTGTATTTTATTTGTTACAGCGACGGATCTTAAAGAGAGAATCATCCAATGGCAGCGCGAAAAGAAAGGATCGACGTCGCAAGATCCTTAAGCCAATACGAAGTCTGATGTATATATCTACCCTATTGCATATATAGACTATTGACTGGGTATTTCCAGTTTGAGGGACTATTGTCCGTAGCATGAATGTGAGATTATTCTAAGTATGGTGTATCCTGTGTCATGCCGTTCCGGCTAAACTGCCATCGTTTAGTTAGACGACAAGCTGTTCAAACATCCCATTGCAAATAAGTAACCGTTCGCGTGTAGCTTTGTATCATCACATATTAAAGGCCTAAAGTTTCAGATATCTAGTTCGTTACTATTATACCTACATATATTTGTGGAATTTCGACTCGAGCACCTTCTAGAAGGTGCCTGTTTATTCTGACCCCAAATAGTATTTCGAGTAACGTAAGGCCTTGAGTTGTAGCAATATGAATGGTAGGCGAAGTGTTTCGTATATTTTATAGAGGAGCCCTCACGCAAATTGCGGCTATTAACAACAAATCGAAATCAATTGGAATCCTTCATTAGTGTAACTAATGATTTACTTTAAAATGTATGGAATGTTCAAGACTTATTTTGTGCAAAATTTTATTGCTATTTGCATATAGTGATATTATGTTTAGTCTTTGTTAGCATGAATTTATATCTCAAATATGACAATGGTGTAATTTTGTTCCTTTATCCCGTAGTTATCATTATCATCATCGAAATGGTTTTCATTTAAGAATGTTATAGTACTTTGACATTTAACCTTGATCTGCATAATAATAGACAATACATGATGATCAGACTAGTAAAAATTATTCCTCACTGCCACTAAATTAATTTAGAATGTAATTCTGGTAAAAAACACTCCTAAGTGAAATCCATTTTATAAATATATGGTCTCACCTGTATTATAATTTGATTTGTATTTATCTTTATATTATTGTAAAGATTCTATGATAAAGGTCTCTTATGTTGATATATCAATAAAAAAATAATAAATGTGCTTTGGTTTTCCTTCTTAGCTGAGTATTTAACTTTAAGCTTCAATAGGGGCAACAAAATAGTTTTTATGCCACACTTGGTTATAAAGTGGCTTTTTCCGCACGCTGCGCGTACGGATAAAGCCGCCTTCTGGCAAAGTGTCGACATAAAATTATGTACACAACACGGGAGGTAATAAAGAAAGCCCTCGATCGCATATTTACGTCCCTCGCTTGCAGCTCGGGCCGCAAACTTCTGCGATCTCGGCCTTTCTTTGTATTACCACCCTAGTTGTGTAATGTATTATAAGACCTTCATATAATAGTGAAATAAACTTACAAAATAAAAAACCGGTCAAGTGCGAGTCGGACTCGCGCGCCGAGGGTTCCGTACAAACTCGTAAGTAGATACGTGAATAGTTCAAGAAAAACTATATGGCGGTTAGCTTAGTAGGAGTAAATAAGTATACTGTACGATTTTTGAAAATTTCTTAGGAAAACCGTTTTATTTTTCCTGTAATATTTAGGATGATATTAATAATTGGTAATTATAGCAGATTTTTCTGTTCAGTAACTTCGAAGATAATAGGGGGGGAATGGTATTTGTTTGAACGTTTTTGGTCATAAATCAAAAATTAAGAAAAAAAATAAAAATGGCTTTGGAATCTACAAATTAAGCCCTTTCATTTGATATAATAACTCTACTTTTGTTTTTCCACATCCCATTTTCGGACCCCTTTAAAAAAAAGTAAAAAAGGTATAAGATTTTTTTTCTATGCAATAAGCTTGAGTAAGCGATTTTTAACACTATTCCAAATTTCAAGTCGATAGCATCAATAGATCCTGAGATATCTTGCTGTGACAGACGGACATACAGAGTCGCACCATAAGGGTTCCTTTTTTACCATTTTGGTACGGAACCCTAAAAATAACTGTAAATAATTATTAACTATACTATAATAGGTTCCTCCTATTTGAATTAAAAGTACATTTGTATTCAAACTATATATTTAACTAATAATTATGCTATTTAAATCTTAAACTATATAAATAAATTAGTTATTGTCAATTTATGCATCCATAGGCATTTTGCTTATTAAACATTTAAAGGCATCATTTACAAACTGACTGCAGATGCCTGATATGATTTGGCATAAAATCTCTTTGAGCAGATTAATATCTATTAAATTGGTAAGACGCACATACACTCATAAATATGATGAGGTAGTTTATTATTCCTAGCATTTGAATTTAAAGATATGTTTTGTTCCAATAGTCTCAGGTCGTGACTTTCCATTAATTTAACTTGAACATTTACAGACATCAATGAACTGAAATGTTTGAAATCTCACAGCTGCCATGTGGTTTCCTTTGCTTTAGTTCAAACAATTGTTTATCGTCTGCCATCACAACCCACCACAATATGGTTTACTTACAAAATAACACTACAACCAGATCTACAAAGCTTATATTTTAAGCTGACTGAAGAATGTACGGTCTACACATAAACACAATATGATTCATAATCAAATACTGGTCATTGACACTATTTGTTATATACTTACAGCTATACAAATTCAGCCTATCCAAAATCTTAGCAATTTGTTAATGCAACTTGATTCTAAATGCCTTTGCAAAAAACAGACAATGTAGGTCAACTTTTCAGGATATACATAATGTTCTGAAATAACAAGAGTACTACAGATACACCTGTTTTTCACAAGGACTTATAATAAGTAGTAAAGGCAGTCAATGCACATAAGAGTGCCAATATCATAAGCTCAGTAAGTACAAGATTCAATTTGAATAAAGAAATTTTAACATACATTATCGATGCAACAAGAAAGGTAATCTATAAGCAAACAAACATGAAATCATATAAAGCATACCAAAGTAGAAATTTAGCCTAGCCGTCTGTCGAGGCACATATCTCATGGTATCTGGATTACGGAACATCCTCTCTATTTTAAATGCCCTGGGCAGAGTAAGCATGGGCAGCAAGAACCACAGAGAGCACCGCACTGAGGCCACTACAAACATTATATATGGAATAAATAGCAGGAATGCATAGAGTAAATATGACGCAGTCTTTCCAATGAGTATTGCCAAAGTAACAATTTCTGCTTTATTATCCGTTTCTAAATCTCTTGTGTTATTGCTGTGCAGGATAGCCTCAGTATTGAGAGCAAGAGGGATTGCATAGTAAATAATAGGCCAATCCACTCTTCCTGTCTGTGCCAAAAAAGCAAACACTACAGACACAGGCCCGAATATGACTAGAACTAAAATATCACCTAGTGCAATATACTTCAAACCTATTCCTCCAGTGTATAGAAAGGAGGATGATAAGCCACCAAAGTAGACTAAAGCTAAATGCTCCATGCGTGCTGGAGACACCATAACAAGGGGAACAAAACAGGCACAGCCAGCCAGGTACAATATGGCACCCAGAGAGACAACCTCATCGATGCTCAAGATGTGGTCGACGAGCGTGCGGTCATCAGATTTGCGATTGTCGATTCCCTTGACAAAGTCGAAGTAGGTATTGACGACGTTGCCAGCGCCATGAACTGGCAACACAGTGCATAGCGTGAGCAGCAGCGCGGGCCAGCTGAAGGCTTGCTCGCCGGGCAGACGCCACGCCAGCGCTGCTCCCAGCAGCGTCGGCAACAGGCTGGCGCTCAGCGACCAGGGCCGCAGCGCCACAAGATACGTGTGCACTTTCATCAGCGGGTTACGCTCCGCAACCCGCGCCTCCACCGGCTGCTCCAAAAGATTACCCTCCGCTGTTGGGATGTCCATGTCCTCAACTTTCTTGTCACTCTCCATTGTAATGTTCGAGTTATTCACTGTGGCATGAAATTAACGCAACCTCTGCCTGACCCGGCCATACATTGTTTATACAACTACGAACTCTGGAGAGGTAGTAGTGCGAATTAGGTACATGCTAATTGCTAATGCAAATTAATACAAGAATTTTCGTTACCGTATCCGTTTCAAATAGTACACGACTTGACAGGTGACACTGATGACAGTAATCTGATCTGGTCTGTTTTTTATTGCCGAAGACAAATATGACAGCTACAAATGTCAAACGTAAAAATAATGTGGCCAGCTTTTAAGAAACAGTGCTGTCCTTTGTTTCGGTTCGTGGTGTAATTATTAATAACCGATATAATAAAAATTACTATTTACGTTAAAACATATATTTTTAGGTACTTAACGAAAACTAATTACATATAATATCTACATTGTATTCAACCTTTAACCTGCTATTGGATAATTAGTGCCTACGTATGTGATTCTGTTGCTTGAAATGATAATATTTTCAGGCGTATTTTCAGCTTTGTAAAGGTGTGTTTAGACCAAACGACCAAAGAACCAGAGTAGAGCATTCATTCTTGATTTTTTAGTGTAAACAAAAGTTCGTTCTCAGCGTTTACACCACACGAATATCAGCGAGCAAGAATGCAACCCAAGAACTAGGATAGGATTCGAGAGCATATGCTCTAGAGATGTTTAGATTAGGCGAACGAGTGCCTGTTGCTCATTCGTCGGGTGTCTGTGGACTATGTGCACTATGTCTGACTCTGAGACTTATACTGTAATTGCAAGTCTTTTATTTATCATCGTGACTCAATTGTGTTTTTATAATTTACAAAAGTCAGATCCCACAGACACCTGGCATTTTGGTAAGCTTCTATCATTAGAAGACATTTTTCTTGAGACCAATCTATAATTACAACGATAGGTCAAGTCCCTCGAGCACTAGAACGCTTTGAAGAGACCGCTCCCCGAAGCGAGCAGGTCCGAACACGAGCGAACGCGCTCGGCGACTGTTCGTACGCTCGTCCGTCGTTTACATCAAGCGAGCGAGCATTCCACGAGCATTCTTAGAATCTTCGCAAAATAAGGAAGAACAACGAAAGAATGCTCTGTCTCTGTTTACACGCAACGAATTTGGTAGAGTGGGGGTAGAATGAAATGAGCATTCGCTCGTTTGGTCTAAACCCACCTTAAGGTAAGTAATGAATTTCGAATCAAATAAAATAACCTTTAAATAAATATGGTGTATTTACATATATTCTAAATATCTCCAAGAGGGTGGCATTCTTACCTAAAGTATTGTATAGTTTTGGAACTTCGCGGATTTTGCACTCATTGTGTTACAGACACTTTAATATCAATGAACATAAGTACCTACCTAAATTTTTGTCGATAAGTACCGGTTGTATGACATCACTATTTATGAGTTGTAAAAAACAGGCAACACATGAAACGTCATTTTTGTCCTCGGAAATAAAAAACAGACATGTATTGTGACGGACTTGACAGTGACATTCTATTACTTCTTAAGGTAACGTTCAGAAACAAATAAAGCGATATTTGCGTAATATTCTCAATCAACGCCGAGTTCAAAATTAACCCGTCAATCTTTTCACTTTATTTAAATATACACGTGTTTTTATTTCAGTTTTATAATGGTTAAACTTAAATGAGAATGATGTGCTAAACTTTTCAGCAGTTTCAGCACACTGTATAAGCATTTAGTTTAGTGTTGCCAACTTCACAGTCTTAGAGCAAATGTTAGCACATTATGAAGCAATTTAGAACCAACGTTTTTTGGAGCTTTTATGGATGATTCTGGTATGGACTGCATATTAACAATATAGAAATTAATACTGTTTTCTAATCACTAATTGTTATGTTATAAAACAATGAAAACGTATTCAATCTCATATATACAATCGTAACCACGAATGCTGTAAAAGGTTACGAGACATCGAGATACAAAAATTAAATAATATATTATTATTACGAATTTAATTGTTTTATTACGATTAATGTAAAAAGAAGTCATCGATTAAAATGAGTTTGAACCTTCGTAGATCTTTGGAAGACTGCTAAATGCTCGTCTCGAAGGACTTATTATAATGGAGGCGTTCCTTGGGGGAGGCCTATGTTAGTCTTGTAGACGATTTTATTTGGCTAACGAGGATGATTGTGCCAATAAGCCAGTGTGATTTTTAATCTAATATCCAGCGGAAACTATGACTATTACAACTGTTAGCCGCATTTCCGAACGCGGTCTAAGTTGTAGAGGGCGCTGCCAACCCAGCGCACGGTGAAGCCTGCTAGCGTCGGTTCGCGCCGGAATGGCGTCTCGAGAGGATAATCAATTACTGGATCGATTGTGTTTTAATATAAATATATGGTTTCCAAGTAACTAGTGCTTTTACTGTTAATAAATCAGAAGTGAGATTTCGTTGTATTCATGCCTACAAAGTATTTCGGCTTATAAATCAATTCTTGTACGAAATAGTAACATCTTGACAAAACAGATGAAAGACGCTTTGCGTTGTTAAACTCTCTTCGTTATTTGATAAAAGCACTACGTACTGGCGTATAACAATTAAATAACCGTGTGTTATGTGGTGAACGTAATATTTGATAGTCTGAAATCGGTAAGATTCGTGATATTAATGTCACAAAGTTGTGATAGGCTGAACACGCCGTAAGTAATCATTTGTATGAAAATCGTCGGTGTCTTACACCTGAAACGAACTGGTAATGTATTATTTCCGTCTTATAATAATCCCTAGAATGTGGGTTTGTGACATTGCTACGATGTTCTGACAATATAAGAGATAATGTACTTTTGCATAAATTGGTGAGTCATGGGAATTTGTCCTTTAAGTAAACCGCATAAGGTCCACTTTAATAATTCTCTGATATTTCTAAGTCAGTAAAACTAATCTTGTGGTGTATGCATTTGAAATATGTTTTGATATCATACAATTCTATATTGAGATTGACTAATATTTATATGGGTTTTACATGTTGCATGAAAGAAATGTATAAGTAAACTAAACATGGTGTTGTGTGGTTTTGTATTTAAGTCCCACAGGAGACAACAGCAAAGAAGATGAATGTTTTATCCTAGTCTCTTGTGCAGAATGTTGGTGTTGATGACAAATGTGTAGTCCGCAGAAGGAATATTTTCATAATATGAGGTTTGCAGATGAGAACAGGTATGATTAAAAGTTACCTTTAATAATGGTTATCAAGTATATAGATCTGCAATATTAAAGATCAACTGCTAACATTTTAGTGTTGAAATCAGCATAAAAGTTAAAATGGCCTGATCCGTTATGAAATATGTCACAATTAATAAACATTAAATAACAATTGTTTATGAGTGCTCATATGGGTTAGTGTTTAGAAATAAATGAAATTCAATGGTACAGGTTTTACCTCTAAGAATATTACTTCAATTGAGAAATAGAGAATGAAGACCACTCTTGGTCCATTGTATTGTACCAAGACAATATAATACCTACTGTGTCTTTAGTAATGTTTTGCAGAGAACCAAGATTCCAGGTTTTATGCTATAATAATTATGGTGAACTGCAATGAACAAGAATATGGAGCACTACTATCAATAAAATAAAGAGTATCATGGTTCATTCTCGAGATGATGATCATCAGCATCAGGAAGATGGCGGTGTTCAACTTGTTCAACGGTTATTGATAAATGAAGGAATGATAATAGATGTTTAATGTATCTGGCGCTGATAAGTGATAATGGTATAATAAAGGACCATCATAAAATTGGTAAGATTGAACGGACATGTCCAACTTTATGGGAAAGACTGGTGAGTTTATTTGACCAAGTACTAAGTTAATCCTAGTAAACCTACCTTTAGTGGTGGAATTGCACAAATTCAACAAATTCTTAGCACATTGTGACTGTATGTGTGTGTGTCATGTTAACATGTGTGTGTGTGTGAGCATTTTGATTTCTCATTAATTTGGGAAATTATTAATTGGGCATCCCCAACATAGTATTCCTTTGCTGAGTAGATCAATTCTGTGCATTTCTGTAATTGCAATATTGCATTAGGTAATTTCATTGTAGTATGTGACTATTAGTCATGTCTGCAGGCTTATGGATACCCATATTTTGGTAAAATGGTATTCAACTGTTTGGTGAAATAGTATTAAATGCTGTGACATTTAACTGTACTGTGGCAGTCAGTACTGTGTGAATGATGCAATAATGTGATACTTATGTTCTCAGATGAAGTGAAATGATTCCAGTCTGCTATAGTTACAATATGGTGTCAGCACAGGTCGCAGTTCTGGCCTGTATGACAGTGGTGGACATATATGCTGCTGTTTAATATACATTGGAGTATTAGTGAGCTTATCAATTTGATGGAAATGGAATGATTAACAAGTTGAAAGAAGCTGGTTTATTGTCAAAAAAAAAAAAGAAACATGTTTTCATGCGATTGGTGAGTTAGTTCATGACAATTTATACATTTCTGCTAACAATTATGACAGCAATTTATAAGTTATGTTCTTGGACATACTGGATTACCAATATGGTATGGTGACAATGATAAAATAAAATGCCTATTTCATGGTTCTCTATTATTTGGTGACCACAATATTGGGTAAAGCAGGTAGACATGTCAATCAATAATATAGATTCAGTATTATGGCATTTAAACTAACTGGTTTTGACTGCATTGATTGGAGTAAATTGCATATATCACGTATACGTAATATGTAATGTGTATGTGTGTAATGTGTGTATGTGTGTGTTATGTGTAAGGTTGCAGTAAATAGTCTATTATTAATAAATAGATGTTCTGACACTGCAGTCAATTGTAATGATGAGAAACTATTACTTTCATCTATTTCACACTTGGGAAACATCTGCAATGTGTAGAAAGCGCTTCATTGCAGTGCCTCATTTCTCGTCCTGCAGTTGTAAACTGTGTGATGGTTATCAATCACTGATAAATGTTTTATTTAGTAGATGAATATCTAATGAACGAAAAAAAGAAAGTATAGTAAATAATAACAGTAAGCCAAGTTCTATCTGGTTTAAAACCAGTGATCAGCATGTTCATTGTTGAGCTTTATGTGTTCTCAAACTACTTGTTACATCTTTGGGCAATGGTTCACAATACAGGTTATAAGAATATTGAAATGGAAAAGGTTTGGTCATGTTGGGTTCAATCATGTCATGTTGTAACTTACTTAATTGGCTGGATTGAACTGATATTTTCTGAGCGTGAATTGCGTTTGTAAACTGTGAACAGTTTTAGTTATTGAATGGTTACCATACTGAATTACGCACTATGGCATAGTTGTATGTTAGTTAAAGTACACTTTAGTATTTTAGTTCAGAAGCTATAATATTCTGGTACAAAATGGATTAAATTATTACTGCTGATTATGTGTCCTGCTCGGTAAATCATTCTTGTTGTTTACATATTGAGTATGATTTATGTATGTGCAACGAGTGTCGTCGATGCTGGACCAACGCCGCTGGTCTCGTAGATGAGTTGAGAACTTGAGACTACTGGTTCAACGGACGCAGTCATAGTGAGTAGACACTAGTGTGTAAATGTTGACATGATACACAAACGGAGAGCTATGTGAAACGAACTAAGTGTGTATAAGTTGAATGAGTACGTGAAGTAAAATCATATTATTAATAGCGAATTTCGTGGGTTAAACGCGTGTGAAAAACTATCCAAATACCGATAAAGGGTGCGTGATGCTCATCGCTCTTGATAACGACCACAGCACACGACATTTTTATGAGTACAGCGCAAAGGCAATGTCGCAAATGTAATGTTGGCAGTATCTAATGTGGTTTTGTTTGTGGCGAAGCCGCTGTGTTAATGATGTTGTAGTTACAGACGAGGGAGATGCTTGCTACATGTGCAGTTGGTGTCGCGATGCAGTCGATGATGATGTGCCCCGCACGTCTTGATGATTACAAAGCTCCACTCCGTGCGCGCGCGGGTTATGCGACATAATGTGTGGGAATTGGATTCGGTTGCACTCAATGCGCATGGCAAGTACTTAAATATGATTAAGGTAATAGTAATGGTCACGACGACTGCGTACCACGCATGTCGGTGATGTTAACTGGTCACGACGACTGCGTACCACGCATGTCGGTGATGTTAAATGGTCACGACGACGGCGTACCACGCTTGTCGGTGATGTTAAATGGTCACGACGACGGCGTACCACGCATGTCGGTGATGTTAAATGGTCACGACGACTGCGTACCACGCTTGTCGGTGATGTTAAATGGTCACGACGACGGCGTACCACGCTTGTCGGTGATGTTAAATGGTCACGACGACGGCGTACCACGCTTGTCGGTGATGTTAAATGGTCACGACGACGGCGTACCACGCTTGTCGGTGATGTTAAATGGTCACGACGACGACGCGTACCGCGCCAGTCGGTGATGTTCAATGGTCACGACGACGACGCGTACCGCGCCAGTCGGTGATGTTCAATGGTCACGACGACGACGCGTACCGCGCCAGTCGGTGATGTTCAATGGTCACGACGACGACGCGTACCGCGCCAGTCGGTGATGTTCAATGGTCACGACGACGACGCGTACCGCGCCAGTCGGTGATGTTCAATGGTCACGACGACGACGCGTACCGCGCCAGTCGGTGATGTTCAATGGTCACGACGACGACGCGTACCGCGCCTGTCGGTGATGTTAAATGGTCACGACGACGACGCGTACCGCGCCAGTCGGTGATGTTCAATGGTCACGACGACGACGCGTACCGCGCCTGTCGGTGATGTTAAATGGTCACGACGACGACGCGTACCGCGCCAGTCGGTGATGTTCAATGGTCACGACGACGACGCGTACCGCGCCAGTCGGTGATGTTAAATGGTCACGATCAACGTCGCTGCTGCAAATGTCGGTGATGCTACACGGTCACCCATGAAGGAGAGGCTGGAGTCACGCGCGGTGGCGCTTACGCTAGTCAGTGGCGTCAAAGCGACATTAATCTCACCTCACCTTAAGAAGGGACATCAGACTAAGGGTAAAGAAGACAACAAATGTAAGGTAACACGACGAGAATTACTACTAGAATGTAAAGTCCAAATGAATGTATGGTCGAGTAAATATGCAATATCGCTTATCCTTTGAACATCAAATGAAATACAAGTTGTAGCACAGACTGTATAAGTACTGTTACAGTAAGTTTCTAAATGGACCAAATCCTATGAGATTGTAGCAAGGTTAGCATTATAATATCATCATTCGTCCGCTGTCGGACACAGGTCTCCCCCAAAGACTTCCACAACGAGCGGTCGGGCTTTCTTTACTCTATCAATGGTGACCTTCACCAAGAGCAATAAATAAATTCTGATTGAATGATGGGGTTAGATTGCCTTTGGCGTATAATCTAATGGTGGAAGAGTTGAATCAAAAACTGCTACACTAGAAGGAAACGATGATGACGCATTGGCCACGTATCTTCAGGCCATGTCAAAAAGTATGTCGTCAACGACTTCACATCTAAAGGCAAAATGTTGCCTAATGTTGTGAGGAATCTTAAGCTTTACTGTCTGTTACAGAGATTAATATGCAGTATTTAACTTTCGTTGCATGGGCTGCATTGGAGGGTCGCTATCGTGTGACGCTCATGGATGGATGGCGCATTGGCCGAGCCTTGCTGAATCGAGCAGGCGCGCCATCCCCTAAGCTGACGATGCCTGTAAAAATCGTGCTGCTGAAAACCCACAATGAAATCAACTGTGAGTTCGTTCCATGTCTTCTTTTAGGAAAGCCATGATTCAAACCTGTTTGGTACCAGTAATCGGATAAAGATTAATGATAATTTACTTTTGGGTTGTTTACTCATGAAATCATAATTCATCAAATATAAGGATAAGTCACACCAATTAATAAGGTCTCTATTAGATCCGCGTCACAACAGTGATCTTTTCTGGTTGTTGACTGCATTATGGAATATCGGTCTCGTTGGTGACCAATCGTGATTAAAGTCAAAGAATCGTTATTGATAATACACATTTGATTTATTTTTAACGAATTGTTACAAGTAGAGTATTTTAGTAAATTATAGAATTTAAATAGATTTAAGTATTACATGCCAAGGCATTATAGTACACGTCATCAGTATTGTATCTTAATAATATTACATATTGAAAGGAATAAGTGGAACCTGGATTATGCATAGCTTGCTTACAGGTTATACCTAAAGATGTGTCTGGTCCACAGAGACGTAGACCAAGGTGAAGCATACCGCAGCCGTCTGAAGCATGAAGACGACCTTCGAGGACGAAGGTTTTGTCAGGATGGCCGATCTGTTAGCCGCATTTCCGAACGCGGTCTAAGTTGTAGAGGGCGCTGCCAACCCAGCGCACGGTGAAGCCTGCTAGCGTCGGTTCGCGCCGGAATGGCGTCTCGAGAGGATAATCAATTACTGGATCGATTGTGTTTTAATATAAATATATGGTTTCCAAGTAACTAGTGCTTTTACTGTTAATACAACGTATTTTTAAAACTCGAAAAGCAAGTCAATAATAGAATAATACTAACATCACGTTTCTTTTCCTTTCCGACTGTGAAAAACGAGTTCCCATAACTGCGTGACCTCCAATCCAATACAAATTCACTTGTCACCTTGTTACACACTTTAACAAATTAATATACACCTACGAAATAATTAATGTTACGTTCTTGGTAACTTTTAGGCTTGTGAATAGAATTCCTTTTGTGGGTAACAAAAAGTCAAGTCATAACTGAGCGATTCTCCGAGCGTTTTGACCGCGCGGTTTGACAATCATTATTGTCCGAGGATTATTTACTATTACCTACGAAAGGACAAATCGTGACAATTTTGATAAAACTAGACTTAACCTCGGGGCTGTTTTTCGGTTTCATAAAAAGTTAAATGTGGTGCTCCCTGGCAACCCCACTGTCCGTTTTTTGATTTATTAAGGCATAAAGTTGATGTACCCAATATGTACTGAATTTGTACTTACTTAAAAAAATATGTACCTCAATAGATTACGAGTACAACGAACTGAATTTGGGGTTGCTGGAGAGCATCTCCCCAGCAACCCCATTTCGTTTCGGCAACCCCACTGTCCGTTTTGTGATTTATTAAGGCATAAAGTTGATGTACCCAATATGTACTGAATTTGTACTTACTTAAAAAAATATGTACCTCAATAGATTACGAGTACAACGAACTGAATTTGGGGTTGCTGGAGAGCATCTCCCCAGCAACCCCATTTTTTGTTTTCAGTATTTCACGTGATTTTTCAGCAAATAATAGGCCAGAAAAAAATGTACTCTCACACGCCGTTTTTCGTTTTTCGAAATTCACCTCTCAAGGGGGTTAAATAGGGGTTGAAAGTTTGTATGAGGAGAATATATTTTTCAAAGTAAGAGATCTAAAACTAGTGCCGACTATTAGTGCAGAATTTGTACCCCCGTACCCCGTTTACTGTTTTTCAAAATTCACCTCCTAAGGGGGTTAAATAGGGGTTGAAAGTTTGTATGAGGAGAATATAATTTTGAAAGTAAGAGATTTGAGACTAGTGTCGACTATTAGTGCAGAATTTGTACCCCCGTACCCCGTTTACTGTTTTTCAAAATTCACCTCCTAAGGGGGTTAAATAGGGGTTGAAAGTTTGTATGAGGAGAATAAATTTTTCAAAGTTAGAGATCTACTTATTTTTAAATGTAGCCGAACAAATATTGTCCAGTTTAAGGAATACTAGGTACCGTACATTTTAATTATTCGCTCCTATTGTATGTAAATACCAGTGACGTGGCTTCAAAGATGGCCTTAGGTAAACCGGAGTAAATTAGGCTTAATTTTTTTAACATCGGTAGAACGAGGTGTTTAATATCCTAATATTAGGCAAGCCGGTTGGAATCGAGTTTTATGGACGCCACGCCACTGGTAAATACAAAAAGGGGTGTGGGAGTACAAATTTAGCACTAATAGTCGACACTAGTCTCAAATCTCTTACTTTCAAAAATATATTCTCCTTATACAAACTTTCAACCCCTATTTAACCCCCTTAGGAGGTGAATTTTGAAAAACAGTAAACGGGGAACGGAGGTACAAATTCTGCACTAATAGTCGACACTAGTCTCAAATCTCTTACTTTCAAAATTATATTCTCCTCATACAAACTTTCAACCCCTATTTAACCCCCTTAGGAGGTGAATTTTGAAAAACAGTAAACGGGGTACGGGGGTACAAATTCTGCACTAATAGTCGGCACTAGTTTTAGATCTCTTACTTTGAAAAATATATTCTCCTCATACAAACTTTCAACCCCTATTTAACCCCCTTGAGAGGTGAATTTCGAAAAACGAAAAACGGCGTGTGAGAGTACATTTTTTTCTGGCCTATTATTTGCTGAAAAATCACGTGAAATACTGAAAACAAAAAATGGGGTTGCTGGGGAGATGCTCTCCAGCAACCCCAAATTCAGTTCGTTGTACTCGTAATCTATTGAGGTACATATTTTTTTAAGTAAGTACAAATTCAGTACATATTGGGTACATCAACTTTATGCCTTAATAAATCACAAAACGGACAGTGGGGTTGCCGAAACGAAATGGGGTTGCTGGGGAGATGCTCTCCAGCAACCCCAAATTCAGTTCGTTGTACTCGTAATCTATTGAGGTACATATTTTTTTAAGTAAGTACAAATTCAGTACATATTGGGTACATCAACTTTATGCCTTAATAAATCAAAAAACGGACAGTGGGGTTGCCAGGGAGCACCACATAAAGTTAACTCTAGGCATCGTTGTTTTGAACAATATTTACTGAAACAATAATGACGAAAATAAAACGCTGTAAAAACGCTGAATATTGGCCCAACTTTGGTTCAGTTTAATAGGCATAGGTACTTATACTTACAATGAATATTTAAATAACAGTCGATAAGTATAACATAGCATTATCTTGGAATATGCATACGTATGTACAATTCGCTAAATATATCATTAGTGCAAACATGATATGGCGTGAAGGCTATAAAATATGTAGAAATATTTATTGCCCCAGCTGCTGGTGCAATAAAGTGTATAGACAAAGAGTTCGGTAATCAGTCTTGGCTCATCTGTAGTAACGTAGGTGTCCGTCAAGATAGCGTACACCGTAAAGATATTCAGAATCTGATGCAGCCAATAAATAGTACCCAAATAGTACCGACGAAATACCTAGGTGAAAAAAATAGTACCCTTAAACTTTTCGAAATATAAGGCCTGTTCACGGTGTACGCTACCGGCGTCAAGCTGGCGTACACCGTTTGTATCTCTGGAACGGCTTTGTTTTTGGAAACGCTTTATATCTCAAAAAATAGTACCCAAATAGTACCCTAGGGCCCTAAAATTTTATTTCTCTAGCTATCGTAGAAGCCGAGATATAGTGAGCTCTTTCTATAAGGAATTCCCGGGTACGCCAGCTTGACGGTGTGAAATTTTGTACACCGTTAAGTTATGGAATATTTCGGCTTCTACGATAGCTAGAGAAATAAAATTTTAGGGCCCTAGGGTACTATTTGGGTACTATTTTTTGAGATATAAAGCGTTTCCAAAAACAAAGCCGTTCCAGAGATACAAACGGTGTACGCCAGCTTGACGCCCGGTAGCGTACACCGTGAACAGGCCTTATATTTCGAAAAGTTTAAGGGTACTATTTTTTTCACCTAGGTATTTCGTCGGTACTATTTGGGTACTATTTATTGGCTGCATCAGATTCTGAATATCTTTACGGTGTACGCTATCTTGACGGACACGTAACGTAGGTAGGTTTTTACACGTGAACAATATCATAGACAATGTTCGCATGTATGCAAGGTGTTCAACCACCTATTGAAAACCTCAGATACCCCGACTGATTATTATTATTCTGAATTAAGTAGTCTACAGTATTTGTTTTTAAATCCGTGTATTATTGCCAAAGATATAGTATGTTGCACCCGTAACTTTTGGTAGTAGTCGTAGACTGGGCAAAGATAAAAAGAGGAAATTAAAAAAAAAATATTAAAATATAGTGTAATCGATTCTACTCCTGATTTGATTCTGATTAAACAGTTTTCAGATTTTCAGTTGGTCGTGTAACACGTTGTATATGTAAAACACATGG
Source organism: Eudemis profundana (assembly GCA_947034925.1). Lineage (NCBI taxonomy): Eukaryota > Metazoa > Arthropoda > Insecta > Lepidoptera > Tortricidae > Eudemis > Eudemis profundana. Next base: position 6,547,462 of record OX344795.1, read on the forward strand.
AGTATTGCAAAAACAAATAAACAAACCAGGGCTCGAATACCGGCATTTGCTCCATACAAAAATACAGGTATTTTTTCCTTTTTTTCAGTCATTACTTAACTACATTAGCCCTACATAAAAAGCATAAAATAATTCAAAATATTTAGCAATTTTGAGGTTTTTGCAAAATACCGGTTCCGAACCCTGAAACAAACTCAACAAAATTATTGATATGTACAATGCAGTACTTATTTATTCCTGTAAGGAGTTTACCAAATGAGCAAACCTAGGTTTACTTATTAGTCAGATCTACAATTTTAAGATAGACATTTGGACACCCCTTAACTGATTCCTTGGCTTGGTGCCCTCTTAAACTGGGCACCTGGAGCAAATGACCGCGCATTTCTTTCCTTTCGATCTGAACCTGAATATAATATAGTTACATACATATAATATAATACATGGAATGGAAGTCATACGTTTATCACTTTTTAGGGTTAACTCGGAAATTACAGGGCGGTGTTAGACATCGGTAAAAATATATTCTCAAAAGTGATTAAGTAGATAAATGAAGGACGGATCAATGTGTAGAGTTTTGGTCACGGAGACTTGAAACTAAAATTCATTTTACTATCGCTCAAGCCTCAAAGCATCTCACTATAAAATGATGAACCGCGGAATGATTTTCTCGCATATAAATTTATATCCACCTCACATAATATTTGTTCCACTCGTCAAATCTTTGATTAAATTTATTTTTATAGTACTTAATTAGAAGCACTTCGTCACTTTTTTCTTTCACTCGGTATGGGTCAAGGAATATAATACTCAAGAGTAACGGTATGGGTACTCTACCTGTACCATTTTCTCTAAAACATTAATACCAAACGTCTCCATATCATACAATTTCTGTGATTAAAGATATTTATTGAGTGGAATACCATCCTACATAAGTGCCTTATCACACTGGTGATTTGCGAGCGAATTGCGAGCGTGTTTTCATACAGATTTCGATCGCAGCGAATTCGCCGCGAGCTCGCCGCGGCAAGTCTTGTATGAAAACACGCTCGCAAATCGCCGCAGTAATAGGCACAAAATGGCTCAATATCATTATGTTATGATGATACATTCAACAATTACATGTATCGTGCATTCAACATATATCACCATCAAACTTAACAGGTAGTTGAAATGTGTGTAAATATGAAATTAATTATGGTCTACGTTCTAGCAGCATGCACCTACCGGTAACTCATAACAACATCACTTGATCTAATTACCTACCCATGACCACAAACCGCAGCACTCTAAGTGGTTACTACCTAAATCACATTGGGTTTTTACGTACGATATAGTAATAGGGTGATATTAAATTAATAATTCGTTTATTTCCCTACAACAGCTACCGCCGCGCCTTTTGCGGCGTCTCCCCCTGATGTGAACTCCAAGGGCAGGCTGTAGTAGTGCTCCACGGCTCGCTGCAAGACTACATTCCGCGACAATCCCGACCCGTTCCCAACTATTCTTTTAATATTCGCGTTGCGCAATATTTCTTTAGGCATCATAGAGTGCAGGTTCTGAATCAAACTGTCACACAGCGACCGAAATACCGAAGCTAGTTGAATGTTGGACAGGTCAATGTCGGCTACCGAGAATTTGGTCGTCGGCGCGTGTCTTTCGCCGAACAAATGAGGGATTATTTTTATTTCCGATGTCGGCGGAGCGGCCGAACTGATTGTAATCAACTTCTCCCAAACCTTCGATTGGGGTATAGGAAAACCGAATTCCAACATCCATTGCTGGAGCATTTTTACAAATGTTGCGAGTACGTTGCCCCCATTTAACGAGGCAGCTACGGCCAAATATGTGTCACCGAAGTAGGGTAAGTGCTCAACGGTGCTGCAGCCTAGGTCAGCAGTTGTATTAGCGATGATCGCGAGCTGAGCAGAAGTTGAAATATTCAAGACGGCATCCTGATTGGTTTCAAGAGTCGCTAATATCGAACACTGCAGGTCTCCCAGTGCAGCGCTGACCGGTGTACCTTCGGGAATACCGTTCCACGAAGAATTCAATTTACCGACGAATTCTCCACCTTTAACAACATTTGGTAAGAGGTTGACTGGAAAGCCTATGGATTTTAATATATCAAGGTTCCATTCGTTCTTCACAGTATTGAAGTAGCCCCAGCTTGCAGCATTTTGGTTGGACATGACGGGTACATCCAAATCACAAAGCATTGCCACTACGAAGTCCTCAACTGTGCCTGAACAGTTAAAATGGCCCAGTTTTTCGGGTTTGTGTTTGAGCATCCACAGAAGCGTGGCGCATCCGTAACCCGAATAGCACTTGAGATGGGAATCTGGCTTGGGCAGGGCGTCCAAAAACTCCGGCTTACATCTCGTGTCCTGCCATGTGTATAACGCTGACATGTTCTCCCGTACGGCTTCGAATCTAATCACGTTGCCATCTTTTTCAACTTTTTCCCAAGCTCTGAAATGAAACAAAAACCCATTTATTCTCAAAGCTTCCTTTTATTATGGTAATTTGAGATAGTGTACCACGATTTACGGGTGTAGTGTAGTTTACCATAAGAGAATAGATACGTGCGAAATGCTCTACCCTATCCTTCCATCCGGTTAGCCGAACCCGACGTTTCCTTCAGGGCTCGGATATCGGTATTTTATCCATACAAAAATACCGGTATTTTTTCGGTCTTTAGTTCATTATTTAATTTTTAATCGAACAATCTAATAATATTTACGAAGTCATTACTTAAATACATTATGGAGCCCTACATAAAAAGCGTACAATAATTTAAAATATTGGGTTATTTTGGCTTTTTTGTAAAATACCGGTATCCAAGCCCTGGTTTCCTCAAGATATCATCGGTAGCATACGTTAGTTTATTTCTTTCTACGTGACATTTTGAAATTGAATATCAGCGGTTTACTAATTTAGGACCACCCATCTCACACGTAGAGGTTGTGTACAGGGGAAATATACAATTAATTAGTATTCAAGAATTAATTGTCCAGGTACATCGACAGCGAACATGGAATGCATGTTAACGAGGCTAGTGGTAAAACTCTATACTTAACTATTCTAGTTGATGATAGCTAAATACATTATTTTCATATACCCTGTAGGTATAGGATAGGATAGGTTAGGATAGAAGTCACTAAAAGTAACCTTCGATAAGTCATTATTTATTAGTAAGTTCCCGGTTGCGTTAAGTTTGCACCTGGTTTTCTTGGTATCACTTACAAATTTGTGCAAACTTAACGCAATCGGGAACTGATGATGACCGATGAAAACCCCCGGTTGATTGGACTTAAATCATTGCAAATAAGCTCTAGAATAACCCATTTCAAGGAATAGGTCGAATTACCAGCCACCCTGTATTACGTATACTACTGTCGTCTTCCTCAATTAACATAACAGTGACAGGTAGCAATAATTCATTATACCTATTGCTGTGACTAATCACTTTCCAAATGTATTTTTAGTAGTTAATTTTTAAACGTGATCTAGCGGTATTATTTTCAGTAATGTGTTATAATACATTACACAACTAGGGTGATAATACAAAGAAAGGCCGAGATCGCAGTAGCTTGCGGCCCGAGCCGAAAGCGAGGGACGTAAATGTGCGATCGAGGGCTTTCTTTATTACCTCCCGTGTTGTGTACATCGTTTTATGTCTACACTTGGCCAGAAAGCTGTTTTTTTCGTACTCGCAGCGTGCGGAAAAACCCACTTTATGGCCAGGTGTGGCATAAAAAAATTATGTTGTAAACATACTTGTTTTCCGAGTTTTTCCACAACACCACTCCATGCATCTGGCCACAAACGCCGATTTTCTTAACATGCCTCAGTACATCTCTCGGCAGACGGGACACGCAGTAGTGCACAGCTGAAACTATTTTTGGTACATCCTGCTTGTTCCCCTCGATGCCTTGATCACTGGGAATGTTAGCTGCAGTATCCTTATTTTGTTTAGCAATTATCTGTTTCGTATCGGGATCGTAAACACACACTTTAACTGAAGTGGTCCCTATGTCCATTCCCAAGATATAATTTTTGTCAGCCATTGTCGTACGTTACAATAAAAAATAGTACGGGTTTTCACTACACTTGTTTACGTCGCGATGTAAAGATCAAACGAAGCTGTGACAGACGACAAGCAGATTTGATTGCTTTAGCTAGATTGCGGCATTCGTCGGGCCGGTCGCCGCGAGCGGCGCGGTGGGAGGTGGGCGTCGCGCGCCGCCGCGTCGGCGGCTGTCGGACCAACGCCACCGGTGTACTTGCTTATTTCATTCAGCTAGATAGCGGTTACGAGTTACGTAAAGTCGACGTTTATCACGAGTGGCAGTTTGTTTATCTTACACTTCAGCGATTAACTGACTTACCGCCAATAAACAATAATCATGTCATGTGAAAAACAATTACAGCTGATAATGATAAAGTAGTTGCTATTTCTGATATTAGAATGGATTCTGAAAACCACTATTGATCTTTCTAGGTTACCAAGTGCTCTTTAATTAAACTAGGACGTGATACATATTTTTGTAGTTTGCTTTCATAGTTTGTCTGGAATAAAGGACTCATCAAGTCAGATATCTAAACATTGAACGCAGACATGCGAATATTATCCTGATGAGGGACTCTTTCTCTTACAAAGATTGCACAAGTACTTTATTCATAATTTATTGTGACGTTTTTGTATGAAACGGAAATCAAAACACAAAGAATGATTAAATTGCTCTTGGTCATGAACTTAATTTCTCGACCGCATAATTCGCAACATACTATGTAGGTAGTATTATTACTATTTGTAATTAGTTCACAAATAAAGTCTACATTCGTACAATCAGGTCAGATAACACTGGTCAGAGGGCTGAGCAACATACATCTATCTACATATCAGCCACGGACGGCCACTGCTGGGCATAGGTCTCTCCCATAGATCGCCAACAGAGTGCAGTCCTACGTAGCAGACCGCATCCGCCGACTCCGCGCTATTCTCATGTCATAAGGTCGTCTGTCCACCGAGTCTGGGGCCTTGTGGACTTCCCGATATATTTATTTTCTTGTATAATTAATTCCGGTCGTCTTTTTTTCCAATCACTTAATTTTCCTAGAAAGACTGATAGTGACGGGAAAAGTCGAAGGCAAAAGACCCAGAGGTCGAAGCCCGAAGAGATGGTCCGACACCGACCAGATCTCCGAACAGCTGGAGCTACCCATCAGCGCCGCCCTCCAGCAGGCGGCTGACCGGATCAGTTGGAGACAGACCGCTGATCGCCTGAAAAGGAGTCACGATCCCCAGTAATGGGTGAACGATTAAGAAGAGGGATTCCATTCGAATTATTTCCTATGCTTACATTTTACTTTTCGCAAAAAATCTCATTCGCTTTCTTTCACAGCTTCAGGGGATCATAGACCTGAGTATATGGTTTAAATTTCAACTCGATACCTCCATAGTAGTGCGCCTGTGTTGGTTGGCCCGGAGAGCCGTCGGAGATACAAGTTCGAATCCTGCCCGAGGCTTATAATTTCTCTCTTCTAATAAAATATTTAGAATTCGTTGGCAGACGTTAATGCTATGATAAATTTTCATATAACTCTAAAAACTCCATGAAAATTGAAAACTCAATTTGATGTATATGAAACTTAGTACTTTAAGGCTACATTTTGCACTTACGCATAGAATTTAGCACTTTTCAAGAAACAAATACGGTTCAACTCCAACTTTAAGCCTTTTATTATTAGTAGCTCCGTGAGCTGCAGACCTCGTGAGTCTGTGAAACCCTGTGGTTTTGAAAAATGTCCACAAACTGAATCTACAAAAAAATCTATATAATATTCGAACCTGATCACAAAATTTCAAGAGAATTGGTTGAGTAATAGGTTGCATTACTCATACTCATCTCAGACAGAAATCATATTTGTCCAAGCTGAAACTGGGACCCTTTGTGCTCGCTCGGTCATTAAAATAAAATGTCAGTAAACAATTGTATCGGTGAAAATTACAGTCTTCCTGTTAGTTATTAGTACAGTCTTCCTCATTGCTTTCGGCTTTCCTAATTAGGACCCAATCTTAGGCGCGTAAGTAAGGCTGGATGTTCAATAAATATGTAGAGTCTGTGCGGAAAGAGAACAGGCGTGGCGAAAAACGGAACTAACGTAACCAGTATGGCCACAGAATAGAAAATACGGCACATACGGTAAAAAAGCATTACAGCGCCCTCCAAAATTAATCCTATTCTCTTTCCGCACAGACTCTAATTTGTTGACATATTTTATGTTTCTTATGCCACACACACCGGGCCATAAAGTGGCTTTTTCCGCACGCTGCGCGTGTAGACATCAATAAAATGATGTACACAACACCGAAGGCAATAAAGAAAGCCCTCGATCGCATATTTACGTCCCTCGCTTGCAGCTCGGGCCGTAAACATCTGCGATCTCGGGCTTTCTTTGTATTACCACCCTAGTTGTGTAATGTACTATTTTCTATTTTATTTTATAACACAATTTTTATCTATTTTATAAACTAACATATTATAATGTTAGCACCAAGTGAATTTTGAAATTAGGCAACACTCCTGACCACTCGCTTCTTTGACATTGACAATGAATGACATCCCGTCCCGTTTTTATTTTATGGCTTTTTTTGAGATGCGTCAGATGCAGTGTTGCCAATTTAGGAGTTTCAGTGCTAAATTTAGCATAATTTGGACTGGTTTAGCAGTTTTTTTTACATTTAGCAGTTGGCATAATTTTTGGCATAATTTTGTTAATAATAGAAATGTTACCTGTTAGTGACAAACACACAGATAAATGGTAAATTTAGAAACATACAAGTTGGTGATGTGATGACATAAGTTTGTAAAATGACCTTCGATTGCATGGTTGACGATAATATAACTATCAAGTTTATTATTTATCTTTTGGTGTGCAATGAAGTTGTATTGTAAGTCGTAATAAAAGCGTAAATTTTTTGCCACTTTCATTTTTAACATATTTTACTATGATTGTTTGTATGCTGTAGTAAAAAAGTTAATTTGGTTTAATATAAAAAAAAAAACAGTTTAACACATTGACATTCTTAATTTACTTATCTTTAGCAATTTTTTTCCTGAAAATTTTGCATGGACCACAAAAAGAATTATTGTAAAGCTGTAATAATCACAATACATTATTTTTTTATTTAGCACATTTTTTAACAGAATTTATCAAGTTTTAGCATAATTTTAGCAGATTTTCAACAAAATTTTAGCATTGAATGAAATTCAGAGTTGGCAACACTGGTCAGATGCGTGGCGTGCGTAGTGCTACGCGCCAAAGAGAATATAATCACTACGTCTACGCGCTACCCTACACGGGGCTTAGGATTTGTCCTGAGATTTCAGGATTTTTGGCTTACGATAGGATTGCGGCCAAAATTTCAAAATCTGAGGAATTTTTATTTTTCTGCACAAAAAACCTTGGTTAGGTCAGGGTCAGGGCCCTGCCTTCATCCATTATGAGACATTTTGCTTTTAAGGCGTCTGTGATGGTATGGGATTCGTGACAAAATGTAAGGTTTTTTATTATCGGGCTCTTTCTCAGAACTTTTAAATTTTTCACCTGGTAGCCCACGACCGCGACACTTGACATTTGCTTTGCAGCAGGGCTGCCAACTTAGGGCATTTTATACCCAAAATGAATAAAATATCTGGGACGTCAGAGTTACGAACAAAATATATAATAGTTGGTACATAATAATATTTAATGTATGTATAGGTTTCGCTGTAGGTATACATAGACGATATCCAATGTATGCTCCAAAGAGCCAATGTATGGTGTAAGTTTTTTCAATTTCATAAAGCTAATAAGAGCATAATTTATTTCGGGAGCGGTTCGCCTAGACCCTAGAGCTTAGACATTATAGGAGCTTAGAGTAAATTCGGATCATTTGAGTCTTAGGGGTAAAAGAAATTTGAAGTTGGCAACCCTACATTGCGGCAGTAAATAATGTTATGTTGTGCTTATAACCTACAAAAATCATAAAACTGTTAAAGAAATCCTAAAATGGGGAAAAAGAGTAAAAAAACTAACAAGACGCAAGACGGCCATCCTCAACTAATCAACGTAGAGAATCCCGAGTTAAGAAACGGTATAGTATTAGACAGACCCAAAAAACAAATATTTCACCAGAATCCAGAAAAAAAAAACATCTTCAACTTACTGTTTATTATAATTTCAGGGGCAGAGTCGAAAAAGGAAAAACGAAAACGAAACATTGATAGTGTTATATCAGAGGAAACGAAGAGTGAGGAGGTAATTAAAAGTAATACCCTAGCTGATACCAATGTAAAGAAAAAGAAGAAAAAGAAAAATTGTCCGGATTTGAATGAGCCAGAAGTAGATCCTCTAAGTAATAAGCTTGATAATGATATAACTGATGTCCATTTAAATACCACTAAGAAAAAAAAGAAGAAAGATAGATTATCTGGCAAAGAAAGCCAGGAGCAATCAGTAGAAGCATGTGTTCCAGTTGAGGATCACAATGATGTCAAGAAAAATACAAAAGAAATACCTAAAATTGAAGAAGGAAAACAGGGGAAGAAAAAAACACGAAATAAAGCAAAAACGGGAGCCCCCATGCTAAATGGTGAGGAAGCACAAGTGACAGAGGAAGATATCAATAGGTTTTGTGATGAGTTGGATGAAGAAGATAATAAGCAATATGAAGAATGGGTGAAATTGCTAGATGCCAGATTAAGCAAAAAGTTACCACAAAAAAAGTAGAAACCTATTCAAGCTCTCCAGCCCAGATTTTGTGATATCATGCAAATACTGTGACATACTGTCAGGGTTGGAGAGGCAGTACAGTCACTGGCAGTGATACATAATGAAAAGGGTTATGCTTAAAATGTCAAACCAGACCTAATTGCTATGGGGATAGACAGAGATATTTTTGCGTGCTCCATTTCATCATAAATTATTGCTGGTAACTGTACAAACAGCTGGCAGGAAATATATCTATCATAGAGTTCCTCCAAAAGATCTACATAAATCTAAGGTCTAAGGGCCACTTGCACATTCTAAGATAAAGCCGCTAACCCTAGGTTAATTAATTAACTCTTGTCAGATTCATACAACTATCAGATTTATATGGCTAACCCCGGGTTAGTGGTTAACCCGAGAACGTGCAAGTGGGCCTAAGACTCACATACAGCGTTAGAACATATCTGCTGCTAACTGAATGTGGCATTATAACAAGATTCATACTCACACATAATTTTGACTAAGTATGTTGTTCATTTAGGCTAAGTCTTGTGAAATACATTATGTATATTTTCAGATAATTGATCTATTATTTATTACTATTTGGAGATATGTGGATTTAAAAAGTAATAAATCTTCTAAGCTATTATACCTATTTTATTATTCAGATTCGTTATTGCCAATGGATGCCACTTAGTGGTAATTAAAAGTAATGTGTCACTAAGAGATACTTACTACATATGTTGTAGCATAGCTATCACTTTTATATACCACTTAACATAATGGGCTCAAATTTTAACCGGCATAAGGAGTTTTAAAGTAATGCTTAAGATTAATTGGTACTATAAACTAGGGTGGTAATATAAAGAAAGGCCGAGACCGCAGAAGTTTGCGGCTCGAGCTGTAAGCGAGGGACGTAAATATGCGATCGAGGGCTTATATGAGGGTACGCTGCGCGTACGGAAGAAGCCGCTTTCTGCCCAAGTGTAGACATAAAATGATGTACACAACACGGGAGGTAATAAAGAAAGCCCTCGATCGCATATTTACGTCCCTCGCTTACAGCTCGGGCCGCAAACTTCTGCGATCTCGGCGTTTCTTTGTATTATCACCCTAGTTGTGTAATATACTATGAAATAACAAACAAATGTAATTGCTTAAATGGATCTTTACGACACTTAGGAATTGGGAGGAACATGTTGACTTTAGAAATGTAACCCCGGCAGTACACACTCCTCGAGACCTGGTGAAACACGCACTATACCTTTGACTTACTCGCGTCAAGAGAATAAATAGTTCGACATTGTGAGTCTTACTGGTTACGCCAAATGAACCGGAAAAATTAACGTTTGCAAGAATTTACACTACCGGAAGAAGTTCTCTTCTTCTTCTTCAATACTAGGGCTTGCAAATATTCGACTTTTTCAAATATTCGAATATTCGAATATGATTTTGTAGATATTCGAATAATCGGCAGGCGGTTCATCCCCATTTCCTTGAATCATTACAATCAACAACGCGCCGGTTCTCTAGAACCTTTCTAGCGCGTACAATAAGGATCTGGAATGAACTTCCTGCTAAGATTTTCCCACTGCGCTACAATATGGGATTTTTTAAAAAGGGTGTCATCAAATTTCTTCGAGACCGGCAACGCATTGGCAATGCATCTAGTGTTGCAAATGTCTATAGGCGGCGGTGACCGCTTTCCATCAGGTGGGCCGTCTGCCTGTTTGCCAGTCTATAGCAATAAAAAAAAAAAAAAAAAAATTTCGAATATTATTCGAATACTACCAAAAACTATTAAAAAATCATTTTTCTTAGTATTTTTTGTAAAAAACATGTTAGAAGAGATATTTTTGACGCTGCGATTACCTTAAGACTAATCAAACTCCATTAGTCTTACTCAAAACCTATAAACCGACTAGGTGGAAGAGGAAATTGGTTTGTTTGCAATATTTGCAAAGCAAGGAAGGAATGAAGAAGTCAGCTTTGGTGCACCCGATCCCTAAAAAAGGCGACCGCTCAAACCCAACCAACTACAGGCCGACAGCCATCCAATATGTTCTCGGAGATAGTGGAGTCCATTATCAACTGCCAGCTCCTTCGGTACCTAGAGGACCACCAGCTGCTTAGTGACCACTAATACGGTTCCCGTAAAAGTCGCTCAGGTGGTGATCTTCTGGTCTACCTAACACATCGTTGGGCACAAGCCATCGATACTAAGGGTGAAGCATTGGCCGTTAGTTTGGACATGGCGACGGCTTTTGATCGGGTTTGGCACAAAGCACTTCTATCGAAGCTTCCATCTTATGGGCTTTCCGAGAAATTATGCGAATGGGTCAGTAGCTTTCTAGCAGACTGATGCATAAAGGTCGTAGTTGACGGTGAGTGCTCTGAATCCATGTCTGTGAATGGTGTTGTCCCGCAAGGCTGTGTGCTATCACCTACGTTGTTCCTTCTGCATATCAACGACATGCTGCAAATCAGTGGCATTCACTGTTATGCAGATGATAGCACGGATGATGCTTCCTACACTGGCTGCGCCAATATTAGGCGCAGGTCCGTCCACATATGGAATACTGTTCTCACCTGTAGGCTGAGGCTCCCCAGTACCAGCTTCTCCCTCTAGACCGCATTCAACGGAGAGCGACTCGTATCGTCAGCTGCCAAGATATTTCAGATCGGCTCGACTCCTTGGCACTGCGTAGAGATGTCGCCTCGCTCTGCATCTTCTATCGTCTGTATAACGGGGAAAGCTCCAAGGAATTGTTCGGATTGATCCCTGCCGCATCTTTCCGCCATCGTCCTACGCGACAATATTTCCATCCTCACCACTTAGATGGTTGGCAGTCTACAACTGTGCGTTTTGCTAGAAACCTCCTGCCTCACACAACTGAACTGTGGAATAAATTGTCGCCTGCAGTGTTTCCGGATCGATTCGACCTTCAAACCCTCAAGAAAAGAGCGTACTCTCACCTGAAAGGCCGGCAACGCACTTGTGACTCTTCTGGTGTTGCAGGTGTCTATGGGCGAGGGTGACTGCTTATTTCGTAAAAAAAATCCTTTGTGGGAGTTATGTGGGACTCACTCCCTCAGAAGGAGGAGACATACCCACTAAAACCACCTGGACCCGAGTTACCTGAGAATAGCAATCTGTCTACGAGTTGGAGTCAAATATTTGCATGTACCCCACAGATGCTCTGTGGCATGGACGTTAATCAGTTGGGGCAACACGGCCTTTCATGCAAAAGAAGCGCTGGCCACATGGAAGCTCCGTAGAGCCCTGGTGCACATGCTGGTGCAAGGTGTCCACGAGCTCTGATGGGTAGTTAATTGGCTGCATTCCGCATTCAGGCAACCTCTTAACAGACCGGTTCATCGGATAACCAGTCCCAAATCATAAAACTGTCCCGTCGCTGCTTTTTGTAGTTTAACTAAATTGGTAAGTTCCTCGTAAAGCCCGTTTCCTAAATTTAGGATATTTTGCTGAAGTCATTTTCGAGGTTAATGAGATGAAAATAGAACTCTAATTTTATAAATGCTCCCCTGCTCATCACCCCCTCATGGGCCTTACGAGGATATTAGTTTAAGAAATTTTAATTAACTGGTCCACGTCCAGAGCTGGCGCATAGTTCTCCCAAAAAATTCTCCTTGCGATTAAGAAAGTTAATGACGCCAGTATAAAGAAGACCATGCCACAGGCTGCACCTCAGCCTAGAGAGGATATTCTATTTTTTAATTTAATCATTGATTTTTATAGCGTAAAAAGTTACGCTGCGCTATTTTAGGTATATTTAGTTTGAAAAAATGTAACTGATTACTTTATACTTTTTTATTATGTCCTTTGTTAGCATTTTAATTTAAATTCAATTTAATTTAAATAAGTAGTAAAATTATTCGAATATTCGAATACCTTACCAGGTATTATTCGAATAGCAAAATTAGCCGAATATTCGGATAATTCGAATATTCGAATTGCAAGCCCTACAATACTAAATGAAAAGTGAACGCAGCTATGTAACCTAGCAACATTGAATATGTCAGTTTGACGTTATTGAATGACAACATGACAAGTGACATATAACTGCACGTGTTGGCGAGTTGCGTAGAGTGAATCTAAAACAATATAGATTTTACAGTGATACAGTTGTCTTTATTCTCAATATGACCCGGTTTGCTCGAGCAAAGGGCTCCAAGGCCTCCAATGAACGAGCTCCAGAAGATAGTACACCTTGGGAAGTAATGAAAGAACAACTTATGCAGTCCAAAAAGGAGAAGGAGGAAGCAGGCAAAAGACAGGAGGTTTATATGACTTTATATTAAACGGAGGTGCGGATGTCACCCGACCTGATTTAGTACCAATTTGAAACAAATAATTCTTTATGCTTATGCATAAATGGACTTGTTCCATGGTTCAGGTGCATTTATGCGAGCAGGTACACTATTTGCTTACTTTTTGTCCTCTTTTTCTAATGCCGGGTTGGGATGCCAACAATTTATCTCCTTTTATATTGTTCCTTAAACAATGTTTAGGAGCTCTATCCTAAAACATCCTTTAAGCCATGAAAATACATACAAATTTTTATTTTCAGGCTGAAAACCAGCGTATCACCAACTATGAAAACTTTTTGAAAGAACAGAAAGTAGCAAAGCGGAAAGCTACTTGGTGTGATTTTCCAGAAGAAAAAGCTAAGAAGAGGCTATTACCTCTTAAACAGCCTGTAGATAACAAACAGCAAGCAGAACCAAATAATAGTGGAGTAAATGAGCCTAAGGAAGTGGAAGCTCCTTCACATGAAGAAAAGGGCAAAAATAAGAAGAAGAAAAAGAAAAATAAAATGGTAGAAGAGACAGCACCCGAGACTAAAGCATCACTAACTGAGGCTACACTCTCTGAAATTGGAACAACTCAAACTGAAAAAAAGCAGAAGAAGAAAAACAAAAAGAAAAATAAAGCTAATAGCATTGAAAATGTTCCTCAAATGGAGAGCATACAAGAATCTAATCCTTCTGTTCAGAAACAGAAGAAAAATAACAAAAAGAAACAAAGTTTTAATGGCATTGAGAGTATTCCGCAAATGAAGAGTTCACAAGAATCTAATTCTGCTGAGCATAAACCTTCTCCAAATAAGAGCAATCCAAAACCTAACCAAGGATTTGACAATAACATTAAAAAGAAGAAGATTAATGGTAAACCTGTCAGAAGGAAAGAAATAAATGATAAGAGTTTTCAACTGATAATTAACACTAAAGAAGTTGAATTGGTCAGGTTTGATGGCTTCCCCATCATGAAGAAAGATGCTGAGAGACTCACGGAATTGAGGAAAAGCATGATACAGAAAGGGATTCCAAAAAGTGAGGTGCAGCGGACCATGAAATTAGAAAGACGAAGAGCAGAGAAGGCTCTGGCAAGGATGAAGAGAGATGTATGTTACAATTGCAGGAAGGGTGGACACAACCTCTCTGACTGTCCTGAACTAAAATCTAAGATACCAGGAGTGGATGCGGCAGAAGGCATTTGTTTCAAATGTGGTTCAACAGAGCACAGGCAGTTTGAGTGCAAGGTCCAAAGGGATAATGAGTTCAGATTTGCTACTTGCTTCATTTGTAGAGAGCAGGTGGGTTATTGTATAATCAGTTTAGCACTGCTTTTTTTAATTAGAAGAAGATACATTTGAGATTGGCTGTCAATTGATTTTGGCCAAGTGTTACAACTTTAAATGATAATGCTCATTTAGGAAGCACTAAAAATAATCAATCAATTCAATCTTATTATTATCTCAGTGGTTCCTAACCTTTATTGCCACATCACCCACAAGCCCCCTCTAGATTTGTATCATTACCCCTCCAAAAAATAGGTATACTTGTCGTATATGAAAGTACTCAAAGAAAAATGACTTAATATGAGTACTACCCCTGAGAAAAGGGGTAGTTACCCCCAGGTTCGGAACCACTGATCTATTTATTTTGTTCTATAAGACTATGTGGATGAAAATGTAGCTTACCTGGTGCTGCTATACTGGTGAGCTACCAGCCTATTCACTCTTGTCTTGAAGAGTCCTAAGTTATGTTTATCAGGAAAAAACAGATGATTTTGTTCTTAGGCTTTTACTACAAAATATTTGGCCATATTTACTAAACTAGGTTTTATTTATTCCAGGGTCACTTAGCCAGGCAATGTCCAGATAATCCTAAAGGCTTATATCCAAATGGTGGCTCCTGCAAGCTATGTGGAGATGTCACACACTTGAGGAAGGATTGTCCTACAGTAAGTTCACATTTAGTCTCTTTGGATATTATAATCATTTGGTATCCCATTGTTACTCATGAAGAATGTTAGTGTATTGGTTGTTTAAACCTCCAGATTTTTTTCTTTTCTCTTCCAGACAACAAATTCAAATTCAAAGTTTTTATTTCAGACAACATGATCCAAATTTGTTAGTAAACTTAGGTATCTAAAGTTGTAATATCTTATTACTAATAATGATTTTGTCCTCTCTCTGAGTGTCCCCATCAGAGGACAATCGACCTTATTGCTGATCATATATAGGATGCCGTTGCTGCTTTTCTGCACCCTATCCAAAAGTGAGGCAGTTTTCTTGCGCCATACAGCATCGAAGCCTTCCGTGTGCGCCTCGTCAAACATTGACGATGCACTGCAGAACTTCGGTAGCCACATAACATGTGTCACTTAAAATTTGATGAAGACACTAAGGGTTCATCCATATATTATGTCACACGCAGAGGGGGGAGGAGGGTCTAGCCAAATGTGACAGCCTATATTAAAAAGATGGAATATGTTAGAAAAAAGTGTGACATGGGGGGAGCGTGGTCTAAAACTCTGAAAAATCGTGTGACGTAATTTGTGGATGACCCCTAAAGACTAAATTTATTTAGGGTCTAATTTGCATTAGAATGAGCCTATCCAAAAAAATGTTTATTAGAAAAAACCCGACCGCGGTGCACTTTAAAAGTGCATAAAATCCGCCATTTTGTTTATTTTAACGAACTCGACACTCGCGCCATCAAGACGAATCCAATAATGTATCATTTATCGAAATTGGTTGTGCCGTTGAGTAGTTACGAGCGGACATAGGAACGGACATACATACATACATACAGGTCAAACACATTACCCTCCTTTAGGCTTCGCCGCAGTCGGGTAAAACAAATTAGCGTTACTACAAGCTTCTGTTTCACTTCTTTCATCTGTCTGCTTATCTTTCTGGTTCCAATTTTCACCTGTTGGTTATTTCCAATAGCCAAATTGGCCTGAAAATTTACATTTTTAATTTAGCACCTATTTGTGAATATCAGTATTTTATTTTTCTTTACAGACCCAAGGTCAGAGAGAAGATACTTCTCTGAAACTGGGCACTCTGGAGAGTGCAGATAATATTGAAGACATAGGCCAGCAGGGGAAAGCAACAAACACTACAGAAACGGCGAAAAAACAACCCAAGAAGATTAAATTCTAACTACTGTTTGTTAGTGTTGGTAAAGTAAAAAATATGCATAACGTTTACAGAAATTTAATTTATACTCAACATATTTAAATTACAACATTTACGCATCAACACATCTACTTCTATATTTTTAATCCACTGTATACTCGTCTTATATGTTAGAATCCGTGCAGAAATTTTGAATTCTTAATAAAATTTGTATAGCATTCAAAATACTCTTGCAAAATGTTTTCCAAGAGAGCATAAAGTAATTTTTGTCTTTTTAAGCTAACTTACAAGTCTTACAACAGTATGGTATGGTGAAGTGCAGATATAGATATAAATATGTGCTCTCTAATACTCTAACCAATATGTTATGGTATTTCTCTCACTCAATGTCATATGACAAGGGTGTAATAGTTACCGTGGTACTTTGAATTCATTTCAATGTCCTTTAACTACTTCTACTTCTAAGCTTATTAAAATAAGAAAACAGTGCGATTGTTTAACCTTTTGAACGCCACGTTTAACGCAAAAGTTGATGTCATTTCATCGTAGTATCAAACCCGAAATTTATCATTATATATTATTTGTAATTCGATATCACTCAACGCGACCTGAGAGATTAATCCGTCGCTTTTGTTAAATTGGCAGTGCGGGTTCGTCGTTGGCGTGCAACAGGTTAATACAAGTACTTTACTAGAATAAAGGCACAATACTGGCAATACTGTAGAGGTGAAATCCGGAAATGTCACTAGAGCGAATCGAGGCTGGCTTTAAGTTGTTCCATGGATTGCCGCGCGATCTCTCCCGTGATGCCCTCGGGGCTCTGCGGGTCCTCCCTGGCGAGGATGGAGGAGGCCTCCGCGAGGCACTGGATGGGCTCCTGGAGACGCTCCTTCAGTTTTTCCCCGGTGATGAGGCCGGCGCTGAACTCGCTGCGCGCGAGGAACATCAGCG
The DNA here is from genome assembly GCA_947034925.1 of Eudemis profundana. Lineage (NCBI taxonomy): Eukaryota > Metazoa > Arthropoda > Insecta > Lepidoptera > Tortricidae > Eudemis > Eudemis profundana. The sequence goes on from OX344795.1 coordinate 6,564,621, forward strand.
GCGCGTGCAGCTCATACAGCATCATGCCTGCACCATATCATAAGTGGAATATAGTTTGATACATTTTGTCTGCGCGAAATTGACATGAGATATCTCAAAAAAAAGTTCTTTTTGTGAGTTCTCACGTCATCCCGCGCGAATAAAATGTACCTATCATGCTATAAAATAAAACACATTGCAAACAATTGATGCCTAGAAGCAAACAATGACCCACTTTTGGTTTGTATGGAAAACGTTGGTAACATGTACCTATGTTACAATAAAACAGGTCGGTGATCATATTCGCTTCTACCAAAGTATAAAGGCAACCAACCAAGTAGTACGACTTCGGCCGTTTAGGCGCGTGCGACATGTATTTACACAGACGCACGATCGCACGTCTGTGTGAGTGCACTCCATACTGTGGCAGGGGCGCGCAGAGGCAAATGCTTGCCTGTGGTGCGTCCGTATACGGCGCGCACACATGCGCGCCCCCGATGTAGGTACCCTCTTGTGGAAAGAAAAACTACCGAATACCGTGCTTGTACAGTTGATGATGCGCTACACTCACCCCGCATCCTGGTCTCGCCGGGCGCTACTATCTGCAAGGTATCCAGCACGAGGCGGCACAGCTACGCCTTGCGCTCCAGCAGCAAGTCGGGCAGCTCGTCGATGGCGTAGCCCTCCTCGCGGCCGTACAACTGTACCGCGAAGGGAACACGATGTACTGTTGATGGCGTGCTACACTCACCCCGCATCCTGGTCTCGCCGGGCGCTACTATCTGCAAGGTATCCAGCACGAGGCGGCACAGCTCCGCCTTGCGCTCCAGCAGCAAGTCTGGCAGCTCGTCGATGGCGTAGCCCTCCACGCGCCCGTACAGTTGCGCTAGCGCGTGCTTTAGAGACAGCAGGATGCCGTGCCGCGGGTGGAACACAGACTTGTACTGAAAATAACAGACAGCTCCATTGATACCAATCTCCGGTAACCGCGGTGCGATGTGAGACGCAATACAGTCTCCTGTTCCTTATTTTGTTAATCTTGACCTAACCTTCGTCGAATAGGTACCTACCTACGTTACAGCACGTATCTATTAGTACAGTAAATGGATACGTCGTTGAAACGGAGAGTCAACTTCATGACCTTCTTGTTGATATCAAACAGAACTACAAGTCTTTCTTCTATTTTGACGTGTATTACTTCTCCAGGTAAAGTATAAAGACAGAAAAGTAGTCAAACCAAACTTCGGCCGTTTAGGAGCGCCTGACGACATATTCAAAATAGAAACGAAACGAGAAACGATCGAAAGACAGTGCGATCTGTACTGGAGCATTACGCATTCTTAAAACTTTGCTTGTAGTGCGTTCGTTCACGGCGCGCACACAAGTGCGCGATATACCTTTAGTATAGGAAAAAAATACTGCTATTATACTGCGACGTGTCACCTTCTTGAGCGTGGCCTCCCTCGCCTCGACGGCGTGCGCGCCGGGCTCCAGGGCGTCCAGCTGGTCGACCTCGGCCTGCACCACGCCGAGCATCTTCCGCATCGCCGCGCTCGACGTCTTGAAGCCGCAGCTCTTCTCCGTGCACTGCCACGGTGACTCGTTATCTGAACAAGGAATGATGGTCACAATGAAAGCGCTATAATCAGCTCAGTTTTGTGCATTTCGAACTAAGTGGATTATATAGAGGAGAACCATAGAATGTCGCAGGTTGCAAGATTACCATATGGTAACCATATATGGGATGTGGGGTCCATATGGACCAAATGATCCTCTTGTTACATTTTTAGAAGAAATTTATTTCTAGAGAGATGCATACCAGGGCTTCCAATCCGGGATTTTTCCGGGAAAAAATCCCGAGATTGGAAGCCCTAATGTAGGTATATACCCTTGTGATCGAATAGCTCATGCTCAGGTATCTAACAGCAGTAGTGGATTCGGGACTTCGGCTTGGGAGGGGCTGGATCCGTTTAGGGTAAAATTAGGGTAGGGTTAAATTTAAGATTCGCCACGGGATAACGGATAGACGGTCGAGATCCTAGCTTAGCACCTCGAACGTCGGACGCTTACCCAGCGGGTTAGTGCACAGGATGACCCCGTTGTCGCACTTGCTGCACTTGAGCGTGCCGAGGTGCGCGCCGAGCTCGGCGGGGTCGGCGCAGCGCGCGCAGTCGCAAGCGAAGAACTTGGACTGCAGCAGGTGCTCGCGCCGCGCCAGCGTGGGCGACAGCACGTGCGTGTAGCACAGCTGCAGCGGCCCGCCGGCCTTGATGGCCACGGCCGCTCGCACTTGCACCCTGGAAGGAACATATGCGAATGATCTTCCGGCTACGGTAGGGCTCTTCTCGGAAAACTTCTGCTACCTAAGTATAATTATTTCAGGCACCAGTTACGGCATGATCTCTAATAATTATTGGTCTGATTAAATTTGAGTAATTACACATCTGTCACTTTCGTTGAAAGCAGTGCCGAAGCTAGACCCAAATTTGATGTGGGCTGGAGACGTTTCACGAGGCTCGCTGATAGCGCATGAAAACGCCGGCGAAGTTTTTTATCGTTTTTTTGTTGTTGAGCCTTCGAGGCGCGAGGCTCCTTAAACCGCGAGGCCATAAGCGGTGGCCCACGGCGCCTACACCTAACGCCGCCTCTGGTTTGAAGGTATTTTTCATATATGACACCTTGGGTTAGAACTGTTTTTTGTCCTGTCGCAGGTTCAAGGGACGTAGAAGCCTAAGAAAATTGCGATAAACTGATATAGTACTCACTCATAGTCATTTTGTAGAATAGTGTGGACGATGTTGGGCACGCAGCTGTGCGCTGCGAGGGACAGCTTTGGGTACACGGCGCGGATGCTGAAACCGCCGCGAGAGGGAATCTCCACTGCGTTCACCTGTGAATCAAGGAACTAAGCGATGATGATAGCAATAGCAGTAGTGTAACTACCGTTAACTATCAACGTGACGCTTACCTCCCCCCCCCCCCCTCCTCCCTGCCAAGATATAAATCAAAGCTCTACAGCTCGTAACTGTAGCGTCTTCTCTCGTGCCTCCATCTAGCCAAGGCGGATACTGCTAATTATAAGATAAAGATCGTATCTGAATATGTTGTCTGTGGCCTTTATCTACCGTCGCTTTCCGGATTATAGTACCAAACAATTGACTGTTTGAGAGTTTGCCACGCTCCCACAATGACTGTAGGATGCTGTTTTCCTCAATACAGTACGTCTTCTTCAAGATATAAGTACCTACTTCTTTACCTACCTCAAGTATTCCACAGACGCGCTGCACGAGCTCCTTGTCGAAGCGATGGCCCAGTTTGCAGTGGTCGGCGAGGAAGTCGGCGACGTTGACCTGGTCGGCGCCCCACGTAATAGCGCGCGCCTGCCGCGCCGCCGTATGCGTCTCCATTGGCTCCAGCTCGCGCTGCCACTGCTCCGGGTTCTTCTCCTTAGCTAACAGCAATCTGGAGTTTAAGAAAGACTTTCTAAACGGGTGAAGGTTCGGCCAGTGAGGGAAGATAAAAGCCTCTCGGTTGATTATAGGTATAAGTTTCATTTTCTTTACACTTTTCATTCGCAACCATCAGGGGCACTTTATTAATTTTTCTTTATTTTAGATCCAGCCACACCAGAGAACTGCGTGCGTTCCACACTACACTTGGCCAGTATCAGACTGGCAGCAAAAAATCCCATAGTGCGATGGAGAGCGGCGTCAAAGCCGAGCGCCACCTACTGCCTAGGTACTACGTAAGTCGAGCCTTCGTCCTAATTCCGACTAGATGGCTCTCTTAACTGGTATATTACCTGAGTGGCATGATGCAGTCAGACTGCAGCAATATCACTGAAGGAAATGAGAATTATATTATGAGATAAGAAAAGTGAGCTAGGCCTTCCTCCTTTTTTCCATTAAATTAGATGCCTCTCGTTACACTGGTTTATTACCTGAACCTTGAGCGGCGTGATGCAGTCCAGCTCTGGTGTGCTGGTCGTCCAGTCACCGACTGATTGGAGTTAGAAACGCATCCCCTGCATGAAAAGGCGTCAAGGCAAACGCCATTCATTGCCTGGAGGACAGATCAGTCGAGCCTTTCTAATATACCTGAGCGGTGTGATGCAGTCCAGCTGCGGCGCGCTGGCCGTCCAGTCGTCGACGGGCTGGAAGCGCACCCGCGCCTGCGCGAACACGGCGCACTCCGCCGCGTGCGCGGGCGCCGCCTCGCACTCGGCGCCGCAGACCGGCCAGCCGCAGCGCGAGCACAGCGTCTCCTGCACCGGGCAGTAGCACCCCAGGCATAGCGGCGGACTGTCTGAAAAAGTATGTGGATGGTGGATTCATGACGTTACTGCTAAGAGTGCTAGTAGGATTTCTTCAAAGAGGCGCTTGGTTGATCTCAGATATGCTTTATACAGACTGATCGGTAATGATATTCGAGACGAAATGACAACGAGGGGGGAGGGGGGGTGTAAGCATTTGCTACTCTTACTACGTGGCTAATCCTTAAATTATATCGTTAGTTCAATACGTATTATGGCATATTTACCTACTAGGTAAGTAGGTATCTAACTTAACAAATCTTGAATTCCAACTTCAGAAGTGCTAGAACGCATTTATCGCCTACAATGAGGCATTCGTCTCTTTTAGACTTATATAAGTAGGTGGTAGTGGTACAGTCACCGGCAATAATAACTAGGTATATATTATTAATCGGAACGTGCAAAAATATCTGACACTACTCTACTCCTATAGCAATAAGTACTGTCAGATATTTATGCGTTCACCGCTTTGTCATATATTATTGCCGCTGATAGTACATACCTACCGATAGTCTTAGTCATTATTCGCTAATTTGGCATTTAGTATCTAGAACCATTCATTAGCAGCTACAGCTGATATCTAGATGATGCTGTAAGCTAGTTTTTTATAGACAGCCAAGATAAGTAGATTGCTGAAATAAATAAAAAAACCCGGTCAAGTGCGAGTCGGACTCGCGCATCGAGGGTTCCGTACAAACACGTAAGCAGATACGTGAATAGTTCAAGAAAAACTGTATGGCGATTAGTTTAGTAGGAGCAAATAAGTACCTATGTTTTACGATTTTTGCAAATTTTTAAAAAGCCTAGGAAACCTAACCTGCACCGTTTTTTAGAAATTTGCAAAAAACACACACAGGAAAAATACAACGGTTTTCCGTTATATTTTTCCTGTAATATTTAGGATGATAATAATAATTGGTAATGATTACAGATTTTGCTGTTCAGTAACTTCAAAGATAATAGGGAGGGAATGGTATTTTTTTAACGTTTTTCGTCCTAAATCAAAAAGTACATGATCAAGAAAAAAAAAAATATAGTTTTGGAATCTACAAACTAAGCCCTTTCATTTGATACCCCATATGATATGATAGCACAACTTAAAATTCTCGACCTCCCATTCCAGCCCCTTTAAAAAAAAGTAAAAATCTATAACATTTTTTTTAACCTAATAGCCTCGCGTTAGCGACTTTTACAACTATTCCAAATTTCAAATCGATAGCAGCAGTAGTTCCCGAGATATCTGACTGTGACAGACGGACAGACAGAGTCGCACCATAAGGGTTCCTTTTTTAACCCCCGACGCAAAAACGACGGGGTGTTATAAGTTTGACGTGTCTGTGTGTGTAAATGTGTATGTGTCCTTGTGGCATCGTAGCTCCCAAACGGATGATGCGATTTTAATGCGGTTTTTTTTAACCCCCGACGCAAAAACGACGGGGTGTTATAAGTTTGACGTGTCTGTGTGTGTAAATGTGTATGTGTCCTTGTGGCATCGTAGGTCCCAAACGGATGATCCGATTTTAATGCGGTTTTTTTTGTTTGAAAGGTATATCAGTCGAGAGTGTTCTTAGCTATGTTTGGTGGAAATCGGTTCAGGTCTTCAAGGTCATCAGGTCGTTTGTTATTTTTGGTTGGGGGTTTTTAAAATTTTAAATTTAGGTTATTACCATTTTGGTACGGAACCCTAAATACTACTTTAGCAGTTTAGGTCCTTAAGAAAAAGTTAACGTAGGTATACTAACATGAAAAATACCTATTAGGAACTCGTCATAGGTACATATTTGAATTTACCTGGTTTTGGTCCGAAAGCGAAAGGCTTATCCGTGAAAATTAACTCTCCGCTCTCCAGATCTTTATTCGCGATCAAATATCGACCGAATTTATCATTCCGGGCGATATCGAACGAGCACACGTCCTGGGCCATGATAATACCACTAATACTTCACGAGCGTGCCGGCTAAATGCTGGCGATGAGAGATCCAACTGAATCCCTGCCCTGATGGAAAGTACGAGTACATATGTAAGTGAGTACATTATTGGCGGCTATAATAAGCCAGACCATTCGAGATCCGAGAACTCGGCCGCTCGGAACAGCGTTTATTTACGTTTGTTATTTTGATAATGCTTTTGTTTTTGATATGCATAATGCATTTGAAATTCCTCGGCATTTCTCGATCTTCCTACTTCACCGGAATAGACACATTCTTCTCAACAACCTCCCTTTCGGAATAACTATACTACGTATACGTATATCTAAGTAGACTTTTTCTAGACTTAGCGGAATAGGGCATTAGAACAAATCTACTTATTAAATTAGTCATTGGAACTACGTCACTTATGTTGTAGATATAAGAAGATCCCCGGATTTCGTAGCTACGAATTATTTATGGGGGATTCAAGACAACTGTTTATTTTTACATGTCTAGTCCGCTTTCGGGACAAGGGACGTTGGTAAATGAAGAGAAAACAATGACCACCGGTGCTATACTAATTCTGATTGATAGGTTTAGTAACTATAGATAGGAAAGTGGATGTGATAAAAAGAGCCCAATAGATTTAGTGTAACAAAATTTTAAAAATCTATGCACATGTATGTGTCACAAAAATATTACAACCAATATATAATTATTTAATGTTTTTTCTTTGATATGTCTATTTTAGAATATTTATATAGTTTCGTAACCACTGATACCGTGTTAGTATGGAGCTGGCCAAAAGTTTCCGCATTAAAATACGTAAAGAAGCCCTGTATCCGAGAAGTAAGTCCAACTTTAAATTCCTTTACGTACATCTGTTGGGTTGGGTTGTTAGCTAACATATTCAACCCGGAGACGTCCATTGCGGAACGTAGGTCTCCCCCAAAGGCCACAACGAACGGTCGCATGCTTTTTGCCTCCATTGACTTCTGGCTGCCTTAACCAGATCGTCAAACCATGTGGAGGGACGACCCACGCATACTTTGAGAAACCTGTAACAACTTCTCTCTACAGCCCAAAAGCGACTATGCATCTGTAAAATATTTACCTACTTCAAGTGTAAGCTGAAAGGTTATGTTTTTGAGATAACTTAATCTACTGTTGCTGACTTGGTTGGTACCATTCAACCACATTGTAGAGTTTTTTTATAAAAGATTTACTACTTGTTTTCGTCAAGATTATGCATTCGAATATTTTCCAGAAAATTCAGTACTACTACGTATAACGTGAAGTACATTGCCCCGCCCTGACCTGCGGTGCTTGCCAAAACTTCTTTTATCTTTTAACGCACTCTGCTGAAAATAAATGATCGACTGTTCCCGAGTGTGACTGGCGCATTATTTATTTACTCATTTTTCGAGTCCATAAATAACTAAGTACCTATCGCACGCAGAGCATAAATGCATGTAATCCCAATAAATGTAGTAGTTATGGCTCAGGCCCGTATGTTGAACTAAGTACTACTTCTTAGCTCATTATAAAATGATAACGGCTTTATTTCCCCTTCTTTCCCACCGTCCACCTCCCGAGACCACCTAGGTGAACCGTTGAAAAAAAAAATGTACTACCGTTCACCCTCAATTATATCGTATAATTTATATTGGTGACCGTCCACCTCTGAAATTGATTTAATTCATTTTTCCATGTTTATGTATATACATTTAAATAAGAACCACAAGAAACCGGAATAGTAGTTGTCAATGCCATTTTTTTTTATTGCTATAGACTGGCAAACAGGCAGACGGCCCACCTGATGGAAAGCGGTCACCGCCGCCTATAGACATTTGCAACACTAGATGCATTGCCAATGCGTTGCCGGTCTCGAAGAAATTTGATGAGACCCTTTTTAAAAAATCCCATATTGTAGCGCAGTGGGAAAATCTTAGTAGGAAGTTCATTCCAGATCCTTATTGTACGCGCTAGAAAGGTTCTAGAGAACCGGCGCGTTGTTGATTGTAATGATTCAAGGAAATGGGGATGAACCGCCTGCCGATGACGAGTAGTGCGATGGTAGAATGATGCGGTAGGCACCAACCCAAACAGTTCCTTGGAACATTCCCCATTATACAAACGGTAGAAGACGCAGAGAGATGCAAAGTTTCTCCGGAGGCTAAGCGTTTCTAAACCGTCAGTAAGTATGGGATCGTTGACAATGCGGACGGCGCGTCTCTGGATGGCGTCGAGGGGGTCAAGCTGATAAGCTGGTGCTCCAGCCCAGAGATGTGAACAGTACTCCATATGAGGCCTGACTTGCGCCTTATAAAGCACAAGGCGCTGCCGCGGGGTGAAGTACTGTTTGGCCCGGTTTAGCACACCCAGCTGCCATATTGAAGTTATGTTTATACTATAGACTCTATAGACAAACTTAAAATCTGAAAAGTTCTGATAATAGGTAGGTACGCCGTATTGATAGCAAGGTGTACGGTGGAAATGATTTTTTTTCCATCGCACACCCAGGTGGTCAAAGGTGAACGGTAGTAAAAAATTTTTTTCAACCGTTCACCCAGGTGGTCTCGGCAGGTGGACGGTGGGAAAGAAGGGTTTATTTCTTAGCCAAAATGGTTATTTCCTCTAAGAAACATATGTATCACTCAAGTCTAGGATTATATTATACCAATTGCACCCACTAGGTACCTAATTTCGATACAATCAGTATAATGCGATACCTACCTACTCTTTATTGCATACAAATATATACTGAAATACCTATAACAAGATAATAAAAACGAATGGTAGAAACAGGCCTATTTCAATAATACTAAGTACGCAATGTCTGTCTAGGATGGATCGATGGGGGAGCAAGTGACCTGCTTTGACGGAGGTCGAGAAGTGAAATGCCCCGACGCCGACGAAGAAGAAGAAGACTGTTCATTCTGGCATTTTCTTGTTAGTCTTAATTTAAAATTCTATAAATAACTTACTATTGTAGCCGGGTTTAGTTATAAGGGTCCACTAGACTAGGCAAATCAAAATTGTAGGGGCTATGACTAGGTATCAGTGGCGTGGCGTAAAAGATATCCGAGGGCAAGCCGGGCAGATTACATTTTCCTTAAGAGCTAAAAAAAGGTGCTCATGCTCAAATGCCAGATATTAGGCAAGCCGGTAGGAATCGAGTTCTTTGAACGCTACGCTCCTGCTAGGTATAGACCTATATAGGCTCGGTCGGAGTCTGCGAGGTCGAATTAGGAATGATGAAATCCGTAAACGACATAGCTTGAAGAATTGAAAACATAAGTGGTAATTGGCAGTGGCGTAGGGGATAGGTATCCATGGTGTGACCCCGCCACTTTATTTGCGGCCATAGTCCTAATAAGTAGTATGTGGCCCGCGATAATACATGTTTACAGTCCAACAGAATATTAAATTCATAGGTAAAGCAGGCAGCCAGACCAGCCTAATTCTTGCTATAATTTTAGCTACCCTCTGAAATTCATAAAATTTTCTGGCTCCCCGTGAAGCAAGTTCGCCCTCCACCACAGAATAAGTAATAGTCATTGTAATAGTACTATGTACAGAAGTTTCTCTTTCTAACAAAACTGACGTTCCGGTCCGACCACCGGACGGAACGCACCGCATCCGATCGTCTCTCTCTATCGCATAACGCTTGCTCTTTCTGGTCGTTGGCTACGTCCCTCCGCGGGGGTTACATTTTGTTCTAGCAGTCACGCGGCGAAATCGCGGAGTGAGCCACTCCTTCTTCCACTGTCATTGCTCATTGATCCCACATCTATATTGGGTATGTTTTGATAACATGCTTGAGAAATTGAAATAGAAAAGCGCCTGTAAATTTCAGAGGAAGACGTAAATATAATGCTCCGTTGACAGTGCTAAGAGTATATTGATTACACAAAAATATATTATGTTTTATGATGTTGTCAGTGTGTATACATTACGATGACATATATTTCATAACATAATACACCTCGATCTTTAAATAGTGTGGGAAGCCTTACATTGTTGTCTCTACACAATTCTCTTCTCTACATACATTGTACGTTGCCACAAGTGGTGATAGAGGTGAAATGTACCTACAAAGTTTTTACAACTGTAATAACTAGCCGATGTATCTTGGTTCCGCTAATTTGGTATTGATGCTACTATACCAAGAATAGTTTTGTGCAAGTTTATTATGTTCAGAACATGAGCAGATTCGCATATAATGTTAAACCTACCAATACATTCGAACAGCGCGCTGAAAAGTTCGATCTTTAATGTTCTTGTGACAGTAATCTAAAACTTTCCGAAAATAGCTTACTTTGGTTATAACTTGTTTTTCAATTGTGTCTTACTTGCTGTTACAATTTTTTATATTATTAAGTCGTAAAAATACAATTAAGTTGACTTGGACTTGTGACATTGACGTCAAACTGTTGCAGTGTCGTTACAGAGCTTTTTATATAATCAACCTGGTTTTACTCAGACTATTAGCCATTATTTAGTAACTGTAACTATAAAATAAACATAAATAGTTTTTTACTAAGTCTAATTTATCTAAATATCGTAGTTAAGTGGGAAAATATTCTGAAAAGTCATTATCGAATACACTTTTTCCGGTATCAAAAACGTCACAGCGCTGTAGCGCTCTCTGTCGATGATTCTAGTAACTTAAATTTGTCTTGTCTTGTGGTGAAACTGGTGAAGGAGGTTTCACTTTATTCGGCAATTTTATTGCCCGATCGATTCCACGTTCTCTACTTCAAATTGTAACTTATTACCACAGTAAGTAATTTTGTTAAGTGTTATACCCTATTTGTCTTAAACAATGCTTGATTATGGTGTCAAGATAAAATTAAATATAGGTTAAAATAATTCGCTTCTGCCGGTTTCAATGGAGAAGTATCGACGTCACCTCGAGCATAATCTAAATTATTTTCGTATTTCCTTATTCTTGTCTCAATAACTACTCTGAGTTGGGGTTAAACTATAACAGTTGTAAGAAAATGTATGTCATCATCATCAAATTACAATTGATTGGGTTTGAGAGGTCGGAAACGTCAGTGGAGGTTGACCGACGCATGTGATTTTCACCTTTGATACAAATTTCGACACCTATCTACGAAGGTCAAGTTTAAGGCCAGTAGGTGTGTCTCGAAGGAATAGTGTCACGGCTGAACAGTTTTCTGGAACATTGGAGTTGAAATCCCTTATTACCTGAGTGTTATGTAATACTGGTACTGAATGCGGATTGTAAATAGTTCGCGATGCCGAGCCGACCCTGACACAGCTGGCACTGATAGTTAATTTTTGCGACTTACTCCTTGTGATAGATATTAGCAACTTTTAATCATAAGGTCATGTGATTAGTTATTAGAAATACATAGCATAACTTTTGCAATATCCTGTTCACTAGTGGGTTATTGTAGAAATAGGTTCCTAAATTATTCATTTTTACAGATGGCTGAATCGTCCGGCCCTCCTCCATACTATGCCGATCTTGGCAAGAAGGCCAATGATGTATTCGGCAAGGGTTACCACTTTGGAGTGTTCAAACTTGACCTCAAGACCAAGAGTGAGTCTGGTGTTGAGTTCACCAGTGGAATCACCTCCAACCAGGAGAGTGGAAAGGTAACTAGAGCCAACAATACTGCTCTCAAGTTTCCAAATGTTAGGTTAGATTATTTTCTGTTATTTCCTCAGTTACAAAATTTTGAATTATGTGTTGACTTCTGACCATTTCTATAAATTGTTTCTGTATAGCACTGTGGGAATAACAGAAAATAAAGTTTTAATTTCAGGTTATGTGTTATTTAGTCAGCAGCTTCTTTGTATTTTTTAATTTTATTCGTTAACCATACTCCTTGCTGTAGTTTTCCCAAGAGGCTACAGTATGAAGTTCTGTAAGAGGGGAGTAGATAGGTTATTAAAGGTTCGGCAACATGCATGTAATGCCTCTGGCATTGCGTGTCCATAGGTTCTCGGTGACTGCATACCATCAGGCAGGCCATACACTCGTTTGCCACTCTAGTAGTATAAAATAAATTCCAAATTATTAAATCTTACTTATTTACAAGTGAAAATTGAAATCTAATTAATGTTTAAAACATTATAAGTGTATAAATGTTGAACATCATCTCCCTGTTGCCTAATCTCTGTAGAAAACTGTCACAAGTTCTCTGCAGTCAGTGTAAATATTGATTAAATAAATTTACTCAAGGATTATTTTCACAGGTGTTTGGCAGCCTTTCGTCCAAATTCGCCGTCAAGGATTATGGCCTGACATTCACAGAGAAGTGGAACACTGACAACACACTCGCCACTGACATCACTATCCAGGATAAGATCGCCGCTGGCCTTAAGGTCACCCTGGAAGGAACCTTCGCACCACAGACTGGGTAAGAAAGTATACCAATATCTGTGTGCTGGTTGGATACTTGTAAAATTGAACTGTATACATAAATTCTATTTCTATTCTATTGTTTGGTGCATTCATTGAAATAAAAAATATAATTCCCACAGCTCTCATTAAATATAAATTTACATTCCAAGAACGAATCTTGATGATACTACCTGCTTCTTGAGCTTAGTCTTCAAAGGACAAGTTTTATATTAGCTATAGGTAGTGATGATATAAGTTTTATTAAATGATTTTTATAATTACAGGAGCAAGACTGGTAAACTAAAGTCCTCATTTGCCAACGACACTGTGGCTATAAACACAAATGTGGACCTAGACCTCGCCGGACCTATTGTGGATGTGGCCGCTGTGCTTAAGTACCAGGGCTGGCTTGCCGGTGCACTCACACAGTTTGACTCGCAGAAGGCCAAGTTTGCCAAGAACAACTTCGCCTTCGGCTACCAGACTAAGGACTTCAACCTACATACCAATGTGTAAGTAAACACTTTCAGACGCTTGAATTAAATGGAGCCGTATTTGAGGCGAGGGGTCATCTTACACGGTCATAATGTGTACATACCAATTACCTCATAACATATGAGCACTAACTAACATTCTGTATGGCAACACGGTTCAGATTTCGCCCTGAAGGTAATTGATGCACAGATACAACTTTCCAAAAAGTAGTTCCACGAAACACCATTTTTGCTCCATGACGTACATGGAAAGCTATTTATAACTTAGAAGTTGGAATCATGGTCAATATATATCGATTTTTCGGCGTTACATAAATCGACGGACAGGGGAGGATGCTCCTTGTAATTCAAACCAGTTATAACCAGTGCACTGTCAGATGACATTGGCTTTAATATAGCTGACTATTGTTCTCTAAGTATGCTCGTAAAATGGTACTTGGAAGTAGTGACGTGTGCCCTCTATGCATAATACTTGAGCAAATATGTCTCTAGGGATTACGTAACCAACTTGGATTGAGCCGCGATGCGAGAAAGTAATTAAATAAAGCATCATTTAATACAGCCTGTTTGAAAATATATGCCTGATGTATTTACATGCGGTTTTGATTGACGGTCAGTTTCTAACATGACAGGCTATTTTACCATATTTCCACTTTAAACTTATTTCACTTTTTCCAAAAGAAAAAAATATAACACTTTTTTTTAAATGCAAGTTTTATGACTTTCGATTACAATTAGGTGATTGTGACGCTATTCCGAAAAGCGTGGCCTTCATTATGCTATCGAATCGAACCTTATTAAAACGAACGTGTTTGGTGTGCAGCGACAACGGCAAGGACTTCGGCGGCTCCATCTACCAGAAGGTGTCGGACAAGCTGGACTGCGGCGTGAGCATGAAGTGGTCGGCGGGCTCCGCCGACACGCTGTTCGGCGTCGGCGCCAAGTTCGCGCTCGACGCCGACGCGTCGCTGCACGCCAAGATCAACAACAAGTCGCTCATCGGCCTCGGCTACCAGCAGAAGTTGCGCCCTGGTGAGTGCACCTGATATAACAGTGATAACGGCACGAACTATCACGGCTCTATCTGCCTGTTGAGATTCGACTCTGGGTGCTAAGTCGGTGCAATACCTACCTGGCCATTCATGAAGTTTATACACCATATGAGGCGTATTAGATATTTAAAGGTAATATGATATACATATAATAGGGCTGCCATCCGTCCGGGTTTTCCCGGATTTGTCCTAGTTTAGAGAAAGTCCAGACAATGTCCGGGCAGGATTTCATTTGTAAAAGTACTCGATATCCTTTTCCAGCTATTAGCTAGCCAGCCAGAGTCTGAATTTGTATTAGCAAATGTTAATCTAGACTAGATAACATAATATCTTTACGAGTTTGTGCAATATTGATATGGATGGGATACAATCGGAACTCTAAAACCCTCTTTCTGCATGTATTATATCTCCTATTCGGTTAATGATGTTGCGGCCTTCAATGTTTACTTTCATTAAAGTAAACATTAAACAAGATAAGGATGAGGCGCTACTAATGTAACAAACATTGGCATTTTGATTAGATTATATCATAATAAAGAGAGAAAGTGTACAACTTCGAAGTTGAAGAAAATTCTGGAATGATTAGACGGATTAGACCCATCCATCATAATACCTAATATTGGCTAGACAGTTCTAACACTCTTTCTTACGCACAGTTATCGTAGGATCATACGACTGTCACGCGTGATGATGTATCTTTCTTATCATCGCTTATTGATCGAGTAAATACGACAGTAAAGTTTTATGTAACCAGCTGACAAATGATAGTGATCCCAGCAACGGCTAAAAGTCGTTGAACCTCTTAACAATATGCTTACGGAAGTGTTAGGAGTCTTATAGTATTTATCAGTTCTATACACAGAAGCTAACCTTTGTTGAGATCTCGACGCTGACGCGTCTGGCACACCTGTTTTTGTTCGCAACAACAACGCAAACGATTCGAGATTTGGCACAGTTTAGCCCGTCTGAACGCGAGGATTTCGTAGGTGATTATGTAACGGGCGTTTCCTCGTTTGTTTCAGGCGTGACCCTGACGCTGTCGGCCGCCATCGACGGACAGAACTTCAACGCCGGCGGACACAAGGTGGGCGTCGCCCTGGAGCTGGAGCCCTAAGCGCCGCGCCCGCCCGCCGGCTTGTAGACTTGTAGATAATACATAATGCCACTCTATTAACTGTTATATAATAATAGAAAAACGAAGCGTATAGAAAGATCAACTTCAATCATAGTATTCTCGAGTGTTGTCCGTCTGTGTGTGCGTTCAGAACGCGGTTGACGATCGCGCCGGCGCCCGCCGCCGGCGCGGAAGATATCGTTCCTTCATAGGTATTATGTATGTCTAAGCACGCGACATTTAATGCATCCCTATTCTATTGCTAAACAATTTTATTGTGCAAATTACGTGGTACGCGTAAATCAGCAACGTCTTGTAAATAAGCACCTGTGGTGTGTTACCCTATTGATTGTGAATTAAATGAATAGTCTGTTGGAATCACACTGGATTGTTTCATTGGCCCCCGATCCTCGTCCTGCCTACACTGCCGCCTCTGTACCTTATTATTTGTAGGATATTTTCAATATTTTTCGAGATTTATTGATACCATTTTTTATTATATCATTGTTTGCTTAATAAAGTTGTTTAAACGAATTTTCATTGTTGTATGTTTAAAACCAGAGTTAAATGACGCAATTCACAACTTATTAGTATTGAGTAACGGGATGAAACGGATACTCCGGGTAGTTAGATGTGAGGTTGAAAAAGTAAAGGCCCGAAACAAAGTTTTGGCTGACTTGTAGAATATTGAAGTGATGCGCGAGTGGATCTAGTGCGGCCTTTGTAATTCCCTCCGTAATTTCAAGACTCCAAAAAGGATGTTATCCGAGGGTTTCCAGAAATAGTCATGATCCAAAGTATAAAGACAGACAAGTAGTCCAACTTCGGCCATTTAGGAGCGCACGACACGTATTCAAGGGCGAGGCGCAGACTGCGATTGGTACTGGAGCATTCTTACGCATTTGTAAAACTTCACTTGTAGTGCGTTCGTTCACGGCGCACACATACAAGTTGCGCGATGTACCTTTTGTAGGAATGTGGCAGCACTGTGGCTATAGTACTATTGAACACTAGATATAGGTAACGGTAGCACTAAACGACAAAAGAGACAAGGGCGGACAATAAAGGAAACTATCGCCCCTGTCAAATCAAGCTGTCAATGTCAATGATATTAAGTGTCAAATATAGTAAGTCGTTACTGACGTTAATCGTCCTTCAACGCGATAAGTTATTAACGGCGTTTTCGTCAATGTGGCTCCAGCATGAGAGGGTGTATGATTTAGATTGGCGGCACCTTCGTCGTGCACGTTCCCTTTCCCTAAACAGGTTGCTGCGTTCAACGCTCTCTTGACAAACCTCATATAATTTGCCGTCCTTTATTATTTTGGTCGGATTTTGTAGTTTTTTTGGATAGCAATGTTTTGATCTAGGAATAAAAACATATTTCATAGGTACTTAGATATTTTATATTTAGACATAGATTACACGGATAAGCTATTGAATCATCTCTTCCTCGACGATCTTGGCCATCCACTCGGGCTCGGCGGCGGCGATCTTCTCGATGAGGCTGTTGACCTGGTAGCACAGGCTCTGGATCTGCTTGTCCCACTGCGGCAGGATCTCGCGTGCTGAAATGTAAATTTAATCAATAAGACTGAAAAATTGACTACAGCTGGTATCCTACGAATACGAATGAGGCCTTCTAGAAATAGTAATTCAATCCGCTGGCACCATGATGGCGAAAGGTTACTTGTAAACTGTAAATGTCAAAATCTTGTGGAGTGATCGGAAGATGTGTGGACTGGAGTGATTGACACCTGCTATCAAATAGACCTTTCGCCAGCGTGCTGCTAGCTGGTGGAACTACTATTTCTAGAAACCTTCATTGGATAGTCATTTAGGATGTCTTAATTGAGTCACAGATTGCGAAAACGACTTCGACTTTGTTACGATGCTATGTGATTGTAAAAATCGTTACAGGAGTCGTTTTCAAATGGTATAGAAGGGTGTATGGGCATTTTTGCTGTACGGTTAGGCGAAACTAAGTTGTGTTTCAATACTGTCATACCTGTCATGTAGGGTCTAGTTTGAGCAATTTGGTGATTTTAGTCCAGTGCGAACAAAATCTATACGTCACCGGACTTATAAACCGTAATTCTACCGCCATAACGCAAAAGGGCACAACTAATATTTTTTTTCGACACTGAGTTATATACATATTTGGAATCAGCGAAATTTACTGATTCCGAATATGTAAAAATTGGTGTCGAAAAAAAAATGTTAGATGAGCCCTTTTCGGTTATGGCGGCAGATAAATAAATAAATAAAATAAAATTCATTTATTTCGGACGACGACGTGATCCATATTTTGTTAGTATTACATGACTTACATAACTAGGTTAGTACGACAACTTAAATGTAAAGAGGTCCAGTGCCTCAATAGGCCACTGTCCCACCTATCAGCTAATACCGCCAGGAGACTGTGGCGGCTGGCGCGAACCCTGCTGAGCGTCGCGGCGCAGCGTTTACGTAGCGTTGCGTAGAAACCGTCCACTTGCGCGTCCGCGAACATGCCGGACGCACTGCAGTGTCGCGGCAGCCGCAACAGTACCCTGAACGCGTCGTTATACTGGACGCGCAGTGTATTTAGCGATCGCTTGGTGTGATTGCTCCATAGACTGCAGGTGTACAGTGACGTACAGTACGCTTTAAAGAGTGTCACTTTAACTTGCACCGCACATCGACTGAACCTGCGAGCTATCATGTTGGCTCTCACTGCTAATGCTCTGCGCTCCCTCTCTATATCAGCGTCATCACGCAGATCATCGGTTAACAAGTGCCCGAGGTACTTAAAAGAATTTACCCTATTCAGCTGTTGCCCATTAAGAAGTATGGGAGGGACATATGACGGGCACTTGCTTCCAGCCTTAAAAATCATATATTCGCTTTTAAGTACATTGTATTTGAGGTTGTGCTCCAAAGCGTACAATTCACAAATCTCAATGAGCTTCCTCATGCCGCCGACCGATGGGCTGAGCAGAACCATGTCATCGGCGTAGCTGATGTTATTAAAACAAACTCTGTCTATGTGACATCCGACATGTGTTCTGCTCAGCTCACCGATCAGAGCATTTACATATAAATTGAATAATTTCGGAGATGTGAGCCCCCCCTGCCTCTGGCAGAATTTGCAGCCCCAGATCTACGACTTTTCCGAACCGGGGCAGAATTTGTTTTCTTCTTCGGCGCTAATATAAATTATTTCAAAAATCGCTCAAAAGTAAAGGCGCCCGGGGCAGATGGGGGGCACTACTCGCTAGTTAATGGTACATGTTGAAATGAAAACGGCCGTATACTGACTCTCGAAGTGCACCCTGGCGCTGATCTGGTCGATGTGTCCGTGCATGCGCTGCTCGCTGATCATGTGCGCGGCGATGCGCTCGGCGCGCGGCGGCGGCGTCTCCAGCAGCGCGCCCAGCTCCTCGAACGTGATGTTGTTGTACAGCTTGCTCGCCGACAGCAGGTTGTGCTCGAACACGGCCCGGTCCAGGATCGACGACCCGTCCGGCGTCGTCGCCTAAAACACACATTGTCTTGTAACGATTTGGTTCTAGAATGGTCCCGGGATGGGTCTAGACTTGTGCTCTGGCCCATATACCTATAATAGGGAATATGCATGATTTTTTTTAACACATTGCTTAACAAAATATGAAAATACCGTAAAAAAGATGACATAAAGTCAAAATAAAATTAAAATCGAACGAGAAATACGGAAGATATGAACATTTTAAAGCACTAATTAGACAGAGAGATCCGATATGGACTATGACGTCATAGTACACGGCCGCCATACAATCTCTATACTATATTCTGTTTTGTTAGAAAGAGATAGAGATAAATCTTTATTGTCTTATATCTTGATTATTTTTATAGTTATTCGAAAAATATTTTTTTCCTACTATTTCTTGTATGAATGAGCTTATATTAAAGTAAATAAAAAATATCATGCATATTCCCTATTAACGTCAATATTAACGCGACAACCCAGCTGATAACTTGTGTCCACATGGCAACCCTGCCAGTAACAAATGTAAGGTAGAAGACTAAGACAACCTTACATTATTCTTAAGTAAAAGGTACCGCTTCTCGAATTAGACGCAATTTTTAGCATCTTTATACCAGTTATCTGTTATGCACCTTTTTGGCGAGAGGCAGCGTTTTGTTTGAGAACATTGCGTCATGCAACATTAAAAAAGGTTTTGCCACCGAATAAGTTTGAGAACCGCTGCCATACAGTTTCATTGGATACCTTTTGATGCGTCTGCATGAGCGCCTCGAACTCGTGCAGCTCGGAGCGGCGGATGATGCGGTCCAGGTACATTTTCTCTAGGATGGAGTAGGCCGGTAGTTGCTGGCACCTCTCGTCTTTGAACAGCGTTGCTAGCATCCTAGATCTTTGCTGACCTGGAACAGATACGGTAGGTCATTCGTCTCTTTAATTTGAATAATTTTCGTTGTCTACTGGCAACTGTATCAAATACATTACATGGTTAAATGACTGACTATTGAGTTCCTTTCACTGTTTCTTCTCAAGTAGTCGCCTCTTAGGGAACCCTAGTAGAGTCAGACTTGTAAAATGTCGTGGGGCCTACTCAGAGGTACAGAATAAAGTTAATTATCTACACGTCGACATTGGCAAAATACCCTCTGCTAAAACAGCAAAGAGTGAAAGCCATTTAAAGAAAAAAATAAGTAAATTATATATTATTTATTTTCAAGTACGGAAATGAAAGAATTTGTCAAGTTCGGCATGTACTAAAAGTACGTTATCATGTTAAGTCCATGAAATAAAAGCATCTGTAGTGAACCATTCTGTTACCTGCGGAAGCCAGCACGGTGCAGATGAGCGCGTTCCGGAGACACGTCATGCGTTCGTCCTCGTGGATTATGTTGCGGTATGAGAGCTCGTTGTATCTCTGAGCGGCTTCTATAAATTTTCTGAAAAAAACCGCAAAATTAAAAAAAAACTTGCACAGCATTATGCTGTAACAAGGGCCTGTTGATAATCTTTTAGGACATGTATGAGGCTGACGCAGCGTCGAGAGAGGCCCCTGCGTCATTTGGGGATAGAGGACCATTGCCATCTATTGCCGAGCTTACAAAGCGATAGCGCCCCCTGGATAGCATCAACGCCCCCCAATTTCTTCCAAGGCCCCTATAGTGCGCCGAGTTACGGACATGCTTCTATGGGAAAAGTTCACATTCGGATACCAGCACCAAATTTTAGTATGTTGTTAGGCATGGTCTCAGGACCCAAAACTGCCGGGAGACAGTCTCTGAAAGGTCAAGGTCACCGAATATGACGTCATTCATCTAGCCCCTCCCGCGTTCTTAAGAATGTTGAATTGTGACAAAACTACACATCTCACATCCACATAAGAGGTATCAAATGAAAGGTAATTAAATGTACTATAAATGACTTTTACATTTGAATTTAATAAATGTTATACTTTAGGAATTATTCACACAATAATTTTCAATGTCAAAAAAAAAAACGGAAATTTAGGTTTTACAGCAAAACTAATAACACTAAGTTATGCAAATGTACTACAAAAACAGAAGCAATTTATTAAGCTTCATAACATAGTTTAAATCTTGGAAATCTGTACATAAATATAGAAACTATAGCCCAAAAAGCTTGAGCGCGCGAAATACTCACATAGTGCCCCGAGTTAAGGAAAAAAAAATACTTCCGGATACCAGCACCAAATTTTAGTATAATATTAGGCATGTACTCTGGACTCCAAAACTGCCGGAAGACAGTCTCTGAAAGGTCAAGGTCACCGAATATGACGTCTTCATCTAGCCGCTCCCGTATCTTAAGAATGTGTAATTGTGACAAAACTACACATCTCACATCCACATAAGAGGTATCAAATGAAAGGTAATTAGATGTACTATAAATGAATGATTTGATTTTAATAAATGTTATACTTTAGGAATTATTCACACAGTAATTTCAAACATTCTCAAGGGGCTAGATGAATGACGTCATATTCGGTGACCTTGACCTTTCAGAGACTGTCTCCCGGCAGTTTTGGGGTCCAGAGACCATACCTAACAACATACTAAAATTTGGTGCTGGTATCCGGATGTGAACTTTTTTCCCGTAACTCGGGGCACTACTACCCCCGGGCCCCCTGGAGATCTCCAGCGCCCACTGGGGGGCGATAGGGATCACTTTCGGAACCTATGCAATAAGGGCTACCGCGTATGAATTTCGCCGCTAGAGGCGCGAGTTTAGCGTGAAGTCTCCGAAATGCCAAATGTCACTGTTTGAGGGGGTTTCACAGGTTTATAGATTAATTTTATCAATATTTTGCAATATCTGAGATTATTTATGGCAAATGTGAGGGTCAACAATTTTACTGTCATTGCTTTGAGACAGTTTCATCATTCGGAAACGTATGTCCTGTTTTTTTCCGAACTTAACGCAATACTGCGGCATGCTCAATATTTTTATGGTACGGTTTTACACAAAAACGGTAGCCCTCATTGTGCAGCAGCACAAGTAAATTTTGGTATTAAAAGTTGATGGTAAAGTGGATAGAATTGCTAAATATGTGAATACGAAATCATGTTTGTGCCTTATCCTTCATTCTCTCAGCCAAGTCTCAGCCGCATGCAGGTGTGATTTTTTTTTAGTAGCCAAGAGATGGCAACACACGCTAGCAAAGAAACATGGGTAAATCCAGTCAAAGATATGATTGAATCGCCCATGAGTGTTTCACTAACCTCCTATAATCTAAGACTCTGGCATAGCACACTTTGTAGTAGATCTGCAGTTGTTCATTGGTGGTCTCAGCCTGTAGCAGTGAGGCTCTGTTCACATAGGCCTCTGCTTGCACAGGGTCGTCAACTTCTAGGTACAGTCTGGCGATTTTCAGGTAAGTCTCCAGCTTGTAGTCTACTGTGTATTGTCTGAAAGGAAATATTATTATAGTTTTGTATATTATTTAAAACACAAAACACAATGGTTAAGTATGCAGTATGTATGAAAACAGTTAATTATAGACTTCATTTTAAGGTTGAACGTTTCAGAGAATTTTCATACAAATTTCAGTCCCGTTTTTCTCCAGCTGTGATCATTTTCTGTATTTGAAACATTATTAGTTCGATAGTACTTTTCCTTCTGATTCCGCCAATACGAAAAAAATACCGAAAAAATAAGAAATATTCTAAATAAATCCATATGAAAACTAATAAAATTTTGATCAAACCGTTGTTTGTGTGAGTGTAGAGTATCGTGTCGGTGTAAACAAAAGGGCGGCATTTATCAACAACAGCTGATTCTAGGTGTCAAAACAATGCCTAGATTGTATAAAACCTACTCCTAAAACTTCTGGCCGCTAAGCTAATAAAAATTAAAAAATAAAGTGCTGTCAGTCAGTGTCGTAGTTTATCTCCATCAACAAATTTCATTTCCTAAACTGATTTCAAGAAGGAGGTGGTATTGCATTGTAACCGTTTTTATCGTATAGATAAAAATTGTACAAATACTTGAGTTATTTATTTCTATGGATATAAATACGAGCTCTTATTCTTAGTAAAAAATATTGGATTTTTCGATGCAGTCCATTAGTTTTAAAAGCTAAGAGAGTTTGCTATCATTGACCATAAATGTATCGTTTGACAAAAACCTTTTTCGTTATTGCACTCCCATGCTCGATTAAAAAAAATATGTTGCCTACTTAGTCACATTTATATTTGAAGTTGTCAAAATTATTCATACCATAGCAAAGATTTTCTTTGTTATTATTATTAATTTTATTATTTGAATAGAAAACAGTTAATTAAATATTTCCTTGATCAACATTTTGCATACTACTTGGGTGGTAAGCTTGCCTGATGTGAAGTAGTCACCGGAGCGTACCTACTGCCATTTTACTAAAAATAATGAAAACAAACGTAGGCACACTCGAGACCAGATGGATTACCCAAGTAAATCCTAATAGCCATCGGAAGTTCGTTGCGGTGGCCAGCACCGGGCATCTCACCTCTTCTATGAAAAACAAAGATAGCATTACAAAGAGATGTTCGGCTGGAATCAGCCGGACTGGAGATCGTCGTGCCTTCCAGAAAGAAGCGAATGAGGCAGCTGAAAGGCTTGCCTTTGTACCTATTCTGCTAAAGTCTATGAATAATATTCTATCGAACCCGTGAATTAGCTGCTGGTGAAATGTGTGTGTGTGTCTCTTATCCAATGTAATCATCCCTTGTACCACATTTTATGCAAAATAAAGATATTTGTATTTACAAAATTTTACAGCGCAAAAATGTATGACAGAAGATAAGTACCTAGAACTATATTAGCATAATAAAAGGTTTTAATAAAACAATACGATATAAAATATGTTTTTAGGGTTCCGTACCGAAATGCTAAAAAAGGAACCCTTACCGGTGCGACTCTGTCTGTCCGTCTGTCTGTCACAGCAAGATATCTCAGGATCTACCAATGCTATCGACTTGATATTTAGAATAGTGTTAAAAACCGCTAACTCGAGCCTATTGGACAGAAAAAAAATCTTATACCTTTTTTACTTTTTTTTAAAGGGGACCTAAATGGGATGACGAAAATCAAAAGTAGATTTATTACATCGAGTGGGGTATCAAATGAAAGGGCTTGATTTGTAGATTAAAACACTGTTCATGTTTCTTTCTCTTAAATAAGTAGTTTTTGTTTTATGAGGAAAAACGTTAAAAAAATACCATTTCCCCCTATTATCTTCGAAGTTACTGAACAGAAAAAACTGTAATAATTACCAATTATTAATGTCATCCTAAATATTAAAGGAAAAATATAACGGTTTTCGTAATTTGCACCGTTTTTGAGAAATTTGCAAAAATCGTAACACATACTTATTTGCTCCTACTAAATTACTCGCCTTACAGTTTTACTTGAACTATTCATGTATCTATTTATGAGTTTGTACGGAACCCTCGGTGCGTGAGTCCGACTCGCACTTGACCGGTTTTTTTTTCTTGGCTTGGCTAATAAGTAAGTATACTAACTTAGGTCAGTAAGTATACTAGTTACATGCACAACTAACTATTCATATGAGAGAGGTCAAATTACAAAGAAAGAAGTAACAAACATGTGCAGATAATAAAAAAGACAGAAATATAACAATATATTGGATACCTAACAATATATGTAGTATGAAACTAAAACTTCATATTTCAACATCTCCTGAAACTACGTCAAAATCTTTATCAAATAGATTAAAATGGCGCCAAAATAATATGTAAACAAACATGACCTGTCACACTGTCATAATAATAATTATTGACAGTCAATGACACTAATGACTGTCAACGGGTACGCGAGTGTGCGAGAATGTGGAAAATTGCGATTATTTTGAAGAAATCTGAATTATGGTTCACAAGAAGACTGTTGAGCTGAAATTGGTTGCGATTTAACCTCACCATTTTTTACTGGTTCTGCCAATACATAGACATAGTAAATTTTTGGTTGGGTTTAGCTAAAAATTGTAAAAACACTACGCAAACGACTTACAACGCCATCTGAGCGGCTAAAATTGGTAACTTTCTTTAACGTTCCTCCTTAAATGCATCTGCATCATCATCTATACTACCGCATCCCATACTAGGCATCAAATTTACAATAGTTTACTGAAGGATTGGATTGGAATTAAGGAATTTGTGTTGTACATACTTTTGGCCAGTCTCTAATGGTATTCCCACTAAGACATTTGCAGCCTCCTTCCAGTTTTGATTTCGCTCATAAATGTCAGCCAAGTGTTGTCTGATACTTGCTACCTGCAAACAAATCAGCATGAGTATATGGGTTTTGCATTAATGAGAGATTTAGTATTATATCGTCGACCGTAGGCTGAATTACGGTAAGGGAGATTGTATGTCCCTTACGCTAATTCAGCCTAAGTCGACAATATCTTTGGAAAATGTTTCAATTTTGTGTAGCACAACATTTTATATACTAAAAAGTACTTAAGTCAAATTTTTTGTGTCAATAGTGATGATACTCTTGGTATATAGTTTGCTTTACATTATCTCTATAGCAGTGGTTTTCAACCTTTTTCATGACACAACCCCCCTGGTATGAAAAAATATTTCACGACCCCCCTCCCCTTCGCTTTTTGATCATGTGTGACATACATGAAATGTATCTTTTTAAACTTTATCGATTTTTTACTGAAGTAGTTGTCTCGACCTTTTGCGACCCCCCGTAAAGAAGCCTCGTGACCCCCCAGAGGGTCGCGACCCACAGGTTGAAAAACACTGCTCTATAGGATTAAAGGGTATTATGACTAGACCTAGAAGTTTGAAACAAGCAATGTTGTTTTAGTTTCACAATAAAGTAGTTTTCAACCTGTTCTTCAAATGAGATAACTCTAGGTTGGATAACATCTAGAGCATAGTGTGAGACATCTTGAGAGACGGGGTCTGGCAGCAAGGCTAGGTGTGTGCTGACATCGGTGAGTAGCTGTCGGGATATAACCAGGCTTACATTCTCATTCACAACTGGAAAAAAAATGCCATCAGAAAAGTTAAATTATTCATAAGTTTAATAAGAAACAGACTGGAAAAATGTGTAACAGGCCTTAATAAAGTATAAAGTTAACCAATCATGCATGGTTATGCACGTAAAGAGGACAAAAATCAAGACTTACTTGCTTCTACAAATGCTTTCAGCGAGTCTGCTAAATCACCCTCAGGATTTTTAAGTATCTCCATAAGAACATTGCGGTACCTATAGGAAACAAGAACTATTTACAAGAACATGTCTTAAATATGTACATAATTGGTATCATGTATGTAACTCACTTTTCAGCTTGATCTTTATGCAAACCACCAGAATTCCTCAACTCATTCAAATATTGCCGGACTGATTGTAAATTCAGTGGCATCTTGAAATAGTAAAATAAAAGCTTCACTAATACACTATTTTATACTAATATCGTTAATGTATTAAGGCAAAAGATTATGCTGTTACTCTTAAATACGTAAATTGGTAGATATTGGATATTACTAATAATAAAAATAAATTATTGTACAGCGTTTTGACGTTTGCTTTTTTTAAAATAGTGAATAGAATATTCATCTCGTTTAATTAAAAAAAAACGTAAATTACACTGCAATCGAATCGAATATAATCGAATCGAAAGTAGCTGTGTTAAAGCAATAACCGTAAAATACAGCACATCCCTTGAAATACTATTTTTGAACGCATTTGTGTGTCTTTTATGTTGGTGTACATGATTTAACCTAGCATGATACCATTTATTGCTTACACAAAGTATTCATCCCTCTTGCACATGTGTTGCTAGAAAGAGACGTAATGCACTGTGCCGACAAACGGTAATGTGCTAGGAAGGCGTTTCGGTAATCCCGAGAAAACAGTGAAGGAAAATTGCACTTTCACAGATTATTCTATTTCGATTAATTTATTCTTGTGAATTGTAATTATAAAATTATTGATAACTGTTTATTTGATATATCATGAACGCATTCAACGCGTATTTATTAATTTTCTTATGTTGGCTAAACCTAAGTTTGACATCCATATAAAATTGAAAGAAGCGCCATCAGGATTTGTGCAGTTTTGTGTTGATAATTCCTTTCATATAATGCTTAGATGTGAAAAATCTTTTGAAAACGCAAGTTTATTACATTGATCAAGTACGTGAGTGAATTAAACACGTTAGTTGCCATTATTTTGCTGGAAATAATTGTTTAAGTTTATGCCAATTTGTTTTCAACCGTGGCGACTTTGCGAGGGACTTCAGAATATTTGACAATTTAAAATGGCGGCCTCGTTTGAACTCAAAATTGTAATCAGGTTTTTGGTATATTTCGCACGGTTTTGACCCGGAAAGAGTGCTAAAAGTAGCTTAGCAAACTGAGAAATATATTTGCTTCAAAATGGATCACAATTTGGATGACTCTCTGAATTTGGACAGCAGTATGGGAGTGAGTATTGAAGTTGTTTTTGTTGTGTTTACTACTTTTTCCTTATTTTTGGGAAATGTCTCTGGCTTAAACCAATTATTATCAAGTTTGAGTTTAGATGTGTGGATTTATGAGTAAAAATTCCTTATCCAGGGGTCTTAGACCTGATATTGACCCCCACATAGGTTATTTAATGAAGGTTTAAATTCAGTGTTTTCTTTGTATTCATATACATATTTTCATATGAAAATCAAATGTAGTCAACTCTTTTAATAATTTTAAGGTGGACTTTGAACCCCCTGGAGACGTTGTGGTTAGCCAAGCTGACATCTCACTTGATGCGGTTTCGCATGATGCGAGTTTGCCCATGGAATTTGAATCCATTGAGGAGCAACCAATGCTCATGGATGCTGAAAATGAACAAATCATTGGTAAGTTAACTAGAATCTATCAAGTTATATGGCATAACAACAAATGTTTCCTTAATGCATGAAACAGGTTAGGAAGGAAGTATTTTCTCTTATTATGCGAGGTAAGTTGATATTGTTTAGTTATCATTATATATATTTGGCTATTTTTAAAAGCAGTATTTTTTACCTGATAATAACCATTCAAACAAATTTAGATTATAGAAAGCAATGTCTACTTCAGGTTATTCCGA
Organism: Eudemis profundana; assembly: GCA_947034925.1. Taxonomy (NCBI): domain Eukaryota; kingdom Metazoa; phylum Arthropoda; class Insecta; order Lepidoptera; family Tortricidae; genus Eudemis; species Eudemis profundana. The sequence goes on from OX344795.1 coordinate 6,592,456, forward strand.
TGACCAGTTCAATCTGCAAGACTATGATGTGCAGCAGGATGAGCCGGCTGGTGCCCACACCACAGTTGTCTCAAGTGTATGTATACTTACAACTTTATACCTGTCTCACAATATGCTCAAATAATTGATTATTCCAAAGATATGATTTCAAGGTCAATAATTTTAGGACTATGTGATCACCACCTCTTATAATAAAAACTTGTTTTAACCATCTAACTATTGTTTGAATTACTAAAGTTTTAAGTTTAGGTAATTATTTTTAGGTTTTAACAACTGTCCGGTAGTAGCTATATTATAGCTCCAAATGCTTATACATGAATGTGTCTATATCTATCTGTCTGTATCTCTGCTGTATACTGGGAAAGAACTTACACTAGTTTAGATATGATTTATACCAGTTTAGCTTGATTGTCAGAATGATTTTAGTATAGAATGTTTACTGAATTAAAAAAAGATCACACTAACTGTAAAGAGTAAAAAAAATAATTAAATTACTCATATTATAAGTGTGTCACACTGAAAAATAAATAAAGTAAGAAACTATGCGAATGGTTAGAAATCCTTTCAAATAAAGAAGTTATTAAGAAAAAATAAAGTGATAAAATATACAAATGGTGTTAATCGCTACTTGGAAAAAACGATTTCGGAATATACAGTACACACTTTAAATTATGTATATGTTTTTTGTGATCAGATGCAGAAGTTACATCAATTTCTAAACATTACATATTATATTTTAATGATGAAGGCTGCTCTTATGCAACACAAAACATTTAAACCGCCATGCTCCTAGCATTATTTTTCTCTGTAAGCATTAAGTATACATTATGATATGTCCTTGATACCAATGGTACAATGGCTTTACAATTAATCAACAATATCATCATACATTATTCATGAAGTGGATAATGCAAGTATTTATTTTGCAGGAACAACCTATATCACAATCGGACACAATGTTGGATATACAGTTTGACTCACAAGCATTTACTTCGCCTGCAATCAAAATCGAACCGCAGGTTCCGCAGCCGCAGCCGAAAATTATTGCAGTCAGGGTAATTTAAAAACTGATCTTCTATTTAAAGATCTGACCTATTCTACTAAGCTACCCATTAAGTTTATTCTGTTGCTTGCAGCCATTAAGGTAGTTCCTTGTCTGTCAGATATTCCACTGTGTAGATTAACACTTTCAGTGCCAAGCTCCCAAATTTTCATACAAAATTAACCTTATAGTTGGGTTGCTTGGCATTGAATTTATTAATTAAAAGAGACTTTCAAAACATGTATGAATAAGCAATCCTTTTCTATAATGAACCATCCTTTTTACTAAGTGGATGGTTACTATTGAAAGCTAGATGAACATAGACAGTGTCATATTATCCCATTATTGGTCTAATTAGGCAGAGTGGTCCCGTACCATTTTTTTTATGAGGACCATGGTTTTAGATGCCCTCAAATACTCACTGTCCGATAATTTTATACATATGAAACGACGATACGACTCTTTATGCTATATATGGCTTGGGGACTGCAAAGTGTAAATACTACTTTACTGTTTTATTAAAATCATGCAACCTAAGGAAGAGCGGCGGCACTCAACACAGGCTTTTTTTGCTTCCCGGGTGGCTCCATTACCTTAGATAATAAAAAATGTGTATTTTATGAAATAAAGAATTTTGAATTTGGAACTGTCTGTGTAGGCAGCGCTTCCGGCGCGGTTCCCGGGCAAGAAGGAGCCGCCGCGCCAGGTGGCCATCGCGCCCAAGCCGCTGGGGCTGAAGCCGCTGGCGCTGGGCGCGCGCCCGCAGATCGTCAAGAAGGTCTCCATCGCCGGCGTCGTCCAGCAGGCGCAGGGCAAGACTGTCTTGGGTAACCTAACTTTTTAGACTTCCATACCCTACAGTGACGTGGCGTTCATATAACCCGATTCCCACCGGCTTGCCTATTTTTAGGCATATGATCGGAGTATCTACTACTTCTGAAGAAAAAGTAATCTAAATCTGCTCCGGCTTTACTGTACTATTTGACGCCACGCCACTTATACCCTAACCTAACTAAAACTATAAGGATGGAACATTAGTAGGATGACTGTTTGTATGATGTATGTCATCCTCGTTATTATTTCAAGCCGGAAACGCCCACTGCTGAACATAGGTCTCCCCCAAAGACTTACTTACAACAGACCGTTACACGCCATGTCACTGATTTCCGCCGACCTCGACCAGATTGTCAATCCATCTCATGCCTTGCCACCGTCACGTCATATTACGAGGGTGAATCAAAAAGTAATTAGAATGGATAAGTTCCAGTGTCCTAATTATATTTTCTGAATAGAGGCCATGCAGTGTCCCTTATTATCATGAAAATAAATGGGTAAAAACTCATCTACGTTCATTTGTTTTTCTGCGACAGCTAAACAAAGAGAACGCTATCAAAGAGGTACGATATTAGTAAAATGAAAGCATATTTTAGTGAATGTTTGAAGCGTTGTGGGCTAAGTTCTGAAGTGGATAGAGAAAAAATTGTTACTGCAAATGAAATTTAGCCTTATCACTGTGACCTAGAGAAATAATAAAAATCCTTATAAGGATTTTTTTTAGGCCATACGTTAACTTTAAAAAATAAGGTGGTGTTTTCAGCCATGTTCATAATGGTCAGAAATTAACGAAAAATTTCGTGAATATACAGTTCAAAGAAAAATATATAACTACTAGCGAAGAGTATACAAACTTTGTTTTTGGTAGTTTGAATTCCTTTAAATTGAAAAAAGTAGAAAGAAAAATTATCAAAAATTCTGCTACTTTTGACTGGCTCTGATGGGTTCAAGCCTTCAAATTGCCATGGGTGCCATTCGAGCTGGTGAACTCAAAGTAATAAGTTACTTGTAGTATATTTAAGACCAAACTATATGTATTGGAATTCATTCTTTGATCTTTAAAACATGCAAGCTTTTAGTGAATTTGAGGTAGGTGATATGAAGCGATTTCGGACACCATATTTAGACAACTATAAGATTTTATTTAAAATGGGAAGTAAAAATAAACAATGGATTAATATTTTATGTGCGACTAAGTCTAAAATAAAGTTAATTTAATAATAAAAAATACTAAGATTTACATATGTCTATTTTTTCATACTTGTTCTAATTACTTTTTGATTCACCCTCGTATATACATCTTAGTGGTTTTTTTGCGGCGTTTCTTTTCACCATTAGTTTTGTTTTGACGCCTGTCATTGCTTACCATAGGTATGTCATACTTTCTGAAGGGCTGATAGAGGCAAACCCATTGAGGCCTACCCAGAAAATAATTGTCATTTGTTTTTTATTATAGAAGCTGAACTTGTACTTGTTAAATGCAGCTTATTTAAGTTTTTGTCCCAATAAAGGTTGTGTTTAAGTAAGATGATTATTATGCACCACTACGATTTTTTTTAAAGAAAGAACAACGTGGTATCAGCAGATTAAACAATGTAATGATAATTTTCAGCTCAAATAGGGAAGCAGCTGGTGATGGTGCCGGGCAACAACCAGAAGATCAAGCTGGTGGCGGCCCCGGGGGGCGTGCCCAACATCCAGTACATCAGAGCCAACCAGCGCGATCAGGTACGTACACAGTACAGTACAGTTAGCTACAGACCAAATGTGCACTCCATTATAATTGTTTAGTATGGTATGATGGCATATTACCTTGGATATTTACTGTGCTTAGTAATTTATGTGTTCCAATCCCTTGTTTCCCATAAATTTATAAGTTATACTGTATTGTAGTCATAATTATCTAAAGTCATAAAGTATTTGTTTCTCTAAACCTGTAATAGTTTTAGGATATTTTTCATATTTTATTACTGACGTTTTAAAAAATCCATAAGGAAAACAATAGGTAGGGTTAGATTTGTTTTATAGCAATTCTGAAAACTTAACGGTTTCGTAGAAAATAGGTTGTATGTATTTCGATAATTATGACTAACAATACATTATGACTTTTAAAAATTCTGAGAGACAATGTAGACCCAATTCTAGTATACAGGGTGGAAAGTTTTGATAGGCCCTGGATGGGAACTACCCTAAATCCTGTAGTTAGCTCATTTTACTAAAAGGAAACATTCCTTTATTTTTAAAATTAAACAAAACTGCATTCATAGATTTTTTTTTATTTTTCTTGACTTTTGTATTGGAATTTATAGTAAAATAAAGTTACTGATAGATTTCACGACCTATTTTACTTGTAAGACCAAATGTTTATTAGATAAATTTTATCCTGACTATTAGTCCTATCGATTAGTAGAATAAAATAGTAAGTGATTATTTTTTTAATTTTTAGCTGGTTCGATTTCCTGGTGATACAAGCGAATTTTAGAAAATCTTTAAATGCAGATTTGTTTATTTTTCAAAATAAAGGAATGTTTCCTTTCAGTAAAATGAGCTCACTAAAGGATTTAAGGTAGTTCCCCTCCAGGGCCCATCAAAACTTTCCACTCTGTATATACTGGAAATATTTGGATACTTTAGAATTTAATGTGGAAACACCATGTTTATTGCGATTATTGATACAATGAGCATATACTGCAACTAATGTGACTACATTAAGGCTGGATTAGAACTGGCGTCTTTGTCTTGCCGGGACAACGTGCTTATCACTACTTATCACCATTTACCAGCCATGTTGAAATTTCCGATGTATTTGTAAGTTAGTAGTTACTAGCGACGTTTGCATTTTTTTCGTTTGAAAGGCTTTTTTCTTTAGTCCCACTCTAGGACTATACTTAGTAATTCCTGTACTTTTGTTTGATCGGTAATAGCTTGTTCATACTGTTTATTTACCATTATTATTCTGATTCCAGGCCCAACTGATTGCTACAAAAAGTATATCTGGATCAAAGCCGATGGTAACGAAATTCATCATTCAAGGTGCGTACACAATTCTCGTAGTATAATTATTCATTAAGTGATAAACAAGCATGTAGTCCGCGTGAGGGTAGAAAGCATTTTTATTTTGTGTAACGAAGTGATTTAAAGCACAAAATATTCGCCGTCAGGCTCCTAATAGGCTCTAGTTAGCAGTGGCGTGGCGTTGAAAGAAATTCTTGGGCAAGCCGGAGCAGCTTTGGCTTCAATTTTCTTTAAGAGACTAGAATTAAGTGCTGAACTGGCTAATATTAGGCAAGCCATGGACGCCACGCCACCACAGAATATATATAAGCTAAAGCAGTAAGGAAGCTATAAACAAAACGATCGAAACGCACGCACACATAGACGCGCGCTTTTACAAGGCCCCTAAGGGAATCTCGCGGTGCCGTCAGTCGCGAGTGCTGCATGGAGGCGAGCGGTCGCGCTTTGTTTTTGTTTCGTGCGCGCGCCCAGACAGCCCGCGATCTTTTCATTTTAAACAACCCTAACGCTCTAGTGGAGCGTAGGTATTTATTTCAAAAAGTAAGCGTAGCTTCCATACTGCTCTATTTATATTCTGTGACGCCACTGCTAGTTAGTAATCCCCTTCTTACTACCCTCGGTGCACAATGTAGTATTGTTTGTGGCGGCAGGCCAGCCGTCGGAGCTGGCCAACCAGCCGGCGGTGATCACGAAGCTGATGTCGGGCGCGGCGCCCGGCCAGGCGCGCTTCGTCACCATGACGCAGAAGACCGTGCCCATTTCCATGCCCAACAAGGTTAGAATAGGGATGACGACTGGGTTATTATATTAGTACATTACACAACTAGGGTGGTAAAACAAAAAAAGGCCGAGATCGCAGATGTTTGCGGCCTGAGCTGCAAGCGAGGGACGTAAATATGCGATCGAGGGCTTTATTACCTCCCGTGTTGTGTACATAATTTTATGTCTACACTTTGCCAGAAAGCGGCTTTTGCCGTACGCGTAGCGTGCGGAAAAAGCCACTTTATGGCCAGGTGTGGCATAATAGTACATTACACAACTAGGGTGGTAATACAAAGAAAGGCCGAGATCGCAGAAGTTTGCGGCCCGAGCTGCAAGCGAGGGACGTAAATATGCGATCGAGGGCTTTCTTTATTACCTCCCGTGTTGTGTACATCATTTTATGTCTACACTTGGCCAGAAAGCGGAAAAAATCACTTTATGGCCAGGTGTGGCATAAATTATTTTTTTCTTCTACTTTTCGAACTTTTGCATAAAATCAACACAACATATTTGCAAAAAAATTTTTTTTTTCTAAAGTTTTACTATATCATGCAGTAGAGGGTTAAGACTTAGAGTATATCTTAGCAGCTTTAATGTTTTATAAGGGTCGTTGCAATACGCGTTACGTAAGCGACAGAAGTAGATGTTTTCATGGAATGTCCCTATTTAGAGTTGAGTATCGCTGGAAGTAGTTCATGACTTAGTCCGCAGATGGGTCCGAATCATGTCGGGCAAACCTGACTAAATGATTTACTTCAATCTCTTGTAAAATTTTATTATTCCGTATGCAGGTCCTTGTTTCGTCGCCTTCGAGGCAGACGGTGCGGATAACGAAAAAACAACACATCGTTGAGATTAAATCGCCTACTGCTAACAAATTTATACCAACGTCACAAGGTAAATAAAACTCGTTTCTAAGAAAGCCTATTGATTCGTATCTATAACATTCGTGTTGGCGTCTCTTACTCCTGACATACAAAAAGAACGAGACATAAACATGAATCTTCGGATTATCGCGGTGTGTGTAGCCGTACCATAAGAAATAGTACATTACACAATCTCTCTCGATCTCGGCTTTTCTTTGTATTACCACCCTAGTTGTGTAATGTACTATAATTGAATGTGTATTGTTTTCAGCGGGGGGTAAGAAAGTGGTTATTACCGCGACTCCTACCCAGAATGTTATTCTCAAAACCACAGCTCCACCTAAAACTACACAGGTAAGTGTATAATTATATCGATACCTTTAGACTCAAAGGGCGTAAATGCCATTAGAACTTGCGGCGTTTACGCCCTTTGAGTCTAAAGGTATCGATATATTTACGCGGGCTAGTTTTCAGCAACTCTTCGTTTGATAATACGCTAATTTTGCATGAAGTGTTTTATTATACAAAAATATGCATACGAGTATAAACCCAGTGTAGCCCGGCTAGAGTCGGGACTAAAATTCGAGCCGTGGTTAAAAACAAAAATTAAACAATAGGTACTGTACTATTTACAATAAATATAAAAGAACGGCATTCAGTCCGTATGCAGTAAGTATTGTATGGTCATTGATCACTGGCCTTAACGGTGCTGGAACACTGGATAGCGGTGGAGGGCATTTCTCCAGAAATATGTCTGCGACTCATTCATCTGTCTCCATACATTTAGTATGAATAACTAAATATTTTTACTAAAAAAACCCGACCGCGGTGCACTTTAAAAGTGCATAAAATCCGCCATTTTGTTTATTTTAACGAACTTCATACCCAGTGACACTCGCGCCATCATGACGAATCCAATGATGTATCATTTATCAAAATCGGTTGTGCCGTTCAGTAGTTACGAGCGGACACAGGAACGGACATACATACATACAGGTCAAACACATTACCCTCCTTTGGGCTTCGCCGCAGTCGGGTAAAAAGGGCCAGATGAATGAGGTGACTGCAGACATATTTCTGGAGAAATGCCCTGGAAGGACAGGACTTCAAGACGGGTATGAGGGTTTCAATTTGTTAGTTCCAAGTCAGCTCCAGTCCAGTTCTAAATCCGCAAGCGATATTGTAAACGTCAATCCAGAATAAAGGGCTGGAGCTAGTAGTTTTTGTACTTTATTTATTTGACATAAAATCTGGATATTTCTCCACATCTTACTGCATTTCTAAACATTTTGATTGTCTCACTAAATGTTTTTTTTTTTTTTAGGTAAATAAGGACGGGAACGTTACGATACAAGGCCAAAGGACGCAACTACATCAAATAAACGTTCCGGGCAAAGGCGTAAGTACAACCCAGACGTTATTTATTTTGTTAGAATTAATTTTTCTGACCGATAGTATTCGTCTTTAGGTTCACCGATTTTAAGCACTAAGTTTCGAAATATTTTTGCCTGTTGCCTTATGCACCTACACCAGATCTAAATGAGGTTATTCAATTTCTTTGACTAAGATCATTTGGATTTTAGGCTGGAACCCCAGCCTAGAATCCAAGTGATTTTAGTCAGAGAAATTAAAGTGACCACTTTAATGTATGTACAATCTGTTATGATAGTACATGTTGGGCTTATGAATAAGTAAGCGCCGTTAGCAGAATTAGCACAGGCAACTTCGTTACTGAGTGGAGACCATTTCGGTTGCACATCTGTGTGTTTCTTTTCTTTGTGTATTGCCTCATATGTAACTGCAATTATTAATCAAGTGTTATCCGAATAAAGTCTATTCTAAGTGTGTATAGTCCCGAATATCTGTCATGCCTAAAATATCGCATTCCCAGAATACCTCGATTTATCAGATATACCAGATTTCCAAAATAACACAGTCTTTAAAATCTCTTTAAAGTTTCTTGAGTAACTTAAAATTTTGTAATTTAGTGTAATTGGAATCTGGTAAGATAGGAGTTTGATAAATTGGGAATCTGGTGTGTCAAACATCTGGTATTATGGGGATGTGATATTTTGGGCATGAGCGCCGAAAGTTGTACACTCTAAAAAAAAATTGGTTCCAGATTTTTTAGAGTGTATCACAGAATAAAAAATAGTACTACGTTTAGAAGCCTCTCTCCCTAACAAAACTGCCGTTCGCGTCGGATGACCGGACGGAGCTGACCCGCATCCGACCGTCTCTATATCGCATAAGGCGTACATAACGCGTGCTGTTTTGTGGGCACAATTCACATTTAACTTAGGACCAAAAGAGCTTAAGTCATACTATAGAGTTGTGACCTTTTGGTCCGGGTATAAATTTGACTTTTCACTAGACCCACTGATTTATAATCGTGATGTATGCGTGTATCAGATCCAGTACATCCGGCTGGTGACGTCGGGCGCGCCGCGCGTGCAGCCCGTCAAGCCCGCCAAGACCGTCGTGCTCGCCGACGCCAAGGGTGACCTTTAATATAACCAACTCAGCCTATATACCTACGGCCCACTGCTGAGCACAGGCCTACTCTCATAGATGAGAGTGAATGGGTGTGTTCGTCCCTCCGATAGCCTACTGCGGATTGGGGACTTCACATAGACCTTTGAATTTTTCCGTGGATGCATGGTTTCCTCACGATGTGTTTCCTTCACCGAAAAGCTAATATACGCTGCGGGCAATTTCTCTACTGATAGGTGACAGGGTCGGACTGGGCTGCAAGGTTGGGTGGCAGTATGATTTTATACTCTGCCCAAGCTAGGGTAGATGGGATACTATGGGCTAGGTAATAAGGGGCTCATCTGGCAATCGCAACCTGACATGACCTGTCTAAAGTGTCCATCATTGATTTAGTACTTCTTACTAAAAACGGATAAGTGGAGTGTTATGACTGATATCTAAGTGTGTCTTGTCTGTCTATGGTATAATAGGTCTCTATTGCGGGGGTGGTTTTTTTATTTGACCTTTTTAGCTATGATTCATGAAGAAGAGCGATCCGAACTAATTAGAGGTTTTATAAATTTTTAATATCATATTGTTTTAGTCCTTTCAAACTTAACACCTCTTTGTTTGTATCGGCGGTTAAAAATACCAAAAATAATTATTGTTATTTTCGTAGGTAATATGATCCAAATGGCAGCTGACAAAATGCAGACCGGCCAGCCCCCGCCCTTAGTCATTGCCGGGACCGCCTCCGCTTTCAGCAAACGTATGTTATAACAAACTTAATTCTCAAAAATAATTGGCCGTCAAAAATAATCTACTGCTTTTACATATGAAAAACTCTTTTTAAGATGTTTCTATATTTGAAATTATTGTTGTTAAATGTGGAATGCGATTTTTAAAGGTGTTCGAAATTGTTAAGTCAGTTTTAGGACGCCAAAGCAGGCGTTTGGTTGTTAGTTTGTGGCGTGTAATGATAATGAGTGTGTCTCGCAGTGACGGCGCGGCCGCAGCAGAAACTCGTGAGGATCGCGCCCGTGGGTTCGAAACCCGCTATTGCCGCTACCGTAAGTTCATTTTTTACAGTTCTTTAATATTTATTGACTTTGCAGTTAGTTTTAAAGTACTTTGCATATGTGGTGAATTGATCACGGTATTTGAAAATAATATCTCATCAGCATCACAATACTTACATTGTAATCAGTTATCACAATATATATATTTTACATTCAGTTCAAGTTCCCGATTTCTATGTGTTGATATGCATATTCAAGATACCAAAAACTAAATATTGAATTTTGATTTGATACTTCATAGGTAAGTCTTTACACACGCGGCGAGAAATGTATGATAATCTAAGATACGGCCTTGCATCGATTTTTCCGCATCCTTTTCCCTAACGTAGAAAAAGAGGTAAAAATCAACACAATTCGCTAGGGTTGCCGGCCCATATTCTGGCAATATTTTATAGAATATTATTTACTTAGTGTTCATTTGACAGTTAAGGTAATCGTTTTTCTTTTTTTAGAAAAAGGAATGTTAATCGATAGTAAAAGACTTATATAAAACGACAAGGTGTGTTTGCCAACTTTGTACCGGTTCCGAATATCGTGAGAAGAATAATGAGGGACGTTCGTCGTTAGGCGATCTCGTCTTCTACGTCCTTCTCTCACTTACATCGGGAGAAGACACGACATGTGTCTCTTGAGGTGTCAGTCAGGACAGGGGTCACTTCGGGTGTGTCTGCCAGGATTAAGAGTATCGCACTGAATACACATTATCGTAAAGAAAAGAGCACATCCACTAGTTAGTGGCGGTCACAACTCGGCCACTGGTGGCCGCCACTAGCTGCGGTCGAGGTTTTTCATACATTTTGTATGGCACCGGTGGACACCGGGCGTGCTCGTGGCCGCGGGCCACAAGCTACAGGAGTGGCACGCGCTCGCTACTTGCGGTCGTGTTTAGTGACCGCCTATAATCACGGTATACGGTAGTTTTTGTTCCTACAAAAGGTACATCGTGAGCGCGCATGTGTGCGCGCCTTGTATGGACGCACCACAGGCAAGCATTAGTGTAAATACGTGTCGCACGCTCCTAAACGGCCGAAGTCGTACTACTTGGTTGTCTTTATACTTTGCTCTAGTGTCCCAATGTGTGACTATAACTCTATCTCGTGTTATCATATCCCAGCAGTCCGGCGGGCGGGCGATGCAGAGCCTGCTGGCGCCGCTGTCGCCGCTGCCGCGCGCGGCGCCGACCACGGTGCCGACCACGGTGCCGACCACGGCGCCGACCACGGTGACGGCGGGGCCGCGCGCCGACGACGACCTCGACTCCAAGGCGGCGCTGCAGGCGCTGCTCGCCGCCGACCACGGCGCCAACGAGGTCGAGATCGAGTTCGAGAGGCAGCCGGTGAGAGTACTAACTTATCGCTTTATACATACATTTTATTTTGTACGGCCACAGGTGGGAGCGAAAGCTCGGAGCGCGGACTTCGCTCGCCGTGAATGTCGTGCATAACAAATGGGTCATACACGTTCAGGAAAACGGGCGTCTTTTCTGTGGACAATACAAAAGTTAACGACTTGGGTACATTTTACTTATCATACAGGTTTTAAAAAAAAGACGGTTTGTCTGTGAGGATATTGAGGATCCAGTAAGAAAATTAGGCTTTAAAGCCTAACAATTTTATAATGTCCACAGGAAAGACGTATAACCTTAACACATACTAAAAAATTTTTTGACCCAAATGCTTGGCAACCGGCTGTCAAAGAAGAAATGATAATCTAGCTACCCTACATACTAACTATAATAACTAAATAAAGGTGACAAGAGTTATTGCCGCATTTATAACAGTAGTTTGAACTTTCAGAGCGGCGGAGACGAGAGCTCGAACAGCAACGAGGAGCCGGCGGAGCCCGCGTACAAGGACGCGCTGGAGCCGCTCATCGTCATCCCCAACTACCTCAAGCCGCAGGAGAGCCTGCCCGACGACTACGCCAGGGTACAACACTCCACATTTTGAGCCCTGCCGGCTTATTCAAATATAGGATATCATAAATTTGTCGTTCTACGCTTTATTTGAAGCGTAGCACGAAAAAGTAGTATTACTCAACATTTTCCTTAGCTGTATACCAAAGCTCAAGTCCTGGTCAAATCTGGTCGTCTAATGTATTTTGCTAAAACTCTTTCTGAGAAATTAAATTACTCCTTTCAGGTAAACTTAGTGATCTCAGTGTCTTGACAAATGTATACGAATGCAACGTTGTGTTTCAGGATGATGGGAGAAGGTTCAACAACTTCGAGGCGCAGTCGTTCAACTCTTACCAGGCGCCACCCACGCCTCAAGCCGTCTCTGAAAGTGGTGAGACAGTCTGTTCAGATCCCGTTGACAACTCTAGTTACTGTGCAATACTATCATCGTATATTTAGTACACTTATAAATTAAAGATGAATCTATTCTATATTTTATTCCGGGTTTCACATCCATTCTGGAAATGTCAAAATCCTAAACTTAATACACCAACGGAACGCACTAACATAGCGGGCTAAGACGTTTTTTCTAGTTATTAAAACTAAAGGTTTTTCACAGACCTGATGTCGACTGAACTGGGCATGCGGCCGCGCAAAGCGTGCAACTGCACCAAATCGCAATGCCTCAAGTTGTACTGCGACTGCTTCGCCAACGGCGAGTTCTGCCACCAGTGCAACTGCAACAACTGCCACAACAACCTCGAGAACGAGGAGCTGCGCCAGAAGGCCATCCGCGGCTGTCTCGACCGCAACCCTAACGCCTTCAGGTTAGACTTTCGTCTGTGACTACTGCCACTGCCGCCGCTGCAACTGCAACAACTGCCACAACAACCTCGAGAACGAGGAGCTGCGCCAAAAGGCCATCCGCGACTGTCTCGACCGCAACCCTAACGCCTTCAGGTTAGACTTTCGTCTGTGACTACTGCCACTGCCGCCGCTGCAACTGCAACAACTGCCACAACAACCTCGAGAACGAGGAGCTGCGCCAGAAGGCCATCCGCGGCTGTCTCGACCGCAACCCTAACGCCTTCAGGTTAGACTTTCGTCTGTGACTACTGCCACTGCCGCCGCTGCAACTGCAACAACTGCCACAACAACCTCGAGAACGAGGAGCTGCGCCAAAAGGCCATCCGCGACTGTCCCGACCGCAACCCTAACGCCTTCAGGTTAGACTCTCATCTGTGACTACTGCCACTGCCACCGCTGCAACTGCAACAACTGCCACAACAACCTCGAGAACGAGGAGCTGCGCCAAAAGGCCATCCGCGACTGTCTCGACCGCAACCCTAACGCCTTCAGGTTAGACTCTCGTCTGTGACTACTGCACTGCCACCGCTGCAACTGCAACAACTGCCACAACAACCTCGAGAACGAGGAGCTGCACCAAAAGGCCATCCGCGACTGTCTCGACCGCAACCCTAACGCCTTCAGGTTAGACTCTCGTATGTGACTACTGCCACTGCCGCCGCTGCAACTGCAACAACTGATACAACAATTTCGAGAACGAGGAGCTGCGCGAGGAGTACGTCACGCACGGGCATGGCGCAAATGCGTCCATTGCGTTCGATATAAGATCTTGTAACCCCCTGCACAGCACATGGCGGTCACCGTAGAGATTTTGTTGTTTAAAAATACTACCTATCTCAGTTTTTGTGCTCGAAGGCAGATTTCCTGCGCGAAAAAAGGATAAGACTCGCCTATGAATTCCTCTGATGCATATCGTCGACATTAGGATGAGACCCGAATACACGCCCACGTCTCACGATGAAATGGAGACGGAAAAATCTATTGCTAATCGGTTGCCAAATAAATCCTGATTTACAACGGACTTTTCTACAATTTTAGGCTCTGTGCGTTTTCCTCCACCAGTTCTCCGTTTCCAATGAATTTGTTGGAACTCTAAACTGCAAGGTGGTTAGTTGGTTTGGCAGTTGTTTCAAAGATGGCAGCAGTTTTACAACGAGGATATTTTGTTTACAGGCCAAAAATAGGCAAGGCGAAGAGCGGCGGTCCGGAAATCGTGCGGCGGCACAATAAGGGCTGCAACTGCAAGCGCAGCGGCTGCCTCAAGAACTACTGCGAGTGCTACGAGGTAGACCTTCACATAATAATTTAAGTTATAATTACGAAAAAACTCGAACCTCTATCAACGTCATATTCAAATCCCCATACTTGAAAACTCAGGAAACTATTTCCGTGACGACTCAGTAAAAAATACGTCGTTGCCATAATTTGACAGCTGATGCTCCGATAACTGTAAATTTAATAGCCCTGTGAGGTGAAGCCTCAAGAGTTTATGGTAATTCGAATTGGTATCTCATCATGTCGGCAACACTTTCTGTTTAATTAGACTAAAGTTTGTGTCAATGTTCTCGTATTTAAATTTCAAGTTTCACGAGCCACCGAAGAGCGGTATGCATATAAATGCGTTTTTTTTTGACAGGCGAAAATCGCTTGCACGGCGATGTGCAAGTGCGTAGGGTGCCGCAACGTCGAGGAGTCGCTGGCGCGGCGCCGCGACCGCGCGCGCGACCCCGTGTTCCGGCCCGCGGCCCTGCCCCACATCAAGTACGTTCGGTCGGTAAAGAGTAGCCGACCATTGTAGTACTTTGTCGCTTTTAATTCTTCGACGTATGTTCCGTGTATGTGTGACTGTTAGGAGTACTATCATTGGTGCCACGAAGTACTAAAATGGTCAGCTACTTTTGATGTTGCGTTGATGTCGTGACTATACATTACACACGGCATAAGAAAAATACTAGGAGTGCCGCAATTGACAATATTTCAAATTTTCTACTCCTTCATTTTATGAGCTGGATAGAAAATAGGTGGAATTTTAAGCTACCCGTATTTTTTCTTTTTCGTTTTAACTCAATCTTTCAATTAAAAATAGCAGTTTGAAAAGTAGCTCATTCTAAAAGGGCGTATGTAGAAAATGACGTCACTTTCCCAACTAGAATCCAGAGCGACAATTACGATTTAAAAAAACTAGAATCCAGAGCGACAATTACGATTAAAAAAATAACTGTCAGGCGTTACAGCGTTGTCAACATAGGAAGTTCGGGAAGACAACGATGCTTTTGCTCCTCTTATTTGGGCTGGATTATATTTATCACTTGCCGATGTGTACTCCATCATCATAATTTCAACACGCGGCAGATTCGTGCTATCAGCCTGAGAAAAACCTTCTGATGTCTTCATTATATGAAAAAAATCGGTGTCCGGTAAAAGAATGCCAAGTTAATAATGTTTGAATGCGTTATCGGAGTCCAGTGGGAAAGTGCCAAGTCTTTTAAGGTCTTCGAAAACGTGCAAATGAACCAACGGTAAGAAAATTAAACTTCTAAAGCCGCTAAGCAGTTGTAACAATTTTCAAAACAAATAAACGTCAGACGGCAAGTATGTCAGAAAATGACAACCGGATACCATACACTTTTTAATCGTTTCAGCACTAAGGTCTCTCTCGATAATGCAGGGAAAATGACGTCACACTTCCGGTTCACACTAATTGACGATTTTTTCCAAAATGAATGGGAAAAAAAATCCAAAAATATTTTTTTTGAGCATAAAATACAGTTTTACCCAAATGGTTTTCGAATTAAGATCTTTTGAAAATATGAAATGTTGTCAATTCGAAAAAGTCAATGTCAATCTATCAGCCAGTTGTGATGAAGAACATCATTACTTTTCTCTGCGTTTGTTCCTGGTTTCGGTTTAATCTTAGGTCAGATGACTGTCTAGACTGAGATGAATATGTCATTTAATTTTCTGGGCATGGCCTATAATGTTGCGGTATTCTGTTACTGTATTATACTAGTATCAAAGTACACGAGGAAGGTACACGCTGGCATCTTTGATCACGGTCAAACAAAATGATGGGAAAGTTCTCAGAAATGTATGGAAACTTCCACATGTTTAAGTTTAAGGATGTTTCCATTTTAAAACATTGCCTGTAGGAAATTTTCTGACATTTCCGAGAACTTACCACAAAGAAAGTTTCGCAATTTTAGAAACTTTCCGTGTGCACATCAGTAATAATATCACCTGGCCATAAAGTGGCTTTTTCCGCACGCTGCGCGTACGGAAAAAGCCAGTTACTGGCAAAGTGTAGACATAAAATGATGTACACATAACACGGGAGGTAATTAAGAAAGCCCTCGATCGCATATTTAGGTTCCTCGCTTGCAGCTCGGGCCGCAAACCTCTGCGATCTCGGGCTTTCTTTGTATTACCACCCTAGTTGTGTAATGTACTAATTGATGAACGTCGCAGCTTCATGACAACGGAGGTGATCGAGGCGGTGTGCCAGTGCCTGCTGGC
Organism: Eudemis profundana; assembly: GCA_947034925.1. Classification (NCBI taxonomy): domain Eukaryota; kingdom Metazoa; phylum Arthropoda; class Insecta; order Lepidoptera; family Tortricidae; genus Eudemis; species Eudemis profundana. The sequence continues at coordinate 6,608,803 of OX344795.1, forward strand.
GGCGGCGGCGGAGCCCGGCGAGCCGCTGCCGGCCGAGCCCGACCCCGTGCGTGACGTCATCGAGGAGTTCAGCCGCTGTCTGCAGGACATCATCAACGCGGCGCACCACTCCGCCCCCATGCTGGACGAGGTAACAAACATCCTAAACTAACCTAACATACTCACTATCTTTCACATTTGGGTCAATTGCAAAAAAATTTACCTTTTACTTTTTTGTCTGATCATGGTGTGTCTTATACCATTTTACTCAGAATCATGAGCACTTTTCATTTATAAAATAAAAAAGTAGTCCAAAATTGCCCAACTTTTCCATAAAAATTTTGAATTTCTCAGTTTCGTTACGCCCAAACTAAATATAGGGGAAAATCGTAACTAAATCGAAATGGAATATGCCAAGTGGTTCAGTGCCCCGTCAGTGACGACGTAAAATAAAATTAATGATAGATTTCACGATGTTTTTTACTTGTAAAAGATCAAATATTTATTAGAGAGACTTTATCCTGAACAATAGTCCTATCAGTTAGTGGAATAAAATAGTGAGTGCTTATTTTATTATTTTTAGGTGGTTCGATTCCCAGGTGAGACATGCGAATTTTAGGAAATCTTTTAATGCAGTTTTATTCCTTTTTAGAAATAAAGGAATGTTTCCTTTCAGTAGGATTAGCTAACTAAAGGATTTAAGCCCGTGCAGGGCCCATAGATTATTTCCCCCCTGTATAGGGAACGTGCACGACGAAGGTGCTGCCAACTGGTGCCGCCAATCTAAATCATATACCCACTCATGCTGGGGCCACATTGACGAAAACGCCGTTAATAACGTTAATTTATTGCGTTGAAGGACGATTAACGTCAGTGTAGCTACGACTTACTATATTTGACATTGACACTTACATATTTTCATTAACATTGACAGCTTGATTTGACAGGGGCGATAGTTTCCTTTATTGTCCGCCTGTGTCTCTTTTGTCGCTTAGTGCTGCATGTTCCCTATAGGAGAGACTGGTGCTCCCAAAATATTTAGAGTGGAAGTCTCATCTTTTTACAACGTGATTGATCCGTTTTGATGAATCCGTGAGTGATTCAATATGTTTGAGTCTCAATTTGAGAAAACCCAGATGTTTTTTGCAAAATAATTGAGTAGCTAACTTTACTATGTGAGCTAAATTAAGGATAGAAACGGGCGCTGGAATTTTGTAAGAAAATATAATTTTGGTTAGGGATGTAACGATACCGATATATCGGCCGATATCGGGATAATATACAACCGATATTTGAAGAGCGCGAAAAGAATTTTTTGTATGAAAAAAAATCTGCAAAAAGTAATTTCAATTACTGACTTAATTTACATATTGGTCTATTACCTTGTGAAATAATAATTACTATGTTAATTATATTTTTGGTTCATAATGAAAAAAAAAATCTGTGTTGACAATTAATTTTTTTTTACTTTACACCTTCAAGATTGACTCTCTGTTAAATATAGCCAAGTTTTAGGTATAATAAGGACATACAAATAATAAATCTGAAGTTCATACTTTATTACTTAGCTAAGATATCGGTATCGCCGATAATTTACTACAAATACCGGTATCGGTACCGTATCGGCAAAATTATGTATCGTTACATCCTTTTGGTCTTTCTGTATAACAAAAAAAAATATTAAAATCTTTTAACAAAAAGCGACTCCATTTATTTGCTGCGCACTTTTGACGTAAACAACGTAGTCACTTTTTGATAGGTGCCAATAAACTAAAGTTTTCAAATGTTCGTTTGCAAATTTGACACATAGGTGTCATGGAACTAAGTTATCTTTTGAATGACAGTTTCATATAGATACAACTTATTATTAGTGTATATTTGAGTGTAACTACAAATGTCATTTTGCGCCAGATTCATACACATTTTTCTTTGAAACTGTGTGTCTATGTTATTATACGTCAATGGCGCAGACTATGAAGACGCGGTTTGCTACCTAGATCTGTCTCTTTTTGTAGTCTGTTTTTTTTTAAATCACCTTTTAGAGAAGAGTATAGATAATCAAGAACAATGTTCAAGTTAATAAAAGTAATCTAGTAATTATTCTTTATCTATGATCAGAATCGTTTCGTTTTGTTTGATTGATTACCTATTAGCATTCCCCATAAACGCTGGATAAATGTCAAATGTTGGTTTTCGGCTTGAATGACGTCACACCACAGATAATCTAAAGATTAACATAGCTAGCATCGTTTTCGCCTGGTTACGAAAGTTTAAATTTTAAATTATAATTTTGCGGTTTTCTAGGTCGTAAAAAAATAGGGTAATATTTTTTTTCCGTTAATCAGATAATCATTAAGAATTTAAGACAAACTTTAAAAAGGGGTCAAGTAGCCTAACGCGAAGTGTAATAACTTTTTTTTAAGTAATGCCTTGAAGAATTACAAAATTTGAACAAAATCCAAAAACTTTTGACTTCAAATCCTTTTATTGGTAAATTTTTGAAAGGTTATGGCATGTTTTTTGGATTTTTCTTAATCAGCCGTTTATGGACTTAGATGATGGCTTTTTTTCATTCCTAATTTAAGTAGTGTTTACGCAATTAGCAGTTTTAAATCGAAAGGCTGGTTTTAAAAAAAATAAGTTAAAACTCAAATAACTTGATAACCACTGAGTTATGACCCCCGGTTGATTGGACTTAAATTATTGCAAATGAGCTATATAATAAACGTCTCAAGGAATAGGTCGAATTACCGGTCACCCTGTATGCGTTATGGCTTTCGACGCGACATCTGCATATTTGGATTATCTATCTCATATTACCATATCTGCATATTTAGATTATCTATCTCATATTACCATATTATCTATCTCATATTACCATATTAGCTACAGGGGACACTCACCTCACACCACATATCTAGTTTAATTGCCCAAGTAACGACGTTTTCAAGGCGTAATGCAGCGTTTGATTTTGCCGTAAAACTTTTTATTAACACTCCGGTGAAGAACGTAGTAAATACATTCAATTACAAAATCGAAAAGAGACCCTAGTCAGTGTACATAAGTGTACATTTCTCTTGCAAAACGAATGATATTCCAATTTTCCGGTTCCGCTCTATTAGATCTTAACGGCGACTCGATGCCTACTTCGTGAAGGTCCTTTTTGATCTGAACACATTTAGCAAACAACCGGGATTGTTTAGTGGCACTGAAGCTGTCTTGTTGTTAATTTACGCGCCGAGTAACGATCACTGAAACGGTTACTGGTCTTGCAACAAATTGGTTTGCGCTACAAGGTAGCTTCATACGAGGGCGGAGTCTTAAGCTCAGCGGGGATGAATGCTGTGCCACCTGAAACGTGAATGAAACGATGATTTATAACAGTACATTTTACTTTTTTTAACTTCTCAGGAATCTACGAATAAAAGTCGTAATTTTAATATAAGAAAACTCGTTTATTTGAATTAGATCCCATTTGTATCAGTTTAAATCGGATTTTTCATCAAGGTTTTTTTCCGGAGGTTTTTTTAGGTTATTGAACTTACAAGTTTGTTTCAGAGTCGTGCGTGATACTGGAAGCGGGTGAGGCGTAGTCAAAGCTAGCGGCCATTCTGAAAACGTGATACTGTTGTTAAGGTAGTGTAAGTGTAAGCGGACGGGAGACCAACCGGCATGGCGGTTGCCAAAGTGTAAGTGTGCTGACCTGATGATACATCGCCGAAATTACGCTGTTCCAAGCCTGGTTTTAAGTTCAGAAATATTTCGTAAGCATGCAAGACTTTACCAGAAACTAGTCGTGAATTTCGTGTTTGGCGGAATGGCAGGGGTTTAGTACGAAGTTATGATGTTCCTCCCGTACATAGGCGCCGTAGTTGCCAATTGGGTTATCCCATTATTCTGTAATTAATAATGATTCAAAAACCATTTCGAGAAAAAGGGTTGTAGAATTATTTCCTGTTATCAGATAATTTTTAAAAATGAGTATTATACAAGGTGCTCGTGAGGAATCCAAAAAATGTTAACCACGCGTTCCTGAGATCATTAGGAGTAAAAAATGTTATATAACATAATGCAAAAACACAAGAAAAAAGTTACGAGGATTTTTTTTGATTGAGTTTTGTACGTAAAATATTTTTTTTACTGTCGAATTTTACATTTTGGGACGAGCACTTTCGAGAAACGTGACATGGTTAAAACCACGAAATCTACAAAAACCAATAAAAAAATATCATCGTATTAAGAAAAAAAAGATTTTTTTGCCAGTTTTGACATTATGTTATATTAATAAAACAACTTAAACGGATTAAATCGCGTATATTACTACATTTTAAGTCCCGACGTTTCGTAACCCTTTTCAGCGTTCAGTAATCAGTCAGTCAGTTTTTCAGGTAATCGCGGAAACCGAAGACAATATTATTATGTTATATTACATAATATAGATACAAGAAATCAAAGTACATAGAAAAATCAAATGGCACTCACCTGTGTCCAGACCGGGAATCGAACCCGGTACCTCTGGATTTCCGGCCCAGCGACTCACTCGAGCGAGTTCTAGTTAAATTTATAATTTTTTTTACTCCTAATGACTAATATATAAATAAAAACTAGACCTTATTTTTTTGGGATACCCCAATTGCCTAACGGGAAACTGATTTAACAAACGTGATATAATTATGCTATATGTGCTGTAGTGCTTCTAATACCGGTAGTTTTTGCATGCCCAATACCGGGATCCCGATATTGGCCATCCAGTACCTCTAGCTCAACTTTGACACGTGACTCCTTGTCGCGCGTCCAGGTAATATCGGTATTGGAAGCCCTAGTACGCTGGTAATGTGCAGAACTTCGTCACTTTCATCAGCGTAATGTCGGCTCATTGTGTTTTCTCTAAACAATCAAGAAACAAACAAGTTTAAGGTGCGACGATTGGATTGAACTGTTAATATATGTCCTTCATCCATAATCCTGAATAAATGAAATACATTTTGGATACAAGTGACAAATTGTACTATAATTGCTTAGCAATTAGGATAGATGTATTCTTGCTACTAGAAGACTGCTATGGAATTTTCTCGTTGTCCTATATCGTAAATGAAACGTAGGTATGCAACTTTAACTTTGTAAATATTAGTAAAATAAAGGTTTAGGCAAATATGAGATTTTTATTTTGCATTTTTAATGTTTATAATCCTGAATTTTATATTATGGAATGTAAATGGATGTTTTTGTATAGGCCTGTTTGTAAATATCTACTAGTTTTAAAAACTATTTTATACCTTTCGACTAAGGTAATAAACGTTTATAGAATAATATAATAAATGCAATGTTTATATCTTCACTGTGTTTTATTCATTTGAGTATGAAGGGAGAATTTAACACGTTCACAATCCTTATGATTGACGACCGGTTTAACCTAGTGTTTAGTGACTCTGCCTGCGAAGCTATAAGGCTTGCCGTGACCCATACGTGGGGTCACGGGACAGGGAACATGCTAATAGTACATTACACAACTAGGGTGGTAAAACAACGAAAGGCTGAGATCGCAGATGTTTGCGGCCCGAGTTGCAAGCGAGGGACGTAAATATGCGATCGAGGGTTTTGTTTATTACGTCCCGTGTTGTGTACGTCATTTTATCGGCTTTTTCCGTACGCGTAGAGTGCGGTAAAGCCACTTTATGGCCAGGTGTGGCATAATAAGTAGTATATTACACAACTAGGGTGGTAATACAAAGAAAGGCCGAGATCGCAGAAGTTTGCGGCCCGAGCTGCAAGCGAGGGACGTAAATATGCGACGAGGGCTTTCTTATTACCTCCTGTGTTGTGTACATCATTTTATGTCTACACTTGGCCAGAAAACGGCTTTTTCCGAACGCGCAGTGCGGAAAAAGCCACTTTATGGCCAGGTGTGGCATAAAAAATACTTTTGCACGGTTGTACGCTGCTTTATATTGGGAAACCCTACTCATCCTAAATAAGTTAAATAACTTTTCTCTCAATCCGGATCAGTGTACGGTGGCTATTAATATCTTAATATGGGGCGCACCGCTGATGTATTGTCGGCAGGTAATGGGATAATTGTCGCGGCAACGCTAAGGCGCTATAATTAGCACAGTTCGGAGTTCCTCTATAAATACTGCGCGTGTGTTTCGTTCGGGAGCGTGCAGTTCCGTGTTACTGCTGGCGCAGCCCGCCGATATTCTTGCCTTCGTCGGTGGTCGGCGGCCGGATCATGAGCGCGCGGTTCGAGGTTCGGGAATGCGAGAAACTTGGCAGGTGGGTGATTTACGGCACGCCACTAGTTAAGCCAGTAGGAATTTATGAATACTTATAGAAGTTATAAAATGTTTAAAGTGTTTCGTTGTGTGATTCGGCGAGAATTAATGACTTAAAGCCAGCTTGTATTTTTTATACGAAGGCAGATGCCGCATTCTTAAGAGCCGGTGTACTAGCAGTCTTGTTACCTTCACAATAAAGACCATTTTGTGAAATTTGTTTATGCTTTTCGTTCTGTCGATATTTAGATAATTTGGGAAACTCTTGCACCCTTTTAAGTTAGGCGACTTCAATAACGTCCTACTACAATTGGCGATTACCAATTTTAACTACACCTGAGATCCGAATTTAATCAAACAATTCTCGATGTCGGGTAGGGCTCTTTGCATGAAAGCATGAGGATACAATTTAAGTTAAGTAGTCACCAGAAACAGCTTCATCATCATCATTTCAGCCATAGGATGTGCACTGCTGGACACAGGCCTCCTCAATAGATTTTCACATGGGCCGGATAGAAGCGTCCCGCATCCAGCGAGTCCCCGCAATCCTAACCAGGTCATCCGACCACCTTGCAGGTGGCCGTCCCATGCTGCGCTTGCCAGTACGTGGTCTCTACTCGAGAATCTTTCTACCCCAGATGAAACAGCTTAGATTGCACCTATATATAACTATTACTTAGTAGTAATAGTATATTACTATTAGTTAGTAGTACTAGGGTGGTACTAGGAGTGAGGCACTGCTGAAAGCACGCATAGTGTCAAAGTAGGTACCTAGCACTGGTTTGGGTGCTTTCAGCAGTGCCTCACTCCTAGTACCACCCTAGTACTTCCTAGTGCCCCTTCGGAGGGGCTTAGCCAGCTACGATCGATAGAGAGAGACGATCGGATCCAGTGCGTACCGCCCGGTGCTCGAACCCAAACATCAGTTTTGTTAGAAAGAGAAACTTCTGTAGATACGTAGTAGGTACCATTACTTATTCTGTGGTGGAGTGTAGATACGCGGTTGCGGCGAAGGAGCTGCGCGCCGGCGAGACGGTGCTGTCGGAGCGGCCCTTCGTGCTGGCGCCGCACAGCGACTCGCCGCTCGTCTGCTTCGCCTGCCACCTGCCGCTCGTCAGCCGCTTCCTCGTCTGCAAGGGCTGCGGCGTCGCGCCCGTCTGCCCTGAACCGTGCCCCGAATATCTCGATAGTGAGTTATTTTGTGCCCAGTTCATCTTAGCATCATCTTATGGTGCTTAATATCCGCGTCGAACATTATTTACCTGGATGAAACGTCCTTTAAGTCTCTTCAGATGGCTCTCATAACAAACTTCAAATAGTATACAAGAATTCGAATTACGAGTACCTAAGAACGTCAATTGTAAAGTGACAAGGTTCTATCAATGCTCAACCTTTTCATTGTTGAACTACATACATACGTCGATCCGTTTCAGGTTTTCACAGCAAACCAGAATGCGAGCTATTCAAGTCGCTGCGCGTGTCCCGGGGCCTCAATGCGATGGGCTTGGTGCCGCACGTGGGCGCGCTGGCGGCGCTACGGGCGCTGCTGCAGCGGCGGCAGGCGCCCGACGCCTGGGCTGAGTTCGCGCGCCTCGAGACGCATATGGAGGAGCGCCGCGGCACCGCCGTCTATAGCTACAACCAGCAGATTGTCAAGGTAGGAAGTCACACACCCAACTCTTGATTAGTTTTTGGTTGGTAGGTAGATAGCCGTATATCTGGTGAGGGGCATATTTACATTAGGGTTAAGTGTGTGTTTCGGGGCAGCCGGCACAAGTTGCGAGGAATAGACTTGGGCGCATTGGCGGCGCTGTGGGCACTGCTACAGCGGCGATAGGCTCCTGAGGTTTGGGTTGAGTTCGCGCCCTTGGAGACGCACATGGATGATTGCCGCGGCACCGGCGTCTACGGCTACAACCAACAGGGACAGACGTGGTGGGCGCACTGGCGGCGCTGCTGCAGCAACGACCGGCGCCCGAGGCCTGAGGCGGGTTCGCGCGTCTGAAGAAGGACATGGATGAGCGCCGCGGTACCGGCGTCTACGGCTACAACCAGCAGATTATCAAGGTTGGGTTGTTATTTAGTAGATATTTCATGCTATTTACCCTAAGCGTGCCGTGGTGCGGATCGGTCAGCGAAAGCCGCGGGGGGCGTTACGAGGCTCCTCTCCTTCTCTTTAGTTTAGAGAGCGCATAACCCGCTGCTTAGAAGAACCGTCGCTCAGGACTGATTTGGCAGTTTGAGGCATACAATTGTGTAATTTATATTACATCACTCTCAATAGTATTTTCTATCTGTTGGGCGGGGACAAAATCGTACTTTCTGGCCATGGAAGACGTAAAATTACGTACATAGTAGGGTAGTAGGTCCATAAAGCCCCAGATCGTATACTTACACAAACTCCTGCGGTCTAGGTAATTCTTTATTTTACCGCCCTGGTTACGTAATTGCAGTTCATCGAGTCCCTCGGGCTGGTCGATCCCGATGAGCCGGAGCTAGTGCAGAGAGTGTGCGCCGCCATCGACGTGAACAGCTTCGACGTGCGCGGGCCGCGGGCGCCGCTCGGCGCCGACGCGCTGCGCGGCGTCTACCTGAGCACGGCGCTGCTCGCGCACGACTGCGTGCCCAACACACACATGGCCATCAACGACAACAACCTGCTCGTGTGCCACGCCAGCCGGGACATCAAGAAGGGAGAGCCGATATACTACAGTTATACTGACCCTATGAAGGTGAGTGTCCAGCAGAGTATCCATCGTGCCCAACACACACATGGCCATCAACGACAACAACCTGCTCGTGTGCCACGCCAGCCGGGACATCAAGAAGGGAGAGCCGATATACTACAGTTATACTGACCCTATGAAGGTGAGTGTCCAGCAGAGTATCCATCGTGCCCAACACACACATGGCCATCAACGACAACAACCTGCTCGTGTGCCACGCCAGCCGGGACATCAAGAAGGGAGAGCCGATATACTACAGTTATACTGACCCTATGAAGGTGAGTGTCCAGCAGAGTATCCATCGTGCCCAACACACACATGGCCATCAACGACAACAACCTGCTCGTGTGCCACGCCAGCCGGGACATCAAGAAGGGAGAGCCGATATACTACAGTTATACTGACCCTATGAAGGTGAGTGTCCAGCAGAGTATCCATCGTGCCCAACACACACATGGCCATCAACGACAACAACCTGCTCGTGTGCCACGCCAGCCGGGACATCAAGAAGGGAGAGCCGATATACTACAGTTATACTGACCCTATGAAGGTGAGTGTCCAGCAGAGTATCCATCGTGCCCAACACACACATGGCCATCAACGACAACAACCTGCTCGTGTGCCACGCCAGCCGGGACATCAAGAAGGGAGAGCCGATATACTACAGTTATACTGACCCTATGAAGGTGAGTGTCCAGCAGAGTATCCATCGTGCCCAACACACACATGGCCATCAACGACAACAACCTGCTCGTGTGCCACGCCAGCCGGGACATCAAGAAGGGAGAGCCGATATACTACAGTTATACTGACCCTATGAAGGTGAGTGTCCAGCAGAGTATCCATCGTGCCCAACACACACATGGCCATCAACGACAACAACCTGCTCGTGTGCCACGCCAGCCGGGACATCAAGAAGGGAGAGCCGATATACTACAGTTATACTGACCCTATGAAGGTGAGTGTCCAGCAGAGTATCCATCGTGCCCAACACACACATGGCCATCAACGACAACAACCTGCTCGTGTGCCACGCCAGCCGGGACATCAAGAAGGGAGAGCCGATATACTACAGTTATACTGACCCTATGAAGGTGAGTGTCCAGCAGAGTATCCATCGTGCCCAACACACACATGGCCATCAACGACAACAACCTGCTCGTGTGCCACGCCAGCCGGGACATCAAGAAGGGAGAGCCGATATACTACAGTTATACTGACCCTATGAAGGTGAGTGTCCAGCAGAGTATCCATCGTGCCCAACACACACATGGCCATCAACGACAACAACCTGCTCGTGTGCCACGCCAGCCGGGACATCAAGAAGGGAGAGCCGATATACTACAGTTATACTGACCCTATGAAGGTGAGTGTCCAGCAGAGTATCCATCGTGCCCAACACACACATGGCCATCAACGACAACAACCTGCTCGTGTGCCACGCCAGCCGGGACATCAAGAAGGGAGAGCCGATATACTACAGTTATACTGACCCTATGAAGGTGAGTGTCCAGCAGAGTATCCATCGTGCCCAACACACACATGGCCATCAACGACAACAACCTGCTCGTGTGCCACGCCAGCCGGGACATCAAGAAGGGAGAGCCGATATACTACAGTTATACTGACCCTATGAAGGTGAGTGTCCAGCAGAGTATCCATCGTGCCCAACACACACATGGCCATCAACGACAACAACCTGCTCGTGTGCCACGCCAGCCGGGACATCAAGAAGGGAGAGCCGATATACTACAGTTATACTGACCCTATGAAGGTGAGTGTCCAGCAGAGTATCCATCGTGCCCAACACACACATGGCCATCAACGACAACAACCTGCTCGTGTGCCACGCCAGCCGGGACATCAAGAAGGGAGAGCCGATATACTACAGTTATACTGACCCTATGAAGGTGAGTGTCCAGCAGAGTATCCATCGTGCCCAACACACACATGGCCATCAACGACAACAACCTGCTCGTGTGCCACGCCAGCCGGGACATCAAGAAGGGAGAGCCGATATACTACAGTTATACTGACCCTATGAAGGTGAGTGTCCAGCAGAGTATCCATCGTGCCCAACACACACATGGCCATCAACGACAACAACCTGCTCGTGTGCCACGCCAGCCGGGACATCAAGAAGGGAGAGCCGATATACTACAGTTATACTGACCCTATGAAGATGAGTGTCCAGCAGAGTATCCATCGTGCCCAACACACACATGGCCATCAACGACAACAACCTGCTCGTGTGCCACGCCAGCCGGGACATCAAGAAGGGAGAGCCGATATACTACAGTTATACTGACCCTATGAAGGTGAGTGTCCAGCAGAGTATCCATCGTGCCCAACACACACATGGCCATCAACGACAACAACCTGCTCGTGTGCCACGCCAGCCGGGACATCAAGAAGGGAGAGCCGATATACTACAGTTATACTGACCCTATGAAGGTGAGTGTCCAGCAGAGTATCCATCGTGCCCAACACACACATGGCCATCAACGACAACAACCTGCTCGTGTGCCACGCCAGCCGGGACATCAAGAAGGAAGGGCCGATATACTACAGTTATACTGACCCTATGAAGGTGAGTGTCCAGCAGAGTATTTGTGTGATCTATCGTGTCCAACACACACATGGCCATCAACGGCAACAACCTGCTCGTGTGCCACGCCAGCCAAGATATCAAGAAGGGAGAGCCGATATACTGCAGCTATACTGATCCTATGAAGGTGAGTGTCCAGCAGAGCACGTGTCATTCATATAACAACATCACAATCGCACTCTGAGAACTAATAACAACATCACAATCGCACTCTGAGAACTAATAACAACATCACAATCGCACTCTGAGAACTAATAATAACATCACAATCGCACTCTGAGAACTAATAACAACATCACAATCGCACTCTGAGAACTAATAACAACATCAAAATCGCACTCTGAGAACTAAAAATGAGGGATTGCCTTACTCCAATTGAACCTACGGTCGACGATGAATTAGGGAATATATTTTTAGCAAACACCTACTAGATGTTTGATGTATGTATGTAAATCACGATGTAGTCGAGAAATGTTTCAAGCTAGTACCTAAGTAATTTAGATTTCGGGATTCTGGAAGTAGGTGGTAAATGATGCCAAACAACATACATTTCCACGTCTTTTAATAAAATAGCAAATTCGTATGACTATGACTCAAGCAATAAATTAGCTCAAATAAATTTATAACTTACTTATAGTTAAGTACCTAAGTTTCTTTCTCAGATAAATATGACTCTCTGTCCAGGGAACAGCATTACGCCAAGAACACCTGTTAAACGGGAAATACTTTAAATGCTCTTGTGCGCGTTGTTGCGACGCCACAGAGCTGGGCACCTACATGAGCTCCGTCGTGTGCCCTGACTGTAAAGGCTACGTGTCTAGTGCTGGAGATGTGTGGAAGTGCCACAGCTGTAACAAGGAATTTGAAGCTTCGGCCATGGCGCGTAAGGTCCAAAGTTGCTCGGACAAACTGGAGGTCATAAGTAAGTAGTAGGTATTAATTTAAACTTTCACGATTTTCACTCATTATTACAACAAAACGGGACTTAATCGCGTAAAGACATGATATTACCTCGACGTTTTGGATGTGCCGTGACGTCCATGGTCGCGAAGGGACTGGCGAGGCGGGTGTCAACATCTTCTAGCCGCGCGGGTTTTCCGAACTACCCGCACTTTGTCTTGATTAATACTTTGCATATTAGGGTTGTCACTCGGCCGACACACTACACTCACAACATCAGGCGATTTGCCGGAAGACATTTGATGATATTGACACATGCTGATGACTGGATTCCACGACGAAGAAAGCTTAAACCCATCTTCCCGATTGAAATTGCGGTGTTTTTTGATTTCAACCGCTTCACGGACAATTCTACTATAGTAATTGCGTTCTGTAGACAGGATCTTGGTATTATGAAACTCCATCCAGTGGTTTGATCCAGACTCCAACACATGCTTCGCTATAGCCGATTTGTCTACTTGGAGTTTTCTAACAGCCGCGATGTGTTCTTTGACCCTTTCCGCTATGGTGCGCTTGGTCTGCCCAATATAAGAACTCCCACAACTGCAACCAACCCCGTACACACCCGGCGATTGTAAAGGAATAACATCCTTGGATGATCTTACATGCCTCGTGACCTTGGATAACGGTTTGTACAGTTTTAATCGAGTACCTTTCTAGTACTGCACCGACTTTATCCGTTATCCCCTTCACATAAGGCATGAACGCTGGTTGCCTCTGAACTCTGGTACTAGGTATTAATTCAACTATAGTACTCGTACCCTTAGTGAAGGAGCGCGACTCTTAGGGCCTTATCACACTTGCGATTGGCGGCAAGTTAGAAGTGAAGTTCCACACAAATGTCGCTCGCGGCGAACTCGCCGCGACTGGTTTTGTATGGAAACTCTCCCGCAGTTCGCCCGCCGATCGCAAGTGTGATAAGGCACTTACATAAGTTCAGCTATATCTATGCACCAGTGGCGTGGCGTCAAATATATTCTAGTAAAGTACGTTATAAGTTAAGCCGGAGCAGGTTTGGGTTACTTTTTCTCACGAGTTACTACTCATATGCTTTAAAGTAGGCAAGCCGGTGGGAAGCGGATTCTATGGACGCCACGCCACTGCTATGCACACAAACCCAAAAGCAAAGGTTTTGTGTTCAATGTAAGAACCGCGTACATACCTTGTCCGAGAGAGATGAATGCGATTAATGTGCCCTGCTTGCCCTATAGAATATTTTTTAAAATATTTCAACATTATCGTAAACCAAAATCGCTTATTATAAAACATTCGTAGGCAGTAATTGAAGTACACCCATTTGTTCAACAGATAAAAGAGACGAGAAAGAGTTAGAAGAATACATAAAAAACGTGTCCCTGGTCCTTGCTCCGAATCACTACCTACTGCTAGACGCGAAGCAGCGGCTGGCAGGGGTGCTCCGCGACGTCATCACGCGGGAATCGCGCCCCACCAAGCGGCTGCTGCGGCGCCAGCTCGCGCTCTGCCGGGACATCCTCGCCGTGCTCGAGACACTCACGCCGGGCATCAGCAGAGGCAAAGGTACTCTGTAATGTCATCGGTCTGTCTCCCTGACGCCGCGCCCCACCAAGCGGCTGCTGCGGCGCCAGCTCGCGCTCTGCCGGGACATCCTCGCCGTGCTCGAGACACTCACGCCGGGCATCAGCAGAGGCAAAGGTACTCTGTAATGTCATCGGTCTGTCTCCCTGACGCCGCGCCCCACCAAGCGGCTGCTGCGGCGCCAGCTCGCGCTCTGCCGGGACATCCTCGCCGTGCTCGAGACACTCACGCCGGGCATCAGCAGAGGCAAAGGTACTCTGTAATGTCATCGGTCTGTCTCCCTGACGCCGCGCCCCACCAAGCGGCTGCTGCGGCGCCAGCTCGCGCTCTGCCGGGACATCCTCGCCGTGCTCGAGACACTCACGCCGGGCATCAGCAGAGGCAAAGGTACTCTGTAATGTCATCGGTCTGTCTCCCTGACGCCGCGCCCCACCAAGCGGCTGCTGCGGCGCCAGCTCGCGCTCTGCCGGGACATCCTCGCCGTGCTCGAGACACTCACGCCGGGCATCAGCAGAGGCAAAGGTACTCTGTAATGTCATCGGTCTGTCTCCCTGACGCCGCGCCCCACCAAGCGGCTGCTGCGGCGCCAGCTCGCGCTCTGCCGGGACATCCTCGCCGTGCTCGAGACACTCACGCCGGGCATCAGCAGAGGCAAAGGTACTCTGTAATGTCATCGGTCTGTCTCCCTGACGCCGCGCCCCACCAAGCGGCTGCTGCGGCGCCAGCTCGCGCTCTGCCGGGACATCCTCGCCGTGCTCGGGACACTCACGCCGGGCATCAGCAGAGGCAAAGGTACTCTGTAATGTCATCGGTCTGTCTTCCTGACATCACAGTGTCTCTAGTGCGGACGAACCAAGACATGAGGGGAGGCTGCTCTGCGACTCGATCACCGAACGGTGAAATTTGGTGTAGGTACACATGGAACCAAACCCCCGTTTTGGAAAACGATTAACGTATTTGCCCCCGCGAACATCCGCATCACATTGCTTTGCCTCCTTTAATTTTTTTTATAATGGAATTGTTCTCTGCTTTAATCATGCCTGATGATATAGATACAGTCACGATTTTTAATTCGTACCCATTTCCAAGAAATGTTCTTTGAACGCTCATGCATAATGCACTCAAACCACAATTTTCTGTGTGAGATTCGACTCTAGGTGGGTCACGTATTAAGGATTGTGACTGTTCCTAAGCGATTACCGCTGCCATAGTCTTAGTTTTTATCACCTGGGTAATTCCACGACAGAGGGTAACGTAAGTTACCAATTTCTCGCGTGTTTCTTCTTCATTGATGGTGCAAACTCAGGTGTCAATATATCTAGTGATTAAAGTTATACTCATCTAGATAAAAATTAATACTTAAATTTAAGCTATAAATAAATAAACACGCGATGAATTGGTAACTTTCGTTACTTTTTTATGGAATTGCCATGATAGGTCTATCTATCGAAACGTTTGGTTCTTGTTTTCTAATATCTGTAGGTATTGATTATGCCAATTATTAGACTTCTTCATCGAAATATGAACTAATAAAATTTAATGTTCTCATTCCAGCGATCGCTCTATACGAGATACACGCCACGATGGTGCAGTTGGCGAAGAAAGAGTTCGACTCCCGCGAAATAACGGGATCCCAATATATGGTTCGTACCAAAACCAACCAACTCTAGAGTAATCTACTAATTTCTTTAATCTTAATTTTGTTGATAATCAAATCAATCTAATAAATGTATAAGTACCTCAACTCAAAGGGGTCATTCATTTATTACGTTACGCGTTTTTCACTTTTCTATAAGAACCAGTCGAATACGTTCTAACATCATGAACACACATACCTAATTACCTACTTGTCATTAAATGACCTATACACAAACTATACACAACTGTCTAAATTTACAGGATGAACTAACCAGCGCGGAGAAACATTTGAAGAGGTCATTAGAGATGCTCTTCATAGAGCCCGGGAACTCCCCCGAAGGCGAGCTCTGCGCGAAGGCCCTAGAAGAGTATAGAGCGCTGAAAACTACCATGAACACTGTTCTGGACGGGATCCACGCAGACGGCAAGACCTATGTCACTGCGACTCAAAACGAACAACAGACATTCCCAACTGTCCAGCAGTAGCTTTCAGCTACCATATTAGATTAGATATTCACTTATTCCAAAAAGCTTTTTTGATCTTAGAATGCATTTCCTGTAGCTAATATTAGACATAGTGATACGTGGTGATACCTAGATAGTTGTCCATTTTACACTACAAAATAGATTATTTATTTACCTATGTGATATCAAAACTTGTTTTATTGGTTTTCCTCATGCGTGCATTTGAAAATAGATAGCTTTTCTTATTTTTACTGACTGTTTCTGGAATTCTTTTATTAATATACCTACCTACACGGAGATAGACGTAAAAGGCAAGGTTATCCGCGAGAAGTAGGCGCAAAGTTATCATATTATATTTTCTTTGAGAGAATAGCATAAAATACTCTAAGGCCTTAAAATAGTCAAGTCGGTGGGGAATCAGGTTGTATAAAAAACTGTATGGTCGCTTTGCCACTCTTACGTATACACGTTGTACATACCTACTCATAAAAGTTATTGTTATGTACACTCAGAGTCGATAATAGGCATCTACGCATCTACCCGCGTATACAAAGTTAAGTACTAAAATAACACATTACACAACTAGGGTGGTAAAACAAAGATCGCAGATGTTTGCGGCCCGAGCTGCAAGCGAGGGACGTAAATATGCGATCGAGGGCTTTCTTTATTTATTAGAGCCTGTGCGGAAAGAGAATAGGCGTGGCGAAAAACGGATCTAACCTAACCAGTATGGCAAATACGTGTAAGATTACTTGTCGAAAATGATATAATTTTAGGGTAATATTGCTATTGTAAGTCATTCAAGACATTACTTTGGTCTCTGCTGTGAAGACAAAAATTAAAAAAAAGAATGGTTTGACAGCTTCAATTTTTGAAAATAAAAATATAGCGCGCTAAGCGAAGAGGCATTTGTTTTAAAATGCAGATTTTCATTGTATAGAATCCTGTAAATACTTAATGCCTAGTTAGTTACTGTTTAAAGAAATATAAAGTACATGACATATGTCGAGCTTGAAAATGGTATAGAGTGTTTTTGGTTACTAAAGGTAAATCTGTACGACGTAAGATGTTTTGTGATAGTTTGTTTTGATATGTACTAATGATTGATTTGTGTGTTGTTACATATGATCCATAATTCCATAACAATGAGAAATACAAAGTCAAGATAAAGAACGAGCGGTTTCATTCGTCTTCGAGGTGATGTTTCTTTCAAATTCAGAAGAGGTATCATCACTACGTGCCGTTGTGATCGCTAAGCCATTCTAGATAAGTATAAAGAAAATGAGGTGAGTTACTGTTGGCGAATTATTTGATTTTTGCTATATTTAAACCATGTTCACGTTGATCTGGGTCCCCTGATGCAAGGTCACGCGGGTCAGATGACAGTTATTTAAGGTAACCTCACCTGTTGACTCTGGGACCATGGTCAAAGGTCAAATAGTTAAAACAAACGAAAATAAAACTCTTGGATGAAGATGATATCCATTATAGTTTCAGGTGCAATTTAAATTATCATATTTGAACATTTTTCTTTGCTATTGCCGGTATTATATGTTTCAAAGATTTAATTTCATTTAAATAATGGTAAGATATACCATGGCTGGTTTTAACACATATATGATTCATTTTGGTATATAACTGTAAATATGTAAGGCTACTACAATAAGAAAACATGTTCACTGAAGTTACAGTTAGATTCAATTTCATCGCACTACTTATATTTTGTTGATAGGTTGCACCATGACCTATAATGAAAATTTGCAAATATTTATGATACAGAAAAGATTAATTAAGGTGTATGGCAGGTGGCATTACAAAGTATAGTAAAAATGATATCAAGAATGATTCATCAAAACATAACTTAAGTAATGACATTGCTACATCCAAGGAAAGCACTACCCTTAGAGAAAGTTTACATATTATTCAATTGGAAGTTGTTGAAATCACATAATACTTTCAAGCTGATACCATAATGGCACATTATAATTTGCTATGTTTTGGATTCCCCTGAGAGTTCTTATGAAATAGATTTAAACTGAAACAATTATTTGTGTACTGGTTAGTAACAGTGATTATGAAAGTTGTCCCACTAAAATAAAATTAAGTTATTAAGTATATAATTGCTTCAATTTGATCTAGATTTTGAAATAATTAAAAGTAGATTATGAGGCCACTCAAAATTTTAACTTGTTGATGAACAAATGATTTTATTATTATATGTATCAGATTACTAAAATACATGATGGTTGAGTCTAGTAAAAATGTCAGATTCTCATTTGAATTAAGACCATATAATATCATGAGCATTGGAACAGACAGACAAAAACAAAAAGAGACAGGACAACCTAACTGGTTTTGAATTGAAATCTCAAACCCGGCTAGAGATAGAAGGGCATAGATTGTTGAATTTCAGCTGTCATTGTTTTATTATTATTACCATTTTAATGCATATGGCCAACTTAATGCCTTAAGAAATTCGGTACCAGTCAACTAGAAAAGATAAATATTAAATGCAGGTTATTATATGTTTTACTCTGAGACATGCAGTTAGTGAAATTATATAATTAGGTTATTTACAGTTTTATCTGTTGACAAGTGTTTCCTACAAATAATATTAACATTTATTATGTGATGTATCAAGGGTTTATTTTAAAGGCGTCTATGTGTTGTGTGAATGTTTCTTACAGAGTTTTGCTGTAAGGAGATGTCCAAGGTCAAAAAGTTGACCATCACCAAAGACTACATGTGTGTGCTGGGGCAGGACAGGATGACACAAATTATGGGCCAGGCGTTGACTGGTAACTAACAGGTCTACAAAATGGTGTATTGACATGGGACGGTCAAGGTACTGTAACAATTTTAGTTAATTATATTTTAAAGCGGAAAACAGCTACTCATGAGATACTGGGTTTTCAAATGATTAATTCAGGATAAGTAGATGAAAATGATTATTCAACAAAAATATGCGCTAATAATGGTAAAAGGAAATGTATAGGTATAGGTGATGATACTCGGTCGTACAGGACTGAACTGATCACAGTAAGACATTATTATTGTGGACTAGCATTTCCTGCGGCTTCGCCCGCGTTGTTCCCGTTATTGTCCCAAAGGAACTCTTTACCGGGATATAAAGTATCCTATGATTCAATCCAGGACTTGGACTACTTACATGCCAAATTTCAGCTTGATCCATCCAGTTGTTATCCCCTTATTAGGTAACAAACATCCAAACATCTAAACATCCAAACATCCTCACAAACTTTCGCATTTATAATATTAGTGGAATATATCTTGATAGCCACTCTGGGCGACTGAATTAGCGATCCTGGTTCTATGAATGTTGCTGTGACTAATTGGATGATGCTTGGTTGAAGATGTGATTTTGGGCCAATATATGTGGCTGTGGTATGTTGGCTTGACAGATTTTAAGACGTAAACAATTACGAGATCAGTGGTGTTTGGCTACCATGTTTACACTAGTGTGAAAGTAAAGCGAATACTCCACTGTAGTTTTTTTAAAAGAGAACATTTGAAACTGTTTTTAGGGTAAAACAGATGGCTTATATAATGGTGTGGTGTGGGTCTGTTCAGTCTGTAATATTTCAATACGACAAAACTGAGGAAACTGTTTATGCCCTATGAGTTGAATTGGAGGAAAATATTGATATTTTCTTGTTCGTGAAATTAACTAACGGATATGCATTTGGATCAAGTGTTTTGGTTCGGTTTGGGGTCTACATTTGCGAAGTACCTGCAGCCTTCAATCATCAAGGCGCGTGTAGGGTGCATTTGCGGGTCAGTCACTGACGCCTAATAGCGGTAGAGCAAAATGTTAATAATGTTGTTAAGGTTTATTATCTGTCACTAGGTGCGATCATCGATATCCATGCAACATGTGCATCTGTTGGTTTAGCAAGTGCGTTGTCGGCGCCGGCGCGAAAGTACACTTCAACAGGCTGTGATTATTGAAAGAGGGTTACCAGAATAAAAAAAAAATGTGGCTGGTGCCCAAAATAAGTCAATTGATATATTACATTTTTAAATGTTTGTAATTATGTCTGAATGTTTGTCATTGAATTACACGTGAGCGGTTGAACAGGTTTGGATGAAACTTGGTAGATGGACCTAAACCTGAAATAAGACAAAGGATAGTTAATTAAAGTTACGCCCCCGGGGTCGCGGAATTTGAATAACGGATGTTGATAATTAAGACTAGAACTTGAGTATTAGAATGATACTAGCCACTATGTAGTCTAGGTCATAGTAGCCCGGGCCATAAATAATGTAAATTACTGGTGTTCATAGGGGTAGGTACTATACCATGACTGATGAGCTTTGATTTTAAGAGTACCTAGGTACATGCTATAGTTAAGGTAAAAGAGGATATGAGTCTCATCACGACTACTTGTGCATGAAGTATCGGACTGTTTTAACTATTTCATTTAGCTACACACTGATAGTTAGGGACGATGAGCTGTAGTGTAGAGCAACCAGCAGGATCCGGAAGGATAATCATCTTGATAATTGCGAACTCTAGTAACCGATGAGCTGCATGTTGCCCTTGTGGTCATTTACACTCAAATGGCTGAATGCTGTTGAGTGGCTTAGGGGTGAATTGTTGGTCAATCTTTGGTAATCATAGGACAATCATCTGGTCAGACTTAAGGATGAATATAAGAGTAAAGACGCAAATAACTTAAAGGTTAATATCATAAATACTAGGTTTCAATAAATATAGACTTTAATAAAAAGCTAGACGTTGGACAGTGGTTATTTTGGTATGGTCATTGATTGTTTTAGTTTTACTAGGTGTTAATTTTCGTAACTTTACTGTAGCTAATCTTTTTATAGTACCTATTGAGTTCACAGGTATACGTGTTTCCTCTATGTCAATGTATTCTATAATTGGTACATTATAGACTGTTTACGTGCCTTCATGCATTATGTACATCATGCGTTATGACTCGTTGTTCGGTAGGTACTATTTGAGAACCACCAACAATTCAAGTCTGTCAGTTAGTTCAAAGACTATCGCTGTAAAAACATTTAATCAGGCGATCCCATTGATCTAAGCAATAAACAAAGTGTAGCATGTCGTTTCTTACCTTACCGCCGATTAATTATGCAATGTCTAAATAGGTATTTAACGTTCCATGTCATTGTCCGGTTAATAAATGTTAGTGGACTTACCGGACTCGACCTGGTTCCAAAAGACTATAAAAAAAAGGTGAATAGACATTTATCCTGATGCCAGGCGACAAAGGTCCGATGTTGCGAAACTTATAGGTAGACTTAGATACCTACTAGCTAGTGTCTATTAACAGAGTCCTAAAAATATAAATGTTCTACCCATTGAAAATACTGTAATGACTAGTGATCGCTTTATTCATCAAATGTGAACTAGTATTAAGAGTATAGTTCTTTATTATTGACCGAATGTCAAAATGTCAACTCATGCTAATTATTATTGATAGCCCGTTATTATTGCCGTTTTTGAATTTACATCATTGACAATCGTTATAATTCATACCCATATGGTTATGTTTATTTGTGATCTCTAAACCCTTGGAAGCGTCGATTCGATGGCGTAACTAATGCTTGAGCACAAGCTTCCGTCCATGGAGCACCAGAACATGTATATCATTGACCAGCTTGATAGATCCGTCTGGGTTGAGATAGTATCTATACTTAATTAAAATTCAAAATGGCATTTTGCGTACAAAAACTAAAAATTAAATATATTTTTGTGGTGTAAATTACCCGCATTAAAAACCAATAAAGAGACAAAAATGTGTCTTTCATGTAAAAACTATTTAACTAAATGGTTGGTTAGTGAAGAGTTTTGAAATTTATGCCTATAAAAAAAAATTACTGATATCATGTTGGGTGTAGGCGTGTGTGTAAACTTAATGGAAAGTGAGGGTTCACTTTCTTCAACCACAAATTAAAAATAGAAGAAAAAATGACTCCGGAGAGGTAAAGATATCGCGTTGATTGTTATTATATATATATTTTTTGTATGTTTCAGTGCATTACAGGAAATGCACATTGGAAACTGAGTGGCGTGCGCCGGGGGTGCACGCGGTGAGCGGCCATGGATGGTGCGCGGAGATGCTGCCCGGCGGCAGCGGGGCGGCGTGTGAGCGTGCACCGGCTGTGCACGCGAGGGGCGCCCATGGATGGTGCACGGAGATGCTGCACGGCAGAGCGAGGCAGCGTGCGGGCGCACAAATGAAGACGCGGGAGCGCCACTAAGATGTTCGGGTCGCTACACCCTGTGTGTGTACGCGGCTGAACTACGAGGTTCGGGTCGCTACACCCTGTGTGTGTACGCGGCTGAACTACGAGGTTCGGGTCGCTACACCCTGTGTGTGTACGCGGCTGAACTACGAGGTTCGGGTCGCTACACCCTGTGTGTGTACGCGGCTGAACTACAAGGTTCGGGTCGCTACACCCTGTGTGTGTACGCGGCTGAACTACGAGGTTCGGGTCGCTACACCCTGTGTGTGTACGCGGCTGAACTACGAGGTTCGGGTCGCTACACCCTGTGTGTGTACGCGGCTGAACTACGAGGTTCGGGTCGCTACACCCTGTGTGCGTACGCGGCTGAACTACGGGCTTCGGGTCGCTACACCCAGTGTGTGTACGCGGCCGGACTACGAGCTTCGGGTTGTTACACCCTGAGTGTGTACGCGGCAAAACTATGTGCTTCTAGGCTGACCAGGTTGCCTAGTGATGCAAAGTAATTTGTGTCTGAAATGAAAATGTATAGTGCGTGTGTGCGAGAACGTAGGGTAAAACTGGTAACTTTCTCACTTACAGAGAATTTACCTACGTTGAATGTATTCATGTAAAACCTACTAATTGCTCTAATAACTATATAATTCGATACTCATTATAATGAGTATATAATAACATATACAATATATTTTATATGTTATTATATACTTGTTAATGTTAAAAATAATTGTAAACAGTTGTTATCGAAACTGGTACTACCTAATAATAATGATGATCGATAAGGTTTTATTAATTTCATTATTCCAGATGAAATTGTGTATAAGTATTATTTACCTATGTTGAATGTATCCATGTAAAACCTACTATTTGCTCTAAAAACTATATAATGCGATACTCATTATTGTGCTGTTTTCTTTGACTTTCTGTTAAACTATGTATTTTTGAAACATTATCAATAACTGTAAAAATTGGTAACTGTAAATTGTACCTATATGAATTTAATTTTAATGTACTTATGTGAAGATTATTCTTTGCTCTAAATAATGCGATACTTGTTATTGTACAGCTTTCTTTGTCATTCTGTTAGTTAAATTAGTAAAGATGATTCAAAATAATTAAATCACGAGGACGTGATCTTTTATCAGGATGGACGAACTGTAAGATTACTTGTCGAAAATGATATAATTTTAGGGTAATATTGCTATTGTAAGTCATTCAAGACATTACTTTGGTCTCTGCTGTGAAGACAAAAATTAAAAAAAAGAATGGTTTGACAGCTTCAATTTTTGAAAATAAAAATATAGCGCGCTAAGCGAAGAGGCATTTGTTTTAAAATGCAGATTTTCATTGTATAGAATCCTGTAAATACTTAATGCCTAGTTAGTTACTGTTTAAAGAAATATAAAGTACATGACATATGTCGAGCTTGAAAATGGTATAGAGTGTTTTTGGTTACTAAAGGTAAATCTGTACGACGTAAGATGTTTTGTGATAGTTTGTTTTGATATGTACTAATGATTGATTTGTGTGTTGTTACATATGATCCATAATTCCATAACAATGAGAAATACAAAGTCAAGATAAAGAACGAGCGGTTTCATTCGTCTTCGAGGTGATGTTTCTTTCATACGGCAAATATTTTTTTCTACGGTAGAAAAGCATTACAGCGCCCCCAAATCTAAATCCTATTCTCTTTCCACACAGACTCTACCCGTGTTGTGTACATCATTTAAGATGTACATATATTTATTGGTGCCTCTACACGATGGGCCATCGTGATGGCCCACAATGATGGGCCAGCGTGTGGAGGGCATAGTGGTGACGGATGGCTTATGGCGCGTGCGATGGTCGTGGAATGGCGACGGTGTCGGTTTTTCGGCCGCACATCAAAGGGAGTGGGCCAGCGATGGCGGTACGCATCTACAGGATGGCCCATTCCATAGTGTGGACGTCAACCATCGCTTGGTCATCTCGCTGGACCAGTGATGGCCCATCGTCTTTCTTCTTCTTCTTCGTGTGAAGGGATCAAAAATATTAATCTAAATTTTTCTCTGCCAGTATTTTGCCACCTCTATCCCTCGGGGTGTAGCTTTTAGCAGGTCTTCCGCGGTACACGTGGCCGGGCTCAGCGAGCACTGCACTTCGCTGCCAAATGCCCGTTGCGCGGGCTATTTTGAAGTTCAACATGACGTGAAACTATATGAAAGTATTGTGAAAGAAGCCAACCTTAACACTTGCAATTAACTAAACGCCGAACTTTTGTGTTATCTTATCTGTATTTTGAGCTGTCATTGTCAAGATGAAAACGTCAAATTTTCGGCTACTTTTCGCGTCCCGTATTATGGTCCCGGTACATAAAAACTGAATTGCAGCCTTCTGTAATGTAACTCCAACACGCTAAAACTTACCTTTATCCCGCAAGGTTCTATAAATAGTCAACATCGACCTACGTTCAACGTATATACCGATTTGAACGCGACTGTGAATTAATTGCATTTCCATTAGCCGCTTGATATAATGTCTATTATCGGGAGTTAAAATAGTTGCTCAATAAGTTACTATATAGGGTGTTAGGAGAAGTGTATGTGACGCTTACGCGCCGGAGTACTCAAGTTAGAACCGCTGGATAGTAGCTAAGCCCAAAAACTAACTGAACTGAAGTTAGAAGTGCTCGCGCCGCAGGAGTAGTGGAGGGTGTACGGAGGCTGCAGGCCAGGGTGCGGGTGCGGCGGGGCGTGGGTGTGCGGGTGAGGATGGCGGACCAGACGTCGGTGCTGGCGCTGGTGATCCTGGCGGTGGGGGTCACCGTACACTTCTCGCTACACAAGGTGGAGGAGGGCCATGTCGGGGTGTATTACCGGGTATGCCTAGAAAATACTGTCGAAACTAAAACCTTAAGATATTTCTGTTATTTTTTCTCTAATAAATATTTAAGAAATATCATCTGATTCTCATTTTAAAGTAATAAGTGCATACTTCATTATTTTTATTAATGCTGGTGATAAAACAGTTATCCAGACAAGATATGTATTTGTTCCAGTGCTAATTTTTTTAGTTAGTTTGACGAGTTGGTAATTTACAGTCACTAATGCTACTGCCCAAAAGATAATCAATTCAGTTTGTAAGAAGGCAAGTCAAAAATCAGCACTGGAGCCGTGTTTGTTATCTGCTTTATAGCAATATAAATCTATTTTTATCTGACAGTTTTAATTTGAATGCATAGGTAAACTTTTTATACTTATTATTATTACCATTGTTTTGTCCTCCAGGGTGGGGCTCTCTTACCGGTGACCAGTCAGCCTGGCTTCCACATGATGATACCCTTGCTGACATCATACAAAGCCATACAGGTAATACTGATTAATAATACCTTAGTAGCAATCTAATTGTATAAAATACAAATAAAATGACTAAGCAACATTAAGTTGATAATTTATATCTTGACACAGCAACTATGCACAGAGTTTGATAACAACCACAAATTGTTCATCTGCATTATTATTTGTTCTTTGCATCAGTTGGTATTGCCATGTCTTATTGAATCAGAATATTTACACTAAATATTTCTCCAAATATTCTCAGTCTATGATGTTGAATCATATTATTGCATCAGAATATTTACATAAAATATTTTAAATTTCACAACTTTATAGTACAGTATTGATACAAAGATCAGGCACAGAGAAGATTTGCATCATGTTATCTTATTCCTCTCATGAAATGTAAACATTATCAGTATGTTTTAAGCATCATTGGGTATGTATCAAGCAGCATTCAATGTGGTCTTTATGATTCAAATGTTGATGGCATAGCATCGAAAGGGCCATATACATTGTAACGCATTCTTATTACTATAGGAACAAAGATGTGTTACAATATATATGGCTCTTAGTTAGGATGCTACAGACTATTTGATGCTGACTATACATTAATGTTCATGGAAATTACTAAGCTTTCCCATATAGTAGCTTAGATTCTCATTCTTTCATTCATCCCCTTTTTTCTCATTCTCAAGTTTAAATTTGTTTATTTATTTCAGACAACTCTTCAGACAGATGAAGTGAAGAATGTGCCCTGTGGGACCAGTGGAGGCGTGATGATTTACTTTGAAAGGATTGAAGTTGTCAACATGCTGGAACCTAATACTGGTAAATATTACCTCTTAAAATGTACACTACACTATTTAATTTAATTTTATAGGATCTGAATTACTTACAATTAGGCTATTATTAGGAAATCAATTAAAATTTTTTTTATTCCCATGCGGCAATCCTTTTGGCTTATGATGCTTTTTTATACATTAATTTTGCCTATTATATGATAATAAAAGCTACAAATAGCGAAATAAATTGCATAATTAAGAGTGATTAAATGGTAGTTCTGGATGTGGTGCGCAACTTCACCGCGGACTACGACAAGACGCTGATCTTCAACAAGGTGCATCACGAGCTCAACCAGTTCTGCAGCGCGCACAGCCTGCACGAGGTCTACATCGACCTCTTCGACCAGATCGACGAGAACCTACGGACAGTTAGTACCTATGTCACATACTCTTACCAGTGTCTTCCAAACAGCCTTAGGCAATGAGGGCTACCGTTTTTGTGCTTACCAGTTGGCGCCACTGTCGTAGCCGTAGGATCCTGAAATATAGCTGTCAATTTGCTATTAGGGGTGTGAAAATGAAGTATACATTTCAATCGTATTTAATGCCTTAAAACCGTACCATATAAATATCGAGCATGCCGCGTTTAGTTCGAAAGAAAAAAGGACATAAGTTTCCGTAAATGATGAAACTGTCTCAAACCACTCACAGTCGTTGACCCGTAACTCATATTTGCTATAAATAATCTCAGATATTGCAAGATATTCCCTGTAGCCCCGATTTACCCGTGTAGCCCCCCCCCCCCCCCCACAAACAGTGATATTTGACATTTCGGAGACCACACGCTACACTAGCACCTCTAGCGGCGAAATTAATTCGCGGTAGCCCTCATTACTGCAAAAATTATAAGATTACGGATTAACTAGATTGACGACCAAGATATTCGAAAAGATTTACTGTCGATCGGAAATAGTACTACTTATTATTTCAATGAGGACTGAAGGACTACCTGATTTTTTTTACCAACAGGATGTTGCCACTAGGACTTAGGGTCTTCATAGATCCTTTTTAATTAAGAGGGACTTAGACAGATCAACTTGTGAGGTAAATTTCATAGAAAATTTTGATACCTACTTAACTTTCCATTAACTAAAGTGACAAACTTGTGTGCTAAAATTCTAAGCTCTCATTAAAAATAGATGTCATCAGTAATGGATCGAATTTGTTTTACTCAGGCTCTTCAGAAAGACCTGAATGAGATGGCGACAGGGTTGCGCGTGCAGGCGGTGCGCGTCACCAAGCCCAAGATCCCGGAGGCCATCCGCAAGAACTACGAGCTCATGGAGGCCGAGAAGTCCAAGCTGCTGATTGCAGCGCAACATCAAAAGGTATTACGCATTATTTTAGATTAGCATTTATTTTATATAGACTTTCTATTAGTCTATATCTAAAGACCGTAAAATTTTGTGTTCTTGCTAATATTTCCTCTGCTTCATTATTCATTAGTCAACGGTTATATCCCATCCTTGAGACAACAATTATATTTGCTGGCTGTATCGTTTTAAAAAACTTCCTTTGTTATAGGTTGTGGAAAAAGAAGCAGAAACAGCTCGGCGCAAGGCGGTTATAGAGGCCGAGAAAGAAGCGCAGGTGGCCAAGATCCAGTATGACCAGAAGATCATGGAGAAGGAATCTCTACAGAAAATCGAACTCATAGAAGACAGCATCCACAAAGCTAAGCAGCAGACTAAAGCAGAGGCAGACTTCTACCATCTCAAAAAACAGGCTGAAGCAAATAAACAATTGCTAACTAAGGAGTACTTAGAACTTAAGAGATATGAGGCGCTGGCTCATAATAATAAAATCTACTTTGGTAATGACATCCCAACTATGTTTATGCAAGCCAATGTTGGGGAGAATGGTCCAATCCCTCAAAGTGTTCAAGTTGAATGAGTAATAATCACTCTGTCAAAACAACAACTAGTCAGTGAGTAATACAGGGACAATATTGTTTTGACATGGAATTTTAGGGCCCTAAAGTTATACCCAGCATCTGTGTTGTCTATTTGGAGAGTGAATTTCGGGATGATCTTGTGATAATTTTGTATCAATAGATGTAGTTTTAACTTAGGCCCAATGTTTTATCTGTGTGAACCACTATGAAGTAAGATGTGTAAAGACAGGGTTACCATACTATCGTTTGTTGTTGAAAATAAAAGACTTCTCTTATGAGAAAATATAAATCTGAGAGACAAATTGCCTAGAGAGTCAAATAAACTAGTATGCTGACCCTGTAGGGTTATTTTGTTATCATTTGTTTTGACTGATTAGCAGTGATCGTTATCAACGTGCACTTTTCGTAGCACAGAGTATGGTTGGCAGAAAAAACAAATACATTTGAATATTCACTTTTGTTCTTAAATATAAAATAAATACTTCTACCTCTAGATTTAAAACCTCTTTGCGGTATAAAACCTTTTCCATCCTAATATATTTTTAAAACAATTTACGTCAAATGACATTAAATGTCACAATAATACAACTATCGTTGAAAATGTAATTAGTTTATTTTAATTTAAATAATCCAATACACTTCGTGTCTAGAGTTGATATTCAAGTACCTATTTCAAGCGGAGGCCTAATAAAAATTGCGTGCAATATTTTAGAGACTTAAATTACCTTCCTGTGACTTCTGTTAACGTAGAAAGGTCATTTAGCTATTTAAAATGGATTTTTTCCAATCGACGTGAACGACTGACACCCAACTCTGTTGAACAAATTTTAGTCGTTTATTCAGTATAGTTTGGATAGGTGATTATAAATATGTATATAAATCTCATAACTTGTAAAATATATAATATTTGAAATTCCTACTTGTGTATTTGTTTTTTTGTCAACCATACTTTGCTACCAAAACAGCACGTTGAGTACGATCATTGCTGATTAGTTACTTGGTTTTGAATCAATTGAAGTACATAGCTTTTTTATGTAGTAACATCTGAATAAAACTATGAATGTTGTTAGAAAATGTGATTTTAATTCAAAACTTAGAAATAATTTACTGGCTTAGAGATTTAGATCTTGTTGAAAGCAGCAATGTCAACAGATTGGACGAAGTCTTCAAAGTCTTGGATCTTCTCAGTGAGGAGGTCTACTGAGACCTTGTCATCTTCAATGACGCACATGATCTGCAGCTTGTGGATACCGTAGCCTACAGGGACAAGTTTAGAAGCTCCCCACAAAAGACCATCCATTTCAATGGTGCGGACTTGCTTCTCCATTTCCTTCATGTCTGTTTCATCATCCCAGGGTTTGACGTCAAGGAGGATGGATGACTTGGCAATGAGGGCTGGTTTCTTGGATTTTTTCTCTGAATATGCCTTAAGTCGTTCTTCTCTGACACGGGCAGCTTCCGCATCCTAAAAATACACATCAATATTTAAGACACTGTCTACATCAACATACTAAAGTATGTAAAAGGGGACCCCATGAATTAAATATTATTAAACTCAAGCACTTACCTACATTGAAATAGAAAATGCTCAAAAACTGCCCAATAATTCGGTTTACTTTGTACCGAGGCTAACAGGACAGTCAAATACTTATTGGAGCACATATTTAAAACATCTATAAAATAAATATTTAATTACCTCCTCTTCATCACCCGATCCGAACAGGTCGACATCGTCATCATCATCCTCAACTTTAGCGGGCGCGGCGGCGGTGGGTTTAGCGCCCGCGGTCAGGGGGCTGGCGCCAGCCGCCCAGGACTTGCGCTCCGCCGGGGCGTACGACGCGATGTGGTTGTACCAGCGCAGCGCGTGCGGCAGGCTGCCGGCCGGCGCTTTGCCGACTTGCTCGAACACCTGAACATCGGCTTGAGAAGGCACCCACCTAAAAATGTTAGGAATTGGGATTATGGCTACATTCTGATTTGCTACAATACGATATTGAGTGCGAGCACCGATTCAGTACACTTCTACAATGAGGTATGTGAATAAGTGCAGAACAGCTGTTAATCTGATATTAGTCAAAGAAATCAAGGTTATAAGGCCATGGGTTGACGTGGTAAACTTCTATAGGTTATGAACATAGGTTAAAATTGTAAACACGAACCCAGATACGTAACTCCTCTCTGCCAAATATTTGTTCAGTTCATTGAGACCCTGGGCGGTTTTAACGTCTCCGAAAGCCATTTTTTATAGATTTGGCTGATTTGTTCGCACAACCGCACAACCCGGCAAAGAGCAAATGAGAGAAAGAAAGAGACAAAATATGTCAGAAAGAGATGTCATTATTTAGTGATGTAAACTATCCATTTTTACCGTAATTTACGAATCGATTGATTAGTTCGATAGATGGAGTCGATACTAAATAGTTTATATTACTGCTTAACCCAATTGTATTCCTGCTAAATCCACATTATAAGTACTCAAATACTTTTCTTTAGTGCGAAATAAAATTGCACACTCTTTATCTGTTTTCTTCAGTGCAAAATAATAATTTTATATCACTTTTTACGAATATGATGATTATATAAAATCAAACTCAATCGAATGTTGTTTAAAATACCAACTTCTTAGAATCACTGTATAAACTATGTCTCAAACAGACCAGTCTCCTGTCAGTTTTCTGAGCTGTCATTTCAATCCAACTAATCGAAACTGTATTTTTAGGTACGAATTTTCCAAAAAACGACGCAATTCAACTATTTGATCATTTATCTTTGTGATATATCATTATAACTTTGTTAATTGGTTCACGGTTCGTCACCATAATATTTGTTATTTAGGTTAGGCGTTCGTACTTATGTAACAATAACAGATAATTTTGTCTAATTGTCGTGTTAAAAAACAAGTAATTAAGGTGTTTTAGACTAGTTTCACTTAGTTTCATTTTGTGAGAATCATATGAAAAGTTTTTGAGTGCCTATAGTGATCAGGGAGCTGTGCGTAAGTCGTTGACGATCTTCGTGTGTTGTTCAGAAAATGCTACGCCAGCCGCTGTACCGGGCGCTCGCGCTGACCGCGGCGCCCCGTGTGGCCCCGGTCGCGCGCT
The DNA here is from genome assembly GCA_947034925.1 of Eudemis profundana. Lineage (NCBI taxonomy): Eukaryota > Metazoa > Arthropoda > Insecta > Lepidoptera > Tortricidae > Eudemis > Eudemis profundana. The sequence goes on from OX344795.1 coordinate 6,640,408, forward strand.
GCTACGCCGACCAGGTGCAGAAGCAGCCCGAAAAGATCGAGGTGTTCATTGACGACAAACCCGTACACGTCTTTCCTGGCACCACAATATTGCAGGTAAATTGTGACAACTCTTGCTGAAGGCAGATGAAATTGTTATTTGTAATGTATAAATTAGCCCCAAGACCAATGATTGTGGCTTGCGCAAACAATAAGTTAATTATTTTAATATAGCACATTGCACAATAATAAAAAGTACAACTCACGAACTTAATGCCTTATGGCATTCTCTACCAGTCAACCATTGGGTAAAACAGAGACTTGTTATGCAAAACCTTTCTCTTATGTTTGAATATATTTAAATGAGTTATAGTTTTCTTGGTAGGATGCCTTATTCCAAATTTTTGTTTAGATAGCAACAAACCATTAGAACTTTTGTTTAGATTGAGTTGTGACACTATAGCCCTTTACAACCAAACCTTGATAATGCGAGCATGGATAATGGATTATTAATTTACTGTACTGTCAATAAAGTTAAAATTTAATTGTAATTAACCCTCACAATCATATCAGCCCGGGTGTAAAAGGTTAGCATTGCCTCTATTCTGTTCACACAAGTCAAACTTTGATATTAATCCAAATATTAAATTACAGGCCGCTGCTGAAGTGGGTGTAGAGATCCCCCGATTCTGTTACCATGAGCGGCTGGCGGTGGCCGGTAACTGCAGAATGTGCCTTGTCGAAGTTGAGAAGTCTCCGAAGCCTGCGGCAGCTTGTGCTATGCCTGTCATGAAAGGCATGAGAATCAAAACCAACTCGGACCTGACTAGGAAGGCTCGTGAAGGTGTCATGGAGTTCTTGCTCGTGAACCATCCCCTGGATTGCCCCATCTGTGACCAGGGTGGTGAATGTGACCTCCAGGATCAATCCATGGCATTCGGTTCTGATAAGAGCCGCTTCACTGATATCCATTTCTCAGGAAAGAGGTAAATACTGACTATTCTTGAAATTCATTCTATTTAGAGAGCTAGTCTTGATGCGGGTTGGGAAGTTCAAAGTTTCACTTAATATGTTGTGTTTTTATGCTGTTCTTATCAATAACATAAAAACTCAACATAATTAAGTGAGACTTTGATAGAAAATTTGTGAGAATAAAAGCTATAAAGCTTTTATATTTTGATTAGGTATGTTGTTTTATTACAATAGGCACGCCAAATTATTTAATAGCATAAAATATTAACTCTACATTCGAAAATCTCCACTTTTACTTATACTAGGCATCTTTTTGAATTAATGGATAGAAGGTTTCAAACATTTTTTTTTCACTGTCATTCGAAGTACTTTTTTAAGTGATTGACTGGACTACTTCAAGTACTTCAAGTAGCTTCTTCAAATAACTTTCAAGTAAATTTAATAACTACAAGTAGATAAGAATCAAAATGTAAGTTTCATTTTAACAACGGAGACTCTTTAAATCTCCAATAATTTTACTAGTGTAAAGTAGTTAATGTAATGTATTAATGAAATAACATGTATTAATGTCATATTACTGTAATACTTCATATTTTTGATAAGAGAAACTGGTGAGTTTCTTCCGGCGCTTCTTTTCATCAGAAGGTCATTACCCAAAGCGCTAAAAGAAAAGAATAGAATGAGACATGTAAAAGAGCCCTTGAGGGCCTACTTGCAGAAATAAATTATTTAGAAATTTTGACATTTGACAGGGCGGTGGAAGACAAGGATGTGGGCCCACTGATCAAGACGATCATGACGCGTTGCATCCACTGCACGCGCTGCATCCGCTTCGCGTCCGAGGTGGCCGGCGTTGACGACTTCGGTACCACAGGCCGTGGTGGTGACATGCAGGTACTCACATTATTAATGTGTTGTGTAAGTCAGCCAATGATGATAATGTTGGGGAATAGGTTGTCCATCGCCTTTTGCGTAGTGTTTGACCCTAGCATATACAATGTGTGCTGTACTAGGCTGGCATTATACTATTTTAAGATAGACAGGGTGCTGGGGGTCAGAGGCTAAAGCCTTAGCAACTAGTTAAGTCCCATAGTAAGCTCAATAAGGCTCGTGTTATGGATATTAGACGACGATATATTTAATAAATACAAATACTTCAATACATAGAAAACATCCAAGACTCAGAAACAAATATCATCCCACAAATAATATTTTGCTCTTAGCGGGATTCAAACCCAGGACCGTCAGCTTCGTAGGCAAAGTCACTAACCACTAGGCCAAACCGGTCGTCAAAAGATACAGGGTGCAATTGGAGACTATCGGTTTCGATATGTATAATGAACTTTTTTTTGACAGTCACTGTCTCATTTGTGCAGTATGAGTATGACCATCAAGTTTGGGAAATCTATGTTGGCGTCTTAGTTACAAAATGTTTTCAAAATGGGGCAATATCTATATTAAGTTTTTTGTTAATATTTAGTTAATCTTTAATGGTATTTATATTCATAAGATCCGGAGATTATATTCAATAAATCCAGAGAAGATATGAGATGTGGCTATCCTCCGAATTTGTCATCAGGTCGGGACGTACGTCGAGAAGATGTTCCTCTCTGAGCTGTCCGGCAACATCATCGACCTGTGTCCCGTGGGCGCGCTCACCTCCAAGCCCTACAGCTTCGCCGCTCGACCCTGGGAGACCAGGAGGGTGAGACACATTTCGTTTTAAAAGAATCTTAAGTTTGATTTTATTTAATTACATGTAATCGTTTGGATCGAAGAGAACATTAGTAACATTTTCTTAGCTGTAGACAAGGAGTAGGAGAGTAGGGGAAGCATTTATTTCACTTTAAAACGCACAAACACTTTACTAGTGGCTCTATGAGTTGTAAGCTTCGCGAGTCAACTCCATTATGAACAATTTCCAAAAAATGAATTAATAAAATAATCTATATAATTATCGAAACTGCTCACAAAATTTCACGAGTTAGAGAGAGAGAGAGGTTGAGAAGTGCGAGTTGTCAGACAGACATACGAAAGCTTTTTTGTCTAAGCTGTAACGGAGACGCTTCGCTTGCGCTTCGCGCTGGTTTGGTCAATAACAGGAACGCAAATATACGATGGGCTGAAAAAGGAGGCCTCTTAGCACGGTGTCAAGGTCCAAAGAGTGGCTTGATGCTGGCTATTATGGAATCAAATAATTTACATGCTTTTGACTAGGGATGTAACGATACACAGTTTTGCCGATACGATACCGATACCGATATATAGTAGTTAATATCGGCGATACCGATACCGATATCTTAGCTAAATAATGAAGTATGAATTTCAGATATTTTTATGTCCTTATTATAACTAATGGCAATGACTACTGGTTATATTTACCAGAGAGTCAACCTTGAAAGTGTAAAGTAAAAATAATAAATTGTCAACTCAAAATTCTTTTTTTTTATTAAGAACCAAAGATTTAATTAACATAGTAATTATCATTGCACAAGGTAATAGAATAGACCAATACATAAATTAAGTCAGTAATTGAAATTACTTTTTGCAGATTTTTTTTCATACAGCAAATTCTTCAAATATCGGTTGTATAATATCGGCGATACCGATATATCGGCGATACCGATATATCGGCCGATATATCGGTATCGGTATCGTTACATCCCTACTTTTGACTTTGTTTACTGGTACTCATTACTAGATTAAGTAGACATAAGATCCAGTAATAACTGGTGTAGTATATAGTACATGGTTTGCTGGTGTTGTAGATCGATTCCGTGGACGTGCTGGACCCGCTTGGCAGCAACATCGTGGTGACCACGCGCACCAACGAGGTGCTGCGAATCCTGCCCAGGACCAACGAGGTACACACGATAACATGACTACCATAACCAGTGGTCGGATCTTGGGAGCAATTTGGGGACTTCAAACCTTATTGAGAAACATGGATGTTCCTCGGGATTGTAGGAATGGAGGTTGCCAAGTGTGGCATAAAAGATTTTATCCACGCATTTCTGAGGTCATTAGAAGTAAAAAATATTATATAACATAATGTAAAAATCGGCAAAAAAAAATTTTTTTTTTTTGTTACGATATTTTTTTATTGGATTTTGTAGATTTCGTGGTTTTTTTGATAATAAACATAATAATGAAGCTTAAAATTCACGTAGGGGATTTCGTACTAAAACTTTGCACCACCATCATCAGCTATAAGATGTCTACTGCTGAGGCTACTGAGGCCCTCGGTTTGACTTAAGATATGCTCATACACAGACTGAAGATTAGGGAATCTGCAGGTATTTGCTACATCTGCTACGATTACGCAGAGGTGGCTCTAGCCCATGTAGCGCCCGTGTGCAATCAATACCCTGGCGCCTTCTGGTAGGCGAAAGGAGCCACTCGGGCGCAGGGTCTTTGGCCCCGCTGACACTCCGAGCGTCGCTTGCTGTTCGATGCTCGGCGCCCCCTAAGACCCTGCGCCCGTGTGCGCCGTACACCCTGTATGTACTATAGGTAAAGCCGGCCCTGCGCTTACGTTTAAACGAGTTTGTTTCGGGCCTGTTTAGGAGATCAACGAGGAGTGGCTGTCGGACAAGTCGCGGTTCGCGTGCGACGGGCTGAAGCGGCAGCGGCTCGTGACGCCCATGCTGAAGGACTCGCGCGGCAACCTGACGCCGTGCGAGTGGGAGGACGCCATCGTGGAGGCCGGCCGCGCGCTGCGCGACTGTCCCGCCGACAAGGTACGCCCGTATTGGAACATTCCACCAGAATGTCCCGCACAAGAAGCCATTTTTAACCGGCTTTCAAAAGAAGGACGGTTCTCTATTCGTCTGAATGTTTTTTTTTCTTACTTCTGACAAAACTAGACAAACTTGGCTCAATATTTTACAACTCGGTTTCTAAATTGATAATGTAATTTAGGACTTTCTATATATATTAAGGTAGCTGCCATAGTCGTCTCGTGCGGGTCAAAGAGTAGATGATTTCGTGGAATGCTCCTATTGTCCATCCTTTGACATATGTGGCCAGAGGTGCGTAACGGTTGCTATAACAACTTAAGATATATTTTCGGTCGATATAATTAATGGATATAATTCGTTATTGATATAACAACATTTGGTATATACTTATATGCCCTAACTATCATCCGGTATAATAAACTTTAAATACAATAACTTTTAACCTAATATTAATATGGTATAATGTACATTTTCTATAACTATTTAGATATAGCGCTCATTGGGTATAATGTATTACTGTTATAATCTGATACTATAATAAAGACCAGTCCTGTAGTAACTTTTAGGTACCAGTATTAGTGAAGAGCGATCACAACTCCACTAACTGTTCAAGATAAAAAAAAACTGCGACTGAGTCACAGTTAGGTACGACGACAAGCGAAGAGATGAGCGACGAGCGAAGCGAGGAGGAGTGTTTGGTATCTTGCGATCACAACATATCGCACTTACTGACCAAGAAAAAAAACTGTAACGGAGTCACAGTTAGGTACGATGACGAGCGAAACGAGGAGTGTTAGGTATCTTGCAATCACAACATACTCCACTTATTGTCGCTTCAACGAGCTCTTGCAGATGTAGTATTTTTATACCTTTTAATATATTATATCAGTAATACTTTTATTATATCTTCATTATATTAGATAAACGTTATATCAAATGTTTTTTTATACTTATGGAACATTCTATCCAATGTAGTTATATTTTTTTGTTGTTATATTAAACGTTTGTTATGCCCCTTGAGTGATTATATCATTAGAAATGATGTCAAATGTTGTTATATACAGTGAAAATATATCTAAAGTTGTTATAATAGCCATTATTACACACACCCATGTGACCAGTCCTGTTTTAACCTGACTGACGAGGTGTGACGTAAATGAGATTTGTATTGTCCTTTTGGGTAGTTGGTGGTGGTAGCAGGCGCGCTGGCCGACGCCGAAGCCCTGGTGGCGCTGAAGGACCTGGCCAACCGGCTGGGCAGCGAGGCCGTGTGCACCGAGCAGGTGTTCCCGCTGGACGGCGCTGGCACCGACCTGCGCTCCTCCTATTTGCTCAACACCAAGATCGCTAGTGAGTACAGCGGGGACTGGCTATCGTTATTGGATGATAAGCGGGTTATGATAAGCGGGTTACAAGACAGTAACATACATTTTTAGAGCATAAGATGTAATATAACGGTGGTTCTCACACTAGGCTGGGCCTGTATCGTGAGAACCAATAATAGTCCTTAAACACATTATATCGGAGCTCGGTGAGTGGGAGAATCTTAGAATAAGTCACAGAGTGCAGTAAGAGGCTGGATTCCCGTGGCATGCCTAAAATCCCTTTCACATTCACTAAGATGAGTTTGATGACAGAACAGTTTTGAGAAGTGAGTCCAAGGCCCTCTAAGTTTGGCGGCGGCAGCACCACTGTAACCCTTTTTATTTTCAAGTTACAATTTTATTTTACAAGCCTAAACTAGTAACATTGTTCCATAACAACATCATAGGTTGGTATGACTAATGGTAGTAGTTTAGACTTGTAAAATTAAATAGTTGGTGTTAATTTTACAAGCTTTTATTTAGTATCAGCTGTCCCGGTGTCTGTCTGTAATCAAATCTTGCAAGTTTAATTTGACCCACTTCCCGGTTTCCGATTGAGCTGAAATTTTGCAAGCATATATAAATCAGATGACAATGCAATATTATTATGATATGAAGCTGATCTGATGATATCTGTCATAAGACTATCTAAATTACACAAGATAAATTCAACGTGTTTGGGCTTATTTGATTAGATTTGACGTGCAGTTTGCGATTATACAAAAAAGTACAGGTCGCCAATAAAAACTTGTCTCACAAAAACATATTTTGACAGAAACTTATTTTCTATCACAATGAATTCAGAGGAACTCTGACGTTACTGGTGGCCATGTTTTTCTTTAATTTAACGTAACGAGCGTGTTTTTTTGTAGACGTGGAGGAGGCCGACCTGGTGCTGCTGGTGGGCACGAACGTGCGGTTCGAGGCGCCGCTGCTCAACGCGCGCATCCGCAAGGCCTTCATCCACCGCGACACCGACGTCGCCTTCATCGGGCCCAAGGTCGACCTCACCTACGAATACATTGTGAGTTCTTTCATAAACATACGTACGTATCTTAACGGCTCACTTCCATTGGTCGATAACTCGGTCGATATACGGCATGCGGGGACTCCCCACAGGCGGTATAACAACTAGTGAAACTCACAAGTTGATAACTCGGTCGACATACGGCATGCGGGGACTCCCCGCAGACGGTATAACAACTAGTGAAACTAACAAGTTGATAACTCGGTCGACATACGGCATGCGGGGACTCCCTGCAGACGGTATAACGACCAGTGAAACTCATAAATCGATAACTCGGTCGGTCGATTTACCGCACCCCGCATACGGACCCTATCGACCAATGAAAACAATTCCCCGCATGCGGGCCCTATGGCATGCGTTATGGAAATCTACCGCACCCCGCATGCGGGCCCCATCGACCAATGAAACTGAGCCGTAACGTCTAGAACTGAACAATAGTTAACACGTTACTATTGTTCATTTCCTTCCTCGATGACGCTTCTTTCCTCCACTTCCTTGCAGCTAATGCAGTGTTTTACATGCCTCCACTAATCTTTATCGTTCCTTTCTGGATGACGTTTCCTCTGCTTACTCCCAGCTATGGTCAAGCCGTTATCAGTTCAACCGTTTTTGGAAGCCGATTGAGGAAACCTAACGATTTCGACATTGTCGCTCATCTGAACTTTAAAATTTTGGATTCTGCAAAAACCACCTTGCAAATTTCAACAGTCCTGTGTCTCAAAGCTGTATCGGTTTTTCTACGGTTTACTTTGTTCTAGGATTCTGTCTCGTAGTTAAAAAAATACAACCTTATTTACTAATGATTCTAGCACGTGGGCGAAGACGCGTCGATCGTGAAGGAGCTCGCCTCGGGCTCGTGCTCGCACCCAGTGCTGAAGCGGTTGGAGCAGGCCAAGCGGCCCGTCGTGATCCTGGGCGCCGACCAGCTGCAGGGCGCCGACGGCGCGGCGCTGCTCGCCTACACGCAGCAGCTCGCGCTCCGGCTGCAGGACAAGCTCACTGACAAGGACTGGAAGGTCAGTTGAGTCTACACGCTCACCGCCTAGTTGAAGAATATACTGGGTGAAATTTATAACGTGAATCATGATAATAAAACCACAATCTATCCATGATTTTAGTAGTGCAAAAGAGTTATCTGCTGTTTCATAGAAAAACTCATGAGTCGGTAGACCAAAATGTATCAGAGAGTTGTTTTTTTTTTTTGCATTTACAAGGCTGACCCTATAGTAAAAGTTGTTCAAAGTCATGGATAGATTGAGGTTTTATTATCATGATTCACGTTATAAATTTCACCCAGTGTATGCATCGCAAGTGGCTGTTAAACACCTAATAGTTATATAGATGGGGGGATAAATCATCCGCTTCGCGCTTGTTGGTTATCAGGTGATCTATTGGGGCGAATCGACGTGTCTGTTTTGGGTATGATCTCATGATTGTGGCAAAATAAGAGCATGAGATTGAGTTTTCCCTTACCATAGGACAGAAGACCGAGAATGGCATATCAACCTAGACCTTTGTTTGACATCCGTATTAATCTTGGCGCAGTCGGTAGGATACCAAAGTTACCTTCGTAAAGAAGTCAGTGTTTTTATAGCTGTATTCTTTAGGAACATCACCAAGTTGATCGCGACACCTTGTCTCCAGGTCCTGAACGTGCTGCAGCGGACCGCCTCGCAAGTGGCCGCTCTGGACATCGGCTACCAGCCTGGCGTAGGCAAGGCTTTAGCCGCCGGACCCAAGGTCGTTTACCTGCTGGGCGCCGACGGCGGCGTCGTCGCCCGCGACAGCCTGCCTAAGGACTGCATTGTTATCTACCAAGGTGAGGCTTTACATCCAATACGGCAATGAGATTGTTTAGAAATTATAAACTCACCAGCTGACAGCAGGGTGGCGAAAGGTCTTTTTGACAGTAGGCGTCAAGATCCACCAATCACACCACCTGATTTTGACATCTACTGCCAAATAGACCTTTCGCCCCCCTGCTGCCAGCTGGTGGATTTCTGTTTTCTATATACCCTCATTATCGCGGTAGGAAGAGATAGTCGTTGACCTCTGGAAACCCCCAACTGGAGCAAAGCGCAGATGCCTTCATTACAAAAAATTATAGGAAGCATCTTTAACCTTGCCTCATGGGCAGTATATTTTACTCTGTTCTCCTTCGGGGACGGATTAGTCGGCTCTTCCCAAGCGGTAGCACAACTCGAACAATCGGACGCTTCGCTTCAGATTCAGAGTTTGAATAAGTCTGTTCTCCGCGTAGTCCATTGTTCCTCGAGTTCGTGAACAACATTACGTAGTTAACATGTATGGTGTATAGTGTATAGGGAATGCAATACCCGGTCAAATATGAAACCCGGGTATCACCCGTCTCTAAATAAAGTCAATCTGGTTTTCGGGTTCGGGTACCCGGGCTGCATTACTTATAGTGAACTTGCCGGTATTGCCGGCCGTGTTAAGTAAGATAAACAAGCATGTGAAGTTGTTTCGCGTTCGCCTTAAGGTGGCCGACGTTAGATTTTATTTATTACCTTTAAGGGTCAATTGCAGAAAAAATGTACCTTTTACTTTTTTTGTTTGATCATGGTGTGTCTTATACCATTTTACTCAGAATCACGAGCACTTTTCATTTATGAAATAAAAAAAGTAGCGCAAAATGTCCTAACTTTTCCGTACAAATATTTAATTTCTCAGTATCGTTACGCCCAAACTAAATATAGGGGAAAATCGTAACGAAACTGAGAAAAAATAAAATCTCAGTTTCGTTACGATTTTCCCGAAAAAAGTAAAAGGTACATTTTTTCTGCAATTGACCCTTAAAATAAAACGATACATCCATAATTTTTATTAATCAATAGGTTTTTTAACCCGGGTTTTGTCTCAAAATACCCGGGTTTCACCCGACCCTATATAAAGTGGGTTACCCGGGTGCCCGGGCAGCATTCCCTAATGGTGTACTGTATAATGTCAGGTCACCACGGCGACCTGGGCGCGGAGATGGCGGACGTGGTGCTGCCGGGCGCGGCGTACACGGAGAAGCGCGCCACGTACGTGAACGCCGAGGGCCGCGCGCAGCAGACGCTGCCCGCCGTCACGCCGCCCGGCAAGGCCCGGGAGGACTGGAAGATCATCAGGTACAATGGCCGAGACGACTAAAAAAAACTGTTTAGTCCGTCAGTTAGATTATTAAAAATATTGTACACGTATTTTTTCTTTTGTTTGACAAACAAAAAATGACGAAGATGGAGTGCTTAGAAGTTTCGAGTGACGTCACTTCTAGGTACAATTTTTACTTTTTCACTCCAGAAGTTTGATGATCTATAACTTTGTCGATTTTTAATATTTTGACAAACCAAAAAATACGTGTCCCATATTTTTCCATAATCTAACTGACGGACTAAATAGAATTATATAGTTTTAACAAAGTCGTCATCCCTATACCCGACACATCCCACTAATATTCTGCCGTTCTAGTCTAAAAGGCGACTTTTTACTATGAACTTCCATAGTAAAAGGTCGCCTTTTACACTAGGACGGCAGTATTATAAATGCGGAAGTTTGTGAAGATGTTTGGATGTTTGGATATTTGTTACTTAATAACGGGGTAACAACTGAATGGATTGAGCTGAAATTTGCCATACAAGTAGACCCAGTCCTGGATTGAAACATAGGATACTTTTTATCCCGGTAAAGAGTTCCCTTGGGACAGTAGCGGGAACAACGCGGGCGAAGCCACGGGAAAATGCTAGTTTATCATAAAGTGTCTGCGCGTCTAAGTTCGCGTATATTAGGGGTTATCTACATAATTACGTCATACGATTTTTCAGATTTGTAGGCCCTCCTCCCCTTACACCATGCTTTTCCTATCTTTTAACATAGGCTGTCACGTTTGGCTAGACCCCCATCCCCTTAAGTGTAGGATATGGATGACTTCCTAACTATAAAGTAGATACGTACTTAATTTAAAAAAAAGTGGGGAGTTTTTTGTAGAATGATGTACTTGCAAAAGTGCCCCTGATATAAACCATTTGATTATTTTTTACTTTTACTTGCATTTCGTAACCTTGTAGTGATACGATCGGCTACGTGCTCGCAGAAGCGACCGTCGATGGTACCGGGTGATTTCCCCAGTATCGACTGTACCGGGTGTGTTTGGCACAGAGCATTGTCGGAGGTGGTGGGGGCGCGACTGCCGTACGACAATCTGGACGAAGTCCGCGCGCGACTGGCCGAGGCCAGCCCGGCGCTCGTCGCGTACGGCGACGTGCAGCCCAACAACTACTTCGCGCAGGCGCAAGCGCTTAATCAGGTAACTAGAACATAGAACCAAAACCTGGACAGCGATTCCTGTCATCAGGAAGCGTAATTTCGATGCCGATGACAGACAAATTACGCCAAGCTCCATATATCATTATTCAGTATAGGTTTTACATTGGTTTATCTGTATCGTAAATTACCGGTATCTAAAAGTTATAAATTACCGTTTCAAAAGTTATCGCAGCATTCAATACCTTGACATCTGAACTGACGTCGTGTTTGTTATCCTTAAACACATAGAAAACGGCTCCTATTACCACTTTTTTGTAGATATACTTGATTATTTTGAAACACAAAAAAGAGCAGTAAAAACATTATGGCTTTTCACAAAATCATGTCGGTATGAAATGTAAAGTTGACGTCATATACTAAGTATGAAATGTCTGCATACACAAAACTCTAGAAAATAACTCCCATGGCCCAGGGAATCTTATACGATGTTGCCCTGTTTTTTTTTAAATACTTGTGACTGGGCTCCGAAAATGAAAACTGTAAATTAATTATTTCCGAAAATTTCTTATCATTTGCAGTGTCAAATAGTTTTATGCTGATATTTTTGAAGGTTCAGTAAGATATAGTTAAACTTATGCTAACTAAAGGCTAGTTTAAAACTCCGTGCATTCAAATTTGAGTTTGACCCTTCTCGTTCCCACCACAGAGCCTTCAAAAGCCGGTGTCCGGCAAGTTGGACGTGCAGCTAAAGACCCTGGAAGACTTCTTCATGACCGACGCCATCTCCCGCGCCTCCCCCACCATGGCCAAGTGCGTGCAAGCCGTCATCAAGCAGAAGTCCTCACCGTACTAGACCAACATGTGAGCTCACGAGTATTTTCTACCTTATTTGTAGAGTCATAGAGTACATTTTCGAACGAGAACAAAACACTATTAGTTTGATGACGGCGCTGGTTGTTTATACTTGACAATAGAACTGAAGTGACCAGATGATTGAATGAAAGTATTGGGGGGATTTTTCCGCATTTCCAGCAGAGGTGTTTTTGTGTATTCAATAATCAATAATAATAATCAAAATATTAATCTTATCCTTAACTATTCTTATTAATAGCTTTGAATATAACAGTTACTATGTAAAATAATGTAGGAAATACTCGTTTGTAGACTATCGAACGCGGCGTATTTAATAAGTATATTCCTGATTTCTGTCGCTTGATTTTTGTATTACTTTATAGTCACACAGCAACCGAGCGACAGTTCTCTTCTAGGGTAATAACAAATTTTTATTTTGCCTTTCTGCAATCATTTTTTAGAAGAAAATACTTCAGAAAAGCATCTTATAGTTGAATCTTTACTTACTCACTATTTACGTACAATCATGTGAATTCGACTATGTACATTGTGATTTTGAAGTTATTTATTTTCTTATTTAAGGATAAAAATAATAGTGTTTTCAAGTTTCCAATCTTTCCAACCTCAAGTATATGAAATATAGTATCGAAGGAATGGACGAAGTGCTACTACGAACGGACTCATGTAACAACAGGATATTGTATATAGTAAAATTGTAGCATAAAATAAATGTAGTCTAATGGTTGTCGAAATTTTATTTTATTTACACCTCTAAAAAGCAAAAATAGATATATCAAAAGCTTTCAGCAGTTACGAGCTAGTAGATCTTTTACGTTATTCGTTTTGCAGTAACTCTGAAAATTGAAAAGTTACTATATATTGACTATTATCTAATATGTAGAAGTTTTATGATTGGTAATAGAGTAGTAATATGCCGGAGGCTCCGTTTAATATTAGTATAGTATTCTCCGAGCGTTTTGACCGCGCGTTTCCACCAAAAAAAGCTATGGCAGTCGAGTGATTCGGACATGCGCTTTTCAAGTGAAGGTCGTGGGTTCGAATCCTGGCTCGTATGTATCAATGAGTTTTTCGAAACTTATGTACGAAATATGATTTGATATTCACCAATAGCTTTCGGTGAAGGGATAAAATCGCGAGAAAATCTGCATACGTCTCGAATAAATTCAAAGGTGTGTGTGAAGTCCCAAACCCGTTCTATAATCTATATCAGCGTGGGGACTACGGCCCATCACTCTCATCTATAAGTGTAGGTCTGTGCCCAACAGTAGGGCGTATATAGGCTGTAGGTGTGATTATTCGCTACAACGGAGGGCCAAATCGAGACAACTTTGATCAAACAATCTAATCTCGGGATTGTCGCTCGATTTTATAAAAAGTTAACACTATACATCGTCTTTTTGAACATTTACCAAGGCTTCAACATGTGCGCACTGTACGTGTCACAAATATATTGAACAAGTACGTACATTTACGACTTTTTGCACCAAACGCTTGTGCGTGGCTTCCGCGAGCGCCGCGGCGGCGTGTCTCGCGAACTGCGCGTGCGCCGCGGCCGTGCCCGACCAGCCGCCCGGCTGCGCCTGGCGACGCTTCAGCGCTTGCTGGAGCGTGCAGCGAGGAGCGAGGAACTGCAGTTTGCAAGGAGGCGGGACTTCTGTACCTACAAGTAAGTATTAGGGTGTCCCAGAAAGCAAATCTCCATACAAACTTTGAAGCCAAGTCGGCACGGGTTCCCATCATCACAGAGAACTGAAATTTTAAATGCCATAATATTTTAGTAGATACAACTTTTCCATATACCTAACAAAAATTTTTTTTTTACTTATGTCGTAATGCAGCATACTCCTCAAATATTTTTTAATTACTCAAATATACTGGTATATAAAATTTCAGCTCTCTGTGATGATGGGAACGCGTGCCGACTTGGCTTCAAAGTTTGTATGGAGATTTGCTTTCTGGGACACCCCAGTAAGTATGAATAAATGTCGAACCGTTAGTGTACTTGCCTACAGTTACAAATTATTTCACGCTAGCTTTTAACCCTTTCAACACCAAGAACACCGGTGTCGTGTGCTGTCGTGCCTACCACGCCAACACCTAAAGGTGCCACGGAGAGCGGAGCGATATAGACTTACATGCTCCAGCATGATGTTTAATTTATCTTTTGACAGTGTTATGATATGGCGTGTGATTTGCAACTTATTGTGTTCGAAGTAGCGTCGGAAAGGTTAACCCTTAAATGCATAATGATGTATATCTGCATCGTATATTTGATGGCCAGTGCAACAATATGCAGGTATCCAAAATCACATTTATTACTTTTTTTAATAAATGTGATATTTACGTGTTAGATTCCAAACGCATCCATAAACTTTTGACAGTATTTTTTTTCTGTAGTGTCATATTTTCAAAGTTTGGCGCGTAAGTCGCTACACTGACCGCCACGATATTTATAAGTTCGAATTTTATTGATAAATATTAAACAAAACTACAAGCAAAAATCGTTTCTGAAAAGGGTAAAAGGTAAGTTTAATGTATATTATTAACAGGTTTGATAATAATAGTATTGTTTTCCGAAAATTTGTGTTTTGTTTGTGATGCATAAATACATCAACATGCAAAATCAGTTGTACTAAGTATTAGAATTTACTTTATTATTTCGTTATTTGTATAGTCATTGAGAAGTTTTAGATATTATTTTCTTATAAATTGGCATCCGTGGCCTAAAAGTAAAAAGTCCTTTTAAAGTACATTTACATAGTATATTTAATTTACACTAAAAGTTTCATAGTGGAATCATAATTAGGTACCTACTTAGGAAGATAGGTTAATTAATGTCGCGTGAAGACGCTAATGTATAGTGATGTATATGTGCATCAAGCCTGGTTTGGGAAATAATATGTTTTTTTAATTACTATAATTTTTTTCTTTATTTTTCCTTCAATCTATACAACATGACACATCTATTTCAATTTATTAAAAAGTTACACAAAAAATCATGCATTTAAGGGTTAAATCTGCTTTCGGAAACTTCACATATTCAACTCTTTATGGATTATGATAATTTGACTTAGTGAATAAAGCTTGCGCAAAGATAGTCTTTGTACCTTTTACCACAGCACAGGCATCGTTCGAGAGATATTTTTTGCTTCATACGCATGCCATACTTTACCTTTGAGCAGTTTAGACTCAATTGTCCCACGTCTCGTAGGAAGGAAGCTTTGTTTGTCTGAGCTAAGTTTCCTATGATTCTTTTCGCAATCTCTCTGACTTTCCGATATCATGTATTGCGCTTGCAAAGTGTTGCTTCTTCGTTGTTCTTCCCTTTTTAACGATTCTTCTATTTCTCTTTCCTGTAATCTATTTAAATGTTGGATTTTATAATTATACCTCTCTCTCTCTGGTCGTACTTTTATGATCGAAGATCGTGTCTGTTTAGAGGTCGTATTTCTTTAAAAGGATAACTATATTAGGTACCTCACCTACCTACTAGGTATATACCAACCTTCTTATTCGTGTAATCATATTATACCTTTGTCCAGATTGCACATACAAGATCTCTCTTTTGTATTGTTATAGCAACATAGCTACATGTTGTTATCGAGATGTTGGTTAAATTATATTACCGTTTCTCCCGCTCCTTTACTCCTTTGTCGACAAAATCGTTGTATTTTTTCTCCTCTTTGTCTTGTAAACGTTGCACCAATTCATAATTTTCTTTGAAGCGCCGTGTATTGTGCTTTTCTTTAAACATCTATGAAATAATGATCGTATTAAACAGGTTCTACTGTATTGTTATTTGCAATCGGTTCCGGAATAATATGTTCCTTGAACTTGATCTTCGTTTTATCCATGTTCATCTGGAGACTGATGCGTTGGACTTATTTTACGATAACCTATCTGAATCCGAATGTACTTTAATTTTACTCTATATTTTACTATCGTGTCTAAAGAATATCTTACTTGGTCGAATACTTGTTTTTCTTTACAGTATACTCTATTCTGGTGCTTGCACCACACGTCGGCTAGAACTTGATCTTGAATCTCTCTTTTTTCTCGCATTTTACGTATAGCTTTGTGTTGTTCTTCATATATCTGAACAGCTTCTTTATCAGGAGAGCAATGCCGTTTCTGAAAATATAGTAGACTAATGTCACCTAATGTTATGAAATCATAACATCTTTATTCATATTTGGAGGATAATAAAGCTTTCAGTGGAATACCTCTTCCAAAAGCTGTAACTTATTAAATTTTTCTATTATCTCTGCATCTTCGAGTCTGTTCTTTTGTTCAATTGCAGCAGCTCTTAAAGCCTCCTCTCGTTTCGTCTCTGCTCTGAAATTTATGACGATATAAAATAAACAGCATTTAAACCATGTACAACCATTGGTTTAAACAAATTTGAAGGATTTGATGCGCTTACACAAGTTTATTACATTCTGCATCTGTTTTTTCTTTTTGTTTTCTAAGATGTCTTTTGTTCTCCCCTTTTTCAAATTCAGCGTACATAATATTATCAACTTCGGATTTGGTTTCTTCAAGTTTTTTCTCTTTTTCTTTTATTTCCTTCAAAAACTTTATTTGTATTTCTCTCTCATCCAATGTTTTTGATTCAAAAAGAGCACTGCATACAAATTAGAAGTAATTATGGACTACGTGCTTATTGGATGTCACTATTAAGCTCCTATTGTTTCAAATTCTGTGTTGTACTAATATAATGTTCATTGATGTGCCAACGGAAATTTTCCGAAATTCCGAAACATTCCATATTCGGCAATTTCTCAAAAAACTTCGCAAAAAACAAACGTTCAATAATATATTGTTAAATTTTCTCGAAGTTTCCGTGAACTTTCCCAGGTTTTTGGAACCTTTCCGCAATTTGCACAACTGATGAACCGAACCATGGAAAAATATGGAACTCTCTTTTTATAGCAGATAAGTGCCCTGTTTCATTGTATAGGTATTATTGCCGGTAAGTGTGTCTACTGCTGTACTGATTGTATTGAACCCACCCATTTAATCCATAGTTGGTAAATTATTTAATTTGGTTCAGACTCTACGTTCCTTATGAACTCACTCTCTCGGTCTATCTTTTTGTGCGATTGCTCTTACCTCAATAATTCCCTGCCGTAACCAGTTCGTTCGAAAATCGTATCCTTGGCCCGCTTCAGCGTTTCAGCAGTGTTCTCATGCTTAATTTTCTTATGG
This sequence comes from Eudemis profundana, assembly GCA_947034925.1. NCBI lineage: Eukaryota > Metazoa > Arthropoda > Insecta > Lepidoptera > Tortricidae > Eudemis > Eudemis profundana. The sequence continues at coordinate 6,657,836 of OX344795.1, forward strand.
AAAGCGTCGATCTCTGCAATTTCTTCCAAGTGCATTTTCTTCTTCTTCATTAACGCTTTATTGACATGTCCTTGTTCGGTGTCAGGCCACGTACTAGTCCATTTTCGGGACTGCTCGTTCATAGCCTCGATGTCTACCTTGGGTGGTAGTCTCTCTGGTTCTGTTTTGAGATTGGCTTGGTTCTTCAGCCTTTCCCACTCATTTCTGGGAATCACTAAAGGTGCGAATCGGCCCATGGCTAAATAACTAATAAAATAGGTACGAAGTAACGTGTAGGAGTGATGTTTGACATTAAAAAGTCGTGTGAAACGAGTTTTGTTTATTAATCTACGTGGCACTGGATTCCGACATTTTAACAACTATTTTTTATGTACCTAACTTCAAAAGCGCTATAAATTGTCTATTTATATAAGGTTGTATTTTTGTGAAAAAACTTTAAAAATTCATACGCTAGTTTTCAAGAAAAACTCCAAAAACCATTTTGTAGAGATAGTAAAATAAAACACCCTGTGTATCGAAGGGCGCGGGTGCGGCCGGTCTCAGTCAAAATGTGATGTCCGGTGAACAGCAAGTGCTCCTCGCGGTCCGGAGGCATGGCATCGATCGTGCTCGGATGTGTGCGCGTGAACAGGGACGTCACATCCAACATAGGTAATTCGTGTAATGAATAGAAATGAGTGTCAGGGTGTTCTTAAATTTTTTTTTGTTAGGAAAAGTTAAAAAAAAACTAGCCTGTATTTTTGTTTTTTAATGGTTGGGTCTTGTTTCTTTGATATAATTATATGTTCTGTTAAAATATTTGCACTTACTAAAATATAGCCTTATATTTATGAAACACGCATTAAATCCGATGCGCTATATGGAACACATTAAATAAAACTTAACGGATTCGTTTTCAGCCAACGCTGTATTACAAATAAAAAAAAACAAGGCTACTTTATGGGGTGAGATAGGAAATCGAGCGCGGCAAGTTTCGCGCCATTTCAGGCGGCGGCGCGGCCCATCCGTCACTGTCGCTCGAGACGTTATTTGCAGTATATTTTTGCATAAAAATAACTTTAGTACGGCGGGAAACGATGGATAGAGAGAAATTGTAACGAGGAAAGAAGGAATGTTAGGTTAACATTCCGTTTTAATATACTTGCTAGCTGGTGTATCGTCACTACCTAAAAAAAAAAAATTAAAAAACATGTGTTCGTGTACCTACGTACATTCATGTGCGAAGGTATGCGTCTTTATTTGTTATACGAATATAGTCAAAATGTGGAACTACCTGCCAACATCCGTGTTTCTGATCAAAATTTTATTATAATCCGTACAATTGTAGGATCAAAAGTGCATTGATATCCTCTGGATGCGCTTTCTAGACGTCAATGAGAGATGCTTGGTAGAGGCATGACAGCAGAACAGAAATAGTACATTGTGCACCGAGGGCAGTAAGAAAGGAATTACTAACGAGAGTCTTATTAGGAGCCCGACGCCGTAGGCGGAGGGCTTTTTAATGACTCGAGTTTGTAATCCCCTTAATGCCCGTGATACACACAATGTTTCTCATCACATTTGCGAGGGAAAAAAAGACAAAAATCAATTATTTACTGTTAGCTTTTTCAATATAGTCTTCCACCGATAATGCTAAGAACTGCGTTTACTTTTCAAACTTGACAGGCAATACCGCCAGGGGCCTGTTTCATATACGTGACAATCCGACAAATTGTCAGTTTTTGACAAAAAAGTCGTATTGTCACAAGAAATTCTGTTTCATAAACGTGACAAATATGTCCAATTGCGACAGGTGAATAGTTGACAAAATTGTCATTGTAAATTACGTTTCATAAAAGTCTACCATTGTCAGTTCCAAATTGTCGGTTTCTAAGAAAATTATCACTGACTTTTTTGTCATGGTAATCGACATAATTATCGTTGCTTGTGACAAAATTGTCACTGCATAGATTTTGTGAAAATGATAACGTGGTAGGTAGCAGGGTAGCAATAGAAACATTTGTTATATTCGTACTAATTATTATAAATGTAAAAGCTTGTGAAGATGTTTAGATGTTTATTGCTAAACATGGTAAAAATTGAATGGATTGAAATTAAATTTGGCATGTAAGTAGATTGGTTGCACATGCAAGTAATTATACCTATATTCACTCTCCTTAGATGGTTTGGCATTGACAACGTGGGAAATGGACAGCAAAACTATCTTAGGCCTTATATTTGATTTGAACGACAAGTAAACAAATGGAAGGAAATCGAAGAGTAGTTTAAAGGGTTGGGCATATTCAACAAAAAATTAAATTATTTGGGTGATACAACATGGCTAAACTGAAGGATAAGGAAGGTCAACAACATCAAAAAAACATTTTATTCTTGTCCTAAGTGTAAGTTAAATTAATATACATCATCACTGCTACTAAGAACTTCTATCTGTTGATGATAGCACCATGTTTCAAATGACTAGTAAGTTAGGCGCAACCGCTGACATTGGGTGAGGTCGCCTGTCAAAAATCGACGACAAGTTTACAATTATGTCCAATTGTAATTACAATTTAGTGTTTCATAAAACAAATATGTCAAGATTTTCTCGAAAAATTGTCACCTGTCGCCTGTCAAGAGAATTTTTTTATGAAACAGAAATATGTCGAAATGTCGCGACAAGTTGACTTATTTGTAATTTTTCCACCATGACTTATTTGTCATTGGTAATGTTTATGAAACAAAAAATTGTCAAATTGACAAATTGTCACCTGTCACCTGTCGCCTGTCATTGTCACGTTTATGAAACAGGCCCAGATTGTACTACCGATTTTCAAAATATAATTTTAAAATAAAATAATTGCAATTAATGCATTAAAATAATTGCATACAATACTGAAATAATAGTAAAATATACCACATAAGTTTTATATACACTAAAATTGGTTTTGTAGCCAAGTTTTGAAGATGGGAAATAAGCCTTGGCTGATTCGAAACCTCTTTAGTCTAAAATGACGTACGGGTAGGTTCTATATTTTATGCCACACCTGGCCATAAAGTGGCCTTTTCCGCACACTGCGCGTACGGAAAAAGCCGCCTTCTGGCCAAGTGTAGACATAAAATTATGTACACAACACGGGAGGTAATAAAGAAAGCCCTCGATCGCATATTTACGTCCCTCGCTTGCAGCTCGGGCCGCAAACTTCTGCGATCTCAGCCTTTCTTTGTATTACCACCCTAGTTGTGTAATGTACTATTAAAACTAAACTCATAACTCCCTCGGGAGTTATAGATTTTCATTCAGTTTTTCCTCCCGTGAGAGTTAGGTATAGATTTTTATAACCCACGGGAGGTAAAGCGGCTTGAGCTGGTCTATAAGCCCGCGTGTTATAACACCCTTTACGAGCAATAATACTGTTTTTTCTACTCCTGTACTGTTATCTGTCTTTTACTTGGTCACGAACACTAATATAAGGACATACATAATATGAGTTCAGAGAAGTCTATACTCTATTCCCCATAACAGCACTAGTGTCGTTATAGCCACTTTACGTTATTGCTAGCAACCACAGACTTCTAAATCTAGGTTAAACTTAGGTCAAGGATTAAGCGCTCAATTTTAACTTTACGGTAAAAATGCACAACTACCAACTTAACAAACAATTAAAATCCTACGGCTTTTAAGAAAAACGAAACTTTCTGAACTAAATTCATTGATGCCAACATAAAAACAAAAGTATTTTTAATATATTCACTGCGTGTCAACTTCATTTAAAAAATAAAAAGTTTACCATAGACACATACTGACAGTCATACGTCATATTTGCCTTCTTTGCAGGTTATGCCTTGTTTGTATTTTATATTTTAAAACCTGTCGTAGAAAAAGTATTGTATGCAACGTTGTATAATTAAGTCAAAAAACGCTCATTGCGTCTCTATTTGCGATACTCGCCGCATTCGCGTCTCGTATCGCAACTCACGCAATTCGCATTTTTTGAACCTTCTTATACAACTGTTGCATAAAATACTATTATTGCATTCGTAAAGATATATATTACACGAGCTTTTTCGAAGTATGTCCGATTGTTCGTACCGTACTATATTAGCAAAGCGTTACAAGTTTGTAACGACGCGGTAGCAATACTGAAGTATACAATGTAAAGAACTTCGAGTTAGTAGTACTTAGCGTTCAGCTGAGCCCCTCGCCTTTAGATACCATAAATCCATTATCTATGCACAGTTTGGCTTAAGAGAAAGGTACTTATGCTTGTTATACCTACAAGCATTTTAAGAGAAGCATGTATGGCAGCCATTCATTCTGTTGTGCTATGCACTATGCAAAGAGCTCTGAATTTCATCCATCACGAGTGTTTCTTACAAGTTTGTGCTGAGTTTACGCTAAACAAAAACAACTGTTTACTGTCCTGATATTATGGGACCTGTAAGGCACTGCCTGGTTCCGGCTGAGTATTTTATTTTATTTGAGTATTTTTGAAAAATGCTGCATTTTGTCTTACTGTAGGTACCATATGGAAAACATATCCACAAATCATTACGAATTATAAAATGGTATGAACCTACAGCATCATAAAATCTGTGTCGCCGTTGAGTTGTAATTTTTTTATGCGTGTGCAATTTGGCGACCTTTTAGGGGACGTCTACACGATTTTATTGGCAGTGAAGTGGGTCACTATGTGACGATGGGCTGGCGAGCATGATCTCGAAAAATGATTGATTTCTGTCACATCAGTAACCGGTTTTAGCCCCCATGTAAAAGAGGGGTGTTATAAGTTTGAAGTATTCCGAAATATTCCAAGACAGGTATTCCGCTATGTTTGAAGAATATGAATCGCAATAAGTAGACCATTCTAAGCTGTAGTAAAGATATGTAGTATTTAATTGGATTCATTTGTTATGGTTTTTCGCTTTGTTTGATGAGGATCAGTTGCAATAAGCTGAGCATTCGGATTTATAGAAGGTTCTTTAAACTAAAACTGTCCTTTCCTCGTCCTTGTGTTGTGACCCTCGTGTCCCTTGTCATCAATATATTTAGTATGAAAATATTTTCAAATCGCAGGAAAGAGTCGAACTTTTAGAAAACACTTTTCATGGCCATTGTTCGTCCCTTGTCTACGACTAACATTTGTGTTCCTTATTATAGATTTTATTTTATGTGTATTAGCTTAGGAAGCTCTAAAATCGCTAGCAATATCGCCAGTATGTTTATTCTTTCCTTTACTATCACAGAATAACGAGTCAAGCGATTGCCATGTAACTTATCGTTCAAGTAGACAAACGATACCCCTAATCCCCGATAAACTCGCAGTTTCTATCTACGCGAGACGCTAAAACGTCTATGTAGATAGCACTATTATTTACCCATCTTTATGTATCCAGCTATGTGAAAGACGAAATAAATTCCATTACTGCAGACGTGAAGCTCAGTACAAGCATCCGTCTGTAGTCCGCATCAAGGCGGGATTCTGTTTCATGAATAAATTTACATGTCACTCAGCGCCTTGCCAATCGAATATTTCATATCGGCTCTGAGCTGTGCTGGCCCGGCCTTCAGTAGCTAACAAATGATAGGATGTTAGTTTAATGTTAGCCTTAAATCACACGCTAGCTCGATTCATGGATTAATAGGTAGTGTTCATCATTCTTAAAAAGACTATACCACACCTAGGAGCGATGGCACTTAGGAAGGATGAGTTTTGTAGATTAGACTCATCATTCTCAGAATGTTACAAAAAGATCTTTAAGCTTTGATCCCTAATGTGGCGTAAATGAGCTAACTATACTTAAGTAACTTTGCGAATATGAGCGTTTTAAAAAAAAGATTCTATAAACCTAATCTAGGTACTCGTATTACTCGTTAGGTACTTTGCTTTATTTACTAAATGGTAAAATGTTCGCGATTGAGAAATATTTCCAACGTGCGTATACGTATATAGATCCCTCTTTTATTTAAACATTTTCAGTCTATCCGACATCCGACACATTAAACGTTCAAATCAATATCAATCAAACCTCCAAAACTCTTGAGAGCGGATTCAAAACGAATAGTCTATTCAATATGACTCGGTTCCCAGCATTTTGATCTAGTTTGAGTAGTTTGTTGAATGCGCGCAGGATAGTACACCGTCAGGCGCCACGGCCACTTGACCGTCCCACGACGCCACTTGAGCGCTTAGCAGGTAGTCAGCTGGCTAACAAGCTGGATTGTCTATGACATTATACTATTAAAACATTTCTAGAGTTCCGTAGATACCTGAAAAAATATGGAACCCTTGAACCCACGGAACGTATATTCTTGTGTTGTGTATATGTTACCGGAAATGTATGAAATCTAGGAATTATATACAAATCGTAGGAAATGTATACAATTCCGAAGCTATTTAGGAAATGTATAAAATATTGTTTTAAAAATTATTTATTACACACATATCCTGGGAAATGTATACATTTCCTAGGAATTGTATATAATTCCAATATCGTATTAGGAAATGTATAAAAAGTTTTTTATCTTGGAGGTATGTTGTGATCGAAAGATACCTAAAACTCCTCCTCGCTTTGCTCGTCGTCGTACCTAACTGTGGCTCTGTCACAGTTTTTTTATCTTGGACAGTGTGTGGGGTATGTTGTGATCGCAAGATACCTAACACTCCTCCTCGCTTCGCTCGTCGTCGTACCTAACTGTGGCTCTGTCACAGTTTTTTTTTTATCTTGGACAGTAAGTGGGGGTGGGTATGTTGTGATCACTCTTCACTAATAATCGTACCTAAAAGTAATTATAATCATCAATATTATGGCTTGGTAAACTCATATCCGATTGCCATTTAGGAAATGTATAGATTTCCTAGGAAATTTGTGTAATATAATTTATTTCACACATTTCCGGGCGATTTTAGGAATTACATACATTTCCTAGGAATTGTGTACAATGACGGATTACATACATTTCCGTTGACATATATACTATTGTAGGTAGTTAAGTTTAGGGTTATGTACCTACTTCAAAAGGACAAACTAACGCTTTTAGGGCCGAGTTCGTGTGTACCGGTATTTGTCTGTCAGTCATATACACGGTAGGAACGACTAACCCGTGAAACTTTAACTATAGATGATTTTTTATTAAAGCATTAACGACTGCCAACGAATTCTAAATTTTATACATATAATTACACATACACACATACAATTACAAACACATACAATTTTTCAATAACATACACATAATACACATAATTATTACATATAATTTTTCAATTTTTCTCTTCTAATAAAATTTAAGTATAGATTCTTACGACTATTAGGAGTAAAAAAGTTATTGATGTATAGTCGAAAAACGCTTACTTTCCAAGATATCCATTATTTTTAGAATTAAAATTTCCTAGTTTGTAACAAACCCTAATAAATGTGAGTAAGGTATTTTTACTTATTTTTTTAAAAATCGTTAACTAAACAGCATTTTCGTAGCATTTGATGGTAAGCGACTACGAGGCAAAAAAAATACCGTTTGTTTCCATTTTAACTTTTATCTTTCCTTTTTGATATCTCTTCTTCCAGTAAGGCCATGTTTGCAAGGAGGGCTGAATTCACCGATTTATTATGTTATATTAGACTATTAATGTAAAATGACAAAGTTCGACCTATGTTGATATTATATTATTTACTTGCATCAGGAATACGTGGTTAAAATTTGTCGGGTCATTCGTTTCGTTGATCATGTGGTTTATTGTGGTCCATAAATCAATTATTACAATTGTAGTCATAGTAAAACTTTTTATGTAAATTAAAAATAAGCATTTTTCTTTGCGAGTCATTCTCTAAAAATCGAAGTGTACAAAATTAAGTTATAGTGTAGCTTGCTGTATGTTTAATTATTAAAAGAAAACTCTATAGGTAATACGTATGAATTCCTACAGATCTTCAGAATAATCCGATTTAATTTATATATATTGATAACTTGTATTCTTCATAGGACTGCGGTGCAGACTCGATCTTGACTACTTTTTAAGTATTTTCACCAGCCCCGTGCATGATGAATAGTGCACTATGAAAAAGTTTGGTCTTTACTCTTTGGAAATAATGTTGTCTCGCGAAAAGGCATGATCTTACATGTACTTACTTACCCACGTTATTAAATTCTATTGTATGTAGTGTTGGGATGATGAAATATTACTCCGTACTTAAGTAGAGTTTTGTGTAGCATTTTATAAGAGCGAGGGAGTTTAGTGATAGTGACTAAGCTCGTTAAATAAAGAGAAAAAAAGAGGGAGGGAGAGAAAGATATTTTATTGAGATAAGAGAATCAGTTACTTAATGTACTTTACTCGACAAAGTTCACTGAGTAATTACATCTCTATCGTAATATTATGAAAGTATGCCAATGATATTTCTATGGAATCTCGAGGATTGGCTTCCGGTCTCGTAGATGCTGTGAAAATTTATTTATTCTGTAAGATACTATGCACCTTGATTTCCTTATTTCAGACTTTTCGTAAAATACTTTCGATTCTTATGAAAAAATCACGAAATCCCTGCACCTATTATTGACTCTATTATATAGCTGACCTTATCCGTAAAGACTCAAGTCAAGCCTGTAAAGCAAAATGGCCGATTCATTTCTACAAGGATTAGGTGGACGCGTTTGTCTTCATTTGAAATGTAAGCCGTAATGAAGACGTACGGAGGACCGAGCCGAACAAAACTAATGCGAATGTAGTTCAAAAGCTGAACATAAATATCACTTGCCGTATTTCAGTTTACTTTACCCGTTCGACGTAACGAGGGAAATGGCTTCGGAAACTTTTCTATGACCAAGGTAAGTAGAGTAAGTAGAAAGTGTATACAGTTCATGTATTTGTGTATGGTTTTGCAAGTAAGTTTTTATTAGCATCATATTTTACGTCTAAATATACGACGTCCCGTCGCAGCTTCGTATGACTCCTTTTGTAGTGTTCAAGTTTTTTTTTTACTTGCAATCTTCGTATGTACTTACCTACGTAAGTTGTCCGTTTCAAAATTTGCAAACCATTTCTTCAACTACTTGTTGCTTTTCGATAAAAATTTGACGTTCTTATGTAAGATCGATCGGTGACAAAATAATATTATGGCATCATAGAACCGACGTGATGACGGACCCAGGATGTAGGGACTCGAACTCCGTGATGGCGAATACCTACTAGGGGCCAGTCAATATGTTTTATTTATGATGACTTGAGTACTTTCTATTAAAAGTTTGTTTTATAAAATGAATATTTTGTGAGTCACTGCTAATTGCTATGCAGTGTACAGTGCATTCGAATCACACGGGTTCCCATGACTTCTTAGTCAGTAAAACTGAAACTGGTACAATATTATACAAAGTACCTCTAAAATCGAAACATCACGTAGGTACTTAAAATGCATAAATTGTAAAAGAGCTTGAAGCAAATCCTATCTGTCGATATAAAATAGACTTAAAACTGGCTCGTAAAGTTCTCCCTAGACTTGTAAAGTTCGCTATTAGCGTCACAGGATTCTGTAGTTTATGGCTTATGTTCCCAATCAGTACCATCTGCGGCACCGTTTAAATTAAAAGTAATTTTCTTATGCAGAATTAATTAATGACTAACGAGCTCAATAGAGTTCATCAGGCGGAAGCGGGGAAAGGAGACAGCGGTATAGGTGAAGCTGAAGGAGTGAGAAGGAGGAGTTAAGAGTCTGGAGTTGAATGAATTTATGCCGGTCCATTTAGTAAAGCGTCAATTTGGCGCGAGAACGGTCGCGTGTGGGGAGGTACTTTCGAGTGTTGTGAAAGCGCGCGAATTTATGCACGTACGTTAAGTGTGTGTGATACTCATAATCCAATTAAGACAATTTTGTGTGTAAATAAAAACAATAAACAACCTGAAAATTATAAAAGGACATTAGTAGATTATGTTTTATTTAAGAAGAATAATGTTAATGACTAATAAAATATGATGCATTTATATTGAAAACGTTAATTTAATGATAAGCTAGGATAAGTGTCGTGGTGAATTTGTGTTTTCCGAGAGATTAGGCGCACAATATAGATAACGAATGTCGGGAGCTAGCTGAAGATACACGAGATGACAAGAACTGAAAATAGCTAACAAGATTATTAAGAATAACTACGGGCTTGGACAATATTTAGAACGGTAATTATACTTTTTGCATTGATATCTGTTGTTATGGTTATGAGTAGGTATTATGACTCTACTTTTTATTTTGTAAAATATTTTACACGTTTCAAAATCGAGGAATGAGTTGAGAGTTGTTAAATTTCCAAGGACGCAATTTTCAAGTTTTCCTTTTAATTTTCAGGAGTTCGAATGTAGAAAGTTTATTCATATTTTTAGTAGGTAGGTACGTCGAGTTGCGGAAACTTAGGTGAAATAAGTTACTAGTTGATCGATTTGATAGGTAGTTATTCGGAAAATTGCACATGTAAGTATGTATGTATGTCCGTTCCTATGTCCGCTCGTAACTACTCAACGGCACATCCGATTTTGATAAATGATACATCATTAGATTCGTCTTGATGGTGCGAGTGTCACTGGGTACCTATGAAGTTCGTAAAATAAACAAAATGGCGGATTTTATGCAGTTTCAAAGTGCACCGCGGTCGGGTTTTTTTTTATAAAAATGTGGTTATAATTAAATATCGCCACTCTAGGGTGGAAGCACGGCACGCGTCGCGTTATGCGAGAGGGAGATAGGTGGGAGCTGACTCCGTCCGGTCATTCGACGCGAATGGCAGTTTTGTTGGTTTTGCTAGGGGGCCATTCATTTATTACGTAAGACGATTTTAGCCAGTTTTTGACCCCCTCCCCCCCTTATGTAAGAAAAAATAAGAATCGGCTGACCCCCTCCCCCCCTGTTTAATATTTATTACGTAAGAATCTAAAGGAAAAATGATTTTACGTTTGGGCTGTTTTACTTTTTATTTTTCAAAGAATCATTTTTGTAGGGACGTTTATTTGCAGTTTTTAATTTTTTAGTAAAGTACCTATACGCAAGTACGCAACCGAGCACGCGCCTATGCTCTCGCGCGGATTTGTTCAGTTTTTCAAAAGTTAAGATTATTTTGCGCATTTTTATGATCTTACGTAAGATCGATCAAAACTCCCTCCCACCCCCCTGTAAGAAAAAATAAGACATGGTTGACCCCCCTTCCCCCCCTAAATCGTCTTACGTAATAAATGAATGGCCCCTAGATAGAAAGTCATCTGTACGTAGAGATGTGCCGTTCCCGGGAATATTCCCCACTTGTATGGGGAATATTCCCGCGGTGGGAATATTCCCCATACAAACGGGGAATATTCCCGGGAACGGCACATCTCTATCTGTACGTAGTACTCATTCTTATTCTGTGAAATTATATGTATTATCAATTGCAATTATCTTTTTCGTACATCGCATGCATGAATTCCGAGCGTCTAGTGCAATACGAATTGTAATGTAATGTATTTCTACCCACATTGGTTTAATAATAGTTTATTTTTCTGTGTACAACATAATTTGCTTAAACAATGTACGCTTAGTTTTAGTTTTAAACTTGTAACCTTTCTCATGTAAGTGAATTCTGTAATTCTTTATGGGAAATAAAGTTCTTTAAACATAAACATTCATAACTCAATATCAATACACAGATTAAACTCTTATAATAGGTAACTAACGTAACAAACAAGTATAACGAAGTTTACGAGTATTCAGTGACAGCAAACTGATTTACATATCGTCACCCCATAATACAATACAGAAGAGCCAAAAAACTAGGTGACATTAATGAGGCAATATATTATTATCTTTCTTTTTTCTCTAAACTTGCGATATTTTATTTTATCAACATCAAAGAAGTCAAATTACTTTAGCGCTAATAATTTTCCTTTGATCGCGAAGTGCGTAAATATACGAATGAATAATATGTTTCATAAATATCATCAAGTTTTTATAAATATTTTTTTAATAAAAATTTGCAGCAGCCGAGGAAATATAAGAAATATAGAAAAAATAGTGTAGACCCGTCGAATCGTATTCTTCGATAATAATTATTAGGCAGAAATCATAACTTTTCAAAAGAGAACTCTTAACAGACTTATTTGCTGAAGTACAGTGGAACTCCGCAGGGTTGGCACTAAAGCATTTTTATCGAAGCTCGGCCGCCGCGCTCCCCAGTGATTTGTAGAAAAAGTTTCCCCAAGTGCGAACGCGACCTAGCCCGCAGCACAGATGTTTATGACCAATAAAGATCCACTATATTTCCCGGACGCTATTTCGAATAGCGAAAATTACTTTATAAACTACGAGGCAGCAATTGCACCCTTGAAGGTGAAAAGTGGCTCTATGCATTTTCTCTAGCGCATGCATAACAATGAAAAGCTTTTAAAATGGATTTTGGAGTTTCGCTCGTAACTGCGCTATGGAGAGGCTAATAGCGATATAATATACGGTCCGTGTCCCAAATGATATTAACCTTTAATTTTATAACAGTTGTAAATTGTGCCTCATGTGCCATAAAAGCAGATTGCATTCCATCGAGCGGGCGCGGAGCGAAAATCGGTGGAAATTGTTATTCGAATGCGCGAGTTGGCCGTATCAGTACATGTACGTGATACTACCGGATTAAGAACTCAGATACCTATTTTCCTTACAAACTAATATTGAATTAAATAACAACGAAACGGTACGCGTACAGAAAAAGCCGCATAAAAGTCCTCGATCGCATATTTACGTCTCTCTCTTGCAGCTCGGGCCGCAAATATCTGCGATATCGGCCTTTCTTTGTTTTACCACCCTATTTGTGTAATGTATTATTTCCAAATACTAAAAATTCAACAAAACGGTATCGACTATAAATTATATATAATTATCGAAGCTGCTCACAAAATTTCACGAGAATCATTTGAGAAATACAGGAAAAAATATAGGAAACCATTTTCCCAAGCTGAAACGGAGATACTGCGTTCACTCGGTCAATAAAACTTGGAAACGAAAGAATAACTGTATAACTGATTATAATTACTTCAACATATGACTATTGTTAAGTTATGAGGCTATAAAGGCGGGTGAATAATCTATTAGCCACCGTTAATAAACAGTACCAAGTATATTTATTATCGGGTGTTGTTTACCAATTTTTATACATGTAGGAAGATTTTGTTTTTATTTATTACGGGTATCGATACTATTAAGCATTAAATACAAGTTGCAACTTAAAAATAATTATTCACAGCATTGGTATAAAGTTGCTAATGAAATATTCATCATAGCCAGCTACTATGCGCCCCACTGCTGGGCACCGTATTTTAAAAGGAAGGAGACGATATCTTGTTCGATATTTCTTAATGTAATGGTCGGTTTGGTCAGGATTGCTTGGTTGATTGTTAACTGGGGTTACAAAGCTTGGTTTAGGTTTAAATTAGAGTCCAATAGCTACCGGGTGGGGATCTATATCAGGTGGCATAAAATTGTTAGCCCTAATGTTTTATCGCATAGCAACTTTACGCCGAATTACGTATGGCATAATCTTTGTTGCGCATATCTTTCATTATTGCCTAATGTTTATTGTGTCTAAGATTCAATTATCGAATGATAAATGTGCATAACTATGATACTCCTAATATTGAATGTACTAAAAATCATTCGGTTTTGTTAGGGGTCGCAGTTCAAACCTAACCTAACCTACTTTTCCGACAGCAGTTCGTTTTTGTTGCGGGACGCAATTCAAACCTAACCTAACCTACTTTTCTAACAGCAGTTCGTTTTTGTTGGGGGACGCAGTTCAAACCTAACCTAACCTACTTTTCCGACAGCAGTTCGTTTTTGTTGGGGGACGCAGTTCAAACCTAACCTAATCTACTTTTCTGACAGCAGTTCGTTTTAATTACTTTCAAATTACGAATTTAGGAATAAAATAGTTTAGGTGCTGTAATTGTAGCCATTTTAACAATAGGCAAAATAATTCTTATGACAATTAGTATTAGTAATAATAATATTACGACAAACATTGTTTAGGACTTTTAAATGTGTATGCGCAAAAATGAATAGAATAAACGAGTAGTATGCCATTCAACATTATGCCAAACATTCTAGGCCAAAAAATTTTAGGACAATCAATATTATGCGATACGACAGGTACCCACCGGATGGTTAGGGCCGCGCCGAGTGCACTGAGAAAACTGTTCACCGTAAATTAAGATGAATTCACCAAAAGTAGGGAGCATACTGACATCACCTAAAAGTACGATGATAATGATGTTGCTGATGATAACGGCGTTTAAGATGACTGTCACTTTGACGTTGGTAGGACCAGCATACAATATATGATTATGATTCCTATTATTTATGTTTCCTTTCATCATACCTCATGTTATGTCCTATTATTTTTCCTACCATTTATGGATGACTTCCTCATATATTCGGTTAGGTCCTAATACTTTTCCTACTATTTATAGGTGACTTCCTCATATTTCCAGTTATGTCCTTCCAATTTTTATAGGCTTTCCTCGTATTTCGGGTTAGGTCCTATTATTTTTCCTACTATTTCCTCATACAGGGTGTAACAAAAAGGGGGTTACAAGCCGAAAGGGGGTTGTTAGGGACATCATTGTGAACAACCTTTACTATGGGACCGACTTGATCAAAGCAACTTTATTTTTCTTATCCCAGTACATTTTGGAGCCGAGCTGGAGTGAAAAATAACGTTGCTCTCATCAAGTCGGTCCCACAGTGAAAGTTGTTCAGAATGATGTCCTTAACAACCCCCTTTCGGCTTGTAACCCCCTTTTTGTTACACCCTGTATGAGAAAATAGTAGGAAAAATAATAGGACCTAACCCGAAATACGAGGAAAGCATATAAAAATTGGAAGGACATAACTGTATACAATATAGTTATATTCCATTACTTTACGGGCTATTTTTATTGTTAAACCCTCTTTCTACTTTACGTGATCCTTTTATTTTTAAGGTCCAAATAATGGTTCATTCCTTATAAATATTATTAAATTTAAAAAATCTGCCGCAAGATTTGACCCAAACAAACAAACTTGACACAAACACGGTAAGCTAAAAAATAAAACCGTTTAAAAATGGGGAGCCCGTGAAAAAATAGGAAGAAGGTACCTTGGTAATGCGATTGTCTATAAATAAGAAATGAACATGTAAAGTAAAGAAAACAAGAAATAACCAGATTAGTGCAATTAAAATAAAAACAGATACGGATGTATGTATGTAAAAATAGAAACAGAAATTCGAATCAATGATAGGTATTTATTTATAAGATAGCGCAGGAATTTAATATGAATAATTACAGACTAGTAGATCAGTATTTTTAGTCATAGTGCATTCTTTAAGTCCGGTCAGGTCAATACCAGCGTGTGAAGGGCTGTCTTTCCTTGGAGTGGACTTGGAGCGGGATCGCGACTTAGCCTTTTCTATAAGGCCCAAAAAGAAACTAAATACCGCCGTCGAGCCCTTCTGGCGGTGACCAACCAGCCAGAGATGTTGCGCTTAGCCTGGTAAGCGTCAGCTGGCAGATAAATGCCCACGCACGTCTGAGGGTACCTCGCCCGTTTTCTGTCCAATTTATATTATTTGTCTTCCCTCTGCTGACGAATTCAGTATGGTAGTCACCTGAAATACAAATAGTAATTATAGTATTACCAACTAAGTAGATTGTTAATCTTTAAACTGCTAAACAGATTTTCTTGAATCATAGCTAGAAACACTCCATCAAGTCACATTTACAGGACTTACGTTAAACACCTATCTGTTTATGTTAGGGGTAAAGAATATTCAATGTCAAAAATAACCTTCTCAACAAATAAGTACGTAGTCTAAGTACACATACATACATAAACTCACGCCTTTTTCCCAGAAGAGGGGTAGGCAGAGCCCAAGGACCTCCACTTGCTACGATCCTGGCATACATCCCTCGCTTCCTTGACATTCATTAGTCTCTTCACATTCATTAGTCAGTAGTCTAATAAGCAATAACTTACTAAATTGTTCACAGTGGATGCTTCAGTAACAACTTCACCCACTGACGATGACGAGTCCAGTGGTAAAACCAGTGCTGTGTCACCATCCTAAAACAAACAATGTATTTCATTTGAGACGGTATTACAAAACAGAGTTATGTACTAGGTACGAAACCATGTGCCATAACCTAGACTAGGTACATCAACTTACCTTAAAACGTTCTATGTAGTGGGTGAAATTCCATTTTGTAAGCAAATCACGCGTAGCTTGATCCATGATCAATGATGATTAGTAAACCGTTGCGACACTTGTAACATGGATTCACGTGGCTTCACCACTCACCAACAAAACTCACAAAATGAGACCCGTGCGATTAACCGAACACCCGAAACACACACACTACTGCCTGATGTGACTGACCAAGACCAACTAAAAGCCAACTCAGTCAGTCATCTGATATTAGTGTGACCAGTCTTTACGATGATAATATCTTTTAAGGTGCTGTCATTGTATTTTTGTAGGAATCGTACAAAATTGGATGCTACCACAGATTACTAGGATCGTACTCGTAAATGAGTTTCTGTCATCGTATTTTAGTAAGATTCACTTAAAATAAGATGACTGTAATATTAAACTTTGATGCTTACTCTAAAAATAAGAAGATTCTGTATTCGTATTTTAGTAGGATTCACATAAAACAATATGATTGTAATATTAAAAAATAATGCGTCATCTAAAAACATACACAATTTTATCATACTACATTAATGGGACTTCAACGTATTTTCAGAGATACTTCTTCATATATACTATGAAATCTGTAAAAATACGGTGACCCTGTCATTGTTTTTACAGTTATACTCTTATTTATAAATATCATACAAATTTATAGGATGGTGGGTCATTTTCTATTACATAACGTTATTATTTGATGAAGATAATATTATTTACTGTGACCAATTTTTACTATGACAAGTATCGTAATATTTGATTATCTCTCCAAACAATTCTATTACGTCGTAAAACATTTCAATTATAACGTAATATTGACATGATATCTTCTTAATTTAGGACAACGCACCTAATTTAGACGGAAATCACGATATTTTAAGATTACCCCAAAGTGACATTTTTCTCAGTGTGAGAGCCCTTCTGTAGGTGTGTGTAGGTGCGTGATAAATAAATGATAAAGCATCCGTTACGTCCTGACAAATTAGTGTGTAAGGGTGACGAATGCTTTATCATTTATTTATCACGTGACAAAGCGTAGTATCATAAGCCTACAGGAGTACCGCCTTGTGTAACTGGCCGTTGACCCAGCCATACAGTGAAAAGTGTGATACTGTTATTAATTTATTTTATTTCAACCCTAATAACGTTTGCAGATGGCCTAGAAGTCAGTAGAGAAGTGAACAAAATGGGAAGCGGCTCGGTTCGGAGGCGATGCAGGATGCCCCTGCGAGGACACTGCTGGAAGTCCAGGCTCATGCTCCTCGCCGTGGCGATTGCCTGCGCTAACTCACAAGGTAAGCCAAGTTTTTAAACAGATTCAAATCTTGCGATGCGACAGCTTTTTACCCGACTACGGCGAAGCAAAAAGGAGGGTTATGATTCAGCATTGCACACGCATCGAGTTCCCGTGACTGTAAATTTTACAGTCTTATTATGTTAATATCGGCTTAGTTGAGAGTTTGTTCATGAAGTCAGGAGGTGACCAGTGGAAGAGCTAATGATGGAGGTTAAAACTGGTTAAATGGTTTTTTGAAATGATTCATTTGTTTACGGGCAATAATAAAACATCAAAAAATATAATTGCATATCTCTCTTCTTTTCTACTTAAATCAAGGAAAAATAGACAAGTAAATTCTCACGTATTACCACTGAACAAGGCTAATGCTCAGTAATAACTTTCAACATTAAATTACATGTCTATAGAGACAGTGTAAGTACCCAACATAAAAAGGACAGCAATCTTAAAAGTTAATGCAGCCGTTTAAAATTCAACTTACCCGTCTACTTTATCAATGCGACTCCAGCACATTATCTCCGAGCAGTTTCTCATAGAAACTGTATAATCTAGGTACTTCGTAGAGGCATTAGTTTAATAGATTTATAATGCAAATCCTGGCTAGACGAGCCGGTCGCATAATCACAGTGGGAGAGTACTTCATATTATAATTTGGCTTCATCGGAGCCTCGGGGCACTGATTGGACGGGTTCGCGTAATCTGCATACTTTCTCCTTAATCCCTATATTGAAATTATAGGCTAGTTAGCCCGTTGGTTATTAGTACATTTGAAAGTGAGCGGATTAAACTGTAGTACAGTCAGTGTCGGCATCGGTAGTCAAATGATATGTAGATACACTCAGATATTTACTTCTAATATCTGCACGTGAGTTCCTGTAATTGGCTCTGTTCTTCTAGTTAAGTTTCTATCTGTATTGTGGTAGCTGTTGGTTCTCCTAAATAAAATAATAAAAAAAAACAGAATTCCTCTGTTTACAGAGTAGGTACCTACATAAATTAAACTTTGGTTGCTAGGATGCAATGATAATGATGTATTGTAATTATGTAATGGTATAGAATTATCAAATAGTTCAAGAAAACTCACCCCAGTCAGTTGTCTCTCTAAGCTTTTACTCCATTTATTAAGGTAATCTACTTATATTTAACTCAAATTATCGCGTTATTATAGACACCATAACAATTTCGCGGGCGTGCGAAGATTTTTTGTGATATATATGTAGGATTTAGGAAGACGTAAAGTCACGTTTTGGGGGTTCAAAGTAACTTCTGAGAACTGCATACAATATTCAGCAGCGGAGCGGATCGGGCCTACGGGCCGTTTGCAGTAGAGACCTAATAACTTTTCGAAAATAAAAATGGGTGGATCTACTGATGTGCAAGTTGCGGAAACTTTCCAAATTTTTTTTTATATAACTTAAAAACATCTAAAAGGTCTTATTAAAGATATTAAGTTATATAAAAATTTTTTTTTGGAAAGTTTCCGCAACTTGCACAACCGTAGGTGGATCTGAATCTTAGTCTATTGAAATGTGCTTTGTGAACATACACCCCACAAGAGTTCAACTACAGAACAAAAAACCTTGTCTCGTTAAAAAAATTGAATCATGTTTTTTTTTTCATAAAAAGTTTTTGATTAACAATTTTCCCGCAACAATATTGATGTTAACGGTACCTGGGCGTACAGACAGTATGATGTATCGCGCTACCAAGTTTAGTCGCCGCCAGTTTACTCTAGTCGGTGATGTATAACTTTGTTGTCATCTAAGTTTGTCTAGAGGCTATTGTGCGAGCAGCTTATCGTGCTGCCGGGAGCGTGTGGCGACATCACATGTTTAATGAGAACAAACAGATGTTTATAATTTTGTCAACCCGAAGTTTCCAAATACGTAATAAAATAACTATTTATGCCACACCTGGCCATAAAGTGGTTTTTTCCGTACGCGCAGCGTACGGAAAAAATCCGCTTTCTGACCAAATGTAGACATAAAATGATGTACTTACACAACACGGGAGGTAATAAACAAAACCCTCGATCACATATTTACGTCCCTCGCTTGCAGCTCGCACCGCAAACATCTGCAACCTCGGCCTTTCTTTGTTTTACCATCCTAGTTGTGTAATGTACTATTTTAATACAGTTGCTCTAAAAGTGGTACATACTTTTCGTGCGGTAGATAAGTTGCATTTTTCGCACTAGTGCTTTTTACTTTTCAGCTAACTTTTGAACGCTAAATAACACGTTTATTTGCAAATAAGTAAACTGCAAAGTAATAATAAACATATTTCTGGCTTTTTCATGTTTAAATTTAATTATTACATTTTGATTTGGCTGTTCACTACCGGAGCCATGTTTTTATTACCCGACAGCGGCGAAGCCCAAAGGAGGGTTATTTAATCGTCATTTTTTCGTAAATGTATTTCCACTCGTCCCGAGTCTTGTCCGACTCCGATACCGACTCTTACGAAACGACACTACGTACTCGTAACGGACTCGTACTTAACCGGCTTTTTTTTACGCAAGATAGCAAAGCATAGGCCTAAATATACTATACTATACTCTACTATTATAAATTACGATCACGGAGTTCCAGTTCTTATCAAGAGATCAACTCATTGGTGCCATCATATTGCATTGTCACCGAACTTATTATATTACATGCTAAATTTCACTTGAATCCGATAGCGAATCCGATTGAAAAATAGATTAACTTTATAATAAGAAATCGGAAGATAATAAAAATGCCGGGCTCGATGCTGGCCAGCGCTTCGCTTCGCTTTTCATTTAGTTGGCAAGGTGTTTTAGTCGAAGTTTTTAGTTAAAAAGTAAGAAAGGAGTATGGGTATTATAGACTAAGTACATTACTGCAGAGGCCGGGAAGTAAGGGGTTGCCGGCCGAGTACATATAAATGGGCGAGCGACAGCGAGGCCAAATAGTTACGAGGCTGGCAACCCCTTTTCACGCCGAGGTATGTATAGTGCTTTTCTCAAATATGCAAAAATATAAATTAAAAAGGCACGTATTTAAATGATATTTTTTATTATTAAAATGATCGTTTTTTTTTTTCAGAAACAGTAAGCAAAAAGATCTAAATGGTCATATTTTTTAATGATTGAGCTTTTTTCTGTGAGACAGAATAAATCAAATAAAGCGATATTTTAATTTACATATATAGATACAAAAAACCAAAGTACATAGAAAAATTAAATGGTACCTACACTTGTGGTCCAGACCGGGAATCGAACCCGGTATATATTATACCTCTGGATTTCCTGCCCAACGCCTTAACCACTTGTCCACCGGAGCACACAGCAAGCGTCCTCAATTTTACCATCTACTTTGACTTTCGTATCATTCTATTTTAATAGGTTTTTAACCTAAACGCCATCTATGAGAACACGTATTACACATGTATCCCCCTCAACGCATAAACTTTAACTGTTTTACTCGTGTCAAAGTAGATGGTAAAATTGAGGGGGGGTTATTATTGGATGTTTATAGATCCAATATTAACTATTGGTTCTAATAGTGATTTTTATATAAGAGTCATTAACGTACTTAAGTACAACTTAACAACAGTGTTCATTAAACAAACGCGCGGCAGCCCTGATAGTTAGGTACCGACTAGCTAAAGCTAAGTGCGGCGTTGTATGCAGCTCGGTACCGACACACCCGCGTCTCACCTAGGGTTGCCAGATGGAATTACCGTATTATCGGGAGCAGGACACAATATGTCAGGATTTTGAGACTTGGGTCGGGAGATGCTCCGTGAGCTCGACGCGCGAGCTTTTTTTTTAGCCTGACGCGGTCCACCTTGAGTGGATCGGACTACTTTTAAAATGAAGTCGTTTGTCGGGAGAGTTTCTTCTTTGTCGGGAGTCGGGAGAACATACAAAAAATCGGGAGAATCCCGCCAATTCCCGACCATCTGGCAACCCTAGTCTCACCCCGCAGCCCCCGCACGATTGCTCTATCAAAACCGCTCCGTCGGCCGACTGTATTATCCTTAGACTGTGGTACTACTTACTTTAAAAATATAACGCTGCGCTGACACGTGACAAATTAAACATAAATCTTTTCAATAATGCGTTTAACGGCCATTGTTGTAACTCTATAGCATTGATAAAACGGGAATAGATCAAAGCTAGGCGTAGATCTTGAGTGTCGCGTTTATTGTACGGGCATCAGAGACTGCTCAACACGCGTAGTCGACGACAATACTATCTCCATAACTTTTAGAAATAATCTTGATATTTATACGTGATAGCCGACTGCTAAAATTTTGAGGACTATATATTAAACTAAACTTCATCAAATTCTGTTCAGTAGTTTGTACCTATGGTCGATTTCAGGCGTTTTTTCCAGCGTCTTTTTTTATTTCATTATTTTGTCCCTTGATTTTTACCGCGAAGGACATGATTTAATCAAAAGTTGTCGTCACTCGATAAATTTTGATTAAATCATGTGTATGTAGCCTCGATACCGTTTATCGTTTATAATAAAATTTAACTGTGATCACCACCACTTGCTGCAAAACCGCCGCAGTCGAAATGCTCTGAAATCGACCCCCTAATGGGTGAAAAAAAAAACAGCTATAAGTAATTTGTTCTTATGAAACTGCACATCATCTGAACCTTTTGTAAGTTTATAAAAAGTAAGTAGTTAATATGATCTGTTAGGAAACTATAGTTACAGTGTTAGTTATTGTAATGGTCTATATAGTATGGAAGTCTCAGGCTGGAATTGATACATACTTATGTTTTCAGATATATCAGCGTGCTGCGCCAAGGCGACGGGTACGTGCCGAAGCGTTTGCGAAAAGGTAAGCCACATCTGTTATATTGGCAGGTAACCATTGGCCCCTACGGTTAATAGTCTATATCTGTAATCATTAAAAAAAACTGAAATTATTTTGAACACTTAACAAAAGACTAGGAGACCAAGGGTAGCGATAGAACCAAGGATAACCGGATGGGTTGTCAATTAGTAGGCATTGCACCCCTAAACTATTAAAAATACAGTTCTTTATCTTTAAATTGACCCGAAAGCGAACCCAGTACCTTTAGCTCGGCAAGCAGGTCATCTATCACAAAGTAATCGGTCGGTCAGATCTGAGATCGATCTGTGCTTTAAAAACCTTACCGCGCTGAGGGAGGCGCCGTTCAGGATGTCCAATGTCCACTTGAGTTACTGTTCAGGTCGCCCACTTACAGCCCGTATGGATACCTAGATTGGTATCTATTTAAACAGATGAACTGCTCTATTTTCTATACACGATCATAATTTCTATATATAAAGTTTATAAACTTTGCTTCTGACTGTACTTTCCGTGAAACAAGCATTGTATGTATCTGATTGTGATGTTTAAGATGACTTACCAACAACATTTCAAGCAGGTCCTCTATTCGCTTATGTTTTTTGTGTTCATAACTTGAGAACTTTGATACTTATGTTCAGATATCGAGAGGCAAATAAAAATTCAGCAGCAGCGAGTTTCACTCTCCGATGTTAAGGTTCACGAATGTCAAACGTTGAGATATGCATAGGATAGGAGAGTTTCAATTTCCACCGAATACTTTTGAATGGGTTCAAAACATGTACATATAAGACAATTTAATTTCTGCTAAAAATAAGTTCGATTACGGCGACTATTTCAGATAATATTTTTACTGATAACGGGATGTATGAAACAAGAAGCAAGCTGGGGAGATTGCTTCTAGTTCGACAACACGTGCCTAGTGTTATTTTTAGTAAAGTAATTAAAATAAATAACTGTATATATTAATCTAAGTATATAGAATGTTCATGTTTCAAATTCTCCGTCTTACTTATTCATTGGGCGTTCATAACCTTGTTATTTGAATTTGCTTTAGAAAGGGTATCAGAGACGCCGTTACATTTCCAATGATATTAACATGTCAATTTATTGATTTCCATGAACAGTACAAGGGAACCTGAATCATTTAGCTGGCGGCATCGTCGATTGGAATCCTCGATATGTTAATGGCATTGCGACATGTGCAGCCAATACCTATACATGGCGCTGAAGCTACGAAGAGTACAACGCCAACGTACAACGTCTGCCAACGTACTCGACATGCGGCAAAGCTCTTATTACATTAATGTAACGTCTATTATTGCTTGACTTATTAATGTATTGTCAGTGGTTTAGGTACAATCGATCAGGTATCACATTTTCCCATGTCCGGGAGTGACCGAGTCACGTCAACCACGTTCCATTACGCAGTCCCCCTTTTCGTACCCGTCCTGGTACCGCCAGAAGAATCTTAATCGCATTTACAACGATTTCCAATCAAACTTTTCAGTGGAAAGCTAAATTGACTAATTAACTGGATTTATCGCTTCCGTAAAAGTTTTCGGTCGGATATTTTTGTCGTCGCTCCCGCGTAATTCGACATTTTGTTCTTGTATTTAGCTGTCAAGTATTACCATGATACGAAAGATTCAGAGTTCTTTGATTTGATTCCAGCGCAACCCTTTGATGTATAACGTTACTAAAACAAATGTAGCATTCATTGTTGGCATATTCTAAATCAGTTATGAGTTTCACGCTCTTCCTGTTATTGCTATTCGTATTGGTTATTTTATCACATTATATTCGAGTCGTCACGTCGGTTCTAATCAAAAATCACGTCACAGAGTGACGGTGGGAGGCGGGACGTTCCGGGAACGCGCAGAGTGAATAAAGCGAATGATTAGGACGTGTGGAGACGGGAGGCAGCGGGGTAGTACATCCTTATTTAATTCCGTCTTGTTAGACATCGCGTGACGGACGCTTCCTTCCTCGGAGACATTGCTAGAATAAAAAACGTGCCTATTCAACACCTTTTAACAAAAGTTAATCTTACCTGTCCGTAATTATGCGCTATAAATACAAAAAGAAGAAGTCTCATTGAAACTCCTACTTATATTACTCTCTATTGCAAATTAAGCCGTCAATTATTCACTCAGACTGTCAGACGTAGTATTTTATTGTGTGTCGATAACATTTAACTGTAAAAGCTCCCCAGCCCTGCGTGTCACCCGTCGCGAAGACAATTTAAATAAAGTGGCTCCTTGTTAAACCCACCATTAACCGTATTTAACCCCTTGTACGGGCCCTTTCAAGAGCTAATTCTTCGAAATGAAAACAATATGTTTTCGACAATTGTAATTAAGGATAGTAGGATAGATTGGTATGTAATTAGAGTTTATTAGAGTATAGGAATGTACGTTCGCATTGTTTGTCACGTGTAATTGTCCACCTGTGTCTGGATGACAGGGGACAGGGATAATGACTTAATGGCCGCCGCCATGTTGCCTCGCGTGGATAGGGTAATGACACTACAGTCATAATAGTTTTCAGCAGCGTTTTCCTGAAACTGGCAACTTTGTGGCAACTTTGTAAGCGTATTCGAACACTTTCAATAACATATAAGACCGTCTGTTACGAAAATAGGTGGGCAAATCGGTCAAATTGATAGCGGTAGTTCATCGTGGATCAGGCGGGCAGAGTTATGTGGAGCCTAACTCAGGAATGAATTTCGCAAGCTCGTTGTTTACTATTGCATTCGCTCTAAATTTCGACTTTCAGACCTTGTTATAAGAGTTCATTGAGTTTCATTTATGAGTGAAATAAGTGGTGTTTAGAGTAGACACGAGTATAGTTGTTTCCAAACAGCTTGTTAGTAAGCCGTTTGCATCGGCAGACCAGCGGAGGATCGTAAATGAAGTGTCGGTGATGTATTGGCGAGTTGCCGATGGGCTGCGAGGAACATGTTGTTTGCAATTACCATGACACTGTTACAGCTGATTTGGTGAAAGCACCTGTATTCCATAGATTTATAACTACATATGATCTTAAGAGCTCTATTTTTACTGTAGTACAGTTATAGATTTTATCCGTTCAAGTGAGCTAATGCTGTTAACGAATACAATACCATTGAGAGGTTAACCGCAAATTAGGATAACGAGAATATAATTTCAGAAAAGTATAACTGCCTTGATGAACTTTCAACGGATTATCGGTTCTATGACAGTAATGATAAGGCAGTAAATGCTTTAAAACAAAATAATAATAATGCGTTTTGCTTTTACTGACTTAACAGGTAGCCAGGTAGGCCGGGCCGGGTCGTACTCGTGTTGTGTGCGTGCAGTAAAAGCAAAACGCATTATTTTTTTTTTCTTTTAAAGCATTTGTCGGGCCTTTCTATATGACCATGTGTACAATACATAAGGCCCGAAAGAATTACTTTTAGAATAATGCATCATCGACTTGAACGTTTACTTATATTGATAATAAGTATTCTACTGTAATTGTGTGATATAGGATGTTATGAATGACTCATACCTTATATTACTTGTGCTCTGCTTCGCCTCATTTCTGTGTCCAGTACTACGGTGCAATGCTCTCAAATATCTGCTATGTTCATCTGCTATCGCTACCTGTTAAATTAATAACAGTATGATTCCTCCTGCATGGAATCCCAAGTGCCTTAAGTTTACGTTGATAAGATACATGAAATTCATTTATATTAGAATCATTAAGTTAGAAGTTTCAGTATAAAAGACATTATTGTATTGCCACCATAAAGTGATCAGTATATCATTGAAGGTGTATGTATGGCCTTGGCTAAGCGCTATGGCGCTACGATGGGCGCAAACGCCGTCCGCCCATCGCCCTCACTCGGTCCGAAGACACGCAACGAGGTCGCTCTAATCCTCCGGAGGATGCATGTACTAACTACATGCACTGATCACTGCTCTATAAGTTGGCGGCCATTTCACTACCGTATCGTCATACGTGGACATGCCTTCTAATCTCCCAAGTGAGACTAGTTCACCAACGACTCATATTAGTCAGAGCTACACAAATACAACATTCCAATGGTCCGCTCAATACAACAATAAGAACACATTAATATTAATAAGAAATCGTAAACTCAAAGACACTTAGCTTTCATTCCGGCCTCGCCTCGTAATGTCACTTTCAGCACAGTAAATGTGTAGCACTTACACTGATTCTAACAGTTTCTATTTACTTAAGTTCAGGATTGGCAACTACTTTTACCAGTTACAAACAAATGACATTCGAGACCGCCGCTTTGAAACATAAGGTTTTAGTCTATGACAGGAGACGGAAATATTCATACAAACTTACCAAAGAGTTCTTAATGTTGCTATATACATTATTTACAATTCGCGGCAGAGTCGCGACACTCCCGCCGGGAAACTTAGTGTAAGATGATCATTAAATTGCGCGTCCATTCCCTTATCTTTTCAAGGGCTCGAACAGCAGCAACTCGTCTATTTTTAACCTCTTCAGATTGTCCTTCCAAGCTTGTGTTAGAATCAACTCTCAGATCATTTTCAATATTATCAGTGCTCTCAATAATCTCTCTTTCTGGTTCTTCTTGTCCTTTATCTGCAACATGTGAAGTAACATCATCTGTCATTTCTATATCATCATTCCTTTCAGTTTCTTCTTCAGCTAAAACTTCCTTATGCGCTTCGGCTGATCCTTCCATTATAACATCTGGTATTGCTTCTGGTGTTTCAGGTACTTCATTAGGTAACTTTCTTATATCTTCTCTAGAATCTTGAGCTATTGGATTCTTGTGTCCTTTCTTATCATCGTCTACTTCTAGAGGATATAAATGAGCGATGGAACGGGTAAATACCGCATTTCCAACTTTTACTTGAGCTACCCTAACTAGGTCATCTGAACCTTTTACCAAAGATATTATTTTACCAACTTTCCAGCCTTCACGGTTCTTATTATCTCCTTTTATTTGCACTATTTGGCCCTCTTTTGGTACTAGGTCTGAAGTCACACGTGGTTGTTTGTGCGAGTGACTATATCTCTCACGAAGACTTGGTAAGTAACGATTGCAAAACATCTCTTTGAACTCCTCTAGGATAATACGAGCTTTTCTCCAACCTTTCACTAAATTGGTTTTTGTCGATGTGCCTTGTAATATTTCGTCCGTATTTGCAGTTTCCAGAGTAACACATCTGCCTGATTGAAGAAAATCAGACGGTGTCAAAATATGTTCCAGATCTGTATCTACGCAAGTTAAAGGTCTGGTGTTCAATACTGCTTCTATTTCCTTAATAATGGTTGAGAGCTGACTATCTTTTAAAAGATGTTTTTGAAGTGTTCTTCTCATGCAGTGTTTTACCAGTCCTACGAGTCTTTCGTAAAATCCTCCGAACCACGGTGCAAGTTCGGGTATGAATCGCCATTTTATTTTATTTTCGATACAGTATGTATTGGAAACTATGTCAGCTATCAATTTGAAATGTAAGGCGTTATCAGACGTAATAAGAGCTGGTACTCCCCTTGTCGCAATCATTCGCCTTAGGGCGAGTAAACCTTCTTCAGCTGACAGATCTTCAACTACTTCTAGGTGTATGGCTCTGACCGCTAAACAAGTGAATAAGCATATCCATCTTTTGCTTGTTCCTTTTTCGGTTTTAACTAGCACCGGACCTAGGTAGTCAATTCCTGTGAAAGTATAAGGTTTACTATAGTTTACTCTCTCGTGTGGCAGTGCAGGTGTAGATGGTAGTCTATATGGTCCACCGCCATGTTTCACACAACGTGGACATTTCTTCAAGATCTTTCTAACTTGACGTTTGCCTTGTGGTATCCAATAAGTCTGACGAATTAAACTCAGTGTATGACTGACACCAACATGGTAGTTCTTTTCATGTGTGTTCGTGATGATCTTATTAGTAAAATCACAGTCTTTAGGTATGATTACGGGATACCTTTTGTCAAACGACCATTCAGCATATTGAAGTCTACCTTTACATCGTAGAATTCCATCTACGTCTTTAAATAATCCTAAATTACGACTGAGACTGGTTACTTTACCATTTAGTTCTTCTTTAAAGTATTCTGCCTGTACTTTCTTGACTTCATTTAATGTATTGTCTTCTGCTTTTGATTCTATATGTATATCTGTTTTTGTGGCGTCTTCAATTATATCATTTGTCCCGTTACAATTAGTTTCAGATCCATGTACATCTTGAAGTTTTTCATTCGGCTCTAGCTCCACTACCTCTGAATCCGAAGGTTGATTGTCAGAATCATCAGTTTTCGACAGACCCTCCCCCGCCAAAAGAGATTGGGTCTCTGTCATGTTAAACTGACAGGGCCACGTATCGGTATTTTCTATAAGAAACTGTGGTCCCACAAGCCATTTATCCTTTTCTTCTTTTGACGAAGAAGGTCTTGTTCCCACGTCCGCTGGATTAAATACTGATGGTACGTATCTGATCTCGAACGACTGATTTCTCTTTATCTCTTCGACTCTCCTTGTTATAAACGGTGGTAAGAGTTTATCAGTCTTGCACCATTCTATTACAATTTGACTATCAGTCCATAATATCTGTTTTGATATTTTATGTGGCAGGAATCTAAGCACATATTTCATCAGTCTGCTTCCTATCAACACCCCTAGTAACTCGAGGCGTGGTATCGTAAGATTTTCTCTGTCTTTTATTGGAACTAGACGAGACTTTCCCATAACGAAAGATTTATTTGTCCCACTGACGAGAAATATTGAAGCCGCGTATGCTTTCTGGGAAGCATCGGTAAAGCAATGCAATTGATATTCATTTTTCTCTTCAATTTGCATATAACATCTATTAACATATATCTCATGGATATCATTGAGCTCCTTGCAGATGTCATCCCATTTGTCAGCTAATTCCATTGATAGAGGTGAATCCCACTTTGCTTTGTCTTTCCACAGATCTTGCAAGAAGAGTTTCGCTGACAGTACATGTGGCACGGCATAGCCACAAGGATCATAAACTGAAGCGATTACCTTTAAAACACCCCTCTTTGTATTAGCGCCTTTTGCTATCTTTGTTCTCAAGTGAAGTGTATCCTTCTCTAAATGCCAATTCAAACCCAATATTTTGACTATTTCATCTGGGCAAGCATCAGGAATCCGTTGCATGAATGCTTTAGAGTTAGAGCTCCATTGTCTCAAATTCATCGAGATTTGTTGAAATGTCTCTTTGGCGTTTCGATACAAATCCAAGGCTTCTTTGAAAGTATTACTTCCTGTAACAAGGTTGTCTACATATATGTCCTTTGCTAGTTCTTGGACTCTTTCGTTTTCAGCTTTCGCTAAATGATGTTTCACTGTAGCATTTAACATAAACGGACTTGAAATTATCCCAAATGGAACACGCGTGAATCTGAGGTGAACAAGATTGTTTTCTGTTGCTGGTTCGTTAATATCTTTAACCCATAGGAATCTTGTTACATCCCTGTCTGGTTCTTGAAGACCTATTTGCAGGAACGCCTTTTCGACATCAGCCGTCAATCCAAAAGTATAACATCTAAATTTAATAATCAATCCAGTTAAATCTTCCAATAAGATTGGTCCACGATACAGGTGTTCATTTAAACTCTTATTATCTTGAACTTTAGCTGAGGCGTCATAAACGATACGCAAAGGTTTTCCTGGAACAGAAACTCCATGATGAGGTATGTAGTGTATAGGATGACTGTCGTCCTTTTCTTTTCCCTTTGGTACTTCCTCTATGACTCCTTTGTCCAATTGATCCTTTAATGTCTGATCATATGACATAAGAGTATCTGTATCCAGCCTTTTGAGTAAGTTTACTAGACGTCCGAACGCTAATCCGAAGTTAGATGGTAATTCTGATAAATGATCATTCCATGGCCAACTGACATAATATCTATTGTCTTTAAACTCTGTGGTTTCGTTGAAGTGCTTGATAGCTTCTTCATCTCTATTAATTTTCGGAGAATCGGTTATTCCTATTGACTCTAAGTCCCACAATTGTTTTACATTACCATTATCCAATGGTAGATCTGGTTGATTTAGTCCGATTTCACATGAAGACTGAAAATATGTAAGAACTGACATCAGATCGACTGGCTTGTTAGGTATTCTACCAGAGAGTATCCATCCGAATTCTGATTGAACCAAGTATAAGTCCTCTTGTATACATATCTTCTTTGTTGACATGATTGTATAATAATAGTCATTTCCAAGAAGAATGTCGATTCGGTCTCCTAAAGAACCATCATCAGCCAATCGGTATCTATTTTTAATCTTCCAGTGAAGTAACTCCTCTTCTGGATATGGCACCCCTTGAGATATTGTAGGTACAGTGTTGACAAATATCGTTTTAACAGTTTTATGTCCTGTTACCATGCCAAGTTTAACCAGTGGACTCTGTATCTCCTTAGGACTCTGTGATCCAAACGTAAATATCACCAGATTGTTTTGTTCTTCCGTTTGGAGATTCAATTCTCTTGCCATCCTTTGTGTAATATAACTGCGTTGACTTCCACTGTCTAATAGAATACGACACGTTTGTGTAATGCCGCCATGTCCATGTACTTTGACTACTGCCGTTTGTAACGCAGTAGAGCCTTTACTGTTTGTCTGTGTATGCATTACAGTGCTAGTAGAACTCTTTTCTTTAGTACTAGTAGAATTCTTCGCCACGGTACAGCTAGAATCTTCTTTCCTTTTCTGGTTTCGTGTATTCTTAGGACATAACGCACTGTTGTGGAAACCGTGTTTCCCACAGTAAAAACATTTTCTCTTTAGTAGGCAATTGCGAGCCATGTGTCCCATTCTAAAACAGTTATAACATTTATTTTTTAACTTTACTCTCTTTTCGTAGATACTTTTGTCACAGTCCTGGTTGAGGTGATTTTCTCCACAAAATACACAAGAAAGTTTCTGTCTCTTTTCATTTCTTTCTTTCTTGATAGGTTCAAACTTTCTTTTCCTATTCCCTTGATCTGAATTCCAATTATTTGTTTTTGGCTTCAAGTGATTCCATTGTTTTTTGTGATGCTTCACGTCATTAGAATTATTATTCTTCCAATATTCTCCTTTAGAAGTGTTACGTTGTGAACTGTCTTTTACATGTAGCGTTTCCACCGTATATTGTGAAGCATCATTTGTAGTATTTTGCTTTGTTATCCTCCTTGATTCTTCTTTAGTTGAGACGATCAGTGACAGTTGACGTAATATCTCCTCAAGAGATTCCGACCCTTCGGAACTAAGCCTTATTTTTACTTCGTAAATTAAATCGCTTGGAAATTTTTCCATGATCAGGAGTCTCATTTGATTGGAGTTAGTATCCTCTCCCATTGACTGTAGTACTCTTAAGTGTCGTTCAATTTCATCCAAAGTTACTCGGCAGTCCTCCATTTTCTCCGCTTGCTTGACTGCATTTAGGGCTCTGTGATGAGCGTATATCACTTCGTTTTCCTTGCCATATCTTGCTTTTAATGTATTAACCGCAATTTCATAGTTTCTGTTTGTTGTGTCGAATCCATCGATCAGTCTTGCCGCATCTCCTTTGAGCGAACTTTTGAGATATAGCAACTTGTCGACATCATTCAACTTTCTTCTATTTATGTTGGATTGAAATTGGTCCCAGAATTGGTGCCACTGGAGCAAATCTCCCGAAAAATCTGGCAAACTCAAATCAGGTAGTTTGCTATAAGCCGATGAGTCGCTATCCTTTGCCGCAGTTGTTGGTTGCTCGGTTTTAATTTTCAGTCTTGTTTCCAATTCTGCTAAGACTTCTTCTCCTTGTAATTGATGGGTAGTGAAGGTAGATATCTCATCAGGATCAGGATGTTTGCAGATATTAAAATAATTATAAAGTTCCGTGGTAAAGCGCGACAGGACAGATTTCAGTTTTGCTGAGAGAACTTTAGCTGTTTCCAAGTTGTCATTGTTTATGATGTTACAAATATTGTGAGCTTGATCTGATAAACACTTAACTTCTTCTATAAATTTGGACAATCGGCTTAACATTATATCTTCCATTGTTGATAATTCTGAAATATTTATTCACTACATATTCATATGCAAATATAAATCAAACATATATCCCCTTTGACATACATAACAAGTCACATTTATTATTAAATAGTGACAATTCAGACTATTGATATCCGCAGAAAAAAAAATTAAATTTTAATTTTTTAAGTAACTGTGAACTTTAATTCATACATGAATGTATGTATATGTGAACTGCTATATACCCATAGTCATTATTAAACATGAATGGAGTTTTCAAACATCCACTTGAATTGCAGAAAAATATTTTCACCGAGTACTCGCAGGGAAAATTCTTTTATATTATTTTATTTTACAAATAGCATCACCTAATTATTTTGCAGAAAATATATCTAGACGTATGCAGCCAGAAATATCCATCAACCACCACTTATCACTTATCGATTCAAACTTTATTACAGAAAACAAAATTTGACTTGCATGTCCGCAGCCCTTCAGGAAAAATAATACCGAAAGTTCCACCAAATTTCTATATTCCTGTGTAGGTCAGCATAATTAAAGTACACCAGTCGCATAGCATTGGTATAAGACATCAGTGCAGAACATAGGCCTTCCCCAGGAACAGCGCTCATAGCTGTCAAGCGCGGTCCGCATGTACTATAACACTACCGCAGCGTTTGTCATGTCTTTATTTCACATGGAAGGTATACGCACATAATTATGTCATGGGTATAACTTGATATTTATCAAATGTAAGTGGCAGTGGTCAGGCATATACTCCTACATATATAAATGGCTCTTTATAAAATTATACAATATGGCTGGTAACAATTATGTTAATTTTTTGTTTGGAACGTTGAAAGTATCTTAATTGCAAAGAAATATAAAGAAGTAATCTCTAAAACATACCTTAGGTACAAATAGATGGTTCGAAAGTGATCTAGGCGACGCGTCGTGAAACAATTCGTAGAACAAGTATCCTTGTCGTCACAGCGTTCTCACGATTATACGTTTTACCTATAAGTAAATAATATTTGGATATATTATGTACGTCGTAATATTTCATCACACGTACATCTTGATGATTTTAAATGAGATACGCCATTAATTCAATTGTAATTGTCGAAAAGAATTATAATTTGCAAAAAAAATATGGCGTCGTCGTATGGACATCGTTAATATAAGTGACAAAACATTTCACATAAGATTCGTACAAGATTTTTAAAATTCGCTACTTTGAAACAACAAAGTTACCTACCGACGTATGGTTGTTTATATTATGACACAAATTACGTTATTACTCGACTAAGTTATTGAAAACAAACAACAATAAAATGACAGAAAAGTTATTGACGTTCAATTGTTTCTTCAAGTGTGAACTTGTACGTAAAAGTTATTTTCACTACTAAAATGTATGTCCAATGAAAAATTTGCTATTTTGCAATAAACATGAACAATTCACTTAATTCGTATTTGTATGACACTCACCTGAAAGTAATGAAACACTTTCAAACGATTTGAACCAGCTTCGATCACTTAGAACACTTTTAATTACATAAAATCACTTTTACACAGTTCGCTCCAAACCAAAACAACACAATGTTCCGTCCGCCATTACTGATTTGAAAACTTACTTACGGCCTGTTATTATGCCTATTTGCTTACTCTTAATTTTAATACGTAACGTACACGTATTAAAAATAGTCTTAAAATTAATAATACTGTTTAGAACAATAACCAAATCTATTCTTTCCTTGTTTCGTAACATGTGTTACGATTCGTACAACTTAAAATACGAAAACTGCTTCATATATCGCCATTTTACTTGGTCATTTCCGGTAACCAAGCATGCACCAATGAGAATCGTTCTAGTTGGTTCCATGGCTATTCGTCTGCCATTTCCCGTGAAATCAATTTCTTTTAAAAACAATCTTATAATATGTACCATGTCGCGTACAATAATTATATGTAATTAATATAATAAACATATTTACAAAATTTTACCAGCATGTACTTTTTGATTCTAAACAGATAGTAGTAAAAGTAAGTAAATAATTTACATTAGTACCGCAACTGGACAACAGATGTCGCTACGAGTCACATCCATCACACCAATATTTTCAATTTCTAAAGAAATTATATTTTCAATGCATTATTATGTTTCCACAGAAATATCAGAAACATCCCAGCACAGCTTCACCATGTCGGGCCTTTCTATTTGACCATGTGTACAATACATAAGGCCCGAAAGAATTACTTTTAGAATAATGCATCATCGACTTGAACGTTTACTTATATTGATAATAAGTATTCTACTGTAATTGTGTGATATAGGATGTTATGAATGACTCATACCTTATATTACTTGTGCTCTGCTTCGCCTCATTTCTGTGTCCAGTACTACGGTGCAATGCTCTCAAATATCTGCTATGTTCATCTGCTATCGCTACCTGTTAAATTAATAACAGTATGATTCCTCCTGCATGGAATCCCAAGTGCCTTAAGTTTACGTTGATAAGATACATGAAATTCATTTATATTAGAATCATTAAGTTAGAAGTTTCAGTATAAAAGACATTATTGTATTGCCACCATAAAGTGATCAGTATATCATTGAAGGTGTATGTATGGCCTTGGCTAAGCGCTATGGCGCTACGATGGGCGCAAACGCCGTCCGCCCATCGCCCTCACTCGGTCCGAAGACACGCAACGAGGTCGCTCTAATCCTCCGGAGGATGCATGTACTAACTACATGCACTGATCACTGCTCTATAAGTTGGCGGCCATTTCACTACCGTATCGTCATACGTGGACATGCCTTCTAATCTCCCAAGTGAGACTAGTTCACCAACGACTCATATTAGTCAGAGCTACACAAATACAACATTCCAATGGTCCGCTCAATACAACAATAAGAACACATTAATATTAATAAGAAATCGTAAACTCAAAGACACTTAGCTTTCATTCCGGCCTCGCCTCGTAATGTCACTTTCAGCACAGTAAATGTGTAGCACTTACACTGATTCTAACAGTTTCTATTTACTTAAGTTCAGGATTGGCAACTACTTTTACCAGTTACAAACAAATGACATTCGAGACCGCCGCTTTGAAACATAAGGTTTTAGTCTATGACAGGAGACGGAAATATTCATACAAACTTACCAAAGAGTTCTTAATGTTGCTATATACATTATTTACAATTCGCGGCAGAGTCGCGACAGCATTTACCACCTTATCATTACGATCATAGAACCGATAATCCGTTGAAAGTTCATAGTATCCCCAAGTCTTTTCTCTACGGAATACGCACTTGCAGACCGTCGGGCGAATGTGAAATGCCAAACAAATTAAGATCGCAGTTATCTATAAGTGCATTTACACTTTACTGTCTAGTAAATAGAATCTATAATCTAATAATCTTTCAAGGCAGTTATACTTTTTTGACACTATATTCTCGTTATCCTAATCTGCGGTTAACCTCTCAATGGTATTGTATTCGTTAACAGCATTAGCTCACTTGAACGGATAAAATCTATACTACAAAAGCTCTTCCTTCTACTAGATTACTGAGATTTTGCGATGTTCACTGTTTTAAGTGCATAAATAATGCACTTTAAATAGTGATCTGTGGGATATATTGAAGAAATATATGTGAAGAAGCATATTAGAGTATTTGCGTCTTACTAATTAAATTGAGCACGATGGTTTTGAAAATTCAACTTTTTAACGAAATCTTCTAACGAAATCTTTTTTATGATATTCTTTTGCATTGAACGTCCAACGCAACCGAGGTTTTGAGAAGAGATGCGTACTTGGTGTACTGGTGACATTTCACATGATGTTTCGAAATAAACTTATAAAACGACATCTGTTCTGTTTTGTGTAGCAATGTAAGAGGCAAGCATCATTATTACAAATTTATTTTCAATTTGAATACCTGTCTACAAATATAACTTTAATTACAACCTCAGTCTCGGCACCAATAAATTCTCCAGTAGCTACTAAATATAACGTCATATAGTGATACGTTAACGTGGTGCAAGTGTTAGTGGCGGATCAAACGGGCCGCCTTTGATCCGCTAGTTTCCACGGTGCTACTAATTATTCCATAATCTACATGACGCCACTGCCTCATGTGTTTGAATTGGCGGCTGCGAAAAAATAGGTCGCTCGCTGTGTTTTGAGTTCAAAGGAATGAATTATGAGTTGAGAATGATACTATTTTAATAAACTTCAATCAACTAGAGGCGATTACAGTGCAGGAACCTGAATTGATAAGTTCAAATGCATGTATAGTCGATCGGTATAAGGAAAACTTCAATTGCAATATAGGTAGGTACATATCGAAGTAAAACTTAGCGTAGTGATTTCGTATTCTTTTAATTTAAAGTTGGGATTTGAACAATCATTTCTGCTGATTCAGCTGCTTTAATAAAATGTATAAGTTCCTATACATTCCATAAGTATTGGGTTCGGTTTTGATGATAATAAGCAACATTGTGCTCGCGTATCTGTGCCTAAATGCCCTAAATACTCGAGACATTTGTCCGTTAACCCATCACTGAACGTTATTACTTGACCCACGTCACTTCTCAGCCAACCGCGTGACATTTTACTTGGCCTGCCCGACGTGCCAACGTGTGAGGACCTAACGGGTACGTTACAACTAACCATTAGTCCATAAAGCCGCAAGTGCGGTCCACAAACATCATTACCTCACCCATGTCACGGCACTTCACAGCCCATGTAACCGCCTGACATTCACTCGGCCCGACGTGACAATCACGGCGGCCAGGGACCAGCGTGCTCCGCGTGCCGATGTTCAACGGGTAGTAGTTTGGTTATTTAGTGACGAGCTCGTACATAAACTTTGATCCCTACTCTAGTCCACTCCTAGGTCACTTCATCTTCGACAAAGAGTAGCTTGACTTATGATCGCGAACAGTTGCTAGTGGCGGGTTTGTAGCAGTGGCGTGGCGTCCAAAGAACTCGATTCCTAG
Organism: Eudemis profundana; assembly: GCA_947034925.1. NCBI lineage: Eukaryota > Metazoa > Arthropoda > Insecta > Lepidoptera > Tortricidae > Eudemis > Eudemis profundana. Next base: position 6,695,152 of record OX344795.1, read on the forward strand.
CGGCTTGCCTAATATCAGGCATTTGAGCCCCTTACTCTACGGTTCTTAAGAAAAATGTATGCCAAATCTGCACCGGCTTGCCCAAGGATATATCTTTACGCCGCGCCACTGGTTTGTAGTAGTTACGCTTATCAACATACATGGAATTGAATGTATTTGTCCCTTTTTAACAAATATGTAATTACGAAAAAACTAATACTTTATCCAGAACGATAAACATGACCTCAAATATTTGGCATACTTACCTTCTACGTTATTTCGTGTATAGACTTATGTTGGAGGGTACAATAGTTTATTTATATTACCTATGGCGTTATAAGATAAGTGGATTGGACACTTAAATCGAAGAACTATATTATGGCCGTGATGACCATGGTATAGATTTTATCCGTTCAAGTGAGCTAATGCTGTTAACGAATACAATACCATTGAGAGGTTAACCGCAGATTAGGATAACGAGAATATAGTGTCAAAAAAGTATAACTGCCTTGAAAGATTATTAGATTATAGATTCTATTTACTAGACAGTAAAGTGTAAATGCACTTATAGATAACTGCGATCTTAATTTGTTTGGCATTTCACATTCGCCCGACGGTCTGCAAGTGCGTATTCCGTAGAGAAAAGACTTGGGGATACTATAAACTTTCAACGGATTATCGGTTCTATGATCGTAATGATAAGGTGGTAAATGCTTTAAAAGAAAAAAAAGTAATGCGTTTTGCTTTTACTGCACGCACACAACACGAGTACGACCCGGCCCGGCCTACCTGGCTACCTGTTAAGTCAGTAAAAGCAAAACGCATTATTATTATTTTGTTTTAAAGCATTTACTGCCTTATCATTACTGTCATAGAACCGATAATCCGTTGAAAGTTCATCAAGGCAGTTATACTTTTCTGAAATTATATTCTCGTTATCCTAATTTGCGGTTAACCTCTCAATGGTATTGTATTCGTTAACAGCATTAGCTCACTTGAACGGATAAAATCTATATTAAAATTGTCCAGCTTGTCTAGCATAACTGGTTGCGTTGCGACTAAGTTTCTCGCGCCGCGCGACAGAGCATCACCTGTCACTGTCACACTATATTAAGTGGAAAGAGATAGGTATCACTTCTTGTTAAAAGAAGTGTCCGGTCTTGTTTCGGGGCAACAATAAAGAGTCGAATAATATCAGAGAAGTGTTCGTCGCTAGATTTCTGAATATACGGGCAGTTTAACAGGCCAAGCACGCGCCCGCGGCTTACGGCCGCTTTACCTCACCGAACTTCGGGAGTGCAGCTCGAAATGTGGAATTGAAATTTCAATAGCGATTTATTGATATGATGCTAGTTCAGTTTTAAAAGCGGGCGGCGCGGCGGAGCGTAGCAATCGCGTAGCCGTAGCGGTTACGTCGTAACTTCAACTGACAACTTACCTACCGTGTTTTACGTTGAAACGCTTTAGTTGTGAAACGTGGTAAAATTCACACAAATGCGCGCTAATGGTAATAAAATTGTTACATTGTCGCTGGTTGCTTTAGTGGTAATTTATGAAGTAGGTAATATCGTTGTTTAGAACTAAGAACTAAAGTTATAGTGAACAATTACCTAAGTAATTTCAATAAGTTGCCTGGCAGGAGTATCAAAGACATGTACTTATAGGTAATACATATTCGAAAGAGTTCAAATTATCTATTGTTACTGGTAGAACTTCCGTGTCTTCTTTCTTGCTACGAAATGAGTGCTTCAGAGCTAATGCAATTTTATTGTAATCTTAAGAATGCATATTGCATACCTATTCGTGGCGTGGCGTCCAAAGAACTCGATTCCTACCGGCTTGCCTAATATCAGGCATTTGACCACCTTATTCTGCAGCTCTAAAGGAAAATGTACGCCAAATCTGCACCGGCTTGCCCAAGGATGCCGGCTTACGCCACGCCACTGATACCTATGTCAATGGCGCTGGAGTCCGCTTACTAATCAGGTGGTAAAAAGTTATGACATAAGTCGACACATATGACGTGTCGTATATAGATACCATATTGTACAACCATTATGTAGGTATATTTATTTAGTATCCACTTTAGCTCCAACAGATACAACCCACTTACTCAAAACTTCTTAATAAACTGAAGCAATTCGCTTTATTTTGAAGGAACAAGATTATTGCATACATTAAGCCCGTCTCGGCTCTAGGCTGGGGCCTGAACTTAATCGTATTAACTTGCTTCCGTACCGCACTGTATCTAATTTGTATCTAGCCAGTAGGTACTTGTATTACATTTATTTATTCGCCCATAATACATTCTTAATTTGTCTGGTTAATATAAAATGGACTGATGATCTGGCTGTAAGGACCGAAAGAGACAAAGTGCACGACAGCTCATTGTAGGAGTCTTTTGGGGAAACCAATTTTTAGCAGTGGATATAGCTCTGGGTTAATATTGTGTTTGACTGATTTCTTCTGGGCCCAAGTTGCCTGATTGTCCCCGCAAGGAAGACATTGTAACTATTTTCGCGATAGTGTTTCTCTCGACCACTTGACCAGAGCGAGCATCGTTTTGCTTAACATCTGATATTTGAAATGTTTTTGGCATTCTTCTTTACACTTCAGTAGTTTAATTGCCAAATTTCCGGCGTGGTGTCCAATGGCCGACTTTTTTAAATCGTTTGAAAATTTTAAGCCACATTTGCTTTGCTTTATTTAAGGGAAGGTGTGTATGTGTGTGTGTCAAAAATGATCGACGCTACATCTTTTTAAATTCGTTAATGTAGCTCGATAGCTCTGTAAACTTATCTCTCATTAATTTGGAGCTAGTTCACGTTACTTTCCCCTTCAAGTCGCGAAAACAAACAAACACACAAACGCGGTGACAGTTCAAAGCGGCGAAAATAGACACAACTCAAACCCTTTCATGTCCGGCCGGCCCACGTCCGCGACACCTCGGAGGGTTTGATTCCAGATTTAAATATAACACAATTAGGAGTGACAAAATAAATAAATATCGGGGACAATCTTACACAAATCGAGCTAGCCCCAAACTAAGCAATGCCTGTACTATGGGTACTAGACGACGATATACATACTTATAAATAAATACTTAAATAGATAGAAAACATCCATCCATGACTCAGGAACAAATACTCGTGCTTATCACACAAATATTTGCCCTTACCAGGATTCGAACCCGGGACCTCTAGCTTCGTAGGCGGTGTCACTCCCACAAGGCTAAACGTGTCGTCGTATATTTAATTTACTACCACCTAGTTCACAAGTTAGTTACCCTAGCTAGGGCAAAGTATAAAGACGAACAAGTAGTCCAACTACGGCCGTTTATGAGCACGCGACACGTATTCACACAGACGCGCAACAGCACGTCTGTGTGAGTGCGATACATACTGGAGCATTCTTCCGCATTCTTAAAACTTTGCTTGCAGTGTGTTCGTACGCGGCGCGCACACATATTATACCTTTTGTAGGAAGACAAATTACTGCTATTATTTAAGCAGGTTCTCAGTTCGACCAACGCTCAAATCGAGATACTTACGTAAATTACTTAGTTGTGAATTGTACAACTCAAAATAATTACAACTGCAATATCATTAGCTAAAACAACCAACGTTTTACGAAATATCGCCTCACGCGTTATCTGTTCCGAGAAGTGTTATCGCCCGAGGAGTCTTGCCCACACGGAGGGAAGAGGGGGTGTCTTCACTGCTCGTTAATCAAGCTGTCACCGTGCCGATGTCTCCTTGCCCAATGTTGCTCCTCGTCACTTTGCCGTTTTATATTAGGATATGTGGTGCAGTTTTTATGGTTTGGGCCAAATGTCTTTGTCTGCCTAAATTTGTAAACGATTTAAACAAACAAGGTTTGTCTTAATGTGATATTGATTCGGTATTGGGTTTTGTTTCTGTATGAAATAGACAATCGAGAACAGATTATTCTATTGTTGGTAAGAGCACTGAGGCTAGAGCGACATGCATTATATATAAAATGTGCTAATAATTCTGAGTGCTAAGCATAGGAATCCAGACCGGGAAGCGATTAGGCACACTAAAACTCCATGGTAGCTAATCCGTAGGTACACCTCGTGGTAGGAGCAGTATCACTACATAGTATAAAACAAAGTCGCTTTCTCTTTCCCTATGTATGCTTAAATCTTTAAAACTACGCAACGGATTTTGATGCGGGTTTTTTTAAAGAGTTATTGAAGAGGAAAAACCCCGTGCGAAGCCGGGGCGGGTCGCTAGTTTTAAATAAATGGCTCAAATTTTCTTGGCCAGTTTGTCAACTCAGACGTTATTGACATTACCTAAACTATAAATCAAAGTCAAACACAAAGTCGACGAAAACAGTTCAAACGTCCTAAAACATGCCACACACATTCTTTAACGATAGATGAACGCGCAATCTTAACACAATCAAACACGGCTAAATCGAATATAAACCGTGTTTTGCTATTGAAATGAGGGAGTAACGGTATTCAGACAAATTCACAAAGAAACATCAAAGCAGTGATGGAGTAGCGATTTGATTCTGTCCTTTGATTGCCGCCCGGCGTCCCGCGGTGCTATTTCCGAACCGCACCTATACCGGGCTGGAGTTCGCAGGGCTGCCCCACACCGATGTGTATTCTTACAACAGTTACAACGCACAGATGTACTCTCAACACACAAAACAAAGAATACGCGTTTATTTCTCCACCGACGCTTTATCACGACAAGGTGAAGACAGCGGACGACAGCGCGTGCCGTGTTTCTTCGTAAATAATCTCGCGCGTGCCAACCCTCTGGATGGAGCTGTCGGCCTCTCCGCAATAATTACGGCGGGTAGTTGCTAAACTATTTAGGGCGTCTGACGGTGAGCTCTCAGCTTCATTTTATTTTGTCAACTGAAAGCCCCTTTGTGTTTTAATTAGCACTGAAATGGCAGCCGGCTCCATTATTGAGTGTTGCGGCCGTTAGTTGAAGCGTTAATTAACTTTTATTGGTGTAATCTGGAGTTTAAAATTTAGTTTCGGCGTGTTCGAGCAGTAGTTGTTCGGCCATTTGTTGCAATGTGGTTAAAACAGCAGACAATGTGTGAACCGGTAGCCGCGCTGCCGCCATGCACAGCATACTCCCGAATGCAGAGGAACGTTAAATTTTATTAGAGCTATTACTATTACGTCGGTCCTCGTACATGCAAAACGGTTGCAGACGGGTGCGCTCCGAATCCTAATAGATTCATTGTCGTGCGGGTTTCTTGTAATGGCTCAATTTGTCACAGTTGCTTGGGTTCTTGAACTTCATTTACATATCGCACAGATTTCGCCGTTGATCGTATCCATTAAGAGGAAAGCTTTTGCTATTTAGTTAGGCATTCGATTATGCAGTCCGAGAATTGAGTTTGAACGCGCCGATGTTAATTCGAAACAATTTTTATTGTTCGGATAAAGGGCGCCCCACGTTTCGAGGAAGCATTAAGAATAATTCTGTCATAAAAACTCTTGAGGAATTCCTTTCACGTATGGCAGCGGACACGTGAACTATGAAGGCTGGTGATGTCAACCCCTCCCGCGATTGTTTCCATGCTAATTCGACCTCCTCTTTATCGTTATGCTTATGATTCAAGTGAACTTTTTATTCTGTCGCCATTGACAAACGGTCGCTGCGGATTGAATAATAAGTGATGTTTCCGAATGCCCGAGGCGAGTGCATTAAAAATACACCGAGTCGTAGCGCCTACTCGTAGCGCATTGGAATCGGTCGCCACATTGTGAGTTTGGTGACGATTCTGAGAACTGCTTTAGCGTTTGAAATATTGAAATTACGCGCAGATGCTGATTTCTTTCAGGAGAAATAAACTCGTCAAGTTTTTATTATGGCCATGTTTTAATTGTTGCCACATTTTTCTGTCTTTTCGATTCGATCATAAGATATGAAATACTATTAGATATGTATAGTTTTCTAGTAATCTATCAGTTTCCCAGCTATCAAGGTTACGTAATCCAAAAGTAGTTTACTATGAATTAAACTAAATTAGGTCTAGCTATTCAATCTCTATATATACATTGTCAGTTAATGTTTTGTAAATCTGATCCTCTTTACGGATTATCTTTAAACCAATCTGACTTATCCCTTGTAGCAAGATAGCTTGCCATTTTGTAAAAGGACTGAATCCTTTTGACGTTCGGCAAGAATATTTCCAAGGCATAACAAGTCGCGTAGTCGCAAGAGCTAGTTATTTATTTACCATAGTGTGTTGGCGTAATGAAACAGTGACTCATGGCCTTATTTTGTCATGGGCACCAATCAAATAGCAGAAATCGGACTCGGGATCAATCAGATCGCAGTAAATTAAAATTGCACGTATGACTCACTATTTTCTTACACTTGGAACATAATAGACTGCGTGGGAAGTGACGTAGATCCTGAAAGTGACGTAAATGGAATGTGCACGTTCATTTGTAACACGAGAAAAGGTAATTGGTGCCAAGCTGATATCCCGGAGCGGAAGCGGGGTTCCTTTATTTCGTTGTACATAAGTGACGTTTAGGTGGGGCGCGTTGTACAAGTGCGTGTGTACAAAAACCTTGGAAATATTGTTAATTGGCCGATATAAATTAAAATATATAACTACATCTCTCTATCACTTATCATCTCCTTGTAATTTTTTTTGTTCTGTGTTCTGAGGTGTGGAATAAAGAGTACTTTGTAGTATTGTACTTAAAATAAAATACTTAGATTTACAATATATTGGTTTTCTTAATTATGGGACTAATAATAATACGAAAAGACAATTGATAATGTAGAGCTGAACAATAGCAATAGGCGCCATTTTAAATTCGCGAAACAATTACAAAGACAATAAGCTCCGATCGACGATGGTGTGGGCCAAATTAGACCTGTTTAAATGACATCCTATTTGTATACAATGATCATTGTTCGGCCCTTCAATAATAAAAGACCTATCTGTCATAGAAACTGTATGCACATAAGACGTTTTCCACTTTGAATTTTAGCCGCACGCGACTCGGTCTATGAATTGTTAGCATGTCGCTTGAACGATGCAATCATGTCCACTTATGTTAGTTCTCAACGAGCTTGTATCAACTGCAATAGTTTGCTGTATAGAGCAGTAAGTTCATTCTGTAAATTGTACAGTGAGTCATAGCAATTCAGCGGAAAATAACTTTGTTGCTAGCAAAAAATATCATAACTAAACTAAAGATTTCTTATAATTTTAAGAAGTATGAATTATATTATATTATGCGTTCGTATAGCTTAGCTATTGCTCTTATGATTGTCTAAATCAAAGTTCAAACGTTATTTCAAATGACGGATGAACTAATTACTTACACTAAGTTGAGTAGAAAAATGGGTTTTGAGGTTTTCATTTGTTTGGACTGAGTTCCCGCCATTTAATCACCTACATACCTAGGTATGCCTTATGTTTGTTGTACCTATTATTAATTCCCATGTTGTGTCATAACATAATCTTAGAACAGTTAGCTGCGTAGGCAATACACAGGTTTAATACGTAAATCTCTCAATATATACAGATTTTACTTTCTTTACTGTATCTACAATAAAAGGTTGCACTCAACATAAACAAAAATGTGTAAAGTTGGTATTATGCGTTGCAACCGAGCAACAATACCAGCACGCCGATTGGTCCCAGTGAGTTATTCAGAGCGGCTCAGATAACCTCTGCACTTCAGACACCTCCAGTGCGATAATGGCCTGCACTCTCGTGCGTACTCTCTACCATACTCTGTACATTGCTATGTATGCATCTACATCATAAAGGTACACTCACGGACTTTAATTGTTGAGCCATTTAGGGTTCACCTTACAATAGTCGTGTCATAGATTGTGTATTACACGACAAAATTAGACTGAACCCTAAATGGCTTAACAATTAAAGTCCGTGACCGTACCTTGTTGGAACATAAACACCATCCTGGTCGCGCTAAATTATTTCAAATGAGTATGTAACCTTGTGCTGTTTTCGTCGTAAGCTATTTTTTTTTCAGTTGTCTAATCTAAAATTGAACGCCTCTCCCATTATAGAAGCAATACATACTTATTATTACTATTTAAAATACAAGTAGGTTGGTGCAAGTGGCAGTGCGAGTGGCATTCGCACACGAAGGGTTACGTACCATCGTACAAACTAACTAATTTGTGCTACATGATATTGCTCTATGGATTCTCTTACGCGGTTAACCTGTGGACTTTTAGCGCAGTTGTTTCATGTGGCGTATGCTATATTGTACTGGTTTTTGTAATACCTAAAGTAGGGTTGCCATAAGTGTGGGTACTCAGACCGAGACATTTACAGAAAAACCGGACAAGTGCGAGTTAGACTCACGTGGAGAGGGTTCCGTACGTTCAAAACAATATAACACAATTATATTTTTTTTCAAAATTCTAGGTTCAATAGTTTCGGAGATAAGGGGGGGAATTGTCAATTTTTGCCTATTTTGTTAAACAACTTCAAAACTATTAATATAAAAATTATAAAAAAATATATTTGAGATTCTCACAGTGAGCCCTTTTATTATCACACGATATAGTTTGCTAACTTTTTTTTCTAGTTGACCCCCCCAAAAGTGGCCCCCATGATTAAAATTCATATATTTCCGTGACATGTCCGTGTTTGGGTCATTAACCTTAATATATGTACCAAATTTCAACTCAATTGGTTCAGTGCTTTCGGAGCAAATTGGCTGTGACAGACAGATAGACACACGAGTGATCCTATAAAGGTTCCGTTATTTCCTTTTGAGGTACGGAACCCCAAAAAGTAGTAAAGGAAGAAAAATGGAACTTAATAGTGTGCCAGTGCGCTCTCGCTCTGTCAACGCAGTCCGCGATCCCGAAATGTGTTGACACTGTTGACGTAAATTATTAAGAAGTGAACGGACCAGTATCAGCGCTTACGTCGTTCTATCCACTTACGATTAGCCTAGCTAGCCAGTTAGTCGTGTTTATTGTAGGTATATTAATATTTACCAAGTCCAGCCCCCGACTACATAACTATGATTTTTAAACCGGGACAATTTGCTTATCGGTCGGGACGCGGGGACACCATGCTTCAAACCGGGACATGTCCCGGCGTACCGGGACGTATGGCAACCCTAACCTAAAGTAAAGTGAAAAGCCTCGGGGGCTTAGGTTAAATGTAGTATTCAATAAAACATTAATTTTAGGCACCTGCTTCGTTGTCACAATTTTAGGGAGCAAATGTGACTAAATAAAACAGACGGACAGACGGAGTCGCACCATAAGGGTTCCTTTTTTACCATTATGGTACGGAACCCTAAAAAGACACCCGCATATAGGATGATATGTCACACAAATTAACCAAATTGTAACGATGAATAATGTACGAATTTGTATCAAGATAATAAGAGCAGATGTGGTTTTTGTTTGTTCTTAAACGAAAATAACGTGCCTAACTGTAACGTGAAAGTAACGTAACGTTTAACAGTTCATTTTTAACTGTTAGTAGTATTATTTGCGTGTTTTTGGCAAGAGGATATGTTTCAACTTTGGCCTTGCCTTCCCTTTGCTTCAGGTTGGATTGTGGTCAAACGCTTGCCTATTTTTTTAAAACTAACAAGACGTAATCTTGCCTCGGTAACGCGATATTTTAAAAGGGAGACGATCGTAAATGTAGCGCCGGCCGAGTCAATTAATTCCTTAAAGCAACTAATGAAGAGCCAAATAACAGACCGACAACATGTGTTTTCTGAATAACATCCCAAAGCTCTTATCTCTTAAAATTACATATCAGTAATCAGACTGTACTCTTTGCTATTAAAGTCGAATTTTGAATAATCGACACACAAAGTATGATTTAGTTAAAATTGTGTGTTGATCTTGTGTAAACATGCAGTTGAGCAAGCTTCATTTTATTTAGTAACCGTATTTTATTAGGTACACGCAGTTAGGCGGATTTTCTCGTTTGATTTCACTAATCCATGTAACCTATGAAACATAAACCGTAAAGTTATTACTATTAATTACTAAATATCCTGTGGTTCTTCGTACAGTTCAAAGCGATTTCTGACCCAATTATTTTATTAGAGCATTGACTGGAGATAGTGACGTAAAATTTATAGAAAAATATAAATAACAACGAAACGTTATCTAATAGTTGTTGACAAATGAAACGAAGCCTACGTGAACATAAACAAGTGTTCACTGTGTTTACTAACATAAACATTCATATAAAATATATATCACAAGCTCACAAAAATTGTTATAGTACGTAATTTGCTATGTTCTAGCTCTAGTTTTATACACAATAATATCGTAGGTATGGATATATTCTTTGTCATTGCTTTCGTTAATATAATTTTGCATACTTCTTACCCTTAGAAAAATGGAAATACTTTTCAAGTAAGAAACAATAAAGTGATGCTATGAGAGGTCCATTGTTTTCCTCTCTGCTGAATCTTAAAACCCACGGTATTAGGAGTAGGGTGCGTTGTCCAACAGTGAACCACCTTTTTTTTGAAGTCGCAGAACTTGCTAGAAAATAAAGCTAGAAATTTGGTTTTGATGTCATTGTTTAGGTAATTTCATAAGGTATCTTATGTATAGGTTAGAAAATGCTTTTTGAACTAACTAACATCCATTAAGTAGGTTTAAAAAAAAAAGATATTTGGTTCACTGTATACTATGGGTAGTTTACATTAAACCACCCTTATTTCAACAGTGAACCATAATGCCATTATCAGTAAAAAATGCTGAAATGTGAAAGAAAACTAACACAGTATTTGGTAATCATATTTTTTTTTAATATACATGAGTATAAAAAAATAAAAAACGTATTCTTCTAGTTTAAAAAAAAAAGAAAAGATATTTGGTACACTGTATACTATGGGTAGTTAACATTGAACCACCCTTACTTCAACAGTGAACCATAATGCCATTACCAGTAAAAAAGCTGAAATATGAAAGAAAACTAACACAATACTTGGTAATCATCTGTATTTTTAATATACATGAATATAAAGAAATAAAAAACGTATTCTTCTTACAAAAACTAAAAGTTATTATATATTATATATCGTGCGGTACACAGTGAGCCGGCTCAGTGAGTACTATGTGAACCAGGTTCACTGTTCAACAACCACACCATTCAACTTAAAATACGAAAAAAAGATAGGTTATAAACGGAATTGTCACAACGCAATGTGCTCATAAAATGACTAAGACTACATCAAATTTAACACCATACAGCGTTTGGTCATATGTTTAATAACAAAATATACAAAAATCCAAACACTTACTTGTGAAAAGTATCTTTTTTCGACGAAATTTAAACAAATTGCTATCACACGTCCGGCCTAAGCCGCTGCCGCTGGCTCACTACGGGAGGGGGGAAGGGTTCTTAGACGGCATGTTTTAGCACGATCGGTCAAACTGGCAACGTCGCAGTTTCTTCAATATGGCGGTGGTTCAGTGTATCTTGATGGTTCACTGTTGGACAACCGACCCTAAGGATTAAAACTTGTCTGCGCTCGTCTAATTATTTATTTGCTGAATTATTATTAAGCCGTACTTTCTAACTGATAAGATAGTTAATGTGAACTCCCTGAATATATCAGACTAATTAATCTGTGTTGGTTTCAGATGTCCCTGGTAGAGATAGCATCCAACTCCTCCATGCGGGAGGAAAGGATACAAAACATCTACAAGTTCTGCACGCCCGAACTAGTAAGTATCTTATCGTTAAATCTTTGTAAAGTATACCTGTTTATCTTTGAACCTTAATATGTTTTGTTAACCATTCGAATACAGCTCTTATGCTTGCTGAAGTAGCCCATGTTTTACGGACTATTAAACATTAGTTAATGGAACCAGTAGGCACTAGTAAATTCACAGGAATTATCGTAATGACTAACGTTTTAAATGCCTTTGATAACATGAAGGTTGTTTGTGTAGTTAATTGCCATTAATTATATCCGTTTGTTAACATATAGGGTAATTATTGTTTATATAGAAGCGACACATAATTAACATTCTTTATCGTCCAAATTAAACTGGAAACATCTCAAACGCCCAATCCCGGAGGTTAATATATTAGCTAAAAACTTGTTATCGTAAGTAATTATTAAAAAAATTCAGGGACCAACTGATAACATACAAATAAAACTGTACAACCCACAGGTACAACCACTTATTTACATCCGTGACGCTACTTTTACTTAAAGAAATGTTTTTATTTCCATCAATGCAGTTTCATGTAAATCACCTTTGTCGCAAATTCGCTCCCCAAGCGCTGTAGCCCGGCTGCATTTGACAACTTTGTCAGATGCATTTGTTCACAATTCCTTATCGTTTCTGCAAAACTATTGCTTTCTTACGAGTATTCTTGGCATCACGTGTAGTAAGGTGATATCGCGCGCTCACATTATTAAGAACCTTTTCTGTTCCCCGCACAGTGGTTATGGGATCCCATTCATCAATAAACCGCCCATCAGTATTGTATTGTAATTGGGGATGGTTTAAGATTACTCCAGTGTAAGGTTACATCGAAATAAAGTGAGCTAAGGAAGTACAAAAGACGTATTTGAAAAAAGATCCTTAATTTTATTGATTGATGTTGTCTATTTAAATTGCTTTGCAGATAGAGTTCTGGATATGCATGAATGTGACTATTCAAGGTGAGTTGCTGTCAAGTTACTTAGATAAGTATTTAGGTTTTAAGAATTAACTGAATAGTGGACAAGATTTACTGGTATGATTGGAACTTTGTAATTACCTGACTTAGTTTTCACCAACATTCTTTAGATATACGAGTAAGCTGACTAGAGTCTGTTGCGGAAAGAGAATAGGCGTGGTGAAAAACGGAACTAACCTAACCAGTATGGCCACAGAACAGAAAATACGGCACATACGGGAGAAAAAAAACATTACAGCGCCCCCCGAAATTAATCCTATTCTCTTTCCGCACAGACTATATCGATAGAAATTGTATTTAGAACAAAATTAATAATGTGTTTTTATAGCAATATTCATGAATAGTAATCGATAATACCTTTAAGAATAAACTTGAAGGATGTCAAAGGTGTCAGGAAGTGCCGAGTGTACTAAGCAAAATACCGAAACATTTAGAGTGTCAAAACTAACTACTGAATCCCCTGAAAGATGATAGAGTAGTTTTAGCTGCGACACCACGTGCATATTACGACCATGTTTATCATCATCACTATCACTTGAGAGACGTCCACTGCTACACACATAATGTGTCCTGCCCAAATAAAATACTATTTTGGTACTTATTGATATGCCGCAACCGTCACGCTTAGCAGGCGGGTTCTTAGTACACGCTACGTCAATGCCTCCAAAAACATATCGATATTTTTCATGTTATGAACTCTTTGGGAGATACGTATATGTTCACCAGTGGTCGTTCTCGAGATGAAATGATGATTCTAAGTCCGCCTTTGTTCAACAGAAGTGGTGTCGGGGTCGGGGTGGTGGGGGCGCGCGTGCTGCGCGCTCGGGCGCTCGACGCCTTGCCGGCAGGCGTGTGCGACGGCTGCCGGTGCGCCCGCGCTCGCGCCCGTCTGCCGTCGCTCCGATGAGATCGCCTTCTTTAACTGCGTGACGAGGCAGGAGGAGGCGCAGGCCTGCTGCTGTTAGTATCAACACTGATAGCATAAACGTCGAAATGTAACTTACATCATGTGGCCCCAATCAAGCGTAGGTTTGGCGCCTACTCTGCTTGTCTGTGATTAAAGGGGGTTATTGCAGGGAAAGTGGCGAATATGTCGCCTCAGGACGAGTCCGCCTCGAGAATGGTGCGAGGACTTGAGTGCGTCCTTTTTATTTTGGATGAGGACTATGGTAGCGCGATACGATGAAAAAATGAATAACGAACATATTACATTATATCCAAGAAAATGTTGTAGGTACAAAGTTACAAGTACTTCTTTCGAGAGATCGATCGTTTTGGTCATTAGACCAACTTGGACAGTTTTTTGCTGATAAAAAAATAAACGAAGTTTGTTTGTACAATACTTGCAGCACAGACGCAGTCTCTGACGTGCCACGAGGCATGCCAGCGCGTGCTGTGGCGCGTGGGCACGGCGCATGTGGACCTGAGCGCGCGCGAGCGCGCCGCCGAGGCCTGCGAGCAGTCGCCGCCCTTGCTGCACTGTCTGCGGGACCTCACAGCCTCCACGGTGCACGCTGACACTTCCAAATGTAAGTACCTACTGTAGTACAATTGTACTTATGTTACAGAATAAGTATTAGTACTACGTACTTCCGTATTCTGACTCTCTCTCTAACAAAACTGCGTTCGAGTCCGGCGACCGCACGGAGCTCGCCCGCATCCTGCCATCTCTCTCTATCGCATGACGCGTATTAACGCGTGCTTTTTCTGGTCGCTGGTTATTTCTACGGCCGCGACTATTGCAGCCCTTCGATAGAAGCTTCTTACAAAGTATCTTGTAATCATTCGGAAGTAAGAAGATACCATGTTGGAGGGAATAAATTTCTTTATAATTTTTTCCAGATTTACCTTGCTGTCATGAATCACCGAGCCAGGAATGCAGAACGAGTTGCGAGTCAGTACTCCGTCGCACGGGAGACTCGCAGGAGATCGCGGAGACCCTGGCCCAGGATTGCGGGGCGCCGGCCATCCACGACGGCTTGTGGCAGTGCTTCCTGAGGAAAGACGAGCCGCCCGATACCAAGGATCTCATACCGCATGACATCGCCAAACTTCACTGTTGCAACAAGGTTAGATAGAACTTGAATGTTGATCCTTGGTCTGATCAAATAGTTGAACCACAGGGGACAACTTGAAGAGATTCTAACGCAACACGTAGACCTTTGCAATTCTAACATTTCGCAATCAAAAATTCACAGGGTTCTTAGTCATCAGGTTGTGTCATGGGTATTTTTTCTCTGTGGAGAAATCGTTTATAACATTGTTTCACGAGTAACCAAATAATGTCTTCTAACTCCTCTAAAGTCTTCTTTTGAATATTTTTTACTTTGATGTCTTGATTAAATGTCTCAAAACTTTGTTTCCAGGCAACTACCATAAATTGCCGCAGATTGTGTTTCAATACATTCAACACAGATTGGCAGAACAACTGGCAGAAATTCTATGCTGAGTGTTTGGGAGAACCGCAGGAGACGGATTTGACGCAATGTATAGAAGAAGGTTAGCCTTTGAAGTGTTCATGACTGACTAAGATTAATTAGACTCTGAATTTTGTCAAGATAATTTATATTTCAACACTTCGACATACTAAGACTTTGGTGGCATCCATTAATCACGTGATGTGTTTCGGACACTCTAAAATACTTAACTACAATTGCGAGCTGTTATTGCGAGATTAAGTCCCATCTCATTATAGTAATGGATGAAAATCATGAAAGATCGCATCAATATTTAGTATAGATACTATAGATATAGTTTATACGCTACAAACTATACAATGTAAATAATACTTACTGAAAGCGTTTACCTAAGTAATTGGTGATTTAATTTTTTTTCGAGGCCTATGATAAAAATACACGTGATATTTCCTTACACCACCCTCTCCCCCAACGTGATCATTCGTGATATTTTCTGGACTCCCCTCGCCCCTACGAGCCTCACGTGATTAATGATGGATGATCCCTTTGGGGGAGGCCAATGTTCAGTGGACGTCTCCGGGTTGCAATGATGTTGATTATGATGCCAACGAACTTGTTTTTCAGTGGAAGCGCCCTGTTCGTTAGGCTGTGCGGGCCTGACGTACTGCAGCCAGCTGAACAACCGACCCACCGGGCTTTTCAGGTCGTGCTCTGCACAGGCCGACCTTGACGCTCATTTGGCAGTGGCGGAGCAAAAAGATAACGGGTAAAAAACTTTTTATTCTATACATGACGTTTAAAACATTCTCAAGCAGTGTGTCTACCATGAGTTGAGTGTACGATCGGCGCTAGCGAGTTTCTCGTATCGAGAGTCAGTGCACCTCTCTCGCACGCGCCAATAGTACGAAAGAGATAGACCGTCATCGAGCGCTCGATACTCGCTAGCGCCGATCGAAAAGTCAACTCATGGTAGGCACACAGTTTCACAAACGTTATTTGACTTTCGCTTAAGACACGTGTTGTCACTTCCAAAATCGCAAAGACGTGACACCAAACGATATAAAATTTTAGGTATGCAAGTTAGTGCAACTGCCTATATTAAATTGTATTTTTTTTAAGAAACATCCTTTTTATTCATGTTTTCAGATTTGTAACAGTATCAGGTCTCAAACTACCTCTGAAAAACTCGTCTCAGTGTCCGACTGATATCTGGAAGAACGTTGCTTGCGCTCTACACGTCAAACCATGCACGGCTAAGGTAAGCAGCAGCATTCTATCAGTTTAAGGCTCTATACCTGGAACGATACAAAGCTTGCAAAACAAGTGTAATTCATACAAGATGCTGATGAAAACGCTTATAGTACAAGTCTTGTAATTTTCGTAAAACGAGCACTAGATCTACCTATCTACCACATATTTTTACAATACTTAGTTAGATGATAACCGTTCTTATTTTATTTGTCTAAAATTCTAAATCCTAAAGAGGTAGTTATAACTCTAATCGAATACAGGGCACATATAAAGCTGATCATTGATTTCGGTGTCTAAAACCTCGTGTCGCATATTAAATTTATAGTCATCATTATAGTGATCGGCGACCGGCAGCAATTTTTCGACGAAAGTATATAACATGAATATGATTAAAATTTAAAATAAAATGAAATGAAATGAAATGATGAATGAATTATTGTTCGCGGATTTAAATAACATGATGACGTAGTAGGTAGTTGTCAGTGACACGACAGTCCGGGATCAAGTATTGATCCCAAATTATTGATTGACCATTTCGAACGCGCGTTTATCGTGTTTTCGAGCAGTTGCGCACGAGCGAGCATAGAGTTGTCGCTGACAATCCTTCGTACCTACAATGAGTGATTATCAGACCTCGGCAGGGATGAGCCATTTTTACGTCATTAATGTCAAGTGTGTAGATATGAATATAGATACACCTTAAAAAGAAATATTAAAAGAAACTAAAACTTGATTAATTATAGTTAAACTAAAATGATAATGCATTATGTACAAAACGAGTAGGTACTAAGTATTTTAATTATTCTGTATTTTCTTTTTTATTGTAATAAATACCTATAAGTTTTTCAATATTTTCAATTCTCAACGAATTTCTTCTTGAGCTTAGTATCCACTTATAGATACAAAAAGATCTAATTTCTACATCCACTGAAAAGAGCGGAGTGAAATTGTACATTAAAATAAGTACTGTTTGCTGAAAAAGCTTGCTATAAAATTCATTTCTTTTGATGTCGACGTAAAAGATCGTATCGATCGAATAAAATAGTTTCATTAATTATTAAATTACACCACATCTACCATTGAATGACAAGGTATGTCCATGTTATGCAAACTCTGAAAACAACTCACCCCTGCCGAGGTCTGGTGATTAGTTCCCGATTCGTCGGATTCTCGATTCTTCTTTCATCGATCAAGTAATCCAATGAGCATATTGGAATGCAGGGGCACGTGAGCCAGCTCTGCGCCTCGGACTGCGCGCGGCTGGTGTCGTCGTGCGTGGAGTGGGCGCGCGCGCCGCCCGCGCTCACGGCCGCGGCGCTGTGCGCGCGCCTCGCCCCGCCGCACCGCGCCGCGCCGTGCGTGCCACTCACCGACTATATGGCACCCAGTGAGTCTACAACAACCTTGATTCCTGATTTGGCAGATCAGGTTATTGGCATACCCTACGGTTATTATATTCTAAAGCCGCCAACCTGTACTAGACTGGCGCGGGGACAGCCAGCAGCCCATTCACTCTCATTCATTAGAGTAGGCCCAGCAGTAATATGGAACATTCCACGGAAACGTTACTTAAGCGACACTATCTTTTTAATACTTTTGACGTACAAAATTAGTAAGCTGAATATCGGTATGGTACTTTATTATAACTTGGCTTTAAGATTGGTAGTGTTTCTTAGCAGCTAATAAGTTTCATTAGGTTAGCTACCATAGCGTTACGTAGGCGACAAAGAGTAGATGATTTCATGGAATACTCTATATAGGATGATGATGTGTTATTTTTTTACCATGGAGTGACTGTTTTAACCTTTCGTAACCCCTGAGACTTGGAAACCTAACCAAAGTGATTAATGGTTACACATTAAGTTTTCTTCACCTTGGATCTCCCAATCTCAAGTCTACTCCACTAGGCCACCAAACTAAGCCTCTACATTACGTAATAATCTATATGTCATCAATCATCATCATTACATAAGCCTCTTCTTTCAAACGCCAGTCAAATCAGTTCATACTGGAGGTGAAGAGATTCCTTAAAGATACGATAGCCCCAAATTCACTAATCTAACTAACATGGCACAGAACTTTAAATCTACATGAACGTTACAGGTTCAGATCCTCCACTTCTATCCTCTCGCGAAGCTGTGACGTCACCATGCGCGGGGACCCCGTGCAATGCGACGCAAGTGTGCGTGGTCAACAGGAACTGCCTGCAGGGCGGTTTATGCTCTCGATACTCTTGCATCGACGGGTGCCCACTAGGTAAGCGCTGTCAAACAAAGTCTCTTCGATCTGCAAAATTACTTACAACAGGGTGTTCAAACTACGTTCGGATTCGTCCTGCGAGTCTCTTCAATGCGGTCCACGATCCACGAATGGACCGGGCAGAATGCTTTCGGCCATAAATTCTATTATTGTTCACAGACATGACCAAACTTTTTAAAACGCCTGACCTACGATCTCCTAACGTGATTTAGGCTGCCGCTCCACTAGACGAAGACGAGCGGAATGGAGAGAAGACGTGTAGGGTCGACCAATCACATTAGATGAAATTCACATCTCGTCTCCACTCCGCTTCAATGGAAACAGCGAACACCTAATGTGACTGGCGGATCCCTACACGTCTCCTCCTCGATCCGCTCGCCGCCGCCGCCTCAGTGGAGCCGCAGCCTTAATCAAGGTTCGAAACTGGATTAAGTCTAACCTAAATTAAATCGCATTTGGAGATGCCTACTGGTAAGCAATATATGCCGGCTCGTTTTTTTTATAGTCCTGTTTAAATGTGAAATTATATTGCTAATACTTTTAGGTGATGGAAGCCTGTCTATAGTGCCGCTTGGATCCTGGGCACGCGTACCGATGGCTAGCCCGGCAGGGAAGGCGTGCTTCAAGATCTGCCACTGTACTGCCAAAGGACTCGGGCACTGTCAGCCGTTACCCTGCGTCGCATTGGATAACTGCCGCCTCCACGACAAGGTGATCACGCACGGTAAGAGCAAAAAGTACAAAGATAAGTCGCTTAGCGTGACTCCTCGTACAGACTCTAAAGAAGTAAAGTATTGAGCGGTATGGTATTTAGCTGTGTAAAACCACTCTGCACTCAAGTCTTAGTCTTCAACGGTATAACCGTCGCAATATTATCATATCAAAGCATTTTTGTATCACTCTAGACAGTAAAGTATTATTTATCGACCGTCGCCCAGTTCCTACCTATTTTAGTTAGGTGGAAACATTCAATTAAATTATTGTGTACACAGGGTTGGACTGGAGTGTCCTTCAGGAAGGACATGGGTCGCATTATGACACAAGCCTAAACTACGTCCGACCTTGGACCTACATATCACGAGTTCAAAGGAAATCTCAAACCGCATGTTTATTGTCTAAGTGTGGTGGCGAGACGAATTTTGGTGTGATGACCCTAAAATGGTTTTAATATACGATTGCAAATTTCAGGCGAGAAGTACTACATGGAGTGTAACGCGTGCGCTTGCGTGCTGGGCGAGCGCGTGTGCGCGCGGCGCGCGTGCGGGCGCGCGGCGCTGCTCACGGGCCTGCCCTGCAACTGCCCGCCGCACCACCTGCCCGTCGCCACGCCCGGCAGACGTTACCCTAACGCCTGCCTCGCCAAGTAAGTTCCACGGGACTTTGGGGGTAGATGCAGACTGACGGCATGCCAGCTGCGATCTGTATGTGAACTGCATCCCTGCTGTTTCTATACAAGTTGCAGCTGGGTTGCAGTCTAGGTATCTGTGGCGCTGCTACGCGTTTCTCGGTAATATTCCGATAGGACTTTTTGATTAGAGTTAATTTTAAAAATTTAGAAGAGTTCAATTGCTTTGAAATTGAAGAGACCTTGAAAGTTTCTGAGATGAGTATACTTTGTTCCTACAGATGCGCTGGGGCAACGGACGGCGAGATCGAGTTCGGGATCCGCTCAATGTGCCTGGGCGCGGCGTGCGGACGCCGCCACGCCTGCCTGCCCGCGCGCAACGTGTGTCTCTCTCGCCTCCAGGCCTCCTGTCCGCAACATGTCTGTGGTAAGGCCTCAATTTTACTGCTACTTCAATTGAACTACTAGCTAATTTAACACTGTGACTGTGACGAAAGTATTTAGTAAAGAGATTATCCGTAAGAGAAACGTGTAAATGAGGAAATCTGTAGAAGAACCAAGCATACTGACATCGCTACCAGAGTTGGCAAGTTGAAGTGGTATTGGGCATTTAGCTCAAAAGACTCATAGCTGCTGGGGCGTAAAGGTTCTCAAATGGAGACCACGAACCGGAAGACGCAATGGGCCACCCCCATACAAGAAGTCTGACAACCTAATTAAGGTCGCCGGAAGTCGATAGATGCAAAAGGCGTGCGCCCATTCGTTCTGGAAGTCTTTGGCGGAAACCTGCGTTCAGTAGTGGACTTCTCTGGGTTGAAATTATTAAGAAAAACATAAAGAAACGATTGTATTGTAGTCCCTTGTGATTAATTGTAGTTTACTTCAACAGTGAATACGAGCAACTGCAACGCTCAGCCGCCGATGCCGATATGTGATACCGACGGCCGTACCCATGCGAACCCGTGCCATCTCGTCATATCTGGCAACAAGTTCGCCTACTGGGGACAGTGCTTGGAACGATGTTCAAAGGTAAAGCATTCAACAGTTATAACGAGCAACTGCAGTCTGCAACGCTGCCCTCCTAACGTAACCTGTTCCTGGCTCGAACGTAGTTATTACACTTTAAGTTGGGAGGGCACAACGGTTAGCCATACGCGACTAATTAAACTTTTTTGAATGGACTGAGATACGGATGGGGGTTAATCTGCTCCTCCTTTTTTTGATCTTGTATCTGTTCTTCACTGTATTGTACCTATATACAATGTTGTGTTGTAGGTTGGATCAGTTTGCGGCGTTAACGGCATTACTTACATCTCGGAATGCGCTGCGTGGTCCGAGTACGTCAGTGTCGACTACCGGGGGCCCTGCCTCGCAGTCGGGCCCATCTCAGATCTCATGGAGCCCAAATGCCAGGTTGACAGAATTTTCTGCCCACTTTTGATAAAATCCAACTGCCTTGGCTTTACGGCTCCTGGTGCCTGCTGCCCCAAATGTGGAGGGGCTCTGAGAATTCTATATTCAAAGAAACAAATCGATAGAGCCTTATACGGCACTAACATATCATCCTCAGTGATAAACTTAAAGAATGTCCTAAGTGCTTTTGAACGGCAAGTGAAAATTGCCGAGTGCGCTCTAAGAGGTTACTTAACCATTGAAATGGAAATATTCGTTACCGTAGAGTCAATTTTAGATAATCCAACCGATCTGCAGTTGCGTGTCTGTGTTTTAGAAGCTGAGAAATTGGCTGAACTAATCAACCGGGAGAGCCCGTTGATTTCAAGTGATCTAGGTCTAAGTGCCTTGTCGTATGCGTTGACTGTTCATACTGTTCCGACAAAGGGAGCGTCTAATTTAAGTGTATCTGTATTAGCAGTGATTATATCTTCTGTAAGTATTTTTGTTTTAAGATAAAAATAAAAAAAGAGCTTATTATTGTAAATATTTACGTACCTAGTTGTAAGTGTAAATATGAAACTGAATACACCAAATATTAGTGCCATTAACAGATTTTTACCTACTTGTATTTATAAATTGTCAACATGTATAAGAACATTATTTGTTAATCTGTTTCTTTCGTCTTTTATGGCACATTATATAGATTAAACATAGTTGTGACTTGTGAGTTCATAGTGCCATTTTGTTGTTATATTGATTGTACATAAGTACGAGTAATATCCCGATAGACTGAAGTAGCATTTTAAATACATACACGAAAGACAATTATAATGTAGTCACTGAACCAAAAATCCTGCAATTTTAATAACCAATTCGGTAGACGATATTAAAGACCTTTATACCTGGCCATAAAGTGGCTTTTTCCGCACGCTGCGCGTACGGAAAAAGCCGCTTTCTGGCCAAGTGTAGACATAAAACGATGTACACAACACGGGAGGTAGTAAAGGAAGCCCTCGATCGAATATTTAAGTCCCTCGCTTTCAGCTCGGGCCGTAAACTTCTTCGATCTCGGCCTTTCTTTGTATTACCACCCTAGTTGTGTAATGTACTATTAAATTTAAGAGAATTATATTTGTTTAAGCTTAAAGCTCAAAAGACTATTAAATGAATATTAAGAAATACCAAGTTTTATTCTGGAAAAAAAAAATGTCCAAAATCATAGTATATCTTTATTCTGCACATAACACTGAACAATGGAGGAATATACGTTTAAAATGTGAATTTATATATCACAATAATTGATCACTTATAATTAAATTCGCTTAAGTCTTTTTTATCAAAAAATATATTAATTCTGTCGAGTAGTTGCGGGTCGGTGACCGTTTTCGCCAACTGGGCGAAACCGCCCTGGAGCACGGGGTTGATGAGTTGGAATCTCTCGAGAGGGAATGTGAGAATCAGCTCTAGATATGCAATGAGGATGTTCTGGAAGCAATGCCGCTGCACCTCTGTATCCTGGAAAATAATAATATAATTAACTGGCGCCCAACATTCCTAATGTATATTGTAACATTCATCTTAAAATGTTGAATATAATAAGGCCGGCTTTACACCTGTAAGTTTTACTTACGTAAGTAAGGACGCAGCTATACGTTAGACTGAGATAGTCAGTCAGCTATCTCAGTGTAACGTATAGCTGCGTCCTTACTTACGTAAGTAAAACTTACAGGTGTAAAGCCGGCCTAAGTAAATAAATAGTTTTATTCCGGGCAAAAACACATGCCACACGTCACCTTTTTAGATGTGCAAAAGTTAGAAAAAAAATGGCCCCATGTTGGGCGCCAATATAGTAATCGCTTTAAATTGCCACAACGTTTATTTCTATTTTCTTAAAATCTACCTTTTTTAAAATCATTGTCGTATCTAACTGCATTATACTAAGAGTGTTTTCGGAATCACATTATTGTTATTATGACAATATCGATAAAGTTCATATATTTTAGATTAGTTATATCGTACCTTGCTAATACTCAAAGCTCGTTGTTGCTCGATTTCAGGGGGCACCGGCTGCGGTGGGATGATTGGTTCCGCAGTTTTATTCTTTTCATACGTCGGCCCGTCGCATATTGTAATGTTCACTTTACGCGTATTCAAATGGTTATCTAAAGCATCCGACACGCTTACTTTCGTCTCCTTAGTTGGACTGCCTTCATTTTCTTTTATCCTTACTTTTTTAGGTAAAACTCGGTCAGAATCAGATTTTTCTGAGTTCTTATCGATATCTGTATCAGATTCATTGACGGTGACCGTTTCACTTCCTGTTACTTCTGTGATTTCATCACTGTATGTAGTATCTGATGTTTCTGTAGTTATTGTGCTGTTGGCTTTGAAATCGGCAAATGTGAACGGTCGTGGCTTTTCGATGCTTTGGTCAGGGTAGTCACTGTCCGATTTATAATTGGAATCATCCTGTTTTGTTACCTCTGAAGATTCAGCCGTAGTTTGTGCGTAATATTCATCATAGTGATTTGATGAGTCCGTTTCAACTGAACTACACGAGGCCCTGTCTTTTACTTCTGGCTCATCGAACACGTTTATCAAATGTTTCACGTAATTGTTGCATAAAAGTTCCCAAGTAGCCTTGAGATCAAATATTTTAAAAATAAACCGATCATATTCCAGGGTGAGTTTTAAAGTCGTTGTATAATTGTGTAGTATTATAGACACATCAGTAGGCTTTAATTTGAATAAATGGACTCCGGTGAAAAATATATCTGTCAGAGCCATGATTTTTATGAGCCAAGAAGATGTTGTCTGCTTGTATAAATTGGCAGCGTAGTCGAGGTTGGACACCTTCTGTACAAGGAACTTCAATCCGGGTCGAGAGTCAAATTGCATCGCCCTCACATAAGACAACTCTAAACTTTTTAGCAATAAATCCACATTATCGTTATTCAGGAAGAACTTGTAATTGCAGATATTTGAACCTGCTTTAAAGCTTTCCAGTAGGATACTGTTAATACCGTGAAAGACGTCAGAAGAAGCCTGGATCAGCACCGTAGCGATTATCTGAACTAATATTTGATGAGCTAACAATCCCACTACTAATCCTCTATGAGGAATTCTAACGGTGTATAGTTCAGCGTTTAGAGAGTTTGCGGTTTCTTGGAGATAGATTAGGAAAATGTAGCTCCTGTCATCGATAAGCATTAGGTTATTGGATGAATTCTTAGGGGTCAGTTTTGTGTGGCCGTCTCCCCTCAATTGCTCGTTGAGGAACACTTGCTGGGCCATGGCATGTAACCTTACATTGTCATTCACCGAGCAGTCTCGTCTCGCAGCTACCTTTACCATGGCCAAATCACCATAAAAACTGTTCGAGTTTTCTTTGAACGCGTATGTTAGTTGTTTCAGCGGCGTCAAACAGACGTTGCAAGCTCTATGAAGACTCGTGCACACGATCTCCCATTGGTTGTCAGTTAGCAGATGACCCGACGTCAATATAATGTGTCTTATGCAGGACGCCCCAAGTCGAGCTATTGGTTCCTGTGGCTGTGCTATGCATTCAACTAGAATAAGTAAAATCTGCTTCAGCGCAAATGTAGCTTCCGTGCTTTCGATCGGCTCAATTTCTTCATCAGAACTAACGTCTGTTGTTGATCGCTCAACATTTATTTGTTGTAAATGATGTAAGTATACGACTATAGTGTCCGTGGTCATCCCGCAGCACTGCTTAAAGTTTGGCATAACGCTATCCCAATGGGTATTGACGTTGGCAATTTGCCGAAGCCAGTTCTGCACCGTTGGTAGGAGCAAGTGGTTTATACAGTGCAAACCAAAATGCGTCCCAGGAACATCGATTGCGTTTCTTAATAACTTGAAAAGAGTCTCCATAGCTGCTGGTTGATTTTTCTTTGAGCATACAACTGTAGCCGATATAAGTCCTTCAATCAAAACGTACCACACCTTCAATATGTTACTAGGTCTGTCCAGTCTCAACAGGCAATTATTGGTCGTATTCGAAGGCGGTAGACTAGTTGACAATTTCCTGTAGGAAATTAGATCTTCCGCGCAATGTTCATTCGATATGTATTTAGTGATATCAAGAGAATTGCTAGGAATTATAGGATCAACCACAGCTAATGGCATGTCTCCCTTAATCCTGTTTCCGGTATTGAAGATCGGACACTTAGGCATGTTGTACATCATTGTCAAGATATCAGCACAACTTTCTAAGTGGTATAGTGCCTCTTTGCACATGTCCACTATAACCTTTTCCGATTTTTCTTCACTCAGGGGTATGAATTTGCTGTTCTTTGAGAATTTAAGGCTTAGGCTCGGTTTGGGTTGAGTCGGGCTTGTGGTTTTCTTTGGTTTGGGTTCTGTGGGCTGTGTTTCGTCATAATGCAAGCCTTTTATATGGCTGAGAAGACAGAGAATGCAGTCTAAAGCGGCGTTAGCAAAGACTAATGTGTTGTCCGTGTTGAGGAACACTTTGAATATTTCCAGTATGGCGGAGTACTGGTTGGAATTGTTTGCAGCACGGAGCGTGTTGAAGAGAGGTCGCCAGCCAGAACGGATCTCCATTCTGTTTGTCTCCACAAATTCACAGATGCAAGATATAATTTGCTCCTGAAAAAAAATAATAACATCATCAATATCATCAGTTCCGTATTTGATGAAATAGTCAAGAGAGTGTTAAGCTATTGGAACTATTATTTGGTAGAAACTAAATCTTAGATTCAAATGTGTTTCAAGTACCTGAATGTCATCATCGCACAGCTCCAAGCACAGAAGATTCTCGAAAGGTTTGAGCAGCGCCTCGTTGAAATGGAAGTGCGGGAGTTCTACTTGCTGGTTCAGCAGCGCCGTGGCGCAGTCGTGCAAGCATTGGATTGCGAGACTCGATATCTGGATGTCTTTATGACAGGCCGCCTGAAAAGCAGTAATATTTCATCACCTTAGACCGTAAATAGCTTTTTTCTACCCTTTACGTGGAGAGAAAATTTCCTCACCAGGGCAAGATGTAAAAGTATGTACATACCACGGTCGGTAATAGAGAAACCACCTCATATTCGGGTCGGCCACGAATGATGATAATATGTATATGATCGTTCCTTACCTGCATGAAGTGAGGTCCGACCACTGTCCATATGGACATCCTATGAGCCAACGGCCTGGCGGCTCTGAGACACCGTAGAGCGACGTCTCCAGCTCGGCACAAGGCTCTAGCTGCTTCACCACCGCCGCCGGAGCCCGAGAGCTTGCCACGGCGCCACCACGGCAGGTTGTTGTTGGCCACGTCTTGGTCCCAACTTGAGAACAACTGGAATAATATGATCAAATTAAATTAAAAATATAGGTTCTTTGATCACGTCGTACGATTACAGCAAGAAGATTATCACCGTAAGGTCGGGGTACTTTGGCCAAATGTAGGGTAACTTTGCCCTCCTTGTAAAACACATATCTCAAATCTATAGGGTCTGATAATAAACAGGAACGGCCAGCTAAAACCAACCACATGGCAAAGTGCCGTAATTTAAATGCAATAATCAAACCTGGACCCAATTAATCCCAAAGTTACCCCCCAGGGCGAAAGTACCCCAACCTTACGGTACCATAAAGTGATGAGTGAGAGGACATCACCCTTTGTCAACTTATTCTAATTTTATTGACAAAAGTTCTAATCCTGGTCACGGCACCCTTTATAGAAAATTATCAGTTGTGTGTATATATTTGAGTTCATCAAATAGGTATATCACGTCATGTATGTGTTATATGATTTTACCAGCCGGTGATGATGCGCTACAAGTCTTTGAAGCGCAGCTCTCAAAGTAGGCAAGGTCGTGGTGGCAGCGAGGCGCGTGAACAACGCGTCACCTGCTGCGGACAGTGCGCAGCATACGCGGGCTGCTCCTGCGCCTGATATGACGTTCCCGCCCTGAACAAGGTTACTTATTATAGGTGTTATAATATGCAATGTAATATATCATTACAACTGAGAGTTTTTAATGTTGAGAATTCCACAATAGCATATTTAATATAAATAGTTGGTTAGGAGTAAGATTACTCGTTGTTGATATGCTGACATTATAAAATATTTGTAAAAAAAAAAAATTAAAACTCACTTCTTGTCGACACGTTTCGACAATTTTAGCGACCGACATGTCGTTACTTAAATTATTTTCCAGCATCGGCTGCAGGTAATTGAAGACGTCCACGCTGCAAAGAAAATCGGCTGTTATGTAAAACCTTAATACAGACAATATCATTTTTCAAGGGTTCGACTTTGAACTAGAACTCAAAATATTTACAGGTGTCTAGACTGTGACCCGACTAGATTATTTGACTTTAGTCGACAGCTAATCTAGTTATAAATACGTCTTGCTCACCATGTCTCGTCATCCCGCCCATCCAACCCCAGCTTAGCGTCAGCCTGTAGTATCGACACTGTCTTGTTTCTGCCAGTCTGCATGGTCACTATGGGTGTAGCGTTGTTCCCCTGCTGCCCGAACAATGAGTGTTCGAAACTAGACACGTACTGGCATGCTGCGAAAATGTGCTCCCAACACTCGGGCGCCTTTGAACCTAGTTCCAGACCGCCTGGAAATAATGAGAGAGGCCTAAAGGTGAGTAGTTTTAACTCTATACTATACTTCTAAATTAAGATAGCATTCATCAATTCTATCTTAAATAATAACAGTTTTTGTTTGCAGTTGATTTTAATCTGTACTGTTAAATATGAATAGTGGAGCCCAACGTGGGTCCGACTTGTCACCTTACCTTATAACAAACGTGTGTTAGGTTATGTATGTTTGTGTACAATAATTCAAACCTAAAATACGAACTCACCTGTGATTAGAATATCCAACGATAAAGCATGTGTTGATAATATTTTGCCATTAGGAGGCTGCGAAATCGCAGAATTTGCTAAGAGTGCCAAGATGCTGCTGCAACGGTTTTGTAATCCCAATGTGTTGCTCACTCTTGCTGCCTAAAATACCATAACTTTCAATTATCCCATAAAAATTCTATAAGTGTTCAGAGAGTAACGAACACTAATCTTCCCAATTAAAATCACAAAAATACATAAGGATTTGGTAGGCATTGCATGGAATAATAAAGCTCGTGTTATTATTTATACCTTATGCAATCCTTCTAGACATTGAATGGTCAGCCCTTCCCATGCGATCCTCTTCCTCTTTCCAAACGTGTTGATCTTCTTCGAGATGATCACGTTAAGTTTTTGCTTTCTATTCCTATATCCGGTCAAAGGCACGCTTAACACTGTCACCATGGAATCCCAGATACAAGTTAAAATTCTGAAAGAGAAATCAAAACAAAATTTGACGACCGCTTTGCTTAGTTGGTAGTGACCCTGCCTACGAAGCAAGAGGTCCTGGGTTCGAATTCGAATCCCGGCAAGGGCATTTATTTGTGTGATGAGCACGAATATTTGTTCCTGAGTCATGGATGTTTTCTATGTATTTAAGTATTTGTATCTATTAAATATATCGTCGTCTAGTATCCATAACACAAGCCTTATTGAGCTTACTATGGGGCTAGTTCGATTTGTGTAAGATTGTCCCCTAATATTTATTTATTTATTTAAAGTGCATTTTTTTAACTGTTACTAGGTAGGAAATAATACTAGGTTAGTCAAAAAAGTCTTTTGAATAAGTACCTTTTGGGAAATTAGTCTTTTATACGGAGTTTCATAGTGACTTTACAAAAATGTATGCCGTTTGTTGAAACGTACCTTCTGGCCCACCGCAAGCTGGCCTGGTGTTGCGTGGAATCATTAACGTTGCTGTACACCATAGACACTTCCTTGAGCTTCTGCCAGTCTGACATTACGGGGTTCTGATCCAAACCTCCGAGGTCTGAAAAAAGAAATGGTCACTTAATAATTAAAATTACACATGTATAGCGCTGTTTGAGGTGCTTCCAATTTTTCATGATCACTCTGAACGGATTCACTACACGCAACGAGTGTGTATAATATATAGGCTTTAAAAATCTGTTCCACAATTGTGTAAAGCAATGGCTAGTCCAATATATTTCACATGTAACATAATGATTGTTTTCTACCTGACAACAAATGCACCAACGGATGGTCGGAGCTGGGCACGTCTTTCAGCAAGTCGTTGATCAATATTTGTTGATATAGCTCTCTGAGCCATGTAGCTGAAAGGTAAACTAAGACTCCGCTACCTTGCACCTCCTCTACAAACTCGTCTTCTGTCAGTGACACCTGAATCTTCTGCTAGAAAAAAGGATACAGTTAAACGCGCAGCGGTTTAAAAGCCAAGTAACTTCCCAAAATTCATTGGTAAAACAGTGACTGGATTAACTTTGTAAGTATACTACGTATTGTGTTTTTGTCTGTGGATGGGACCAACACAGAGATAGAAATATGACATACTTAGAAGCATTTTCATCTTATTTTCCAAAACTGATAACAGTAACTTATCTCAAGTTACTGTTACCACCTTCTCTACCTCGTTTACTAACCTGTTTTTATAGCTAATACATATAAAAACCAAATACTTTTAGAAGTAGGCAATGGAGTTTTCTACTCACGCTAGGTTCCCTGTAGTAATCAGTTCGCCGCTGCCGTAAAGTAAGAAGCAAAGCGGCGTATGTTGCCAGATATACACCATCAGCATTCATTATACATGACGTAGCAGGCGGCTGGGCCGCGTTATGTTGGCAGCATTTTGAAGCAAACTCTTGCATGGCTTCATCGACTTCTATACAAGTCCTCAAGTTCAATAATTTTGGTAGCAACGAATTCTGTAAGGTCTTGACGAATTGCCTCGCGTTGTGACGCTCTAGGTCTACGTTGCATTCCGTGACGGTGCATCTAAAAAAGATTATGGTTTCACACGAAATATTTCAGTAAGGGGAATGTTTTTATTTTATTTCGAGAAACGCGTTGGGTATGATTAGGACAAATATATCCTTGGGCAAGCCGGTGCAGATTTGCCGTACTTACATTTTCCTTAAGAGCTGTAGAATAAGGTGCTAAAATGCCTGACATTAGGCAAGCCGGTAGGAATCGAGTTCTTTGGACGCCACGCTACTGTTAGGACTTCTAAGTGGCGACTGACATGAGCATTTGCTTGATGTGAATATTCGCATTGAGCATTTGTTCGTTGTGACCAAATGCTCACAACACCTGTATGTTCGTCCCGATTATATGTTTGCCTATGCTCCATTCATCCAGTTGTCATACTTAGTCAAAATACTCACGGCGGTGCTCGCGCTAGTGCCTGACTTGTAATGTAACATTCAAAGGGATTCGCCAAAAATCCGACAGCCAGGTGGAGCGTGCTCAAGCGCTCGACGCTCGATATCGAACTGCTCCACTCGCTTTTCTGATATGCCGAATTCGATATGTAACGTGCTCGCATCGAGTGAATGCTCAAGGCAGTCGCTATCGTAACGATCTCCAAATCTGTACTTTTATAGGTACAGGAACTGGTTATCCAGTTACTGTATAAGAGAAAACCTACCGAAAAGGGCGGGCTGGAAGGACTTCTGTACTAACGACCATCCTATAATGCGTTTATGAAAGGCATTTTCAAAAATCGTTTATAATAAGTTGCTGTACAATATTTCATGGTTCTAGTCCACCCGTCATATTACGAAAACTAGTTATCCGATAGATTTTAATGTTAGTACTTAGTTTCAGATTACCTTCCAAGGTTCAGCGTCTTGGGTATGGTCTTGGTCTTCTCGTGAGACGAGTCGCTCTCGGTGTCGGTGGCGGGGTGGGGGTGGCTGGCCCGTGAAGGGAGGAACACGTTGTCCGCGTCTGAGTCTGCTTCGGCGTCGCTTCCAGAACTCATGTTCTCGGGGCCTGAGGTGTCTGAAAGTCGGATAGTTACATTATATATAATAGAAGGAGCCAAAGGTAACTCACGGAATGATGAACCTACCTACTTAGAACCAAGGGACTGCTACCAACAGCGGCTAGCTAAAGAAAACTAGCTTGAAGGAAAATCATCATACCAGACAAAATTTTGTATAATAAGTTTTATAAAATACCTGACGAGTCATGGTCCTTTTCCTCATTGCTCTGTAAGACTGCGACTACGTCCCTGTGCAAAAATAAGTAAGTATATTAGATAATACTGCCTTAGTTATTATAAAGAAAAGTCATTATATACAACCTACAACATTACCTATAGGGACTTGGCAGTCTAGCCAAAGTCTGATAAGTCAAAGGCCCGCTGTAGTCAGCATCCTGCAGCCTAGGCCAGTGCTTCAGTATCAGCGCAGCTACTTCTGGTGACAGGTACTCGAATGATCCAGAACATAGCTTCTCCAGGGCATCAAGAAGGGATACAACGCACTCTACCGCCGCCGCTACTACCTCGGGGTTGCCACTGCGACCGCATTCTTCTATGCCGTCCATTATCCTGGAAAGATTTTTGAAATGTAAGATCTGTTGGTGAAGAATAGAGATTTAGTTCACCTAATTAACTTCTTTTTTTCCTGTGTTAGATGCCCGTTCGTAGATTTCTTAATAGCTTTTCAACTGGAGGGACCGGTTTATCCTGATAATTATGGCTTGATATTGAACAATGAAAACTATTATAATTTATACATAACATTTGTTGACTCACAATCGTATGATAGCCATGTCGTCACTATGTCGTTCCATCTCAGCCTTCCTGAGCAGCACCAACTGGCACAGCCTCTTCGGGTTCTGCAGCAGTTCCCTCGTGCTTCGCAACGGCTCTACTCGGTGCGATATGGGAGGGTAGAGGAGCATCCGGTGGTAAAGCGCCTCGAGAACCGGTCGGAGGTTTGAGGTGGAACCCACCAGGCGAATCAGTTGGTTAGCTATGCTGTGGAAAGAAAGAGTTATTAAGTCCGAGATCGTTCCGCTTTCATGGAATATTTATTGCCCGATTTCGTGTAATGTTTTATTATAGCATTAACGACTGCCAACGAATTCTAAATATTTTATCAGAAGAGTTTTTTTTAAATGGTATGCCTCGGGTAGGAATCTTACCTAAGATTTCGTGTGGCCGAAGTTCTCGTCAGTATACAGTATTGTTAAATAAGATCTAAATGGCTCAAGTAGAATTTAAAGTGGCATATTAGTTTACTTACCTGTAAATAGCCTTAGCTTGTTTACTGTTAAAGCTTGGAGCACATACAAGAGCTCCAGATCCTCTGCCAGAATCATCTACCAAGTGCCCTTCATGCTCCCTGAAAACATTTTTGAATTAGGTAATACAACCACAGTACAATGCTTGAAGATTAAAATGGTCGAAAGACATTTTTATGGCATTGTATTACCTGGACTTTATATTCTTGTCAACTCTCGGGGTCCCTAAGAAAGATATGAGAGAGGGACAAAACTTCTGCCAGAGGAAAGTCATGAAATGGGAGTTGCCACTGACTCTCTCCGACAGACTGGACATCAGAGTCAATAGGCAATCCAGGAAGAAGAGGGCCACTGGATTCTGTTTCGGGATTCTGAAACCAAGTGGTAAGAGTTACTCAGAAACTAAATAATGTCGTAACCCCTACTTTTCTCTAGGTTTTTAAACATAGATATGACAATAAGGTGATTAAAACTTACAACTGTGTCTCAGAAAGACGACCGCATAAATACTGTATCACTGGTATGACTTCACTGTAGCACCCCACAGCAACGATATGGTTGCGATCCAGAGGAGACCCGTCCGACAGAAGCTCCTGACATTCTTCGTCTACAACAAAAACAATGCATAAGTGGTTGATTGGGGACCTTATGGCGACTTAGGGCTGGGGATCACATGCTTATTATGAATCTTAGTTGATTCAGAATCTTTCACTTTATTTAGTACCAAACCATATTTTTTACCTAATGATATATAGGCATAATCTGCTTTGTGACACTTTATATAAGTATAGCCTTTAGGAGATAGGTATTACATTATAGACATTTATTTCGATCAACATTGCGAGTATGTCTCGTTCTCATTTATACAACAAAATATACTTATTTACATTCCCGCGTAAGTTCTAAGTTTTCGGAAACTGTCCTCCGACTCTCCGTTCTTCTCGAAGAAAGAACCCGTATTGTATATCAGTGTGAGTGACGTGACGGCCTTCCTAGCCTCCGCACAGGCCGAGCACACATCAGGTTAGTTTATAACGGTCGCTTAGCTGACATCGCGCAATAAGGCTGTTTTTAGTGTCGCGCTGACCGTCGGCGCGGATTGCTCCGCACCGACCGCGACTCGCCATGGTTGTAAGTACTTTGCCGACGCTTGCGCTCCACTCGATACTAAAACGCTCACTGTAGGCAGAGGCACGCGATCAGCGGTCCGCGGGGATAGCTCCGCGGCACTGACGCGCTATGGGTTAGCGCTCAGCGCGATACGGGCTGAGTATAGAGCATCTCCAGCACGCGGGTCCGCATTTAAGTAGGGTCGTATCCATGCTTTACACCTTTTGTTTACGTCATTCGTACTTACCGGGCGACCTAATGAGGACAGTTGTGACGCCGCTGATAAAGAACTCGACAGGTGACATTTCTGATAAAGCGAACTACCGACCCATCTCACTTGCTACAATTGTTGCGAAAGTGTTAGATAGAATACTGGATGTACATCTTGGCCAACATATACAACTGTGTGATGCACAGTTTGGTTTTCAGGAGGGTCTAGGTACCGAAAGTGCAATATTAACACTTAAGCACACGGTTGATTACTATGTCAAGAGAAAAACGCCCATATATGCGTGTTTTCTGGACTTGTCCAAAGCGTTCGATTTAGTGTCTTACGATATACTTTGGGACAAGTTAAGAAAAACAGGCGTGGCACCAGAAGTAGTCGATATTTTTTCATATTGGTATAGTAATCAAAAAAATAAAGTGAGATGGGCAAATGTTTACTCTGACGAGTACTCACTCAGCTGTGGTGTAAGGCAGGGAGGATTAACATCGCCAAGACTTTTCAACTTGTATGTTGATCAGCTGATTGGCGAACTGAGTAGCATACATGTCGGCTGCCGCTTGGACAATGTCAGCGTCAACAACATAAGCTATGCGGACGATATGGTGCTGCTCAGTCCGTCTTTCTACGGGCTGCAAAAGTTGGTAAATATGTGTGAAGTGTATGCAGAGACACATGGTTTAAGGTACAATGTAAAAAAGAGTGAGTTCATGATTTTCAAAGGTAAAAATAAATTACCAAATTACGTTCCACCACTTCTTTTAAACAATTTGCCTATAAAGCAAGTGTCACATTTTAAATATCTAGGTCATGTGTTATCCGATGACCTTAAAGATGATAAGGACTTAGAGCGTGAGCGGAGGTCATTGTCCGTTCGAGGCAATATGCTGGCTCATAGATTCGCTCGCTGTACCGTACCGGTTAAACTATCGCTCTTTAGAGCCTACTGCCAAAGTTTTTACACGAGCGGTCTATGGGTCAGTTTTACGCAGCGAGCGTACAATGCACTTAGAGTGCAATATAATAATGCATTCAGGGCACTGTTGCGGCTCCCTCGCTATTGCAGCGCGTCGGGAATGTTCGCGGACGCGGCCGTCGACGACTTTTACACGATAATGCGCAAAAAGTCGGCGTCCATAATACGGCGTGTGCGGGGGAGCGGCAACAGTATTCTGCAGATGATCGCGGACAGGCTAGACTCGGCCGTCCTCGGCCGCTTCGTGGATCTGCATGTGATGCCGAGGGATCGGTGAGGCGGCGGAGGAGGGGAAAGGGTCTGTTTACTAAATAGTTATATGGGCTTCTCATTTAAAGTGCGTTCTTAACTGACAGTTAGCAGGTCGTCACAGAGCTGACGATTAGTGTCAAACTCCATACATTTCGTCACGGA
Organism: Eudemis profundana; assembly: GCA_947034925.1. Lineage (NCBI taxonomy): Eukaryota > Metazoa > Arthropoda > Insecta > Lepidoptera > Tortricidae > Eudemis > Eudemis profundana. The sequence goes on from OX344795.1 coordinate 6,730,336, forward strand.
CTGACAGGTCGGAAAGTATTTGAACATAGCTTAAGTGTCGCCTAACCGTAGGACAGGTTCATTTTAAAATAAAAACGCCCATGTATGTAATAATAATGATTTAATTTGATTTCGTGTACCTAACATAGTGTATAAGTTGCTTACTAACAAAGTATGGAACCTGTTTTCTGAAATAAATGATTTTTATTTTATTTTTTTATTTATTTATGGGGACGGCTGCGGAGCTATCCGCGCGGGTGGTCGTCCGCACGGATCCGTCAGCTTCACTCTAAAGCGCTCCCTGAAGTTAATACATATGTATTGGTCGGTGCGGAGCAATCCGCGCCGACGGTCAGCGCGACACTAAAACCAGCCTAAAACTGATAGGTTGTCAGCGTCACTCACTAGGCTTGTGTCGGTCAGGACCGAAGCACTAAAAGTAATGAAATCCCACCTCGGACCGTTAAAAACTAATTCCTTTTAAGCGCTCTTAATCGGTCTTCGGTCCTTCAGTTCAGTAGTCGATACGTCGGTACAAATCGGTTGAGTCAAAATCAAATATTAAATAGCTAGCTCCTTTTTTTCCTTCAGATCTCGAGTTTTGCTGCTGAACTAAAGACCAAGAACTAAAGAACTTATAGTTCCTTTGACCGATTGACCGAGATCGGAGCGATCTTTTCAAAGAACCAGCGGGCACAAGTGTATCACTCACCCAACTGCGCGCAGTAAGCCCTGAGCGCCTGCGCGGCGGCGGCGCGCGCGGCGGCGGCGACGTGCGGCGCGGCGGCGGCGGCCTCGGCGCAGCGCCCGCACGCCCACACGCACAGCCGCCCGTTCAGCGTGCGCCGCGGCGACAGCGCCAGCGACAGGTACATACGGAATATTTGCACCTGCGACGATACCGAGTGTTACGACGCAATGTAACTAGAGGCCGACTTCCCTTAGGTTAACACTTCGCTGCTTATCATGAACAACGGCCCGATCCAAAATAATTCTGTGTTGAACTTTAAATTCTAACATTGAGTAGTAAGACTCAAAATAAATCTACTTTTCATTTTGGATTGCGATTGTTCATAAGCAGCGACTTAGGGTGATCTACAGTGGCGTAGATAACTGTACGCTCTGAGGCCCGTAGCAAATTTATCGGGGATGGGGCTCTCCGAAATTGCGTAATAAATGTTAGGTTCCTCGTGTCCGGAAATTGTCGGGGGCCCGTGGCATTTTGCCCACTCTGCCATCCTACTGCTACTACTCGGAGCGGCTAGTATGGCCTAGTGTGGCAAAAATTGCTAGTCCGTATCTGTGACCGACACACAAGACTCACAACTTTTAATTTGAATTCCCTTTGGATCTAATGTATGCCATTACATAGGACTCCCTGTAGTTACGACTCGTACATGACCATGTACCGTAGCATCAAGATTAAACTATTTTAGATTATCATAATCAACATTTCAATCATGAGACATTCACCGCTAAATACAGGTCTCCCCCAAAGACTTCCACAACGAACGGTCGCACGCTTTTTGCCCCCATCGATTTCCGGCGCCATAAGGTCCCTTTTCTGCTGGACAGCCACATATCGTCAGACCATCTTGTGGGGAGGGGAAGCGTTTCCATTCTAGGACCTTTATGCGTTTCGTTATCGTTTATAACAATCACAAATTGCATATAAGTACTTACATTAAAGTCAGTTGTCATTATTCTCTGGAAGACTATCATCAATTTACCTGAGTGTCCGGTAGATGGTACATCACTGAAGCGGTGGCACATAGGAGCTGCGAGGGCATCCATAGCGAGTCGTCTTCTGGCTCGATCCCACGGTGGAAACGGTCGTCGCGGAGTATTTTCTGATGGAAAAATTGATATATTAACAACAGGTGCGGGTTTTACAACTCTTACACGTGATGCTGCCTTTTATACCTTCTGCAATATCAATGTGAGGAACAAAAACAAAGTGCCTTGAGTCGTGATCGTCTTTTCCGTGTTTCAACTGTAGAGTATTTTTTGCGGGGGCCACGCCAGATCGCGTTCCTCCCTCCCCCTTTGACTCTTGCCATTACAGGAGCGCTGTACTTAACTTCAGTGGCTCGTTTCACGAAGCTACAAGTTACAATTTTACAAGTCTAACCTAGCAACATTGGCCAAATACCACAACACTGGTTGGTTTGACCAATGTTGCTAGTTTAGACCTGTAAAATTGTAATTTGTAGCTTCGTGAAACGGGCCCCAGAAGTGAAGTACAGCGCTCCTGTAATGGCAAGAGTCAAAGGGGGAGGGAGGAACGCGATCTGGCGTGGCCGCTGCTTGTTGTTCAGTGCGACTAAATACCAAGCACACCTTGCGGAGGACATACGACGCCCGCCGTCTGTTACTCTCTCTTGTTTCCGCTCTCATGAACGATAGGTGTACTTACGTGGAAGCCCTGTAGGGCGAGTGCAACGAGGCGCGGCCGCTTGCTCTCCAGCGCGACTTGTAGAGGCAACAGGCATACCCTGCGGAGCTCATACGACGCGCGACGCCCATTGCTCTCTTGTATACATAGCGCTTCTGTAAAGTTTTGAACTTTATCTTTCGAGTAAACCGATAGTGAGGAGTTAGTGCTCAGAGCTGGCGTTAATTTTTAAGTAACTAGTTTGACGCAGGCCTGCCATCATGTCAGCAGGAAACGAAGTCAGTTACGTGACAAATGACTAAAAAACAGTAGCAATAATATTGCTGATGAATGCTGATTGTTGGCTGGATGGAGGTAGAGCAGTGAGGTAAAACTATCGGGCAGAACAGTTCGCAAGATAGTGTACGATCAAACATAGACCAGCCAGATAATAGTTTACGAGCGGCGACGACGAAGACGTCAATATTTTTACGCTTCGCAAATTCATAATCTTTGTCGCTAGTGATGGAGCGTCCACGGCGGATAAAAAAACTTCGGTGCAGAAGCTGGATAGCAAGATGACTACAGTTTGGTTGTTCAGTTAAGTTAAGAGTGTCTTGCCCTCACGTTGTCACGATTCTAACCACAAGACAGTCGAACGGGAAAAGTGGAGGACAAACTGTCCTTAAATAATAGACCGGCCAACTACATATATTAACTATTCAGCCTTAGTTATTCCGACTTCTAAAAGAAGGACGGTTCTCAATTCATCTGTATTATTTCTTTTGACAATACTGTTCTGCCTTGGCGTGTGCGTTTACGCAGTAGCAGTACAGTACTCTCCACTGTTCTGCCTCGCTGATCTGTCCCGATGTGAAACAGACATTAGATATGCATACCTTATATTATATTTATATTTTTCCAAAAGAATCTCTTTCTTGTAACGAATAACGCATTTTTTAACAAATGTATTTTTTTCCCACGCGTCTGACTGAAGTAATATTTAATGCCAGTTGAAATTGCATTATCTAGTTTTATGTTTTTGCTTGTAGGGTATACTATACAGGGTGTCCCTAAAACCATGCACGAGTTTTGCGAAAACGTCAATATGTCGAAAACTAAGAGATTTTTACTGAGGTCATTATTACTTAATTTGGTGTCTTATGAGTTGGTCTATCAGCCCTTTTCGTATGAGCGTTGGTTCTAGGGACATCCTGTATATGTAAGCACGAATAATTTGTATTTTCTAGTACCTATGACGTCAGCAAGGCGGTTAATTTAGATAACACCAATAACACATAATAATTATCTTATTTCCGAACTCCCTTTATAACAAACGTAAAATTACAGGGTTAAAGGCGGTTTATAAGCTGTACCTAAATATTGCTCAATATGTTGAGTGTCGCATCGAAGTGCATGTATGTACCTACATAAATACAGCATATGTTTATGTAGATACTGCGCTTCTTCACTAGGTCATCCACACTACTACTGCTATTAAATTTAAGTATATTTTACTTTGTGAACGGAAATACAATATGCAGAATAATGTGGATAAAAACATTTATTTACCTAAAGCATCCTGGCAAGCTTTTCTAAGCGCGTTCAACTTGGGTCCGGTGGCTTCCTTGAAGATATCTTGCAGTAATTCCTCCATACTAGACAAAACCATGCATTCAAATCACCTTTATATGTAACACAATGAATACTAATTATTAAAATTATATACTTTAGCTAAATGCGCTGCAGACACTCATTTTAGTGTGGGAGTTGCTTATCTCTAGTTGACGTACGGTGGAGCATGCTCCGTCGAAAAATCAATATCCTGACTCAGATGGTGGCGATTGAGAATGGTAGAAGCAACAGGTGGTAGCATTGGTAGTGCAACTTAAATAATTACTACTTTAAAGCAGCATTGCGATGATTTGATGATGAAGAACAAAAAATCGTTTAAGCAAGGATAGGTAATACGTACGTTCGTAAAGTGCGTGCATGTTTTCTAAAATAGTAATAAACGGGCTCGAGATATAAAGTGATGGCGTAAGCAACAAATTGGTATATGTTCATCTAAATTCAAAATATTCTACAACGTAGAACGTATCAAAATGCATAACAATATATTATTTTGATTTACCCGCCCATAGCAAAGAGTATAATAAGTATATAAGTAAAGAGAGGCAACACTGAGAAAAAATGGCCCATAGTCAGGCGAATGACGTTACAAGTGTTGCAAGCGTATACAGATAAAAATTGGCGAAAAATATTTGGTAAATCGGGTTGCCTAACCATCATGGCTATATGGCTGTATAATCGTTAATATTACACATTTTGATAATTAAAGTCACATCTCTTTAGGCTTTCCCCATATTTTAGAATTATCTTTTTTGTTTTTAGGACGGTCGGTAACACTGGCATGGGATTTTTTTGTAATAAGAACTTGCTAGCAATAAACTCGGATGTATAATTATTTACGCCACATTGGTTATGCTTATTGTACCAAAATAAACAAAAAACAGGATTTGAAAATATAAAAAAAGATAATTTTAGCCAATTTTAAACGCTAACAACACTAATCTAGTAATTGTCTATGGTTTTTTTATTAGGACTGACGTTCACGTAATATTAAATTGTTCAGTCAAAAATGTTATTTATTTTAATATTTTCCTTGTTCTATTTACTTTGTTAGTAGGACTGAAAAAATACAAGTAATAAAACATGCAGTCTATTGGAAAAACATTAAGTGTTCAATGAGCATTAAGCTTTATTTTATGGTGTTGCTTATTAGAAAAACAACTGCTCCGCGGTTTATTAATTAATGACAGCATTTGAGCATTGGTAACACTGCTCTGCTCTGTTAATGTCAAAATAGTAGTCAATAAAAAATGGTATCTTGGAGTGCTTTAGGCCGAGCTTTCGGCATAAATTTAATTAAAAATCAAGGCTCAAAGCCAATTCTGAGCCAAAATGTGAAACTATCCACTAGCAAAATCCTTTTCGGCGATCATGGACACCAGACGATGCCGCTGCAGCCATCAAGGTACGGTCGGGCTGTCAGTGATTACCTAACCATTTACCATTTGTTATTGATTGTCAAAACGCTTATCATACGTTGCAATTATAAGGTGAACATAATACGAGTCTGTGGCGTTAATTTAAATCAATATATTGAATTAATTATACGATTTACTGTCACAACATAACCTATGTTTGCAGATGGCAATACATCAAATTCAAGGATATGTTCCACTTCTACACCATGGTTGGCTTGATCCCCGTGGGACTGGTAATCTTCTACACCAACGTGTTCATCGGGCCGGCTGAGCTGTCGCCCATCCCTGAGGGGTACAACCCCAAGCACTGGGAGTACCACCGCCATCCTATCACGAGATTTATCGCTCGCTACGTTCACAACAGCCCACAGCAGGTAAAGCATTATTTTAGATCGATGGGGCTATTATGTGTGTCATTGACACTTACAAATGTGTAGTTATTGGCAAAGGCTAGTTAGTGCACTAGCCCTCCAGGAATTTCTGACAGTATTGTTACTACTCGGCACCTTTAGGAATTTATTTAACTGTTTTTAATTATATTTCTAGTACGCCACAACATTTTGTAACATTTCTGCTGTTTCATCATTAAATTTTTAATTTCATATCCTTAATTATCATTTTGTCAACTAAATTTTTCCTAAAACTGGAAAATTTTCATCGACAAGATCATAATGATAGCAATTAGAGTTAGGTTTGTTGTATATCAATCACATAAGAAAATAGTTTCAGAGAAAATGCTTGTTGAAATTATTAGTTGATGAAATATAACATTCCATGATACTCTGTGGGTGATTCAAAAGTAAATCCCTTTTAGTGCAACATGCCATATTCTATATCACTTTTATTCTATAAAACAAAGAGCTACAAAAAACTCAAAATAATTGCGTGCCACTAAGATCTTTATTAGGTGGATAGGTTTAAAATTTACAAAGGGTGTCACTTGGATTTGATATGGCCCTGTTCATAAAAGATCTTACTTAATCAGAATCTTCCACCATCATCGACTAAATCATTATCCTAATTTCAACTCATTGCTTCAGGAATATGAAAAGTTCTTGCACTGGCTCGATGAAGAGCAGCAGAGAGTCAAGCTACGTAAGCTAGAGAAGGAAATTCAGGCTAAGATGGCGGAGCGCCAAGATTACCAAGCCTTCTATTACCGCCCCATGGTCAACAAATACCTCCGTATTGAGAAGAAGATCTCTGATGAGATGCAGGACAGCATGGGTGATGACTACAAGGATTAAGCAACTGTTCATTGGAATGTTAGTATAATAGTACTCAAGTGATTTATTGTATGTAGATAATAAACTATTAATTGTTGCTTAGTTTTCATTTTCAATGTTTTGATGTTGACACAGAATATAAATAGAGCAGTATGGAAGCTACGCTTACTTTTTGAAATAAATATCTACGCTCCATTAGAGCGTTAGGGTTGTTTAAAATGAAAAGATCGCGGGCTGTCTGGGCGCGCGCACGTAACAAACGCAAAGCGCGGCCACTCGTCTCCATGCGGCACTCGCGACTGACGGCACCGCGAGATTCCCTTAGGGGCCTTGTAAAAGCGCGCGTCTATGTGTGCGTGCGTTTCGATCGTTTTGTTTGTAGCTTCCTTACTGCTTTAGCTTATACATATATTCTGTGATATTGAGTTACGATTGACATTGTCAATATTCAGTTGGATCTAGCAGGGTTGGCACTTGCAGAACTATCTTTTGAGTTCCTCTACAAGTAAAACAAGTGTCATTTGAAAGGCAGCCACCATTGAGGTTTGGTTTGTATGTCCATACCACTTCAATGAGCCAAGTTTGTGTCTGACATCCCACACAATGTAGTGCAAGCTTAGGTTTGACATCTGATCAGATAATTCTGAAGCTTTCTGGACTCTTTCTGCATGTGAAGTTTCAAATTTCTGTATGATGAACAACCCTCTATTATGTAATTAAAGTGTAAATGCAGCCAATTCAATTGTAATTTGTATACAAGTATATTAGTATAATTTTACCGATTTGTCATGGTTTGGGCAAATAAAAGAATGAAACTACAGACATATGGTAACATTGTTATTTATTTTACAGGAAATTTCTAACGATTGACAATAAATTCCAACAGTTGGAATCCTTACAAAATTAATATTCAACACTTACCTAGCACTTTAATGCTACATGCGGTCTGATATGATTCTACGCATTTAATATTACAAATGGGTTAAAATATCATGATTCAAGGTTGCTGTTTGATTCGTGAATTGTAAATGAAAATGAGAGTAGCAAAAATTAGATAGCAGCTTTTTGATCATCACTTGTCATCCACCAGTAGGCTTAGATGCTACGCTAACACACTATTTGTCAGAACGTGATGGATGCTTTATCATTTATATATCGCGCGACAAAGTGTAGCATCATAAGCCTACGATATTCACATATTGAGTTTATCACTAAACTTTAAGTACAAGTAAATTTTTTGAACGCCATGTTTAAAATAGTGCCACAAATAAAAGGGAAAGAACGCAGGCAATGGTGGGAATCGAACAACTAGTCAAGTGGTCTTGAGTTATCGTGCCCACAGCGTCTATGACGTCATCAATATCTCTATATAATCTTCGAATTTTGAGATTTAAAATAAAGTTTAGTCTCGTTTTTTACTGTGACATATTACAGCTTTAGAGCATGGTGTTCAAAAAACTATAAAACATTTCCTTGATCAATTTCAGATACCACGGCATTTATGACGCAGTTTCTTCATGACGCTTTAGCTTACGCACTGAATTCTTGTAGTTCGGCATATAGTGTCCTATCATATAATGTAATTTTGCAATTGTAGTCCAATGAGATCAGATTTTTTGTGGCATGTATAATAACGATTTGGTAATTTATATCACTAGAAAGATGGAAAAGCCGTTAGCCGTATATACTATAGTAATGGGCGTACAGAAATCAAATCAGGATTTATTACAAAGATTCCCATAATTTATTTTATTGTATCCGTTTGTATCATAATAAATATTAAAAATTATGAAAATAATTTACTAAATATACATAATATAAGCTTTACTTACAGACAAACTAAGTACGACAAATTAGTACCTATTTAGTCAAATAATTGTTTGGCGGTGCCAGAATGCACAAAGCTCTTAACTACTTTGTTACACAAGTAAATTACAAAACGATATGATTTCTTTATCCCATTCTTTCAGTCTTCACAGTTTGTAGAGTTCCAACTATGACCCAACTACTATGTATTAGATTGCTTCTCATAATTAAAGATCTTACAACTAAAGAACATTCCTAATTTAAATAACAGTTTTCTTAACGAAAGTATAAATAAATTATAATTCTATAAATGAGTATCAAAGCAATGACTAAATGAAGTAACATTAAAACAATTCATGGATTATTATTACTTCCTATTTGTATTTATTGTAGTTAATCATAATTGTGTATTATGGACTATTAGTACTTTGTTGAATACTTTCTATTAAAATTGTTTTACGATTCATCCCTCAATAGTAACAATACTCGAATCTAGTTTCTAGACGGCTACAAGTTCTACGTTGTAAAAATTTAAACAAATTTCATTATTTGTTTTTCTCCTTCTCTGCTTGCGCCGCGAGCTTCGCTTCTTTCTTGGCTTTTTTCTTCTCTTCCTTCGCTAGTAGTTTGGCCTGTCGCTCCTCTTCCTTGGCTAACAATTTAGCCTGTCGCTCCTCTTCTTTAGCCTGTTGTTTCGCTTCTTTCTTAGCTTCTTTCTCCGCTTTAAGCCTTAGTTTCTCCTCCTTCTTTCTTTCCGCAATTTCGTTCTTTCTATTGTCGCTGCTTTCGTCTTTTTTGTTCTTATCTTCCTGATTAGTGGTTTCTTCCTCCTTCTTTTTCTTTTCTTCTTTTTTGGGCTTAGTTTTGGGGTTATCTTTTTTCCGTTCAGTCTCTTTACTTTGATCTCTGGATTTGGGCGGGTCGTCTTTGCTCGGTGCTTTGAGCGGTCGAAAGAAGTGGTCCTTGTTCTTTTGCGGCGAGGTTTCTAACTGTGTAACTATTTTTTGGGCGCATCTGAAACAAAAAAAATCATTAGAAACTTTTCTACTCTACCTATCATATATCATAGTCATAGAACAGCGGTCGGCAACTTTTCAGTAGCCAAGGGCCACATAGTAGGTAACGAAATTGACGCGGGCCGCACTTTGATAATAATTTGTGATTTTGTACAATTCGGAATACAGCGACCTTTACATATAAGATACCCAGGGAGGCTCGCGGGCCGCAAGTGAGCGGTTCACGGGCCGCATGCGGCCCGCGGGCCGCGGGTTGCCGACCGCTGTCATAGAATATCAAATGTAGGTATATCTATTCCTTGACTTGGTCTTGTCCTCTGTAGTAGAAACACCATTACCTCTTGATTGTAGGTATATCAGTCTATAATATCTATCAGTAAGTAACACTACGAAGATATCCGCAAGAATAATGTAGATACCTTATCCTAGTGGAGGCGGAGGCGGCAGCGCTCTCGCGGCGGCCCTCGCGGAACTCGCGCTGAAACTCGCGGATGGGGGGCAACCGGCCCGAGGGCTCGCCCGCGGGCCCCGGCCCGCCGGTGTAACTGTGCACTTGGTAGTCTTGTAGTCGGGCCTGGAATGTGAAACATTGATTACAAGGTGAACAAACTTAGTTTAAGGTGATTCGAGTCGGTGGGGTTTCCATACAAACATAGAGGGTTATAGTTTCTTTCCACGGCATAAATTATGTTATAAACTGTGTTTTATTTTATAGCTTGCTACATTTTGTTTGTGCGAAATGACATGAGAACTCAAAAATTCAGAATTAACGTTGAGTTGGGCCTTGAAGGTCAGCGCCATCTATTAGTTTCATTTGAAAGCAAACGATTTTGATAGAATTATATATATTTTTGAGTTCTCATGTCATTTCGCGCAAATAAAGTGTATCAAGCTGTAAAATAAAACGTACTTTAAACCTAATTGATGCCGTGGAAGCAAACAATGATCGTCTTTATATATTTGTATGGAAAACCGACTGACTCGACTCGAATCACCTTAATCTGGATCAACCAAGTCAAGTTAGGCTGTTCTAGTCCCGAACCCAATAATATAATCGGACGCATAATGAACGTTGCTGTACCCAAATAGGCTAAATACTTAGATTTGGGTCTAGATTTGGATGAGAGGGTCTACTTCCGAATCCGGGCAACATACCCAGTAGCACACAAGCTGTATAAGAGCTTGTACAGTAAAGAGTCGCGTCGCTGTAGCTGTTCCGCCGAGACGAGACAGTGATCCTCATATTCATAATACCTTCATGCTATGGTGCTGCGAGCGTCGCAGCGAGTTGGAGGCGGGCTGGCGCGCGCGCGGCGGCGCGGACGCGGGCGCCGGCGCGCGCGGCACGGCCCCGAGGCAGGCGCCGCCACACTTGGCGCCGCCGCAGAGCTTCGTCGAGCAGCCGGCGCTCACGCCGCCGCTGTTCGACGATACGGAAGACACTCCTAGAATAATCAGATGACCAGTTGTAGATTATGAGTTAATGTCTAGTGATATCGTATGGGGCCAGATTTTATCTGCTAAATTTCTTAACATATTCAGTACCAAAGAACCGCTACGTGTGCTACGTCGTAGTGCGTAGCACGCTGTATGTGTAGCGAAAATCGTGCGTAGACTTCGAACCCGAATTGGGTCGGTAACCTAGTGTTAAAATATTCGTTAGGACTCTGTTTTTGATAAGCCATCGAGCCGATGAGGGGTTGGTATCAACAGCTGGCCACGCAACCCGTTTTCCAAGTGACGGTGGTTATATCTTTTAGTTTAAAATTTTATTTTGAAAATCTGTACAATCTAGCGATTGCCTGTCAAGTTTGATAACTAAACGCAGTTCTTAGCATTATCTGTAGAAGTCTATATTGAAAAAGTTGACAGTAAATAATTTGATTTTTGTCTTATTCTTTTTCCTCGCAAATGTGATGAAAAACATTGTGTGTACCACGGGCAGTAAGGGGATTACGTTAGTAATTCCCTTCTTACTACCCTCGGTGCACAATGTACTATTAATTTAGTTAGGCGCGAGTATCTGCTTCTACACTGCGAGGACAAGAGGGCCGCGACGTTATTCGTGCGCACTACAGCGTTCACAGACTTCTCAAGACAGAGCGAACGTATTCTCTAGATATGACTTCATAGAGAATACGTTCCCGTTTTGCTAGCCGATCTGATGGTCTATTCATTTCACTGACCTGTGAGTTACTCGCCGGAAAAGGAAGACTCGCCGCTGATGACGGAGTAGAGCGAGGCGGAGACGGGCACGGAGCGAACACCCACCGAGTATCTCGACTCCGAGCCTTGGACGCCCCATGACTTGGCTCTGCGAGTTACTCACCAGAGAGGGAAGACTCGCCGCTGGTGACGGAGTAGAGCGAGGCGGAGGCGGGCACGGAGCGCGCGCCCACCGAGTAGCTCGACTCCGAGCCTTGGACGCCCCATGACTTGGCTCTGCGAGTTACTCACCAGAGAGGGAAGACTCGCCGCTGGTGACGGAGTAGAGCGAGGCGGAGACGGGCACGGAGCGCGCACCCAACGAGTAGCTCGACTCCGAGCCTTGGACGCCCCATGACTTGGCTCTGCGAGTTACTCACCAGAGAGAGAAGACTCGTCGCTGGTGACGGAGTAGAGCGAGGCGGAGACGGGCACGGAGCGCGCACCCACCGAGTAGCTCGACTCCGAGCCTTGGACGCCCCATGACTTGGCTCTGCGAGTTACTCACCAGAGAGAGAAGACTCGTCGCTGGTGACGGAGTAGAGCGACGCGGAGACGGGCACGGAGCGCGCACCCACCGAGTAGCTCGACTCCGAGCCTTGGACGCCCCATGACTTGGCTCTGCGAGTTACTCACCAGAGAGGGAAGACTCGCCGCTGGTGACGGAGTAGAGCGAGGCGGAGGCGGGCACGGAGCGCGCGCCCACCGAGTAGCTCGACACCGAGCCGGGCACGCCCCATGACTTGCCGCTGCCGCTCGACACCTGCAAAACAGTCATACAGTTCAATAAGTTAGCACAAGAAAGAGCACTCATGCACTGCTCGCAGCTTCCAACTCTGTCAAGATTCGGTTCGAATACCTGCGCCGTGAGGCAGGAACAACTGAATTGGTGAGTGGGTGGAGTTCAATATAAGTTACTATACTTTTTCGAACTGGGCATAATCAATCTTAAGTAATGTGATGAAACATACTAGAATCCCCCTGGACAGTAATTCTCAGTTTTGTGACGACCATTAACTGCTAGTTAATGGTATATTGTTACTGTGGCACCAATTGCGGGTATTTAGGTAGGTCTCTGGCCTTCGTCTCTCCAGCGGCACTTGAAGCACAGTAGCGGAATAAACCTGTGCGATGCCTAAGTAGCTTGATGAAAGTATAGGGCCCAGCTGAAGGCCCCTGCTGACGAATGCAAATGCGAGATTTGTAGGTCATAGGATGGTGCTCGAGCTAACGGATTCGTGTGGCCATGATTTTGTCAATTATTTTCGCCATCTATCTAAAAAGGTACCTACCTAGTACGGTCACAGACTTTAATTTGTTAACCCATTTAGGGTTCAGCCTAATTTTGTCATGCAATACACAATGTATGACACGACTATTGTAAGGTGAACCCTAAATGGCTCAACAATTAAAGAGCGTGACTGTACCTAACGTCAGTAACAATCGCGGTGAAGGTGAACCCTGAATAAAACTGTATGTTTTTGGTTGTATTACCTGCCAGCTCTTGCTAGTGACAAGCCGCGGTGCCTGCCGCAGGCGCAGGATCTTGGCGCGGCAGATGACACAACGCAGTGGCAGCAGCCGTTGGCTCACCGCCATCTGGATGGTCTTCACGAAGCAGCGCCGGCAGACCACGCGGTGCCCGCACGGCGAGGTCTGCATCGTCGCTTTTGCGTTCACACATATTACACACTGAAATTAAAAAGTTATATGTCAGCAGTTGAACAGCCTAATGGGATTGAAATGAAGACGATGATTGTGACGACACGAGACTGAGACGTTGTTAAGAGGCTGACAAGACCTACTTTTGTTGAAATTGATGTTATTTAAGCAGTTTTTTAAGAAAAACCATTTGTTCTAGCACATCAAAAAAAATATATGTTAATATTCATCATATTTCGAAGACCGTGGACGGACGCGATACATAATTTCACGAAATCGGCTCGATAGAAAAAAATTGCAAAGATTGGTCTTAAAATCATCATTAAACGGTTCTATGTCTTTATTTTTTTAACGTATGGGTCTGCAAATAAAAACATGAAGTCAACATATTCATACCTAAACCGCTAACGAGTCACATTTCACAAATAGTCCACACTTTTTTTTATTTCAATTTTTATTTATTATTATCTTCTAAGACCCGGCTGCCCAGAAACAGTGACAGTAGGCTCTCGTTTACTCCGATACAAATAGACAGTGTGCGCTGACGCGCCGTGCTAGACGGACTATGTATGCTTCTCGTTTGCGCATCGAAAACATCGCAAAAATTTGTTTAACCTTGTGTTAAAAATCTAAAATACTGTATACATACTTATATAAATCAAAGTTATAATATAAGAAGTGTAAATATTTAGTTAAGTGTGTTAAATGTATGATCACCGCAATAGCCACTGGCCTGTCCAAATGAATACTCATTCAGTTTTACACCTTCATAGCGTTGAAATGTGGACCTTATGTCACTGGATATAAGGTCCACATTTCAACGCTTCTTCAGATGCGGTTTTGGCTACGCCCATCGAGAAACGTTTTGTTTGCATAGATCTATAAAGTTTTGGAGTCGACGGTAATAGTTATGTATTATGGGAGGCATCAATACACGAGTGTGGTTTTAGGAAACGAGCCGAAGCAGGCATGTCTCACTCCGCGATTTTATTTTGACGTAATTATTATTCTTCCTTGCCTAATGCATTAGGCAAGCTCAGGGCTGCGCCCACACCCGGCAGCGCCTGTGTGCGAAACCCTGTGTATGAAGGCCTAAGGTGTATGTATGTATGCATGTACGTATGTACGTATGTATGTATGTATGTATGTATGTATGTATGTATGTATGTATGTATGTATTAGGGATGTAACGATACACAGTTTTGCCGATACGATACCGATACCGATATATAGTAGTTAATATCGGCGATACCGATACCGATATCTTAATGAAGTATGAACTTCAGATTTTTTTATGTCCTTATTATAACTAATGGCAATGACTACTGGCTATATTTACCAAAGAGTCAACCTTGAAAGTGTAAAGTAAAAATAATAAATTGTCAACTCAAAATTCATTTTAACATAGTAATTATCATTGCACAAGGTAATAGAATAGACCAGTACATAAATTAAGTCAGAAATTGAAATTATTTTTTGCAGATTTTTTTTCATACAGCAAATTCTTCAAATATCGGTTGTATAATATCGGCGATACCGATATATCGGTATCGGTATCGTTACATCCCTAGTATGTATGTATGTATGTATGTATGTATGTATGTAAGTATGTATGTATGTATGTATGTATGTATGTATGTATGTATGTATGTATGTATGTATGTATGTATGTATGTATGTATGTATGTATGTATGTATGTATGTATGTATGTATGTATGTATGTATGTATGTATGTATGTATGTATGTATGTATGTATGTATGTATGTATGTATGTATGTATGTATGTATGTATGTATGTATGTATGTGTGTTCATACACCGCACTCCAGGGTAATTTTTCGGGCACGTCAGTTAGTAAGGTTTACAAATAAACCAATCAATTTTCGATTTGACAGTATAAGGTATTTGTACTAAGTATTTATTATATTGTATATTATATTCAATCTCATTTAATTTAATTACCTACGTAACATACATTATCATTAGCTACTAAAGGTACTCGGAGTTGCATGGTACATATCTGGGGGCACGGCAGTGGCCCCGCCAAGTCGAGCGCGAAGCAAACACTGCCGTACCATCCTTTACTGGAACCATTTCGCCGCATTTTCAGGCCCCTATTTGAGAACCTCTAGATAAGACCAGAACGCAGAAATTTTCGTCATCCAGTAAGCTATAATCACATACTTAAAATCCAAAATTTCAAGTCTGTAGGTCATTTAGTTCCGAAGTTAAGCGAAAGCAAAGTTTCGCATTTACGACAGACACTCACTGACTCATGATCATCAGAATAGAACTAGTACTTCCCATAAACTTGATAGGACTACCTCCAAATATTGCAACTGCACACATAAGTTTGTAATCCTATACAAATACATGCGATTACAAAGTTTCTTTGTTGACTTGTACCTACTATAACGAATAAAGAATGTTCAACGGCCAAGTCACACAACATTAAGTATAATAATAAAGAAATCGCAGTAAGGTACCTTAAACTTGACACGATTTTGTCTAGATTTCATTACTTTTTAGAGATAAACAAGCAGCTCCATCGAGACTTGGCTAGTTTTTTACAGAATGTTTTTGATGGGATACCAGGTTACGGATACTAAGTATAAATACCTTATACTGTCAAATCGAAAATCGATTGATTTATTTGTAAACCTTACCTTACCTTTATGTTTTTCTCGATGACCTTACATTGCAGCCTGCAATGTAAGGTCATCGAGAAAAACATAAAGGAAGTGCTGTATATTTTAATTCAATATAATCGTATTACTACTTACAAAAATACTGTATTTTTTTCTAATAAATCTTAACTACTTATATTACATATCCAAAATTCATTAAATGTGTTTGAAAGTTTTCATTACTTATTTACGTATTACATATCCAAATTTCATTCTATCTGTTCACGCTTTAATTGTGAAAATAAATTAAAAACCAACTATATTATTTTAACGACGCCCTGTCTATTTTATTCTGCGCTCTATGGGAAACCTACAGGAGTTTAACGCCATCTACCGGCAGGCGTGTTTATTTCGATCGCGATCGCAAGCCGAATGCAAACAATTACGCTTCTCGCCGCTCACTTGTGAATAGCGCTGGGAGCAATTAGGCGGGGCTAGGGGATGGGCCAAAATCCTGAATCCTCAAGGGCATTTTGCTGTTGACAGCGTCTTAATATAATATATAGAATATCAGGGGCTACTACTAGGTACGAGAGTCTACGTCACGCGTCATAGAAGATCTTACTCACATAACCGAAGATAAGAATAACTTGGGATATACAGCCGCAAAGAAGGGTGATCCGGATCCGTCTGCTGTCCGACCATATACAGTAGGGAGGTCACCTTTCTCTGCAGCAGACTACCTACATATAATCAGCCCATGACGCTTCTTATTTTGAAATTGTCCTTTTTCTAAGTAAATTCATTCGGTATATTTCTCTGGCTTATTTTTTAAAATGGCTTTAAAACATACAAAAATTTGAATTTTAAAGCACCTGAGAAAACATAAATCGAAACATCAATAGGTAGGTAGATGTGATCTGAGAATGCAATACCCCAACATCTCGTAAAACTATACGACTCCGTTACAACTCCGGGCAGGCTACAAACGTTTGATCTGCGGCGAGTGAATCAATGTGTAGTTCTAGTTTATGAACATTGTTGCTTGGGGAATGCAATACGATGGAATCAGATGCTAGCAAAATGCTTTCTCTCGACTTGTTGATATTGTTTTTCAATATACCAATTAACTTTTCATTGAATTTACCTTACCTACACGTTTTTTTTATTATACGAGGGTGGGTTGATTGATAAGTACCTGTCTTGAGGTATTTAGAGTAAAGATAGAAAAACCTTATGTTAGTACAATTTGTAGCTAGGCTATTTACTAGCTCAATACACTAAGTATTATTGTTGTGGCATTATTTTTTTTCTTACAAATTACAAAATTGTAAAGTAGTCGCATGACAGGCTTCTGGGTATATTTACTAGGGTACAACTTTTTTTCTTTTTCTATTTTTTTAACTTGGTGAATACAAATAACTTGCTAGAAATCCAGTGTAAACAATGGTGATAGATCAATTAATACTCGCTATCCTGTTTTTTCCTGAACCCACTTGCAAGTTGAGATCGTGATTTCATTTTTGGTGCTCATTTGGAGCCACACGCTGTTGCTTATCCCATTCTTGTGAATAATGTGTTTAAGTTTCTTAAAATCACCAACACGTAAATCAAGGACTTTAGCTATCACCATTGATCACTAGACATGTGGTTTCCAATTATTTATATGTTTTATTAGTCGGTGTCAATTTTGAGCCAATACTGTCAAGAATCGGCTCTTATTTAAAAAAAATCTATATTCTAATAAAAACACTGTGAACTATAACAGTTAGAGAGTCTCCAAAAATAGACATAATATTATTTTTCTACTCCTGTACTGTTATCTGTCTTTTACTTGGTCACGAACACTAATATAAGAACATACATAATATGAGTTCAGAGAAGTCTATACTCTATTCCCCATAACAGCACTAGTGTCGTTATAGCCACTTTACGTTATTGCTAGCAACCACAGACTTCTAAATCTAGGTTAAACTTAGGTCAAGGATTAAGCGCTCAATTTTAACTTTACGGTAAAAATGCATAACTACCAACTTAACAAACAATTAAAATCCTACGGCTTTTAAGAAAAACGAAACTTTCTGAACTAAATTCATTGATGCCAACATAAAAACAAAAGTATTTTTAATATATTAACTGCGTGTCAACTTCATTTAAAAAATAAAAAGTTTACCATAGACACATACTGACAGTCATACGTCATATTTGCCTTCTTTGCAGGTTATGCCTTGTTTGTATTTTATATTTTAAAACCTGTCGTAGAAAAAGTATTGTATGCAACGTTGTATAATTAAGTCAAAAAACGCTCATTGCGTCTCTATTTGCGATACTCGCCGCATTCGCGGCTCGTATCGCAACTCACGCAATTCGCATTTTTTGAACCTTCTTAAACAACTGTTGCATAAAATACTATTTTTTCATTACCTATTAAATAAAAAAAATATGTGTGGATCTTGCGGCGAACTGTTTTAATTTTTTCATAGTTACGTCCACGTCGTCGTCGGAATCGTGCAGTTTGTGATCCATAATTCAAAGAATAAAGATGCGACTGTATTGAAATTTGGCCTAAATACTTCTAAATAATGTGTCATACAATAGCCGGAAACATGAGCATGTCAAGATTCTAGAAGTACTTAAAGACAGGTACTTATCAACCCACCCTCGTATTTAACACGTTACCTACTACGGTACCTACATGGTACATGTTTATTGTATTTTTTGCACTTAGATTTCTTCAGACTCAATACACATGTATAATACACTTTCACGCATTACCTAATTCGAACCCGACAAAATGTGACTCTAATGTTCGGTCTCAAAGTTTCTGTTACATACTGTTTTCGTCATATTTAATGTTACATAAATAGAACGAGAAATAAGTTCAAGTAGGTATCTACTGAGAAAACTTTTTTTGTAAATTAGAAACAATTGAGTATTAATGTAATCTCAGTAAATTTCGTAATTCCATTTCAATTAGATCGATCTATTGAATTAAAAGGTTATAAGTATTATCGTGTACATTACATGGCATCGTCTAAAATAAATAGAAAGATTGCGCTTTGTCATTCGCAGCGTAATCAAACTTTCGTAATCAGGGTCAGTCTCGCTTTCGGCCGAAATCACAATGAAATTGTAACCTTCAAACCGGAAAGAAGGTCAATATTTAAGATTAGTTACCGAAAACTGTGCGGGTATATTTTTGGGGCTAAATGTTTGGCCCATAAAAGCGACGACATTCATTCCATACAGTCTCACGATAGCCAATGCATCTTAAACGAAGCGAGAATCACGCCATGGAATAAATAAATAGGTCGTTCTCAGATAGTATGTATGTACTACTTTTCTAGTTGTGGATAAGATAGGTGTTAGTAATATCTTATTCTGGCAAGCTACTGCTAGGAATATGGAATCCAAAATAGTCCCTATATGTAAATGATAAAGTGGTCACTATAGCCCGAAAACATCACAAATATGTAATTGTAAATAGTTACCTCCTCCTCGGGCGATGAGGCTAATTCTGGCTCATTCTCTTCTAGTTTATTGAGCAACTTATCCTGCAACAAACAAAATAACAATCTTAATAAATAGTGATGATAAGTGAGGCAAGTAAGTATACAGGGTGAATTTTAAATCGTGAATCGTAATACTTTTTTTGAAGTCTATACATAGTTAACAATAACTTACAATGCTTTTAAACCTAAATTAAGTACGTTTTTATTTTGTCCACTTTTAATTTGATTTATCCTAATTTTTAAAATCTCGTGGTCACCCTACATTTATGTTTCGTACTTGTCATGAAAATTTCAACATTAGATATCCAACCTTCTAATATTGAAGTTGGCTGGATAGAATTTTGGCACGTATTGTCAATAATGTCAACATCGTCGACATCGTCAACATAAGTATTTAAATCGTATTTACGCATAAAATAATTCAGTTTTATTACGATTAATGGTATAAACGCCTCCACCGTTTTGTTCATCATTAATTAAGCGGGTCTTTAATTGTAATTAACACTAGTGCTCTGTATTAGTCTTAAGTAGCTTTACCGGTAAACGTGGTTACGATTCACGATTTAAAATTCACCCTGTAGATCTTAACTCACACTTCAAAACGAGCTACGCTACGGCACAGTATAATAGCAGTAATTTTCTTCCTTCAAAAGGTATATCACACGCTTATATGTGTGCGCGCCGTGAACGAACGCACTACAAGCAAGAATTAAGAATGCTCTAGTATGGATCGCACCCACATCGCGCGTCTGTGTGAATACGTGTCGCGCGCTCCAAAACGGCCGAAGTTGGACTACTTGTACTTTGGAACGTGATAAAAGACAAGGACTATGAATCTGATCTGGAGCACCGATATATCGTCGACGACATTTCCTGTACCTTTCAATCTACAGCGATAAGGGATCTAGATACCGGGCCGTTGTCGCTGTCGTGTCGGCCAAAGAAAGAAGAATCGCCAATTGCCTACTTGTCGCGTCGCTATTCCCCTCCCGGCAACTACCGAAAGCGACGTCTGAGTTAAGTGGAAGGTACATTGTTTTTTTTCTGGGAAACCATGAAGAACGAATACCATAGCCTAGTAAGTAAGTTACCGCCACCTTGTATGCAGATTGTACGTTGTACCAAGTTGTACGTGAGTACCTAATCACTGCACTTAAGACGACCGGCTATTTGTGGAAAATTGCTTACCTAAATGATTTATAAGACCATTATAGACGATTGATTCAACCAACATACGACACAATAGCTATTTACGATAAAAATTGTTCAAAGGTCACTAAGATTACTGTAACTGAT
The DNA here is from genome assembly GCA_947034925.1 of Eudemis profundana. Taxonomy (NCBI): domain Eukaryota; kingdom Metazoa; phylum Arthropoda; class Insecta; order Lepidoptera; family Tortricidae; genus Eudemis; species Eudemis profundana. The sequence goes on from OX344795.1 coordinate 6,751,090, forward strand.
ACCTATTGTCGCAGAAACCTGTGGTCATTTTGCAAATGGATGCATTAGGGCATTTAGTCTAGTCATAACATTAAAGGTAACCTGTATCAGAGGTAAAGAAGGTAGGGTAGTGTACCTACCCATAAATTAAAAATCAATAAAATAATGTTTATTTCATGTGGTACCTAACTGTGGTACACAAGTATTTAGTTTGACACTTCCTAGTAGCTATGTATACGTATGTACCTGTAAGCAGGAAGTCTCGCATTTCCAAAAATGGAACAGTTTATAAATAACCACACAATTAAGAAAAATAAAATAACCGACTCTCAATGCACCTAGATTGATTAAAAATGCATGCTAGTTATTTATGAACAATACTCAAATCGCTATATAGGTATCTGCCTATAATATTTGAAGAGTTTCCTTGACTTCTCCAAGATCCCATAATCAGATCTTGATTTGGTTGCGATGAGACCACCTCTGTGATTATACCCTTTCAAACAAAAAAATCTTTTCCATATCGGTTCAGCCGTCTTCGAGTAATCGTGTAACAAATGTATAACTTGAAAACCGTCCTTCTTTTGAGAAAGTCGTTTAGTAACGGACTTTAAATAAAGCTATTCGATAAGAAATACCGTACCCCTTAGAAGGGACAATCGGAATTTCTTCCACTCATCCATACTAGCTAGCTTTTTGGTCGGGACACATGGGTTTTATTTCATATATGTACATAGGTAGTATCTTATTTTGTAAATAAAAGATAGTTTGGTTTTGTATCTGTTATTTCATTTAAAACCGTTCGGTAAGTCGGTTTGGACAGCAAACTGGTATGGACGGTTGGAAAACAATCCATGAGACCCTACTGCAGTGGATTTTAGTAGGGAATCTCTCCTAGGGATATATGGAATTGCATCCCTACTGGTGGGGAAGAAAGGAAAAATATTCAATGGTCTGTTACCGGTATTTTACTTGTATGGGCCAATACCGAAAAACCGGTATTATCTATACAAATAAAACCGGTATTGCATTCCCTAGGGAGGGATATGGGATATACAAATTATCATTTTTAGGGTTCCGTACCAAAACGGTAAAAAAGGAACCTTTATGGTGCGACTCTGAAGAAAGAACTGCTTTAGGACTGCAGGGGATTGTTCGCATCGGTCCAACTTAAAGTTATCCTGTCCTTTTGGAAGATTGCCCAATTGCATAAACGTTCTTTATATTGAATGTCTTTGTACATCGCGTACACGTGTCTTATTTTGGCGTAAAAATGAGGACGTGGCGTTTATCACCGATGCTTTCATTGCGTACATTATTTTTCGTTAAAATGTCTTGACAACTGTAGGTTAGGTAACTATAAGTAGTGAAATTTTATATCGTGTAAACTGAGAAGCATTTTTACTGCTGTATTTATACTAAAGTGAATTTGAATTTTAAAATGAATTTTACATCGGCGCTGGAGAGAATATTCATATTTCGCGATTCACTAGGCTAATTTATGTTTTAACCGAGCGCGGCTGCCAATGTCCAGGGAAACACTTATTTTACTGACACTTTAAAGAGCTGAAAGTATAGTTTTTTAAAACTGTTATTTATTCTGCTTGGTGATAGATTTTTACCTAATGTAAAACCCAGGAAAATAAAGTTATTTGGATACAGGCAGAAATTTGAAACAATACCAAAGAAGTTGCCACTAGCACTCTATGTTGCTGACCCTGTCCGGAAACGCATTGAGTCGTTCTCGTTCAAGCGACATTGTAGGTATGTACTAGTTCCCAAGAATATCGTAGCAATAGGCTAACTACTGCTACAAAGATGCTATTAAAACAAGCGGCAAAATAGGTAGTACCTGTGCCTGAAAACAATACAAATGAGGGACTATCAAGCAGCGAACCTGGATAGCGGACCTGCAGCCTTATAAATGCACCCTCCAGTGCGAAAGATTGCTAGTGTCTTATCTTTCCTAAGGCTAAGATATAGGTAGGTATCTGATGCTGTAATTATGTGCATGTAATGACTCTGCTCTCTTAGTTTTTAAGACAGAACACAGTGTTCACGTTTAGCGTCAGTAATAAAATAAGGAAGAGTGAAGGAGAGAAGAGTAGGTAGCTCCTATTCTTTGGGCAGCTACCTTCCATCTAGTATGTTATGGTGCAAGGAAACTACCTAGGAACACCATACACTTCGTGGAAAAATAGAATATAGTGCTAACTGGTTTTTGAAATGCTATAATATATAGCATTATATATTACTTACTTATGTCATTCTTGTACATACCATTGTTTGAGCAAATGCGGTAGAATGCATAAGTCCGTACAAAACAATGAATTAATAAAATGCTTCGATCGTTATGAACATAGATCATAGTATGTCGTCAGGTAAAAGGTGCCACTCAACTAGGTAGCTTTCAATAAGGACATTAAGGCTCTAGTTATAGGATACTGCTAAGAAGATACAATCTTTGAATTGTGCCTCCATGTCATATGTATACAAGCACGTGTCTCAGCAGCGAGAGAGTGGTATATGTTTTCTTAGTGCTAACTATACCATGATACTAAAATAAGGTAAGATGGGGAAAGATTGAATGGTTTTTTGATGAGATGGACAGTGTTGTGTTAAAACCCTTGTAAAATTAAAAACTATTTACTTCCTTTGTATAAATTGAAAGGCATGGGCAAGGACTATATTCTTGTATTCTGTCGATAAACCTGGGCAACGCATATTCTAATATATAAAAATAGTTAAAAAATAATACACATTTGTCTAAAAAATAGACGGGTTAAGATGGAATGGTCGAGGGGTAAGATTGACATATTGTCTAAATTCTTTTAAATGAATGCAAACGTTTACTGTTGCTCGTTATTCTATAGAGTTCCTTACGCTTAACAGATACATATCATTTTTAACCGACTTCCAAAAGAAGGACGGTTCTCAATTCGTCTGTATGTTTTTTTTTTTTTTTATTTTTTTTTTTATTTTTAGGGTTCCGTACCAAAATGGTAAAAAAGGAACCCTTATGGTGCGACTCTGTCTGTCTGTCTGTCTGTCTGTCTGTCTGTCTGTCTGTCTGTCTGTCTGTCTGTCTGTCTGTCCGTCTGTCACAGCCAGATATCTCAGGAACTACTGCTGCTATCGGTTTGAAATTTGGAATAGTGTTAAAAGTAGCTAACCCGAGCTTATTGGACATAAAAAAAATCTTGTACCTTTTTTACTTTTTTTTTAAAAGGCTCCGTAATGGGATTTTCAAAATTGAAAGTAGGGCTTATATATCGAGTGGGGTATCAAATGAAAGAGCTTAATTTGTAGATTAAAATACCATTTTTATTTTTTTTCTTAAATAAATAGTTTTTGATTTATGGCGAAAAAAGTTTAAGAAAATACCATTCCCCCCCTATTATCTCCGAAGTTACTGATCAGAAAAATGTGTCATAATTACCAATTATTAATGTCGTCCTAAATATTACAGGAAAAATATAACGGTTTTCCTCACTCTCACCGTTTTTGAGAAATTTGCAAAAATCATAACACATACTTATTTGCTCCTACTAAACTAATCTCCATACAGTTTTTCTTGAACTATTCATGTATCTACTTATTAGGATTATTATTATTATTAGGAAGACCGTTATATTTTCTCTTCCTAACTTGAATACTTTTTAAAAATTTACAAAAATCTTAACATATTAGTTCTACCCTCCCTACGAGAGCCATCTAGCGGAGAGTAGCAAAACTAAGCGATGATTTATTTCAGATTATATAAAAAATGTCTATTAAATACAATGATCACTCATCAGGCATCGGGAAAAAAACATAAAGTAACAATAATTATTAAAAACTCTATAATAGGAGTATGTTAGGAATTTTTTTTTGTTGAAGATTATATGAAGGACAAAAATGCATGGCCTAATTTAGACAATGATAACTTGATAACTGATCTTATATTATTTATTTATTATTTGAAGTATTGAAGTGTTGTATGACATCTGTAAATTTGAATGAATATGATATTGTTTGTTTGTTTTTTTTTTGACGATGCATATAGCTGAGACACTTCTGCCTCGCTTGTAATATTACTGTTTGTGTGTGTGTTTTTAATTTAAATTTTAAATGTACCTACTGTTTTTGTACTAAATGTAGCCTATGACGATGCAAAAGTGGTTCTTATGAATCCTACTTGATTAAATGAGTTCTTATTCTTATTCTAAAATAAGGTAGCTTGTGGCTAAAAATGATACATGAGAACTAACTTACTTGACAAACAATTATTTCAATCAGCCAATAACAAAAAGTAACGTTTAAATTTAAATTACAAGTAAAATTTACGCGCTATTTAGTATCAATAGATGTCGCTGTAGCATACGCTGCATCGCGCTGTTAAGATTTTTCCTGGTTGAATAGAGCTAAAGCGGGTTTAAGGCAGGGTTGCTGTTAGTCGTAAGGTTGGTCTACTTATTAGTTTATACGGAACCCTCGGTGCGCGAGTCCGACTCGCACTTGACCGGTTTTTTTTTTTGTGTGTTTGTTCACCGATTACTTGAAGACGGCTGGACCGATTTGGAAAATTCTTTTTTTGTTTGAAAGGGTAGACTTCCGAGGTGGTCCCATTGCAACCAAATCAGGATCTGATGATGGGATCTTGGAGAAAACGAGGGAACTCTTCAAATATTATAGGCATACATATAGCGATTTCGGTATTTTTCGTAATTTCTCGTCCATTTCTTATTAGCATCAAGTTTTTAGTGTTAACCGACTTCAAAAAAAGAGTAAATTTGTATCTAGGTTTCTTCCCCGATTACTTGAAGATGGCTGAACCTATTTAGAAAATTCTTTTTTTGTTTTAAAGGGTATACCTTCGAGGTGGTTCCATTGCAACCAAATCAGGATCTGATGATGGGATCTTGGAGAAATCGAGGGAACTCTTCAAATATCATAGGCACACATATAGCGATTTTGGCATTTTTCTTAGTTTCTCGTGCATTTCTTATTAGAAATAAGTTTTCAGTCTTAACTGACTTCAAAACAAAGAGCAATTTTTATGTAGGTTTGTTCCCAGATTACGGCTATTTGATTGAAAACGGCTAGACCGATTTGGAAAATTTTTCTTTTAAGTAAATAGACTTAAGTCTATTTAGTTCAAACAATATTTTCCAGCGCCACTAAAAATTTAAAAATAAAGTAAATTTTTAAAACAAAAAATAAAAACCGACTTCCAAAAACTTATAAACTAAAAACCAGAAAATAATATGTTAATTACCTCAAAGAAACGGATAATCAACGATTCATATATACATATACAGATATTTATAGTTTTTAAACTGTTATTTTTGAAGTCGGTGCCAGCTAAGGAGCTCAACATAGCCAGCTTTGCGTGGCAGGCACCAACTTCAAAAATAACAGTTTAAAAACTATAAATATCTGTATATGTATATATGAATCGTTGATTATCCGTTTCTTTGAGGTAATTAACATATTATTTTCTGGTTTTTAGTTTATAAGTTTTTGGAAGTCGGTTTTTATTTTTTGTTTTAAAAATTTACTTTATTGTGTAAATATTCCTAATAGGTAACGAGAAAACTGAAGTTGAAAAAAATATATTTTACTCTTACCCCGTTTTACAGGAAAAAGGACAGTGATACTCAAACTTTTTATTGTATATTCTTAGTATAAAAAACAAACCTATTTTTTATATTAATAAGATCAGCTAGGAATAGGGAATGCAATCTCGTTCTCGCGAGATCTCGTTTTTGCGAGATCTCGGCCTTTTTTAGCGAGACTGATCTCGATCGAAAAATTGGCGAGATCTCGCGAGTTTAACGAGATTGCGCTCGAGCATAAAAACGTTTACTAATAACAGTTGTTGTCAAGTCAACGTGAAAACGTGATCGCGTTAGAGTGTTTTTGTGGTTATTAATGCAAAAAAGAGTTTTCTATGTGATTTACGAGTGTAATAACGAACGATGTCGGAGAATACAGTTTATAAAGACTATGTGAGATTTGCGTGTGACGCTAACCGATTACTGAACAAGCTTTTTATTTTATTAGTATATCTGTTAATTAATATTTAATTTCTAATAGATCTCTGAGTTGGTATAGTTTTCTTTAATTTTTAATAATATTTCAATTTTGGTCAACTCAACCACAGAATATTAAATACTCAACTTAGTTACTGAGATTCATTTTTCATTTTAGTTTTTGACTTGTTGTTGTTATTTTATTATTAAAAGACTTTTGTTTTATGTTAGAAGAGAAGACTGATTGCTTATTTTATTTCTTATTTCATTAGATACATGATAATTGATAATGATATACCAAAGTTTACTACTTGAAAGTTTATTGATAAATTATAGATTATTATTAGCTACGTCATTACGTAAAAGTTTATAAAAATAATACGTTAAATTAAATGTTTATTTCATAACATCTCTAATCCTTTTTTTTCTCCTAATGTATTTAAGTATTGTGATCACAATTTGTGATTATTGCAAGAACAAACATACAAAACCGCCAATCTCGCGAGATCTCGAAATTGGCGAGATCTCGCGGTATTCATATTCACAATCTCGCGAGATCTCGCTTGGACCCCAATCTCACGAGATTGCATTCTCTAGCTAGGAATTTAAATTACAGTTGCATGAAAACAATCATTTATTTTATAAACGAAATGAATACAAAAAGTAAGTATCATCTTACTGCATGCTTAATTTTGTTACAAATCTCTCATACATGTAACATCATTGTAATATCGTCTGTAACATGTATGGTCACTCCATACATGTAACAGCCAACTGGTTTAGTTAGCCATTCGGTTAACTGCCTAGCATTTTCACTAAACTAGGACCCGCCAGCAGGTCGACGAAGCCTCAGTGCGCGGGGCTTCTATTTCTGCTCTGCGGGACACAAGCTGACTAACGAACCTAACCTAAAATAAGGAGTGTGTTTATTTATATATATTTACGGTCATATTGATAAATTTTAATATAACACGTTTAATCTATACGTCTTAGTTACTAATTATCTTATTGTGATTAGGTTCGTAAACAAACCTTACGTTAATTATTTTTTCAAGTGCAAAGTTTGAGAATATGTCTGTTTTTTTAAGACTTTCAAACACGGCGGATGATTGAAACATACTATTTCAATGTTACCCCATCGAAATTGGCTGGGTAAAGATGGAAACTTTTCGTAAATCTCAATATGTAATTAATAGCTATACTTAGGACTAGTAAATAAAAATAAAATCTAAAATAACACGTAAATATTCGGTCAGTACGTTTATACTCACCTTATTAATCAAGTTATGAAACACGGGGTATGATTGAAAATCGACGAATTCACCACGAAATGCGGACCTTTTACAAAATACCACATAATACGCGTCTACGCTCTCTGAGTGGTCACCGGCGACCGAGCGGCGAATCGTTACAAAATAGCGGCTTAAAGGATGATTTCAGCATTAAAAAATTTAATCCAAATAGGGAGTTATGTAAGACTTTTAATCTTACCTTACCCCTTTTTTTATCTTCCCCCACCTTGCCTTAATTTAAACGCTAAGCTATGCGTTGACAGATTTTTCAGCGATGTGACCGTTGCTGTTGGGTATTCTACCGGGACGACCGGTGTAAATTATGGTTCATCTGCCTCCATCGTTATCTAATATTAATTAAGGCTACGAATGATTATTCAGCCTCCATAAAGTCATCCGAGACAGCTTAATGCCCGCGCTACAATATCGTTTACGTACCTAATTTAATAACGTCTCGGTTTATACTTTAACCGCGTTTAATTAACTCTGCTTGCGAGTTGGGATCAATAATGCGGTTAAGTATGAAATAGGGTAACTGATAGGTTAAGCGAAGCCATTTCCCGTGTGGTATAAATGTGTGCTACCTGATTACAGACGTTATTCTTCAGTCTCCGCTGAAGCTGTCGCGTCTGAGCATTGTCTTAGATAAAATCATATCGCTATCGTGAAATTACTTTAAGAGTTGTCGTTAATGTAACAGGCCGCAGGGTCTATGCATTAGCTGTAATTTCGGCAACGCAATCTGCTCGCGCAAACCCAAATTTCTGTCGATTATTGTTACGAAGGTTGCGTCACGGCGTTCGAGACTCGGCATGGTTTCAGAAAACTAATCAGTTGTTTATTTACCTCCGCATAGGCGACAGGGGCAATATTGAGGAAATAAAGTTAACACGCGAATATTCAATGCACAGTCAAGTATAAGGTCAAACGCGAGGTTTAAACTCGCTCCGAAACCAGGATTTTACTGAAGTGACCGGTGCAAATAAACCAATAAGTTCTCGGTGGCGATTAATCAAAAAATTCTCGGAGTAGGAGTTTTTAACGAGTTCCGAAGCATTGTGCCTCGTCCATTGTGCCGAGAATTCCCGGCTTCGGGCTCGTTACGCGAGAAAATGCACCGCCGTGTTTCGAGATGAATTTTAATGTTTTCCGACTCAAGTTGCGACTTGGGGCCAACTGCTGAATAGCGGCAATATGCTGCCGAGCTCATCCGCATGTCAGTTGACGACCTTCCTCATTGGTGAGTCTTTTATATATTTCGAACATTTATGTTTTTGAAAAATTCCTTTTTGGTGAGTGTAACTTGATTTGTCTCGATTGTAGGTATCTCGGAAATATGTTTTATGTCCTCGCCTGTGGGTCCGTGTGACTACTGCTGCCCCCACGATAATGTCCTGGATATACAATACAAGCTCTTCACCAGGTAAGTGTTAAAGTCTCTGCGACAATTACCCACAATCAACAGAGCCTCTGGTTTTGGTCCCTAAAAGAGATAGTAGCTTCACACCGATTACAGTGCGCTGTTTTTAATCAACATCTATAGTTATCTCTCATTTATAGATATATGTCTTATGGATATAAGCAAATTGTTTTGGAAATGTACGCCTAGAAATGTGCCGTTCCCGGGGCCAATCCATTACCTCCTCAATGTTCCCCGATATTCGTCACATTCACTTATGAATATTCTCGAACGGCACACGGGCACACTATTAACTATATAAATTTGTCAATAGTGTTTTTAGACGATTTTCCAATCCATTCGCTATTTTAATTTTTATTGATATTTTTGCCGACAAGTTAACAGTTCTTTTTAGTCACTCATGGTCAAATAATAAGAGTCCTTATAAAAGTATAATAGTACATTACTGCAGAGGCCGGGAAGTAAGGAATTGCCGGCCGAGTACATATAGCTGGCCGAGCGAAGCGAGGCCAGATAGTTACGAGGCTGGCAACCCCATTTCCCGCCGAGGTATGTATAGTGCTTTTCTCAAATATGCAATGAAATAAATAAACTTACTAATAACCTAATTAATATTTTACAAAACAGGAACTTTCTGTCAGAAAGTGACATATTATATCCATAGACAATGCAAATGTCATGTCACGTTCGGAAACCATAGCAAAAGCTGTTTCAGTTCACATTTTTACCGCGAATATTTAGATGAAATATTTTAAATGTTTTAAAAAAATTGTTGATAATGTGTTATTTGTTATGTTCATGTCATGTGTTTTTTAATGGCTGAATGCCGTGATGCTCTGGCCCAAATAAATGTGGAATGGAAATTTAAAAAAAATGCATTGCCGGCCTAGGCCGGCAATGTAAGTATGAAATTCCATTACGTGCCAAGTCTCAAGCCGCACCGGAAACGAGGTACTTTGCGGCCTATTTTTAGGCACGTAATGTCAACATTTCATGCTATGTTTGAGAAAAATCTTTACCCGCGTTTTGTTGTATTTCATTCGGGATCCGTAATTGACCATGGCCTAGACTGACAGCCGTTATAATACAACGGATTAACTATACTTATTGCTCTTATCATAAACCTTGGGTTAACTTGAAGTGGAAAAATTAATCTTGTTGGGTATCAATTTAAATTATCAGGTTTTGTATTCGAATCCAGTAAACTTTTAGGTTTTTTTTTTATATACCGTATTATGTGTTGCCGAGGTGACGTACACAAATTTTGCCTGTCTACTTTCGTTATCTCGTATCTGAATGAAGTTTGATGAAAAGGAATGTATTTAGATTTGATATGAGGGTGGGTTTCCTACCAAATTAGGTAATTCGGTATGCCTCAACGTTGAGATAGTACAGACATGACATGTAAGCATGCCAGAATGCCTTAGCACTGGTAGAGAATGCCTTATGGCATTAAGTTCGCCGTTTGTACTTTCCTGCATTGTGCAATAAGTAAATGTTTTGCTCGACTTGGCGGGGGCACTGCCGTGCCCCCAGATATGCCTACATGTAACTTAATCATAAAGAATGTGTCGTTCCTAATTGAAAGGCATCCTTGTTGACAAAACAGCAATGTGGTACCAATGTGGTACCGTTTGGCTGGAATCGGTTGTTCCCTTATTACTGAGGATCGTGACCAATGCAATGTTTCTCCACATAATGCGGTCAAGGCACGTCAAGGGCCATATGGGGTGCCCTCCGTATGGTATTACAAGCATTCTTCACGGTGCTCCAAGATCCCGTTGTCGGGACTTTGTTGGCTGGAATGGTCACATATATACATTGTTTCGCAGGTCAAATCCCACTACATTCGAGCTGATCCCAGTAGGCGACACGGGATTCCTACGGCGCTCTCGCTTCAATGTGTCAGCACCGACGGTTATCTATCTGATGGGATTCTCTGAGGCCAGCACTGGTCGGAGCACCACAACGCTGCGAGAGGGTATGTGTCTACAGAAATAAATAAATCACCGCAAAAATTTGACTTATTAAATCTACATCGAAACTAAATTGACTCTACATATCAACTCTTTCATGGATCCGCTTCCGCTTTCTGGCCAAGTGTAGACATCACAACACGGGAGGTAATACCACCCTAGTTGTGTAATGTACTATAAGTTAACTCTGCATCGAGTTGAAGTCGACTTTACAGAAGTACCTAGTTATTGTAGGCGGATATTGAAAGAGTAACATCTTATTTTTACCACTCTATCTGTGAAACCTTACATCCTATGGTTAAAACGACACTATAGAGTAGTGCAGTAGTCATAAGATGGCAGAGTAGTTTTCGAAAGACTTTAATTGATGGCAGAATTTTGTTTTTTAGCCGGTAGCCTTGCAGCGATCTTCAGACAACTTGACATTTTGGGGTCGTTTATACTCGCTTGATTTGTTTAATTGCCAAAAAGTTAGCACTAAACCACATTTCTCCATCTGAAACACAGCAATCACGGCCGACGTAACACAGGTTTTTACTAGTCTAGCTAGAGGTAACATACAATCTCGATTTACGACGCTATAAGCCCCCAACAATGCCCCTACATTGTTGTCTTATGCGTTTGAAATATTATCTAATAATATTGTTTCTAATATCTGTTTGTTTGTATTCCATCTCCATCACAATAGGACATTATCGTAAGCGTATATTATTTTGATTGATATTTGTGTACATCGTAGAAACATATTTCATTTTTGGAAAATTATTTTTGTTTACGATACTAATCTACCGCTTCAACTTTTAATAATTTTGAAATGGCGAAATAAATGGGAGATGGAGGGGCGGAGCACCCTGGGTGCCAAGTACTGGGAGGTGAGGTGACACAGCGGACCGCATTTCATATATCTGGGGGTGCCTGAGAAATGCACCCACCCCCCTTCCTCCCGGGCAAAAAATCAAAAAGTAGATCTTTCCACCCCGGGTACCCGACTGGCTTACGCCTTATCGGAAATGAAAAATTAAGTAATTATTTGAACTTATAAAATTATTAAATCTTGGGATAATGCCGCAAGGCGCGCTAGAGCACTAATAATACTTTACGAGCGCTATATTAGCCCGACGACGGCGTTAATAGCGCTATCAATTACATACTTATAAGACCGAATGGGATTCTTGCCCGAAAAGTGGCTGAATAGGATATGCTGACATGGGTGTATCCATCTACTGTGAATTCTGAAATAGTACATTACTGCAGAGGCCGGGAAGTAAGGAGTTGCCGGCCGATTACATATAGCTGGCCGAGCGAAGCGAGGCCAGATAGTTACGAGGCCGGCAACCCCATTTCCCGCCGAGGTAGGTATGTATAGTGCTTTTCTCAAATATGCAATGAAATAAATAAACTTACTAATATCCTTACTTACCCTAAATATTATTTTATAACAGAAACCTTCTATCAGAAAGTGACGTTAGTGACATATTATATCCATAGACAATGCAAATGTCATGTCACGTTCGGAAACCATATACAACCAAAAGCTGTTTCAGTTTACATTTTTACCGCGAATATTTAGATGAAATATTATAAATGTGTATTCTTGTGGTTTAGTTTGCAATTTATAATAATTGGAAATTGTTTATAATGTGTTATTTGTTATGCTCATGTCAATTTTAAATAAATAAAACTGCAAAATATAGCAAAAATCGTTTTTTGTTTTTTTAATGGCTGAATGCCGTAATGCTGTGGCCCAAATAAATGTGGAATGGGAATTAAAAGAAGCCGGCAATGTAAGTATGAAATTCCATTACGTACCAAGTGTCAAACTGCACCGGAAACGAGGTACTTTGCGGCCTATTTTTAGGTACGTAATGTCAACATTTCATGCCATGTTTGAGAAAAATAAGGAGTTAAAATATTTAGCATCTAAATTGAACTTATTTTAATGATCTTTAATCAGCATTTAATTATACCAAAATCATAGTAAAGAATATGGATTATTAAAACCAACAGTAAATAATACCCTTAATTTGATAACGTACATCACAGTTACCGAACTCTTTGACCATATTTCTGATTTTTTTAATCGCACGGTACAATTGAACGTCGAGGCTTGAATTATGGACCTTTTATATTTTTGCCAAATCAAGGTTACTGAATCTGAACTAAATTAAATTTCTATAGGAAAGTTACAGGTGCATTACTGTTCGTGATTTAATGTTTGTATTAATTACTTTTCCCAAACTTGCAATGAAATGCTGACATTACGTGCCTTAGGCCTGCAATGTGTTTTTTGGATTGGTTGGTTTGATTTTAATTTATTTCATTGTATATTTGAGAAAAGCACTATACATACCTCGGCGTAAAATGGGTTGCCAGCCTCGTAACTATCTCAACCCCTTACTTCCCGGCCTCTGTAGTAATGTACTATAATTTATTTGTGCCTGGTGGTTTGATATTTTGTTAATAATATTATACTGTTTACAACCCAATAATGTTCTGTTACAGCGTACCTGTCTACCGGGGACTACAACTTCGTGGCGGTCGACTGGGCGCGCCTGATTGCGTTTCCGTGGTGAGTTACGAACTTATTGCAATTTATGTTTTATAGAAAAACCACACATTAAGAGGAAACAGTAAGGTGGAGAGAATTGAAAATTAGGTATTTGTAAAATGTGTCACTGTCCCGCACTGCCCGTCTCTCCCGCGCAGAGCGCGATAGAGACAACTGCAGCTTGGACCGAAAATACCTTTTAAAATTTCATGAAAACAACGTTTCGTAGTCCTCTGATTTCTTCCCCAAAACTTAACCTATTTAACTAATTTTGTCATTAAACATTAAAGAAAGGCTTTGGCCGTGTTCCTATGTTTTCCTTTTTTTTAATAATCTAGTCAAATTTGTTTTCTGGATGTGTGAACACAGCGGAAAATCTGGCGTTTTTTTAAGTTTTTGAAGGTTAATATCTCTTTTGAGAATCAATTTATCGTAAAAGGGAAAACATAGGAACATATCAATAGTAGCCATATATTTTTGGACAAAAAATTATTGCTCTACTGGCATTATCCAGGGAGGAAACAGGGGACTACGTTTGTATGGAAAAACTGCCCTCCTGTTTCCTCTTAAACCATTACTTGCGCTGCGGGGTTTCAAAAACCACTAATAACTCGAAATGCCTATGCAATAGTTTGTCATTACTTGTCACTATTGACTGAGCTACGTAGGTATAAGCTGCAGTATAATAGGATATAGAAATTACACACATTTACAGGAGTGACTCACTCGGTGATTTCGCCGCGTGGCTTTGAGGCCCCCTGTAGGGGGCTATAGCCAGCGACTAGAAAGAACACGCGTTAGTATGCGATAGAGAGAGACGGTCGGGTGCGGTGCGTCCCGTCCGGTGGTCGGACCCGAACGACAGTTTTTTTAGAGAGAGAAGCTTCTAATACTTATTCTGTGACATTGACTAAGTATGATAAGTCAATACCAACTGTAAGAATATAACCTTTGCTAAATCCATATCCCCAACTTCACGCAAAATAGGCGCAAAACTGTCGTCGAGCGAGGTGCAGAAAATTAGCCCGCGTCAACCTATAACTAATCTGGAACTTGCCAGGAAACGGACGCATAATCCACCACTCTTGATAATTTTCTAAAGGTATGTTTCGGTCGCGTTTCCCTCACTCCAGAATCCTCGTGTGTGTACAGGGATTAATGGACCAGCAGATTGCATCGTCGCGCACTAGTAATCTTCGACTAGGTTGTACTGGGGCTAACCACTGGTCAAGCTAAAGTTAAATTGTTATCAAAAATTCTGTACTGTAGAAAATTCAGCGTATCCGCCTAACTGATTTAGAACTTCACCATAAATAGACGTAAATATCAATAACCGTACCAAATCATCGTCTTACATCATTGCATCTATTGCATTTTTACACAGTAAAATTCCTTAGACATAACATTTAAATAAGCGTACGATACAAATCGCCATCGGAAAGCGCAAGAACATTTAGCAGATGTAATGGTAGCGATGAATTAAAAGGCTTTTAAAAGCAAATGCTCGTCGCAAATAGAGTTTTGCAGGGAGCTGGTGCGCCTATTTTCTTCGGGAACGCTTTAAGCTGCACATTAGTTACTTCGTGGCCACGTGCCAAGCTCTGCTCCAGATTTATGCACCCACATAAGGTTATGTAACTATGGTTGAACTAAAGTGCATCAATTCAATTAAGCTTGCTGCTCCTATTTCAAACATGGATTTGTGTTTTAAGACTTACAAACTAACTTGCTATCCTAAACATGACTAACTTTAAAAGAAAAGTAGCCTCTTTGAATATAATGGCACTCTTAAAATAATTAAAAAATTACATGCGTAAGCAGTAGGTACCTGCGCGTCAAACCTAACGATAAATTGAAATGTGCATTTTAATGGGGGTTAAAAAACGGAATGTTTCGTTTTGAGCAACATCGTTTTATTTTAAAAGGGTAGATATATGTAAGTGTATTTGTAGAATTGTGCGGGTGACAAAACATTTACTACAAAGTTTCGGTGCAATACAAACCAACACATGTTTATCTTCAGTTTCAGCGCGAGATTAACGGAGCGTTAGAATTTATTGTTACATGCAGTCAGGTATTGGGGAACAAAACGTTGGCCGTATTGTGTTGTACCTAAGTGCTCTGTTTACATAATACTCGTGTCCCACTTCATATAATGTACAGTTTTATTCTTTTGGATCTGAAATTTAAGGCAATGACCAACATGTACTATTTATTCACAATATTTTCTATTGACTTCAAATTCCTGTTAGATCTGTGTGGATAGTATTCAACCAGTTATTTTTGCCTATTTACCCGACAGAAATTAAGAACTATTGGTAATTTATTTTCTTACTAGGTACCCAACAGAGTAAGAGGCACTGTAAGTTTTAGAGGTGGTCAGATCGCATCATCTTACCCATCAATCTTTCCCATTAACTTCTCGGCTGGTTTACCAAGTAGCTGTATCCGCACTATGTGTTTCCGTAAGAACAGACAGCCATACAGGGTTGGGAAATTTAATCACAATCTATGGATTGTCTATGTTGCTGGAGCCTTTCCATAAGTTTGTGTGTTCGCTTACTGCATACCATAAAAAATAAGTTCGTTTTTCCAGGTATGTCTCGGCAGTTCGGAACACCCGTCACATGGGTGTCCAACTAGCAAACTTTGTGCAATTTCTGGAGAGGATCGGCGTTCGCGCAGCCTCCTTGCATGTGATCGGGTTCTCGCTCGGCGCAGAGGCGGCCGGCTTTGGCGGGAAGGAGTTGAGGAGGAGAGGCCTGCTGCTGGGCAGGATTACTGGTAGGATGAGGGATACTTTTATGTGACACTTTATTATACGATGTATCAAGTCTGAATAGTTCGCTGGACGTGTTGTACAGCCTTATATCTGCACCTTATGGAGTACACAAACACTATGCTTTACTAATCCTTATATACCTTTCAGGTCTAGATCCTGCTTACCCTGGCTATGGTCTCACGAACAGCGACGGCCATCTTGCAAAAGGCGACGCAGCATTCGTAGACGTCCTACACACCAACCCTGGTGTGTTCGGGTTCCCGCTGCCTATAGGGGACGTGGACTTCTATCCCAACGCTGGGCAGTGGGTGCAGCCGGGCTGCTGGGTCGATCAACTCGTGAAGAATAGGGAGTTAGGGTTTGTATGTAAGTTAACAAGTAAGGTTACCCCGGGCGAAAGCTACTATGAGGTAAAGGTAACCGAGTTTCTGTCAACATTTGTCCAACCAATGCTCTTTTTACAAAAACCATTAGATTTGAACATTTGCCCAACAAATGCTGTTTCTCAAAAACGATTAGATTGATAGAAACTTCAATTAGTTACCTTGTCCCTCATACTTAGTTGCTTTCGCCCTGGATAACCTTACTTCATTTAAACCGTAAGCATATCATTATTTAGTTTGTATGAAAGTACGAGTTTTGTTACAGACCGGTAATTTGCTTAGATGGATCTTAAGAAAGTTTTAGCAAAGAAGATAACAAATCATATTTTTAGTAAACAATGCAACACCTACACATACTTGTTGTTGTTGTGCGCAACGTAAACAGGTTAATAATACGAATCGGCGTGTTCTGCCTTGACTTTTAAATAATTGAACGTATTACATATTCTTCTAGATGGTTACATATTTGTAAAGTACTAATGAGTGCTTTTTGAAGTACTCGCATAAAAGTCCCCCCTTAGTTGGTCTTTAATTGTTATAAAAAGGTTATAAATATATCAAGTTCAGGACCTACTTTGGAGCACTAAATCATGATATATCTTGGGCCTCGTACTGTGTAATGGTTATAAAAGTCTGCAGAGATAAAACTGCAGTAATTAAAGTTACAATATTCTTCTCTTGGGTCTCACAACCAAATTCGCGGTTATTAGACTCAATGGCTCACATTAAGTGATCTGATCACTGTTCAATTATTTATCAATCATTTAGAAATGATATAATATACCTATACCAAATATACCTTCATGTTCATCATATTCATGTTTATTAAACTGATAAGTGTTCTGGAAGTACAAGTAACTACGTACAATAAGTACAGTCAGTCAGTAAGTCGGGTTCCTAAAAAACTGCAGGTAATCAAATTTGAGACCTTTTACAATAAACACGTACTGAAATTGATCACAAAATTTTCAAGGCAGGAATAATGCGGGAAAATCAGGAAATTGGAATTTTTGTGCTCTATCGTGCAAAGAGAATTCTGTACATTTTCCTCGTTTTTCGTTTGGGAGGCATCGTCACCGGTCTTTGTCCGCCGCTCCCGTGAGATTTAGACGGTAAATGGGCTCGTGTTATACAACCCGCCCAATTTGTATTGTGATAAAATGTAGCGCAGTTTATTAACGATTTGAATGTACCGCATTTGGTTTCAATACGGGTACATATTGAGTACCTTCGAAAAATGCGTAGATTCGAAAGATTTCGAAAAATAAGTATCACGTCTGTCCGCTTCGTTTGTATTAAGTTTATAACCTATCAGTACTGTCTGGTTTTTCTAAGATGGTAAGCTTCGGACTCTATTTCAGGCATGTCAACCTATAAAAACAGTGATGGCACGTTTGAATTTGGATTCTGGAGTTAGTAACCTTGTAACTTTCGCAAAAAGGCACTTTGGATTCAATATTTGTAAAACGTGGAGCTAATCGCATCTCTAGATGAAATGCGCCACGCGAAATTGAAGAGTTTAAAAAAGCGCGTTAACTCTAAAACGCTGCATCAGCAATAACCGCATATTCTGGCGATCGATGCGTTACGTCACGCGGGGATGCTGGGCGGGCGGGGCGGCAAGGACGCGGGCGGGATGTTGAGCGCCCAAATTATTGCCGTTTAAAATGCTATTATTAGGGGGGCTGTTAGGGCAGGTTGGTAACGAGGTGAGGGTTATCTTCGAGTTGATGTTGTACACCTTTCTAGCATTCATTTTATATATTTTATGACGGGTTTAGACGAAGGCCGGCCCTTAAATGAAAATTCAGCGGTTTTATGTGCTTGCGTTTTAAGCTGATGAAATATCGGCCCGGAGACCCCATTTAGGTACATTTTAAAATGAGATGGATGCTTTCATCAATATTGTATTGGTGCCAGTGGATAGAGCAAA
Source organism: Eudemis profundana (assembly GCA_947034925.1). Lineage (NCBI taxonomy): Eukaryota > Metazoa > Arthropoda > Insecta > Lepidoptera > Tortricidae > Eudemis > Eudemis profundana. The sequence continues at coordinate 6,769,417 of OX344795.1, forward strand.
ACGAAGATATTCTTGGTATCCTGAACATAACGTAACATAATTTATACTCGGGATAACAATATTATTTTGCTACAATCTTCCCAAAACGCCTCTATTGACAGACATAAATACTTGAAGTTGTGTTATGCTTGCAGGCAATACCTTAAATAAGTAGCTTATTCAAAAAATAACATTAAATTAAGAGCAGACGATGTTTTCATGACACAAAAACAACTAGTGACCACAACAAAAGCATCTGCAACGAGACCACGTTGCAAAAATACAAAGAAATATTTCATAAAAATTCATAAATACAAATGAGCCCGCGCGCGCACATATTTTAAGCTCTGCGCAAAAATAATTTACATATTTTAGTGGCGGGGCCCTAATGACACATTGTCATACATACACGTGGATAGCGAGCATTTTGTGCGGGCAACAGAACAGCCGCAGTACGGTACCATTATCCTTATATGGTGAACATTTTGGCTGCTGTAACAGCGTATCTAATATCCCCATCTCTACGGCCGCGATTTCATGCTCTAGATATTAACTATAGCATAAAAAAAGAAGTCGATGCTTTTTATCCAAAAATTTCGACGTTATCTAGCAAAGCCTACTTCATTCAGGCGCAAGCGAACATGAAATAGTGAGAGGCGATTTAGTTATTATATTAATAGATACATTTGACGCGAGTGCAATTATCTACTTCTCAAGTATTCAACCAGACATAATTTAAGAGATGTTGAAACTGTTGCAACAAAACAATATTTGCTTTCTCAGAAATATCTACAAAACGAGTTAATTATATTATAGGTATGTTACTATGCTCCCAGAGGCACAGTGAAGTCTGAACTGCCCAAGAAGTCACAAGTAATAAACGGTCAGTTTAACTTTGTCTTCTGCAAGGCACGTCCACCGTGGATTCTATTAGACTAGGTTAGCATTTTACGAGTATCTTCCCAGTAGGTTACTTAATAAAAAAGTTAAGCGCGACGTTACTGGGGTTTGTTTCTCCGCAGTTCTGTCGAGTTAATCCTCTGGGGTGAGAGGTATTTCATTTACCAGCCACCCTATACAAATGTATCAAATAATCGCAGTATATATTTTCAAAGAAGTTTAAACTAGGCGTTACGGAAGTAATTAATTAATTACATAGGAGACCGTTCAGAAAGGGCGTGTTAGTTTAAACAAAATTAGAATTAAATTTTAAAGAGATGGTCCATAATGTTTCATAGCTTCTTGTTTTGGGCATCCTACCACGTGAGACTTAGGCAAAGTTTTGTAGATTTGAATTAACTACTATCTACATTTCTATTTCTATTTAAAAATATTATCCTGTGTTATAGCATAGTTTCGTTCTATATGCTGTGAAATATATGCTGTAAAACTTGTTGTAAAAAAATAAAATTAATATCAGAACCACAGAGATTCTAAGGAAAAATACCTACACCTTAGGCCGGATTTACATCTGTAAGTTTTACTTACGTAAGTAAGGACTCAGCCATATGTTAGACACGATATGTTAGACTATCTCAGTCTAACGTATAGCTGCGTCCTCTACCATCCAAACTAACCACAAAACTTTACACAACTCCAGAAATTTTGGCAAATATGATTATCGCGTATAGTCCTCTGCTGTTGGCCAAAATTCTACTTTAATTTAAAGAGCCAATGTTGCTTTTAAGAAGTACAATAACTGACTTCGCTAAGTGGCCGCCGTGACAGCGAAAGGTCGCGACGTGCTGATGCCTACACTTGTTAGTAGGTTTAGTAGCTGCGGAAACTTCGACAAGCGCCGACGGGACTTCTGAAGTTGCTGTAGTTCGGAAACTCTCACAGCTAAAAGATATCGTACGCGCGGTTTTGAATATCATTTGCCAACTTTTTTGAGGATAGCGGTCGAAAGGTCTTCAATAATGGGTTGAAAATGCTATTATTTGAAACTTCTCATAAGTCACGGTTAGTATGTAAAGCAAAGGAGAAAATGTTGTGATCATATCGTCGTTATCTTATCAAAGAGGTGTTCTCAGAGGCAGAAAAGATATTCCACATATTAGACATTGGTACTTGAAAATTCGGGGTTTGAAGGATACCATAGTCTGTTGCATAGTTTGTTTCAGAACAGAATGTAACTGCCTAATCCCTGCTAAATATTGGGAGAGCGATACTTAGATATTTAAACAGTCCGAATTCAGAACGATCAGTCTGAATTCAAGTTCAAAATAACGAATACATTTTCAGAAGATCTTGCTTGCTAAATATGAAGTGGAACAAATCTTATTTTTAATCAAAACTGTCAGGTAGATACCGATATCTTGCGTTCAAACTCGCTGGCTAGATGCCAAGCATTGATCGTCAACTCAAAATGTCAATAGTGTACGTTAGCTATCGCCCCCTGCGATAAGACCGCGCCGCAAATGTCAGTAGGTTGCGAACAATTCGCTATTGGGGTAATGCCTACAAATATCCATAGACGGCATACATACATAATGTAGGTATTTCGACATGGATTAACGTGACGTGACCTGTTCAGCAGCTTAGAGCATGTCACTACGCGAAGCGTTTGCCTCTAAGCTACCAACTTCTGGTACGCCTTGTACCTTAAGGTAATCCTAGGGTTTTCAACCGATGAGTCGTGCGGTGTTAAGCTATAGCTACGACGTCGTTGGGTTGGGCCTGGTTACACCAATATGTTCAAATTCAAACTGACACAGTAGTTCGACTAAGGCTTAAGTACTGATGTGCAAGTTGCGGAAACTTTCCAAAAATTTTTTTGATATATCTTAAAAACATCTAAAAAGTCTTATTAATTTTTTTTAAGTTATATCAAAAAATGTTTGTGGAAATTTTCCGCAACTTGCACATCAGTAGGCTTAACGTAGAATAATGCCATATTCTGATATTTTTATGGCCAGTTGGGTCTATCAATCAGACAGATCAAAAGACAAAACGATTCGAGTTTTTGAATTGATTTATCTTTACCGGAATTTACTTTTATTACTTTTTACTTTTATTTCTAGTATGCGTGTTCTACCATTATCACCAACCGATGAAAGTACTGACAGAATTAATTTATAAATTTTACGATACCGGTAATTTATGGTAACGAACGATAAATCAATGTAAAACCTAAACTGAATCACCCTGCATGATTCACTCCAGGTAATGAATTGATTTATCTTTACCGGAATTTACCGGTATCGTAAAAGTTATGAATAATTTCTAGTATACGTGTTCTACCGTTAACACCAAAGTAAAACCAACATGACAGTAGTGACAGAAATAATTTCAAAATTTTACGATACCGGTAATTTATGCTACCTAACGGTAAATCGATGTAAAACATAAACTGAATCAACCATCAAAGGCACCAAAAGTTCGACGTCTACTTATCCCTTAGATGCATACAGTATCATAAATGATACTACTGAAATGACACAAGTAGAAATCAACTTGTCAATTTGAAACCTTGTCAAACTGATCACGAAATCTCAAATTGACGTGGACTTGATTTTCACATGAGTCATTTCAGAAATAAATTGCACGATACGGGATGCATCTAAGGGTTAAAATACTTCTCCGGGATTAAACAGAACATTGAAACCTTGAATGTCGCTTCATTGTGGGCAAATAAATCACACTGTTATACTTAGTCGTTCTACCAATCAAATTAAATTTAAACTACAACTTTTGTATGCTTTTAATTAACGCCCCCACATCTCCCGCAAAATTCAATCAACCGCACTGATGACAAATGTATCAAAAAGGCATTCAATTAAATCCCCTCGGAACGAAGTCGGACGAGGTATCAAATTGGAATTCACTTTCATTCCACCGCAAATGGGAAATTTTGTGGGACTTCTGGAACACTGCGACCAGTTAAAACTAATGCATGTGTGCAAAAAGCTTTTGTTGTAAAAAAAACTATTCTAATGAATTTTTGGATTCGTAAACCTTATATAAGCGTTATTTATTACCTTATTTAATTACAATCGACTTTTCTTTACTGTACTTTACAATATCCCTGATAATCAAGTTGAAGCGCATTACATCGGATTGGAAATAGGGAATGCAATACTCGGTCAAATATGAAACCCGGGTATTACCCGACTCTAAATAAAGTCAGTTACCCGGGTTTTCGGCCGTGTTAAGTACTCGTAAGATAAGCAAGCATGTGGTGTTTTTTCACGTTTACTTTAAGGCGGCCGACGTTAGATTTTATTTATTATCTTTCAAATATAACGATACATGCATAATTTTTATTAATTACTAGGTTTCTTTAACCTGGATTCTGTTCTGAGTCAAAATATCCGGGTTTTACCCGATTCTAAATAAAGTCGATTGCGCGGGTACCCGGATTTTTGAGCGCCCGGGTTGCATTCCCTAATTGGAAATCGTTTTTGAGTTACTTTACATGGAGTGTCATTTGTTTACCCGTTGCTTTCATTCCAGTCGGCTGCAGCCACAACCGGGCCTGGCGCTTGTACGCGGAGTCGGTGCGGAACCCTGCCGGGTTCCCCGCCACGCTGTGCCGGCAGTGGAAGGGCCCAAGGCGGTTGTGCAGCTTTCAAGTTACTGGATATATGGGGTTTGGCGCCCAACCAACGTGAGCCTTAACATATTGTGTTTCTTAACCTCTAGTATTTTTTTTCTAATAGTGTCCTCGTAAGCGGATCCACGTTCCGGCATACAATGGGTTAAAAATGCGCTGCGTGAAACAAATGAGAAGCTACTTTGATACCTGAAATGTATGTGATCTCTTCTGGAGCTAAATACCTCACACGTTTTCCGCATGTTATTGAAATAATATTCCGTGATCTACAATTAAATACGGTTGTGATGTATGCAAAATCACAAATCATTCTTTCCATTTAACGAATGAATGAATTTCCGCTAATACATATATTGGCGTACTATGCCGCGAATTTCAGGAAGTTGGAATGTACATACAAATACCAAACAGATTTCAAATACCGTAAGGTCGGGGTACTTTGGCCAAATGTAGGGTAACTTTGCCCACCTTGTAAATCACATATTTGAAATCTATAAGGTCTGATAATAAACATAAAAACATGAATGGTCAGCTAAAACCAACCACATGGCAATGTAACGTGATTTAAATGCAATAATAATACCTGAATCGAGTTATGGCCAAAGTTACCCCCCAGGGCGAGAGTACCCCGACCTTAAGGTACGCAGAAATTGTAAATTTTCGTTTCCCATACGCCGCGTATGTCGTGTACGCTGTACGTAGGGTTGCCAGATCAAATGGTCCTATTATCGAGGGAAAAAACAATTTTTCGGGATTTTGTGACTTTGATCGGGAGAAACAAAAATAAAATCAAATTAAAGTAAATACATTAAAAACAATAACATTTAACACTATTGTTACATCGTCCGATGCCGATAGAAATATTTACCAAATAAATACCTACTAACAAAAAGAAACAGAAAATGGTTATTTCATTACCTATATTATCAGTTATCAACAAAATGTAATAAAGTAACAAAATGTAGATCGGGAGATATTTTACTTTGTCGGGAGTCGGGAGGCTATACAAAAAACCGGGAGAATCCCGCTAAATCCCGACTGTCTGGCAACCCTAGCTGTAGAGGTTAATGAAAGCCATTCTGTCCAAAGCTCCGAGAGCCCGTTGCGATTCAATAGCTCGGCAAAAATCCATAATTCATCTTCGATAGCAATCAAAGGGTCTGATTAAACTGGTAACGCAGACTTTACGAGTGTTATACGCGTCACGTCGCCCGCATGAATCTCGCTGTGGATTCAGGCTCGCGTTTAGGAGTGCAATAAGGGACACGTGCTCGACATAAACGGGTTTGTGCGTGAACGCCGCCGATCCGCTTGATTTATGAATTCCACAGATCTGACGGGACGACGATTAATTTATTTCAACAGTCTATAAAATCCACTCAAATAATAGGTTCCTACTTATAAAGCATGATGATGATTTTTGAAACGACTACTAGATGATCTCGTAGCTTAGGGGGGGTCTAGGAATCTTAATCCCACCAGCAGTTGACCAGCAGGCAGCACGGATCTTTTGCCAAAAAAGGTTTATGTATAGGTATGTAAACATTTTATTGCACAAAATAAGACAAAGCACAGTAGGTACAGGACAAAATAAAGCGATCATTCCCAAAATACCGCATTCCTAAAATACCAAGATAAAATACCAAAATACCGCATTCCTAAAATACCAAATAACAGATTTTTAAAATACCAGATTTTCGATATATCAGATTCTCCGTATACCTACCAGATTCCCAAAATAATACATACAATACATACACCAAAATGATTTAGATCCTTGAGTAACTAACGATTTTGTAATGTAGTGTAACGGGAATGTGGTAAAACAGGAATCTGATAAATCGAGAATCTGATATTTTGAAATATCTGGTATTTTAGGAATGCGGTATTTTGAGCGAAATAAAGGTATATGTATATGAATGCGCACTTATTTATTTGACAGTAGATATCGAAATCTTGTCGTGTGATCGATGGATTTTGACAGCTGCTGTTCCAAATTCTTTCGCCGCCGTTGGTGGAGAGTACTCCCCGGTATCAGAATTGCACAGAATATCGGTTCATTTGGAGGTGTGAGGGGCAACGAAGGAGCGGAAGCCCCTTACGGACTAGTGGAAGACCCCTACTTATTAGGGAAGTGTTGTGGAGGCCGGGGCAGTTACTGATTGGGCTACTGTAGCCGCGCCTTGCCCTCCCCCAAATACGGCACTGTAGCGGTCCAAGCCCGCCCTGTGTCGAGAAATTTAATTGAATAATAGTATAGTGGTCTATACATTTAATTATAGATATTTTTTGCTTACAGGCTGCGTGGTAAGATGTATCTCGAGACGAATCAGAGCCCACCGTTTGGAAGGAATGGCCCCTGATGCTCTCCAGATAATGGGTGAAAGGCTAAAAGTGATATAGTCTTGTGTTGTAAAGTCAGTGCCAATGAGTTAATGTGATATTAGAAAAAATAAAAAGTATATTCTTAATTTTTCTCATTTTTAATTTTTACGTTTCGTTTTTTCTTTTTTTTTGTACGTTTCACGGGCAGCATAGGTACAGTATTGTCGATTTTACACTGGTTAGTTCACTTCGGTTGTAATCAAGTTAAGTGTTTCAGACAAGTTGTGCAGAATTGCAATCTTGTAATCTGCTATATTTCTTTTTGTATCCAAACTCTGTCTGCATGCGCATGTGGCTGTTTACTTCTTCTGCTTTCTGTGTGTGGTAGAACCAATCGTTACCCGCGTTCACGCGAAACGTGACGCTCTCTAGGGCTTCATCCAACAGCGTCAGTTCAAAAGCACTCATGCGGCGCGGGAAGTCGAACCGGCGGCAGATTCCTCGTTCATTGAGAAGAACGTCGATGGCAAGGTAACTGCATGAGAGAGATATTAATACGTACATACGTCTTTAACTTTGGTAAATCACCATATTTACAGAAGCAAACTTTGTCGGTGTTATACCGATGCTAAGCTAGTCTAGTCTTGTTTCTAGTCCTATGCGTCCTTGAGCCAAGGACAGATGGACAGACAATGGCACTTTGCTAATTACGGAAACATAAAGCGTAAGATCAGTTTATTATTTGGGTGGATATTAATCTAAAGTCCCATTAAGACTACATTGCGGTATTTGTTTGATCACTTGAGTTCATTGTCCCTCAATAGTCCGCAAGATGACGCAGCCCACGTGCAAGTTATTGCATCGTCTAAATGAGGCTTAACTGTAGACATCTCTTGCATCTCCCAATGATGTCGCGTACGGCGTGTTGACGTAGCTATAAGTTACAATTCTAAAGTAGCATAATTGGTCAAACACAACATCACCATTGATTGCGTCGACTAATGTTGCTAGTTTACACTTGTAAAATTGTAACTTGTAGCTTCATAAAACGGGCCACTGATGCATGATAAATTGTAAAGAAAAGTAAGACTGGATTAATAAGTAGCTGTGGCAATAATGTCTTGGACCCCACATGATTACCTACTTTAATCAGCCACCCACCTTTACCATACATTTTTGAAGACTAATATTTTATGGTTTGTATGTATTACCTACTCACAAAATGAAACACGAAATCAAGAAACAATTTTTTTTTTATTTAAATCATCAAGTGTATATAGGACAAAATTGTAACACACACATTTCACTAGCTTTCTATTATATTAACACTTCACAATTTGACAAAAACAAAATAGGTACTTAAAAAGGGAGAAGAAATACAGTCCATAAAATATCCATCACATGTTGTCATAGGCACAATCAATCAGTCTCGTATCATGTGTGGGGTAGAAAAAGTTGGTTTGACACGCGTCGGCTCTCGGGTAGTTGCAGAATTTGGAACACCAATCATCGATCATGGCGTTTCTACCGCAGAGCTCCTCCAGAGCGAGGTCCAGCAACAGTGTCTCTCGCTGCGTCAATCGCGGCAAGCCCAGTGATCGCCTTATGCCACTACCTCCAATTTCGACAGGATTCGCGATGAATCTGGTGGCAGAAGAACAGCTCCATGTATTTTTCCGATTACAAACAACCAACAAAAGCACGATGGTTTAAAAAGACCGAGAAAAGTTTCACGCGCGTAATCAGCGTGAAACCGAACTGGTATGCAATATTGATTAAAAAAAAGTTAGTAAGAGTTTAAATGATACCTACTTAGCTGGAGAGACGATTTGGCATGTATTCGTCTCCACGTACCCGGAGACCCTGGGTATGTCGTGGCAAAGCAGCGCGTGGGCAACCTTCGTCACTAGGCCGGTCAGCGCGTGCGCCTCGCTCAGGTCAGATGCCTTCACGCAGTATCCCTCACAGTGGAGTATATCTTGGTCGATCGTGCGCACCATTTCAGTTAAATGCTCAGTTGTTTTCTGGGAAGGATAGGGAAGGACGGTAGGGATAAATGAAAAGGAAAATGATGTGGAATGGGTACAAATTAACATTTACCTATAAAAAGAAAATATTGCGGTGTACAGATTACAAAAGACAAAAATAATTTAGTTGAAATACTGTTTGTTGTTTATAAAGTTAATTGAGTTAATACTGTCATGTTCGGTTATTAAGTGTGGCATGAAAGCTATATAAAAAAAGTATTTTAAAACGAGCTGTCCAATAGAAGTCGTAAAAATACCTCGCCAAAATCAAAGAAGTCAACGGCCTGAGAAAACAAGGGTACTAAGGAGATCCCTTCTGTTCCTCCAACGCAGGGCACCCTGGTGTACCGGGGCTCCAGGCAGAGCGTTCGCGCGGCGAGGGTACTCGCCCTCATCTCGGGCACGGCTAGAGAACCCATCACTTTAGCGGGGTCATACCAGCCGACCGCCCTGAGCGTCTGAAATTACGATTACATTTGATCTTCTCGAACAAACGTTAAACTTTATAAATACAAAACTTTAAAGGGACTTGATTCTAAATCCTTAGCAAGTGTTCACTATTTAATTCTTTCGCGTAAAATATTCGTATGTACATGATAGTTTTGAGTTAATGGATTCTTATTCAGATTATATTATAAGATAAACGTGTGATGATTCTGATCTGCGCAATAATCTAATTAGGATCAGTTGCGATATTCAAATTTGAGATTATTTTCAAGTTCAACCCATTTCATAATTTCCTTCTTGCAGGAAAACTTAATCGGTCTTGTATTTGGTCATTCAAAAACCACTCAAACCTTAATGGTTTGCGATTTTTGAGCTGCAGAATCGTTCTCACAATCATACAAACTTGTCAATAACTCGTAAACATGACGATACCCAAGAGCAATTTATTACGAATGTCGATGTTTGACGTTCGTTTTTATCTTTTGGCGACTGACATTGATCTGTTTCCATATGTATGTATAATGTATATCAATCGAGACCTACCAGTGATAAGGTCTCGTATCCTCTTTCTAGTTCCTGATGATAATGAATGTTGAATAGGATTACTTCCATAATTCTCACAGCAACGGCTTTATGGCTTAAGTCCTTTGGTTCCTAACTTCACAGTCAGATCACTTCTAACCAAATTCCATTTAGTTACTTACTAAACTGAATAATGGTAGAGAAAGCTCTAGAGACCGTTTGTAATTATAATTGAGATGCCTTGCGTTTTCGTAATGCATAGAGAGAATTGGGATTATGAATTATGGGCAAAAGTTTCATCTATGTCTGCATTGGCATGAATGAAACCGTTCATATTTAGGTACTTTCCTCTGAATGTGATAGTTCCCGTTCAAATAGCTGAGAGAGCCCACTCCAGTCGGTAGATTGAAATGATGTGGCCCGCTGGGTGTGTAAAATATTTATCATCTAGTGATTGCGTTTGTTTCGCGATAAAAAGGGAACCCTCTGCGGGGATTTATCCCAATTTTCCTTCTCCTTAATGATTTATGTTATCGTGCTCACCTCAACCGAGCATGGAATACTAAATTGAGTTGCGCAAAGGCCAGTTTTGGCCGTTAAAAGGAAAATAACCCATCCTACAACTCTATATCGTAGTATATTTAATAAAGTATTTACCTAAATAGGTGCAACAAAAGCTGATTAGTGATTCGAAGCGTCTGACGACTAAGGCGCAGCAAACTCCAGGTGAAGTATGGTCAAATGGTCAAAATTGCAATTACTTAAGAAATTTGAGGGTTTCAATTCTATTCATTTATCTTGCAAATAGGCCTCTGGCGCCTGTTTACAGGTCTGATTCCACCAGACGTTCGGAATGTATCACCTGCGGTAGAACGAAACGCCGCATGGAACTCGGCAGTAAAAAATCCGAATCTATCCTATTTCATACTTGATTAGAATTTAATTAATAATAAGTAGCGAGACGGGTCAGTTAATAGGCACAGGCACAAAAGAAAGCATGCATATTAGACGTTTTACGGCTCGTATCGGCGCCCATAAACTAGGCATTCTAGTACCATTCCATAAAAATATTATCGCTCAGGGATGCTTGTCCTAGTATCATGAGTACCTAAACAACTTCCATGGGAATATTAACGTCTTTTTATAAACAATATTGAAGCTACAAGTAGGTCTAAGAGAGAATAAATCAGGGAAAATGAGAGTAGGGATTTTGTCTTAATAATATCAGATACTGCCACATGAAAGAGGCAGGGAAGATGCTATTCATTATTCATTCATTAATCTGAAATTGTGTTTGTAGGAAGCGTAACCTTTTCCGACCTTTTTGATGCCTCTTCATTATCCGAAGGGTCGTGACATTTAAGCATGTTTTCATACAGAAAAACAGCGATTTGTGAGCAAATGTCAAACCTTCTATTCCGAAATTACTATCCAAGAAGTAAGCCTAACGATTTTTTTTGGGGTAACTGCTTGCAAGAGACAACATTTGGATACTTGTGTTCTCTTTGTTTAGATACGAAAGACATTACACAAATCATTGTCAAACACGCAGACAGTTTGTCATCGTTGCACGACAAGGCTACACTATTGATTTTAGATTTACGAAACCGTTTCAGATTGCAAGTTGTAACGCAAGTCACTACGTTTTACGTTAGTTTATTTAATCTAACTAAAAATACTTTGTCAAAATTTAGCTTAAACTGATATTTTACTAAAGAGTTATTCTGATAATGACTGTATGAATGCAACTAAAGTATCTACTCTTACGTAGGCTGATGAAATATACCTCGGCGACGATTGGCACCATGCAGTCAATGGGTGTGGCGCAAACTATTATAAACGCTTTCGGGCATTCGTTAGCAATTGCTTCTGTATAGCATTTGACTAGGGGTGCTTGGTTGTTGAACCGCTCTTCTAAGGACATATCAGCAGTCACAAAGCCACTATCCAGCATCAGCACAATATCCGTGTTCTGCAAGTTTATGATTACCAGGTAAGTAACGTAAAGTCAGTAACATTAACAACGTGTCTGGTTGCACGTTATGAATATAGGACAGGTTTAATATCAATGCAATCAATAAAATTAAACATTGTCACTCTCTACCCTAAAATATGCTGATGACGTATTCGTGTCTAATAATTTGTTCCTTTTCATCCCCACGCAAAATTATGTCTCGAGCTTCTTTGTTATTTCTGTCACACGCAAGAAGCGTTGCGTGCCATCCCAGCCGACAAAACGTGGTAACGTAATCTGTCCGATTTGAATATCGCCTCCACTTCGTCCTCGTATGGGAGAGCCAAGTGAAGCTTCACTGAGGAAAATTTATCCACCGCCTCTGCCAGACAGATTGGCGCCAAACCACTTTAGCTCGTACACACTCAATTTGGTCTCGTTTTCAAACTATATTAACATTTCACGCCAATTGATCTTGGAAACGGGAGCGGGGGAGCGTGAAACGGAACCTATCGAGACCTGAGTAATTCATTCAGGTAGTAAGCTATGTAATCAAACGTTTAACTAGATTTCTTTAAGTTTTAAAAATACATATTTCGATATTTATTGGTAACGTAACGAATAGTACATTACTTACCTAGGTAAAACAAAGAATGTCTCAGATCGCAGGTATTTGAAGGCAGGTAATAAATATGCAATCTGAGGCTTTCTTTATTGCCGCCCGTGGTAAGTACAAAATGTCACGTCTCCCCCAGACCAGTAGGATTAATATTAATTCCATAGCAGCACCAATCCATTAGAAAGCTGGTACTATTTCTATGGAATCTAGAATAACGTTATATTCGTCGAGCATTATTATGAAGACTTCAGCTTACATTTTGTTTTTGGCAAAGTGTTAGTAGAAAAGGCAATCGAATATCATTTAAAATAAAATCGCTCATTCCCAAAATACCGCATTCCTAAAATACCAGATTTTTAAAATACCGTATCCCCGATACACCAGATTCTCCGTATACAAGATTCCCAAAATAACACCCCCAACAAAGTGATTTAGATCCTTGAGTAACTTACGATTTTATAATCTAGTGTAACGGGAATGTGGTAAGATAAGAATCTCATAAATCGAAAATCTAGTTTTTTGAAAAATCTGGTATTTCGGGAATGCGGTATTTTGGATACGAGCGAATAAAATTACTGTGTGGTTTGAAAGAATTAAGCACGCTACATTCATGTATCTCAAATTAATGAACTGGTGAGTTTACAAATCTAATAAAAGTAATGCGAAAACATAGATCAGATCAGACGTCAAAGAAAGTATACGGGCGGTATTTGCGGTAGGGCGTAGTATTGATTGGTCCTCGGAGGTCAACGGCACCCTTCGTTTGCGAATGATGCTTGGACAAAGAATCTAATTGAAAGGTGCTAATCAAAAAAAACCTATGCCTTCACATCAAAACAGTCCCTGTTGAATTGGATACCTGTATAGGAGTGTTTAAATCCATAAAAGGGTAAAGACGGGATGTGAAATTCCCTGGGTAATGGGAAAGGGTTTCACAATTAGGGTGCTGCATTAATATTTGAATCAGCAACTCGTGGGGATATATGGCATCGTTCGAAAATGGCCTATACAGTATTTTAGCAATTCCCCTGGTGCTACCGCTGTGACGGTAATAACGTTTTGTAAAAAAAAAACAAGTACTTTGAATATTATGTACCTATCCCATTTTAATAATCGGCTACCTGACGTTACAAGCTTGTATAACTCCAACTTCGAAAATCGTTTGGACCCTATACAAAGTTTCAACCCCCATTTAACCCCTTTCAGGGCTGAATTTCAAAAAACCGGGAAATTACTTTCCTGTTATCATATTGAAAGGTCTATGTGCGAAGTCTCAAATCTCTAACTTTAAAAATCGATTGGTGCTTGTACAACGTTTCAACCCCCAGAATTTCGAAAAAATCCTTCTTATCCCTTACTTACGTTATACAACCACCCTACTGTGAAAATTTCAAGTTCCTAGCTTCAGTAGTTTCGGCTGTGCGTTGATGAGCCAGTGAGTCAGTCAGTCAGTCAGTCAGGACATCTTCTTTTATATATATAGATAGAAGATATATACATAGATGTATGTTAGTTGTAAGTTAAATAAATTAGTTTTAATTTAAATAATACTTAATCTCCGTAAGCCACTGATTTATACTATTAAAATCGTAACTAGGTCTTGCTCCACAAAACCAGTTCATTTACCTATCCTTATTATTTTAGTGACCTTATTACTTTTTTACGTTATTTAAACGCAACTTAAGTCGTGTTACGTGATTTTTAAATGTTGTGTTATTCATAAATTGTAACACAACATTTGACTTCTTCAAATAAACTTCCCTTCCCATATCAGTTAATTGAAATCATCTAATTCTAACTTTATTACGAAACAAGCCACAAGATGCGTAAATTACAATGACATCCCTTATGCATTTGTTTGACTATGAACGTTATTTTACTACAGATAAGGTTGCTTTGATATACGACGTCGAAACAGTAATCAGTAGATGTGAAGGCATTTAAAATGGCAAAGTTTGTGAGCAAAAATAGATATGCAAATGATTGCCTCAGGCAGGAGTCGACAGTAGGCAGTCATATTTCGCCCTTTTATACATATAATAAAGTCCTAACGAACTATGACACTGCTAGTCGCTTGTGTCTTTGTGTCCTATCTAAAAGTACGAGACCCACTGCCTCTGTTCTGCGATGTAATCTTATTCTTCGTGTTATTATTTAAGTGGGTTTGCAAGCCATAAACTCTTTATTTAAAAGAAGTCCATTCCAGGGATTTTATGAGTTAATTTACAATCTTAAGTAGCTTGTAGAATACGCGATAAAAGGCAATTTAGTGTCGAATAGGAACATCCTGCATTGCTGTAGAATTCTAATAATTGTATCTGAATTAGCAGTGAAGGAAATCCTTTCTATCTACCTAGTTAAGGAAAATATACAAATTTCACTAAAAATCTTATTGCGTTGGATTTAAATAAAACCTCTTTGCATAAGCCCCGGGCGACATTGGAAACCTAGAATCTGAGGCTGAAATGCTAATAGGCTTTGCATTTTCATGATAATAGGATTGTCCCGGAACTTTTCCTGTTATTAGTCGTTTATAGGGATATAGAACTGAATTAAACTTCTTAGAGATAAGGGTATTTCTGTCGACAGTTGTCAAACTTCTGCAGTATGTTTTCCGAAACGCATTCGATACGTAGGGAGGACTGAGAAATTTGTTTGTGTGTGGGATCTTGGTGACTGGACAGATAGCGCGTCTGTTTGGCACGTGAGGTGGAAAATATAAATTTGTTACTAAAGTGTTATTAATTTATTTAATTAATACAGAACGAGAAAGTTCGATTAGGAAGAATCGTGACAACTGAGTCTGCAGCTTGCGGCCACGCCCAGCTTTACAATAATGAGTACATTTTATAGGTAAAGGTGTCATAAAACAAAATTATGAATATTAAATAAATGTAGTTACGGCAACCAATGTCAACCAATTTAAGAACAGATTAGACAAGCATAATTCCACTCAAGCACGTCATAAGTTATTAGCTCACTGGATACAGGCATTATCAGTTGTACCAACTGCTTGCCTGATTAAATAATATAATAATAATAGTATTAATATGGCGCTATCTCTCGCTCGATCGTCAAAGCTGTAAAGTATTTGCATTGAGGTGGTATACATGTGTAAGGGCCGATACTGTATCGCCCCTAACACTTGTTCTCATAGATGGCGTTTAGGTTAAAAACCTATTAAACCAAAATGATACAAAAGTCAAAGTAGATGGTAAAATTAAAGGCATTTGCTGGGTGCTCCGGTGGTCGAATGGTAAATACACTGGGCCGGAAATCCAGAGGTACCGGGTTCGAGTCCTGGTAAAATTGAAGGCATTTGCAGGGTGTTCCGGTGGTCGAATGGTAAATACACTGGGCCGGAAATCCAGAGGTACCGGGTTCGAGTCCTGGTCTGGACCATAGGTGAGCGCCATTAAATTTTTCTATGTACTTTGATTTCACGTATCTATTTACTATGTTTATAAGCACAATATTAAGGATCAATAACACACCTGCAAACACCTTTCGAGCTCAAAGCACACACAGCTGAACGCCTGGACACGGCAATTTGTATTGATGTGCTGCAGATCTTGAACTACGCTGGCCAGGGGTCGGGTGCAACCCTTAGAATCTTTGGATTCATACAAACGCAACCTGAAATACAACTCCGGAATCGATATTCAATCTTCTACAACGTGCGCTGGGATTAGAGGAATGGTTCCGATGCTATTTTGTTTCTTTCCATAAAAATATTGTGAAATTGGTTATAGAAATAAAAGTTACTGGTTAACTTCAGAGCTATAATAAGTCTACTGCCCTACTGACAGCATAGTCACATAATTTCGTTTCATAGTATAAAATAAATAGAAGCAGTAGTCCATTGATTATCTTCTTCTTAATATGCTTCTCCGACTAGCGAATGTTGTCAGATCGGAAAATTTTACTGCATGTTTATACGAGTATCTACTGATAATAATATATGGATGAGAAGATACCACCACGGCCACGAAGATCTCACCAGGCATACCTACCACCGATAAACAAGATGGATACACAACGTTGACAATCAATTACGGATGTAACAGTATAAGTAGGTGCGCTGTATTTCAGCTGTTTACTTCTATCATCTCAAATCCATAATTTACTTCATATAGTAATTTTAATTTTGTTCCGATCATAGCAAGGTTGCTTTTGCATTGATACGATTGAGCACGATACGATGTCCGGAAGGTAATCAGTCGATTCAAGCTTTGCAATAAAAAGTGTGTGATAAACAGCGGGGACTGGGAGCGAGGGAGTCACGGCCGCTCGTAAAATCTCAACGCCTTTTATTACGTTCACTCGAATGATCCATATAAAGGCATGTCTAAGGCTTCTGTAAAAGTTTGATGTATAGCCGTTCGAATAGTGCTACGAGAACGGAATGCCGTACAAATCGTAAACGACGGCCGGCGCGTGCCAATAACGCGTTATGCAATAATTTTGGGGAGCCCATCTAAAAAATTCCTTACTGAGGCGTAAAAATCACTAATTAGTAATTATAATGACCACATATACACCTAAAGATACAGTAGGTAAGATTGCTTATTTACGAGTCCATTTACTTGTAAAAACAAAGTAAAGATAAGTGAGCATTTTTATACTGAGCGAAGCATAGCGTGACATTGAGTGATAAATAACGAAAAGGGCGGGAAAGAATAATGTTTATAATATTTCGCAAAAATGTAGCAGCATTTCTAGTGTGAACGAACAATCCGCGGTTTATCGGACAGTCAATCGGCAGATAAGTGGATGATTACTGAATTTCCTTGAATGAATGACCGATATCAGATGCAAGTGCTGTCGCAAAAAGCGGTGTTTTACGCCAAATTATCAATAGCGGGAGACATAAAGCTGCGTCGCCGACGGCGGCCAGCCACGAGGGACCATCACGGATTCATGAGCCGTGACTCCTTCAACTTTCTTCCCGTCTTCGATACGAAACTTTGCAATACTACTGTCTGGGCTTTTGAATAGTTGATCATACTTAGTTTTAATGGCGTAGTACAGTGACAATCTTGAGTGAACCAAATTTTTAAGTTATGGGAATCTAATTGCTTCAAACACAGTAGAGATATACGAAAATTGATCACTATATCCCAATTCAAATCAAGATTGAATAGCGAGTGCATAAAGGATACTTATATGTGACATTTTAATAAGTATATTGGCAACTTTGTCGAGTATTTAATAATCAATAAATGTATGGATTGCAGAAAGATACTCGGAAAAAACTCCCTACTTAATCACTGAATAAGGCAGTAATCTTGAAATTGGTAGATCTGATTCCACCAAAGACAGCTAGGAACCACTTAAATCGGTTCGATTGTTGTGTAGAAATCACTCTATAGACTAAGAAATAGACAGATTAAGACTTCAAACTTATAACACCTAACGTTGCGTTGGGGGTTAAAAAGATAAATTCTATGGCAGTCCCGTATAAAGAGTATTTTGACAGCGGCGGGAGGATCGGTCCCCTGCGGCCGGCTGGTTTTGCAAAGCGGTGAGCGGTGACGTCACAGGCCGCCGCTTGTGTCAATCTGTCGCAAATCTAGCTACAGAGAGAAACGTGTTTCATGTGATTTCCAAAAAGGTGGAGGTGCTCGATTTGTCTTTATGTCTAATTTATAGTGTAGGTACGTGATAGAACCGATATACCCAACAGGGTCCACAATTAAGTTCTGTTTATGTAACAACTAAAACTTAAGTTTGCCCAACATCATGTAAACTAACATTGTGGAATGCTATTGATTGAGTATTGAGTATTGAGAATGACCGCCATATGAAAGAGACGGATTCAGTGACAGATAGATATATGGATCAAGTGAAAGAAAAAGTAAACATCAGTCCGGGAGACCAAATAGAAGGCTGAAGAGAGAAACTCATGGCAGTGCTCTCCAAAAAGATTATAGCTCTTAAACACATGAATGAATGAGCTTAGTATTGCTTAATGTGACTTGCCCATATTTATAGGTTGTTAATATAAGTTGTCTATGATGTCACAGGCCACTGATGCAGATGACGCAAGCGATGCAGAAAAGGGAAACAACGTCAATCAGTGAATTGAAAATGTCAATGGTCTAGTTTTTTATTCTGTTGCAATAGGCTACCTAAATTGGTACCTACCTACGCCCGCCCCTAAAGAAAATATACGTAATACGTGACATCTACGAAGTCGGTAGGACGTAATGGTTAAAACGTTTATTTTAGGTCCAGAAATGTCAAATCCCGGGTATAAATAGAACCCTAGCACGAGAAGCTTGTTTAGCAGCCAGTTTACGCTAAGTTATAAATAACTTAGCGTAAACTGCTAACTCTAAGTTATAAATAACTTAGCGTAAACTGGGTGCTAAAGGGATTGAATAATACGGAAAAGTTAGAAATAACAAATGAAGACAATTATTTGGTTATAAAAACTTTGAAACGCGTTTTATATTTCAAAGACGACTTCCATGTTTATGTTTTCTGTAGGTAAACTATTTAAGAACGTGAATATCGTATGAGGAGGCTATCGTTCGATGAGAAAAATATTGTCAGAAAACCTGTATATTAAGATAATTGAATGTGTAATAATGATTTCCTTTAGTGTGGTACTGCAAGGGTAACAGAGGATAGATGGTAGTCGCTCTGAGGTGAAAAACCTGACCAGTATAATCTCGTATTAAGAAGAATTCGCGTGTTATACTTTCTGGCGGAGACATGGTATCGTACCGAATTCAAAATAGCATAAAAAAAATTACGAAAAATTTACTAAATTGTACGTTAATTTAAAAAATTGTACTTATACATACTTACGAGAAAACAACGATTAATCTGCCCCCGCTAGGAAGGATACTTTCTGGCGGGCGCTATCTATTTTACTATGTTGCCGTCGAGTTTTCGACTTTCATATGAATCAGTAAAAATGTACGAAAAATGTACTAAATTGTACGGTAATCAAAGAAAACTGTACTATACGCACTTACGAGAAAACAACGAAATCTGTCACCGCTAGGAAATATACTTCCACCCCTATTTAAATTTTTGCCACGTTAGAGCAGCGTTTAATAATGATCCTGATGAACTTCTCGGAATATTCCAATCTGCTCAAAGGCAGCTTAAATAAAACCGGTGACAGATAAAACCTCAACTTCATTTTCAATATACGTGACACTGTTTCAGCTGTAGGACCACGTTAGAGCAGCGTTTAATACGATCCTGATGAATTTAATGGCATATTCCGATCTGCTCAAAGGCAGTTTAAATAAAGCCGGTTACAGTGGTGACCTTAACTTACTTTTTAATACATGGACACTGTTTCAGCAGTAGGGCCACGTACTGCCCGACAGCCGTGTCTGCCCCAAGTACAGAAACTTGCACGCCGCGTCTGTCTTCTTCGAGTGCCACTGGAGGCATGGCCGGCGTCGTCTTTACAAGTGCCTTTGATTTTTCTTCATCCTTTTCCTCTTTATCAGCTTTTTTCGGTGTCTTGCATTCAAGCCAACGAAACGGAGCTATAGAGGATTATTTTGGTTAAAGAGGATTGGCATGCGAAATGAGAATACTTATTGCAAAGGCCCTGAATCCATTGACCTGAAGATCACGCGCTGTGATTACGAGTAAAGAATGGGACAAGGCACTTTTGTTAAAATTTATTTTCTTATGTTATTTAATTACTGACCCCTATTAGTGGATGTCATCATTGTTTCATTGTCTAAATAAATGACTTAGAATTCTTTTTGAAATTTGCTTGTAAATTCAGATTAATAAACACGTCTTGCTAGTTTACACCTTATCTATATTTTTTACTACACTTCTGATACTCTTTCTTCTTTGTATCTACATAAAAAAACTACTTAGGGACCACTTACTGCCGAAATTAGTTCCTCCTTCAGTTACACGTAATTTAATTCTATGAAGGATTCCTTTCTTTTTCTTGTATCTATCACAAGGTTCAGGGCAATTAGGGTCTACTGGAGGCGGTATATCAGCGTAAGCCCTTCTACATGGAGGGTTTGGCTTAAGGGTATCACATGGTGGTTTGTCCTTCGCATACCATCGAATAGGGACTACCTTCCCTGAGGCCAGGTATGAGCAAGTTTTTAAACTGGCCCAAGAATGGGTAATTCCCGATAACACGGTAAGCGAAAGCATTCTGTTAAAGATGGCTAAAACTGTAATTTTGTTCAGAGTTTGGAGCTGTAAAATTTTGACATTTTATGTTTGTTGCTGCTAATGAAACGTTCTGTCTTTACTTATTTGATGTTTTATTCTTCTCGTTACATGATAAAAATGTTTTCAGCCAGTTCGGTTCAAAAATGTAGCTTTGACAAAGAGTATGAATATATACAGGAAATGTAATGCATAATTTAAGGCAAATTGCCTGTAGAGGACCAATTTAGGCTATCCCAAAAAAAATAAGGTCTAGTTTTTATATTTTTATTCGATAAAGAAGGCTAATTTAAGAAACTAATTTCGTTGTTTTTTGCAATTAACCAAGTAAATTAAATTATTTTAATTTTTAAAGAAAGTTTCATTATGATGTCAAGTACATAATCGGTTTGTTAGAGACATGCTTTAAAACTGTTGGATATGTCTGTAAAATGTCATCGATTGTGTTTTTGCCTGGCAGCACTTCGTTTGACAATTTCAACCATAGCATAGACTAGCCTAAAAGTGATGGATCCAAAATGGACTTATAGCATAATACTAATTTTTAAAAATTATCTGATAACAGAGAATAATTCTACAACCCTTTGCCTCGAAATGGTATTTGAATCATCATACATTACAAAATAATCGGATAACTCAATTATATTTTAACAAAACGTTACTGTGCGTTTTAAATTTTTCATCATTGTTAAGAATTCATCGAATTTATTTTGTGAAAATTGGTCCATTACTATTAATTGTCTTTACTATTGTTTTTGTGAAAGTGTAGACGAACGATAATATTAAGTAGGTAATTAATATTTCCTAAAATATGTAATACATACTAATTGGTAAAACCCGATATTATTTCAATGTTTACCTCGAACAGAGGTTTTTTTCCTACACAAAAATCCTAAGGGATTTTTTTTGTAATTGTTCAGTATGTGTGAGCGCTAAAATACCCATCAGGGCATTCAAACAACAAACATTTAAGTGATGCAGAGTAAAACTTTACACAAACCCCTTTCCGTTTCATAATTATGACAGCTATTCTGCAGCCTTTATAAGGCAATATTGCTTCAACTTCAGCTGAATGCATTCAATAACCATTCTGTTTGTTAATTAATGCAAAGAGGCTTCAATATGGAGCTTCCGGTTTATTTATAGTCGAACAACGGAGAGGGAAAGCGGCCGGGCTCGGCCAACGCTCTGCCTTGACATTGCTGTATTTATAGTCTACACTCATCTGTTATTGGCTTCTTTGCCACTATAATCTAAAATCGGTTGTAGTATTAGAACTAGTATACACATATTAGGCGATTGTTATATAACTAAACAAAGTGAAGCTGCCTGTGGTAGACTTTGAACTGATCACCGTTTCCAGATGTTAACCGTTATGTATTGTTTTTTTATTATGTGTAGTAGTAACTGGCTGTCATCGGAGTATTGTCAGTCGTTATGACAGTTTAATTGCAACAGCCGTGGTAACAGCACTGTGTGTGGTGCATTTGTGCTTTTGGTCAACACACAGTATTAAACCAAAATTTAGATATATTTTTTGACATTGCAAACAATAATACATATTCACATTACTTACCTACCTTAACTTAGAGGTATTATGTGCATTTTATTCACGGATCTTGCATATTTGAGTTATGCTGTTGGCACAGTGTTTTTTCAAACACTTTGCCGAGTTAAAAGTAGTGTAGGGTACTCGCCCTTAAATTTAATCAATCTAGAAATCCTTCCAAGCTGCTCGGCTGATAAAGGAACTGAGAGAAATGTGATTGGATTTTCCTGACCAGGAAGTTATATTAGCAGTTGGAAAGATTCAGCAAGTTAAAGGTATCATGGCATTACACTGGGTTTATACCGACCTGCCAGCCCTCTACCATAATACTTTTTATAACAGATGTAAAGCATTCGTCGCTCTCGCAACTCGCACATACACACATGCTGGAAAGAAACGTGTAGTTTGAGTCGGCAGTAATGCTTACCGCGTGATAATTAGAGAGTGCAGATATACTCGTAAGTAACTTCCGTTTTCTAAGCTTACAGAACGTGTCTAGATTGGCTTATCTATATGTATATGCGGCTGATTCAGCAAAACGAACGTATGCGGTCGGTGTATATCCGACAATACACTCTTGGTAAACTAACGTCATATAAATCTATGGAGCCTTGCGGCGTATAAGATGTTCTTTTAAAACATGTTAAAAGAGTCCGAGCCTTCCTGCCAAGCAGCTCTCGCGGCCTCGCTCGTAGCGTAATCCGTTTAAGTTTGCTCTGCGCTTAGATCAATAGCTTCGTGAGGATGGAGATGTTTTACTAGTGACCATAACGGTGACTTTAAATTCGCGTTTTATCTTGTTTCAGGTATGAAACTGTTACGTCGAATACGTACAGTGAGCAACCCACCTGCCGTAGGTACATGTTTGTATGGTGGGGCGGTTACATATCTCTAGAGCTGACTGTATCTAAGTATTCGCTGCTAATCCAGGACGAAATAGTAAAGCAAGCAACTGGTAACAAAGGAGCTACTTAAATTAGAGGACAGTTTAAAAAACTAAACAACATAATCGGATCGTAAACAGCCCAGCATTTCGTAAATAGTGAAAAACTCATATCTCTCGTAATATGTATATCTCTTTAGAAAGGTAAATGGCATTCAATGTTTTATTTTTTTTCATGCTTGCACAGGCTGCTTTACCAGTAATTATTAATACTATATTCAATAGCTAAAAGCAACATTAAGTAAAATATGATTATTTTTCATCTATGTATATAGAACAATATTTTTATCGGTGAGGAGGCTAGGGCTCAAAGTAGGCCATAGTGATCAGTCATTGGCCTGAGATCGCGTGACGATTTCGGTAGATGTGTCAAATGCGACAAACAAATAAGTAGTGTGCTTCAGTTCGTTACAGCAATTTTTGTTGAATGTTCTAGAAGTGGCATATGATCGTGAGTCACTGTCCAGAATAATAGCCTAATGGGTCTTGCCACGCTTTTTATACATAACATAAGGGTTATTCATAGAGGTTAGATAGCATACTCGTTGATTCGTTGACAGTTGACCGAATAAGGCCAGAAACATACTTTTTTCATTATCAAATACTCTAGGAATTTAGTCACTCAGTTGCGACCTTGATTAACAGTAAAAACATCAGCATCACATACAACATCGTAGTTTATCGTTAAAGAAGTAAACATCCTAAAATATAACTCATGTCCTGAAAATTTTAACATTTCAAAACATAAAACGATGTATCGGAATTCGAAAACACCTCCCTGAGTCACTGGTAAATCCAGTAGTATTAGAAATCGCGTGTCCAGCCCTGCCCCCGCTAGCCTTGATTCGTGACGATACAGTTGCCATGTTTTACAGGCTAGTTCAGCGGATGACCTTATGAACATGGCCAAAGGACGGGTGATAATGGGCCTATCCGCCTGTTGTAGCTATACGACCTTTGTTCGCAGTTCCGGCCAAAAAGGTTTTCCCCGAGAAACTCTTATTTTGCTGGGATAACATCGTATGCCCATGTGACGTGAATGTGCAAGTTTTACCTTGAATGTTGTTGGTAAAGGACTTATAGTTGATGTAATAGGAGATATTTTCAAATGTATAGCTGATATAGGTATGCAAACTAACACAAACGGGAAACATTTCTAAGTAACTTCATAAAATAAAGATACTTACCTACGTAATATTTCATACCTACTTATAAGGCGCCCATTTCCGGAGTTTGAAAAGTACGCGCTAACTTTCAAACTTTCTAAAAAACGTTATATACTTACCAATACATGGACGAGAGTCCATGGCCTATTTTCGTGTGCAGTTTCTGTGTTGTTGCATTTGAAACGCTCATTGAAATAAAAACTTAAAATTTAGTTATACCTGAGGGATGTGCTCGCGCTCTATTGCTATTGCTAAACATAAGTATTTAGGTAGTAGGTAAAAATTAGTACATTGTGTATCAAGGGCGGTAATTCCTTTACCGCCCGTGGCACACAAAGAAATATTTCAGTGATAAAAGTTAAAAAAGTAATTTGGCGTTTCCTTTCAATATGACAAATAAGAGTAAAACAAAACCAAAGTATTCATATAAAAACCATTATGCCCTAGGGCGTAATAGGTCATTTACGGCCCGCAAAATAAGTATGATGGAAAATATTTTTTTCTAAATTCCATAACGGAAGTTTAATAGAATACTCGTATGTGATTGTGAGCGGACTAGAACAAAACGTTTATAGGTATCCTTCCAAAAAAGTACCACCTAATGCATTTGACGGTCTTAATATCCTGATGGTTTCAATTTAAAAGTAACGCCAATTTTTTTTCATCACACTTGCTCGAAAATGGTGTCATTACACGTAGGTTCTGCGGGCCGTAAATGACCTATTACGCCCTAGGGCGTAATGGTTTTCTTTTTAAATTTGAAACGATGGTTTTGTTTTACTCTTATTTGTCGTGTTCAAAGGAAATGCCAATTTACTTTTTTAACTTTTATCACTGAAATATTATTTAAAGAGAACTGTTATTGCAAATACATGTAAACACATATTTCTGTAACATTAATTTAATGTTTAAATAGTGTATTTCAGTATTTTGCAAATATAAAATCAACCGTTTTAGGCATTTACCGTTATGGTTTCCGAACGTGACTCGACTTTCGCATTGTCTATGGATATTATGTCACTAATGTCACTGTCAGTTTTACAATTTTATTTAGGTTAAGTAAGGTTATTTTGATCAGATTTCCTCACAAGTGTGATGAAAAACATTGTGTGTGCCACGGGCGGTAAAGGAATTACAAACTCGTGTTATTAAAGCCCTCGGCTTCGCCTCGGCCTTGTAGCAAACACTCGTTCCTAATTCCTTACTTACCGCCCTTGATACACAATGTACTATTTCATCACACTTGCTCGAAAATGGTGTCATTACACGTAGGTTCTGCGGGCCGTAAATGGCCTATTACGCCCTAGGGCGTAATGGTTTTCTTTTTAAATTTGAAACGCTGGTTCTGTTTTACTCTTATTTGTCATGTTCAAAGGAAACGCCAACTTACTTTTTTAACTTTTATCACTGAAATATTCATTTAAAGATAACTGTAATTGCAAATACATATAAACACATATTTCGGTAACATTAATTAAATGTTTAAATAATGTATTTCTTTATTTTGCAAATATAAAATCGACTAAAATGGCCGTTACCGCTATGGTTTCCGAACGTGACTTGACGTTCGCATTGTCTATGGACATATGTGACTAATTGTCACTGTCTGTTTTAATATTTTCTTGTCATACTGGGTCGAAAAGTAAGGTTATTTTATTAAGTTTTGCTCACAAGTGTGATGAAAAACATTGTGTGTGCCACGGGCGGTAAAGGAATAACAAACTCGTGTTATTAAAGCCCTCGGTTTCACCTCGGGCTTATAACAAACACTCGTTTGTAATTCCTTGCTTACCGCCCTAGATACACAATGTACTATTTCATAGAGGCTTTTTTCGTGTACATTGCCTAGTTCGTTTGGGTTCGTAGTCCTACGCCTCCCGGTTGACCCTCGCGTTTCCATTACTCGCAGAAAAGACCAAGATTGATGGTCGCGTATGTACTGAGACTAAATGTTAATGTGCTCGCAACACTCACGCGCCATTAGGCGTGATGTTCGAAAAATGATGTTTTGGCATTCCGATTTCTTTTAATGAGTTGCTGAATAGTTTTGACTCAGTTGAAATGCTTACTTAATATTGATGATAATTAATTAGAACTAGTTTTAGATAGACATCCATATACATATAGCTGATAGATTTCAGAAATACAGGTCATGTTGCATGGAATATGTTACTCCAGAGATTGAAAATTCAAATTTTTAAAGGGTTGGTGTAATGCAAAAATTCGTTTACGAATTTGAAAGTAGTACCTAGTTGGTCACTAAGTTCTGTTACAAGGTTTTTAGCAAATTTAATTAAAATTACAGTATTTTTTGTTTTTTACCTATACATTAATTGAAAGCTTATAGTTTTTGCCAATTAGGAAAATGTATTTTTTTTTAAATTTAGTACCGCATTTGTTTTTACCAGCCTCTAAACTTTGAGATAACCCACCTATAAAAACACGCACAAGTACCATGTGGATATTCAGTCCCTGATTTTTTAAATATAGTTCCTTTGAAGACTTTATGGTTCCATTGCCCGCTATCGAAATTACTGTATTTTATGCTAAAGTGAAAAACGACCTTAACTCCTTGATCAAAATATTTAGTGTAAGGACGGATAAGAAATATTAACTATTGTTGTAAAACTTTCCGGTGGCGAATGCACTAGTCTCAAAACGGACTATTAGTCAATACACTCTAATTTCGAAAGCCCCTTTTCTCATAAGAAACTAGGCCCAAAATACCATATTTCCAAAAAGGCTCATTCTCGATTTACACGAGAACCATTGAGAACTAGTCCCAACATACCCTAAATTGTGTTCACCTGTGCGTGGCGTAATACTTTTTAGAAATAATGCTTCCTGGCTGTGAGAGATTGATCGTTGTATTCTCGTAAGTATGTGTAGTAATTATTTTTAAATAGCGTACAATTTAGTACATTTTTTGATGCGATTTTGAATTCCCTACGACGCCATGTCACCGCTAGAAAGTATGACACCTTCCATCAGCGTATTCCCTGTTTGTGTGATTGTTCCTGAAATATCCAGTTACCGTCAAACAGGGCTCCCGAGTGCAGCAATTATTGTAATTGGTAACCCGAGTGCGCCCTGTCCGGCTCTCGTCAATTACCTACGGTGGTAAACGCAACAGGAATTCTGTTTGATAAATAAAGCCTATATCTAAACGAATTGGTATTTTAAAGATTCATGTTGTGTGCTGACTATACGCCTTTGGTATTGTACAGTCAAGGGCTCCATATTTATACCACAAAGTTTCAAAAATATGTATATAAGTAGGTCTTATTGTAATGGCTCCATGCGCCTTCCAAGCGAAATTCGAGCCAACGGAATGAATAAAACTTACTGAAAAACAAGTTGCACGACATATTTGGATCATGTTGAGTAAGTACATCATATATCTTCAAAATTCAAAATACTTTATTTGTGAACAATAGCCATACACATAATCTCATAATATTAATGATTTATGCTAGATGGTAGGTAGGTACATTTTAAGTTTCGCTATGCTCTACCCTGGGCTAGGGTATACAGGTGATTCCTTACAAACTAGTTACATACAGACTAAGCTAAATTAGTATCTAGTTACAGTGTTCTCTAAAACTTATTGCACATCATCGTTTAGATACTCGTTGATACTGTAGTAGGCCTTTTCAACTAGATAAGTTTTTAGAGAATTTTTAAATTCTGCGTTCCTTTCGATATTCCTGATTTTGTGTGGAAGTTTATTAAAAATCCTAGGGGCCATTCCAATGACGCTCTTAGATAAAAGTGCAGTTTTTGATGAAGCAGCACACAGCTTATTGCAACGCCTTTCACTTGAAAAATATTGGAATTGGTCAGGATTTGATCTTACAAATAAGGCGATTTCGAAGATATATAAAGAGGGCACTGTAAAAAGTTTTAATTTTATGAAGTGGGGCTTACATGATTCTATAGATTTCAATCCACAAACTGCTCTTACACATTTTTTCTGCGCCCGGAACACTAACTCACGATTAGTTACCCCAGAAAATTACTCCATATCTGAGTTTTGAAGAGACGTATGCGTGATATGCAGTCAATACAGCTGATTGGTTTACTACTTTACGTAACATGTGTAATGCGTAGGAGTACTGGTACAGTTTTTCACATACATTTTCGGTTTGGAGCTTCCATGACAAATTGTGATCTAGTACTATGCCTAAAAACCTTGTATTATCGACTTCTGAAATATGAAAGTCCTTGTAGACAGGTGTAGGATAGTTCAGATTTTTATTTCCGCGTTTGAAGTTCATTATATGTGTTTTGGTCAAATTTACTTTAAGATTGTTTCTATCCATCCACCCAATGAATGACTGTAAAGTTGTATTTATTTCGGACTCTAATGTATCAGATTGCGCATCGGTAAATATGACAGTGCTGTCATCGGCGAATAAAACCATATTGTGACTGGTAATTTGTGGAAGATCATTGATATATATCAGGAATAAAAGAGGTCCTAAAATACTCCCTTGAGGGACACCGAACCGGTTTATTCTGAGGTTTGATGAGTATACAGTTTCTTCTTTGGATGTGGGGTTGATATTTGCAATTTGTGTAGCTTGCTTTCTGTTACTAAGGTAAGATTTGATGAGTTCGTGGACATTTCCTCTGATCCCATATGTATATAGTTTATCTAAAAGTGTTTCATGACTGACAAAGTCAAAGGCTTTGGTCATGTCCATGTAAATTACAGACACTGGTAATCTATTGTTCACCTTTTTTACCACATCAAAGATAGCCATGTCGATGGACTTGTTTTTCCTAAATCCTTTTTGTTCCTTAGCAAAGAGGTTATTAAGTTCAAAGTACTCATACAGACTATTATAAATTACTTTTTCTAAGATTTTGGAGATGACTGGAATCAATGCTATCGGTCTGTAGTTTTGTACATTGTCTTTCCTATCTTTTTTATGTATCGGTCTGATGACAGATGTTTTTAGCGTTTCAGGAAAACTGCCGTGTTCAATGCACATGTTTGTTATATAGCTAATCACTGGTGCAATAATATGGGACACTCTTTTGATGATTTTGGTACTAAAGCCGTCGTAACCTACGCTGTTCGTGTTCTTCAGTGAATTAATTATTTTATAGATATCATTTGGCGTTGTCGGAGCCATAAATATAGAGTTTTTAGTGTTAGGTGTCCAATTTTGTTTACTGCATGTATTACCGGGTTTTAAATTACTATTACTAGTGTTGCTGCTTGTCTGGGATATAATCGAAGAGCTGGTTTTATCTGGTACATTGTTTTCTACTACGTCTATAAAATAGTTATTGAATTCGTCTGCAATAAGTTTAAGGTCGTTTATAACAACGCCGTTAACGTTTAAATTAGATATGTTGTCCCTAGGTAGATTACTTTTAGCATTATTTATGATTTGCCATGTAGTTCTTGCTTTGTTTGACGATTGTTTTATGTTGTAGTCGTTTTGAGCTTTTTGGGTTAATTTAATAATTTTCTTAAGGCGATGCGAATACGCATTAAATATTTCCCTGTCTTTAGTTTCGGTCGATGTTCGATAGTTCCATAAAAGTTCCTTATTTTCTTAAGTTATACAAAATATAAACACATTATAAAAATCCTAATTGAGGGTGCCGCCGGCTGCGGGGCGGCGGCCGAGCTACCGGTGGTTAGGGTATGCACGCCATGTCCAAAAGTTCCGCCTTCTGTATCTTACCCTTGGTCCAGCCATCTAGCGAGAGCCTCTTGAGATGGTGATCGAGACTCTTCGCGATAAGCCCGTTCGCTGAAACGACTATCGGAACATTGATCGTCGAATCAATATCCCACATGGCGGTAACCTCGTGAGTAGAAGTTAAGGAACTTGCTGAGTTTGTCACTCTATGTCGAGTAAGTATTATTAAGGTTTCTAATACTAGTAGCTAATAAATAAGGAATTAAAAACGAGTGGTTGTTACAAGGCCGAGGCGAAGCCGAGGGCTTTTATAACACGAGTTTGTAATTCCTTTACCGCCCGTGGCGCACACAATGTTTTTCATCACACTTGCTCGAAAATGGTGTCATTACACGTAGGTTCTGCGGGCCGTAAATGGCCTATTACGCCCTAGGGCGTAATGGTTTTCTTTTTAAATTTGAAACGCTGGTTCTGTTTTACTCTTATTTGTCATGTTCAAAGGAAACGCCAACTTACTTTTTTAACTTTTATCACTGAAATATTTATTTAAAGATAACTGTAATTGCAAATACATATAAACACATATTTCGGTAACATTAATTAAATGTTTAAATAATGTATTTCTTTATTTTGCAAATATAAAATCAACTAAAATGGCCGTTACTGCTATGGTTTCCGAACGTGACTTAACGTTCGCATTGTCTATGGACATATGTGACAAATGTCACTGTCTGTTTTAATATTTTCTTGTCATACTGGATCGAAAAGTAAGGTTATTTTATTAAGATTTCCTCACAAGTGTGATGAAAAACATTGTGTGTGCCACGGGCGGTAAAGGAATTACAAACTCGTGTTATTAAAGCCCTCGGTTTCACCTCGGGCTTATAACAAACACTCGTTTGTAATTCCTTACTTACCGCCCTAGATACACAATGTACTATTTCATCACACTTGTGGAAAATCTAATTAAAATAACCTTACTTAACCTAAATAGGGTAAACTACCCAATCGTTGGCACTCCTCCAATTATTGGCACTTTAGAGTTTAATTTGAAAATATAAGGAAACCATGGATTATTCAAGTTTGGTTTGCATTGAAAAGTAAAATTGTATTATTTATCTGTTGAAAATCAGCGATATTATAGAAAATAACAAATACGGCGATTGAAAAACATCAGTTTAAATTTTGTGCTCCTGATTTGGTGCAGTAATTTTGTTTTTTCCTAAGGTAAGCGCTTTATTAATCATCGCATATCGCAGCTATTCGACTAATTTATACTTTGGAACTAAATTGTTTTACTTGATTACATCTCTAGGAAGTAGATTCAATGATTATATTTTGAATAACTTTATTATATTTAATTTATTAAACGTGCCGATATATGGAACAATAATTTCATCAAAATCCATTTATTGGCAGTAGTGTCAATAGCAAAAGCTAATTATTGGCAGTAGTGCCGATAATAGAATATTGTGTACTAATAATGGGTTTTTTATTAATTTAGAGTAGGTACATTGTGAACAATGAAGATTATTAAAATATTTAACAGTATTAAAATAAAAAAAGAAACATGTGATACTACGAATAATGCACAAATGAAGGAATGGTTCAACTCGTGTTTGAGAAACTGCTAAACTAAAATAAAAGGATAACAAACATATTTTGAAAAATATTTTGTATTCTGAAGAAGTTTTATGCATTCTCGAAGACGACAAATTGGATGATGATGGTCATATTAGAGTCAACCAAAAGCCTAGCATAAAATGAAGTTGAGAAGATGCTGATCGGTGAATATAATAAAGTTGATAGCATACCTCAATAAAAGCGGATATTTACTTATTAAAAAAGAGTTTTTTAACTATTTAAAGTACATGCCAATAATTAGACAAGTAGATGCCAATATTTAGAATATATATGCCAATAATTGGATTTTGATGTAGTCTTTTGGTTTTAAATAAAAAATGTTTATTAAATACTAACTAATCACTTATAAACGGTTATAGAAAGAAAGGTAAAAGTATTTCCTTTGATGCTGTTACATATTTTTTTGACTAGCTCTTGTAAATGAAATTTTATGGTAATTTAATTTCAGGCTGACCTCTTAAAGTGCCAATAATTGGGTGGTTTACCCTACAATTTTAAAACAGAAAGTGACATTAGTGGCATATATCCAGAGACAATGCGAATGTCAAGTCACGTTCGGAAACCATAGCGTTAAAGACATAAAACGGTTGATTTTATATTTGAAAAATACTGAAATACACTATTTAAACATTTATTTAATGTTAAAGAAATATGTGTTTACATGTATTTGCAATAACAGTTCTCTTTAAATAAATATTTCAGTGATAAAAGTAAAAAAAGTAAATTGGCATTTCCTTTGAACACGACAAATAAGAGTAAAACAAAACCATCGTTTCAAATTTAAAAAGAAAACCATTACGCCCTTGGGCGTAATAGGTCATTTACGGCCCGCAGAACCTACATGTAATGACACCATTTTCGAGCAAGTGTGATGAATAGTAATTTTAATGTGGCATATACCAGTATTAAGTTATGATCCGTAGAAAAAAAAATCGTACTAGAAATCTGATTCGAGATTGGCATTAGGTATTTCTCGATCGTCAGACTTTCGAGATTGAGATTAATCTCGACGAGATCGAGATTTGACAGAGTGATTAAAAATGAGTTATTATCATCAAAATTGCCTAAGAATTTAGTATTAATTCAGGGAGCGTACTTTTCGTGCCGATGACAGGCAAATGACGTCAACCTACATACAGGCTGATTTAGTTAAGGTATTACATTGATTTACTGTTACCGTAAATTACCGGTATCGTTTAAGTTATAAATTAATTATTTTTACCCGACTGCGGCGAAGCCCAACGGAGGGTTATGTGTTTGACCAGTATGTATGTATGTATGTCCGTTCCCGTGTCCGCTCGTAACTACTCAACGGCATATCCGATTTTGATAAATGATACATCATTAGATTCGTCTTGATGGTGCGAGTGTCACTGGGTATCAAGTTCGTTAAAATAAACAAAAAGGTGGATTTTATGCAGTTTCAAAGTGCGCCGCGGTCGGGTTTTTTTTTTAATAAAAATGTGGTTATTTTTACTTTTATTGATTCGTGTCAATGATAGAAAACATTTTGTAAGTAAAAATGTATACGTCTGTTTTTTTTATTTATTTTAACGGAAAATTGAAAATATTCATCGGATATGCGATTTGACATATACTTATCCGAATGTGGTCCCTTCTATATCAGAATGCGTTTATGTTATATGTATTTTCCAATTTCCCGTTGCGATTCTTTTGCAGAGAGCGCGCCCCTGCGCTTATACCGTCGGTTTAAGTAGGACATACACAGCAACACTGCCTGGATAACACAAATTTACCTTCAAAAACATTGATCAACACAAAATAATTCATACGCATCAATCTCGTTCGAGATCTCGAAAATATTAATTAAGATCTCGACCGAGATTGCAAAAATCGAGATTTCCACGAGATTGAATCTCGAAAATTTGCTCGAGATCGAGATAGCATTCCCTACACTATTGGGTATTCATTAATTTCCGTTAACCCTTACTCTGAGATTTAAATGTCCCATTCCTGAGAACGGTTTATACCCAAGCATGATTCAAAACAACGAGTACAGACGAAGCCACTTTATTCGAATTCGAAGGAGTTCTAAAGCAATAGCCCGTCTATTCACTGTCCGGAAGAACTCTATCTTGCTCAGGCGATTCTTATCGCGCAACCTATTGGATGGCTGCCATTCATGAGCCCGTGTGCTCGCAATGTATCCGATTGTAGATTCTATTGGGCTCTTGTATCTTCTATTAAATTTGCTTTGAAGTTCGGCAATACGATGCACAATTCAGTGAGTCTTTTGAAAATGTTAATATAGGTATGGATTTTGTTGTGTGTAGGGTAAAATATATTGGTTCAATTTTGTCACTTTTCACATTTAATATTGCGTCTCATCGTCTTACTTTGCAGGTGTTTTCTTAAGTCAACTGCTGTACAGCAGTTGATCTAACAGGGGGTATGCCAGTTTGCATTATAAATTACAGCCGCTGGGGCCAGAGTTCTTGAGTGGCTGAGCGTAGATAGGCCCCCAGGTGAACTGATGACCTGGTGAAGTTTGTTAGACTGATGGATGGTCATGGTGCATTTTGTCTTTTTTGGTTGAAATCGAGTAGAAGGTAAAAAAAGTCGAATTCCTCAATCTTTTGAACCGTAGTGTAAATTTTAAGTTTTTTGTATAATCTGTACATAATACTGTGACGTTATGACGTAACTGATATTTTCTTAAATTGCACGTTGGTATATAAATTTCCGTGAGCAAGTCCAAATCAGTTTTTTATACGTAGGTATTTTAAGTTTTTTTGTAAGATACCATAGCTGGCATAGGATATTACTCACGATTTTAGTGTTGAGGTGCATAAGCTCCCGCTCGGTGACGCGGCGCCGCGCGGTCTCCATTTGCTGCTGCCTGTACTGGTTGTACTTGTAGAGCAAGTACATTCCGGGCAGGGCCAGTACCACGAACGGCCGCATTAGACTGGACGACGGCGCTCGCGCAGGCATCTTCGCCGCACTACCATCATTCGACACTTCACTCACCGACAGTACAGGGTACGCTATACACTACAGACATACTGCGCTCACTCCATTCCAGTTTAAATTCTATTATGGAAGAATGTTGTGTTTAATTTGACTAATTTAGCACTTAGACCAGCGTCTAGACCTACGGGGTTTTTAATGTTAAGTTATTGCTTCTGTTATGTGTAATAGACCAATTTATTTACACAGCGTTCTGCGCCTCGCCACGCCACCTGCAACAAGCAAAACAGTAGAGTTTAATTGTGATGTGTCCGATTATGCAAACAGAAATTAGACATGCTATACCTTTGTTAAGAAATGAATACAGTGGAAACATTGCTACGAATGGACTGTTGAGTTTGTAAAATATAAGTCGATTTCAACCCTCAGTTAAATCATATCCGTTCATTTTTGCAAGTCTTTATCAATAATTACCGATTATTGTAGATTATATGCAGAAACATGAAAGGCCTACTTATAGAATATTTCATTTAGTTATGGAGTAAATCGAAAGGTCTGAGGTAGTATCTAAATTTAAACTTTTTTGTAATAAATTTTGCCTGTGTTGATCTAAACAAGACATGGTATAATCCATTTCAGAATATTTTCCCTACCTCGACACACTCGTGTCCTAAATACCGCATTCCCGAAATACCAGATTTTACAAAAAAACAGATTTTCGATTTATGAGATTCCTGTCTTATCACATTCCCTTTACCCTAGATTATAAAATCGTAAGTTACGCAAAGATCTAAATCAGTTTGTTGGGTGTGTTATTTTGGGAATCTTGTGTACGGAGAATCTGGTGTATCGAGAATCCGGTATTTTAGGAATGCTGTATTTTGGCAATAAGCGCCTCGACCTACCATTCGACTAACGCTTACAGTAGAAATTCTTTTTCTAGAGCGAATTCACTTAGCTCTGTACCTGACGAACAATACTCATTATCTGCATTGTTAACTGTGGCCACAACTTCCATTTCGAAATGTAAGGCATTATAGTGCACATAACTTTTACACTAAATTAGTCTTTAAGGCAAACAAAATAAGGTTTACTCTTAAACAAAGAGAACACAGATGTTGGTCACTTCGTAAGTAAAAGAGCAGTGAAGTACGTATCGATGCTTAGAAAGACGAACAATGTATTCTCTTTGTTTAAGTGTAAACCTTAATTCGTTTGACTTAAAGACTAATTTAGTGTAAAAGTTATTTACACTTATAATGCCTTACATTTCGAAGTGTAGTGGTGGCCACAGTTAACAACGCAGACAATGAGTATTGTTCGTCAGGTCCACAGCTAAGTGAATTCGCTCTAGAAAAAGAATTTCTACTGTACCTACCTCGAACCTTGCGCCGTATTCCAATCTCAAATGTTACCAAAATTATATATGTATATTGTATTTGTGACTTGTGGTATTAGTATAACCACGTACAACGTAAGACCTTTAGCCATAGAAATATCCCAACATAATTTCTCCGCGCCCGACTTGACCTTCTACTTGACTAACGCTTTCAATTACGCCAGCGTCGCTCGATTATTACGGAAAATTAGTTTTTAACAAAGTTGCCAATACTGGCAATTTGGGCCGAAATAGAACTAATAAGTGTAGGCAATGAGTTGATGGATCGTTTCCCCGAGACGTAATAGGCACCGCGACGAGCGAGTGTAATACGAAACAAGTTTTCCGCTCTTCCTTTATTGGGTGATGTGCTACGGCAGATTGGGTTTGGTGGAATTCCCTGGAATTGTAGTGACAAAATGTGCCTCGTAATGTAGTTTTGAAAATAAATCATTATTGTCCGACACTTTTGAGTCTTGAGGAAGGTATATAAGTACATGTGCAGAAAAATTCCTTTCTGATCAAAAAAGTCATCCCCACAAAAGTAAAATTGATTATAACAAAACGGGACTTAATAGGGTATTTGACAACAATCAAAATAAATTCATTAACTCTAACCAGCAAATTACGCTTCCAAAACAGCCCGGATAAAATCATTCAAACTTATTTTCGTGCCATCAACGATTTTACAATGACGAAAACTAAAAATAAGGCACCATGTTGAGCATGACGTCACAAGATAGTATTTCATACTAAACTGCATACTTTCGGAGCGTTTTGACACTTCATAAAAAGAAGCTGATTTGAACTGTCATCAAGTAGCCTATTGTGTAAAAACATGATATTACAGTACCTCGACATTTCGGACGTGCCAATATGAAAGTAAAATTGAGTCTATATTACGAGCTGTAAACGACTCACAATACATTATGTAATTTTTTTAGTAAAGTTGCCTTTTTAAGTTAAGTTAATAGTAAGTAAAGTAAAAACGAAAAAACTAAAATATTATTTACGTCCACGCAAAATCTTATTCACAAAGCCGCACTATTGAAAACGATGCTTCCTGGTTTGCACGGCAGAGGCATTACTCTATATTTAGCTCGTCACAAGAAAATGCAAAGCAGCGGTGACTGAACGGTGCCAGATGCCCCTTGGTACGCCCGATACGATCTCACGAGTCTTATGATACGAGGAGTTCGATCGGCCATCGCCTGTTTGCTGAATGTAACGTTATGACATGACCATGAAAGTCTTCAGTAAGTTTATTTCTAAATTTTTTCGACGATATTGAGGCCCTTTGTACACTGTCGTTGTTGAGTTCTTATGGCGATCCTGCGGCGCCCTACGGAAGGCGGAGGCTCGTTGGGATTTTAGCCGGTTGTTCTGGTAACGCCCGGCAACCCGTTGTGATATCGGTTCCAGCTCTACGGTCGGCTGTATTGTATAGTTTTTGGGGTAAAGGTTTGCTGAAAGGAAGTTCCACTATTAAATTGACCTAATGAGGATCGAGGAGGTAAAGCGCCTTGTGCACGTCGATGGTATATTGAAAACATAAGGGGAATCCAAATTCATACACGAGTAGTTCTACAATGCGAAAAGGGGGAATCATTTTATGCAATCCCAACGCAAATATGATAGTTGTCTTTTAGACTAAACTATAAACAAGTACAATTTGTAAGGTCGAGAAACAAATCCTGGTCTTAATTAAACATTTAATTAGTCTAAAAGTTTTAAGACGCGAAAACACGTAAGTATTTCACACCCCACCTAATTCCAAAGGTCAGTACAAAGCCAACGACTTTCAAGAACTATCAAAAGGGTGTTCCGAAGTTAGCAAACATTACTCGTATGTCTTTTCTCTCGCGGTTCACAAATCGCAATTCTATCCGTCTCTTTTGCTCACGCGTTAGAAAAGTGAAACTTGAGAGAGAAAAGGCTCGGGACTCGATTTTTTTCGCAGTTGTTACTGATCGGTTCGTTGGATAACAGGCTTAGGCTTAGCGCCATTTCAGCTGTTACGGGGTGGTTTTTGCTGTATTACGTCAATGGCCTTAATCTTCAAGCGGTTTAGTTTCAGAGCGAAGATTAAACGGGGAGCCGTGATAAAATCGACAGAAGGCACTAATCCATAATTCTATAAGCACTGAAATTTAGATAAATCTGTCTCTTAGCAATTTAGTTAAAAGTTTTTGTTTGTTATTCTGCTGGTCCGGTTTCGCTGAGTAGCAGAGAGATTACCCATCTCCCTGCTACTCAGCTTCCACTTTATGTCACTTGGGATAAGAAAAACACTGCATAGTAACTTTGACACTAAAGGTTGATCCTGCGGCCACTCGAGATGATGACCGTTCATATAATCTTACTAAAGATATATATCACGATAAATTCGAGATTGGGCCACTTGCTTCTCGTAACAAAATTGTTCCATTCCATCACCTGCATAACAGGTTTATGCAGGAGATGGAATGGATGACAGAACCCAATGATAGTGCTCTAGGTTTGTTATCACACATCTGTATTACCGAACGCTCGTGCTCAAAATACCGCATTCCTGAAATACCAGATTTTTCAAAATACCAGATTCTCGATTTATCAGATTCCTGTCTTACCACATTCCCGTTACACTACATTAGAAAATCGTAAGTTACTCAAGGATCTAAATAACTTCGTTAGATGTATTATTTTGGGAATCTGGTATACGGAGAATCTGATGTATCGAGAATCTGGTAATTTAAAAATCTGGTATTTTAGGAATGCGGTAATTTGGGAATGAGCGGTTTTAAAATGGCAGATATTTTATTCTAAATCATAAGGAGCCTAGTATATATAAGTAGGTATGATGAAAATAGTAAAGTACTGAAGCATCGTAGCGTTTTATGTAGGTACATTTTATAACGAGTCTTCAAATCAAAGCAAAGCAAGTCAAGGGCGACATGAGTGATACAATAAAACTAACATAACTGAAGCATTTCGCTATTTGACGGCTGGTATTCTAATACCATGTCCTCTGTGTTCTTTTACTGCCGATTTGTGTATTGCAGTGAATCAAATTCCAATACAATCCTCATTCTGACAACTTAAAGCAAAATTGAAAAAGCGGGAAATTAAAAATAACGAGCGCACGGAAAATAACGATTTCAGTTTATTACCCTATTCTCCACTTCTCGCCTCTGGCAGAACAAAGTCCCATGTATTTAAAGCCTCCCCGTGTTTTTACGTCATATTTGTTTAAGAGGTTACTGGTGATTTTTCCCCCGCGATTCCGATGTTTGGGGTTAGTAGCACCATAAAAAGTCATTCACATTGCTTTTTAACCTCTGACGAAACGTATGAGAATTTTACATGTTTGTTTGATTTTCTGTTTGTCTGCGTGCTTATCTACGAGTAGAATAATTGATCCACAATGTGTCTACTTCTGTACTTGGTTATATTTTATGGAAATGGCCCTGGCCAATTTATTCATGTTAGTTTGAGTAGCAGATTTTGCGAGGCCTTTTAATTTTTATACAATTCTTTTTAGTAGTGTTAATGTGCATATTTCTAAATATTTTGTTTTCTCAAACATGCAATGAAATGTTGACATTACGTGCCTTATAATAGGCCGCAGAGTACCTCGTTTCCGGTACGGCTTGACACTTGGCATGTAATGGAATTTCATACAAAATTAAGCCGCGCCTAAGCCGGCAATGTGTTTTTTTTTTACATTTCCATTCCACATTTATCTGGTAGGTACACGGCATCACGGCATTCAGCAATTAAAAAAACAATAATCCGAAATACAACAGATGTTTGCTATATTTTGCAGTTTTAGTTATATATAATCGACATGAACATAACAAATAACACATCATAAGCAATTTCCAATAATTTAAAATTGCAAACTTAACTACAAGAATACACATTTAAAATATTTCATCTAAATATTCGCGGTAAAAACGTATGAGTACTGAAACAGTTTTTGGAAAGGATATTGATTTTTTTTTATTCTGTAATTTTATTTTTGGTCTACTTTACTTTTAGTGTCTCTAGAAAATAAAAGTTGATTTTTTGGAGTGTTTTTAATTTATTTCATTGCATATTTGAGAAAAGCACTATACATACCTCGGCGTGAAATGGGGTTGCCAGCCTCGCAACTATCTATATGTACTCGGCCGGCAACGCCTCACTTCCCGGCCTCTGTAGGTACTATTATGACAAGTTAGAATCCGTTTGTATTTAGATATCCAGTAATTATTTTCACGTTGCCATCGCTCTTTAATTAAACTCAAGGTAGTGTGCAATATATTGGAGTCTCTTGGGATTCTCACACAGGTGATTGCATGCCGTGCATTGTTGGTGTACCTATCAAGCTAAAATACTTAGCTATTATAGAAATGTTTCTTCCGTACCACAATAGGGTTCCTTGAAGTTTTCAATACCTTTACTGCTATAAATACAGGAAATATAATTATATTCCCAAGCTTAAAATCGTTATTTGCCTTCTGTTACCTGTCCTCATTTTACACCTCACCGTGCCTGTTCTCACTTTAATTATTTACTAAGTTAAAAAGTGAGGAATGCGAAACTGAAAGGTTTATTCAACCGCTCCACATCTCTTTTGCGCCCGAGGCGGCGCCGCAAACTAGAGATCTTCAAAAAGGCTAATCAACTAAAAGCCCTTTGACTTGGACCTGAATGGGCTTAAATGAGGTTATTTGGCGTGTCGAAATGACAGGATACGGAAAACTGTAAGGAACGTGGCTGGGTTGGGTTAATTTTAAGGCTTGCTCTTCGTTTCAATGATAAAAGTATAGAGAACTACATAATATGTATCTGTTTACTTTCGTAAATTACTTAAGGCCGGCTTTACACCTGTAAGTTTTACTTACGTAAGTAAGGACGCAGCTATACGTTAGACTGAGATAGCTGACTGACTATCTCAGTCTAAAGTCACTCGTTACTGTGTTGATTGTCGTATATAATATAGTCTAATGAAAATTATGCTTATGCTACGAAATTGCCTGATTTGCAATCTGCGCCCTTAATCGAAAAAAAATACTAGTGTTATTTTGCAGATCTTGTGCAGAACGGTACCTTTTCTTTAAAATTTGCCTTCGTTACTCACTAAAATTATGTTGATGTTTGAAATATATGCACTTATGTAGGCTATTACATACATATTGCATGAAAAATCATGCATGGATAGGAGATCTTATACCCACATTATAGATATTTTTAGCTTTAATATAAAACGGGACAGGTTGAATAGCCATAAAAATTGAAAAAATAATAATAATACCTCCGTCTAAAATACAACCCCTAAGAAACTAAGCCACGCTAGCATTCTCGGCGCGTCCGACTCCCTGACCAAAGCTGGCAAGAATAATCCCTCGAATAACCTGCAGCTAAGAACTCAACGCCTTACTCTCCCAACATCCCATCTCATTCAAAAGCAATTGCAACATTTTCCTTCGAGCTGTTTAAGATAAAGCTCACTTTCAACAACAATGCGGAGGTGACTTATGTGGTTGTGTAAGTAAAGTTGAAATGATGCGCCGTCTCCCACTGAACTCTTTTAATATTCTTCCCTATTCAAAGCCTTTATATTCTTTTGTTCTTGGAGTTTATGCGCTCTGGGGTATTGCACGTGCGAACGCTGGAGTCGGGAATATTTAAAAGGAATGTTGTTGTTGGACGAGGTGGAGAGTGGTGACGGAAATGGTTGTTTGAGTTGGTAAATGGCTATCAATCAGTAATCAAGAGTTATGATATGATTTCGTTGTAAACATATCATTTGAAGTAATATTTTTACCTGACTGCGGCGAAGCCCAAAGGAGGGTTATGTGTTTGACCTGTATGTATGTTTGTATCTATGTATGTATGTATGTCCGTTCGTAACTACTCAACGGCACAACCGATTTTGATAAATGATGCATCATTAGATTCGTCTTGATGGCGCGAGTGTCACTCGGTATGAATTTCGTTAAAATAAGCATTTTTAAAGTAAAAATGTGGTTATTTGAGCCTTAATTTCTATGTAAAAGATAAGTTGGTGGGATTCGAGTTCTATGAACCTTTCGTCATTGGGCCGATTTCAGGCATTTTTCCAGCGTTTTTTTGTTTCATTATAGTGTCTCTCGATTTTTACCGCGAAGGACTATCGAGTGACGACAACTATTGATTAAATCATGTGTGGCCTCGATACTGTCTATCTTTTATATTAAAAGTTAACTGTGATCACTTGCTGCTATATTTACTGGAATAT
Source organism: Eudemis profundana (assembly GCA_947034925.1). Classification (NCBI taxonomy): domain Eukaryota; kingdom Metazoa; phylum Arthropoda; class Insecta; order Lepidoptera; family Tortricidae; genus Eudemis; species Eudemis profundana. The sequence goes on from OX344795.1 coordinate 6,811,532, forward strand.
GAATGATAAAGAAACCGCGGCGGTCGAAACGCTCTGAAATCGCCCCACGATCAGTATTCAGTTATGTCCTTATGTCATACAGGTCAGGAGGTAATACCTATTTTAGTAGGAAAGTACGTACTCGTGCCAATAATTATCACTTACTTGACTTAGTATTCATTATTTTCCGCCGTAGCGTATTATATTGTATTGTATGCGATCGCATATTGATGATTCTAATAGCACACATTTCCATACAATAGTCCAAAACAACACTCACGGGAGAATTGTCTTCTAAAAAAGCACGTCATTGCCTTATTATCCTAAAAATTTTGGTTCCCTCGAGAGAGTCGAAATGTACGTTTTTTGCGGCATAAACGATCATATCTTTTTTTAACGTTAACTTAGAAGTTTGATTTTTATACAGCTTCAAGGAACTATAGACTTGAGTATACGGTTTTAATTTCAACTCGATACCTTTACGCGTTCCCGAGATAAATGGTCTTGACAAACGGACAGAAAGACAGACGGACAACAAAGTGATCTTATAGGGTTCCATTTTTTCCTTTTGAGGTACGTAACCCTAAAAATGAAGAAAGAGAGCTCTTACAGAATTTCATTTCTTGTCTTGGCGCCGCTCTTTTTGCCAAGCATTACATGTAGAGCTGTGCCATTCTCAGGAATTCTCGGTAACGTTCCCAGTTTGGTAAAGGAAATGTTCTCGGGAACGTTCTCGCTTCATACAAAACGGAGAACGTGTCTGAGACTGGAACGTATCTCTAACTTTGCATGTCATGAAAACGAGTAATTATTTTGACCGGCTTGGTTTTACTAGAAATTATAAAAAAAAACCCGACCGCGGTGCACTTTGAAACTGCATAAAATCCGCCATTTTGTTTATTTTAACAAACTTCATACCCAGTGACACTCGCACCATCAAGCCGAATCTAATGATGTATAATTTATCAAAATCGGATGTGCCGTTGAGTAGTTACGAGCGGACATAGGAACGGACATACATACTTACATAGATACAGGTCAAACACATAAGCCTCCTTTGGGCTTCGCCGCAGTCGGGTAAAAAGAAAAGACAAATCCGTAGCATAGTGTTGGGTTGACGCCTCATGGGTGGCTGTGACACAAATAGATGGACGAAGATTGTCACTTCTCCAACCACTAATAGTTAGTGTTCTTTGTGGGTCTCATCACAATGGAGGGTTCATTGTTAGAGCTGAAAGCATCGCTTAAAATGTCTCCTTTTGTTTTCCCCTGTTTCAGGAAAGAATCCCGCTCCAAGGTGAGGCTTTCACCGTCCTTATTACTTTGGATTCGCTGTCTTGGAAACGGGTGCCTTTGTTCTTGGGTTGATATTATTAAATACTGTGTCGTATTAATTAACTTCATGTTGTTCTTTTCTGAATGGTTCCATATTGATTTGATTTTAAGGTTCCGTACCAAAATGGTAAAAAAGGAACCCTTATGGTGCGACTGTCTGTTTGTCCGACTGTCACAGCCAGTTATCTCAGGAACTACTGCTACTATCGATACGAAATTGGGAATAGTTTTAAAAGTCGCTAACCCGACCCTATTAGACATAAAAAAAATCTTATACAATTTTTACTTTTTTTTAAAGGGGTGTCAAGTAGTGTATCAAATGAAAGGGCTTACTTTGTAGATTCCAAAGCCATTTTAATAATCATTTTTTTATTAATCATGTACTTTTTGATTTATGACCAAAAACGTTACAAAAATGCCATTCCCCTTATTATCTTCGAAGTTATACTGAACAGAAATCTGTAATAATTACCAATTATTAATATCATCCTAAATATTACAGAAAAATAAAGGTTTTCGTAAATTGCACCGTTTTTTAGAAATTTGCAAAAATCGTAACACATACTTATTTGCTACTACTAAACTAACCGCCATGCAGTTTTGTTTGAACTATTCACATATTTACTTACGAGTTTGTACGTAGCCCTCGGTGCGCGAGTCCGACTCGCACTTGACCGGTTTTTTATTGCTGCTCTAGCGGGATTAAAAATAAAATACTTTATTGGCCTGTTTTCGATTTGTATGTACACTCAAGGGCAAAGATAAATATCTACACAAAGTTCCAAAATATATATACATAAACCTTACTGCCAATAATAAGAGCTGTATACATATTTTTGAAACTTTGTGGTGTATACATATTGGTGTCCCTTGACTGTACATTATAATTATAATAATATATTAATTCGGGCATAAATTGTTATTAAACAGGTTAATACAGATGTCGTCGAGCTACAGAAGAAATGTTTTCTTTCGTGAAGTTAGAGACCCAATTTGAAGAGCAATACAATACAATACAAATATGTATACTTTATTGCACACCAGAAAAACACATTACAAGAGGTACTTACAATAGCAATTGAAAAATCATAGCTTTAATTGTCTGGGGGTTATCATTTCATAAACCAAAAGTCACGATTTTTACTCATCTAAGGTCGAATCTCATACAGAAAAATGTTTACCTTAAGTCTCAACTGTAAATTGCTTAAAGTTACTAAAGGACTTTATTGCATTATGAGATGAGTCTTAAAAGAAAATTTCTGGGAAATGGGTCACAAATTAAAAACTGCGACTGCACCTACCTACATACATGTATTTATGTGTGAAATGTTCATATGAATAAATGATTGCTCGCGTCGAGGCCCTGTTTGATTGGTGTACTCGCGAATTTCCCACTGCACTGTCCGGCGGTCCGTCCGATGACGTCACCAGTTCCGCTACCGCAGCGCGCCATGCCGCGGCCAACGAAAAATATTATCTTTTATTGTGTGACATAGCTCTTATGTAAGGTTAACAAAGAGGATATTATAGCTTGCCACAAGGCACAAACCATATAATAAGTTCGTAGAATGCACCAACAACAGCGAAAAATACTAACTAATCTGTGACATGATATATATCTTATCAACATGACAAAGAGACTATTATCGCTTGACATATTCCATAGATAAAATGGAAGGCTGCACGGCACTGCTATGCGCTCCTTAGATCCAATAGGTCGGATATATTAACGAAATGTTCAGGATATACGTTCTTTTGCTTCTGGAGTGGCGCGTATGTCTGTTGACATGCTGGCCAGTGATTTAGTTGTTCCATGCATGGGAAATTACGGAGACATTTAGTGCTGTCGGAACAATTAGTTGTTGCTTCGTTTATTTCAGTAAAAGCAGCGAAATGTGAAGGCATATTTTTGCACCTACACACAAATTTTTTTAGCAAACACAAATGTTACATTGCTACAGATATAATGGCTAACTTTTTGCTATATGGGATCTTTTAGGTTTCGGGAAAGTAATTTTTCCTTTGCTGTGCTGCAAAATTGAGAAGAACTTCTGCCAAAATCACTAGAATAATTATTTCTAATATACATATCCTATCCTATACTGTACGGAACGGATCCTATTAACCTATACAAAACATAATCATACGCGATTCTTAGAAGCGAAACATTTGAAAAATTTAATCATTCCGTACTCTTAAACAAGATATTTAACATTTTACGACCTGTTCATTGAATAAATTGTTACGACCATCGTCCTTCTCACCCACTTCAAGAAATCAGGTGGCCGTAGAAAACACAACTTATTGAGGAACTTATTTCAAACTGCCTTTACCTACATGCCTAGTCCAAGGCAATCGATAAAATAAAGTAAGAAACAGGTAACTAGAGCACGACTTGACACACATCAGTTTGTGCAGTTTGACGATGATGATTTATATTTACACGTTCCCTGTCCTGTGTATCTATTTGGATACAAAACTGTGTTACCCAGGAGTCCATGTATCCAAAAGGATACGTGATTACCGATTTCTACAGAATTCGATAAATCAATCTAAATTTGTACGTAAGCAAGAACTTTCATGAGGCAGAGAGGAAAGCAGTTTCAGCAGTATGATGTGATGCTTGAATGACTGAATCGTAACGGCTTTAATATGAAATTCTCAATCATGAGTCCATAGTCCATGTATCCACTTGGATTCATACATAAGCGACAATGCTAAAAATAGCTAAAAACGCGATAAACAAAAAATTTACCCTTTGTAAGGGGGACAGGGAACGTGTTAAATTGAATTTATTACAACAATCAAAATGTAAAATTATAGGTTCTCAAACTTTTTTGACTTGCCACCCACTTAGGCATGATAAAAATCTTTCAGCGCCCTCCACGACAAAAAATGTGTTTACGCAGCTTGGAGAGGCCCCTGTAAGACAATGCGGCGTTGGGGATAGCACCATGGTGGCCAGGAATAGTGTGTACGCAAAAACTAGTTTATAATATGTATAAACTAGCGAGTCTACATCGGTAACGATGTTCCTGTCGATACGTGGTTGTTTTGAGTACCTAAACTAAATCATGTGATGATTATATTGCAATATGACTATTTCAATGATGATAAAATCGATTTAATCATGTAGTTCTATTTGTACTGAAGCTGAGATTGTGATTTAAGTTTTTATTTTCATAAGCAATAGCGCCCCCTGGATAGCATCAATGCCCCCAATTTCTTCCAAGACCTCTAACGCCCCCCTGGGAATCCTCAACGCCCACTGGGGGGCGGTAGGGACGTCTTTGATAACCTAGGTGTTAAATCATCATAATATGAGAAGATAATGATCTGATCTGGTGTCAATGAGACACTTAGGAGGTATATCTTTTCAAATAAAAAAAATAATTTTCTAAATCGGTGCAGCCGTATTTAAGAAATCGGGGAACATACATTGAAAAAAAAAACAAAGATTCGGACGAACTAAGTCTTTATCTTTTTTCAAGTGGTTTTAAAATGGCAACTGCTTTGGCAATGATTATTTTTACGTGCATAGCGCGTTCGACGTAACAACAGAAATTAGTTTCACCCGCACCGACTAAAACTCTGCAACTATTATTACCACTAACGGGCTTAGTTTCCCAACTCCATATCAACGCAATATCGAAATAAAAAAGAAACAAATAAACAAGTCTACTCAAAAGCAAAATGTAAACAACGAACTTTCGCAGCACGGGAGTGTGAACGGTTGCTCTGATTAGAGTGCGGCCGGAAAATCGGTCAAGTGCCGTACAGCGAACGGAATCTAACCACTATCATCTTTAACCCCGAGAGCATTTTCTGGCGCTCTTGTTTTGATCCCTGCCACGCAAACGATTCACAGTTGACGTACATACTACAGTCAAGGGCACCAATATGTATACATACACCACAAAGTTTCAAAAATATATATACAGGTCTTATTATTAAGACAGTAAGGTTTATGTATACATATTCTGGGACTTTGTGTGTGGATATTTATCTTTGTCCTTAACTGTACATAGAGTAAAGAATAGGTACTCAAAAAATACATAGAGTCACAATTTCGGACACAACTGATTTAAATAGGTAGGTACCTACTATAAATTGTATAATACTGTATGTTTTTTTCACGGAACTGTGATCTTACCGTAGACGGTGAGCGTATTGAAATATAAGTTCGGCGGTTTGGTTAATGTTACCTATATTCTGGAGTTTTGATTCTTCGGAGTTATTTATTACCTACACTAGATTAGAATTTACTTCATGTTATTGCTTCCTAAATGGTCCACCCTGGTTGTACCCTATTGACACTTTTTTTACGAACACGTTCGAACTAGGTGCCAAAGTTAGGCACCTTTGATACCAATAAACATAGACACAACCATATTATTGGCAGAATACGGCAAATTCTGCTAATAATATGGGTTTTTCTATGACTGCTACTCAAACACTAAGAGACAAAGTTCAAGTTTCGAATTCGATTAATAAACTTTTTGTTTGATGTCATGAGAATCATATATACCTAGGTATGCGACGTTTTCAAGGAAAAATAACCACATTTATACTAAAAAAAACCCGACCGCGGTGCACTTTGAATGAAACTGCATAAAATCCGCCATTTTGATTATTTTAACGAACTTCATACACAGTGACACTCGCACCATCAAGACGAATCTAATGATGTATCATTTATCAAAATCGGATGTGCCGTTGAGTAGTTACGAGCGGACACAGGAACGGACATACATACATACAGGTGAAACACATAACCCACCTTTGGGCTTCGCCGCAGTCGGGTAAAAAGTACGACATTGCCGCTTATCAATTGGAAGGAGGTTTTCCAAAGGGTATCATTTAATCGATCAGCAAAATATTCATATTTTGGTCAGCAGAAATATGTATTTAGTCAGCCAAAATAGCTAGTTGGTAAGCAACTTATGGTTAGCAAACATTTATAAATCAGGCTGCAATTAATGATATACTGATCTGCTCTAAATTATTTTGGTCAGCAAATTAAATATTTGAGCTGCATTAAGCGATCTGCGGTTAATCAAATTTTGGTAAGCAATCAGTAGGTAAGCAAAATATTTCATTTTGTTCATCAAAAAAAAGGGGGCAATAAAACCTAACTGGGCGCAACTATTCTGCCGCCAATCGTGTGCGCATTTTGTCATTCGGTAATTGTCAGCTGTCAAGTAGCAGGTGTCACTGTGATATATACAGGGTGTCACTGTGATATATACAGGGTGTAATTGTGATATATACAGGGTGTCACTGTGATAGATACAGAGTGATACTATGATATATACAGGGTGTCACTGTGATAGATACAGGATGTCACTGTGATATATACAGAATGTCACTGTGATATATACATAGTGTCACTGTGTTATATACAGGATGTCACTGTAATGTATACAGGGTGTCACTGTGTTGGGCTCATATAAAATAGGTATTTCGATTTTTTATACATCTCATAATGTTTAGAAGTTATATTATTTATTCACAACGTGTATCGTTTCGTTTTTAGGGTCATCAAAAAAAAAATAACCCTAACCTACCTATTATTGGGAGCCGTTTCGTTTTTAGGGTCATCAAAAAAAATAACCCTAACCTACCTATTTTTGGGAACCGTTTTGTTTTTAGGGTCATCAAAAAAAATAACCCTAACCTACCTATTATGGGAGCCGTTTCGTTTTTAAGGCCATTAAAAAATAACCCTAACCTACCTATTTTATGGAGCCGTTTCGTTTTTAAGGCCATTAAAAAAAATAACCCTAACCTACCTATTTTTGGGATCCGTTGCGTTTTTAGGGTCATCAAAAAAAAATAACCCTAACCTACCTATTATTGGGAGCCGTTTCGTTTTTAGGGTCATCAAAAAAAATAACCCTAACCTACCTATTTTTGGGAGCTGTTTCGTTTTTAGGGTCATCAAAAAAAAAATAACCCTAACCTACCTATTTTTGGAGCCGTTTCGTTTTTAGGGTCATCAAAAAAAATAACCCTAACCTACCTATTTTTGGGAGCCGTTTCGTTTTAGGGTCATCAAAAAAAAAATAACCCTAACCTACCTATTTTTGGGAGCTGTTTCGTTTTTAGAGTGACACCCTGTATACATTACAGTGACACCCTGTATATAACACAGTGACACCCTGTATATATCACAGTGACATTCTGTATCTATCACAATGACACTCTGTATATAACACAGTGATACCCTGTATATATCACAGTGACACCCAGTATATGTACAGTGACACCCTGTATATCTCAATTAAACTGCTTACAGACATGTTTTCTCTGCTGACAGTGACATCCTGTATCTATCACAGTGACACCCTGTATATAACACAATGGCACCCTGTATATATCACAATGACATTCTGTATATATCACAGTAACATCCTGTATACATTACAGTGACACCCTGTTGTATATAACACAGTGACACCCTGTATATATCACAGTGACATCCTGTATCTATCATAGTGACACCCTGTATACATTACAGTGACACCCAGTATATATCACAGTGACACCCTGTATATCTCAATTAAACTCTCTGCTGACCAATTGTAAAATCTTGCTGCCCAAGTTATTATTTTGCAGCTCGACTGGTTATTAGGCAGCCAAATGATAAAAAAAGCAGATTAATATTGGTTAAAATGTTAACCGTTTTTAAATTGTTTGCTGAACAAGAGTTGCCGCCCGATTTTTATTTATTGCCAGCCAAAGCTTTGTATGCTGCCCAAATGATTTAACTGCTTATTTTTTTTTGCGGATCAATTTTAATAACGGCTGACCAAAAATTTACTTTCCTTTTCCAAAGGAGTAGCTTAATGTCGTCAATAGAAACTAGGTTGGTACCTTTTGCTTCAACATGAAAGAGAGAGAAGGAAAGCCAGTTAAAGATTATTTCCAGTTTTGACTTGACTTCGAATATTAACGTGTATTATTGAAGGTTAGGTAAGGTTCCGATTAAATTTAACTGCTTCAACAAACCGATAACCTGATTGTACAAGTTAACGTCGTCATGTTTGAGAGGGCAGATAATTAATTAATTAATTCAGTCCAGATTGTTCTTCACAAAATAAATTACTGCTATAAATTACTGTCAAATCAAAGTTCACGGTATTTTGGTCACAATCTAACTATGTTTACAGGGCACAATCGCGTGCGGGCTCGAATTTGTAACCTCGTTTGTATTGTAGGCCTAAGCAAACTTGACTTGAATGGGTTCACAAAATAACGTTTCGCAGGATGGGCAAAGTTGGGAACTATAACTGAATGGAAACAGTTGATGTAATTACGCGCACGTCATCTGCTGTCTGATTGGTGACTCGATTTCGGCGATCGAAGCGGGAGCTCGTCGACAAAATGTCACGAATGCAAATATGAAAATAGAACGAAAACGCTAGCGGTTTTTAAAACAAACGAATACTTGAATTAGGACTGTGCTCCAATTCAAATATCGTTCGGAATGTCTCTCTATTGCCAGCTTGTATAGATAGTCGTGTAACTTCTATGGAATCGCGAAATGACTTCTCGACGTGGCTACACCAGTTCCAGTCAAGACCACTAATCCACCCAATTCAGGTTACCTAACGTCGTTAAGCAAACAGCAACTTGAACTTGAAACCTTAGAGTAGACCCTTCAAGACCAGGGTTAATATGAAAGAAACTTGACGTACTGGGTACTAAACGACGCTTTTTAGTTTTATTCCTAAAATTCTGAAAGTTACCCTTTCGAAAAAAATACACTTTCCCTAATAAAATGATTTTAAAAAATTGCCAGCACTTTGTAAAAAAACTTCAGATTTAAAAGATAGGATACAATAGTTTGCTTCTTAAAATTTACAGAAATTGGGCTCTGGTGCTGTTTCTGACTAAATCTTTATCGTATTGTGAAAATGATATATTAGCTTGTCTAGCCGAGCACGGCGCCTAGCAAATCTAAACCGTCACTAGCTGGTGAGAACTGCACGATAACGGCAAGCTTGGTAGAACAATGGTATATGCACCAATGAAAGCTTTAGTCGTATATGACGTTTTACAAATAATTCACTACGGATGGTCTGCTATAAATTATTCCAATTTGGTGCAACGTAGTTCATTGTCAACAACAGCAGAGGGGGTGTATATTTAGAGTTGTTGATTATTAAATCGTGACATTATTTGTGTTATTAATTTGTAGAGCTTATGAAATTTCTTTTTTAACCGACTTCAAAAAAGGAGGTTATCAATTCGACCCGTATGTATGGAATATTGTCAGAAATGCACAGTTTTTATATGTGTTAGCCTATACCAGCTTCTAGACATGTGTTCTTAAGTGTACATTTATGTTTGTATGTTTGACTGCACATATCTCAAGAACTACCTATAAGTCCCATTGCAAAAATTCTTCTTTCATTGGACTAAATATAGTCCAACTTACGGAACTATGTAAGTTTCATCAAAATCGGTTCAGTAGTTTTTGAGATAGGGAGTTAAGTGTGTAGGTATTGCATACGTGTGGTTGGTGCGCTGTGCATAGGTACGTGTCGTTGGCTTAACATTGTAGTTCAATTACTACTGAAATTAAGAAATAAAAAAATTAAACCTTAATATTTGGAATAAACGTAGCCATATAGTAGTAGTACCTATGCGGTACGATACGAGGCTGGCACCGACCTCGAAAAATCTTTTATTTCTTCCTTTTTTGAAACCGGTTAAATTTTTTAGAATGATTTTTTATTTAATTGCTGTTTTGTTTAGATTTTGTACTTCTGTTCATGTACCTACCTACTACGTGATTTAAAAATGTTAGGAATTTCAAACGTCGTCTGGCCCGAGAGAGTACCTAAATACCGTGGGCCCGAATAACACGACCAATTTTAACCACGTAGTATTCCTGATTGTATTACAGGTAAATAACGTTATATCAACATAGGTCGAATTTTGTCATTTTACATTAATAGTCTTATGGAACAAAATAAATCAGTAAATTCAGCCCCTCCTTATAAACATGTCCTTTGCGGAGAAAGAGTTATCAAAAAGGAAAAAAATGCTACAATTGAAACAAAAGGCCAATTTTTTGGCCTTGTAGATGCTTAGCATCAAATACTGCGAACTAGACTATATATTACATAACTTTTTTTACTCTTAATAGTTGTTAGAATCTATAGGGGAGACCGGGTATGGTTGTCTCACGGGTTGGTTGTCACAGCAGCCATTAAGTAATACGAAACGAAGGAATAATTGCATCGCTCGGTGTTAAAAGATCGCAAGAGCTTCACCTCCTTCCCTACTTCACCAATCGATGCACTTATTCCATCGTTTCGTATTATTTAATGGCTGCTGAGACAACCAACCCGTGAGACAACCATACCCGCTCTCCCCTACCTAGTTAAAGTTTGTCGGGTTACTCGGGCCCACGTTGTATAGGGTCTAACTGAACCGGTTATCATTCTCATTGTTCAGTTAGAAAATATGCATAATTTTATGCTATACCTATGTTTCCATGAAAGCATGCGTTTCAAAGAAACTAACCTATTCTATTGTAACAATGAGTCATTCTAAAAGGGCAATTATGAATTATAAAACTCCTTTACACGAGTGTGTTCATTCAAAACAAAGAAAATTAACTCTTTGTAATTGGGTGAATCAACTTTTCTTTGTCAACAAAATTTCACCTTCTTCGACTATAATTGAAAGGAAATCTTTATTCGGATATTTTTTGAATAAAATGTATGCTCATTAAAAAGACAGATACTAAAGCTACGTAATAAAAATATTTTTTATTATAATTTGTTTATTATAACTTGGTTATACGCAGTGACCCAGCGGACATAACTGTCCCCCATTTTTGTATGAAAATAGTTCGTAGGTTCGTCCACTGGGTCACCCTATTTATTTCTTAAAAACGAGTTTTATTTTTATTTTTACCTAACCTATCTCTAAATGTCAGATCTTGTTCCATTTAAATCATGTTAAAACATGCAAAAGGTGAAGAAATAAGGAGAAAGAGCAATCTTTGCATAAAGCAAAGAAAAGTTGATTCACCCAATTATGTTCGGCTTACGGCAAAGGAAAAGTTTTCAATGTTGTCAAAAGAAAACTGGAACTGGAACCGGTTTCCTCAAACTTATCCATCAAAACATTCAGACAGATGGACATCAAAGAGATCAATAAAGTGGTTTTGGATTTTCTTTCCTAAAAACTCTAAGTAGCAGATCGAATCTAAGAAAATTGTGCATTGCTGTAGAGGCCGGAAAGTTAGCAATATATGGATGAGTGAGTTCGAGGGCCGATTCATAGAGGAGACCCTTGAAGAATACGAGTCCATCTATTGCACTTTCGGCCGATTCTTAACATAGTACTTTTCACGCCTACTGCGAGAAAATAATAGTAATATCATACCAAAAATAAAATCATTCAACCGTCAATTTTGTATTTTTCCAAGTCTTAGAAATCGATGGAAATATAAATATACCGTGGACAATTCTTCAATACCGAATAGCAAACACCTATTTAAAACAACAGGGTTTTAAATTTAACAAAACATTACAAAACAATACAATATTAAAAACTAATTAATTATGCCACCATTTTTCTCAGCTGGCGATCTGATTGTTCTGTTATAATGTCGCCGAGGTATACCGGCGTGCTCTCGTTGGTCAAGTTGCTGTTGTAAACTGACCAACAATGTTATATCTGTAGTGTCTGGCTGGGATAAGATAAAATTGTTGGCTAGGCTCGTCTTATTCGCTGTTCAAGAACTCGCCGTTTTGGGGCCTGAATTCAGACCATCTATTGCTACCTTTCCAAGCAGTGGCTTGAAAAAGTAGATTATTTTCATTTTTCCGAAACAAAAAGTAGTAAATACCACGTTGGTAATGCGTTTTTCTTTGACGAGCAAATTATAGTACAACCTAACCTGCCAACAACCCTTTACTCCTGCACCTAATTACAATAGAATTTCCTATCAAAAGACGAGTCGATATAAATTTAACATAACCTATTATCCGACCAAAACAAAACTCCGCCGCAGACGTTAATCCCCAGCTCAACTCTTCATCGCACCACATAACAGACAAAGGGCATGCCGAAACACCGGTGTCAGTTGTTTCATTTATCATGCCCTTTGCAAATCCTTTTAGTCGATGCCGACCTTTCAGGTGGATCGGAATAAGCGGCTTTCTGTTAGTATAGGTGTCCTGCGGGACTCACATCAAACGGCTCGCCGACGGAATGAGAATTTACAGTTATTTTAGACTGTAGTTTTGTATGTCGCCATCGAAGCAATGGAAACGGAGCGCTGTTTAAATTAAACTTCTCATCAGAAGGTCATTACCCGAAGCGCCAAAAAAAAAAATAAGAAAAAAGAATATAAGGGGTTATTCTTCAGAAATATGTCTGCGACTTATTCCTGTCTCCATACATTTAGTAACAAAGGGCCAGAGGAATAAGGTGACCGCAGACATATTTCTGAAGAATAACCCTAAGACATGTAAAAGAGCCCTTTTAGTTACCAGAATTATTATTTTTTCTTTAATTGAAGGGATGTTTACAAAAACAACATAAATGACGAAGCTGGTAGACACCTAGTGTCATTAAAAATGTTTCAATAGAAGATCAACCAGTCTAGTCAGTTATGTTTATTTTGTAAACATCCCTTCAATTGATTCACATTTGACATACCTAACCTCTTTTTTTGGGCGGGTAAAGTTACCCTCTAGGGCTAATGGAACCTGTAGGTACTTACGGTATTTCTCTGGACGAAGATTTTTAAGTTTATGTGACAGTTCGATAAATTGATGTCACATTTTACCTAATTCGTAAGTTTTCCAACAAATGTTATCAGAAGTTTTTACAGGACTTTAAAATATTAATAGTCTGATATCGAGAAATACGGTATTCGCGTAATTTCAGATTTTAATGTGTCTAATTCAATTGATTTTTTTTTCTAAAATGCCTCTTAATCCGTATAGTATAAAAAAAACATCAATTTCCTTCCTACTCAGCTCGCTAGCCCTAATGCGACGGTGACAAACTTTTATTGTACTAATTTTTCTCTTGTGCCATCAACTTCGTTCCGTTTTCATTGCTGCAAACATTTCTAAACTCTTATTACAGGCGACGGTAACGATGATACATCCCCGGGTTTACAGAATTAGTGGTAATCTCACGGACGCCTTTGTTCGCTGAAGGTTAATTACTGGTCATTAAGGATAAGCCCTTGGCTCTGTTCAGTGTCGAGGACTACGGAACCAAGTGCAAGGTAAACGTTGTAAAATAAGGCGATAACAAAGTCGGTTCTGGGACCCTTTGCAGTTCAGACAAATGCCAGAAATTGCAATTACAAATTCGCCGCCTGGCGATCTTAGGACTGCTTTTGCTTAGAGCATATATGTAAGAGTTTCTTACGTAACGATTTAAGAAGCTACCCATTCTATCTTATAAAGTATTTACTTTGACAAAGCATGTTGTGGATATTTGCAACCTTGAGAATTTTGACGAAGCCTGCGTTGTTGTGAATATATGTTGTATATGTATATATACCCGCCCCGGCTTCGCACGGGTGCAATGCTGATATTAAATACACGACAGAAAAACTGTGAACGTTGTATATAAAAACATAGCGGCCCGCTCCGGCTTTGCACGGGTATAAAATATATAGCCTATGTCACTCACTGAAAAATGATTAAAATCGATCCAGTAGTTTTGATTTATTCATTACTGCCCGTGGCCCGCACCCGTTAAATTTGGAGTAAAACAATTCCCCTTTCCCTATACTATGAAGATTTCCTGCTATATCTTTGGAATATCTAAATTCATACACTACATTTTTACTTTATAGGCACGCTCCCGCCGCCCCGGCCGGCCGGTACCGCCGCAAACGCTACGTCCCGCAATTTTTAAATCTGTAATATATTCGAAAATATTCATTTAAATCATATGATGTAAAGGGCCATATAGATCTATATTAAATCAACAATGTATTTAAGGTATTTTTCTACTCCTGTACTGTTATCTGTCTTTTACTTGGTCACGAACACTAATATAAGAACATACATAATATGAGTTCAGAGAAGTCTATACTCTATTCCCCATAACAGCACTAGTGTCGTTATAGTCACTTTACGTTATTGCTAGCATCCACAGACTTCTAAATCTAGGTTAAACTTAGGTCAAGGATTAAGCGCTCAATTCTAACTTCACGATAAAAATTCACAACTACCAACTTCACAAACAATTAAATTCCTACGATTCATAAGAAAAACAAAACTTTCCGAATTACATTAATTGATGCCAACATAAAAAAAAAGTATTTTAATTATCGTCACATCGTGTCACCAGCCATATCAAAAAAAAGTTTACCATAGACACAACTGTCATGCCGGCTGTACACACTCGGAGAGACCGGACGAGACACGCGTGGCGTCCATGTATTTTATATTTTAACCTAGTCGTAGAAAAAGTATTGTATGCAACGTTGTATAATTAAGTCAAAAAACGCTCATTGCGTCTCTATTTGCGATACTCGCCGCATTCGCGGCTCGTATCGCAACTCACGCAATTCGCATTTTTTGAACCTTCTTATACAACTGTTGCATAAAATACTATTAATTGGATAAGTATTAATGCTGTATTGGTTAAAATCGCTTCGAAAATTAGCCATTATTTGTCGTAAAACGTAAATGACAAAAAAAAAATTATTGTGGGATATCCTTAAGAGATAGACATATACCATCACGGAGTTTTCTGTAGACCTTTTCAATGTGTACAATACTTAGTACATTATTTTGATAAATCTCGTAGGGTTCAGCCTCCGTTTGCAATGTAAGCTGAAAAAATGTAATTATTTACATCACATTAGAAACTTCTAAAATAACAGTATTTCTCCACTATTTAATGGATGTTATTATACATATAAACCTTCCTCTTCAATCACTCTATCTATTAAAAAAAACCGCATCAAAATCCGTTGCGTAGTTTTAAAGATTTAAGCATACATAGGGATATAGGGATATAGGGACAGAGAAAGCGACTTTGTTTTATTTTATACTAGGTATGTAATGTAGTGATATAGTATGTGTTGGTAAGTTGTTTTTACGTTCATAAATTTGGCATTTAACTTTAAAAAAGATAAAGTTAGCAGTTAGTTACTTATTTTTGTAAATCTTTTGTAAATAATAAGTCTGTAATTTTTAACCGACTTACAAAAGAAGGACGGTTTTCAACTCGTCTGTATGTTTTTTTTTGTGTGTTTGTTCACCGATTACTTGAAGACGGCTTGACCGATTTGGAAAATTCGTTTTTTGTTTGAAAGGGTAAACTTCCGAGGTGGTCCCATTGCAACCAAAGCAGGATCTGATAATGGAATCTTGGAGAAATCGAGGGAACTCTTCAAATATTATAGCCACCCACACATATAGCGATTTCGGTATTTTTTTTCGTAATTTCTCGTCCATCTCTTATTAGCAACAAGTTTCTAGTGTTAACAGACTTCAAAACAAAGAGTAAATTTGTATCTAGGTTTCTTCCCCGATTACTTGAAGACGGCTGAACCTATTTGGAAAATTCTCTTTTTGTTTTAAAGGGTATAACCTCCGAGGTGGACCCATTGCAACCAAATCAGGATCTGATGATGGGATCTTGGAGAAATTGAGGGAACTCTTCAAATATCATAGGCATGTGTGCCTATGATATTTGAAGAGTTCCGATTTTGGTATTTTTCTTAGTTTCTCGTGCATTTCTTATTAGAAATAAGTTTCCAGTCTTAACCGACTTATTATATATGAATCGTTGATTATCCATTTCTTTGGGGTAATTAACATATTATTTTTTGGTTTTTAGTTTAAGTTTTTGGAAGTCGGTTTTTAACCTATAGGTACAGGTCGATTCACAAGAGCTGGCACGTATGGATTGAACGAGTGAATGATAATGTCTATGTGTGCATCACAAAATGATTAATTACAGGTTGATTCAATAAGCGATAATCGTGTTGTGTCTCATAACTTCGTAACCCAGTCTGCATTGTGTATTTTATGAACAACATAAAGATACCCTACCTATACAATCGCAACCTTGTTTACACACTGACGCCGTGAAGGCGGGAAATTGTATCGCGAAACATCTAAATTTCGTATGAGTTTCGCATATTTTCGCCATGATTCCGTAAATTGCGCCGTCAGTGTGAAAACAGGGTATAAATTAAATAAAAACTCCATGATTTTTCTTAAATAATGAAGAAGTGTTATACTTATATATATGTGGTGTAATTTACCCGCATTAAAAAAAAAACTAATAAAGAGACAAAATGTTTCTTTCATATAAGTGTTATACTTGTTTACAAAATATTTGGATCCTCCTGTAAAAGAACATCACTCAACAGTGACATGTGACCTTACTTTCGTTCAATCCTTTCGTGCCAGCTCTTGTGAATCGACCTGTACGATATTATAAAACTCTTTTATCTGATCATAAAGATATACGATATTGGCAGGACTGAGTGTGAGTACTTGTATGTAGAATCTGGGACGGGTTGGTAGCTGTTACTTCTAACTTTACCTGTATTTGCCTTGTGCGGACAACAATGTTGGCATTTCAAATCCGATAGCACGTTAGATATGTCTGATGAATTATGACCAGGTTATCTTGGCTTAGACCAGTGTTGGGCAGGCTTTCTTCATAGGGAGTCAGATCTTTTTGGAAATTTCTGATGATGGCCAAAATTAAAGCAAAAAACGTTTTGTTTTAGAACCTACACTCGGGGCCGTATTTGGAGGAGGGCAGGCGGGGCTACTGCCCCGGGCCTCCACAACACTTCCCTAATAAGTAGGGGCCTCCGCTAGTCCGTTAGGGGCCTCCACTCTTTCGTTGCCCCAGGGCCTTCACACCTCCAAATCCGGCCCTGCCTACACTAAGCCGTCAACATATATTATCACGGGCCATATGCTACTTATTTCGAAGGACTGTCATCGGACCGGAGATAGCCCGAAGACTGCCTACTTTGCCCACCACTGGCTTAAACTTTGTCGTAGCAGTCTCAAAATTTGGCCCTCTCTATACAGGAGACTGTATCAGTTACGATCTTCTGTGTAAGGGGCGTTTCTCCAGAAATATGTCGGCGACTCATTCATCTGTCTCCATACATGTAGTATGAAAAAGGGCCAGATGAATGAGGTGACCGCAGACATATTTCTGGAGAAATGCCCTAAGAAAGATATAGGTATCAAGCAGCAGCATATGTATCAGTTATTAACGATCTGCTGTGTATGAAAAAAATAGGTAGGTATCTTTTATTAAAACTGTTTGATACAGTTTACACTTGCTTTGTCCAAAGCGTCCGTTCTTAGTTATATCGGTTGGCATCTGTAATCCAATTTAGATGAACTCTGATTTTCCATTGTGTGGCTAAGTTTCAATTGTCTCGGCGCAGCGCTATCGGTCACCGTTATTGCAGCGGAGGTTCGCCGGAGACTGTTATCTGTTTCGGCATCGTCGGATTTACATGTATAGTGGCTGGCTTTACTGCACTCGGGTCATCGGAGGACCCAAACTGTGCCAAACTGATAAATGTAAGCCATAAAGATGAATTTTTTACCAAGAAATAAGAAAAGGGCCTTAACTCGTCTAAAATGGCCCAAGTATATGACTGGCTCGAAAAATTAAAGCACATTGTTTGCATGGGTTTTAAAAAAGGAGTTTTGAGGTTTCTAAGAGGTATTTTCCTAATGTAAGTATAATAGTATATTACACAACTTTCTTTATTACCTCCTGTGTTGTGTACATCATTTTATGTCTACACTTGACCAGAAAGCGGCTTTTTCCGTACGCGCAGCGTGTGGAAAAAGCCACTTTATGGCCAGGTTTGGCATGAATATCATTATTGTTAGGAATATTTAAAGGTTATTTTATTTCAAACGCGGGACTCACTTTGTCACCACTCATTTGTCGAAAATGTGCTCAATTTCACATTAAGATAATAAGATAATAATAATGAAGTCTAGACATTGAAAATGATATATTTGCAAGTGTAAGAAATTAACTCTTGAAAATCCGCAATATGGGCGAACCTCATATATGTATTTTTCTACTCCTGTACTGTTATCTGTCTTTTACTTGGTCACGAACACTAATATAAGAACATACATAATATGAGTTCAGAGAAGTCTATACTCTATTCCCCATAACAGCACTAGTGTCGTTATAGTCACTTTACGTTATTGCTAGCAGCCACAGACTTCTAAATCTAGGTTAAACTTAGGTCAAGGATTAAGCGCTCAATTTTAACTTTACGGTAAAAATGCACAACTACCAACTTAACAAACAATTAAATTGCTACGGTTTTTAAGAAAAACAAAACTTTCCGAACTAAATTCATTGATGCCAACATAAAAAAAGTATTTTTAATTTAAGTATATTTTAAATTAAAAAAAAGTTTACCATAGACACATACTGTCAGTCAAACGTCATATTTGCCTTGTTTCCAGGTTATGATTAATTTTGTATTTCAATAATTTAAAACTTAGTCGTAGAAAAAGTATTGTATGCAACGTTGTATAATTAAGTCAAAAAACGCTCATTGCGTCTCTATTTGCGATACTCGCCGCATTCGCGGCTCGTAT
This sequence comes from Eudemis profundana, assembly GCA_947034925.1. Lineage (NCBI taxonomy): Eukaryota > Metazoa > Arthropoda > Insecta > Lepidoptera > Tortricidae > Eudemis > Eudemis profundana. The sequence goes on from OX344795.1 coordinate 6,830,467, forward strand.
CGCAACTCACGCAATTCCCATTTTTTGAACCCACTTATACAACTGTTGCATAAAATACTATTCTGGCCAATCTTTAACACGACTATAACTTATGCTTGTAAGTTATTTTTGCAGCTTTGAATCATTCCCTTCAATAAAACTGCGTCATATCTAGCAAACGTGTTTTCATACGATTTTTGAGAATGTATTATTAAGACTGATAGCAAACATATGAAAGCTATCAGTGTGGTGTATGAGGTGTGATGTGTGCTAATGGCAATATAATAACTGTTATTCAGCATGTTTTGGACGTAAGCGAACCGTGCAACTAAGGTGATTTATGTTATGAGTAATCCTTGTTATATCAACAGCTTTACGTGTTTTGATAGCCACAGAACAACAAAGGAGTGGACGAAGAAAAACCCTTTTGAATAAATATGACCGGAAACAACCTAAAGTGTGTATATATGGTAATATAATGTCTTAAATGCAAATGAGAAAGAATATTGAGGTGACTGATAAGGATAAATACAGGGAGAAATCCTATTTTTGCTAGTAATGGCGAGTGGGAGCGTTAGTAGATCAATAGCATGCGTTTTGTCTTGTTTCAAATCGTTGCGTCCGTTGTGTGCGTAAGAGAGACAAAACAACTTAAAATAAAACCGGTCAAGTGCGAGTCGGACTCGCGCACCGAGGGTTCCGTATAAACTCATAAGTAGACCAACCTTACGACTAACAGCAACCCTGCCTTAAACCCACCTTAGCCCTATTAAACCAGGAAAAATCTTAACAGCGCGATGCAGTGTATGCTACAGCGACATCTATTGATACTAAATAGCGCGTAAATTTTACTTGTAATTTAAATTTAAACGTTACTGTTTGTTATTGGCTGATTGAAATAATTGTTTGTCAACTAAGTTAGTTCTCATATATCATTTTTCATGACGGAATCATGTTTTGAAGCCCACTTTTGTGTATTAAATTAATATTGCTGCCACAAGCTACCTTATTTTAGATTTGTGTCCCTAGATGGCGCTAGTGGTATTTTATTTTTATGGTATTTACTAGTGTCAAATTTCCTAAAATACTCCTATTATAGAGTTTTTAATAATTATTGTTACTTTATGTTTTTTTTCCCGATTCCTGATGAGTGATCATTGTATTTAATAAACATTTTTTATGTAATCTGAAATAAACCATCGCTTAGTTTTGCTACTCTCCGCTAGATGGCTCTCGTAGGGAGGGTAGAAGTAATATAATATTTTAAGATTTTTGTAAATTTTTAAAAAGATATTCAAGTTAGGAAGAGAAAATATAACGGTCTTCCTAATAATAGTAATAATCCTAATAAGTAGATACATGTATAGTTCAAGAAAAACTGTATGGCGATTAGTTTAGTAGGAGCAAATAAGTATGTGTTTGGATTTTTGCAAATTTCTCAAAAACGGTGCAAATAAGGAAAACCGTTATATCTTTCCTGTAATATTTAGGACGACATTAATAATTGGTAATTATAACACATTTTTCTGATCAGTAACTTCGGAGATAATAGGGGGGGAATGGTATTTTTTAAACATTTTTTGCCATAAATCAAAAAAATATTTATTTAAGAAAAAAATAAAAACGGTATTTTAATCTACAAATTAAGCTCTTTCATTTGATACCCCACTCGATATAATAACTCTACTTTCAATTTTCAAAATCCCATTACGCAGCCCTTTAAAAAAAAAGTAAAAAAGGTACAAGATTTTTTTTTATGTCCAATAAGCTCGGGTTAGCTACTTTTAACACTATTCCAAATTTCAAACCGATAGCAGCAGTAGTTCCTGAGATATCTGGCTGTGACAGACGGACAGACAGTCAGAGTCGCACCATAAGGATTCCTTTTTTACCATTTTGGTACGGAACCCTAAAAACTAATGGCGATGCGAAAGATGGATTATGTTAGTGTTAGACCAAACGAAGAAGTTTGGGAAACCAGATCCGATCCGACTGACTATTCCTTGCTTTTCTCAGAGCATTGGGGAGATCTGGAAACATTGGGAAGTTGAGATCCGGTTCCCAGCAATCATAGGTACAACATTATTTGAGTATCTTGTAAGATCTTGTGTCCTTTTTATTGTTATTTCATCACTTCTGTATTCCGTTTAGATCATTCAGAAAGTGGTTGGTGTCTAGTCTAGGTAGGGATATCTGCTTAGGACGGCCTTGTGTACTACAAGGACGTTTTCTTCTTATTTAATAAGATCGTTGTGGTGTCCTGAATTATTTTCTGTTATATCCTATATTTATACCAGTTTGCTTGGTATATAACAAAGGCTTGTGATCGGAGTATCGTAACCTTTCAAAGTAATTTGCCCGTCTAGCCTAGAGACTAGCGTGATGAGGAGTAATTTGCATCCGGCCATAGTGGACGGCAGGGCAACGTTTTACTGGAATTATTCTCATATTTCAGCACTCGAGCCACGTGAGACACTGAAATCGAAGACATGGTGGCTCATTTTACATGAGAAAATGGAAATTAGAAAAACCAAAGACCTAAAGAAAATCAGCTGAAGATAACAATGATAGAATTGATTCAAACCCTAAAAAATGATTGTGTGCTACTAACCTAGTTACGTAAATAATAAAGAAATATACCACTAATAAAGTATCGTTAGGTAATGTTCCTGAATCAGGGAATCTTCTGAGATTCTACAGAAATAAAAGATTACAGGAAGCGTGTACCCATACGTTTAGCCCTTTATTTTTGTTCTTTGTGATGCTTTTCATATTTAGGTGCAAACGTAATGCAACATGCATGTCCGTCATAAATAACAAATGGCTATGCAATTAAAAAGTGTTGGCATTCTTTTGTTTATTCTATTTTAACCTGTAACCTTGCGCGGTGGCGGCAGTGATTACGGAGGCAAACCCGACGGGGCTAAATGTAAATTGCTGAATGATTTGCCCGAGGTTGAATGTCACGCGAACTCTGTAATTTGCCACATGACCGTTCACATAAAGGCACGGATGGTGTATCAAGGGTAACCTTCGACCTTAAACCGACTCACCTCATCAAAACATCTGCACACTCTTAAAGCAGTCAATCACATTCACGAGTATAACGGAAGACACTGCGGGTAGCTTGCCGACCGTCCCACCGGTATCGCGTTAAATTGACATGTTAGGACAGCACATGTGTACCAACCGAGCTCGGGGAGCCTTTTTTTATTGATGAAAAGGCTTTTTATCATTGAAAGCCGTCGCACCAGGCTCGGGGGCCGAACGGCAGGCGAGCGCGCGAGCCGGCGCGCCGCCTTACTTTGACTGAAAGCGCCTTCGGAGCGTCCGAGCGTTTCTTGCGCAAGCGTACTGCAAAACAGGATCGGTTGGGCTGAAAACACCAGGTTCGGGAACGGCCCATCCCGGCTACACTCCACCTAGAATAGTAAACCTTATTAGAAAGGCTTCACGGGTTATTTTCGCTTTAAATCTTTACGTCCTTGTATTGTTTTTGGTGGGAGATTGCGTGTGCCGCACTGCACACGCTGGTATGTGTTTGACAATAGTGGAGGCTCCGGCGGCTGTGTTCTGATGACGTCAATGTGCTGAAGAAGATGAACGCGCGCTCATGTGGAAACCGATTACCAAAGTGTACCTACAAAGGCAATGTCTACAACAAACGATCGATGGTAATACGATTTGATGGCTAAGATTGTTCTATACCTATATTTTATGGCGGAGTACCAAGGAAGTGCTAGATGGGATGAATAGCGCCCGCAATTTTACTACAGGCAATAAAACGTAACAGTTAATTTGCTATTACTCCACTGCATATAGCTTTTAATGCATTTTATTCACCTTTTAAAGGATTCCATTTTACTACAGGTAACTAGACGCACCATAATTAATATTTCACTCGATTTCAAAGCTGTGGAGGCGAGAATTCATCGAAAATGGGTCATAAAGTTTTTGTCCTATCAGTATTGTTTTTCTGAGCGATAACGTCGTATAATGCCTAATTTCCTTGTTCATCGATATCACTGACTGAGAAAACAAGTGAAGTTGTAGGTATTTAATAATTTATGCGCAAGGAATCTCTTCATACGTAGGGGAAAGGAAGGTAAAACGGACCAATTAAGGAAAATTTAATCGTGAAAAAATGCAACGGCTTAAAAAGTACGTTTTCATTATAAAATAATTGAGCATTTATTTATTTTTACTTCAATACTTGTAATGATTTAATCAAATCACATAATTATGAAGATATTGGACTACTTCCAAACCTCTGATTTGGTCCATTTTGGCCGCATGTTAAGGTAAAACGGACCACGTATGAAGACGCAATTATTTAAGAAGAAAATTAATATTCATGGACTTAATGTGTAGTAAAAGGTTCACAATAAACCTAGCTTTTCGATCGTCGTGCTCAACACCGATGCGACGTAACAAAGAACAAGTTGGACACTGTTTCAGCAAATGGAAGTAAACAATAAAAGGTCTAATATTTTCTTCTTCACTGGAGGATGTCCTTACATTGCTTTTCTTTTTAGTAACTTTTTTAATTCATGTACCTTTACTTTTTACCCTTTTATTTTGGTGGCCCATTGTGCCCGTTCCATTTTGCATTCTAGGTTACATTGACGGTAAACTTTGCATATTGCAGTATGAAAATAAAGTCCAATAAAGAGTAATTAAAGCAAATCCACTTAGGAATCAAAATCAGTAACATAAAGAGGAAAGTTTGATCAAAATATACCTTTTTTTAAATGAAACTGCTCGAAAATGATACTATTGTAATATTTTTTTGGTATCAAGTGTGATTGCTTCGAGGTCACTCATCGCAAATGTGCGAGAGGCGAATACCAAATTTACGTAAATTTGCAAACAAAATAGAACTAACAGTCCAGAGATATTAGTGAGATCCGTTTTACCCACAGGGTCCGTTTTGTCTTCCTTTCCCCTAAGTACTACTTCCATCAAACCGCAGACTTCGATTACATTTGAGGAGTGTCTTTCTTAAAGTGCTTATTTCTCTATGAAAACCATAAAACAATAAGCCCTTTTGAAATAACAGTGTGATCTCGGACGCAGCTACGATAGGATATTTTAAGGCTTCTATTTCCGTTCTATTGTTTGCATACGAGCGGTCAGCGCTCTTGAACCGTGTATAATAAAGAACCTAGCAGCACAACTTAGCATCTCTCTCCTAGCTTGCCGTGTAGACTGAAAAGACATATCTCCATAGCAGTCTCATACACATATAGAACCTTTTTTCATTGATAAGGCTATGTTGGGGACGGTTCAAAATAGAGCAGTGGCTTAATTGCTTTGATATTGGATTTTTAGGGTTCCGTAGCCAAAATGGCAAAAACGGAACCCTTATAGTTTCGTCGTGTCCGTCCGTCCGTCTGTCTGTCCGTATGTCACAGGCATTTTACTCAAAAACTACATGATGGATATTGATGAAATTTGGAATATAGGTGTCTTGTATGAGCCGCTACTTAGTATGGTATATAAATAATTAAAATAAATATTTTTAGGGGGGGCACTCCATACATGTTAAAGACAGTAATTTTTTTTTTTCAGCTAATATCAACGTGTGCTACATAGTTCGCCAGCTCTTTAAAAACACTATAAGGTTTCAAAGTAATGTTTTTGATTAAGTGAATGTATTTGGAAATAATCGCTCCGAAAGTTGTGTAAATTGTGTCCCCCCCCTCTCTATTTTCTAAACCGTGCGCCCGAAAAATAAGAAAAAAATCACGAAGGTAACGCTTAATTAATACTTTCAACGAAAATTATTTTCAACAAGATCGAACGTACCGTTTTTGAGTTATTGCCGATAAACTGCGCTTCTCAACAAAAGGACGTAATTGATTATTAAAAATGGTACTTCTTAGGTAGTTCAGTCTTTTTTACGATACATATATATAGAACAGGACTTAAAATATTTTCGCCCTGTTCTCTTTATATTAAGAAAATAAAAGTAATCCAAAAATAAAAGGTAACTAGGTCTTAAATAACTGATAAGGTAACTTGGAACGTTTAAATACTGAATACAAGTGAAAATAAGAGAAAAAATCCACAAAACGAACAATATAATTATTTAACCCAAGACCAGTTTAATAAATATATAATCCACTATTGATATAAATGAATATAAGTAAACAAATGTTACTTCGCATGGTTCGCGAAATAGGTTTTTTTTTACAAAACGTGTAATACATATCTCCGAAACTAGAAACCGCCTACCCCTGTAGACTATCACATATTCATACGAAGTCATCAGTTTTCACGGACAGGGCATACCTTGTTTTGTTATACGAGTCAATAAAATGAACTGAAAATAGTAAGTTCTTTTTATTTTTAGACTGTTATCAGCGCGCGCTAGTTGCCCCCGGTTTCCGCCTGTCGGAGTTTCCGACGCCCGTTATTAACTTTCCTCTCCAACTATATACAGATACAATACGTAGGTATATAATTACTAGAAATCCACCCCCGGTTTTGCAGAACTGGAGGCACGGCAGAGTTCCCGGTAAGTCGAGCCAACAACGGCCACAGATGTATGATATTTTTCTCGAAACACAGCTTAGGGCACTATTGCACCCCCTGTATTGTGGATAGAGATAAAAACTTGAAACTTTAATTACATTACTTAACTTTGATAGAGCCCCAAAGTAAAAGTCGATACCTATTAGCGATTACGACTAGTAGCTAGTTAAAGTTCGTAGATTTAGCTATTAACAACACACTCACTCACAATTCAATCAAAAAAGATATTTCTAAATCGGTCCAATCATTTTCGTTATACATAAAGAAAACAAAGATTCTAACGAACTGAGATCCTATATCTCCTTAGTCGGTTAAAAAGACGTGAGTTCCCCACAAATATTCCATGCAAAATATGGGCCGAGTTTTTCCAGTAAAAAGGGGCGAGATCTTGTAGAGCCAGGTCAAGCATCCTTTTACTAGTATGTCCTTAATATTTACTTGCGTAACCCTTTAGTCGCCAAGAACACCTAAAAGTGTCGTGTACTTTCGTGCCTACCACGCCAACAACACCTAAAGGCGTCCAAGAGCGAGGAGCGATATAAACCTATAATATGTGTGTAAAGTTCAATTTAGGTTTTGACAGTGTTATGTTATGACATGTCGTCTTGGCAATTTTTAAGTTTGAAGAAAGCGTCGAAAAATTTAATGACGTAACATTTTATGACGTAGTCATCACACAATTCTTCTACCTTACTGCGTTAAAAAATGTCTGACCTGGCGCTACCAGATCTCAGAACTTGGTCCATTTTTTACTTGGAATTTGGAATGTGTTCAATCTACCTTTCCAGATCCGCAATGTAATGCTACTCGCCCAACTTTACTCGCTTACTTGCCGGCGGTGGAACCAGTGCCATTGTCGTTTAAATCAATCAATTATAGCTTGGCAACTTCGTTGGTGACACTCACATGTGTGCTTTTTGTTACGTGCAGCAGTAACTACTTACACAAGTTACCGCCAACACGAACGGCTGCCTGCGGAGGCTGCCTCCGTCGGTCGCCGTTCGTGTTGGCGGTAACTTGTGTAAGTAATTACGGCTGCACGTAACAAAAAGCACACATGTGAGTGTCACCAACGAAGTTGCCAAGCTATAATAGGCATTCATCCGTCAATATTTTACTTTCATCAGCTGATTGTATAAGATTACTTTAAGGGTATGAAAATTTCGTCCAGGCTAAACAACCTTCGATAGCTCAGTTGGTAGAGCGGTGGACTGTAGAGGTATAAATGCTGTCATCCATAGGTCACTGGTTCAAATCCGGTTCGAAGGAATCCTTTTTATTTTTTTTCCTTGATATTTTTTTATGGTCTACTAAATAAAATATATCAAATTTGTACGTGACTGTAGTTCTTGTACTATTTATATTTTGATTCTAGCATTCGCGGCATTAAATTAGGAAATATAGGCATTATAGTATAATTATTTATGTTATTATTATGAAATAACGACGTCAAAGTCCTATATACAATCTTAATATACAAACTATTTCCGTTAGTTTTGTTTATGATATACATTATACAATTACAATCATGTACATAAACATCTTGCCTTCATAACAGTATTTAATTAAAATGCAAAAAGAACGCTGCGGACAGGATTCGAACCTGTGCGGGTAGAACCCAATGGATTTCAAGTCCATCTCCTTAACCACTCGGACACCGCAGCTGATAAGAAGGCAGACGAAATATCTCACTGCTTCCAAAACAAGATATTTTATAATATTTATTGCCAAATTGATTACTGAAATGGATGAACGACAGTACGATTGACTATAATTAGTGTAACATTTTGGAGTCTTGACGTAAAGACAAATTTCAGACAGTGAAACTGCCATTGCCATTTTTTTATCGAAACTTTTGTGGTATGCTTATGCGATAGAGAGAGACAGTCGGATGCGTATGAGCTCCGTCCGGTCGTCGAACCAGAACGACAGTTTTGTTAGCGAGGAGCTTCTGTACGTAGTACTAATACCTACTTATTCTGTGTCTTTAGTTATATTAAAATTGTGTAGTGAGATCGACGATAGGATAACGTAGGCAGACACTATGAGTTCACATGGGATGTCGAAAATCAAAAGTAGAGCTATTATATCGAGTGGGACATCAAATGAAAGGACTTAGTGTTTAGATTCCAAAACCGTTTTTATTTTTATTCTTGCACATGTAGATTTTGATTAAAGGCAAAAAACGTTAAAAAAATACCATTCCCCCTATAATCTCCGAAGTAACTGAACAGAAAAATCTGTAATAATTACCGATTATTAATATCATTCTATATATTACAGGAAAAATAAAACGGTTTTCCTAACTTGCAGCGTTTTTTAGAAATTCGCAAAAATTGTAAGATAAACTTATTTGCTCCTACTGAACTAACCGCGACATATGTCGATGTATGGGGACAGCAGTTTTTCAAGAGCAAAGTTAAGTTTGTCCCACCATACAGTTTATCTTGAATTATTCACGCATCTACTGACGGTTTGGAACCACTGCACTTGCATCTTCGGTGTGGGAGTCCCACTCGTACTTGACCGGTTTTTTTTTAAAGACAAGGGATAACAATGCACTAAAATCGTAGTTAAAATTTTGCATTTTAATGCGGATGTCGGGTTCAGTTAGTGTGCTCATAGCACAATCATAGCTTACTTTATTTAGGCAAAGTTTGGCAACCAGATACTAGATGGCAGCATATATATAATATAAGTTTGGCTACTCGGCGGTAGATGGCGCTAGCAACAGCAAATTAGAACTTCACCATTCAAGTAAATGTGCTTCAATTTCTAAACAAAGTGATTTTAATAATAAACATGGAGTTGCATAAATACTCATTTACTATAATGCCTCGTTAATTAGTTTTATAGGGATTTTACTGGCACTTTCAGATTCAGTAAAATAAAAAAATGATAGCATGCAGTTTATTGCGGGAGCTAGGTAGGTACTATTAAATTTAATGAGTTCTATGCAACTGAGTTAAAGTATCTTCAACTCGAATGCTAACCATCCTATAAGTACCGTAAATTATTCATAAATGTATAAACGTAACATAGAACACAACAATTCAATTGAAGTGCCGTTTTGTTTTAGCTCCCTTCCCTTCAAAGGGCCTTTCTTCCAAAGGAAGTAGACTTCCGATACTTACACACTGTAATCAATTCAAGATTCATTGATCCAAGCGCCGGCCTAGGCCCGCAATGTGATCTTTTTTTTTAATTTCCATTCCACACTTGTTTGGGCCACGGCATCACGGCGTTCAGCCATTAAAAATAATAAACGATGTTTGCTATATTTTGTAATTTTAATTATATATAAAATCGACATCAACATAACAAATAACACATTATAATAAAAAAAAACAATAATTTTTAATTGCAAAGTCACTACAAGAATTCACATTTAAAATATTTCATCTAAATATTCGCGGTATAAATGAAACTGTTTTTGGAAAATAAATTGAAAAAGTTTCATTCTGTAATTCTATTATTTGTCCACCTACTTAACTTTTAGTGTCTCTACAAAATAAAGATTGATTTTTAGCAGTGTTTTTAATTTATTTCATTGCATATTTGAGAAAAGCACTACACATACCTCGGCGTGAAATGGGGTTGCCAGCCTCGTAACTATCTGGCCTCGCATTCGCTCGGCGATCTATATGTACTCGGCCGGCAACCGCTCACTTCCCGGCCTCTGTAGTAATGTACTATTACTCCTCTTTAGTGCACATCTCAATAATATAGGTAGTATAGGTACCCAGATCAAAGTACCTAATATTTAGGTATAATAGAGGTAAACAACGAATCCTACTTAATATTGTGAGATATTGTCACGCAAAGAGAAACCTAGGCCGCCATTTATTGCGTTTAGATTCATCTCGTTTTCTATTCGAGGAAACACGGACTGCAAGCGACAAATATGGCGACCAGCAGAAAGTGACAAGAGCTACTTGAGCCGTAATTACGGTCATTAATTATAGTCACTATTGAGCTTTGGCTTGTTTATTACTTGATATGCAATGCCTAGTACGAGAAAATACGATCCAAATAGATCCGAATTGGAAAATGCACTAGGTCAAGACTCATGAGAGTGAGAGAAAAAGTGAGATTCGATTTAGAGTTCGAATATTAAAATAAAAGAGAATAAAAGTTGTATTACAAAATTATAAAACAGTTTCCTCTAACACTAATATCAGCTTATAACACATTCGTATTATCCTGTCAGCAAACCAATTACTTATCTTACATCGTAATAGTCCGTAGGTACCTACATTATAAAGTATGGACAGAAAGGCTGGGCGGGTCACAGGTGCATTCGTGACACGAGGCCAAGTACAGCCACTGTTTTTATAGTTTTATGCGGCCAGGTGATAGCCCAGACCACTCATATCACCTACTTAACTACTTATATTGTCCTTACTTTTTGTCTGTGCAAACATGCCGAACTCTGTTCTGCATCATTTACGCCAAGTACATATTCCTATAAAATGTTTTCTGAACTTCTCGGCACTTCTATTCTATGTTACGATCATGTTCTTAAAATAAAAGAGTATTTTGTTCTAGTTGTTATTATCCAGTTTTAAAAAAATATTAATTAATAAAAATACCGTCAAAATAGACGAAGAAATATTCTGATAAGAATAGGTAGGTAGGTACTTATACGATTTTTTAAGGCTAGGAATTGTCATCGATAGTCCTAATTAATTAGATAGTTTATCGCGGACAGGAAACCTGAGGTGGCCTTCACGGTGCCAGTTCAATTGTGTGAACAAACTCACAGCGCTGCAAAAATAATGAAACACAAGAAAACTGTCTGTTCACTGTTTTTTCCGCAAATAACAAACACTTAAGTTTTTGTGAGGCGCGGAAGGCAAGATTTTCCACAGATAATGGCTACTACCCGTATCATAGTCCGGCAAGTATGACATTATTCAAATTATACGAGAAATAAGATCATTGTTTTTGGTATGGTTCGTATGGGGACAATGATCGGACTTTGATGTCGATTAATAAGACCTGTGTGGTTCAGTGTTTTTGTTTTAATATTTTGACTGTCTCTTACAGTTATTTTGCGAGTTAACTTGCCCTTGCCCTTCCTTAACATCCACCTGAATCTACCAGTAAAGATCCTAAAAGATGTTTGAATGACCAATGACCTTACGACCATGGCCTATTGGTTCTTCCATAGCCATCGAGACGAGATCAAGATGTAGCAAAAGGGGATTTGGCAACAATCAAAATAAATAAATAAACTCTAACCATCAAAATACGTTTCCAAAACTGCTTGGATAAAATCAATACAGTCATTTTCGTGCCATCAACGATTTTAAAATTACCAAAACTAAAAATAGGGCACCATGTCACACCATGTTGAGCATGACGTCAGACAAGTCGGTATTTCATACTAAACTGCATACTTTCTGAGCGTGACACTTCATAAAAAGAAGCTGATTTGAACTACCTATCATCAGTCTCTAATCTACAATTTAGGCCGGGAAATGGATATGGACATTTTTATTTTAAAATGTACGGCTAGGCTAGGCGAAACTTAAGCTATGTTTAAATACCATCTAACCTGTCAGTTGGTGACGAAATATATGGAGTTTGACACTAATCGATAATTTCGTGACGACCTGTTAACTGCCAGTTAAGGGGACTTTCTAAAAGAAAATGCCCATATAGACAACTTTATTGTATTTTTGGGGACAGCTGAAATGCTTACAAGTCTTAAAGGTCATTAGACCTTTCACTATTTTATAAGGATTTAAAAACTTTCGTAATTAAGTTTTTTCTAAACAAGTTATAAATCTGCCAAAATAATAAACCTATGACAGGTGCACCATTATAAATACAAACCACAACCAATAGTTAAAAGGTTTCTCATGATAAAAGGTTTTACGACCTTAACATAGGCGTTAGTTATAAAAGCGTACAACATAAACTTTGCTACGACTCAGTTAAGGACAGACGAACGGACATAAAAACAAAAGTGGGTAAGGTTAGGTCGTAAAAGGTGCATTAGAGTCGCTTACTAAATGTAAACAGTACGGCGTACAGGCGGCGACTAAAGTGCTACGGCGATTATTGAAGTGCCTGTACGAGGCGTTGACACGTACGACGCTACGTGTCAGTGGCGTGGCGTAAAAGATATCCTCGGGCAAGCCGGTGCAGATTTGGCGTACATTTTCCTTTAAAGCTTTAGAATAAGGTGCTCAAATGCCTGATATTAGGCAAGCCGGTAGGAATCGAGTTCTTTGGACACCACGCTACTGCTACGTGTAATGTAATACCTATATGTTGTTTAAAACTTGTATAATCTAAACTGACAGTATATTTTTGGAATTGTTCTTCATTTTTACCGACAATGGTTCCATATTAAAAGTGTGTGACGAAGTTGTAGAACGCCTCTGTAACGATAATTTTGAGAAAACGGGTAAAAAAATTATGCAAAGCAGAGTAACGTTATTAACGCTAATCTCATATTTAATATTGTTATGATTATAACATTTAAAATAACTTAAGAGCTGAGTATATGTTTATGGGGGGAGTGGGAGCTGTTAGCAGTTGTAGTACTGTTGTCTAAAACGATAATACTACATATACTTAGAAAATAATTTGTATGCCTCTTTTCCAAAACCTATTTAATTAGAACATGATCTTTTAATGCATGAAAAGTACCTATCTTTACCACTTGTCTATTCATGTGTACTCTGGTACAAGTTGCACTATGTATAAATAAACCAATTTAAGGATCATAGTAAACTAACATACGAGGTGGTTATTTTGACCATGTTCTGTTCCATCAACCATTTTATAGTTATTATATGCATAAGCCATTTAAAAAGCCTTACAACAAACTACAAACAATAAATCCAGACCGTTTAAAAATGAAAGTGAACCGTAGACAGTCACAGACACAGATAACGAAATATCTAAAATAAAGGCGTTTTAAAATAGTTTGAACTTTTAAGTGTTTTGGCGCCGCGATAAAATACCTTACAAGGCTCTGATTTTGTGTGCAAAGGACAATAAACAGATAAAGTTGTTAAAGTAAACCCAGCGGTGGCAATGTATGAATAGGAGAGTGACTTGGCGCCATTTTTTATTGAGTTCACTATTATGACGTCACTGAAGAGTGTGCCTGCTGTCACGTACCTAAACCAATTATGAATGGCTTTATAATATCTGTAGCTATTGCATCTTCGTGTTACAACAATGAAGTACCTACCTATTCGCTTTCGATTTTATCAAGTTAATTTGCCCAGGCCCTTCCTTAACATCAACCTGAATCTACCAGTAAAGATCCTAAAAGATGTTTGAATAACAAATGACCTATGACTATGGCCTATTGGTTCTTCCATAGCCATCCAAACGAGATCAAGATGTAGCGAAAAGGGATTTGACAACAATCAAAATAAATAAATAAACTCTAACCATCAAAATGCGGCTTGGTTCCTGCCAGGAATCAAGCCGAAGTAACTTCTTTAGCTATTAGATAATTTTGCTTTACCCTCTTCCGGCGATTTATTTGTCCCACCGAATTTCTTCCTATGCTAAGCGACTTTACCAGCGACCGTATCTTAAAATGCTTAAACAAAAATATTCCTTATCAAGAACAAAAATATTCCATGTAGATATTCGGATTCAGTAAATATTCCGTCGTTCGAGTCAAGTACACACTAAGTCTAAACCAATTTTCCGGAACCATGACGCAACCCGCTCGTTACCATTAGTTTCCGTTTTACAAAGGTGTCAGCTTTACTAACACGCATGAAAAGTGAAAACCCTGGTTACAAGCGCGTAACCGACCGCTAGCCGGTTGAGCTAAGTTTGCACCTGGTTCCTATGTGCTTGGGTATAAACGGGGTGCGAACATAGCTCAACCGGGTTGTAAGAAAATCTGGGTAGGTGCGACGTTTTGAGCACGGAGTGATTGTGCGTATATTTGCGGGTTTCCACTTTCCTTCCTGTTGACGCACGTGCCCGCACGCACGCAGGTTTCCTGAAAACAATCACTTGATGTAGATCAGCGTCGAGTAGCGGCGATTGATTTTAAACTGTCTTCTTTTTATTGTCTCTTGTTCTATGGAAAAATGCTCTCGATTATACACAACTGATTTGTGGGCTGCTATGGAATGGAACTTTGCCATTGCCAATTATACTTTGTAGATGTTAATCATGCGTGGTCTTGTACTTCCCCGGCACATTTATGGATACCTATTTATAGGTACCTGTTGTTCAATTTCTCTTGACTTGGCGGGCCATTGCTGTGCCCTCGTAATGTATTGATTTCAGCTTTGTTGCCCAGAAGAGTTAAATAAAACACAATCGACGCAATTTTCAGGTTTTCTCTATCAGTCAACTATGAAGTAGGTATATTCCAGTTTCATAATAAATATATTTTCGAGTTTTCCAATGAGTGTGTGGAGTCATAAGCTTGAGCTTAGGGTAAAGCCGAAGTAGACTTCCTTTTTTTTAAACGCAGTAAAATAAAACAGGCAAGCCTGTGGAAACCAGTTATTCATCATTAAAAAGCCTCCATGTGAGATGATACTCAACTTATCGTTTTTCGAGAACATGTCCATAATTTAACTATCAATTTCATAATAGTTTATTAATATACAACAGTGTCTATAAATAAAGGCACATAAAAAGCATCGATTCTAGAATAAACAAAAGACATTAATTTAATCGATCTGTTTGTTAACCTAGTTAACGTGATGCAGCGATATCTCGCGGCTCTGTATCATTGCCGGGTTAACATAAACACGACACGATAAGCGGTTACTAATTGTATTAGCATGAATCATGTAAATTAACGGGCGTTTAATTCTACAATTTAAATAAAGCTGTAGAGGCTGACGGCTGTCAGTGGTGCACCGTTCCATAGACAAATGAATGAATGTTTTTGCTTCGCCGTAGTCGGTTAAATAAGTTAAATGGAGCATGAAATTGATTCATAGCGTTTGACTACTACTATTGCACGCATTGTTATGGCGCGCTTAATATAATAATCATCATCACCTAAGCGTTTTTTTTACCCGACTGCGGCGAAGCCCAAAGGAGGGTAATGTGTTTGACCTGTATGTATGTATGTCCGTTCCTGTGTCCGCTCGTAACTACTCAACGGCACAACCGATTTTGATATATGATACATCATTGGATTCGTCTTGATGGCGCGAGTGTCACTGGGTATGAAGTTCGTTAAAATAAACAAAATGGCGGATTTTATGCACTTTTAAAGTGCACCGCGGTCGGGTTTTTTTTAGTAAAAATATTTTTAAACTATCTGTACTTATTCCGTCTCTTTTGGGCGATCCTAGACTTGGCAGGTCAGGTTATTGCGGTTTGTTTCCTCGCGATGATTTCCCTCCTCGCAAGCCCGCATGGTAATAATATGCACTACACAGAATAACGCTACTCACTTCCAGGTTTACTACTGTTCAAAGGTTGTCGATCCAGGGCTCACTTTGCCGAAGAGCACTTTGGATAAGTGCCCAGGACCCTATGGTCCACAGAATAACGCTACTCAAGATGTTTAGCTCTCACCCCCAGGTCTACTACTGTTCAAAGGTTGTCGATCCAGGGCTCACTTTGCCGAAGAGCACTTTGGGGTCGCAGGAATGGTATTCGAGGCAGGGAGTTAGTTGAAATAACTTTCAGATTTTGTTAAAAACATAATCCTCTATTATATCATAGTTCATCAACATCATCATTCAGTGCCCAGGCCCTCCACTAAGCTATAGACGCCCTTTGTGGATCCGATGAAGAACGCTCGGTACAAAAGCAGTAGTGTCATAAGCATAAGTTAATAATGTTATAATGTACAGTCATTAACTTATGCTTATGTAGTATGTATGAGTACAGACTCATACATCCTTGGAGCCAATGTTATAAACTTAGCTGCAAGTTAAAAAGATATGCATTCCCATTATAATACGTAAATAACATGGTATCGAACATATCAACGTGACGTTGGGTCTGTGGTGGGATCGCTCCCATTACGGATAGGTACAACTTAACCGCACGCGATCACGTGGCATTGTGCCTACTAGCAATACGCTGAGGAGGCCATGTTCGCAAATACTTGTTCGCAATGTCATTTTAATGGCAGGATTAAAATATGTTAGTGCAGTATCTTATCTTAACCTGAACGCTGCGACAAATGTAGGTAAAAGTAGTCCCAAAGACACGACATCGTGATGCAAAATCGAAGTTGAACTTATGCCTCTGCATATAGGTGTTGTAAACTTGTAACAATGAATTTCTTTAAGATAATGCATGTTTTGCATCCAAAAGGTTCAGTATAAGCTTTTTTCAGATATTTTTGACCAATTTGTTCAGGTTGGCCTGTGCAGCAGTGGGACATATTATATAGGCTCAAAATGTGGTGTCAGCCGGTTTGTGTCTATTAGGCCGTTTATATCACTTGTATTTGCATCGGTTTGGATGTCTACGGGTCCTTTTAATAGTTTCTACTAGGCCAAGATGTAAAGAATTCTTCACTTTTCTCATATTTGCTTAAAGTGGTCCAAATATAACTATCCTGTATACAATTTTTAAACTTCTTTTGTGTGCACCCGGTATGCTATGCTATAATATGCTAGACGACGAAAAAAAACTGTTTAGTCCGTCAGTTAAATTATTAAAATATTACAGGAAAAATATAACGGTTTTCATAACTTACTATACAGTTTTTTAGAAATTTGCAAAAATTGTAACTTATTAGCTCCTACTAAACTAATCGCCATACACTTTTTCTTGAACTATCCATGTATCTGATTAATGAGTTTGTACGGAACCCTCGGTGCGCGAGTCTGACTCGCACTTGACCGGCTTTTTTCTTTTTTTTTTCAATTCAATCAATAAATATTCTATTTCAATCAGTTCAACGCAAGTTTTCTTTTATATTTAAGTACCTAAACATCTAAAGAATCACCGAAATTTGTTTTTCTCATTGCTAAAACCACAACACGCTAATCCGATGCGCTTTTAACCACTGTTATAATCTAATCGATCTACAAAATAATAATTTGTATAATAAATAAGGCTAAACTCTTGACTTGACGTTTACCATTATACGTCCACAATAACCAAGGAACTGTAATTAAAAGGTAGGTCGGAACCGGTTCCAATAATAGCCAATTAATAGAGGGTGCCAAATGCCAGGAGAGCACCTGCCGCCATGGTGCCATCTATTTTCAATGAGGCCGGCCACGAGCCGTGGGCTGGGAGCCGATACTGGGGTTTATAACCTCGTCTGGGAGCTTCATAGATAATACACTTGATAGCAAATTTCTTGTCATTAACATAAACTGTAATATGTATCTCGAAAATCAATGCAGCTAGATGTTTCGCCGGCGATTAAACGAGTAAAATTGGGCGAGTCGCATTAAATCGTGGATCTGTAGGCTTATGATGCTACGCTTTGTCGCGCGATAAATAAATGATAAAGCATCCGTCACGTTCTAACAAATACTGTGTGAGAGTGACGGATGCTTTATCACTTATTTATCGCGTGACAAAGCGTAGCATCATAAGCCTACTGGAAAGGTCCATCGCTCACACTGTACCTCGCGCCTAGTCAGCTCGCAATGAACTGTTAGGCACAACAAAAAACAGCACAACTTGTTACTGCAACATTAATACAAACATACTGTACTTAAGGATAATTACAAAATCTTATACACTAACTTAGCACTATGCAAGGTGTGATTCACAATTTAGACCGCAATCGAACCAGGTAATTATTGAATGTAATATTAATTTAAAATAAAAAGAAAACACTTATCTAATATTGAAACAAATCATCAAAGGTTAGCTCCAAAAACTACACTCGAGAGTAAATATTTCAGGTCACTAACATAAAATGTGGATAATATCGCCCAATTTTACTCGCTTACTCGCCGGCGATGGGACAAGTGCCTGTGCTAGCTGCTAACTTACGAGAATGAGAGAATTAAGTTTGATTGTTTCAGTTTGATAATTGTAATTATTCTAATTATACTTACCAGAAACCGTAACAACCGTAACTAAGTACAAGTAATTCCAATTTTCATACGAAGTAATTAAAACGCATTGTACGTACTAAATTGAAGCTTACTATTTTTTTCTGTACAAATGCCAATTGCCAGTGCGGGACAGTTGGAGGTCCTTACAGCACAACTACGATGCGCGACATTTTTGTCGCGCTACAAGCACTACCTATCTCTTTCCATTTGATAGAGTATGACAGTGATAGGTCATGCTGAGTCGCGCGACAAGCGAAGTCGCGATCAGTTATGCTAGCTGTCTGTGGCGTGGCGTAAAAGATATTCTTGGGCAAATCTGCACCGATTTGGCGTACATTTTCCTTAAGAGCTGTAGAATAAGGTGCTCAAATGCCTGATATTAGGCAAGCCGGGTGGAATAGAGTTCTTTGAACGCCATGCTACTGCTAGCTGTTCAGGTGAGATGAGGCTACGGAATCCTTGCACCGTATCCCCAACTATACGCTCAATTCTATAAGTAGCCGCGTTTTAAGTACCTTATCGTTTTAATACCATGTTTGCGATGTTAAGATATGTCAAATGTGACAAAGTGATAATGGTTTTAAGTAATGTTGTCGATGTTAAGAAATAAATAATACTCGTTATTCTTTTAAATTGTATGTACCTGTTTTTTAAGTCATTTCAGATAGGCTTTAAATTATAGTTTTGCTTTTGTTTGTTATTTCAGATCACTCGGATTTATATAGATGCATGGGCATGCATCTTTGTCTGCATCGCAAACATATTTTACTTAAGTATCCTTTGTAAACAGTAAACAGTGCATTTTCCGGGATACAAGTAAACAATATTGTTAACGACGCACTCACGGATCTCGTGAGGTCCCGAAGTTAACAGATTATACAGCTACGATAGCTCTTCAGGTTCATACACAGGAGGTTGTAAGGCTCCTGGAGTTTTAATTACTAAGGGATCGATTGGCTCAAAACAAAGGTTCAGATTTAACACTTATATTGTTTTAAATCACTGGCTCTAGTGTGCATTTCCTAGGGTTCTACCACGCGGGAAGAATAGCACTAACAAACCCGACGCTGGCTTAACCATCTTTTAAACACAACACTTAAATCTATTACACGGAATATAACACAGAAATAGTCACACAAAAATCAATCAGCGAATCAGTATCAAATAGTTAATAATGTTCATACTTCCCTATAAGCTATTTACACGCTAAACACTGTTAAAGGAATACTTGTTCTTAGTTGGGCGGCTCGGGCCGCAACACGTAATAAAGAAATACTGTTTCACTGACTTTAAGTCCTACCTAGACTTCACTTAGGTCATAGGCTAGGGGATCTAGATACTTGTTCACTATGTTCGGATCGGATCACTACTGGTTCGGTTCTGTTTCTCACTATGAGTTTACTACTTGGGTTCACGACGCCAACTGGGCTCCAAATGAGCTCCCGGCGTATTTAAGCAAGCGATTGTTGCGCAACATTTACAACATATTGCGTGATGGAAAATTCCGTTCAGAATGATACCATCCTACGCTGAATTCTCGTGGTCAGACCGAGAAATTATAGGGCATCGATACACAAAGTTGTTCGAAAACTTTCGCTCTTTGCCGTTTTACGTTATGGTAACGACTAACGTACTATATACTCGACTACACAATCCTCATGGTAATTATGAGCGTGCTATATGCATCGCCTCACAATCCTCATGGTAAGCTGGCTCTGACCGGTAGAAGCCTCGAGTGGGTGTGTCGAGATCTCCTACCAAATCGTTCACTGGCCGCTCCTAGCACTAGTTGCCAGTGAAGTCTGGGTATACTCGATTTACACATTCGTTACGAGTCTTTATCTCAGTTCTAGATAGGGGGATCGGGTTCTAAGGTTTACACAAGTGCTAATGAGTCGTTACACTACACATATGGCCTCTTGTACGGGCAAAAACTCGTAAAATACTTAAATATTTCACTTACGTACTAACTATAAAACATGATTCTAGGAAGTAGTCCTAGGGCTTATAGCTACTTACAAAACATGTTCAGGGTCTTAGTTAGACGATGTTCAGTTGGGTCGGGGTTCGGTGGGGCTATCGTCAACAAATATCAATGTAAATCCCAGTCCCAATTTACTATCTTTATTGAAAAATAAAGTACATAGTTGATTGCGTTGCATCGCGTGAAAGAAAAACAAACAAATCAACCAACTCATTGGAATTTACAATAAAGGTACGCATGATGAATAAATTTGTCCGAAATAAGTCGATGATATTTGAGAAGTAAGTTAAGGTCAACTGGTTTCGCTTTGTAAACAAACGCCACACACGTAACAATATGTGTGCATATATAGGTGTCATCATGGTACAGTTGTTTTACTGTACTACAGTAAAACAAGGCATCTTCTTCCCATGAAAACCGATGACGTCGAGCGAAATTGACTACGCCAACGCCACAGGCATATTTAAACTCTTATACGATAGGACATTCAGAAAGAACATCTATTTTCTTTCATGGTAAGTACAGTCACGAGCAATAATTTATGTTAAAATTAAAACGGGAGAAAATATCTGACACCACTCTATATTATTTATTTATTAATACATGTTAACATGACATTACAGTAAAAAACCAATGCGTCATGAAACGTACAAATAAAATATATATTTAGGCGACGAAACGGCGTGGCCCCGTTGCATCGTCGTCTCCGGTGTAGGATTCGGCAGGTTGCCCCGGAACCATCGAAACACGACACCCTTCGGCCAGAAGTCAGCACTTGCGATGGTTTCTTGCAACGGCCGCGGCACGCGCACCACAAACGAGCTGAAGTGCACATAGTGGCGCGAACACAGCTGGAACACCCTCAGCGAGAAGCCGGTCTTCTGACGAACGTACTCCGCCACCTCATCAGCCGTGGCGGTGTAATGTAGGCGCGATACATATAGCGCCTTGCTCGGTGTGGCGACCCGCAGACCAGAACCAACCGGTTCTGCAGTACCACACTGACTCTTGCGCGGCTTGCGCTTCCTCGTCACCATTGTGAAGCCCTCCTTATCCACATCGCGGGGGCTTCTCCTTTGGAGGAACCCGAACTTCACGCTATATGGGAGCTTCATAGATAATACACTTGATAGCAAATTTCTTGTCATTAACATAAACTGTAATATGTATCTCGAAAATCAATGCAGCTAGATGTTTCGCCGGCGAGTAAACGAGTAAAATTGGGCGAGTAGCATTAAATCGCGGATCTGTAGGCTTATGATGCTACGCTTTGTCGCGCGATAAATAAATGATAAAGCATCCGTCACGTTCTAATAAATACTGTGTGAGAGTGACGGATGCTTTATCACTTATTTATGTTAAAATTAAAACGGGAGAAAATATCTGACACCACTCTATATGCCAATTAGTGTGTCAGATATTTATTTATAAATTAAATTTATTTATTTCATAATATAAAAATACAGTATACCTAAATTACACAATGTCAATTTACACGAATTTCATACTATGATGATCGTCAAAATAAAAAATAAAATATAATATAATCACAACAAAAAAAAATGACAGAAATACAATCGCAAAAACAAAAATATAAAATAAAAATCAAATCAAATCAAATTGTATCTCCCAATATGGATCGTCATCACAACATATGAAACAAAAAGGAAAAAGCAAACAATAGGGGAAAAACACAAAAAATATATACCACACATTATTGCCAACGGCTGTCATTCACTGACTGAATCGATGACTGTCGGCTGTGTTAGGATGTCATTAATTCTGGTGTTTACACACGCTAGCAGTAATTAGAACAGTACATAAATAAATAATATGATGGCCGATGAACGAGTTGGAATTTTTGGATCTGATTTGGTAAACCCCGTATCAGATTTACCTGTGCAGAACTCACGAATAAAGAATGCGGTTGGAAAACCCATATCAGGATAATTCCATCGAACGATTACATGATGCGTGTAAAGTTATTTGCTGTATATGGACTTCCCATCACCGATACCTGAACTGAGCTTCTGCCCCTACTGAGATTAGGGGGTGGAATAATTTACCTACACAAAAAATTTATTAACATCACAAAATGAAAATCCTTTAGTAGTGCTGCTTAACCGACGGAATATGAGGGATTCTTGTAAAAAATGTACCTAAATCCATTTAGGTTTAGTTCAACGCTTGCGTTTTTTTTCGGTATCGCTTGAAATGCGATAACGTTTTACTTACTTGGCTACGTTCATCCGATGTCAGTTTTGGCAGCGATTTTTTCCGTGTAGCTGCGCATAGTAGTTGCTAGTCGCCGCGATTTACGCGCCAGTGTGCGCCACCCCGCGATTTTATACAAATCGATGATTCTACATACAAAGTTGAAAATCGCTGAGTCGCGTGTCGTCGCGATTTTTGCTGCAGTGTGAGATCCGCCTACATACAGCCTTAGGTCTAAGTTTAAGCTACAGCTTAAAACCAACCTTAGAACTTACAAGTTATTTGTGTTGGTTATCATTTCCAAGTGAATGAAGATGTCATTATTGTTCAATTTGTGACCTCAGTCATCTCTGACATGCAAACTTTATTCCAATTGATTGTACCTTTATTTGCAACGGCAAATTAAGTATAGCCTGCCAGTTGCAATTTCGTCTTGAAGTTGCATATTTTAGCGTATAAATCGCATGTAAATGTTTTAAAACGTGTCTTGAACGTAATGATAATGATCGTGCAAATGAGTTGTCGTGTCCGCTGGAATGTAAGAGTCTGTACAGGGAAGCACGCTTCATCGCCGGCGTATTGGTCGATTGTTGCCAATAAATAACGTTTCTTGCATTCTTTTGAGACGTCTATAGAAGTTTCGCTTCATTTTGCTTACATCTTATTAAGGTATAAGATGCTCAATGGTGCTCAGTGACAAGCCAAAATGATAATGCAAAAATAGTGTAAGTTTTACACGCTTTTGGGGGTACACTGTACAGGCGGAAGTAGAACCAGGGCGTAATTTTTTTTCATTATACTTGGTCGAAAAGGGTGGTGTTACACGTAGGTTCTGCGGGCCGTAAATTACCTATTGCGCCCTAGGGCGTAGTGGCTTTTTTTTTATTTGAATACGCTGGTTCTGTTTTACTCCTATTTGTCATGTTCAAAGGAAACGCCATCTTACTTTTTGAACGCACGGCCGAACTTTTATCATTGAAACATTTATTTAGAGAGAACTGTTATTGCAAATACATACATGTAAACACATATTTTGGTAATATTAATTAAATGTTTAAATAGTGTATTTCAGTATTTTGCAAATATAAAATCAACTAAAATGCCTGTTTTAGGTCTTTACCGCTATGGTTTCCAAACGTGACTTGACATTCGCATTATCAATGGATAATATGTCACTTTCTGTTTTAAAATTTTCTTCTCATATTGGGTGGATTAGTAAGGTTATTTATTTAGATTTCCTCACAAGAGTGATGAAAAACATTGTGTGTGCCCCGGGTGGTAAAGGAATTACAAACTCATGTTATTAAAGCCCTCTGCTTCGCCTCGGGCTTCTAACAAACACTCGTTTGTAATTTCTTCCTTACCGCCCTAGATACACAATGTACTATTTAATACTTACATAAATAACCGGCAATCATGCATCGGAAGACACAACTTGGGTAGACCCCCGGTAAAGTGGCCGGATGACCTGGGAAGGTTTGCTGACTGCGGAACGGCACACAACCGGTCATAGTGGCGTTCATTGGGGGAGGCCAAAGTTCAGCAGTGGTAGTCTTTCCGCTGATGATGAATTTATGTAAATGACCCATCAACACGCAGCAGCTATTGCAGTGTAGTGTAAAGACTGGCCGTCTCTACAGAAGAATTGTAAATATAATTCGAATATCTGTCAGGCTAACGTAATGTTTTAATGTAAAATATTGATTCAGTTCTTATCTGAGCGCCACCATAGAAAGTTCTTGTAATATCTCGGACCAAATAAAAACCCAAAATTTGCAAGTGCCTTATCCCTTAAACCTCCTCTGAGTAGACCCCCTCTACATTATGGTTAAGGTGCGGGGTACCCTACAGTAGCCGGTTCCTTTATTGTTTTTGATAGCACGTGTACTTAGAATCAAAAGTAGTTTAGTTCCACGCCACGCCACGATACAAATATGTTCAGCTATTTTTGAGGCTGACTGTACAAAGCATATGATTTGTTGTCCAAGACGTCACGAGTAAAACGATTGTAACGTAACTAAGTAGTATTAATAGTACTAACGTTTGTTTTTGGAACTATCTTTTGTTTTATTTCGTCGATATCTTTGTTTACGAAGAGAACAATAGAGATGGTCCAGCTGTCGCGTGTATACCTTCTCATTAAATAATATAATATGATATAATTTGATTGTTTCTCTATGTATAGGTAGGTCCAACATCATATTAAGCCAATTGTGGTCTTAATGTTAGATATACGTAGAATAATTAAAAATAATACAGTGACATATAATCAAGTTATTTTAGCACCTATCTACAGTAGCCCCAAATCCTATACTAAGTACCTATGCATTTCTAAGCAGATATTTTGCATCAAACACACCCAATATAGATAGTCAGAGTACCTTTTACGTTGTTCTCGGCTGTAGTTACGTAGCTGTCCAAATATGTATTGAACAGCTACGTAACTAGAGGCCGAGAACAACGTAAAAGGTACTCTGACTATCTATATTGGGTGTGTTTGATGCAAAATATCTGCTTAGAAATGCATAGGTACTTAGTATAGGATTTGGGGCTACTGTAGATAGGTGCTAAAATAACTTGATTATATGTCACTGTATTATTTTCCAAATATGTATTGAAGTGTCCACTCCAGATAACGGATTGTTTTCGGAAACCTGATAATGACAATGTCTGATAAGATTACGTAAAACTTATTGTTTTTATGGGGCACTTTACAGTATTGGGAAGGAAATGGTTTTTAAAAGCATACTGTTGATGACCATAGTCATAGTCAAAGAGAAAAGACTCCTGTGGAGAAGGTATCGTGTTAGTTTGTAAACGGCTGATGCTCTAACTAATGGAAGATATTTTTATACATATAGATCTTTTGAAACAGAGGTTTTCCACTTTGCCAGTTGGGGAGAGTGGGGTAAATACGGACGCGGGGTAATCCCAGACACTACCTTTTCTAGAATTCTAGCTTCGCCTGCACCTTCCCCCGCGCCCCACTATCCCGATCTTTTAATCACATACACCATCTGAAGTGCATAGATAGTCTACAAGAAGAGAAGCGGCGCATGCATTTTAAACTAGGTAAGTACCAAAAACTTTTTTCACGTGCTTTCTTATAATTCTCATCTATATTTAGTGACATGTATACGCTGTTATGTGAATAACTCCAACGGAGTAGTAGGAGTTACCAAAACTCCTACTGTTATAACTTCTATTGATATGTGGATAACTGCTACTGAGTAGTTGAATTAAATTATGTCAGATAGTACCCAAAATAATTGCAATTACTCCAAATAGTGTCCGCATTTACCCCACATGCACCGGGTAATTCTGGACAGAAAGCCTTTTGTTTTTCTGTACCTAATATTTAATATTTGTAAATTATTTAAAAGTAAAAGATTATGGTAATTTTGTAAGGTAGTAACCAAACTTTAATTGTATAATAAAAATTACTGCTAATGTTCACGGTATGATATTTATTCAGATGTTTGCTTAAGTGTCCGCAATTCCCCCACTCTCTCCTGCGTGAGGTTATAGCTCGACCGACAAAGCCTGTGAACAAAGCATAAACTCAAAGTTTTATTTTTAAAGTTACTATTACGCACCTATTACTTTTATCGTTTGATGTTTCTCACTATACTCCGTTTTTTTAGATGTGAAATTTTGGTAAACAAAGTTGACATCTGTCAACTTGAGGTTTTTTATCAGGTACATTGTGTGGCGACATTGTGCAATTAATTTCATTTCATAGTGAATACTTGATTTTTATGTGCGTTTGCAATTTACATAATTAACAAATGAAGAAAAAAAACTCATTTCTTTTATTTTACTTATATTATTCTAAAAGCAAAAATCAGATTCATTTTTTGCCTATTATTTTAATCATTTGTAGAAATATTGCACAATAAAATACCCAAAGAGGCAGAGGTTTTGAAGCTATGGTCAGGTTTTTAAACGTCGTTGTCGTTATGATCAGTTTTGCAACACAGTTGCGAATAAAAAGTATAATATATATCTTTAGAACTTCTGTTTTTGTATTTATTTTGTTATTTATCAAAGTAAAAAGTGTGTGTGTGTAAGAAGCTGCGCTGCGCGCATAAGAATAATGAAATTAGGGCCACTTTATGAGCACGTAAGTCGAAAATCTTTTTTAAGTATACATTATATTACTATGCCTTGGCTTGGCCTACCTAAGTGGGTACTTTAGGCTTATAACTAATGAATTAATATCGGACAAAGAAAACGGCATAATAAATATTATGTACTTTTAAATTGTTCATTGATTATTACAAATGTTTACGACCACTGCTTCTTTTGTTTTCCAAATTTTCACATCTAAAAAAAACGGAGTATAGTGAACTAGTTCTTGATAATACAACCTCTACCTTATATTCGACGTATACTTAACTATTAGATATTGGTTTTTGTTGGCCTACATATTTATAGGAGATACATATTAAAGGTTGGCAATGGTTAGTTTTTTCTGATCACGGTTCCTCAAATTGAACAGTCATCCGATCAAATCTATTCAGGAAACGAAAAAACTAATCATCACTTAAACACCATCTAAATCCTTTGTTTTGGCCACTTTGGCACAAAGAGCGCCGTAGATAACAAGCCCAATTACACACATTACTCTATTATACACTCCAAGTAATCCTTATTTCATACAGCATAAGGTTGATATTAGTTATTATGGATGTATTTGGGTGTAAAAAATATTGGATACACATGTATTATTATTATGCGGGTTTCAAGATCTCTATGTTCTTCGTCGTAAGGTTTGTTTTAATATGATCAAAATATAATTGTTTGCAATAAATATTGAATCATCAGCGAGTTGAAATGTCAAAAGCACCTGCCTTATTCGTGTTTAGGGCACATGCGAAGCCTTACGATACAATCGCAATCGTTCTGGGAACATCGTGAGTAATTCATTGTTATAAAGTACCATTTTGTGATTAGTTTAATTTGCTTTGCAGCTTTGTTTCTTGATGACGTATTATATATCAAAAGGTTGTAACCTAAAGCCTAGAATCGAAAAATTTACCAGGTTAAAAAAAGTAGGTGGACACTTTAGTACTGAGTCACGATACAAATCACACTTGCGATTTGCGGGCGAGCTGCGGGCGAGTTTCCATATAAAACCATATAATGAGACATGTAAAAGAGCCCTTGAGGGCCTACTTGCAGAAATAAATATTTTTTTCATCACACTTGCTCGAAAATGGTGTCATTACACGTAGGTTCTGCGGGCCGTAAATGACCTATTACGCCCTAGGGCGTAATGGTTTTCTTTTTAAATTTGAAACGATGGTTTTGTTTTACTCTTATTTGTCGTGTTCAAAGGAAATGCCAATTTACTTTTTTAACTTTTATCACTGAAATATTTATTTAAAGAGAACTGTTATTGCAAATACATATAAACACATATTTCTGTTACATTAATTTAATGTTTAAATAGTATATTTCAGTATTTTGCAAATATAAAATCAACCGTTTTAGGTCTTTACAGTTATGGGTTCCGAACGTGTCTTGACTTTCGCATTGTCTATGGATATGTCACTGTCAGTTTTACAATTTTATATAGGTTAAGTACGGTTATTTTAATTAGATTTCCTCACAAGTGTGATGAAAAACATTGTGTGTGCCACGGGCGGTAAAGGAATTACAAACTCGTGTTATTAAAGCCCTCGACTTCGTCTCGGCCTTGTAACAAACACTCGTTTGTAATTCCTTACTTACCGCCCTTGATACACAATGTACTATTTCATCACACTTGCTCGAAAATGGTGTCATTACACGTAGGTTCTGCGGGCCGTAAATTGCCTATTACGCCCTAGGGCGTAATGGTTTTCTTTTTAAATTTGAAACGCTGGTTCTGTTATGCTCTTATCTGTCATATTCAAAGGAAACGCCAACTTACTTTTTTAACTTTTATCACTGAAATATTTATTTAAAGATAACTGTAATTGCAAATACATATAAACACATATTTCGATAACATTAATTAAATGTTTAAATAATGTATTTCTTTATTTTGCAAATATAAAATCAACTAAAATTCAATCTATGGACATATGTGACAAATGTCACTGTCTGTTTTAATATTTTCTTGTCATACTGGGTCGAAAAGTAAGGTTATTTTATTAAGATTTCCTCACAAGTGTGATGAAAAACATTGTGTGTGCCACGGGCGGTAAAGGAATTACAAACTCGTGTTATTATATTACTTACCGCCCTAGATACACAATGTACTATTTTTTACCAGTCGCGACATTTGTATGGAACTTTGCTTCTAACTCGCCCGCAGCTCGCTCGCAAATCGTAAGTGTGATAAGGTTCTAAGTGCCACAGAAATATATCGAGATAAAAGGAAATATGCAGTTCGTCGACTTGTATGGCAACCAAGCGTGTAACGTTTTTCGGTTAGCGTTCGACGCCAAAAGTGAGGTAATTTAGTAATGAAAAACATAAATTTTCATTTCATTTGGTGGAATTTGAACAATTAATTATACCATTATTATCAGATTTTCAAATCTGCTAATAATATGGACGTCGCCGCCACTTCTTTTTAGCACGCGAGATTCTTACATACACTTTTTCCTTCTAACTCTTTATTTATTTCTGTGTTAAGTACTTTTGAAACTGGCTGTACCCACATTTCATTGGCTTCAATATTTTTTTATTAGACTATTAAACAAAATAGCAAGGAATTCTTAATGCTCAATTCCATCTCGCTTTGAACCGCTTTTATATAAAAATATTTATACCAATAATAAGTTTTCGTTTTTATTTTCTGTGCCGGATTACGGATCATGTAATCCCTAATGATGACAGTATCTTCATCTCCAGCAAACAATAAGTGTAGGTACTATCTTGACCCCGTAAGCCAAAATGTCTTAAGTGTTTCCAACTGTCTCGGAGACATACGCCAATTTCGAAAGGTACAGTATAGTTATCCTAGGGGAAAATAGGCGTAAGTGTATACGACACTCGTATAATTTTCGAACTTTCCGATTTTGGGGTACCTATAGATAATCGCGGTCCATTGTCCACCTGCGACTCCTGCGAGTAACTCACCGTAATTGTACGTGTATATTTGATTCATCGCATTTTCATCACTCGAATAACAGTAATTATTATGAAATGTTTTAAAAGCTTTTACGATAATATCTGTGCAGTTGCTGAGTGAACGGCCAAATGTCAATGACACGGCACTTTCTGAATTATGACACGACATTGAGAGCAGGTACTCCGTATTGTGTCGGTGTGTTTTGTGTTGGAAGCTATTTAGCAAACAAGTAGGCCTATGCCTATATTAATTTTAATGAATGCTGATGAATGGTATATTAAATTGGACGGGCGGTATTATCGTTCCTCAAATGTTTTTTTCTGTAGTGCAAGTTCTGGAACTAATTTTAGCAATCAGCTTTCATTATTAAAATCGATTACGGATGAGGAGGGACATATAAAAACCAACGAAATAAAGTTGTACCTATATCTATCAGTTGTTTTTACAATTCCTATCGATAAAAAATAAAAGTTAACTTCTAACCTCGCCAACATTGTATAACCATTGTTCGTGTTCGTCAAATTTTACGTGCAATGCCAGACTTCAAAGTCAATCATATGACTGTAGGAGGATGAATAACCAATGAATCGTAACTATTAACCTTACCTATTAAATATTAATAGTTGTATACTTAATACAGAATTAACACCTCAAACTAATATATTCAGTAAAAAATCCAAGAGTTACGTTTACCTACCGTAAGGTCGGGGTACTTTCGCCCTGGAGGGTAACTATGGCCATAGGGATTAACTTGATTCAGGTTTTATTATTGTAGTTAAATTACTGCACATTGCCATGTGGGCGGTTTTAGCTGACCGTTCATGTTTTTTGTCAGACCTTACAGATTTGACATATGTGATTTACAAGGTGGGCAAAGTTACCCTACATTTGGCCAAAGTACCCCGACCTTACGGTACTATAAAAATACTCAATTCGCTATAATATTTGAAGATTTCCCTCGACATCTTCCAGTTTCCATCATTAGGTTATATCCTGATCACAATGAGACTACCTGGGAGATATACAGGGTGGGAGGGACTATACCGACATACTTTAGCCATGAATTTCTGGTGGTGTGACGAGTAAAAAATGTTATATCAACATGGGTCGAATATTGTCATTTTACATTAATAGTCTTATG
This sequence comes from Eudemis profundana, assembly GCA_947034925.1. NCBI lineage: Eukaryota > Metazoa > Arthropoda > Insecta > Lepidoptera > Tortricidae > Eudemis > Eudemis profundana. The sequence goes on from OX344795.1 coordinate 6,861,384, forward strand.
GAACAAAATAAATCAGTAAATTAAGCCCCTCGTTATAAACATGTCCTTACTGGCTGAAAAGTTATCAAAAAGAAAAAAAAAAGCTAAAATGGAAACGAAAGGTCAATTTTTTGGCCTCGTAGTCGCTTACCATCAAATACTGCGAAGGTTAATTCCTGTTTAGTTAAAGGATTTAAAAAAAATAGTAAAGGTATCTTAGTCACATTTATTAGGGCTTGTTACACACTTGGGATTTTTCATTTACAAAATAATGAATATCTCGGAAAGTAAGCGTTTTTCGACTATACATCACATAACATTTTTTACTCCTAATAGTTGTTAGAATCTATAGTTAAAGTTTGTCGGTATAGTCCCTCCCACGCTGTATACCACTTATAACAAACAAGGATTTTCCAAATCGGTCCAGCCGTTTTCGAGAAATCAGCGAATGTACTTTAAAAACCGGTTAAGTGTGAGTCGGACTCGCGCACCGAGGGTTCTGTACAAAAGTAAGTAGATACGTGAATAATTCAAGATAAACTCGTCGACCGTAGGCTCAATTAGGGTAAGGGACAGGCAAAACGATGTCCCTTACGCAAATTGAGCCTACGACTTAACTTTGCTCTTGAAAAACTGTTGTCACCATATCGCACCTTTGGGATCCTTTTTTACCATTTTGGTACGGAACCCTAAAAAAAATTCCGACGAACTGAGAACCTTCCTCCTTTTTGGAGTGTGGTAAAGTACTAAATAAACTGAATTAAAAAACAATCGCTCCTCCATTTCTATAGCTGTCCGACCTCCCCTCCTTTCTAATTTAACTAAGCGATAAAGTTAGTTAGGTATATTAAATTATTATTCACGCGTGTCACCAACATCAACGGCTCATCTATCTCTATTACGGTTAATCCATTAAGCAACCACGTGTAACGATAGAATTAATATAAAATGGCTATTAAAGCGACTTTGCATATATATCCTTACGGTTGAACTTATGGGTCTCTCAATATACATACTGCATTTGAGGAGTGTCTTATCAAAGGGGCTTATTTTTCTACGGTTTTTATAGAGAAATAAGCACTTTTGACACTCCACATTCGTAACCCTTTTTTTATGACCTTGTTTGCCTGTATGGCACCTGTATGGGCCATCCAACAGGATAGTACACATTTGCACGGGGGAGAGAAGCTCCCGCGCGTGCGGATATTAGCAATTTTATATAGTGCAACAACTTACTGTTCTAGTGTGTATGTGTGTGTGTGTGTGTTAATCCTAATGTATTGCAAAGTGGTGAAATAAGTGTGTGTAGAGTGTGTATCCTAATTGCGAATGTTTTAGTCACTGTCTGGGGGTCGTCCGCGCCGACGCGAGCACCTCTGTATGAGGGTCGTGTCCAGTAGTGTCCTGATACGCAACCCGTCTCGTCCCGTTCGTATTCTTTCGTTGTTAGGTACCGACCTACAGTTGTCGTAAACTTTAAGACTTTAAATAGTTTGTTATTTTAAGCATTTACAAAAACATAAACACAGAAACCACGACGTAGCTCGTTCAGCCAATCAAAGTAAAGTTTTGTATCTGTACCAATAATACCACTGGCTGATAGACTAGTTTTTTTGTTTACCCTTTTTAAATACCTAAAGGAACAGACTGTAGGCTGTGCTGGAGGATACTCTAGCATAGTGTTTTTCAAACTATTTCATGGCACGACCACGATATTTGTATGCGAAAATATTTCGCGACCCCCTATCCTCCACAATTTCTGACCTGAATTTTATTCCGTTACACTTTGGAGCTTTTTTGTTTTTTTTTGTCTGAGGTTTTTCGATCCTCGCGACCTCCTTCTAGAGGCTTTGCGACCCCCCAAGGGTCTAGGGTCTGCTCTAGCATATCCCATTTATCTCTTTTCTTTGCCTTTTCTTGAAACCCTATGCAACGTGGTGGCACGTTTTAGACTATTGGCCATTGGCTAAATAGTTTTTGGTCCAGCATCATTCGTGGTAATCGTGAGGTACGGAAATATACCGATAATATTTCTGTGCGTACGCTACAATACGCGCAATTATTTGCCTGGATTTTACGACTCTTATTTTAATCTTTTCCCCGATTTTTTCCACTAACTGGCTTTTGGTTAACCTTTGCCTGTACTTTAGGACGTTGGATGACTCCCTAGTTCACTAAGTGACACCGAGCGGGTTACGGCGGAATTAAGTTTAATGACCGTTTGTGCAACCGGACATTAAGTTAGGATGGCAGCCGTCCAGGCGTCTAGACCAGCGGGAAGTTCATTGACCTTTGTCTTGGCTGTTGGCATATTGAGCGGCTGGGTTGGATGAGTGCCAGGCTGCTCCAGTTGGCGTAACGGCTAGATAGCATCAAGGATAATGGATAGGTAGAGACAGGATTTCATAGTAACTGTTGGATCAGAATATTAACTACCTATGTATTATTTATCTTTTATCTATAAAAGTCCATCTTCATTTCTTCTAGTATCCATAGTACAGACACTGCTTAGCTTAGTTTGGGACTAGATCGACTTATGAATGACTGCCCATACTCATTTTGTATCTTTATGGCTTACAATTCGTACCCTTGGTAAAATAAAGCCGTATGTGACTTTACGTTTTAAGTGCTTCTATTACGCGAATGTTACACAAATCGTACCCTTGGTAAAATAAAGCCGTATGTGACTTTACGTTTTAAGTGCTTCTATTACGCGAATGTTACACAAATCGTACCCTTGGTAAAATAAAGCCGTATGTGACTTTACGTTTTAAGTGCTTCTATTACGCGAATGTTACACAAATCGTACCCTTGGTAAAATAAAGCCGTATGTGACTTTACGTTTTAAGTGCTTCTATTACGCGAATGTTACACAAATCGTACCCTTGGTAAAATAAAGCCGTATGTGACTTTACGTTTTAAGTGCTTCTATTACGCGAATGTTACACAAATCGTACCCTTGGTAAAATAAAGCCGCATCTGCAAAATGACGGCTGTTTAGGGGAAGCGTTTAAATCTTTTTTCTACTCCTGTACTTTTATCTGTGTTTTACTTGGTCACGAACACTAATATAAGAACATACATAATATGAGTTCAGAGAAGTCTATACTCTATTCCCCATAACAGCACTAGTGTCGTTATAGTCACTTTACGTTATTGCTAGCAGCCACAGACTTCTAAATCTAGGTTAAACTTAGGTCAAGGATTAAGCGCTCAATTCTAACTTTACGATAAAAATGCACAACTACCAACTTAACAAACAATTAAATTCCTACGGCTTTTAAGAAAAACAAAACTTTCCGAACTAAATTCATTGATGCCAACATCAAAAAAGTATTTTTAATATATTCACTGCGTGTCAATTTAAAATATTTTTTTTTTACCATAGACACATACCTGTCACTGTCAGTCATACGTCATATTTGCCTTGTTGGCAGGTTATGCCTTGTTTGTATTTTATATATATTTTAAAAAACCTAGCCGTAGAAAAAGTATTGTATGCAACGTTGTATAATTAAGTCAAAAAACGCTCATTGCGTCTCTATTTGCGATACTCGCCGCATTCGCGGCTCGTATCGCAACTCACGCAATTCGCATTTTTTGAACCTTCTTATACAACTGCTGCATAAAATACTATTTGTTTCGTAGCATTTACAGCATTTGTGTAACATTCGCCTAATAATATCACTTAAAACGTAAAGTCACATACGGCTTTATTTTACCAAGGGTACGAATTATGTACAGACGCGATATTTATCATCACCTTCCTTAATCTTGTGTAAAATGCATATATATTCAACTATTTTCGACCGTAGTATAAAATTTTGGAAAATCGCCGTGTTGAAATTACATACATAAGCAAAATAGTTCGTCACTCTCAAGGTATTCCGAGCTATCGTATATATAGGTAAGTTACTACGTAGAGCCGCTAACCAATGAGAAGTATCGTTGAACTTGAATGGGATCTCAACATTTGACAAGGAATCTAATTTAATTTCAAAAGTAATTTGTCAAGTATGAACTTTCTTCAAATACACAAACCGGTCATCGACCTCCGGACAAAATGAGCAAATTGCGTCATCAAACCACTTTATTAAGCACACGCATAATTGATCTTACTCCACAGGGTTGCCATTTATCAGCAGGCGTCATTAAGACTCTGAGGTCATTGAAAGAAACTAACATCATCAAATGTTAAAGCCGTTAAAAGTCGTCTTGGCAGGAAAAAAGCGCTTGTAAATTGTACACGGTTTTATAAATTATGATAAATGATAAAATACAAAAAGTCAAAAACCTTACGTTTAATTAGGAAGAGCCAGAAAACTTTTCAGTAGGGTTTGTACAAAGATTACCCATTATAATCACCGACCAGGAAAATGATATGATCAATTAAATAAATAGACGTGGCATCGCTTTTGGCTAGGTAAATTACTTTCTTCCATTAGTTTTGGACAAAAAAACCAATTATATCTACCTAGGTATTATAATTATTGTCAGCATATTACAACCCTTAAAAAAATATGTTAAGTTTAGTAAGCATTGTGTGAGTCTGCGTACTGTGTCATTTAATTCAGCATTTCCTACAATAAAGTTGATTTCTTACAATGATCTCCAGGTCTATTAGCGGAACGCCAGGAATTTCTCGAAGTATTTGTGTCAGGCAGGCTTGCTAGCGAATTGTTAGAATTTCGATACTATCTCTAACTTATTTATAGCTTAGGATTCCTAATGAGCTAGGCCACTTTACGTAGGTTTCAAGTCAGTGAATTGTTTTCTTTACCGAACTTAATTATTCTGTTAACTTGTTTAATATATATATTTTATTTATGTATATAGGTAAATTAACTCGAAAAATGTTTGTTAGTCTAGTCAAAAGTAGGGGATATTGGAAATACTTTCATGGTTTTGTCGTTTAGTACCATATAGTTAATAATAGTATGCTAATACGATTTATAATGATGATCAAAAAGCATGGTCCACGACAAATACCACAAATGGAAGTAATGATGGGCAAAATCGAAGTTAAGGAACACGATGAAGGACCAAAGATGGAACTGCAGAATGTCAGTGAGCGGAGCTGAATCGCAAGGACACAGGCTGTGACGGCCACTAATGCCTTATGGCACTAAGTCCGCCGTTTGGTTAGTTCCACTACAGAGAGTAACGTAAGTTACCAATTTTATGCCCCACCTTGCCATAAAGTGGCTTTTTCCGCACGCTGCGCGTAAAATTATGTACACAACAAAAGAGGTAATAAAGAAAGCCCTCGATCGCACATTTACGTCCCTCACTTGCAGCTCGGGCCTCAAACATCTGCGATTTCGACCTTTCTTTGTATTTATCACCCTATAGTTGTGTGTAATGTACTATTTCGCGTGTTTCTTTATTGATGGTGCACATTCTGGTGTCAATATATCTAGGGATTAAAGTTATACTTATTAAAATTAAGTTAAACTTATTATTATCTAGATTAAAATTAATACTTAAGTTTACGCCATAAATAAATAATTACGCGATGAAATGGTAACTTCTGTTTAATTTTCATGGAATTGTCCGTTTGTACTTTCCTGTATGATGGAATAAAGTCTAAATATATAAATAAATGACTCTTGGCACTTAGTAGGTAGTTGGTACATTAAGAAAAAAATCGTAAGATCTTAATTAGGGTAATCGTATAATAGATAGATTGTCGGGAAGTACTCGATTTACTGTTCGGAAATATTTGACAAAATTTCCTTTAAAATAAAGATTAAAATTAATAATTTTTAAAATAACCCCTGCTGAGCTTTACAATGGGGCGAGAATATATTTCAAATTTGAAACCAAAGTAAAATTGTGTATTGAATACGATTCAGATACAAAAGTTAACAATTTTTCAATACCCGTTAATAGTCATGCATTTAACAAAATTGATGACTAACTCGTATCACTTACGTTCACTATGCATCAACACTGCATTAAAAAATAACTGGCCAAGAGCATGTCGGACCATGCTCAGTGTAGGGTTCCATAGCCGTAACTATAAGGTAAAAAATACGATATAAAAAAAGTACAACAACAAAAGAGCGTATCTTCATAGCAATTAGATCCTTTTGTTGAGAAGCGCAGTTTATCGGCAATAACTCAAAAACGGTTAATCCGATCTTGTTGAAAATAATTTTCGTTGAAAGTATTAATTGAGCGTTATCTTTGTAATTTTTTTTTATATTTTTCGGACACACGGTTTAGAAGATAGAGGGGGGGGGGGGACACAATTTTCACAACTTTCGGAGCGATTATTTCCAAAGGTATTCACTTAATCACAAACATTACTTAAGAACCTTATAATGTTTTCAAAAGAGCTGTCGAACTATGTACCACGCGTTGACATTTTGTGAAAAAAAAATTTTTTAGCTTCTGTTACATGTATGGAGTGCCCCCCCTAGATTTTTTTATTTTTATTATTTAACTACCAAACTTAGTTGCGGGCGGCATCTACAAGACATCTGTATTCCAAATTTCATCATTATAGGTCTTGTAGTTTTTGAGTAAAATGCCTGTGACATACGGACGGACGGACGGACGGACGGACGGACGGACGGACGGACGGACGGTCATGACGAAACTATAAGGGTTCCTTTTTAGCCATTTTGGCTACTGAACCCTAATAAAACGACTGTTCACCTTTATAAATCAAACAATTTTAATGTCTTATTCCCCTGTTCTTCCCGCGAACGATTTGTCAATATGATTGGCAACCCTCACAACGCGAGACGAGCCTTCGCAGTTGTCACTGCGCACTCGATCAATCATGCTCGTGGCTAATTGACTCGGCTTAGCTGATGAATTATACAATTTACAATGGGAGCAAAAACTAAATACACGTGTAAAAAGCATGAGCGTGATGCCGACAAACAACTAGACATTGTTCGATCAATCAATTTTGTGTCTATAATTTACAAATGATTTTAATCGGGTTACCTGGTATCCGTTTCATAAATGTCTCCACGGACCTTATTGCCTGGGACTTGGGCTTAACATTGTGTACTTACCTACATAAGTTTTTATTTTAATAATTTCTTTAACATCCTTGTAAAACTCTAAGAGATTGTTTGGGCATATAATTTGTTTATGATAGAAGACGAAATATAAATTTTAATAAAAAAGATAATTATGTTTCCAGACGTTAGATCAGCATAAAAATGAAGGTAATATGTTTACAAAAATGTTTCTCTATAAGTCTAGTCAGTTAATGTGGGTTTTGTAAACATCCCTTCAATTGAAAATAATAACATTGAAAGTCGTATTTTATTTAATGATCTTAATTTACTTGTTTACGTGTTTGACGTGGAACTTGGGTGCCCGAGCTTTGCTTTTTAATTTATTTAGAATTTTAGATACTAGTGGACCCCGTCATTACTTCGTTCGCAGAGGTGAAAAAAGGGAAATAGCTCTTTTTACCCACCTACGCCGAAGCTTAGGTGAGTAAAAAGTATTCTATGTGCTAACCAGGGTCATAGTCTACTTGTATACCAAATTTCATGGAAACCGGTCTAATGCTAGTAGTTTTTACGTGATGCGCGTAGAAACAAACAGACAAAAATTTCAGAAACTGATTTATTTACGTAACTTTTGTGGAAAAATCTTCAATGTAAAAACACAGTATTTCTACAATTTTATTACATATAGGTAATATAGATTAACCAAAAAGCCCCACATTACTTCAATACAAAATTCGAATCAAACAGTCCTGCACTAAGTAAAGTCTATGTTTTACCCAATGCCTGACTGGTAGAGAATGCCTTAAGACAATAAGTCCGCTATTGTACTTTTTATTATTGAGCAATAAAGTTAAACAAATAACTAAAAGCAATAAAACGCAGAATACAATTCAACTGGGTTTTTAATTAACTTTTTTAGAACACCAAGTCACATTGAAACTACGGACAAATCAAAATAACAAAAAAATCACAGGCCTTTAAATTATTACTTAGCTTTGGGGTTTTCCTCTTAGCGGGGTTGAAGTTAATATTTCTTCAAAAATAGTTCTTAGCACTTTATGATAGAGGCTTTTTCAATCGTCATCACCTGAATTAAAAACATACAAATAGAATACAGGTACTCCAAGTGTGTAATTATACCGATTTGTTTGCGGTTTGCATGATGTTATATTCTGTTACACATCTGATTAGATTCTAAATGTAACAGTAAAAACTGGTATTATTTGCTTCTGTTTGATGGCACGGGTGATATGAGATTGGCAATTGATTTTGAGAAAAAATGGCACAGTTATAGTCGCAACTAGAGTATTAAAGAACTGTAACTGGTTTTTCGAGGGCCTTAACCTTTAGAAGGCGACTTATTTCATCAATGTACTTACCTACCTTAGCAACTGATTAAACAGCTTTCTTGGTTCATGTACGGTACTTGCGTTGTTTCTTCTTCATAAGTACACATATTCTATATTCTCAGGAGAATTTCGCTAAGGTCTACCGAAAACACAAAAGTTACCTATAATGATACTGAGTTTTCGAACGATAATTACCTAGTGGGTGGTCTACATCTGAAAAAATATCTGATTTGATAGGTACTTTACCTTCTAGGGTTCTTATACAACATAGTTCCCAGTAATATAAAGTGTTACATGACTTATAAGTAATATACGAGAATTGGTCTAGAATGTAGCTTTACAAGATTCTAGAGCGGAGCTTGAAATTCCAATATTCAGTATTCTGATGAGTCATTATTTAAAACAAAACATATATTTTTTGAAATGTATACATGTATATGCAATTTTGAATTCTGTTTTAGCATTCACGGCCACATAATAGTCAATACCTACTCATCATTATGTAAGTATGACGCCTCCGCAAACGCTAAATCTTTCGTACTGTAAATAAAATGCATTGTTGATTTTGTACAATAGTCCTCTGCAAACCAAAACAAAGCTTAAAAGGCGCGAGTTATTCCAAGATTAATGGCGTATTGAGCCTTCCATAGATTCGCACCCACATCTGGGATGTTTAGCACATGATGCGTTTGAATACAATTAGTGTCGTGAGTCTCGGAGGAATAAGAAACACAGTAGGTTAGCACTAGCACTCGTGAAGTTTAATAATCATCTCCCAGAAGGCGTAGAAGGTTGAACACAAGATCACAGCACAGACGTAGGTATTACCTACGTCGGCGTTACGGTGCTTGTGATGCTGAAACGGTCAGATTTGCAAGGTATGATCGCTTTAGCTACCTACGGTTTCTTAGATGCATCATGAAGGTTACGCCACTTTAGGTTCAGGAGGGTACTTTAGGTTCAGTTCGCGATATTTGTACCTACGTATTTTTTACTGTGAGAATTCTCAGCACGGCAGCCACGTGTGGCTCAAAGAATCTGTGCCAATTGTGTGGGGAACAATTTAGTGATGTACCTTGCGGTGTATGCGGCTTTGAGTATGTAGCTCTTACAAGTCTTACGGAATTTAATGTTGTCGAACCTGCTGTAGTCAGGCTAGTATGTAATGAGCATTTGTCCTCCCACGGCGAGCGTTAACCCGCGGCATTGTCTTCCCACCGCCCTCACCCCTGCCGCCAATGCCCTGTCTTTCGGTTGAACTTGGGACTCGAATCCTGAAATAACCTAAAAACTATAGAAGAAGGCGATATATTGGTTCGGCGTACATCATGACCTTAATCTAACAAGATTCGTGTACCAAAAGGTTCAGAGCAATCCGAAAAGAGAGAGGGCAAGAGAGAGAGAAGGGAAGAAGGTATTCTATTCACCGACAAAATTCGCTTTCAATTCTAATGCTTAATCGTTATTTACTAACATTGTTATTTACAACATAACTAAATTATAATTAAGTAAATTTGCCTGCCACATTAAATACTTATAGCATACTTATAGTCAAATTGAAAAGCCGCGGACGCATCTTTGATCCTATAATATATCGCCACGATAATAATGTGAACTGCTTGTCCTGTTTACAAAATACCTAAAGGTATACAATAGCTGAACGGTCGCCGACCGACTATCAGTGGCAATCCAAAATGGCTTAAAAGTAACCGATGTTAAAGCACATAAGCCGTTTTAAGTGGTTGATTAGGAAATATAAAACACAAAGGAGAGGATGTAACTGTATACTGTACGAAATATTTGCACCGTCGTGCTTCCGCTCCGATCAGATGTTTTGGGGTAACGCCTTAGCCCCGTTTTGCATGAACACAAAATTATAATAGGTAAGTACATCATTTATTTACTTCTACGCTGTCACAAAAACTAGGCAAAAGTGTTTTGTATAGTCGTAAATATTTGCTACCTAGGTTCATTTTGAAATGTGTAAGATTTTTGCTTGATATGATATTTATTACAAAATACATATTTAATAAAATTTTAATAATAAACGGAAATTTAATTTCGGCAAGTAGGGGCCTACTTGCCGAAATGGGTAAGCCAAGGGGTCTTTTACAAGTCTGATTCTATTATTTTCTTTCTTTGTGGCGCTTTGGGTTTCTTCGACTTTCTGGTGAGAAGAATCGCCGGGAGAAACTCACCAGTTTCTCTTTTTAAAAATATTAAATATAACAACAATTATGACATTATTTCATGTGATTTCATAAATACGTTACATTAAACTTAAAACTACATTTTTAGAAATGTAAAAGGTTTCTAGGCGTCAAAACAGTAAAATTAATGGAGATGTAAAGAGTCTTCGTTGTCAAAATGTGTTGTTTTGGAGGTGTAAAGGATCTCCAAGCGTCAAAATATAAAATGAGAATATTTACTAAATTTCTTATAGAAATGTAAAAATTATGCGACTCACATTCACCCGCGCGAAACAAAAATTACATGTTTCGCCCGGGACTTAAACCACGGCTTTCCGAGCCATGGGCATTTTCAGAATATGGACGTCCTTTTAAGTTAGTGCTACATAGTAATTAAAATGTTTTCATCTAATATTTATATTTTGAACACATTGTCGCTCGTGCTGCCTGATGATTTGGGAATGTCATGATGATATTACCGAAAATCGCGAAGCCAAAATTGAATACCTGCAAAGAAACACAAGTTGCAACCGAGCCCAGTAATTACATGACAAACATTCACCGTTCGTCAAAATTACGCACCGCTGAACTTTAGCGGTGATCGAGGCAAATGTCACAGTAATTGCACACAAACCCGTCAAAGTTAACGGGTCCCATTGAAAATTACACTCACGTCATTACCATCACACCGCAATCATGGTAATGATTGTAATAAATATTTATGTAAACGACTCAACTTCCGTCTTCAGATTGACGGTGTTTTCGCCATCGCTCATCCCAATGTCCGCTGTCAGATGAGATATTGATCAACAATGCACGCGAAAGCCACAAAACATGGGTGTAACTGTAAAAAAAGTATTATACAACGCGCGTTAAAATTAACATGCATACGTTCGTAATTTACAACGAGATTAATATGTTACCGCGATGACATTCGCTGAATAATGGCTTTCTTGAAACCTAAATATTTTCCAGATAATGATCTGGGTATCGCTGGTAACACGAACATTCGGGTTTGTAAGATAAATGAGTTTCAAGATTCAAGGGTCAACAATTTGCCATTCGGAGAAACGGTTAGTGAGCCGGAACACATGTTGGGTCAATGGTTTAATGGCATGGGACTAAAGCGGTCCCTTGAAATTTAATACCACCTCAATGTGCCGAATACTTTGGGTAAAATAAACAGTACGTGTGGTCGAGTTACCAATGGCCTGGCGGGCTCATTGGCGGCCTTTTGTACTTCACGTGTTCCTAAACTTAACGTAACTCGATAGTTGTAATTACCATCGCTAGGGTCAGTTGCTTGGGTCGATTGTGCAATTCGGCTGACCCACGTAAGTTTAAGGTCGGCATATTATTCATTATGTGTTTGTTAACTGTGTAGGTAATTAAATTAATTCCGTTACAGAATTTGTTCAACTGTTCAATAAACCAGAAAGTTAGATAAAATCATTATGCGCCCATAAACCACATTCTTGGTCACATTGCATTGGAAGACGATTTGAAGTTGCCTATTATTCAGAAAAGGCTGTTACAAAAATAATTATTTTAATTATGCTCGAAATCAATGTTCAATAGTTCAGCGTCGATATCCTTATACTTTAGCTACGGATGAAATTTTGTTATGTATGTATTTTATCTACTTTTCACGAGAATGATTTCTATACAGGGTGTCCCATAACTGACACGTCACAGTGACACTGGAGGTAGACCAGGTCAAGAGGTAACCAACTTAACATGACCCGCCGACCGTAATTTTTTTTTACTACTAGTGGTCAAAGTAGAAATTAAATTTCGCTGTGAATTAATTCAAGATCAAACTAGTATTTTTTTCAGTTTTACTTAGTTTTTGGATAAAATACCATTTCTGTAACCTTAATTAACAATTCATGTTACCGTACACATAAAAAAAACTAATCTTGACACCTGGCACTAATAATGTTAAAAACGGTCAAAATTCATGAACAACTTTAATTCGACAATAACTCAAAAACCGTGCCACTTTTACTAGGGTCATGTTAAGTTGGATGGTACCTCTTGACCTGGTCTACCTCCAGTGGCACTGTGACGTGTCAGTTATGGGACACCCTGTATATGTAAGTTTAGTCACGATTTACTGCTTGGCCGTCTATTAAAAATATCATGAAAAGTCCTCACAATTGTGTTTATCCTTCCGTGTTGCTCTAAGTGTTTAGCAGTTTATAAGCTTTATAGGCTAGGCTAGCCCTGCATGTTTATACGAGTGTTACTACCTATCAGTGGCGTGGCGTCCATAGAACTCGATTCCCATCGGCTTGCCTAATATTAGGCAGTTCAGCACTTAATTCTAGTGCTCTTAAAGAAAATCGAAGCCAAAGCTGCTCCGGTTTGTCCAAGGATTTCTTCAACGCCACGCCACTGCTATCTATATATGTCTGACGATACTATGGTTTCGCTTCTTCTAGTAGATTCAATGCTTAGTTTGAGTTTTTAACTTCATATACAAGAACCGACCAACAAGTGCTCGCCACAGTTACATATTGGGCTTTTTGAAAAAAAGGGTAAAATTTATAATATGCCGATCAGCACGTGGTTCGGAAGCATTTATCTGCGGCCTTCACGGCTGGTGCGCACTAATCTCGCTCGCTTCCTGCCGGGTTCACGTGTGATAGTGCATGTTTTCGATCATGAGACAAAAAGTCCTATCGCAATTAGCAGAGCCGATCTCATTATTGAGTCTAGGGCACAAAGTCTATCTTCGGTTGAGAAGATTGCTAATCGCTTTTACCACATACAGTCTGAAAATAAATATGTAGGTATAGAGACAGTGCTACGAAACGCGCGTCGACGGCGCCTTTACTTTCGGTCACAAAACTAAAGGTGAACTAATAAAAATAATTGGCTGATATGCTCTATTAATTTTTTTCCCTCTATAATCCCGAAAACGTGCTTGATATTTCTTCCTAATAGTGCCGGATATCATGATAGAGCATTAATCTATTTAATGAGTGTAATTGTGTGAACTTTGTTTGTAACATTAGAATCATCGCGATACTAGAGATACCAGGGTCGTCGACTGGCCTTGTATGTCGGAACTTAGCTTACTTTGGATTATTATTAATCGCCTTTTTTACCCTTTTTTGGTAACATGAATGTAATACCTAATTTTCATGTAGTCAGCAGTGATTTTACTCACATCAATCAAAAATGTCTGCATAAATACTTATTTAATTTATAGTTAAAATAAATCTGACTGGCTTAGACTGTTAATTCTACATGTACATTTTATTGCATTTCATTTAACATTATGTAAATTTGTTATTTTTTGTGGCTGAGCGAGACTATAAGTAGAATAACTGGTCAAGAGCATGTCGGACCATGCTCAGTGTAGGGTTCCATAGCCGTATCTATAAGGAAATGCTACAGATAGAAATAAAACTAAAAATAAACAACTGGCAAAAAGTCTTAAATGCCGTGTAAATCAATGGCACTTAAAACCTTTTGGTTGAGAAGTTTTTCGGCAATAACTTCAAAACGGCTTATTAGTTACTATTCAAAATAATTTTCATTGAATGTAATTATTAAGCGTTACCTTCCTGATTTTTTTCATATTTTTTGGATTTACGGTTTAAAAGTTAAAGGGGGGGGGGGGGGACACAATTTATGCAGCTTTCGGAGCAATTATTTCCGAAAGTATTCACTTATTAAAAAAAAAGTACATAAAAAGCCTTATAATGTTTTTAAAAGAACTATCGAATTGACAACATTTCATTTTAAGAACACTTTAAAATGTATATACGATTCGAAAGCATTTTGTCTCCTGAACACTACACTATTTTTATAATTTTTTTTATATCGCTTAATATAAAAAATACAAATTAATAAAAAATATGTTCTCATTTTACCAGTTCTACGGCACAATAGATGAAATGCCAGAGCCTTTTGCCATAGAAAAAATAAGCTGTCATAATTTTGAATTTGACATTGCCAATGCATACTGTCAGATCGCTTACTTTTTTCGATCGCGATAAGACTAAAGTAATGGTTGATTCTACCGTAGAACTGTAGTTACGCCCTTTTAGAATAAGTAAATATTAATATATTAATTATAAATTAATTACAAATCCTGGTGAAACAAATAAACTATCAGCGTATTCGTTTTTTCAAACCAAATACAGAGAACCAATAAAATTAAAGGCTAAAAAAAATGAAAGGTTGTCAATTATGTACCTCACGTCATGTTTGCTGAAAAAAAAAATTTTTTAGCTTCTGTTACATGTATGGAGTGCCCCCCCTAGATTTTTTTATTTTTATTATTTAACTACCAAACTTAGTAGCGGCATCTACAAGACATCTTTATTCCAAATTTCATCAGTCTTATAGTTTTTGAGTAAAATGCCTGTGACATACGGACGGACGGACATGACGAAACTATAAGGGTTCCTTTTTAGCCATTTTGGCTACGGAACCCCAAAAATGTAGTTGTCAACCAAAGATTATTATGAGTACTAGTTATTATGTTTCAAATTAGGTTATTCAACATTTCTAAGTATGTATTATATTCGCAAATTTAGGAAAAAAACAAACTAAGGCGCACCGCCTAATTAAAATTCTTTATTTGTGAACAATATGTATATCGATGGCAAAAAGCGAGAACGTAGTAACCGCCACTTGGTCAAAAAAATTTTTTTTGCATATTCGGAATCAGCGAATTTTTCTGCGTCGACTGGTCTGGGTCCCATGGCTCTACGACGCTTAGAAAAAACTGGACTACGTTGCAAAACGAATGTATTTTTTTGACGATGCCCACATCTAATTGCTGTAAACATCCAAATAGTAGCAATTTTCTAAACGAGTACATTTACGCTAATTTTGTTTTTTCATAAATCAAAGGGTGTGCCGGTTACAGCGTTGCCGAAATTTTGTTCCGTGGCGGTTACAGCATTTATGCATGTAGTGAAAAAATTACGAACCAAACTTACTGCAATTATCCTAAAATAAATTATCTATGATTGACGCTTACTACATTTCATTCGAAAATGAATTAACAGCAAGCTACAGTAACGACATTTGAAACACAACGTGAAGTGGGTAGTGCTTGAAGATACAGCAATAAAAATGTGCGCTCGCGGCGATGTGGCTCGTGAATACGACCTGTGATTTAGTCTATCGGCGATCGCCGAAGCGAGTGGGTGTGCGTAGTCTGTGTACTCTGTGTGTCCGTGAAGTGAAATATTTTTATAATTGAGGTGATAGTTGTGTTCAAACAATTGTTTAAGAATTATGTTGAAAACTTATATAATAAGTAATACTTACATACAAAACATCTTTTATAGTTAGTGGGTTTAATAGGTAGTGAGTTTTATATCGATAAAAGTTACTTAAAAGACAATTTAATGCCAAAACTGAAGATAAAATGTAGAGAGTTTTAAAGTTTTCACGGGAATATTAAACCTCATTACCTATAATACTTAGTTTTAGCGGATAACAATATTATAGTCTGATTAACCCTAAGAATATTTATGTTTGTTTTTAGCACGATAAGTACAAGGTTGTGATTTTATATGAGAGATTTTATTAGCCTTTTGAAATGTAATAAGCAACGGAGGTTTTAAGTAATTTTCGTAATTATTTATTTATTTATTTAATCTTTATTGCACAATATAAATAGTACAATTGGCGGACTTAATGCCTTAAGGCATTCTCTACCAGTCAACCAATGGGCTAAACAGAAACATTGTTTTGGTGCAGGGCCTTTAACGTCAATTGGAAAACTTAAGATAAATTTACAAATATACCTACAATATACATACATACAGTATATACTTACACAAATACAATATTATATAATATACTTACATATACTACTTTACGTACCTTGTGAAAACCTCATGTCGATAATTAGTTTTGGACAGCATTGAAGAGATGCTTGCGCAACATGCGCTTGAATGTGAACTTGCTTTGTGCTTATACAGAGAGAAACGTAATGTTTTTATACAGAGAAATTGAGACTAGATAGTATTTGATTATGTTAAGACGGTAATTGTTGCTTCTGATCTTTTAATTTGTAAGAAACCTGCATTTAAAATTTGGAAACATTTTAAAAAAGTATGTTGATAAAAGTTGATTGATCCTTAAGTCGTTTTATTTTCACAGTTTCTTTTTGCCGGTGGACACTTACCACATTTCAGTTAGTCCTATAAAGAACGTAATGACATTTACGTCAAAATTATTGAATCTTAAAATAAATATGCATCTGGTTACAGCATTTATGCTTTATGGAAATAATACCCGTTTCACCATTTTAGTACATTTACTTCTGGCGTTTGCAGCGTTTTCGCGTAACGAAAAAAAGAGTTCAATTGTCGTAACCGCCACTAAGTCGTAAACCAGTCTGTTTTGTTAAATATTAAATATGCCAGTTGAAAGAAAACCATAAGTTATGAATTAGATCCAAATATCAAGCATTTTCGTTCATAAATGAAAGAGTTATGATTTTTTTTCTTGAAATCGAAAAGTTTTTTGGCTCTGGTGTAAAGTTTGCATTTTGGCGGTTACTACGTTCTCGCTTTTTGCCATCGATATGCACATAATCTTATTTAATGAATTATGCTGGATGGTAAATATAGATAGATTTAGTTCATCTATGTTATACCATGAAGCGTACAAAAGATTTCTTACAAACTAAGGTAACTGCGACGCATACAACTGTAGATATTTACCCAATCCCATAGATTCTGTGCGGAAAGAGAATAGGCGTGGCGAAAAACGGAACTAACCTAACCAGTATGGCCACAGAATAGAAAATATGGCATATACGGTAGAAAAGCATTACAGCGCCCCCCAATCTAAATCCTATTTTCTTTCCGCACAGACTCTACGGATTGTGATTCTTTCATAACCATTAACCACATTGCGACATGGATGCGGGCGAGTATCTCTAGCCGGCATCCCAGGCAGAAACGCAATAATAGGGTACTTGTCTGACACATCAAAACAGTTACTTTTTATGAAGTGTCAAAAACGCTCAGATGGTATGAAGTTTCCATGAAAAAGAGTAATATGACGTCATTTTACTCTATGCCCAAATCATCTCCTTAGTTTTAGTTTTTGGTATTTTAAAAATGGTCGAAAACTAAATAGGTGAAGTTTACTTTATTGCAATTTTTAGAAGACAGATGTAATTCTATTTTCTAAAGGTAAGTATGTACCCTATTGTGCCCGAAGCTACAGCCGCCATGCTCCATTTTCCGTCGTAATGGCGGGCGGATCAGACGATGTTATCAACACTTTCGCCAGAGTTACGCCACCTTATCGTTATCGGCGCGTGGGCGTGTATTTGCGCTGATAGTCTTGTTTTGCCTAAATTTCAATTGTTTTCAGCCTATTTGCTTAACGGTTTTTAGGTTTGTGGTCACGCGTGACCTAAATTACTTTATGATATCTAGGAGTATTTATTTCTAACGTTTACCATGTCTATTTTTTGACTGAATTGACTATGAGTCCGTTCAAATGGAGCTCCATTTAAATGCATTTTTGATTCACTCTGAGATGTAGGAATCATCTATATTTGTGGTGATACTTAGACAGTTACTTCCTATTTCTATATCTAATCTATGGTTAAAATCAACTATCCTATTCCGCTTAATATTCTTTCTTACGATTATAATTTAGCCGGGTACTTACCTAACCTACTGTTTGAAATGCGTGTAATAATCTAAGCCAAATAACACCCCACAAAAAATAACAAAGGAAGGCTTAAACTGTATCGCGTGCTTGGAACTAGATCAGTCGATAGCCGTTTTACGTTTGAACGGTTACTGCCCGTCCTACCACCATGTCCACTGCTTATATTCTTATGTCTTCGGCCAAAGGACCATTTTCCTTTAACTATCACGCCATCCTTGTGTCGCTATACACTTCCACCTTTCACCTGTGGTCAAGTGGGCTACTACCGTGCTAAACTACTGGTAGCATCCGCCAACGCGTTGCGAATCAACTTAGTGTCTTTTGGCGTGTATTGTGCCAAGAATAGTATTTAGTACTAGGACAGTGCCCGGCTCATTAGTGACGGCATACTTTCACAAGGCACTTCCTAGGCAATTGGCTATAACAACAGAGCAGGCAGCGCAAAAGTGGATAATTGAATTATTAATTGGTCAGACAGAGGTTTGCGATTTGCCTCGCGCTCGTCTTCCGAGAGGTTTCAAGACGAACGTGATTTTGGAATCGAAAGTCGGAACTAATTTGTTTTTTCTAGTTTTTTTCAATAAATTAGCATCGAAATAACTAGTTACATACCTATAACTAAATAACACAAGTCCTTGTACAAGAAAATATTGTGAATAGTAATTGTATTCATTGTGGTGTGGTTGCTTGAGTAACCATTCTTAGCTACTATGTATTTACCTAGTTTCCTATGTGTGCTAATTTATCCAGACATCTTTAATTTGCTTACAACAGGCATCGTTAGAAGTTAGTTAGTGATCTAGGTGTACCATTGTACGAACGTTATTATTATTTACGCAAACTATATCTGGAGCAAAAAGTTCCCATATTACTCCACTGCTAATAACGGTTACGTTTTCCGCCTAATAAACAACAATTATATACGAATTGCGCCGTATTAGAAAGATACAGCCGTAACAGGTATGATTTAATCTGTAATACGTTTAACTACGCCTTAGTTTTTATTGGTGTTACCAGTGTTCTACTTATGGGATTTTAATATTTTTTGCCGTATCGTTTTACTGCATCACGATGTAGTAGTTCATAACCCTTGCTATTTCGAACCACGGTCGTGATACATTGTTCATATTTTTTTTCAAGATTAAGAGTATGTATACTATCCGTAGTAGGTATGAATGTTTCCACTTTTGCAACGTTGGTCTAAAATATTGTCTCAATGTGACAAAAAGGACAGACTCCGCAATTGGGATGTTGAATAATGTTGAATGTTACATTACAACATAATATAGTCACATGGATTACAAAATACTAAATTATCATAACACAAAAGAAATAAACAAAAAATGTATACATAAAAAATATAAAGTTATGAGACCACAAAGTTTAAAAAAAAAACGATATTTTTTTTATCGTCTTTAAGAAAAATTAAAGTCAATTTCGGAATGCTTAAATAACACTGAACAAATAAATGTATGACAATTATGTGCTTAAACGCACTTCTCCGTGCTCAAAATGGCAAAATGCTATTTTTTTCATACAGACTTAGTACAGCGATGCAACGGATGACGTCATAAATTCCTACCGTTTTGTATAGAGCGTTTTCAATGCTCAGTCCGATCTGCTACTTTTGATTACAATTTGTGGCTGTTATACTTATACCAATGTATTAGGTGTCATATAGATATTTGTTCCTCAGAAATAGTAGAATCGATTTAGGACAGAAAAAAAATCGAGTCAACAGGCTAATTGCTGCGGCACAGAATCACTGCCTATAGCGCTTGTTTTCTGGCCATAGCTAGTGACTAGTGACTGAGTAGGTTGAATTGACTGGGGCCTATCGCGGATCGGTTATAAAAAACACAGAACTAAAATGTCGATGGCTCGTATCGAATACATTTCTAGTTACAGCTGTGCGTTCACGTGTTGCATCCTGGAACAAGCGCTTACGTAACCAAAGTGGTTGTATTTGTAAATCACTGAAGTGCTTTCCGCGGACATTTCAGGGCTAGTGAAACTAACCCGCATTTTGTAATCACCTTGTAATATTTAATACTCGGATTTAGGTATGCATTTGGAAAGCCAGTGAACAGTGAAGAAATATTGTGACGAGTAGAAGAAATTACTTGAAGTTTTGGAGTTTGTGTATGACAGTTTTAGGCAGGTCCTGTTTGGATAATTTTTTTTAGATTTGTGGCAGTAATCGATTTCTTAGAAAATAAACTGATATTTTAGCTATGTAAGTTGTTTTTAGAACGTTTGCAAGAAGTTTTCCTTTTGATGGAATTTGGTCCACTTTAATAGATTGCAAATATCAGCATTTTGTTAACATAGCGTAGGTATGTTATTAGCGACCTTTTAGTTACCTACCTAATTTATAATATGAGCGTTCTTACCGACTAACTGAAGGAAACATATAAAAACGAATGAACCATTAAATACTCAACTAGTCATATTGTATTTAACTTCTAAAATTGAATTCGACGTAATACGCAAGTTAACTAACAAGATAAGTACTATGTACATATACGCAAATATTTAACATTATTTATGTATTTTACCTACCATAGTTTTTCGTCACTCATGGTCATTACGAAGATTTTTACGACTATTTATATTTACATAAGCTTTACATTCAAGGCAACACACCAAATACGATAACTTAATGTTTAAGAACAAATAAATTAAACGTTATGACATCAATAAATCTACATAAAGAATCCATTTCTAATATAAGGTATACGCAAAATAGGCGCAATATCAGACGTGGATTTGCACAAAACTAGCCCGCGTGAAAATAACCTGTAAGAACATAATATGTTCCTCCTCCGTTCGCACGACAGAACATTACCTCTCGCTTTCTCACTATGGTTATGGAAAAGGATAGCCAAACAAAGAGTCACATAGCACAATTTTATTGTGCTAGGAGCAGGGTCTCCAGACAGGTTGACACTACCTACCTATCGCGGTCTTACGCTGGCCGACCCAATGCTCTTCCGCTTTCTTTCCGCGGGCCGGATTAGAAAGGCTCGCGGGCCGGACCATATGCCCACCCGCTTCCTTCCTGCGGGCCGGATTAGAAAGGCTTGCGGGCCGGATCCGGCCCGCTGGCCGTAGTTTTTAGACCCCTGTGCTAGAGTCACACTAAGATTTGAAAAAAAAAATACTAATTTAAGGCGTGGGCACAGAAATTCCAGAGAAAAGACGTGTTTTTTATTACAAACCTTCGAAGATGAAAAACGACCGTCACATGTTTTGCGTCTCTAAACTGAGAACTTCTTTTTTTTAATCAACGATGTGAAATTGCATGAACCTGTCCGGCCGCAAAAAAGTTTTTAAACGCACATTTGTATGCGAGTGTCCGTTCCAAACCGGTATGGTAATAACGCCCTTCGTGAGACTTAGCATGGACTATTTGCAAGATTTTGACAAAGACAGTCTTTTTGGAGCCAATCAAATTGATAGGGTAGAGGATTTATTTTATTGTGATATCTTGCACTATTAGTTTAGTCACAGTGATATTTTGAAGACGGGAAACTTCTTTTGCTAGTTGTGCGGCAGAGTACACCAATTAAGTTCACCCCGAACAAAGGTACATGGCGCGGCAAACTTAGGTATCTACTTGGTGTATACTCTGATTGTGGTGAGGATGCACTAATTCCAGTCACTTGTTAATGATTTAATAATATCTCCCTTAGGCAGCGTATGCTTTCTTGGCCAGGCCAGCCCACCGCATGTGTTTCCCAGGCAGCAAAATCATGTTGATTAGTCTAAAGACCGGCGATTAACGGCAACCCAACTTGGTTTACCTTCCTGGCCAAGCTAGCTCTTCATACGTGTTTTATATTCCCCTATGGATCAAACCCCAATGTGCACACAACTGTATAAGTACGAGTATGAACTGTACGAGCTTTGTGGGCTTACCGTATTCAGTGTGGTCTACTTTTTTTAGGCCATGCTAGCCCTCCGCATGTGTTTATTTACGAGCGAGCACGTGGCCATCTCAAGGACGCGGGTTTCGCATGGACGCACCAACTCCAATTTATTTGTTTACACTTTAATGCTTGGTATGCGTTGCGTATGCTGTGTCTCCGATCATATCGCTCCAAAAAAGAATCAAAGCGACAACTCTATATTTCTAATATGAAACTTAATCAACGCGGTTTAAGGTTGAAATCAAAATGGTATTATTATTGGTTATAGTTTAGTTTTGATTTAAACATGTGATATTTACGCAGGAAACTCGAAGGACCTCAGGCCTACGTTTAAATATGGTATGTGGGAAACACGGTAATGAGGTTTGAATGTCAAACCTACTTTGTAGTGAGAGGATTTAAATAGCTAAGTTGGCAATCTAATAAGCTACAGACACAGAATAAGTCACTACATACAGAAGTCTCTGTCTCTAATAAAACTGTCGTTCGGGTACGATCACTGGACGGAACGCATCGGATCCGACCGTCTCTCTCTATCACATAACGCGTGCTATATCGTGCTCTTTCTGGTCGCTGGCTAAGGCCCCCTTGCAACAGCCTCAAGGCCGCGCGGCGGAATCACGGTGTGAGCTACTCCTGGTAAAGAGAAGAGGAGATCACGACACGACTGACAAGACCGCGTGTTCACACATGTTCATCACGTTTCAAATTCAAACATCCCTAACCGATGACCCCCAGTAGCTTACCCGTTGAAGCATTCTGGATGTTTGGAATACTATTCACATGTATGAGCGTGAGTCATAGAGACGCCAAAGCGCTGTTCTTCCTTCCACATCTTCGGCCGTAACTTTTATGTGTCTCCTATGTGGTCGCTAGTGCCGCTATCTCGACTAGGGCATGCATTACCAGTATTACTTGTATGGGCCAATACCGTGATCCCGGTATTAGTCATACAAAAAATACAGGTGCATAACGCCGCTGTCGATGTTGTGTCAGCGATGGACGATGCTTGACAATCTTTTATAGATGCAAGAGGGCAATGATGAATGTTATTTTATCTCACTATTTTGACCGCTCAATGTATTCCGTCGACAAATAACTATCAGTATATTTGAACTTGTAAATAAAAACAAGTAATGCTTAATGTAATCGCGATTACAAATGATATTTATAAAAATGTCCCCTAGAGCACATGCTTGTGACAAACAATCCGTATAAAAACAATAGGACTTGGCACAATTACAACATCTTATGTCACTATTGATTTAAGATGGACTTAAGTCGTTTTGAGCACTAGGAACGTGTGGCCCCTGAAAGGCGTGGCCTATCAAGATATCGGTTGATTGATTATCAGCAATCAACTCGTATCACAGATATTTACGATAACGACTCATAAATATTAAATGAAATAGCGCTTTATGGTGGTTGGTGGTCATATCTATCTGACGACCGCTTTAGCTTAGTTGGTAGTGACCCTACCTACGAAGCAGGAGGTCCTGGGTTCGAATCCCAGTAAGGGCAATTATTTGTGTGATGAGCACGAATATTTGTTCCTGAGTCATGGATGTTTTCTATATATTTAAGTATTTGTATCTATTAAATATATCGTCGTCTAGTATTCATAATACAAGCCTTATTGAGCTTACTATGGGGCTAGTTCGATTTGTGTAAGATTGTCCCCTAATATTTATTTATTTATTTATTTTATTTTTATCTATCTTAGAGACGAATAAACTAGTATTTCGCCCGAACGGCTACCTCGCAAACATCTCCCTCAATCGATTTTTAAACTTAAGATTTCCATTGGCTTCAACTACTCTTGTACTAAATTTCATGAACGGCAGAAATTAGGTTACAGTCGAAAAAATAAACATAAAAAGATAGAACGCCAATTGGCCCCCCCTGCTGACTGGTTTCTTCGGAATAAGTGAAGTAAGTCTGCTCATCTTCAAACTTATGTCTGCTAGTTTCAACTGCTCTGATGCCAAATTTCGGACTAAGGAAGTGAGGAAACAGGAAATATTCTGTCCAGGGCGAAATAGTAGTTACCATGAGATAATTTATACAAATGGTCACTTAACTGTGTTTTCGTTTCCACGTTAGAATTCAAAGAAACTGGTAGTAAAGGCAGTAGTAGCCTATACTGAAAGATTAGAGCAATAAGTATAAGTAACGTACTTACTCTTTATCTCACAATTGCAACCGCATGCAATCAAATCTGACCGATATCGTAGATTCCACTTAACTTGAAGCAACCGCAGTAAGTGATTTTGAGACCCACTTTTGTGCTGCCCATGTGTAACGGGCCTTAATGATATAATAATAGTGGACGTATTACAGACGGTCTCGTGTGTAATTGTCCTTATTTAGGGTGCTCGGACGCCTCATAACGTAGAGCTCACACAACTGGATAAGCCGTGTCATGTCTTTAAAATGCTAGTTAGTCACCACTTAGGACTATCATCTTCTGCTAGCATATCAAGAAAGCCTTTCGTTTTCGAAGATTTGATACCAAAATACCAGGTACCAAGTACTAGATAGATAATGCCAGAGAGCCAGAGGACCAAGTTGACGTTGACGAAAAGGGGGATGTTCGCATATATGGTGTATTTATTTTTGACGTGCATGTCATGATGCAGTCATGTAGTGTAAATACATATTTGGTAAAAAATATTGTTTTAAATGTGTGAGAGAGAGAGAGAGAGAGAGAGAAAAAAAATTGTACACAATTAAGGGATTTAATTAAAACAAAACTGAATTATTCCTCTGTGTTACGAAAGTTACCCATATAGTTTGTATGCCTAACTTTCGTAACACAGAGGAAGCGATCGTGATTTTGTTTTTATTAGGCCCTTAACTATGTATTTTTTTTTTGGAAATGACTCATATTCGTCCTCCTTCCGCACGCAGCTCAAGTGGCTACCAATCCGTCGCCGTAGAGACGTACATACCTTGTCTCTCCTCTTTAATGTTTTGTTTGTCCCCTCCTCTCCTTTCTACCTTACCGAGAGGTTTACATTTATGGCGGATGATAGTGGCCACCGGCTGCGCTCTAGTGCTGATCTGTCTCTCTCAATACCTCTTCATAATCATCGCTCTTACGGCAAATCTTTCACGGTACACTCTGTGAAATTATGGAACAAATTGCCACCGTCTTTCAGGCAGTGTCGGTCTGTAGCCTCGCTTAAGGGAAAACTCAAAAAGTTGTGGTTGCCCTCTGACTGAATACTTGACACGTTTTTAGTTGTTGTTTACAGGTTCTGTATATTTTTATGTATTTATTTATGTTTATAATCATATATATATATATATATATGTATGTATTTATATATTAATAATGTATATGTAGTCATATTATCTATTTACACATAAATACCTCTATAATCTCTTGTACATGATCCTGTTTGTCTACCACCTCTCTTGTCTCATCACTCAACTGCTCAAAGGTTAACTGGAAGAGATCCCTTAAAGGGATAAGTTCGCCTTTGTACATATACCTTTATTTTGTAACCCTGTACTTGTATTATTTTGTGCAATAAAGAGTTTACATACATACATACATTCGTTTATTTCTTCCTGAATGTATCCTGCCACATCCAGTGTGACAAAACTCAACGTCTCAAAAGATTCGCGTGACGATTGTGGGACGTAATGTCGATAGAGGCGAGACCGTAATTTTGTATAATTCGGTGCTAGATTAGTCCACACAATATAAACTTTAGTGATGTATATAATGCCACGCACTTACCTATATTTTGAGGTATGACTTCTCAAATTGTAATTCCTCAAACACGAACTTACAACTGAATTTAAGTAGTGACATAGGTTAAATAAACCGGTTTACAAAAGTAGGTTTTATATGTCGTGTAGATATATTCTAATCTTATAGAAACTTGTAAGTACGCTAAGTGCGTCTTCTGTACAACGTTATGCTCTAGAAATAGTTATTACCTACCGTTAAAATAATGTCTTCAGTTTAAGTACTAAAACTCAGGAAACATTCCTATACTTGTCAGTGGCTAATAACGTAATGAATCAAGTGCTTATGGATGTTTCTTCTTTTTGGTTAGGGCTAGATTCCTAGGTAGATATTCAGAAGTGTGGGAATGTTCTTACATCTTCCCGTCATGTTGTACAAAGCGTGCGTTGTCTACGCTCGTTGTGCGACCTACTTTACGCTATAAGTACTGAAAACTTGAGAAGACATCCACACCACGCTGTACCTAGGTAATGTTCACTGAAAACCCTGTATTTTTATGTAAATCAAGTTGCAAGAGCGTTCTATTTCAGTTGAGATGGTTTTTTTCTCTTTGTCTCTTTAGTAGTTTATACAAAAGTACCGCCTCACTCGTTAATCGCTCGATTATCACCAATTTTTAGGGTTCCGTACTCCAAAAAGAAAAAACAGAACCCTTATAAGATCACTTTGTTGTCCGTCTGTTTGTCAAGACCCTTTAAATCGGGATCGCGTGGTGGTATCGAGTTAAAAATAAAACCATATGCTCGTAAACCTGAGCTCGTCTCTTGAAACTGTGAATAACCACATTTTTACTAAAAAAAACCCGACCGCGGTGCACTTTGAAACTGCATAAAATCCGCCATTCTGTTTATTTTAACGAACTTCATACCCAGTGACACTCGCACCATCCAGACGAATCTAATGATGTATCATTTATCAAAATCGGATGTGCCGTTGAGTAGTTACGAGCGGGCACAGGAACGGACATACATACATACAGGTCAAACACATAACCCTCCTCTGGGCTTCGCCGCAGTCGGGTAACAAACCAAACTTCTAAGTAAACCTAAAAAGAGATATGGCCGTTTATGCCGCAAAAAACGACACTCTCAAGGAAAACAAAATTTATAGGGTACTTTCCCTTGACCTAGAACTGCATGTGACATGTGTATACTACATGTATGTATAGGGAAAAATCTGAAAACTATACATTCGTAATAAATATAGTCTTTGTTAAAAGTATTTGTGCGGAACCCTCGGTGGGCGAGTGCGACTCGCACTTGTCCGATTTTTTTTTACTGTGATGTTATATTATATTGCATTATCCGCATTGACATGACGACCATTGTTTTTTTTTAGTTTTTGGCACCTCACTGTTATAATTTGGTTATTCGGTCGACAATTTAAGGATTAAGTATACATTGTTAAAGTTATTTCTTGTGGCATTTTGGTCCATTACTACATCAATGCATTGTAATACTAATGGCGCCAAAAATAGTTATTGAAAAGGTAAAAATGGCGCCTAAATGGTTATTCGGTAGAAAATGGCGACAGTCTTTGCTCTATTTTGTTAGAATAAATGTTATGTATGATTTTTCATATTTAGGTTCTTTCTACCTAGAAGAAGGAGATATTGCACGCTGTGAATTACAACAATTTCAGTACTATAGTAGTTTTCTAGAATCCATTTCTGTTTTGTCAAGACTAGACGTTTATTAGTAGTTTTTCTACTCCAGTGTGCCTACCATGAGTTGAGCGTACGATCGGCGCTAGCGAGTTTAACGTATCGAGAGTCAGTGCGCCTCTCTCGCACGCGCTGATAGTACGATAGAGATAGACTGTCATCGAGCGCTCGATACTCGCTAGCGCCGATCGAAAAGTCAACTCATGGTAGGCACACTGTACTTTTATCTGTCTTTTACTTGGCCACGAACACTAATATAAGAACATACATAACATGAGTTCAGAAAAGTCTATACTCTATTCCCCATAACAGCACTTGTATCGTTATGTCACAAAACGATACTGCTAGCAGCCACATACTTCTAAATCTAGGTTAAACTTAGGTCAACGATTACGCGATCAATACTAACTTTACAATAAAAATGCACAGCTACCAACTTAACAAACAGATAAATTCATGCGGTTTTTATGAAAAACAAAACTATCTGAACTTAAATGCTTTGATGCCAACAAAAGAAAAACGTATTTTTTCTACTCCTGTACTGTTATCTGTCTTTTACTTGGTCACGAACACTAATATAAGAACATATATAATATGAGTTCAGAGAAGTCTATACTCTATTCCCCATAACAGCACTAGTGTCGTTATAGCCACTTTACGTTATTGCTAGCAACCACAGACTTCTAAATCTAGGTTAAACTGAGGTCAAGGATTAAGCGCTCAATTTTAACTTTACGGTAAAAATGCACAACTACCAACTTAACAAACAATTAAAATCCTACGGCTTTTAAGAAAAACAAAACTTTCTGAACTAAATTCATTGATGCCAACATAAAAACAAAAGTATTTTTAATATATTCACTGCGTGTCAACTTCATTTAAAAAATAAAAAGTTTACCATAGACACATACTGACAGTCATACGTCATATTTGCCTTCTTTGCAGGTTATGCCTTGTTTGTATTTTATAATTTTAAAACCTATCGTAGAAAAAGTATTGTATGCAACGTTGTATAATTAAGTCAAAAAACGCTCATTGCGTCTCTATTTGCGATACTCGCCGCATTCGCGGCTCGTATCGCAACTCACGCAATTCGCATTTTTTGAACTTTCTTATACAACTGTTGCATAAAATACTATTTAATATCGTCACTGCGTGTCACTGGCGAGTATACGTCAATTAAAAACAAAGTTTACCATAGACACATACTTATGATATTGTCAGTCATTTGTCATATCCATGTTTCCCGCTCGATTGCTGTTCTTTGCCTTGTTTGCGCGTCATAGTTTTTGTTTGTTTAATTTTATATTTTATTTAAAACCTAGTCGTAGAAAAAGTATTGTATGCAACATTGTATAATTTAGTCAAAAAACGCTCATGGCGACTCTCTTTGCGATACTCGCCGCCGCGGCCGCTCGTATCGCAACCCACGCCTCTCGCGTGTTTTGATTCTATTTATACAACTGTTGCATAAAATACTATTATGCAACTGATACATAAAGAGAGGCCTTCAAAGTTAAAACACGAGCCGAGCGAGTTTCATAGGTAATAAGATCACATGAGTGTTTTGACGCTTAATTATGTACTTTTGCGTACATTATAAATCCTCAATGATGTGTTCAAGAGCCATAAGTATGACCGCTATTGCACTGACATAGCCGACTAATTTCAAATCATGGCCAAGATAGGTTTTAATAGATTAGAGTTATAGATTTTAATTATAGTAGCGATATCGATGTTATAATTATTTTTCAAACATTATTATAACACTGGCATAGATAAATACCGATGTTACATTACACAATAATGGTGGTTATCATACATAAATGTATTTCCAAAACATAGGTAATAGTAATAGAGGATGATAGAGTGCGCTACGCTAAGTTCACAGAAGTCAAAAAAAGGTTTTATAAAAAATGCATTATGGAAACATCACAAGAAAGAGGATTAATACTAATTAAACCTACTCAAGAATACTTGATACTTGTTGCCTTTCCGTTTAATAAGTATACAGGGTGTCGAGGAACCCGGATAATTTTGCCAGCGTGTTAAGCAACTTTATAATTACGATGTTGCAATACCGACACACTACGGAAATTGACAACATTTCATTTTAAGAACACTTTAAAATGTATATACGATTCGAAAGCATTTTGTCACCTGAACACTACACTGTTTTTATAATTTTTTTATATCGCTTAATATAAAAAATACAAATGAATAAAAAATATGTTCTCATTTTACCAGTTCTACGGCAGAATAGATGAAATGCCAGTGCCTTTTGCCACAGAAAAAATAAGCTGTCATAATTTTGAATTTGACATTGTCAATGCATACTGTGAGATCGCTTACTTTTTTTCGATCGCGATAAGACTAAAGTAATGGTTTATTCTACCGTAGAACTGTAGTTACGCCCTTTTAGAATAAGTAAATATTAATATATTAATTATAAATTAATTACAAATCCTGGTGAAACAAATAAACTATCAGCGTATTCGTCTTTTCAAACCAAATACAGTGAACCAATAAAATTAAAGGCTCAAAAAAATGAAAGGTTGTCAATTGTTGTATAATGTAATGTCAAGTGTCCAATTTTTCACTTTGACATTTGACGCTAATCAATAAAGTTCCACATTAATGGATATAAAAATATCACTCATTTATCTAATACAATCATGCCAGCTCATCCTAAGGCATTGTGTTACTGGTGAACCAAAAATAATTTATTTAATTTGTATGAAAAGTAAAAAAAAGTTAAAAATCATATTTCGACTTGTGTTCATAATAATGTTATTTAATCATTACGACCTCAGCTATATGCTGGTAAATCTATGCGGGTTCCTCGCGAACACCCTGTATAATGTCTACAAACCTACTAGTAGCGTGGCGGCTTGCCTAATATCAGGGATTTTAGTACCTTATTCTGTAGCTCTTAAGGAAAATGTACGCCAAATCTGCTCCGGCTTGCCCAAGGATGTCTTTTACGCCACGCCACTGAAACCTACTGAAATAAATATTCAGGACAGTCTTGCACAAATCGATCTAGTCTCAACTCCCAACCAAACTAAGCAATGCTTATATACATGTACATCTTTAAATATAATACTTAAATACATAGAAATTATCCAAGACCCTGGAACAAATCGCTTAGTTTGGTTGGAACTAGATGGATGTGATGTGTGCAAGACTGACCCAGATATCTGTTTCAGTAGGTAAGGTATGCAGACACATTTTGTAATAAAGGGAAAACATATTATTACCAAGTACCAAGATCAAATAATCCTCTTGCTGTAGTTTCTTCGTGTTGCCATATATATTTTTTAATAAAACCTTTTTTCGACCTCTGCAAACTTAGCGTAGTCTGACTATACTATGGGTGTAGAAATAAACCACTTTGATGCAAAATACCTTTGTAGATTTACGATTTATCAACATCGATATAAAAGTCTGTAACGTGCAATTTACGATTGATGACAAATATTCGGATTCAGCTCACAATGTCTTAAAATCGTTACGACGTTGACACTAACCTTATCAAACATTCTGAAGTCTCACCGAATAGCGACTCGATTTTGAATCGATTATCATAAAGCCTCGTGCACACTGTCCTTGGGCTCGCCCACGACACTCGGGACGTGATCTCGATTACAATGATGTCTCATTGTAATCGGACGGTTATTTTTTTATGGTTTGGAAATGGAATGCGAGATAAAAAAGTTAGGCAAAAACTAGCAACGGCTCACACGTGGTGGCGAGCACATGGCTCAAATCCTAGGTTTATTATTAATCTTTTATGTAATCGTTATGTGATTGAAGGATATTGGAGAAAGTTTTATCTGATAGGAAATCTTGGCTAATAAGGTAAAGGAAGCTCGTAATATTTTACGGTTTTAGTGTCCAATACGCAGTAATTGATTACTTGTGCTGTATTTATGTAATCAGTAGGTAATAGTAATATTTGATGCATTAGGGACTTGTACTAGGGATTCGTTGTCTTACTAGTGTTAGAAACACAATTACCAAAAATAACTTATAGTAGAATAGGCCGGGAATAATAGGTATAAGCGGGTAAATTGGGCAATATAACTACATATTTACTGGTGAAGATACTATTCATATTTATGATGTTATATACTTAGTATTCGTCATATTGTAATATCAAATCCATCATAACACAAAAAATTGAATTTTCTTTATGTTATCTTTGATATCGTCGTCGTAGAGTAATCGTATTTTCATCAACGGTCTAATGTACGATTTAGTACAAAGAACTAGTATATCGTACAATGTTGCCAAAAGATTTATGACTCTAGTTACAATTTGTTCCTGACAGTTAATATGTTAGAGACTGGCTCGGTTCTTCCCGTCTCAATTTAGCTTGACATTTAGAAAGGGTTAATAGTGCAGTCCGGGTGCAATTGGCGTGGCTGACAGATGAACAAACATACGCCAGACAGAATAAGACGAGTAGAGTTGGTGAGCGATCCGTTGAATGCTGCCGATGCTATCGTAATTACATATACCGTCAATAATTAGTGTATATAATATCGTCCATTGAGGGTTCAATCGACGTAACTTTGGTTCGTGTGGTTTCAAATATTAGCCCTGGTGTCGCATTACGTCCATTGCTCTGATCTATTATATCAATTGAAAGGGCATCTCTGAATTTGCCTAAATGTAGCTTAGGTATTGCTTTATGGAATAAATATGTATTCCTCTAAAAAATACGGCAAATGTTACCACGAATGACTAAAAATGGTTTCTTCAAAAACAGAGTACGAGTGGACAGTAACAAATGACTAACGAAAGATAGGGAGTCTAAAAATATGCCGACGCGTGGTTCCCCAGTCTGCGTCTCCCCTGCGTCGTTACGTTTAATACCACACTACAATATGTACGTAAATTATAAAGACAACTAACTATTGCTGCTTTTGTTTTATATATCAGTTTATTGAGAAAGCTGACTGCAATGTAAAGAGGACAAATCCAAATTGTTGTTTCATCTTAAATTTATTTCAGTACCTATTTCAGTGCATATCGGTGCCCTAAATGTGTCATGGTGGTGCGTCAGTCAGGATGTCTAAATTAAAAACTTTTAATATGTAATAAATGTTATAAAACTAATCACTTTATTTACTGAATGAATAGCAATGAATCATTTATTTGGGTCATTTAAAAATAACATGCGTACATGTTACTTTAATCGAAAAATTTATAAATTTAATATTACTAATGATCAATTAGGAAAACCGTTATGCTTATATATTGAAAAAAGCTAGCACTTTTATCTAGAAGGCTATGTTACACGCATATGCTATAATGCTTGATTTACAAATGAATAGCGGTCCCAATATACCGGCAAGGTACAAAATTTTGTAAACATCCCCTAAAATTTGTATGCAAGTATGTATTTAATTATTTGAGTATCCGTACTTCATCCGTTGGTGCCGTGACGAGGCGTAAATGGCTTTTTTCATTGTATCTATTAATTGATTAGTATCGTTACTGATATATATTTATATTCCATATCACATAATCGATCTATATCCCTTCATTAAGTACAGTCAAGTGTAAAAACATGTATCGAATAAATTGTTTCATAAATACGACACGAAGTTCTAATTGCGACTGCAAACGGTGTATTCGGACATATTTTTGAACATTTGTATGCATCCATGACCTATATTACACTTGACTAACATCATGCACGCGCGTTATGGATTTTAGCGGGTGCGCTAAAAACCTGTATCGGTATAAATCTTTCTTTATCAGTAACATAAAAGGATGTATTTTATTCAATCTCCTTAAAGCGTCAGTTAACATTGTAGATTATATCTCTACTAATTATAGTTTTCGAAGTCAATAAAATTTAATTGACTTAAAAGGATTTTTTGTAGTAATACTTAATTCCAATATCGTTGTTATCCTCAAGATGGGCTGGACGATATCAGGATATTTAATTTCCTTCGTTGAATGACGTTAGATTTAATATTCGAGAATGTCTAATGAGTTAATGTTGAAAATATACAGCTGTTTTGAACTTATTTATAGTGATGGTTCTAAATGATATGAGATGTTGTTATTATTTTCTTTATTGATTCCATTAATGCCCTGGAGCCGAGTTAAAATAAAATATACTGAAATGCATGTATAATTATAAACATGCACCGAACGTGACGGGTAGAAACTTTAGAGTAGCTACACGTAGTCTGCACATTGCCTGGTAAGCACATTTTTAGTGTCTAATGCTACGGCCACATTATCAAGTTTTGTAAAATATTCGGGTTGTCCTCTTGTGAAATGCACAAAGAGATGCACACACAATCTTCTTGGCTGAGTCCCCGATAAGGTGGCCGTAAGATGACGGGTGTAAAGTTTCGACAAATACTCGTATAGCCCCGCGTTTGAAAATTACTCGTACATACACTGAACTGTACAAACGAAGACACAGTTAAGTGACCATCAGTAGACCTTAATACATTGTAATAAGGGTGACAAGTGGTCAGTTAGCAGTGTCTTCGATTGTACTGCGCGGTCAGTCATCTTCTGGAACATAATCATTTGTTTTAAGGAAGCAAAACTTTCATCCCAAATCTCCATTAAATATTTAGTATTTATTTAAACTTTATTGCACAATAATAAAAAAGTACAATTGGCGGACTTAATGCCTTAAGGCATTCTCTACCAGTCAACCGTTCAACATAGTTATTTTTTTTTCTTTCAATATACCATCTTTATTTTAAGTCACATAATGTACATTATGTGCCGTTCCCATGAAATAGTACAGCAGCTGGCCAAGCTTTCAATCGCGTTAAGATTTGACATTCAGATTCCATTATTCCCGTAACTTTTTCTTAACCTTATCTCTCATTTTTACCATTCTAGAAACTGAACTTCATCGTAATTACCGGTTACGTTTGAAATCATACTTCGGAATAAATAAAGAGTTTGCAAGTGATGCATGACGTATATTGGGCGTAGTACCTTGGACTTCCCTTTCTTCGCTCTTTTTTATTGAGATCACAATGGCGAATGTTGGAATGAATAAGCAATAATTTAATTTCTTTCTGCCGCACCGCCCACCGACCTTTTGCAAAGTGACATTGGAGACATTTCTTTTGCAGCCTTCGCTATTGATATGTAAATATTATCGTATTTTCGGAGAAATACTTTCTACAAACAGTTCTCTGAATGAAAGGTAAAATAGTAATAAAAAAAGAATGTCCGATCGAACAATTGGGCATTGAAAGGATATTTAATGTAGGTAAAGTAAAGCTAAAGCTCGTATTATAATACATATGATGCTATTGATCTCATATTTTTTTGTGAAATGGTTGACCGGTTAATGTACAAAGTTACACATAATTTTTTGCACTTATAATAAGTAACTAAGTATATTATCAATGTTACTGTATCAAATCACAATTACATTTACAATTACAATGTGCTATGCACCCACAAATACAAAAGCTTCTTAATCTATGATGTTATGTAGTAGGTACATTTTGGGGACCTCTTAGCAACATTCA
This sequence comes from Eudemis profundana, assembly GCA_947034925.1. NCBI lineage: Eukaryota > Metazoa > Arthropoda > Insecta > Lepidoptera > Tortricidae > Eudemis > Eudemis profundana. Next base: position 6,896,433 of record OX344795.1, read on the forward strand.
TATGATTTGGTCGTAATTTTTAAAATTTGAATGACAATATAAACGTCTGTGCGTGTTTAATTTCGGGACCACCACCGGTTCACGCGATGGGTGTGCTACATTAAAAATTGTGCTGTCCAAAGTATGTCAGGTCGAGCAATTGGTTCACCTTTGTAATGACTCCTTTGATATCTAAAGCGGGTTTTTAGAACAAAAGTTAAATAACAAACGGCCTTGTTTCATGTAATGTAAGTATGGCATTGGTCCCACTGCCGACGACTAAGCGAGTAAAGTTAGGCGAGTAACGGTTCATTGCGGGCTGACCAGGCACAGTGTGATCAATAGACCTTTCCAGATCTGCAATGTAATGCTACTCGCCCAATTTTACTCGCTTACTCGCCGACGGTGGGACCAGTGCCTATCTGAGAGATGACTATTTAGTGTGGAATAAACGAACCTTACCCGAAGAAAAAGTACCTAAGTACCTATCCTGAATATTGCAGACACCAAATTAAATAAAGGGAAATCTGCTTTGTTTTTTTAGTTTAAAATAAGGGCCATGAATTTTAGTCATATGACGAAAATTCGAAACAAACGAAGCTAAATTTGTAGGTATTATTGAATACAATTATTCATCGTTAAAAATGAGATCGTTATTTCTGTCTCACCTTGTAATTGAACCTTCTCCAACCCTTTTCGTTTTAGTTTCTTTCGTCGCATTCTTTAGAAGGATATTACTTACTTATTTGATAATATTTAAGACTTTAATGGGAAGCAACAGATTTACGAATGCCAGGAAAAAATCTCATTGACGGCATCTACTTCCAACAGTACTCAGGATTAAGGTCACGAGCGCGTGTTAACTCCTTGTTTGACTATCATTTAATAACATAATTAATTAGTAAGTTATGTACAGCGCCCACATTTTATCTTAACCACACTTTAAGCCTCTTTAATCTTAATTTATGAACTAGAGGGGAGACATCTGAATAAGCAACTGGAATTAGTATGTGAGGTCACATAAGCTTTGTCCAAATGTAGAAAATTGTTAATCTGAATTCAACTCTATTCTCATGAAGATACAGTTGACTGTAATGTCTGCTATGATCAGTTATTTTAAGCGTAACTTAATATCATACCTATTCTCTGATTTCTGAAAATAGGCCCTGATGTGGTGTTATCATCACGTACATTTTGTTAAAGTGTTAAGGATATTGATTAGTGCGGCTTTGATCTCTTTTTACATTGCAATAGGAGATCTAAATACATACTTATAAATTCAAAATTATAGATCTATACATTTTTTTTTATAACGAGCTAAGAATTTAAACTATGTAATTAATATTATATTTTAATGGATAAAATGGATAAAAATAACAACGTAAATATAATCCACATTGATCAATTATTTTTTGATAAGTACTCGAGTGTATTCATATTAAATGACGTATCCCAGTACTAGTCTACTACTAGAAATTTATTTTATTATATTTTCAGTTACTAAACTGAGAAGCAAAAACGTGGGAGGATTCTCTTCAATCCGGTACCAGCTTAAATTCACTAGCGACTGACTCTGTCCTAAAATAATAGCCATAAATAACGCAAGGCACAACGTATCCAATTTTATGGGCTTCCTCTAATTAAAAAAAATAAACTGCACTTTTCAGTTAAGGTCGATACTTATAATTTTTAAATCCCTAATAAAATATAAAATACAAGGTCGTAAATAGCGTTATTGAATGGAAAGAAATAAATACTTTTATCAAAAAACCGCATTATATTTCTTTTTATTTTACCAGGGACACCTGAGGATAAATAGGGTGTGGTTCCCAGGGACATAGAATATTTCGTGCCGTGTGGACCTTGCTTTATGGAGGGTGACAAATCGTGAGCAAACTGCATTTTTATAAAGAAAGCAATATAGGTATATTGTATAATAATTTTAGACTTTAAGTCAACGTGATTAGAGACTGTCCCATTAAATTTTAACTGCAAGAAACATGTGACGACTCGGAAAAAAATCCAATTGCAGTGACCCTTTAAAAGAACTATCGACTCTATGAAATTTGACGTAAGACATAAAATAAAACGACTGAAAACGTTGGATATAACTTTTTATATTCAGATTGTCATGTTTGATCGCGCTGACAGCCAGTCCTTCTTAGAAATCATTCGAATATCAAGATTATTTGTTTTTTCCTGAAAAACAAGATTAATGTGATGCGAGGTGTGAAGTTGTCTCAAAACGGAATTAAGTGGGCTTAGCCTTATGAGTGATTGCCTTAGTAGTGGCATTTTTTTGGAAATCCTGTCTAAATAAAAAAAGATTCCGTTATTCAAGATTTACTTTTGCCTTTTTGTTTTTAGTGTATGGTTTAATATTATAAATATGCATCTGAATATAAATATGTATTTAACGCTCTCATTTAAATTCTAAAAGCTTAGGAATGGAAATAACTATTACATTTGTGATGTGTTAAGTGAATAATTAAAAATAAGTAATTTTCTATCTAAAATAAACAGCAAACGTACTTAAAGCAATTTTATCACGCCGACTGAAGCAGCGTTTTACATTATTATGGTTTATTGACCATTTCCTTTACGACTTTAAAAATCACCTAAACCAACCAACCAACAACCCAAAATATCTCTGTCAACGGATTATATCCTCGCGTTAGAAACCCCTAATATTTCGTCAGGATTATAATATTACGTAACAGGTCTCAGATATTATCCATTCCATTACTCGCCTTTGGATTCCGTTTTTAAAAAATCAGGTAGCGACCGAAGTGCATCGAAGCGATTAGACCCCTCATGTTTTCTTTTTTTACCATCCCTCGATGATATATGACATGTTTCCTTTTTTTAAGCCCGGGAGTTTTGTTAGTAGCCAGTATCGTCAGAAATGTCAACACCACCATAGATAATAAATAGATTTCCATTTGGGATCTGTTTTGAATTTAGACGAATGATAGATTAAGCATAAGCCAGAATGTTTCACATAAGGATATGTGCCCCCACGTTCGATGTATACCTACTTCGAACAAGGGACAAAAACTAGTTATAAATGTCTCTCTTGTATAGTATCTGATCATATGAAAACTACAAAAATGACGCTACGCTGTGGTTTGTCATACCACAGTATAAAAGGTCATACTGGGTTTCCCAAATCCCATAATATTATCACTAAATAAGTACAACGATGACGTTGATCTAACAACTTATCTTGGGAACCAGTTTGACTGCTTCATCAAAGAGAATCATTTTATTAGCCTTATAATTTATATTTCCAGAACGTTTTTTAGTTTTATACTTTTCTATAATTCCTATTGTATTCTTTACGGCCTACTTTGATTGCGCAACGGCGTTAAATCTTTCATTTTACTCAATGAAATTCAGCAATAAGCTGGACCTTATAATAGTAATAGGTTAAAATATGGACGCCCATAAACATCTCATTGTGAGTCGTTAGGATTTTACGACTTCAAATTTAAGGAGGGCATTAAAATATTGTTGCTGGCCGTTAACGAATAGTGAGCTCGTCTGTGCGTTTTATAGTTACACGTGAAGTAGAAGATATATGGGTATCATTTAATCGATCAGCAAAATATTCATATTTTGGTCAGCAGAAATATGTATTTGGTCAGCCAAAATAGCTAGTTGGTAAGCAACTTATGGTAAGCAAACATTTATAAATCAGGCTGCAATTAATGATATACTGATCTGCTCTAAATTATTTTGGTCAGCAAATTAAATATTTGAGCTGCATTAAGCGATCTACGGTAAATCAAATTTTGGTAAGCAATCAGTAGGTAAGCAAAATATTTCATTTTGTTCATCAAAAAAAAGGGGGCAATAAAACCTAACTGGGCGCTACTATTCTGCCGCCAATCGTGTGCGCATTTTGTCATTCGGTAATTGTCAGCTGTCAAGTAGCAGGTGTCACTGTGATATATACAGGGTGTCACTGTGATATATACAGGGTGTCACTGTGATATATACAGGGTGTCACTGTGATATATACAGGGTGTCACTGTGTTATATACAGGGTGTAACTGTGATAGATACAGGATGTAACTGTGGTATATACAGGGTGTCACTGTGATAGATACAGAGTGATACTGTGATATATACAGGGTGTCACTGTGATAGATACAGGACAGGATGTCACTGTGATATATACAGGGTGTCACTGTGATTTATACATAGTGTCACTGTGTTATATACAGGGTGTCACTGTAATGTATACAGGGTGTCACTTACGTTTTTCGGGTCATCAAAAAGAAAATAACCCTAACCTACCTATTTTTGGGAGCCGTTTCGTTTTTAGGGTCATCAAAAAAAATAACCCTAACCTACCTATTTTTGGGAGCCGTTTCGTTTTAGGGTCATAAAAAAAAAATAACCCCAACCTACCTATTTTTGGGAGCTGTTTCGTTTTTAGAGTGACACCCTGTATACATTACAGTGACACCCTGTATATAACACAGTGACACCCTGTATATATCACAGTGACATCCTGTATCTATCACAGTGACACCCTGTATAAAACATAGTGACACCCTGTATATATCACAGTGACACCCAGTATATATCACAGTGACACCCTGTATATTTCAATTAAACTGCTTACAGACATGTTTTCTCTGCTGACAGTGACATCCTGTATCTATCACAGTGACACCCTGTATATAACACAATGGCACCCTGTATATATCACAATGACATTCTGTATATATCACAGTAACATCCTGTATACATTACAGTGACACCCTGTATACATATAACACAGTGACACCCTGTATATATCACGGTGACATCCTGTATCTATCACAGCGACACCCTGTATACATTACAGTGAAACCCTGTATATAACACAGTGACACCCTGTATATATCACAGTGACATCCTGTATCTATCACAGTGACACTCTGTATATAACACAGTGACACCCTGTATATATCACAGTGACACCCAGTATATATCACAGTGACACCCTGTATATCTCAATTAAACTCTCTGCTGACCAATTGTAAAATCTTGCTACCCAAGTAATTATTTTGCAGCTCGACTGTTTATTAGGCAGCCAAATGATAAAAAAAGCCGATTAATATTGGTTAAAATGTTGACCGTTTTTAAACTGTTTGCTGAACAAGAGTTGCCGCCCGATTTTATTTATTGCCAGCCAAATCTTTGTATGCTGCCCAAATGATTTAACTGCTTATTTTTTTTTGCGGATCAATTTTAATAACGGCTGACCAAAAATTTACTTTCCAAGATATATTGAGGGCAGATATTGCATTGATTACGTAGATGTGCAGAGATGCCACGAAACCACACGAAACTCTTTCAGGAAACATCGAATATAATTTGAAATCAAACCAAAGTTTTAGTAAGTAACCTTTAAAATGCAAGATTAAAAGTATGCCTTATGGGTACCTTCAATAGGTATTGCGATTCCTCCTTGCAATCCTTCAGTAGAGAATGCAATCGATTGTTTTTAGTATGGAAAAACTCGAGTTTTAACCGAAACCGAGTTTTTTCCATACTTAAAATAACCGAGTTGCATTACCTATATTATTGTCATATTGTTTTTTTCTCACATGCTTTATTTCTCTAATTAATAATAACTGTTTGACCTTCGTCCACCATTAGTAACGACAAATGCGTAACCTTAATTTTGCATACCTTCAAAATAAATCAGCTTGTCTATGGCCAGTAATAAAACTGCCAATCACTATTCCGAACCAGCGATAAATAACAGATGAATGCTGACCTCCAAAGTAGCGATAAAGCTCAAACCGACAACCGACAAATCTATCGCACATGTCCGCTGGCGCCCAGAAGATAAAAACCTCTTTGTTTTGAGCAAAGCAAATGGACCAAGGCGCGCCGCACTGGAACGAATGTCAAAAATTAAAAAGTGAATACACTTGCATCGGACCCCGCCGGCGCCTTTCACATTTCGGCGCCATTTTTTCACTTGAAGGATGAGCCGCAAATGTGTCAAGTCACACATGTTTTGTCAAAACGTAATAAAAACCAATATAACATGATATGACATACCTACTAATTTAAGCATTTCATTCGCTTAAAGACATTAACGTAATTCCACGCTATATTTAAAACTATGTATATAATTGTGTACGTCGAATGGAGCATAAAAAACATAGTGGTTCGCGAGTTATAATCATTAAAATCTGTAGAATTAAGTTATTACGGCAGACTAATGTTGCAGAATCTGACAGTAAGTACCTACGATGTCTGCAGTCATTCAAGTTAGGTACTGTTATGGTACAGTAATGGTAGTCTTTGCGTTGGCTTAATTCAGTTTCAAGATTAACGCTTTTATAAGTATCGGGAATCATCTGAAACCCATCGTTAAATATGAAAGTAAGCATCTACGAAAGATTTTATTACTTAATTTCTATTTGATGATGCTCATGCTTCAGGCATAAAGGACGAATCATTGTTGATTTTATGCATACCATAGATGCAGTTGAAAATTGTGTCACTACCTGTAGACGCCTGCAGCCGCTTTACGGAACAGAAAGCTACAGCAAACCGTAAGGGGTCTCATTAGAGTTAGCTAGTTTTACCGAATCCATCAAACTATAACGTGGGGTAAATTCTTAAGCTCAAAACATTCTTTATTAAAACATATGTTTATAAACATTTGCAGTGTCTCTTAATACAGATATGCGAATACATATCTCATATACATACTTAAAAAGAGGCACCAACCCAGTGAACCCAGTTATGTTAAAATAATCTAAGTTACTGAATAAGTCATTTTTCATTTTCATCCCACTAATATTATAAATGCGAAAGTTTGTGAAGATGTTTGGATGTTTGGATATTTGGATGTTTGGATGTTTGTTACCTTATAACGGGGTAACAACTGGATGGATCAAGCTGAAATTTGGCATGCAAGTAGACGAAGTCCTGGATTGAAACATAGGATACATTATATCCCGGTAAAGAGTTCCTTTGGGACAATAACGGGAACAACGCGGGCGAAGCCGCGGGAAAATGCTAGTTTTTCATATGGGAAACAAAATTCATAGTTTTATAACCTATCAACAAATGCAATGCCAAAATAATAACAAAGTAGGTACGAATGGTTTCGTGATGATTTTTCTTCCTAAGCTCATCAAATTCATAAAACGAGCAGTTGATAAATTATCTGGGCCCACTTCTGTAAATTTTCAATTTCCTACACCAGTAATCCAATCATTAACGGAAATGTAACTATTATCAAATGACACAACCAGCGAATTAGCGGATATTGCCTAATCCACTAAAACGCAGGCGTGGTTTCGCCCCAAGTCAGTGACTAATGAATCAGAAGAAATGCAGTAAATCTTGAATCTAATTTATTATCAGTAGAGAAAGTATCGAAGAATCGAAACAACCATTTTGGAAGTGCCCACGCACGGAGCCTAAGGATAAAACGATTTAAGGAGCGCGATACCTCATTATGATAGAATATACATAGATTGTAAGTAATATCACTACGGAGTATCTATACATTTATTATCAAAAACGAAAGTCTCTCGAGATATTTGTTTTATACAAATTTTTAGGGTTCCGTACCAAAATGGTAAAAAAGGAACCTTATGGTGCGACTCTGTCTGTCTGTCCGTCTGTCACAGCCAGATATTTCAGGATCTACTGGCGCTATCGATTTGAAATTTGGAATAGTGTTAAAAATTCCTAACTCGAGTCTATTGGACACACATCTCTTTTGATAGCTTTTTTTACTTTTTAGGGTTCCGTAGCCAAAATGGCTAAAAAGGAACCCTTATAATTTCGTCATGTCCGTCCGTCCGTCCGTATGTCACAGATATTTTACTCAAAAACTACACGACGAATACTGATTAAATTTGGAATATGCCGGTCTTGTAGATGCCGCTACTAAGTTTGGTAGTTAAATAATAAAAATAAAAAAATCTAGGGGGGGCACTCTCCATACATGTAGGTAACAGAAGCTAAAAAAAATCTTTTTTAGCAAACATCAACGTGAGGTGCATCATTCGATAGTTGTTTTAAAAACATTATGAGGCTTTTACGTACTTTTCTTGATTAAGTGAATACTTTCGGAAATAATCGCTCCGAAAGTTGCATAAATTGTGCCCCCCCCCCCCCCCCTTTAACTTTTAAACCGTAAATCCAAAAAATTTGAAAAAAAATCAGGAAGGTAACGCTTGATAAGTACATTCAACGAAAATTATTTTAAATAGGAACGAATAAACCGTTTTGAAGTTATTGCCGAAAAACTTCTCAACCAAAAGGTTTTAAGTGCCATCGATTTACACGGCATTTAAGACCTTTTGCCAGTTGTTTATTTTTAGCTTTAATTTTATCTGTAGCACGTTTCCTTATAGATACGGCTATGGAACCCTACACTGAGCATGGTCCGACATGCTCTTGGCCAGTTATTTTAAAGTGGGCCGAAATGGGAGGTCCAAAATTAAAAGTAGGGCTATTGGGGTATCAAATGAAAGGGCTTAATTTGTAGATTCCAAAACCATTTTTATTTTTTTTCTTCAATATGTCGTTTTTGATTTAAGACCAAAAACGTAAAAGAATGCCATTTCCCGTATTATCTACGAAGTTACTGAACATAAAAATGTGTAATAATTACCGATTTCCTAACTTGCATCAATTTTTAGAAATTCGCATAAATCGTAACCCAAACTTATTTGCTGCTACTAAACTAACCGCGACCTACTTATGTCGATGTATTGGGACAACAGCTTTTCTATCTACAAGTATCTAGTTACGAGTTTGTACAGAACCCTCGGTGCGCGAGTCCGACTCGCACTTGACCGGCTTTTGATGATAGTTTTAGTAGGTATAGGAATGCATGCATTATAATTTATATTTTTACAAAATGATGACCATCAGTCGCTCGTTGGCACACTGTGATTGGATAATTTCAATCTTGTGGCGTCAAATCAAATGCATCCATGGAAAACCGAAGAGCGTATTTGATGCAATCTGGTTCTATAGATACTTACCATGCCACTGATAACTAAGTATGTACCTACTTGCACTTGCTTTGATTCATACATTTTGGTAAAGTTTGAGGAAAACAACACGGATAATACTAATTAGCAAGAATCTCTCGATTTGTCTGAGTTTGATTAATCGCAATCGATAAGTAATTATCATCATTGATTGATGAGTATTCTGGGACTAGAATTAAATGAGAAAACGAATCAGTCGTTTCAGTTGGTACGCCATGCAGAACTCAAAAACAAATTAACACAAACTGAAATATCATCCATTTCATTTTAGCACGAATTACTTCATGCAAGCCCATTTTGCCAACCTCTGATCGACTTTGTAAGGACAATAGTACATTGTGTATCAAGGGCGGTAAGTAAGGAATTACAAACGAGTGTTTGTTACAAGTCCGAGGCGAAGCCGAGGGTTTTAATAACACGAGGTTGTAATTCCTTTACCGCCCTTGGCACACACAATGTATTTCATCACACTTCATTTTTAATCGGACAATTTAATACGAAGTCATTACTTAAATATCTTATTGAGCCCTACATAAAAAAAAACCGGCCAAGTGCGAGTCGGATTCGCATACGAAGGGTTCCGTACCACCGCACAAAGAAAAACGTCTTAATAAACAACTGGCAAAAGGTCTTAAATGCCGTGTATATCAATACGCAATAAATTTCATTCATTCATTCATTCATTCATTCATTCATGGCACTTAAGACCTTTTGGTTGAGAAGTTTTTCGGCAATAACTTCAAAACTGTTTATTCGTTACTATTCAAAATAATTTTCGTTGAATGTATTTATTAAGCGTTACCTCCCTGATTTTTTTCATATTTTTTGGATTTACGGTTCAAAAGTTAAAGGGGGGGGGACACAATTTATGCAACTTTCGGAGCGATTATTTCCGAAAGTATTAACTTAATCGAAAAAAAGTATTTAAAAAGCCTTATAATGTTTTTAAAAGAACTATCGATTTATGTACCTTACGTTGACCTTTGCTGAAAAAAATTTTTTTTAGCTTGTGTTACATGTATGGAGTGCCCCCCCTAGATTTTTTATTTTTATTATTTAACTAGCAAACTTAGTAGCGGCATCTACAAGACATCTATATTCACAATTTCATCAGTATACGTCTTGTAGTTTTTCAGTAAAATGCCTGTGACATACGGACGGACGGACGGACGGACGGACATGACGAAACTATAAGGGTTCCTTTTTAGCCATTTTGGCTACGGAACCCTAAAAACGTACTTAAAATAATTCAAAATATTGGGTTATTTCGAGGTTTTTGCAAAATACCGGTTTCGAGCCCTGGGTACCTATGTCACACACACTGAGTCTACTAGGTAGCAGTGGCGTGGCGTCAAATATATTCTTAGTAAAGCCGAAGCAGATTTGGACAACTTTTTCTCCAGGAGTAGTATATACTCCGGTCATATGCTTTTAAAAAATTGGTAAGCCGGTGGGAATCGAGTTCTATGGACGCCACGCCACTGCTAGATAGGCACCTGAACATACACATTAAAAGGCAGATCAGATTTAAGATGAGGCCTCTCAATTGAAGCTTCGACTATAAGAGTACATTAAACCTATCATTATTACAACTTAACTTTTTGTTCATCTAATCCCGCCTCTGCATTATTTCGCCGACCTTCGCTAAATGAATGCTGAATCAAATCTAAGTAAGACAAAGAGCGAGGTCACAGAGTAATCTGCCGTCATTACTGTCAAGTGTTGGTGGTTACCCCCAAAGTCTACCGGCCCCTAATATGGATGCAATAAAGGCGCATGGGCTATTGTATGTACACGAAAAACATTAGCTATTTTGATTTAGGACTGTTTATGGGCATCGCCTACTCAAATAATCATTAATTTTGTTGTTGTGGCGCGGAGAATTGATTGGAAATAACTGTGTTTATAACTGCGTTGGAGGTATTTTGTAGATTTTGAGATAATTGTGCGATGCGTGCAATGTATTTTGAATAGTTTGTTGTGTTCCGTTATTTTAATTTTTATCTACCCACTCGCCAAAGTTAGACCTAAAGTGTGTCACCAAATTCTTTGCAACGAGCCATTCCTTGAGGCGGTATCCAACATGCTATTGATCTCTTAAAGCACGTAATAGAGATCTCGTATGCATCTCTGTTTAAATAACGATTACAGTAGTGTAGTAATGTAACTTTTTGCTAATGCGTTCGTGAATTTTATTATTTGTTGGCAACAAACAACCGATCAAACTGCCATATAGACGATAATCACGATATCCGCGACACCCCACCGACAAGTGCAGACGGATTGGATTACGCATCTGTTAGATAACACTGGTATGTGTAAAAGCAATACCACACCATACCTACGGAACGTTATTGTTAATGAAATAAAGATTCTGACTATAATTCTCGTAGTTGGGTGCGTAACGATGCCTATAATTTTTTTTGTTATAATTTTAGTCGCAATAACGCTGATTTGCAATAATTATTGAATCATATAACAACACTTAATATACATATTTATATATGATATAATTATATTTTTTATAACGATCATTTGATACATTTAATATAACATTATTATGGTATAACGTTAATTTCAATCACAAAACGAACTGCTACCAGAAAAGTAGGTTAAGTTAGGTCAGAACTGCGACCCCTACACAAAACGAGCTACTACCAGAAAAGTACCTAGCTTAGGTTAGGTTAGAGCTGCGATTCCTACACAAGACGACCTGCTGCCAGAAAAGTAGGTAAGAATAGGTTTGAACTGCGACCTCCAACAAAACGAACTGCTATGAAAAACTAGGATAGATTTGTAAATTATAAGGGCACAAAAGAAAAAGGAGGGAGGGGGGGGGGGAGCCCCCACGAGAGGGGCTCGGGGGGCGAAGCCCCTCGTATTAAAGAAACACAAACCAAAGGTTCATTTAGGTAGAAAATTAGGTTAGGTTTGAACTGCGTCCACGTACAAAAACAAACTGCTGCCAAAAAACGCTAGATTCGGACTTGTATTAAGTATAAATAATATCTAGAAGAAATAATTTTCGACGTAAAAAAACACTCTTACCATTATTCCTAAACAAGTTTCGGCTAAAAAATGTCTCAGGCGTTACAATTTTAAATATATGGTAATAAATATAATATGAGCGTTTTCCACAAAAAATACTGGGGTAGCTGCTTTCTTAAAATATGGACTTTTGAGGTTTTTCTGGCTCAGAATCGTTTAGTACATTCGAACCTTATACGTAAAAAAAGTGTCCCAAAATTTGTATGGGATTTTTGTCTTTCCACTACGTCACGTTCATACTAACACTATGCAAAATGGTGACGTAATGGAAAAAAAAAATTGGGAAACTTTTTTTTACGTATAAGGTTCGAAAGTACTAACGATTCTGAGCCAAAAAAACCTCACAAGTCCATATTTTGAGAAAGTAGCTACCCCGGTATTTTTTTTGGAAAACGCTCATATACCACTTGATAGTTATATAATATGATTAGTATATAAAATGAGCATTATACCATATAACCATATAATGTACCATAGTACCATATAATGGTTATAAGAAATAAGTGTTATTCCAAACGATAATTATACAAAATAAAAATATATAATTAAATATTATACAAAACGTTTATGTACAATAAACGTTTTGTATTCACAATGAGTGATTATACCCTTTGAAATTATATCAAATGTTGTTATATCGAAAGAAATTATATTATTTATTTTGATATCGACCATTACACACCCCTCGTAGTTATAATGAGCAACTGTTTCATTAAGGGCTTTCAGAGTTATACTCGTTGTACAATTGCGGTATTTATCCATGGGCGTGAGAGTTATGAGAACAAACATTAAAAACGTTTTTAAAACCAGGGTCTCGTAAATGTTTCCTAAAATGTCTCTTAACACCAGTGTAGGAGTACCTTAGGTTTCTTAGGTTGATAACGCGATCTCTTGCTACCCGAGCTGCGTCCGCGCAAGGTTGCGGTAACTAGACACCGCAATAACAAAGGTACGCTAGAGACACTTCAATAATGGCTAGTGGTGCTTCTGAGAGTTTCGCTGCTCGAGGGAATTTCGTATCAACATACAATTGCATTTTTATGTGAGCACGAAATGTTTGCTACAAATACAAGTGACCGATTTCTGCCAAGGACGTAGGAAGAATTTTGTAACTATACTCCGTTTTTAGGGTTCCGTATCAAAATGGTAAAAAGGAACCCTTTTGGTGCGACTCTGTCTGTCTATCCGTCTGTCACAGCAAGATATCTAGATATCTCAGGATCTACTGATGCTATCGACGTGAAATTTGAAAGTGTTAAAAATCGCTAACGCGAGTCTATTGGAAGAAAAAGAATTTTATAGCCTTTTTACTTTTTTTAAAGGTGACCGAAACGGGATGTCGAAAATCAAAAGTAGAGCTTATCGAGTGGGATATCAAATAACAGGGCGTAATGTGTAAATTCCAAAATAGTTTTTTTTTCTTAGACATGTAGTTTTTGATTTAAGACAAAAAACATTAAAAAAAAACCATTCTCCCCCTATTATATCCGAAGTTACAGAACAGAAAAATCTGTAATAATTACCCATTATTAATATTTATTATCATCCATTTTCTATTTTTCTCTATTTTCCATATTTCTTTTTAATTTATCTTGTTTTGACCCCTAGAGACCCTTTACATCTCTAAAAAAAATAGTTTTATGTTTATTGAAATGTATAGCTATTAGTTAAGCACTTATTTGATTAATTGTATTACTTATTGAAATTGCATTTTCACAATTATTGTAATGCTCAGTGTTTATTTTAAAAGAGAAACTGGTGAGTTTCTTCCGGCGCTTCTTCTCACCAGAATGTCATTTGCCGAAGCGCCAAAAGAAAGAATCAGACATGTGAAAGAGCCCTTGAGGCCTACTTAGAGAAATAAATTATTTCATTTCATTTCCTAAATATTATAGGAAAATAAAACGGTTTTCCGAATTTGTAGCGTTTTTTTAGAAATTCGCTAAAATTGTAAGAAAACTTTATTTGCTCCTACTAAACTAACCGCGACATATGTCGATGTATAAGGGACAACCGTTTTTCAAGAGCAAAGTGAAGTTTGTCCCACCATACAGTTTATCTTGAATTATCCACGTATCTACTGACGAGTTTGTACGGAACTCTCGGTGCGCGAGTCCGACTCGCACTTGACCGGTTTTTTTAATGTAGAAATTGTGTAAAATCACATTTTAACTCAATACCTTTGTTTTTGAACACGACAATAACGTTGTTTAATTGAGATAGCTTACCAATAAAATCTCATGAATTTGTTCAGAAACCCACAACTGTTTAAAAATGTATGTTAATTTGAATCACGGGTTAATTGATAACCCGTGATTCAAATTAACTTTGGTCTGCGGTAAGTATTGCGTGTCTTAATTTACTTAAACTCACTGTAAAATGTGTTATAACACCATTGAAATGTTCAAATAGGTACGCAGACAAGTTAAACTGGCTTGTGTTACATACTTCATAAACGCGATGAAGATATACAACGGTATGAATATTATGCAAGAACTTGAATTATTAAGTTAGCAATAAACCTGTAATTTACGTAATTGAATAGGCATTCAGCTTATTAATAAGGGTATGGATAGAGTAATACTTGTGGGGATTGCAACTATTGCAAGATTACATTAGGTTCGTTTATAGTTATTTGCATACATTTTAGAATGTGTAATCATTGGTAAGTTAATATTGATACAATTATTCAGAAATAATAGTCACTCGTGCACTGTAATATGCCCTACATTAATGATTTTAAATATTATTAACAAAAACTCCACTGGTTCTACTATGCCCTGACCTAGTACGGTCAGGATAGAGATTTAAAATTACAACTGGTCGCAAAGACAGGCGGACTAAGCTCTTAGGAAAGCTTAAAACCGCCGGTTCTGATACAGTATTTTATGAAATAACAACATAGTGAAATGTTAACAAGAGAAGACGTAGACCCCACCCACCCCTAAAAACTTATTGCTTTGGGAAATCAATTGTTTACGGCTTAAAAACCTAACACGTAAAACTGACAGTGACATTAGTGACATATCCATAGACAATGCGAATGTCAAGTCACGTTCGGAAACCATAGCGGTAAAGACTTAAAATGGTTGATTTTATATTTGCAAAATACTGAAATACACTATTTAAACATTTAATTAATGTTACCGAAATATGTGTTTACATGTATTTGCAATAACAGTTATCTTTAAATAAATATATCAGTGATAAAAGTTAAAAAAGTAAGTTGGCGTTTCCTTTGAACATGACAAATAAGAGTAAAACAGAACCAGCGTTTAAAATTTAAAAAGAAAACCATTACGCCCTAGGGCGTAATAGCTCATTTACGGCCCGCAAAACCTACGTGTCATTTTCGAGCAAGTTTGATGAAAATACATTTCCCAAACCATCTACAAATCGCATCATTGTAAAAATAATGAAGTACCAGGTACAATTAACGTTAACTTTGACTATGATGTTTATAGTTTAACTTTATAATTACAGCTGACCCAACTACTGTGTAGATACGAGTTCAGTTAATGTAAACTACTAACTACTGCACATTCTCACCTTTGTTAGCCTAGCTTACCTTAATGTGCATTATTATTCGCATTTGCTCCACATTCCTGAGTTACATTAACATGCCTCTTGTCTAACATCCACATTATGTCATATGTCTATCGTGTGATTATGTGATGTTGATGTTACTCACAATGTTAATTCCAACGTTGAATATAATTCTCATTCGCAACGAAGTAATGTAACGAGCCGCAGGCCGACCTTTTAGAAGGGATTTTCTTTTTATAGTTTTATTTTATTAGTTTTAGTTTTAATTTTCTAGAATAGTTTTATAATGTTTAGTAAGTAGTTTTATTTAATTTAAATTGCATTGTTTTTCAATAGGATATTGTTTAGTTTCTATCTTTGTACAAAATACTGTATTTATTGAATAAAGCAATTAGTAGATGTAACGAGTAGTGACCTGTTGTCCAAGAGCCCGATTGCCACCAGCTTAACTTTTTACTTAAGGCACTCAAGCGCTTCATCTTCCCCGCTCTTGAAGAAAAAGTATGACTTCGGCTAAAATAAACGCCATAATTAGGCGAACTAGTTTGACAGTCCCACAAGCACAAATGTTGCTAGAGTTAGGCCAGTGATGTTTTGTCGATATAATAAAAATAATGAAATGCGTTAGATTTCGCTGACCTATGACTGTGACTTAATTTATAACCTAATAAATAAAAGTAAGGTGACACAATATATTCTTGACAAGATTTAAGGATTACACGTTTAATGAATATATTTTGTCTTTTTAGACCAATTCTGATGCGTGCAAATGATTGTCGATAACCTTTTTATCGATATTTACCTATGACTATTTAATTATCTGTGAGCTAGGCAACATTTTTATCTGTCCAACTATTTCGCCTAATTATGGCGTTTACTTTAGTGTTAGGAAGAATTTAACGCCACGCCCAGTGTTGCCAACTCCGAATTTCATTCAATGCTAAAATTTTGCTGAAATTCTGCTAAAATTATGCTAACACTTGATATATTCTGCTAAAAAACATGCTAAATAAAAAAAAACATTATTCTTTCAAATTTAATGTATTGTGATTATTACAGCTTTACAATAATCCTTTTTGTGGCCCATACTAAACTTTCAGAAAAAAAATTGCTAAAGATACCTAGTAAATTAAGAATGTCAATGTTTTAATCGACAGTTATTTTTATATTGCAATCAAAGTAACTTTTTTACTACAGCATACAAACATCATCATCATCAACTGTTCAAAGGTTAACTGAAAGAGATCCCTTAAAGAGATAAGTTTACCTTAGTACATATACCTTTATTTTGCAACCCTGTTCTGTACTTTGTTTTATTTTATACAATAATGTGTTCACATAAATACTTACAATTATAATGTCAACAGAGATATAGTGTACTATAAAATTTCTAAATGTAAAAAATTATGCCAAAAATTATGCTAAATGCTAAATGTAAAAAAATTCTGCCAAACCAGTCCAAATTATGCTAAATTTAGCACTGAATCTGCTAAATTGGCAACACTGCACGCCACTGGTATTGAGCATAATTATACCTTAATCTAGCTGGAGATAAAAATGTAAAAGGATCTTAAAATATTGATACAAATTATGAACTCCGTGTTTTGATCGGGAATTTCAACCACGCATTCTTCCACGCCTAGCATGACACTGACGGCAACAACCTAACCGAAATTACTCAATAATAATGGTTACTATATAAACATGCTATATACTATCTATACCTAAAAGACTGGGTAAAGCGTTGACGTAGTTCAGTTATGTCTGAAAGAGTTCAAAGGGTACAAGAGCTCTATGCGTCATGTCATGATGAATCCATCATTGATTAGGGATGTTAAGGGACTTTCCAAATATGTAATGACGTTTACAGATGAGTGCGTAGTAGGATATATAAAGCCATTGTGTTTTAACTTCCTTTGAGAATTAAAGTTATGTACCTAATGAATTAATAATAATAATTAAACCTTTTATTTACTGTAAACAATAATTATGTACCTATTTGTTAAAGGGAAAACAGAGACAGGGCAAATAGATATACCGAGTGTGGCCTGTAATACGAGCAAAAAATTACTACTCCTCAAACTAGACAACTTTTATTCAGCGACTTTTAAAAATAACTTGTGGTTTGATTTTTAGCACACTTTAAAGTTTATCCGAACACGCAATGTATTGCGAAATTGATTACGTCTGTAGGGTGACAAGATTGACAAGCAATGTCAATTAGACGGATTTTGATGTACATTGAAAATACTAATTACTTTGTATGAAAAAGAGACAATCTAAGGACTACATATTTTTAAAAAGTGGTGGAACAAAAGTTTTATTATTTGAGGAATAGAATCTACGGTTAAATTTTTTGCTCGTATTACAGGCCACACCCGGTATGTTAAAATTATGTGTCTCTGTTTGGCGCTATGGTTGATTGATTGATTTGATTTATGCAATCTTTAATAAATTACAGTAAAACTTTTTAGATAGGTACTTTCGAAGTCGAAAGGAATCGTTTTCTCGTCTCAAGATTCATCAAAGACCGAATATACTCGTAATTCACTGACTTCAGCTGATTGCCTGTTATCACCATTTACTCTATCTGTTACCTAATAGATGTAAATATAAGGAATAAATCATATTAACCAAGTTATCATCACGCCCTTAAGGTAAACGACCGTTTAACTACAGTCTTGTGTCAGATTAAATACATTGTCGTTACTGCACTCACAGGGTCTTCGGGTCAAGAGACATCCTTTCATGTTTAATTAGATTAGTAAGCTGTGACATCAGAAACCACGCAACTGGTGAACCACAGTTCGTACCTAGTTTCTTCCCTCTGGTTGGGTGTGAAACATTTTCCTTCCTGGTTTCATTGAAAACGTAGGTATATTATAATTGCATCATTATCATCGAACATATACTTTGAATAATTTATATTAAACAGCGCATTTAGTTGTACTTTAGTAAATAAATGATCTAATCCATACAACGTTAACTTTAATTTTTAAATTGCTGCACCTAACAGGGTACATAATGTGATACTAGTTTTTATATTTACACCTGTAAAACTATTATGCGCAATAAATGAATTGAGAATTAAGTAAATCGAAAATTAATAGTATTTTATACAATCGTAACATAATGAAGGCTCTTAAAGTCGAGTACCGTGTTTAGGCCACGAGGCTTGCCGAGTGGCCTATATAAGGTACGAGAACTTTAAGAGCTAATTATGTAACTATTGTATACAATACTTTTTCTATGAGTCAACTAAAACAACATCAAGCAAACAAATAAACTATCACAATCACCGTACTTCCACTAAAACTATTCATTCAAAGTTTTATTTAAAGGCTGAAAACAATTGAGCGGCAGCATTGGTTGTAAAGCGGCTTGTGATTGGCTCATTACAGGACTAATTGCACCAATCGCGTGGCAGGAGCGTGTTTAAGTAGAGGCAAATTTGACAGGTGTTACGTTCTGAAACGCATTTAATCATCGAATTTGCATTAAAAGGAGGTTTTTACACAAGGATACACTTTTTTAAATTTGAAAGTTCTATTTTCAAAATTATTATAGTTGTCTAAAGCATATATTATAATAAATATTATAGTTGAGTAGAGAGTGTCATAGACTAAATAACATTGAAAAGTTAGCATTTATAGTTTAGTATATGGGATTCTAATGGAAAGATTAAAGTCGACGAGTACAAAAAAATATTAATTTGTGAAAGTATTGATTATGCGGATTGCATACCTACTGCCTGAATATATGATCATTGAAAGCTCCTTTGCCTGGCGTAAATAATGTTTTCTCAAACATGCAATGAAATGCCATGGCCGCAAAGTAACTCGTTTCCGGTGCGGCTTGAAACTTGGCATTTAATGGAATTTCGTACAACATTGCCGGCCTAAGCCGGCAAGGTGTTTTTTTATTTCCGTTCCACATTTATTTGTGACATGGCATCACGGCGTTCAGCTATTAAAAATAGTACATTACATAACTAGGGTGGTAATGCAAAGAAAGGCCGAATTTTGTTTATATAAAATCGACATCAACATAACAAATAACACATTATAAACAATTTTCAATTGCAAACTTAACTACAAGAATACACATTTAAAATAGTTCATCTAAAATACATATATGTATACTGAAACAGTTTTTGGAAAGGAAATTGAAAATGTTACAGAATGAAAATTCAATTTTTTGTCTACTTTACTTTTAGTGTCTCTAGGAAATAAAGTTTGATTTTTTGGAGTGTTATTAATTTATTTCATTGCATATTTGAGAAAAGCACTATACATACCTCGGCGTGAAATGGGGTTGCCAGCCTCGTAACTATCTGGCCTCGCGTTCGCTCGGCCATCTATATGTACTCGGCCGCCAATCCCTCACTTCCCGGCCTCTGTAGTAATGTACTAGACTTCTATAGTGGTCTATTAGGAATGCATTCAATACTCGACCATTATAGGGTTGTCCATAGGCAATATCTTCACTTCACTCCTGGAATACAGCACTTACCAGTGGAGTGGCGTCCAAAGAACTCGATACCTACCGGCTTGCCTAATATCAGGCATTTGAGCACCTTAAGAGGAAACAGTAAGGTGGAGAGAATTGAAAATTAGGTATTTGTAGAATGTGTCGCTGTCCCGCACTGCCCGCCTCTCCCGCGCAGAGCGCGATAGAGACAACTGCAGCTTGGACCGAAAATACTTTTTTAAATTTCATGAAAACAACGTTTCGTAGTCCCCTGATTTCTTCCCCAAAACTTAACCTATTTAACTAATTTTTTCATTAAACATTAAAGAAAGGCTTTGGCCGTGTTCCTATGTTTTCTTTTTTTTAATAATCTAGTCAAATTTGTTTTCTGGATGTGTGAACACAGCGGAAAATCTGGCATTTTTTTTCGGTTTTTGAAGGTTAATATCTCTTTTGAGAATCAATTTATCGTAAAAAGGAAAACATAGGAACATATCAATAGTAGCCATAGATTTTTGGACAAAAAATTATTGCTCTACTGGCATTATCCAGGGAGGAAACAGGGGACTACGTTTGTATGGAAAAACTGCCCTCCTGTTTCCTCTTATGCTACAGCTCTTAAGGAAAATGTACGCCAAATCTGCACCGGCTTGCCCAAGGATATCTTTTACGCCACGCCACTGGCACTTACAAAAAATATTCCTATGTAACTATACCCACTTGATGCATCGCTAGACATAACTAGGCCATCAGACGCAATGCGTTAGACAATTCATACATTGCTATCATTGTCGGCTTGTTATTCATTAATGATAACCAATTAGAATGATCTGACTGCGCCGGGGCAACGAACTGGCCGTACTTGACTGTTTACATTGGTAACAAGTTACCACGGGGCTTGGGGCACGGACTTTTACGATGGGTTATCGAGCTTATCGATATTTTATTAATTTTTCAATTTATATGTGACATTATGATCTTATTATCATTACGCGTACGGAAAAAGCCGCTTTCTGGCCAAATGTAGACATAAAATGATGTACACAACACGGGAGGTAATAAAGAAAGCCCTCGATCGCATATTTACGTCCCTCGCTTGCAGCTCGGGCCGCAAAAATCTGCGATCTCGGCCTTTCTTTGTTTTACCACCCTAGTTGTGTAATGTACTATAATGCAGGCAACTATAGGTCTATGACTTCACATTTTATCTTATTGTTTAAGGTGTAAAGTTTTGTTTTAATTAGAGTCTAATCACCATTTTCTTGTGTAAAAGTCCAATACGTCTCTATTTTAGGAAATGCGTACTTAAAAAAATCAGGTAACACAAATCGATATCGATATCCAAGTGCTTAATAATAATTTTGAAAACCCTATGAAACTAAATTTATAAATTGTAAGAAATTGAATCTTATGGGATAGTAATAAGATCTATCTTGGTGGCACTGTTCAACTTGTCACAATAAATAATAAATACTCGTGGGCGCTTGATAACAAAATGTAGATATCGATAGTGATATTTCATTTTCCCCTGTCCTTTCCTCGTGCAATGTCAATGTCTACCACAGGGTAACCTATCGCAAACACTAAAAATCTTTCACACGCAAGGGTGGAAGGGCTGCTCACCCCGCAGCGCCGGAGCTGTGACTTCATACCCATCGAAATTTCGGGAAAATGAAATCAAAGTGAATCAAAAAAAGTACAATGGTTAATAATCCGAATCGTTACATCGGATAACTGATATAACGGTGAAATGAGATTTAGGCCAAAATATAATTAGTCGAATGATTGAAAAACCGAACCAATTATTGCCTAATCGTAAGAATTCGAAATGAATTTTCGGACAAACCAAAAAAAAATTATACGATATGTCGAATAGCTTTTGTCGAAACGAAATTGGGACTAATCTTTTTAGTGTTTCAGATAGGTAACCCTTCCACAGAGCATTTAACCATCCATTTATAGATATGTCTATCTATCGATTGTGAAATATGTTTATGCGAGTAATGATAATGAAAGACTGTTATATAGAACTTTTATAGTTTTAATTAGGAATTGTTTTATAATTTAAAATAAAACATTGTTAATGTATTTTTTGTTCAAAGCTTGTAGGTACCTAGAGGCGTAAGTAACCAAGAGCTAACATGGTGCAAAAAACAACAGGGACTATAACTGAACTCTTAGGGTAGTTGTACGTCATTATTTGTGTCCGAACACTTTGACTTTCGAATGAGGACTGTTCTAATTAATAACGATTGCAAAGGCATTATTTATTACCCCTCTACTTTTGTTGGCAGCTTTTGGTTAATTGGTTATCATATCATCAATGGGAGATTCAGTGGTAGTATGACATAGTTAAAAAGCTTTTGTCATAATTAATGACGCATTAACGTTAATTCTATGTAATGAGTACGATTACTTGTTTGGTATTTGTACTGACAATTAGTAATCAACAGAAACACCATTGAAATTGATGACTTAACAGCTAAATATTACTATCATTACATTACCTATTTACCTGCCGTTAGACGTCATATTGTAATAACAACGGATACCATACCATTGCTTCATTTATTACTTGAATTCTTTGACGAACAAGGAAAATAAAAAAATATTAAATATCTAAATAAATATTTGCGGTCAAATTATTGCTATGCTACAACATTTATTAATTTATGACTCTAACGCAATAATAATTTAAAAACAAAATAATGACCTGATTGATAGCCTTGTACCTATAGAATTCATAATTTAACAACATACCTAATTTTTGCCGAATGGATTATGAATATGTATTTAAGATATATGTATACAAAGTTTTAGTTACTTTATAAGGGGAATTTATTTACTTCTCAATATAAATTGTAGGTAATAGGAAAATTTAAATGTAGAGCTCCTTGAATAAGCCAGGCAAAACCGGCTTCTCCTCAGGCGTGAAATTGCGCAAGATCCATTAATATACGGAGCTGATTTTTATTGCGTTTTTAATGAAAACAGATGAGCATCGCAGACTGCGCGGCACCGGCGCACTGCTAGCAGGTAACAACCGCCGGGCAAATGGGCTTGTCGAAAAGGAAAACCGAACCATCCATCCTTTACCTGACACTGTTACTACCCGCGTGTGAAAGGGACAGGACGAATGCAATTTCGAGCTTCAATTTCCATTGCAGGTACTGGTTCCTGACGCAATCTGCGACTCTAAATCACGCTGGCCTTGATTAAAGGAGATAAGGGAATGCCTAGCGAGGGATCGGCGAGGGAAACCTGAGAGAAATGCCATTGTCGACGCGAGCTCGTTTGAAAGTTCTAAGCCAGTTTTAAAGCACAACTAAGCTTGAATTCCCATTATTATTTACGTAACATAGTAACGTAATTTACTACATCTTCGACACAAATCGGGGCAATAAGTTCTCAACATTCCCCTATCTTTGTTGATTGATCATAAACTTGTGTCTTAGAGTACATTAGTCTTATGCCCAATACTGTTTGCCAATACATCCAACCTTATGCTCCGAGGTATGTAACTTTGTTTATGCTCCGCTGCCAATTAGTTCGATAGCTTGTGAGCTTTCACTGTCTTATTATAAACGTATTTCTCATTATCAACGGCTCCTTTTGTTACTGGTCAGTATCTTGATTGTGTGAAAGAAAAGAAATAGCTTGTCTTCTGTGTGAGTGTGAAAAGGGAAGTGAGGCTTGATGCTGCAACGCTGTTCTTATATTTTACTTATGTACAATCTATTTAATTAGATTAAAAAGTTGTTCATAGATTTATGTGTTCAAATGATTGTTTTTGCGTCGTTTTCCAAAATGAATATATATTGTTTACTTTAGTTATTAATTAGACAGATTTTATTATCATTGTGTGTTAACTACACCCTAGATACACTTAATTACGCAATTAACAAATTATTAAAATCGTTATATTAAAATTCACCTTTTTTTTAAGACCCTACGGACCCTCAAACACACGTATACGAAAAATGAATGTTCATAGAATGTTATAATACAGGTATACTTTACTAATACCTACTCAAAATCAAAATACTAAAAATATACCAAGGGACGATATCTCTTGAGGTTATTTTATCTCTACCCATTTACTTACACATATACACAAAACTACTACTGTATTTTTATCAAAAAGAAAGTAATTCTTAGAAGCTTCCGATTCCTCCTTGTGTCTGTGTGCGTGCTGTGATCGGATCATAATATTGACGTTTATTTATTGCGGGTCCTTTGTATAGATGCTTTCACTGATAGTATTGTAGGATTAAAAATTGTTTGAATTGGTAATGTGGTTATTTTTATTTGGGCAATATAAGAAGATTAAAGTGTTTTTAAGAAACTTTCTTTGCTCTTTTGCGAGCATTGTACTTTTTATTAATTAATTTACGCAACTTACAGTAAATGTAAAATGTAATGGTTGGTATGCAGTTTATGTATGCCTGATACGATGCGAGTGGAAGGTCAATATATCTTACTGTTAAATATTTAGTTTGCTGGTAAAAACTATCCAAGGCAAATCTTGAGCCTCAATTTCTCTTAAGTTACTTATCGGTTTTGTGTAAATCGACTATTCAAAATTAAGAATTTACCTATACCTACTACTAGTTAGTTTTAAAATAGCAAACGTTGAAGCAGAAAGAAAGTGGTTTTTATTTATTTTAGTTCTGATGATAATAAAATAAATTTCAGACTTATCTACAGGCACGTACCTATTTCTTTTTTGTGGACGAAGTCGCTAACGACGCATATTCTTAACATTGAAATATTATGGTTCCCATTTTCATTATGTTTTTGATGGGATGAGAGTTACACGAGATGTACTACGGCAGAATGACGTACTTGGTGGCTTTTCGAAGATAAAGTTATCCTTATTTGTAATTACTCGTTAATATTTATACATCCTGTTTGTTATATCATGTCATTGATGAACGAATTATAGTCTTAATGAAATTGTGTAGAATTCCGCTTCAATAACATATTTAAATTTCATTAGCAGACGATTCTGCTTTAATAAAAAAATCATATGGTTTGTCCTTTTTATTTGTACCTGACTGCGGCAAAGCCCAAAAGGAGGGTGTTTGACCTGTATGTAAGTATTGTATGTATGTCCGTTCCTATGTCCGCTCGTTACTTAGGTACCGTGGCGTGGCCAAGCGTGGCGTCAAATATATTCTTAGTAAAGCCGGAACAGATTTGGATATTAGATACTGTCATATGCTTTAAAAATAGGCAAGCCGGTGGGAATCGGGTTCTATGGACGCCACGCCTCTACTCAACGGCACGCCCGATATTGCCAATGATACATCATTAGATTCGTCTTGATAGCGCAATTGTCACCGGGTAATTAAAGTAAAAATGTGATTATTAACAATTGGGTCATCACACGATAAACCTATCCATCAATCATACCAATATCAGTGCCCCAGAGCCAATTGATCGGACACATTCATTGAATATGTCGGTCATCCGCTCAAACGCTTCTAAGGTTATGGCTAGTGTTTATCGCATAGGTATCCTTAAACACCAATACATCAAATTGATCGAGCATCCTATACATCAACATCCAAAACTCGAAGGTCACGGTCACGCTTTTGACAGTTGTACCGACGATTGTAGGTAGATACAATCAATATCTAATTTACGAAACTAATATGTTATGTGATCACTTGCAAAATATACTTTATGTCATTAATTATAAAGCCGAATTTGAAGGACAGCTTAGGACATCACAAAATGTATCCCTCAATATGTCGAGCGATGATAAGCAAGATGGATGTAAATATCTCGGTAATCTTTATCAGTGATACGCTGTTTCTTCGAGGAATTATTTGATTGACATTATCCGTTGGTAAGAGGATGTGAGTGATTTTCTTTTGTGCGGTGACAGTTGTACTTAGTTGTGCTAGCCGTTTACGTACTATGTGGTTTATTGTTGGAGCCTAGCTAAGAAACTACGAGAAAAAAATGTATAGGTATCGATTCCTTTTTACCACGTCTTTTGCGGGTTTTTAATTTGCTGGCAATTTATTACCATGATATCGAGCTTTGGGAAAATAAAGGTGTATCTGACCAAAATGCTTTTAGCATGATGGGTCCTTGTTTTACGAAGAGCCCGAAACCCTTTTCTCCGAAGAAAAAGTTGCATACTAATTTACTAGAATTATAATACCAGCATCTACCTACATACATAATTATTATCTGAGCACTTGCGTATGTACTTGCAGCTATATGGTTTACATCTACTGTTAAAAATATAACTTGATTGACTTGACTTGAAATATTTCTCGTTATACTACACTAGCTGTTGCCCGCGACTTCGTCCGCGTGAAATTCGAATACCCATGTGGGTGGTTAAAGGTGCATATTCCTATTTTACCGCAGGCTAATAGTAGTACCGCTTTCTACATTACCAAAACCACGTAAAACTGGCCGTGCGCGAAGCAGTAACTACCCCCTAAGAAGCAACCCCTTTTGTCCCCATGGGGATGAGTTTCGTTTCTTTTATTGAAGAAACGTGATAAGTTAGGAGAATGACTTTTTAAGAATGTGTGGATATATTTTCTTGGTTTTTAGTAAATAGGATTGTTATGTAACTGTAAGAACCATTCTTACAGTTAGAGATATAATGTTACATTACACTTATAGTACAAACTTTAATACCTTTAAAATGTGAATTTCCAAAAAACACTTTTATTCTTTTTACGTTGTATATAAATAATGTAGGTACTCAGCATATTTCAAGTTTCTAGATTTAGTAGTTAATGACTCTGTCCAAATTCAAATTTTTCACCCCCATTTAACTCCATTTAATTGAGTATGAATTTCGAAAACCGGCAAAGTTACTTTTTCTTGACATATAATGAAGGATTTACATATAATATCGCAATCTCTTACTTTAAAAATCATGTCCCAAGTATACAAATTTCAACTCCGACTTTAGTCCCTTAGGGAATGAATTTTGAAAAACTGTGGAATCACTTTTCTTTAAATTTAATAAGCAGTCTATACATAAAGTTTCAAACCTTCCCATGCAAATATTCAACCCTTTTAAACCCCTCAAGGGAAATAAGAACCTCTGCACATGTAAAGTTTCTAGATCTATAAGTTTTTGTTCTCTCTTTCAAACTTTCAACCTCTATTTAATTCCTAAATTAGATGAATTTCGGAAAACGGTAATAATGGCTTTTCTTGGCTCATTATAAAAAATATATCTATGATGTTTTAGATCTTCTATTGTGAAAATCATATATTCCCGATACAAACTCTCAAACCCTATTTAAGCTTTTCGGGGATGAATTTCAAAAGACGGTGAAAATACTCTTCTTTTAAAACAATGAAGAATTTAAACATGAAGTTTCATACCTCTTACTTAAAAATATCGTTAAGTCCCGATACAATTTTTCAACCCCTATTTAAACCCCTTCAAGGAAGAATTTCGGAAAATGGTGAAATCAGATTTCTTTTATTCTAATGAAGAGTCTAAACATGATCGTTCAACCCTGTTACTTTAAACATCGCAGACTCTCCATACAAACTTTTAACCCCCATTTAAACCCCTTAGGGGATGAATTTCAAAAAACGGTGAAAATACTTTTCTTTTTTTCTAATGAAGAGTCTAAACATGATCTTTCAAATCACTTACTTTAAAAATCGCAGAATCTCCATACAAACTTTCAACCCCCATTCTAACCCCTCAGGGGATGAATTTCAAAAAACGGTGAAACCACTTTTCTTTCAATCTAATAAAGAGTCTAAACATGATCTTTCAAATCACTTACTTTAAGAATCGCAGACTCTCCATACAAACTTTAAACCCCCATTTTAACCCCTCAGGGGATGAATTTCAAAAAACGGTGAAATCTCTTTTCTTTTATTCTAATGAAGAGTCTAAACATGATCTTTCAAATCACTTACTTTAAGAATCGCAGACTCTCCATACAAACTTTAAACCCCCATTTTAACCCCTCAGGGGATGAATTTCAAAAACGGTGAAACCACTTTTCCTGCATTCTAATGAATAATCTAAGCATGAAGTTTCAAACTTCTTACTTAAAAAGATCGTAGAATCCCGATACAAACTTTCAACCCCCATTTTAACCCCTCAGGGGATGAATTTCAAAAAACGGTGAAATTACTTTTCTTTCATTCTAATGAAGAATCTAAGCACGAAGTTTCAAACCTCTTACTTTAAAAATCGCAGACTTTTCATATAAACTTTCAACCCCCATTTTAACCCCTCAGGAGATGAATTTCAAAAAACGGTGAAATCACTTTTCTTTTATTCTAATGAAAAATCTAAGCACGAAGCTTCAAACCTCTTACTTCCAAAATCGTAGTCTCTCCATACAAATTTTGAACCCCTATTTGAACCCCTTAGAGGATGAATTTCGAAAAATCCGTTCTTATCTCTCACCTACGTCATATGACCATTCTACTGTGAAAGTTTCAAGTTCTTCGCTTCAGTAGTTTCGGCTGTGCGTTGATGAGTCAGTCAGGACTTTGCCTTTTATATATATAGAAGATTATGTCGAAGCCTTTTTTTTTTCATTTACATTACCCACTTTTGTGCTAGCTTCTCAGAAAAATTTGAGCAAGGTGCTTTCGATATTTCGTGAAATAAAATTAAACAATGCGTAGACCTTCGCATCTGCAGTGTTAATCTAAACACGGTTTTCGTGAATATGATGACGATGATGCTGTCCTTTTATCCCTCATCAGGGACATAGGGCTCCCAGAAGAGATTTCCACAGGTCACACTCCTGCGCGACCTCCTCCAGCTCCTTCCATCCAAGGCCAGTTGTTGCAGCCTCCTTCTCTACTGTGCGCCTCCAGGTGGTACGAGGGCGACCGGGTTTTCTTTTCCCGAGAACTTTCCACATGAACCTTTGCTTCGACAGATGATTGTCCGGTTTCCGCAACACATGTCCTATCCAGCGCCATTTCCTCAGCATTATCTCCTTGTCTATAGAGTTTTGGCCACTCGTCTCCCACAGTCTTGCATTAGAGATGGTCCGTGGCCAGCAGTGGCGTGGCGTCCATAGAACTCGATTCCCATCGGCTTGCCTAATATTAGGCAGTTCAGCACTTAATTCTAGTGGTCTTAAAGAAAATTGAAGCCAAAGCTGCTCCGGCTTGCCCAAGGATTTCTTCAACGCCACGCCACTGGTGGCCAGTAAACTCCCAGGATCCACCGCAAACACTGGTTCACAAATACCTGGAGTCTACTGGTAGTATCGTTCTTCTTGACTGTAAGTCGCCTTAAATACCAAATTTGTACAAGCTCTGTTCACGGTATTAAATTATTTGCTTGAAACTGAGTCTTAAATGGCAGTGCTCAAGGACAAGACTTCCGTTGAATTACTACAAGTTTTTGTGTTTATTGATTATGTGCAATGCAACAACGGCCTTCTGCTTTTAGCTGATATGCACTTGTCTTAAGCTAACACAACAATGTTATGTCAAGGCGATTTCGTGAAGTTAATATTACTTCAATAATTGTACAAGTATTTGCATGCATGTGTGGTTTAATCATATGTTCATTGTCATGTGATAACCAAAACTCACTAAGTATGTACACTAAACAATTACGTTGCTAGTCGACCTTACCACTCTTCGGACATGACTGATGTTCCATTGATATTTTTATGAATGAGCTCCGGTTGTCACATTTTGATGCTAGAATAGAATAAAATACATGATATTGTAGTCTCAAAAAATGAAATAAACATAAGTAAAACACAAATTTATACCTATAAAACAACAAACTAAACTAAAACATAAGTATGAATCCTTATTTTATGGCAAATGACCTGAAACAATGCACGTAATGTTGGCAATGCACTTGTTTAATTTGTTATATCTTGAGGAAACTTTAGTGAATGTTTACAATAATCTAATATCCACCAAACTGATTGCAAACTCGTGACTCGCTCTTGACATTACTTATCAATAGCCTGTCAAAACACCCGTTGCATTTCGAAGGGTAACTCGCGAATCACGAGGTTTGTCCGACTCATTGCTGCCTCACGACCGTCTCGGACTAATTTATTAAGTAAATACAAATACGTAACTGTATAAATAAATATGTTGCTCGGAGTGTGGTTTTGGGCTTCGATTCTGGGGTAATAGAGCATCGGCATTGTCATATTTGGCTCTGCCAAAGGCCTAATCAACCTCGACCACGACCATCAAAAGGCTGATGAATCTCAAACTTAAATTATAAAAAAAATTACGTGGGATTCTCAATTAATCGACACCAATATTGAATAAATATTGGTGTGCAACAAATTGGTGATCGGTTTGTGACTGTCCCGGATATTACACATACTTATAATAAAACCGGCCAAGTGCGAGTCGGACTCGCATACGAAGGGTTCCGTACCACCGTACAAAAAAACGTCGTAATAAACAACTGACAAAAGGTCTTAAATGCCGTGTAAATCAATCGCACTTAAAACCTTTTGGTTGAGAAGTTTTTCGGCAATAAATTCAAAACGGCTTATTCGTTACTATTCAAAATAATTTTCGTTGAGTGTATTTATTAAGCGCTTAATCTTCCTGATTTTTTTCATATTTTTGGATTTACGGTTTAAAAGTTAAAGGGGGGGGGGGGACGACACAGTTTATGCAACTTTCGGAGCGATTATTTCCGAAAGTATTCACTTAATCAAAAAAAGGTACATGAAAGCCTTATAATGTTTTTAAAAGAGTTATCGAATTATGTACCTCACGTTGATGTTTGCTGAAAAAAAAAATTGTGCCCCCAAAGTGCCACCTAGATTTTTTTATTTTTATTATTTAACTAAAACTTAGTAGCGGCATCTACAAGACATCTATATTCCAAATTTCATCAGAATACGTCATATAGTTTTCGAGTAAAATGCCTGTGACATACGGACAGACGGACAGACGGACGGACATGACGAAACTATAAGGGTTCCGTTTTTGCCATTTTGGCTACGGAACCCTAAAAAGGAAGGATGATTTAGTAGAGATTACCAAGACTAATTAATCTCTTCGCTGTAATGTTGCCATAAGATGTATTTTTTCTATAAAACCTCTTTTTGACCTCTGTAGACTTAGATTGAACAGACTCTATGTATATTCTCTACCATTAGATAGGTAGGTATATACACTCACGGACAATGAATTCGGGTCGTTTTATATATATATAATTGTTCATGGAAAATGACCCGAATTCATTGTCCGTGAGTGAACATTTGCTACCTTGTATTTGTATGTAATATGATTGTATCAATGCTTAATCAATCCTTGAAATGCATTACAGGACGCTTGTTTATATATCACATTAACATAAAACAGCTTACCAAAGTATACAGATTATGCCAAAACAAATAAATTACTAGCAAATGCATTCACTTTGACAAATGGCACATGTAATGAATGCGATCACGATATCTATGGTAAAATACCACCTTTGAACTTTAAAATTTTCTGGCTGTTCTAAAAGGGCTTATTTATTTACCTTAAGACTAAACTTATGCTCTTTTGAATATACACCAATATAAGGTTCAGTTTACACTTTAAATCCAATACTGTTGAAATATGTTTAAGCAATATAAAGGAGCTCCCATGTTGAGTAATGTGAAGAATTACCTACTAGTTCGTAGTGAATATAGTGAAGTAGGTCACACGGTGTAACTTACGCGTGTGAGTTGTGTTATGCGTATTAACATACAATCTAATACGATTCTATTGTGAATTATTTTGTGTGTAATGCATTGACGTATAAGAATAGCTTGCAAGTCTTACATATAGCTATAAGTAGAAGGTATGTGCGGTATATTATCCTACTTACTTATTCCTGTCTTTACTGCCGCTAAACAGTATTGTACTGTACTATTTACCCCTCTATTTGTGTACGGTTTTGAAGAGTATTGAATACAAAATTAAAAATGAGTAATACCGAAAACTTCAAATTGACTGAGCTGACTTTCACGAAAACATAGCTAAGAACTACCGCAAAAAACTTCGCTATCTAATTAAAAAAATTGCATACAAATCGGTTCATGCATTTGTGAGCTATGAATATAGATAGACAAACTTAATAACCTTTTGTTTTGTGTCAGAGGTTAAAAAAATTTAGTTGAATTACTTAGAGGCACAAAAGGTATACCTCAGAGTGACAACGCATCTACAAGGTGAGTTATGTAACTGCTGTTTGTGATTACTATTACTATCAGGTGGGCTACGACCTTATTTGTCGCCAATATGCTCACATAAGACCATACACAACATGTGTACACAACCATACACAACATGTGTATGAGACCATGTGTATGTGAGTGTAAAACGAAAATGTACTGGTGCAAAATTGTACCAGTACATTTTCGTTTTACACACCTACGCATTGACTTACTTCTCACATTTGACTGTAGTCCTAGGATGCAACAACAGGTTCTAAAGGTCGGGTGGCACTGGCGATAAATGAAGACACGACGTATTGAGGACCGACGTAAAGTTGTGTACACACTGACGCTTGCTAGGACTAGAGTTACCATGACCATTTGTATTTGTTACGACTCTGTAGGCTTTAAGATTTTCGTCTGCCGTAAGAGGGTATACTCATTCCTACGAAGCTGGTACCGTCGCATTTTTGTATTTTTTAAACATTCAATCTCTGCGTTGAGATTTCCACATAGAGTGCGACTGGGCATTTCTCTAGAAATATGTCTGCGGTCACCTCATTCCTCTGGCCCTTTTTCATACTAAATGTATGGAGACAGATGAATGAGTCGCAGACATATTTCTGGAGAAATGCCCGACTACGTTAACTTTGCAGAGTGGAACATGGCAACACCTCCATTTAAAAGTCACATTTTCATAGAAATTTGACTTTTAAATGGAGGTGTTGCCATGTTTCACTCTGCAAAGTCATCGTAGTCGAATTCTAGTGTGGTGTTAAAAACACTTACACCTTTTTAGCTTGTCCGTATTTTAACGAAATAATTCATTGATATTTTTTGTTATTCTTAATACATTAGCTTTTACACATTTATTAACTTTATGATCTTCAATTACCAGAAAAAAATCTTTAAAATTCAGTGCCGAGACTGTTTACGAGCCAAACTGCGATGTTATAACCCGGTTCAGTTGTTTTTTTTTTGTTCCTATCCTATGTGATGTGATAGAGACCAAGTGTACATAGGTACACTTAATGTAACTGAGCAGTGTCGAGAGAAGAGTTGGTCCCAGGGCGGTTTCAGTATAGCGGCCTCTTAGCTATCGTCTTTTTCTCTTACACGAATGTAACACGTGACGAAGACCAGTGTGTAGTAGCCGTAAGTGCTGATAATGAAAATGTATGTGTTCATTGTTTCGTTGATTGCCGATCTGGGTGTGAACCAACCCGTGATTGATTTGTTGGACGCCTCACGTGGCCTTTGGTTGTAAATAATTGAGATTCATTTGAAGATTCACATTACTTTGACACGTGATAATTACCTGCTAACAAATAATATGAGTGTGTAAGAATAAGAATAATATGTTTTCAATGTAGATATTGTTTGTACATACGATTGACTTTACTTAATTGAATTATTTGAATGAAATATTGTCATATTTGGGATATCCAGTAAAGTCGGTCTTAAGTATATCATTTGGATATGAAGTAAATACAGACAGACAGGAATGTCTGGTACTTAATGTTAATACATCTACATTATCTGTTCTCGGTAAGATTATTCAATTCACATTTTACTACGTGAAAATCACAAGTTCGATTTCGAATGAGAGCAACATCTATAGGTTGGTTTCGATAATTGATATCATATATCATACTAACACATAAAATGCTAAAGTGCAGAAACATCTGTAATCACGTTAATTTCGAGGGGAAAAGAATCGAAAGTTGCTCCTCAAGAAATTTTTGATAACAAGTGAAATACGATTCACAAATAGGTACTCTTTTTTTGTAGTTTCAGCGTTATGTTAAGATGGCCTAGCCAGCAATGGATTTTTTTGATCTTATGTAAATTCAAAAGCCAACCCGTTGATGCGGTTTATTGGAGGCATACATGCACTTTCGTGAGATCTCCATACCTCCTCAACACGCGAAGAAACAACAAAGACGCGGCCATCGATAGAGTAAATTGGGTTAAACCAACAACCTTCGATATTGAGCGCATCGCGTTATTGCTACTACATCGTCCTACCAAAAAGTCACATGTACATTACATATTCATACACACATAAGACCTTCATAAAATGAGTATTACGAGAGATAGCTCTGTTAGTAAAAAGTCTGAAGTACATTGCAATTTGTAGTACTGACATGACTTTTCGTATTTAACACGGTAATATCGGAAACTGCGGATTATGCGCGTTATTCATGGTTTCGCGATAATTTTTGGTTTTAGTTCCGTAGTTTTCGAGGTAAACTGGTACAAAGGTGATGCATTAAATTAATGGAACATCGATTTAAGAACACGTCCATTTGCAATGGCGGTACAAATAGTTTATTTTATTTTAATTGAAAACCTGAATGCAAATGAATAAATATTACGCACTTTGACTTTCAAACATTTTAATACTTACTTGGTGTGGGTAGGTACATGACATAATTACTCGTAGGTTTATGCAGATGCTAATTCTCTCTCATCTATGAGAGTAGGCCTGTGCCCAGCAGTGGGACGTATAGGTTGAAGAAGATGATGAAGATGGTGCTAATCTCGAAAAAATGAACGGAATAAATAATTACAGACATACATGGGATAGGTAAAACTAAATAAAAGCTTGTAAAAAGTACATACACGCCTTTGTATAGTATAGTGTAATGTAAAATATACACATCGTTCGGTAAAAAGATGAGGGAAAATCGTTTCCTAATAGCAGTTTTCGCATGTTTTGGTTCTGAGCCGCGAAAGGGAACTAGAAACTTTTTATGAACTTTCTAAAACTCAAGCTCAAGCCTTCTAGACATGAGGCTCAGACAATTATATACTAGTTGAAATAGCCCGTATTTGATTTTCGACACTGTCGACAATGGGTTGATTTGCAACAAAAGGTCCACTAATTATCTCAGTAAGTACATTGCAGATAATAACACGTCGTGTTCTCATACTAATTGACAGTTAGCGAAACATTATTGCATTTTATACGTTGGTTTAATTGGAGTGAGGCAATTTCGGTAACAATAAGACATAAAATTATTCGAGATTGGAGTATTTTTGAATGATATAAGCTTTAAATGGGACACTTGGAATGTCGAAACTTATATCAAGGAAAACTTTGAATATAAGTACTGTAAGTCTTTTTAAAAATATGAGGACAATAATTCCTTTCTAAACGAATGTCTTCTGTCGAAAAATTTAGTAAAATTTGGCTTTCTAATGTAGGTTTTTATTAACGGTACTACATATTATTGCATTGTAATTTCTCCTAGAACACGTTTAGTTCAACGACTATTTTTACATGTGATTTGATATGCATGAATTACAATGCAATTAACTCGGCGGCAGGAGTGTGTGGTGGGGTGTGACATACCCCAGGACAAAAACCCATGTTAACTTAGTTTCCCACCAAAATAAACGTGCTCATTTGTAATAATAAAAAAAAATATCAAATATTTTTGAAACTCGAAAAATTACTTCAAGTTTAAAAATCAAGAGATCTTTAATGAAATAAAAATATAAAAACTTAGATAGTTAGGTACATAGGAACATCTTAGTATGCATTGGATCAGTACATTTTTTGCTAGGAAATAGGCATGGTCTAATCCTTTGAATGAACTTAATTCCTCTGATGAGTAATTTAAACCCCGTCAAACATTCTTACAAGTCGTTTTTCATCAGTTTTCAGGGAAATGATCTAAAACCTAAAAAATAATCATAAATAGTACAAAAATAAAAAAAAACAATAAAAAAGTATACACTAACTATGCGGCGGGGTGTGACATCCCCACGGACGTTTAAGTGCGTGTATGTACTTCAAATGCTGACCAGTGCAACACTATGATCACGTCCTTATCCCTTCTATAGCCCCTTAATTCCAGCAACACGTAGCCGCGAAATAGTAGTGTTTACGTACAAAAAATAAAGATACCCAAGTAATTATTGTTCGGGTATGCTACACCCCACCACACTCCCGCCGGGTTAATTTCATTAGGTAGATAATTCATAACTTACTTAAATAATACGTACCTTAAACTTAAATTAATGTACCTAGTCAGTACTAGTCAGTACGCACAAATATTTGAGTAATTCTTGAGGCGAATCAAAACAACGTTACTCATTCCAGTATTCGGTCGATAGACGGACGAGTTTGGTCATAGGTTTTACCAAGCGGGTTATATCTCTCGATATAATGAACACATATTGCCTATTTTCCAAACTTTGGAACAACAACATTACACAAACTTAACATCCCCATAATGAAATACTTTTCTGTTAGGTAGGTAAGTTCAACCTCATAATTATCCGAGCGAATAATTTGATGGGAAGGTATTTATTTTCGTACTCGGAACACGATAGCTGTTCGAAATTTTCTCATCAAAAGTCAAATAAGAGGTTGAGAAATTAGAGGAACGACATACTGCTCCTGTGTACTTTGCAACGAACGAGCTACCGGAAGGGACAGCGGAACAAACACATTTTGTTATGCTGGCGGCATTAGGTACATTACATTTGTTATTGATTTATAATTTAAATTTTATAATTAGTTGAACCTATATTATAGAAAAAAATGGTTACATATTAGATTGACTTTATATAATTAATGTGAACTTAAGTTTATTTCATGTGGTAATAAAATAATGATTTTATAATTAATAAAAAGACTTGTAAACAGGAAATGTACTAACCCTTAACCCGACTGCAAATGCGATAATAATATCCATTATGTTCATATTGTGCAGAATGCAGAACCACTCTTTGATGCTCAACTGTTCAACTGTCAAAATTGTTGCAATAGGTTCAGCCGTTTTCTCGTGATGTGATGACTTAGTACATCATATTATAAAAATCATATAATAAACGTTAATTCATTCATTCGTTATTAATAGTAAGATACTTTCCATTGCATTATTGTACTAAAATTGGTTATTAACTTTTTGCAAATTTTATTTTTGTACTAGCATATGCCCGCGACTTCGTCTGCGGTGTAAATTATAACTAGGCAATTACTCTTTATAAATAGTTTCTGCTATTTGTCCATAAACTTGGTTGTAATTAAACAAAACCCTCAAGCTTTTACTTTAAAAATTCTACGGTCCCTAAACAAACTTTCAACGCCTACTTGCTCAACCCGTTTTGCAGATACATTTTAATGAATGATGAAATCATTTGAGTTCTATTTATTTCAATCAGTTTTCCACTTTTAAAATCGTTTGGTGCGTATACAAAATTTCAACCCCCATTTAACCCCTTTCAGGGATGAATTTCAAAAAGCCGTGATATCATTTCCTTTAATATGAGTACATATTGAAGGATCTATTTACAAAGTCTCAGATCTCCAACTTTAAAAATCGTTTGGTGCCTATACAAAGTTTCAACTCCCATTTAACCTCATTCGGGGATGAATTTCCAAAAACCGTGAAATTACTTTCCTGTAGCTACTCATATTGAAGGATCTATGTGCGAAGTCTCAGAGCTCTAACTTCAAAAATCGTTTAGTGCCTATACAAAGTTTCAACCCTCGTTTAACCCCTTTTATTTTTTTCTACTTATACTGAGGACTTGAGAAGTCTATGTTTGAACTCTCAGATCTCCTACTTTAAAAATCGTGTGGACCCCATATAAACTTTCAACCCCCCTTTTAACCCTTTTGGGGCGTCAATTTCGTAAAACGGTGAAATTATTTTTCTCAACTTATATTGAAGAGTCTATGTTCTAAGTTTCAGATTTCCTACTTCAAAAATCGTTTGGGGACCAAACGGGGAGTTTCAACCCCCTTTGGGGATGAATTTCGAAAAATCCCTTCTTATCGCTTACTTACGTTTTACAACCACCCTACTGTAAAAATTTCATGTTTCTAGCTTCAGTATTTTCGGCTGTGCTTTGATGAGGCAGTAAGTCAGTCAGGACTAAACAAAACTGCATTCATAGAACTTTTTAAATTTTCTTGACCCTTGTATTGGAGTTTATGGTAAAATAAAATTAATGTTAGATTTCACGATTTTTTTACTTGTTTACCAAATATTTATTAGAGAGATTTTACCCTGACTAGTCCTATCGATTAGTAGAATAAAATAGTGGTTTCTTATTTTTTGAATTTTTAGCTGGTTCGATTTCCGAAGCGAATTTTAGAAAATCTTTAAATGCAGATTTGTTTAATTTTAAAAATAAAGGAATGTTTGCTTTCAGTAACATGAGTTAACTAAAGGATTTAAGGTAGTTACCCTCCAGGGCCCATCAAAACTTTCCACCCTGTACATAGATAAGATTACACTCAAAACGGGTTACATTAATCCTGAAATCACAACAATATCTCCGAAATCCTTTTAACGTTGGTATTTAGATATCAGATACACGTTTGATTTGATTCTAAGTATATATTTCGTAAAATCCTCGTTTCTATTTGTCATTCCTTCATGGGACATATCGTTTTTCTTTTTAAATTAAACCTTAAACTGAAAGCAACACGACTGCGTTTGCGATTAAATAATTGATAGAAATGCGAGTTTTTAAAAGTAAGCAGTAGACTTGAAGCTCATTTTCGTTAATCTGACAACTGGGGATTCACTGTGTAATAGGCAGGCTACACAGGTGGTTTCCCAGGCCTACCGGATTATCAGAGCTCCTTATCCGATACCACACGCAGCGTATCTCATCGGTCGTCAAACATGAGGCTTAAGCGTAGCAGGTGATTTACAAATAAAAGTGAATGTAGGTATAGATACAGAATAAGTAATAGTACGACGAACAGAGGTCTTTCTCACTAACAAATATGTCGTTGGCAGTGGCGTGGCGTAAAAGATATCCTTGGGCAAGCCGGTGCAGATTTGGGGCACACTTTCCTTAAGAGCTGTAGAATAAGGTGGTCAAGTGCCTGATATTAGGCAAGCAGGTAGGAATCGAGTTCTTTGGACGCCACGCCACTGGTCGTTGGGGTCCACCGCATCCGATCGTCTCTCTCAATCGCATCGCATAACGCGTACTAACGCTTGTCGTCTTTCTGGTCGCTGCGCTGGCTAAAAACCCCTACAGGCACTCAAGGCCACGCGGCGAAATCGCGGAGTGAGTCACTCCTGTACCTCTAGCACAACTGTGACACGCGACTCTTTGTCGCGCGACAAATGCTATAGGGACCGTGCACGAACTATAGGTGGCAGCACTGTCAATGTCAAATATAGGGCAGAACCGTTAGATTGGCGTCACCAGTTGGCAGCACCTTCATCGTGCACGGTCGCTTCACGAACTATAGGTGGTAGCACTGTCAATGTCAAATATAGAGCAGAACCTTTAGATTGGCGTCACCAGTTGGCAGCACCTTCGCCGTGCACGGTCCCTATCCATCTCTTTCCACTCAATATAGTGTGACAGTAACAGGTGATGCTCTGTCGCGCGAGATGCGAAGTCGCGACCAGTTAGTGTTAGCTAGACCAGTGGTGGGCAAAGTACGGCCCGCGGGCCATCTCTGGCCCGCGGGAGCGTTTAATCCGGCCCGCCGGCGGTCCTTCGAATTATAGTAGTACTTATATAGCCCCTGACAAAACAAAATTTTTGTTATAGTTCTGGCCCTCCTCTGAAATTTCATATATTTTCTGGCCCGCCATGAAAAAACTTTGCCCACCACTGTGCTAGACAGCCTGGTAGGTATAAGTCAATTGAAACAAGTTCTTATGAATCGACCTATACCATCAGCACCAAAACTATCAATGTGTTTTTTCATCACACTTGCTCGAAAATGGTGTCATTACACGTAGGTTCTGCGGGCCGTAAATGGCCTATTACGCCCTAGGGCGTAATGGTTTTCTTTTTAAATTTGAAACGCTGGTTCTGTTTCACTCTTATTTGTCATGTTCAAAGGAAACGCCAACTTACTTTTTTAACTTTTATCACTGAAATATTTATTTAAAGATAACTGTTATTGCAAATACATGTAAACACATATTTCGGTAACATTAATTAAATGTTTAAATAATGTATTTCTTTATTTTGCAAATATAAAATGCCGCTTACCGCTATGGTTTCCGAACGTGACTTGACTTCGCATTGTCTATGGACTTAAATGTCACTAATGTCACTGTCTGTTTTAATATTTTCTTGTCATACTGGGGCGATTAGTAAGGTTATATTATTAAGATTTCCTCACAAGTGTGATGAAAAACATTGTGTGTGCCACGGGCGGTAAAGGAATTACAAACTCGTGTTATTAAAGCCCTCGGTTTCACCTCGGGCTTATAACAAACACTCGTTTGCAATTCCTTACTTACCGCCCTAGATACACAATGTACTAATGCATGTTGCTTTCTTATTGCAATGGAATACCTTATGCCGTTGACTGCACTCAAAGATACACTACAATATTCTTTATGTGCACCAAAACAAAAGATTACAAAAGCTTAAATCTATAACAGGATAAATGGTAAACAACAGGCGGTCTTATTTATTTAGGCGGTTACGAGAATGTGCTGAGTATTGCAC
This sequence comes from Eudemis profundana, assembly GCA_947034925.1. Classification (NCBI taxonomy): domain Eukaryota; kingdom Metazoa; phylum Arthropoda; class Insecta; order Lepidoptera; family Tortricidae; genus Eudemis; species Eudemis profundana. The sequence goes on from OX344795.1 coordinate 6,937,117, forward strand.
TTTGCGTTTAATGATTAAGTTGGTAGGAAAATATTTCTCCTAAGTACATACTTAGATGAGATATATGAAAAAAAAATCTATGTGTGTCCGCCAGAATGTTAATTTGACGTTTCCCTTTTTTATGATGGTAGTAAGTATTCGTAAAATGAGAACGTATCATAAAACTCATCATTTAAAGTTCTGCTTAAATAAAATGTAACTAAATATGATAAAGATACATCTTTACAGAAATTTGAGATTCCATACTATTCGGATATGTGTAAAGTATTCTAACTATGGTTATTAATGAACCTTCACCCCATTTCATAGAAACATAAAAGAGAACTCGTTTATCCCATCTACGCCTAGTCGAAGTTGCGTAGACGCATCTACACATTGTATGAATGGAATCTTTCCCACCTTCCATTTTCCCCGTAGCTTTATGAATGACACGCTGCTTATTAATTTATGAATGAAAGCGGCTCCGGCGATCGAAAGCTGAGACCGGCTTATACTTTGAATAAGGATTTCAATACTCTTACCTACCTACCTAATTTAATCTTCTATGAAAAGCTTAGATTGTTTTGGGGACTTATTCAATTACAATTCGTGAGAAAAAATTTTTGGACAGCAAAAGTTACATCAAAATCTTTTACTTTTCTCGGCAGCTGACCGTACATAAATTATTTGTTATCAACATTAAAATAAGAAGCCATGTAGGTGTAAAATCAATTTTCGTAATCGTAACAAAACGATTACTAACGCATTTAAGTAGCTATATACCGGGTGTGGCCTGTAATACGAGCAAAAAATTAAACCGTAGATTCTATTCCTCAAATAATAAAACTTTTGTTCAACCACTTTTAAAAATAGTAGTCCTTAGATTGTCTATTTTTCATACAAAGTAATTAGTATTTTCAATGTACATCAAAATCCGTCTAATTGACATTGCTTGTCAATCTTGTCACCCTACAGACGTAATCAATTTCGCAATACATTGCGTGTTCGGATAAACTTTAAGGCCAACGCACACCGGCTGCGTGTGCGTTGCGTGCACGCAGCAGCTCCTTGACTTTGTGCGTAACGCGTTCAAAATGGCGGCTCAAAGTCAAGGAGCTGCAACGCGTACGCGACGCGCACGCATCCGGTGTGACCCGGCCTTTAAAGTGTGCTAAAAATCAAACCACAAGTTATTTTTAAAAGTCGCTGAATAAAAGTTGTCTAGTTTGAGGAGTAAAACCTACGGTTTAATTTTTTGCTCGTATTACAGGCCACACCCGGTATACTAGCTTCAATTTCGTTGTACCACTTGTACCAAAATAAGTTTGAATGTTTAGGTACAATGAAACGCATTAGCAACTATATATGCAGTCATTGTGGTACAATCACGGTGGCTATAATAATAATACGCCTTACTTTTATGCTTAAAAACAACATAAAGAACACACATTTGATACTATAAAAAACCGCGCAAATTCGGGATTAGTAGTAAGACGTATGTACCCCCCGTGGTCAACCAAGGTCTAGTTGCGTAACCCTATGGATAATTCATGATACTACGCCGAGGAATGTATGTACTAGACTTTGTAAACCGATGCTCAATAAGCCAAGAGGTAGCAGTCAGTAGATGATCGGATAAATGGTAATCGTCAGACAAATAAACATTTGCACATTGAACGCTTCCCTGGTCGACTCCTAGTCCTCATTCACTTCCAGCACTCGCTCAATATCAGATTTATACAATTTATAACATATAATTACAGCCAGTCGAATGGCTTTACCATAGTAGTTTACCATAAATATAGCATCCCGCATAGGAAAAAAAACATGACTCGCAGTGTCATCGCTGTTTAAAAGTTGTCAGGTGTAATTATATTGCCAAGCCGTACAGCTTGGTCAAAAAATATGAAACAATGTTATGATGCAACGGAAACTGCCCAAGAGAAAACACGTTTACAGCTTCCAATTTCTCGGGAAAAATAGTAAATCAAGGCCATATGCATCTAAATAATGTCACTCTTAGTTTACCGCTCCTAGACTATTTGTCGGTTAGCCACAGCGCCGACTGTTTATCACCATCACAATAAAGCATATCAAGCATGAATAGCACGGCCATTACTATTCCGATCTCGTATTTATTCCTTTTGTGAGGATGCGATGCCTATTTGCCATGTATTATGCTAAGTAATTTGTAGCGTTTTGTTGTTAGACACTGGATCAAAGAATAGATACAATACTTACGATTAATATGTTAAGAAGCGTCAAACCGTCAAACCTTGCCCAGGGTAGAGTGATGTGCAACTAGACCTACCTGTAGTCAGATACTTACATGCTCTCGAGACTTGGGTGACGGGTAGTTAAATAAAAATTAAACGCAAACTTCCAATTCATATACCTACGTGTGCAAGCAAACGCTGTGCGAATAGTTGATTATGAAGTGTCGCAAGTCTGTTATGCTTCTACTAGCCATATCAGAATACAAACTACATACCTAATACAAAACGTTATTAACTTTGTATACAACATGTCAGAACTTAACTGGTCTTTGTTAATGAAGTTATCAAAGTTGCGTTATCTATAGTGCGTCCAGTGAGCAGTTTCCGAACCCTTAAAAACAGTGTTCCTTTCACTAGCGTTGCTACATTGTAGCGGGCTGAATCATGAGGCGTTGCCTCAGTATTTATGCTGCTGTCAATCTGCTAATTGAACTTTAGGGACTGCGGTAACGTTTATGGGCGTGTTACAGTCACCCCAGCAGCTGGTCAAAGCGCTTGCAGAAGTAACAAGTTACTCGTTGTTCTTACTATCCTAAATCAGTGTTTAAAGTCGTTGGTCGGTTGTTGTTGTTCATAACTTTGACTGGACAAATCTTGATGAGTTGGACGGAGTTCAGGTGTTACATTTTTCTGAGACGAGACCAACCAATGTGGATGATGAGATGACAATTATAAAATGCTGTGTATATATATCTGCATGTGGATCGGGCTAAGCAATAAAGTTCTACGCTAATTCAATAATTATGAGTTTCCAAATCTAATGTTAGATTATGACTGTACTGTTGTCCGATCATAACACACGCATAGCAACTATAGAGTGATAGCAATTTATAGTTGCTAATGTTGCTATGCGTGTGTCATGATTGCCTATTTATTCAACAATGTGGGAAACTGCGTTATAAAAGCGTTATTACCCAAATCCTAATAATTACCTTGCATTCCCACACACTTTGACACCTGAAACGTTAACCCAGAACAAAGAAATTTCGTTTTCTAAGAAACTGGCATCGTAAAATGAATGTGATGTTCACCTTCACTACTCACATTAGGGTCAGACCCTTAGACTAAGTCAACAAAAGTGAAACTCCACATTAGTTGTGAAACTTTCCTTTCCCGGGCAATTAGAGTTTCTTTTCCTTTACTTTGACATTAAATGGTCTTATTTATAGTTTACTGGGTCGTAATATCTCGTAATAGCTGCACAAATTGGCTAGAAATGGTCGTAAACTACGTGGGTGTATGTGTAAAATAATGCCTAACTAAGGCTTGATATTTCAATGTATCTACTAGTTAATTATGGATTTGTCTCCTTTTTTACCATGTTGAAGAAAAGGATAGAGCTAAAATTTAATGTGAGTTGCGTAGTAGGTTATAAAGCAAACGGTCTGCTTCTATTTTCTCGCCCAACCAAATACCTCAGCACGAAAAAGGAAATCCTATCCTTTTTTTATAGCTCGGGAATTAATGTCTTAATTACTGGGCATTAAGAAGAAAGTCGGATTGGTAGGCTGCCTTAGCGCATACGCATGAATAGCCCAGCTGGATCCAAGCCTAACAATATTTGGCTAGCTAAAAGAACTGTTAAAATAATACGCAAGTTTCTGTTGTAAAGCAAGGAACGGTTAGTTTCTATTTCTTTATTGTTCCACCTGACCAAGTACCTGAACATTAAGAAGGAAATACTATCTTTTTTATTGCCCGGGCATTACTTGTAATGTCTTAACTACTAGGCATTAAGAAGAAAGTCCGACCGATGAGTTGCAACGGCGCATACGCATGAATGGCGCAGCTGGATGCAAGACGGACTAATTATAGCAATGCGCTGACCTCTCGATAACCTTCGTCTGGACTTGCGCTAGCACTAATTACTTAAGACTTGCCAATGTCTTGCAAGCTTAGCTTTATCTTTTTATATTTAAAAAAATCGCCAAGTGCGAGTAGGATTCGCTCACGAAGGGTTACGTACCACCGTCGAGCAAAAGGACGCCAAAAAACGCGTTTATTGTTTAGGGACCCCCTTTTATTTTTGACTTTATTTTATTTTTATACTTGGATGTTATAGCGGCAATTGAAATACACATTCTGTGAACATATCAAGCATGTACCTATTAACATTATTAAAATCAACCAAAAAGACACAAAAAAACACGTTTCTTTTATAGGGGGTTTATTTGTAATTTTATTATTTTTTATTGTACCGACAGTATAAACATTTTGTGAAAATATTAAGTCACTTTCTATTACGGTTCAATTCAAAAGATACAATCCCGTGACTGGCCGAAACAAAGACGTTTCTTATGTGGAACCCCCTTTTCATTATAATATTTGTTGTTATAGCGGCAATAGAAATCGGGTTGCATAAAGTTTAAGGTCATATTTTTGATACGCATACGAGGATTCGTCATACTCATCATAACGCATAACTGTAAAATAAATATCTGTTAACCATAGCTGAAATCTTTTATGTTATATCTTAGGTAGGTACTATTACTATACAATTTGGTAATATTGTAAAATATTTTTTCTCCGTGTAAGTACTGCTGTGAAAATTAAATCAAATTAAATCGTCTTTTACGAGCGGCTAAATTTGAAATATTTTCTGAAAATGGCACATAGGTTTCGAACACAGGTTTCGAAAGAATACTTATTAAATCAAGGAAAAGCCGTTTCTCCAAAAGCATTATTTTTTTATTATCAAATCTCTCCTTTTAGGCTTATGTTATGATGCTACGCGTTGTCGTGCGATAAATAAAATATGATAAAGCATTCGCCACGTTGTGACAAAGTGTGTGTGAGAGTGACGGATGCTTTATCATTTATTTATCGCGTGACTAAGCGTAGCATCATAAGCATATTGAAACTATTTCCAAAATTTAAAAGCTTAAGCATTTTGATGTAGGCGTTATGTATATCGTCACTACTTTGAAACAAACTCGTATCTAAAAACGTCGTACAGAAAAACGTCAAAGTTATAATACAAACTTCATTACACTTACTGCGTGTTTACCTGAAGTCAGTATCAGATACGAGTTTTTTTTAAAGTAGTGACGATATGTATGATGAATAAAAGGTTTTAATATTCAGATCAGGATATCAGAAACATTCCAATGTTATCCAAAGTCAAATAGTGACATAAGATTGCGTGACCAAAACAGACACTAAGTTATATTTTAGAGTAGCCGCAAGCAACACGAACAATGGCTATGAAATCAACTTAACTACAATATTTAGATACAAATTGCGTTGTTCTTATTTTAAAGTGTGTTAATACGTTTATAGCAACAAACGCCATGACCTGTGACAAGTCTTCATAAGTCTCTTAGGGCGGTAACTCACCGAGAGGCAACCAGAAGGGATTGCATCAAGGCTCGGAACCGGTATTTTGCAAAAACCCCGAAATAGCCCAATATTTAGAATTATTTTATGATCTTTACGTAGGACTCAATAATGTATTTATGTAAAGTCTTCGTATTATTATATATTGCCCGATTATAAAATTAAAGAATAAACAAAAGAACAGAAAAAATATCGGTATTTTTGTATGGAGAAAATACCGATATCCGAGCCCTGGATTGAATTATCCAGGCCTAACCTGTTCCACCAAATTTTATGTTTGTAGCGTAAAATCTCCATCTGAAAGCGCGGTTCCTACCGGCTACTGGCTTTTTATCGACTGAAGAATGACGCGTAGCACCGGTACACACCGTCTGACCAAATCTATTAGACTAAGGCGGATCTCACACTGCAGCGCGAATCGTGGCGGCACGCGACTCAGCGATTTTCAACTTTGTATGTAGGTAGAATCATCGATTTGTATAGAAAAATCGCGAGGTATGGGGTATGGCACACTGGCGCGTAAATCGCGGCGACTCCCAGCGACTCACTGCGAATCGCCGCGAATCGCAGCTACACGGGAAAAATCGCGGCGAGAATCGCTCGTTAAAGCGAGTCGCACTTGCGATGTCGCCGGCGACTCGCGTCGTCACGTCACAGAATATAAATAGAGCAGTATGGAAGCTACGCTTACTTTTTGAAATAAATACCTACGCTCCATTAGAGCGTTAGGGTTGTTTAAAATGAAAAGATCGCGGGCTGTCTGGGCGCGCGCACGTAACAAAAACAAAGCGCGACCGCTCGCCGCCATGCAGCACTCGCGTCGCGACTGCCGGCACCGCGAGATTCCCTTAGGGGCCTTGTAAAAGCGCGCGCCTATGTGTGCGTGCGTTTCGATCGTTTTGTTTGTAGCTTCCTTACTGCTTTAGCTTATATATATTCTGTGGTCACGTCGCGACTCGCCCATTGCGGCGACAGGCGATTTCAGTGTGTTCTTCGCCTAAGTGCAAATCGGCTGCCTCTCCGTATGGCTAGAATTATTCTTAAAAATCCACAAGTTTCTTAGTTTTTCGTACTTGTTATGGATTTAATTCGTTTTTAATTTCATTGTTACCCTTGTTACCTATATGTTTTGTTTACAGTATGAACTTAAGCAAACGCTTAACATTCGTGACTTTTACTAACCGCTCGTTGCCACTAGCTTGGATTTCATCCTATTTTTAACCGACTTCCAAAAGAAGGACGGTTCTCAACTCGTCTCTATGTTATTTTTTTTTTTGTGTGTTTGTTCACCGATTACTTGAAGACGGCTGGACCGAATTGGAAAATTTCTTTTTTGTTTGAAAGGGTAGACTTCCGAGGTGGTCCCATTGCAACCAAGTCAGGATCTGATGATGGAATCTTGGAGAAATCGAGGAAACTCTTCAAATATTATAGGCACACATATAGCGATTTCGGTATTTTTCGTAATTTCTCGTCCATCTCTTATTAGCAACAAGTTTCTAGTGTTAACCGACTTCAAAACAAAGAGTAAATTTGTATCTTGGTTTCTTCCCCGATTACTTGAAGACGGCTGAATCTATTTGGAAAATTCTTTTTTTGTTTTAAAGGGGTGGTACCTCCGAGGTGGACCCATTGCAACCAATTCAGGATCTGATGATGAGATCTTGGAGAAATCGAGGGAACTCTTCAAATATCATAGGCACACATATAGCGATTTTGGTATTTTTCTTAGCTTCTCGTGCATTTCTTATTAGAAATAAGTTTCCAGTCTTAACCGACTTCAAAACAAAGAGCAATTGTTATGTAGGTTTGTTCCTCGGTTACTTGAAAACGTCTAGACCGATTTGGATTTTTTTCTTTTAACTAAATAGACTTACCTAAGTCTATTTGGTTAAAACAATATTTTTCCAGCGCCACTAAAAATTTAAAAATAAAGTAAATTTTTAAAACAAAAAATAAAAACCGACTTCCAAAAACTTAAACTAAAAACCAAAAAATAATACGTTAATTACCCCAAAGAAATGGATAATCAACGATTCATATATACATATACAGATATTTATAGTTTTTAACCTGTTATTTTTGAAGTCGGTGCCAGCTAAGGAGCTCAACACAGCCAGCTTTGCGTGGCAGGCACCAACTTCAAAAATAACAGGTTAAAAACTATAAATATCTGTATATGTATATATGAATCGTTGATGATCCATTTCTTTGGGGTAATTAACATATTATTTTTTGGTTTTTAGTTTAAGTTTTTGGAAGTCGGTTTTTATTTTTTGTTTTATAGTACTTATAATGCGGATACAATCTGCATAAGAGCTTGGGTTAGGTAATCTTCGGCTTATCAACTGGGTTAACTTCCAAGAATCATCGTAGTCTATTTATAGTAATGCAGTATGTAATCAGTCAACAGAGACACGTGGTGACTAAAATTTTTGCCCCGATTGCTATATTATTTTGACCAGTTCGAATTTTTACCCGACTGCGGCGAAGCCCAAAGGAGGGTTATGTGTTTGACCTGTATGTATGTATGTATGTCCGTTCCTATGTCCGCTCGTAACTACTCAACGGCACAACCGATTTTGCGAAATGATGCATTATTCGTCTTGATGGCGCGAGTGCCACTGAGTAGTTGAAGTTCGTTAAAATAAACAAAGTGGCGGATTTTATGCACTTTAAAAAGTGCACCGCGGTCGGGTTTTTTTTTTGTAAAAATAATTAGTTATACGCTACATGTTTTCTGTCCGTTTCTTAACACGAAATCCGCTTAATGATGTGAAACGAAGAACAAAACTTTACAGCACGCGTTTCTTCACGTTTTAGAAACGGTTAATAATAGTTCACATCGCAACACTACGCAACGGCAATAGACGTTTCAACATTAATTACAAAGTAGCGTCAGCCGTGTATCGCGCGTGCAACACACGAGTCAATCTTTAGTCACGTACGATTTGATTCCTGATTAATTTGTCGTAAATTAAACCACTTACTAGACCAATCGATGCTTTCTAATACACGGTTAATCGAGCCTATGGAGTCCTGTGAGGCCCTGTCCTCATCTATTCATACATATAATAAAATCGTAGCAGGTGTATGAGTACATTAAAGATTTTTCAAAAAAAGTAACTGGAGAGTCTGAAGAATAAGTAATAAAGCGCAAATATAGTAGTTTATGCCACACCTGGCGTACACGCTGCGCGTACGGAAAAAGCCGCTTTCTAGCCAAGTGTATACATAAAATGACGTACACAACACGGGAGGTAATAAAGAAAGCCCTCGACAGCATATTTACGTCCCTGCTTGCAGCTCGGGCCGCAAACTTCTGCGATCTCGGCCTTTCTTTGTATTACCACCCTAGTCGTGTAATGTACTATTATATGACAGTTACATAATGCCTAATTATGTTACAGTTATATACACTGATTTATCTACACACGTATTATAAGCTCTCTATAATGTGTTCAAAAACCGCAAATTAAAAATTTCAAACGTGGGTAATGAAAGCTTTTTTCACGCATGTCGTGCAACCGTAGTTTGTTTTTTTAATTTAGAGACAAACTAGATTCGGTCTCAGCTATCACCTAGTGTTCGATATCAACTAGTGTCCCAGATTTGTTAAGTGTTTGCAATTGACATTTCATTTCGAATAAAACATCATTTCGACTGATATTAATCAAATTGCTTTGTTTTTCAAAAACGTTTGAAATTTGAATTATTATGAAACAATAGTAACATTTTCACAGATAAAAAATGTGTTCTAACAAAACAGTTTATCTTTATGTTGTACGGTTTTTGAATGCATTATAGAGGGTTTATGATAATTATGTGTGTAGATAAAAGTCATTAATGAAATGTCTCTAGCGCTACCTAGTAATAGTCGGATGTAAGGAACATGCAGTTCAGATTATCGCCAGGTAGACAGATACTGAAAAGGTGAAATGTCAACATCACAAACCACTTAAGTCGCCGTGTGTCCGGCGTGATATACTTACTCATATTAATCACCAGTCACGTATGATTTAATTCCTGATTAATTAAATCAATTTACTGGACTTTATCTACATCGTTAAACGCGTCGTGGCTCACTGGGCGTCGAACTCTGACCGTAATATACAGTTTTTCATTATACATAATGTTCATCTCACGTCTGACCTCTTCGTCATAAATGTGGAAATGCTAACAGTTATATAACAGTCTTTTAAATGGTAATGCATTGTTACTCAACATTTGTCATGCTTTAATGTATAGCAATACATGCAAAAGAGCCGCATCTGTTTTAATGTAATGCTAATTAGTTAATTTTTGATTTGTGATAACGATGGTGTTTCGATTATAAGTTGGATATTAGCATGATGTTTGGCCAGGTGTCACAACGTTATAATAAGTGCCAGCTTAAGCGCTTTCCAAGAAATATAATCAAATAATGTTATGAATGAATACTCTTCCTTGCCGAGTACTCCAGGAAAAGTACGTTGTGATTCTACGCCAGTTGTCTGGAGTTTGCTTCTCTGGCGCAATTTCTGAGGGAAATATTTGCTAGGGTTTTTATCAGGTCATTCCAAATACTTTGGAAAACGGTCGCGCTTAGGAGTTGAGCCTGTTTTGATCATTCTTATTGTGATAGAGAGAACACGTACTAGAATTTTGTATTTTACTAGTTACTGCAAAGTTAAATTTTTTGTTATTAACGTCGTCATGGGTCGCTAATTTTCAGTCATTGTTTTTGACTAACTGAAATCCTCTTTCTTACTAACAGTGACCTATCCTATACCTATGTTACCTAGTATATGTAATAGCTATTGAAGCAATTTAAATCACATATCGACACAGATATTACGAGAAAGGTCATCGTGACAATTCTCAATGCATTGTAAAGTGCAGAAATGATTGCACATCGACTAATGTCATAACTTTTTGCACTTATGTAATGTAGATTGCACCTATTCAGACCTGACTTTCCTATTCTTCATATTAATATCTCATATGTAAGCAAAGATTATGGTTTCCATGTTTGTAAACGAGAAAGCTAAGCAAATTTACATTTCGAATTTATTTAGACAAGAAAGGAAAGTTTCTTGGACAACATTACAAAAAAATCGTGATATTGGAACGTTAACTAAAGTAAATAATTACAATTGATCGATATCAAGAAGCCAAGGGCCAGACGAAGATCTTAAAATTTTTATTAAAGCGTCTAGAAAAACAGGCATCAAGCATATTCGGCGACCAAATCAATATAAACGTAAAGTGACATGGAAACGTTAGGTTTCATAAACATGTCGACACAATCTTCTTAATATAATGCTGATATATACAGGTGATTCGGGAGACGTGAGCAGAGCTAACCCTGCGGATTCAGAAAATGTTAACGGATGGTTTAACCATCGTATTTAAGTGAAACACGCACACATCTAAAAATCAGAAAAATCGTGTGTCGTATTTGTGGATGAACTCTAAGGTCGTTGTTAACTTACATTAAAAGCCTACGTGTCCCTAGATTCTAACCTTAATACTCCTCAATCTAATTGAAACATTGAAGTCATCATTCTTCGAATTCTTCCGGATCATAGGTTCTATGAAATGCTCTAAGGTTCTATGTCGTATCGATTGAGTTTATACGACTTGTCTAAAAAGGTTGTAACTGATATGCTTTCCCTTTTATTATCCGTCGTTTGAAGCTAAGGTGGCACTAGCATGCATAACGTGAAAGCGTTACGTGTTCTGCGACCTTTCCGTACCTACATCGCCCACTTTGATATCCCAGGGACGGAATAAGAGTATTATCAAACCGCGATTTAGAATACGATTGAGCACATAATGTCGATTTTGAATGAATACATGAAATGACATTGTCAGTGGTAGTGTGCAGATAAATGAAAATACTTATTTCAGTAAGAAAAAGTTCTAAAGCTGGGGAAAAAAACATACATTATATTACCTACTTAAATAAAATAGAAATAATGTAATAATTATGCGGAAAACAATGTGAAATACTGACGATTTTAATATTTTTCTATAAAACAAATGACACAGCATTTACCAAGAATAGGTAGAGTTGTAATATGTAGTGAATAATTATGATGAAGCATACGTTTTAAATCTATTATCTATAAGTATCTGCACTTAAACTATGAAGATATCATATATTGACTTATAATTACATATATGCATTTATTAATTGTATGTACTTTTGTGCTAACGGTACTTCGGAATCGTGTATATATATATATATATATATATATATATGTGTCGTATATATATATATATATATGCATTATTAGAAACGTTTCTAAATAAGAACAAAAAATTACAATTTAGTTAGAAACAAACATTAATATATCGGTGTAGGAGGACTATACAGAGATTCAAAACAATCTTACAAATAACCACATTTTTACTCGAAAAAACCCGACTGCGCATCAATCCGCCATTTTGCTTTAGGTGCTAAAAGATCGCAAGAGCTGTATGTACATCCTTCCGTACTTCACCAATCGATGCACTTATTCCTTCGTTTAGTATTATTTTATGGCCGCTGTGACAACCAACCTGCGAGACAACCATACCCGGTCTCCCCTATTTAGATTTTTTTTGTACCCAGTGAGACTCGTGTCATCAAGACGAATCTAGTGATGTAGCATTTATCAAAATCGAGTGTGGCGTTGAGTGGACGTAGGAACGGACATACATACAGGTCAAACACATAACCCTTGTGGGCTTCGCCGCAGTCGGGTAAAAAGATACAGTGGTATAAAAAAACCCGCCCGGAGGGAAATTCATAAAGGAGTAACTACGACAGCGACATAAAATATATAGAAACCATTCCAATTGAGATCATTCGCAGGTCATTTAAATAATTAAAAAAATATATTTTCATAAGATCTAGCTTCGTTTGGTGGAATACGTAATAAGAACCTGTCAAATGTCATTGAACGACATCTAAATAGCTGGGTTTTCTATTATTTTCACACATGATGGTCACTTCTCAAATGACTCGTCTAATCTACTATTTAAAACATTTTTTTCTAAATTAAATAATCCGTGAACGGAACGGAAGTTTCGAGCAATGACAGAGCCTTGCTTACGACCGCGGTCGGTCACTAACTTGGCAGTCCAGATAAATTTAATTTAATGAACAATAAAGAGGACATTACACATAACGATGTATAAAAAAAGAGAATTAGAAGCCGAGAAACAGTGCTTTCATTGCAAAGAATTTTCTCATGGTAGTAAAGTGCCGACCTTGCATTTTTGCAAGGTCAGAGATAGCATGTGAACATAGCTTAATGAGCATGTGTATTTCGTATAATAAACGACCGCTTTAGCTTAGTTGGTAGTGACCCTGCCTACGAAGCAAGAGGTCCTGGGTTCGAATCCCGGTAAGGGCATTTATTTGTGTGATGAGCACGAATATTTGTTCCTGAGTCATGGATGTTTTCTATGTATTTAAGTATTTGTATCTATTAAATATTAAATTTATATCGTCGTCTAGTATCCATAACACAAGCCTTATTGGGCTTACTATGGGGCTAGTTCGATTTGTGTAAGATTGTCCCCTAATATTTATTTATTTATTTAAAAAAAAAAAAAAAAAAAAAAAAAACACTGTGGGAGTGATGCTAGAAATAAAATGCCTCAAATAAACAAATTTGATAAAATAAGATAAGGAATAGTGAAAACTTTCCACAGCTATGAAATCCACTAATATTAGTACATTACACAACGAGGGTGGTAAAACAAAGAAAGGCCGAGATCGCAGTTGTTTGCGGCCCGAGCTGCAAGCGAGGGACGTAAGTATGCGATCGAGGGCTTTCTTTATTACCTCCCGTGTTGTGTACATAATTTTATGTCTATTGTCTACACTTGGCTAGAAAGCGGCTTTTTCCGTACGCGTAGCGTGCGGTAAAAGCCACTTTATGGCCAGGTGTGGCATAAAATAATTTATGCTCGTAGTTCTATCCTCAATACTATGTCTCTGTATGTCTAATCGTGCGTCAGCTCGTGGGGAGAGGAGAAGAACTGACCAAGTGTTGACCAATCGCACTGCTTCCACTGACGTGAACTGAAGATTTTGAACCTCTGATTAGTCAACTCACGGTTCGGCCCTAACCGTCACTCATTCTCTGCGTGTCAGTGGAAACGCACCTTAAATATAAGATACTGGCCATAGTCAGAAGACTAAGTATTTTTTTATTATAACTTCAATTTGTTGTACAAGTATATGTAGTGAATGAATACCAGAACTCATTCATAAAGCAGGATCTCAATTTCTGCAACATGTCTAATCCAGCCCTGTCCTAACAAGCGCACTGAAGCAAATATTTCTGAAATCTCATGAACAATATCTTCCGAAGCAATAAAAGCTTTCATTTCATCGACATAAGACACAAAATTCTTTAACAACTATAATCGAGTAACCCTTACGTAAGCTCATTGTTTGAGTAGAATGCGCAAAGCTTTTAGGATTCATTCAATTGTTATCAAGTATGTCGAAGGCTCATTCCAGCCAACTTGTGCGACGTTTATAAGAGTTATTGTTAAATGAACTATATCCCAATGATGCAAAGTACATTTTTGAAAAAAATATCTAAACAACATATGACTTTGCAAAATTAAGTAAAAGCCGTACTCGACTAATTTCCACGTCGGTGAGTAATTGTAATGAGTTGGTTTTTATTGAATTTAATATAAAGGAAAGGAATTTTTGGTAACATTATTTATTCAGAATGCTCAAATAAACCCATTCAAAACATTAGCGTGGTTACCATTATCATTCAAATAATTATTACCACCATTGTAAACGTATATGGACAATCAAGTTGTCTTTGATTAATACAATGAAGGTAAAGCATTCCTTGAAAATGAACAGTATTCCGAAAGGGTTCGAACCTATAGGACCTATTCTGAATTTATTTGATTAATGTCAGTGGGGGCAAGTGCTGCACAAACGGGCTAAGTTCGCCTACCATTAAAAATATCGAAAAGTACAGATATTAAACTACAAACGACAACAACAACCTCTCCGTTTTAGTTAGTTGCGTGTTAGATGTTGTTTGTAGTTTAATATTTGTACCTTTCGAGATTTTTTTATGATAGGCGCGCTTACCCCGTTGGCGCACTGGCCCCGACTGACCTTATATTACCTATGTACTTGTAGGTACATTCCATAGCTTTTAAATGAAATACGTAGTTTCGTAGTAGTTAGGTCAATCTACGATATAGATTTTAATAGGCACTTATGCTATTGACAAGCCAAATCTGATAAACAGAATTTACAGAATAAATGCCAAACAGCAAAGGTATTGGTAAGCATAGAATACTGCACATTAGGTATCAATACAAAATACGTAACAGCCGTGATTTTCCTATAAAGATAAGCTCTTTTACATTAGCAGAGTAGAATGGTCAGCAACTGTTATCTTTGACCAACCCAGTCGATATTAATAAATAACATACAACTAACTACAGCGGAAATCCGCGCAAGATCACAATTCACAATCGACATGCCGGTGGACTCGGGTTGAAAGTAAAAGTCAAAAACGGCCGTTTAGCGCAAAACTGAGAGTTAACGTAACGTTTTATAACTTGCTTGCAGCAAGAAATTGAGGATAGTACGGGATTTACTTGAGATGTTACGTAGAGGATATGTTACGGTTACGGTAGTGTTTTATTTTATGGTCAACCGACATGCTACCTATTAGTAACGCACAAAAATATAAAAGTTACACAGATCATGTAACAGACAGATATAACTGATGACTTCATACGTGTATAAAACCTACTTAGAATACTTAGATAGACCGAGCAGTTTTAAAATATTGCTTTCTTCTTTGTTTAAACAGTATTGGATTAGTCATATTCTTATTAAATCCTATCCAAAAGGTCACCAACTTGGAAACTGCCCGGTAAAAGAAAAATAGATCGCTCGAGAACATCTTAGCCTCGATCAGAAGAGCAAGAGACCCATCTCTAACGCCGTGGAGATGACACGGGGAATGTGACACAAACTGCTCAATAGCGAAGAGCACGGAGAAACTTAATTCGAGCCTTACAGTTAAGGGTGACGGGAAAGAAAGAGAAAAATATATTGCACTTAAATATTTAAGAAAGAGACAATAGTTACGCTAACTAGTATTCGAGGGACATAGCGTGTAAATAATGATTGATTAGGGACTCATAACATCCTACATGTATACTCTAATGACTTTAGTTAATGAACACGCAAATACAATTTGATTTTGCACTCGGTACATTATGGAACCACTTTGTCAGTAATAGAATTATATTTCAATCCCACACGAAGTTAATTACAGTGAAATTATCGCGTATTTGTTATAAAAGCTCTTACACATTGGACTATTCGAAATCTGACATGAAATATTTATTCAGGAATGTAACAATATGAGAGTAATTGTCTGGGGCCTTAAAAATGCAATCCTTTAAATTTCGTGTATCATTATATCTGGGGGCACGGCAGTGCCCCCGCCAAGTCGAGCAAAACAAAGGCACGGCCGTACCATCCTTTTCTCGAACCCATTCAGGCGATTTTCAACCTCCCGTAATTTTGTTCTGGCTAAAGCTAGAACCCTGAAATTTCAAGGATATATAGGGCTCAATAAGACTTATATATATTCTCAATATCATTCAATTTGAACGTGTAGTTTAAGAACTATTGCATGTCAAAGTTCCTTAGTTTTGTCACTGACTGATTGACTGACTGACTCACTCACTGATCATCATAATTCTACGGTACTTCTAGCAGACCTACAAGCTCCAAATTTTAAACATAGTTAGTTTTTAGCCTATAAAGTCCTTAAAAACCTAAATATGTTGTGATTTCAGTCACAACTGCACACATAAGTTGTAATCCTATACAAATACATGCGATTACAAAGTTAGTTTTGCAGTTTGAATTTAAAAGAATGGATTGGAATGTATAATAGTTAAAGGAAGACCACTTACAAAAAGAAATGAGATCCCATCAAAAACATTATTAGATCTATAAAATGTGTCCCTCCACGGTTAAATAATAGGCAAGTCGTTGAAAATCGAGTTCTGTTGATACCTCCCCGGTACTGACTTGGTTTAACTTTACATCTCAAAACTTTTTTGCTGTAGGAGAACTGCGTTGCGAGACTTGCATCTTTTTACATGTAATGTTTTTGATGGGTTATTATGTTCTGTAAATAGACCTGTCAATCAGAGCGGTATTTCCTTCTAGTTCTTGTATTTCGTTTATGGTTTTAGTTTTTGTCTTATTATTTCTTACTTTAACATTACTCATGTAAGGATATGTATTGTTTTATTGTTTACAAGTAACGCCAAATTTCAATCCTATAACTTCTTTTATTCGGGGGCTATATTCGAATCACGTTGCCGCAAAACAATTAGCGTCAATACGCAAGCCCCTTACGACTGACGGCATGGAGTTAGAAGTGGTTATCCATTTACGCTATCAGACCACCCGTGGAGTAATTATGTGCCACGTCACCCGATGTACGATTATGTGCTACGTCACCCAATGCGCGAGTGACGTGGGAAACTAGAAGACAAAGCACTTCGGCAGCACTCGGGATATAGGGAGCTGTGAATTTGATAGGGAAATTAGTCTGCAACGAGGGTTTGGGTGTAAATCCATGTGAAAAATATTTATTCGTATGCAAGAATATTGCGTTTCATCGTAACTTTACAATTCACATGGAAGCTAATGTTCATGTTGAAGTCGTGGGTTGAAATTGATCAGTTTTTTTTGTATTTTGTAATAAGTCTTATTTTTCTAGAAATGGAATAAAAAAAACTGTATTTTGAAATGGTATACTTTAGACAAATTAAATTAGTATCATTATACAGGGTGTCCCATAACTTACACGTCACAGTGACACTTAGGTAGACCAGGTCAAGAGGTACCTAACCAACTTAACATGACCCGCCGACCGTAATTTTTTTTTCACTACTCGTGGTTTAAGTCGTAATTAATATTTCGCTGTGAATTAATTCAAGATCAAACTAGTATTTTTTTCAATTTTACTTAGTTGTTGGGTGTTTTATTTCTGTAACCTTAGTTAACGATTCATGTTACCGTACACATAAAAAAACTAACCTTGACACCTTTCCGAGTGCACACGGGCACTAATAATGTTAAAAACGGTCAAAATTCATGAAAAACTTTAATTCGACAATAACTCAAAAACCGTGCCACTTTTACTGGGGTCATGTTAAGTTGGTTTGGTACCTCTTGACCTGGTCTACCTCCAGTGCCACTGTGACGTGTTAGTTATGGGACACCCTGTATTATGGACATTACCAAGATAAAAGCGTCAATTTCGTTCAGATTATATTAGAATCGGTTTTATTGCTGTAAATGTTCAAAAGGCGGTGACGCAAAATTTGGGTACTATTCGTGTAATTTCTAGAAACATTTACTTATTTCACTTTAGAAGGTTATCTCTTAAAACCTTGCGCTTTTGCAAGGCCAATGATAGTGATAGCTTGATATTTACATTTTATTCTTGGAATTTGCGCAGGCAAGTTAAACTTATCTCACTAAGTGTACGGCCTGAGTGGCGAGCGTCAAGCGTCGCGTCCAGCGTCGCGTCCAGCGTCGCGTCCGGCGTGGCGGGCAGCGTGTATGGGTTTTGTGCAGCGTGCACTCAGGACGCTCACATACATTTGTTTATGTTTAACATGAACGCCCCGCTGCACGCCCCGCTCGAGCGTCCACTCAGTTCGTACACTAAATTCCAAGGCGATTCGCATCAAGTTAGATATACATAGTGTGACAAAACCTACGGTTAAAGACCCACTTACCTGCTGTCGTAATTTTGATGTAAAAGTATAATGCGCTTAGCTATTCAAATAAAAAAAACACCAGACTTCTAACAATCTTCATCAAGCGTAAGTATTCTGCGAGACATATCTGGGGGCACGGCAGTACCCCCGCCAAGTCGAGCAAAAGAAAGGCACGGCCGTAACATCCTTTTCTCGAAGCCGTACATATTACTTATACATGTTACTATTTAATTAAAAAATGCAAAGATATTATTGTGTAAATGTTTTTTGTGTCGATTTCAGAATCAATGTCAGAAACGCCGTCAGTGGGCAAACACAACACATTACACATTAATTGGGTACTTGACTGTAACTGAAATTTGTAAAAACTATATAAGATCCTGTTAAAATAAGCATAATAAATTAAGCAATTATTTATTGTTAATGTTGTATTATGAAATAAAAAGCATAATAAGGAAATATGTTCAAGTTTTGAGCTTGATACCTAACGTGTAACTTTTTATATGACTCTCCAAAGGTGGGTGGGAAAGTTCATTTTAAAAGGATAAAATTATTAAAAACTATTAATACCATTAAATAACCTATACAATTTATAGTAACTTTTGTTATGAAACCGTTACGATAAACGCAAGTTTTAACATAGCTGCAGAACAAAGTTATTGATTTCCCCAAACAACGTTTGAGTAGTGACGTCACTGTATAACGGGCTTCAGTAGGGAGCGTTTCGGCAGGTATTTGGGAAAGTCTAAAAATGTGATTTTAACATTGTAGTATCTCCGTGAGTTTTTATGATATTGAAATGTTTTTTTTTCAATAATATTTCTATTATTGAGAGGTGTTTCTATAACAAATCACAGAAAAAAGTTGTCAAGTAGCCAAATACTAAGGATATTTCAAAGGTGTAACTTTATGAAAAGGGTTACGAGCCTTACGAGTTAAAATCTTTAGAATATGAACAAGATATTTTCTTTATCACTAAAATATTGTACAAAAACGGAAATACTGTAACGGTTACGATTCTGATATATTTAAACACTTAATTTTGTCGGAAAAGGGGGACATTACCGGATACCGGATTTTGTATGAGGGGACAGAGGAAGACACTAATATGCTCAATTTACTCCCACAACCACAACCATCTGTGAGCGCGCAAACAGAAGCATGCTCTATTAATTTTAATATCCACTCTCAATTGTTTCTTTGCATATAATTAAAAGTTCGCCTAGGTATTGTTGCATAGCAATATAAAACAGTTGACTGTCCAAAATGTATATCTTTCTACTTGATTAATCAAAGAGCAACTTTATTTCTTCCAGATAAAGTTGAAGTTTCGATCACAGATAGACCAAATTCGAGGTTGCTAACGTTACAGGCTTAGCTAGTAATATTATTTAAGACAAATACAAGGATACATTCGGCATTCTCAGTGCAGAAACGGTTTTATCTTGTCGATCTAATCACGAAGGTAGACGTTTGCACAATATTCTTTCCCCGGTGAATTTAAAATGTTGCCGGCTATCTGAGATCTTATCAATTTCTATTTATCACATGATAATTTTGCGGCGAAGAAATCTACATTTGACTGGGGACTATTGTTGAGCAGTACCGTATACCGACTACTTAATGCCATGAGCAATCTATGTCTGTGGGTCCTCTTTTTAACCGACTTCCAAAAGAAGGCCGGTTCTCTATTCGTCTGAATGTTTTTTTTTTTTGTATGTTTGTTACGCGATTACTCGAAGACGGCTGGACCGATTTGAAAAATTCTTTTTTTGTTTGAAAGGGTATACTTCCGAAATGGTCCCATTGCAACCAAATCAGGATCTGATGATGGGATCCTGGAGAAACCGAGGGAACTCTTCAAATATTAGAGGCACACATATAGCGATTTCGGTATTTTTCGTAGTTTCTTGTCCATTTCTTACTAGCAATAAGTTTTTAGTGTTAACCGACTTCAAAAAAGGAACAAATGTTTATGTAGGTTTCTTCCCCGATTACTTAAAAACAGCTGGACCGATTTGGAAAATTATTTTTTTGTTTGAAAGGGTATACTTCCGAGGTGATTCCATTGCAACCAAATCAGGATCTGATGATGGGATCTTGGAGAAATCGAGGGAACTCTTCAAATATTAGAGGCACACATATAGCGATTTTGGTATTTTTCTTAGTTTCTCGTGCACTTCTTATTAGATATAAGTTTCCAGTCTTAACCGACTTCAAAACAAAGATCAATTTTTATGTAGGTTTATGGCACCGCACTAGATGCGGGGAGCATCCCTAGCGTCGCCGTGTCAACAGCGGTGTCAGTCAACAATTTTCCTTCGCGCTGCCATATGAATTTAAATTTAATTCTGTTGTAACGATTGCATGTTACTATCGGAGTAAATAATAAGCTACCATAAGTTCGCGTATCATTTCGTAGCAGCTATTACACCCGCTACATTGGTGACCCCGACGAAAAATAATTATGTCGGAATACGGAGATACGGTGGACGACAATGTTCAGCAACCAACCACCTCGGTGGATCGCGTGGCTGTGCGGTTACCACCGTTCTGGGCTGATGACGCCGAGGTTTGGTTTGCCCAGGTCGAAGCGCAGTTTGCGATGACTGGTGTGAAGGCTGACTCAACAAAATATTTTCAAGTCATCCGCGAGTTAGATCCTAAAACGGCGCGAGAAGTACGGGACATCATCACTAAGCCCCCGGAAAAAGATAAGTACGAGAAACTAAAAAAGGAACTAATCAACCGTCTGTCAACGTCACAGGAAAACAAAAGACGTCAGTTGCTGCAGCACGAAGAGTTAGGAGACAGGAAACCCAGCCAATTCCTCCGCCACCTTCGAGGTCTAGCTGGCGATAGTGTTACGGATGACTTTCTTCGCAGCCTTTGGTCGTGCCGCCTACCAACACACGTCCAAGCGATTATTGCATCGCAAACTACGGCTTCCTTGGACGACATCGCTATCCTCGCAGATCAGATTATCGACGTGACTCCTTCTGCATCTTTTCACCAGGTCGCAAGTACCAGCACGTTTGAAGGCATGATGAAGAGGATGGAAGAGTCTATTACGGCACGCATTCAGAGCGAGCTAACTCAGCAGATCGCGCAGCTAACCACTAGTGATGGCGGAAGTTATCGACGAGCACGTTTTGACAGGAGCAGGTCTCGCGGTCGCAGCAGGTCTAGATCATACGGTCGGTATCAAGCTGTCAAACCAGGTATGTGCTGGTACCATAGCAACTTTAATGTTAACGCACGGAAATGCATTCCGCCGTGCAACTTTACGTCGGAAAACTAGTACGACAGTCTGTCGCGGCGGCTGCTGACTGTCATGCCACAACCAGCCGCCTGTTTATCACGGATAGAGTCAGCAAAATACAATATCTCATTGATACCGGCTCCGACCTCTGTGTCCTTCCGCGCAAGTTTATGCCCAAGTTTAAATCACCAGACAGCTACTCACTCACTGCTGCTAATGGCTCAATTATACATACCTATGGCATACTGAAGCAAAAGTTAGACCTAGGATTGCGCAGGGATTTTACCTGGAACTTTGTTGTCGCAAATGTAGATAATCCGATTATAGGCGCAGATTTTTTAGCGTATTATGGCCTTGTTATCGATTGCAGACGCAGGACGCTTATTGACAGTGTGACAACTTTGACCACCGCGGGGCAACTAAGACATTGCAACCAAACGAGCATAAAGGCAATATCAGGGAACAGTGAGTACCATCGCTTGCTTGCAGAATATCCCAGCTTGACGAAACCATCCGGAATGCATCGCGAGGTAAAACATTCAACCGTTCACTACATTCGAACTACCCCTGGTCCACCAGCGTTCTGTAGGCCTCGTCGTCTAGCTCCAGATAAGCTTAAGATTGCAAAGGAACAGTTCGAGGAGATGCTTCGTGACGGCGTGGCACGACGGTCTGATTCACCATGGGCGTCGGCGCTCCATCTGGTGCCCAAAAAAGGAAATGGTTGGCGACCATGCGGGGATTACCGCGCGCTTAATGCACGCACTATCCCTGACAGATATCCCGTCCGACATATAGAGGATTACGCCCATCGCCTGGCAGGTAGTAAAATATTCTCAAAAATAGATTTGGTCAAAGCATATAATCAAATTCCCGTTTTTGCCGATGACATTTGCAAGACAGCTGTGACAACACCTTTCGGAATGTTCGATTTCCCTTTTATGCCCTTTGGTCTCCGCAATGCTGCCCAGACCTTCCAGAGGTTCCTGGATGAGGTGCTCAGGGGTCTGGACTTTGTCTACTCTTACATCGATGACGTACTCATTTTCTCCGAAAATGCCGAGCAGCACTTACAGCATCTACGGCAAGTTTTTGATAGATTTCAAGAATATGGGATGCTCATCAACGAATCGAAGTGTAGTTTTGGACAGAAAGAGGTCACATTTCTTGGATTTACGGTCTCTGAAAAAGGCACCCGTCCCATTGACGACAAGGTAAAGATACTGCAGGAATTTCCTCCGCCCAAGACAGTCAGCGGATTACGCAGGTTCCTTGGCATGCTGAACTTTTATAGAAGATTCGTCCCTCATGCTGCTGAGGCTCAAGCACCCCTTCATGACATGCTGTCCGGACCTAAGCTCAAAAGTTCTACTCCACTCATTTGGAACGAGCACCAGTTGGAAGCTTTTCGAAATTGTAAGTCTTGTCTCTCAAAATCTACTCTACTGGCTCATCCTGTAACGAACGCACCGCTCGCCCTCGTAACTGACGCTTCGGGCACGGCGTTGGGCGCGGTACTGCAGCAACTAGTGCAAGGACAATGGCAACCACTCGCTTTCTTTTCAAAGAAGATGTCACGGCAACAGACACAATACAGCGCATACGATCGAGAGCTGCTTGCTATTTACGAGAGCGTCAAGCATTTCCGGTACATGGTCGAAGGCCGACACTTCGTAGTATATACTGACCATAAACCTATCACCTTCGCTTTCCAGCAAAAGGACAGGAAATGCTCGCCAAGACAGTTTAACTATCTTGATTTTATTTCACAGTTTACAAGCGACATCAGACACATCTCGGGGAAAGACAACATTGCAGCTGACACGCTCTCTCGTATCGAAGCGCTTGCTGTGCCGCCAGCTTTCGAAGCTCTTGCGAAAGCTCAGTCGGAGGATCCAGAGCTGCAGGAACTGATTGCCAAGCGTTCTTCGTCACTGAAGTTAGAGCAGGTGCTCGTGCCAGGTACAAATGTTTATTTATATTGCGACACCTCTCAAGCAAAGCCTCGACCCTTTATCGTCAAAGAGCATCGGCGAAGAATTTTCGACACAGTGCACGGCATGAGCCACCCAGGTACAAGGTCCACGATTAAGCTGGTAACGGAGCGTTTCGTATGGCCCTCTGTACGCAAAGACTGTGGCACCTGGGTGCGAGAGTGCGCATCATGTCAGCGTGCGAAAGTGCAGCGTCATACGTCCTCTCCGTTGGGAAATTTTAAATTACCAGGAGAAAGATTTAGCCACGTCCACATTGATTTGGTCGGTCCGCTCCCGCCTTCATCAGGTTTCCGCTATCTTTTCACGGCGATAGATAGATATACGCGCTGGCCAGAGGTGAAACCGCTTCCGGATATTACGGCGGAAACGGTAGCTCATGCATTCTACGACACGTGGATATCTCGGTTTGGCTGCCCGCATACTGTAACGTCTGATCAGGGACGCCAGTTTACCTCACGTGTGTTTAAGGTCTTGGCGGAGCTTTGCGGTATCCAGCTGCGGCACACTACGGCCTATCATCCGCAGGCTAATGCTATGGTCGAGCGGTTACATCGTACATTGAAAGCCGCCATCATGGCCCACAACAGCTGCAAATGGACAGACGTGCTGCCAATTGTACTTCTTGGCATCAGAAGTGCGTGGAAAGAAGACTTGCAGTGCTCAGCTGCAGAGATGGTGTACGGTGAGCCATTGCGCATCCCGGGTGAGTTTTTTGTCTGTCGTAACTCACAAATGCTGCAGCCTGACGATTTTGTTGCACAGCTAAAGCGGCATATGTCAAATCTCAGACCGGCTCCCGCTTCTAGGCACGGGAATAAGCACGTTTTTGTACACAAAGACCTAAGGTCCTGCACCCATGTTTTTCTTAGAAAAGATGCATTACGTGGGTCGCTAGAGACGCCATACACTGGCCCATACCGCGTGTTAAGCAGAACGGATAAGACTGTCACTGTGGACTTACTCAGGGGACCAGTAACTGTCTCGGTTGATCGCGTCAAACCGGCCTACATGCAAAACGACACAGATTTACCTGCGGGCATCCTGTCCAGGCCTGAAAAGGCTGCCTTTGGTGGCACCACGCGTTCCGGCCGGAAAGTAACTTTTCCCTCTCATTTTCAGGCAGGACTTTGATTCTCCGAGGGGGGTCCTATGGCACCGCACTAGATGCGGGGAGCATCCCTAGCGTCGCCGTGTCAACAGCGGTGTCAGTCAACAATTTTCCTTCGCGCTGCCATATGAATTTAAATTTAATTCTGTTGTAACGATTGCATGTTACTATCGGAGTAAATAATAAGCTACCATAAGTTCGCGTATCATTTCGTAGCAGCTATTACACCCGCTACAGGTTTGTTCCCCGATTACTTGAGGCTAGACCGATTTGGAAAAAAATTCTTTTAACTAAATAGACTTTAGTCTATTTGGTTAAAATAGTATTTTTACAACGCCACTAAAAATTTAAAAATAAATTAAATTTTTAAAACAAAAAATAAAAACCGACTTCCAAAAACTTAAACTAAAAAGCAGAAAATAATATGTTAATTACCCGAAAGAAATGGATAATCAACGATTCATATATACATATACAGATATTTATAGTTTTTAACCTGTTATTTTTGAAGTCGGTGCCAGCTAAGGAGCTCAACACAGCCAGCTTTGCGTGGCAGGCACCAACTTCAAAAATAACAGGTTAAAAACTATAAATATCTGTATATGTATATATGAATCGTTGATGATCCATTTCTTTGGGGTAATTAACATATTATTTTCTGCTTTTTAGTTTAATTTTTTGGAAGTCGGTTTTTATTTTTTGTTTTAAAAATTTACTTTTCCTAACCAAATATTTCTTGTGCTGTTTCTGATGCCCCCCAAGACGTGATGCCTAAGTAATTGTTTAATTTGCTTGAAAGTTAATCTGGCACTGTTATTGAGAATGCTACAATGCTATATTTATCCCTTTAACTTGGAAGTGATTAACACGAACAGCTAACACAGGAACAATATGACACGCAAGAATGCAAGCAACACGAATTCATCAAACACATAATTTCTGTCTATAGATTTGCCAATCAAAGAGCTACTTTTTTATGCAGTTTACATATGTAGCGTTGATGCTATATTGATCCTACTTTCTTCACATATACATAATCAGTTTCTGGATCACAGTGGAGCAACAGTGGCTATTTTGCAAAATTTTATTTAAGTAACAAGTGCAATGTTGTGTTAGGGTCAAATCTTGCAACTTTTAAAACCATATGTTAAACGGAAGACAATGCCATTCCAAGTATAATGTGAAGGTACCTAGTCTAATATATATCAAACCATCGTGAAATCAATTTCCTCCTTACGTGATGAATACTGTTGTATTTCGTTTCTACTTCATCACCATCACCTCTGACTGTGCTGTCCACACCAATGCCAACCATCGACTACTCTGTTATCTACCCTGCCAGGTTCTTATATTGTCATTCTTTTAAAGACATGTAACTACATCAGTGATAATACTTCCTAAATTTAAGCGTTTACTTGTTTAGTTAAAGTCTTCCAAAATAATTGAATGTAATCTTGCAGTTGTCTAGTTCACCACAGCGCAGGGCTCGGATACTAGTATTTTTTACCCGACTGCGGCGAAGCCCAAAGGAGGGTTATATGTTTGACCTGTATGTATGTATGTATGTCCAGCTCCCCCCCCCCCCCCCCTGCTGACACTAAACGCTGAGGCTGAGGGAGCTGGACAATAAACGCGACATGCAGAAGGCACGACCACGGGCGAACATCGCGTATAATTACGTCAATGGTGTGCTCACCATGTCCCCAATGCACGCGAACTTTTGCGGCGAAGATTGGGTACATCAGTCACGTAAATGCTCACCAGCGGCGGCAATAACTCGGAGTTGATAGCAGTCGCCATAACCGAAATCAGTTGGATGATGATGGATGGATGGATGTATGTATGTCCGTTCCTATGTCCGCTCGTAACTACTCAACGGCACATCCGATTTTAATAAATGATAAATCATTAGATTCGTCTTGATGGTGCGAGTGTCACTGGGTATGAAGTTCGTTAAAATAAACAAAATGGCGGATTTTGTGCAGTTTCAAAGTGCACCGCGGTCGGGGTTTTTTTTAATAAAAATGTGGTTATTCCATACAAAAATACCGGTATTTTCCGTTCTTTACGTTCTTTGGTCTATTATTTCAATCTAATAATAAGAAGTCATTACTTAAATACATTATTGAGCCCTATATAAAAAACATAAAATAGTTCAAAATATTGGGCAGTTTCGGGGTTTTTGCAAAATACCGGTTCCGAGCCCTGCTACAGCGGCATTTTAGTTGCACCTGTCGTAAGCAAGATCATTGCACGAGTGTTACGCGGAGCGGCGCGGGCGCTTTCGCAAACGAAACAATGAAATTGTCCAAAACAAACATTGCGCGAGTTATAGTCATTAGCGCAGATTAGAACTAAGTATAGAGTAAAACTCTTTTTTTGTGACACGTCTTTGGCGTATTTGATGACAATATACCAAACGCTGATGCATCGTCATCAGCCGAAAGACGTCCACTGCTCTCCCAAAGAACGCCACCATAATCGATCCTGTGCCGCCTGCATCCATCGAACTCCAGCAACCTTCACCAAGTCATCAGTCCACTTTGTGGGAGGCTTACCAACACTGTGTATGTCGCCGTAAAGCCGTCTGTTCTACGAGCAATATGCCCTGCCTATTGCCACTTAAGTAAGTTCTGCAATTCTTCGAGTTTTGTCGATTTCTTTAGTTCTTCAATGTCTCTTCGTTTCTGATTCGATCTCGCAGAGAAATTCTGCCATAATCCCTCTCTGAGACTTATCGATGTTTTACCTCGACTTATCGTACCTACTGTCAACACTATAAAACATAAATACCACAGTAAACTTAAAACGCATTCAATTTTATTCTTGTCCTTATGCATAACGTGATAGCGTTCAGTTTATCATCATGCAAAAGTTGGTGCACATTCCAGATTAATGACAAAGCAGTTACATATCTATGAATTGGTATATGTAAAATGTTTTCTGTCTTCTGTAAGTTATTCAATTCGTCATAATATCTTTTATGCCACACCTAGCCATAAAGTGGCTTTAACCCACACTACGCGTACGGAAAAAGCTTCTACGCTTTCTGGCCAAGTGTAGACATAAAATGATGTATACACAATACGGGAGGTAATAAAGAAAGCCCTCGATCGCATATTTACGTCCCTCGCTTGCAGCTCGCTTTTACAGCTGCATTTGCAGCCTGACTCGCCTGACGGCTCGGGCTGTGCAACACAGCCTCGGCTGTAATGACCAACATAGCCCACTCGTATCATAATGTACTATTTTTATACACTGCTATGCTATTAATTTGTGAATGTGCGACTTTTGGTTGTGGCGCAACCATCTTAATACATATAATGTTATTGACAATTATGTACACCTACACTGAATTGAGCGGTCGATATAGCGTTTACTTTTTATTTTTCTTAACATCTCTCTCACTCCACATCCAGGGTCGAGCACTTTTGACACTAGTTCAATTATCGGTAACATGTTGTTAATGTCAATTGCATAATCGTTACGGACATCTTGCGGTTAAGAACATTAAATACTGCGGTCAATTCGCTAATTAGCAATTAAGAGATCGCAATCAACATTCTGTCACTAAACATTTTAGCGGCCACGCATAATAAAATAAAAGTGAAGCAAAGCTAAGGTTAAATCCAAATAATTCGAGTCATATGTTGGACTTGGGGCGTAGTAGTTAACAAAGATGAAACCAACTAAATGAAATTAAATAGGATGGGTTTTAGGTAGTATATCATCCCTTTTGAAGTGGCAAAAGTAGCATTGACTCCATCATCCATCACAGGCAAATAAGAGCGGATAACTCACTGCTTCTTAAAAAATTAACATGATTTTATATTACAAATCTTTATTTTACAAACTATTCATTTAATATTTACAGCCTTTGACAAAATAACGATTGGTAAATGAACGTTTAATAAAATGCAAAGTTTGACCTAGCGAAGATATGACACGATGGGATTATGCGTTATTTGCGTATTACAAATCAAATAATATTTACTGCAACCCTTCCGACGTACTACCAATGAAGACATTTCCAGAGTCACCATTAGGTACGACGACGAGCGAAGCGAGGAGGAGTGTTAGGTATCTTGCGACCACAATACAGCCATATTACTAGCATTAAAAGTAGGACGACCTCATAAACACTATGATTGTAAGTATTTTACTGTACCGAAGTCACCGCTGAGTCCTCTCAAACCAGGATTTAAAATAATGTATATTGCACAACGTGTATTTGAATGAAATGAGTACTTGTCTTTATATTATTTGCCCCTAATAAAAATTGCAGACATAGGTACAGTATAAATCAAACAATAATTTAACAATCGAAGTTTTGTGAAACAACTACTTTGAAAAATGATTTATTTGTGAATTGAACATTTGTTAAATGATTATTTAACATTCAATATATTTTCAAAGTGTTACATTTGCGAAATGTACATTTGTCAAATAATCATTTATAAAATGAGGATTTTGTTAACTGGTATATTTGTGAAATGAATAGTTTGTGAATCGTTATTTGTTAAATGATCATTTGTGAAATGTTTTTTGTGAAATGACGCTAAACCGATGAAAACAAAAAGTATTCAGAATGATGAATAGCGATTCATGCGGAATGTAATCCAAATAACAGTTTTTTTCTGTTGCAATAGTTTAATTGCAATAGAAAGTTTAGCTACTAACCTATTAGAACTGCAATTAGGAAAGTAAAGTATGCCGTTAATTGCTACCGATACTTTAACGGTCACGTAAGCATTGGTACATGTGATGCGCCACTTACAAAATTGAGTGAAACTGCTAATTGTAATAATAAGTTGATACTAATGATTTAGATCCCATGTGGATCCCATCAATTCACAATAGTTCTTGCATCTAGCGGGGGCTGTGTCTGTGTGCGTCCCATGACGTGGACAGAGTTAGCATCCGCTGGATGTACACTTTGCCTTTCATTAAATTATAAAGGCCTCTACGCGTTGGTTTCGACCCCGCACACGCCTCCAAAATTCCGGGAGACCTTTGTCCCGTGAACGGGTAAGTCGATTCTAAAAAAATTGCACCATCTCCCATGAGTGCATTGTATTAATTAAGGAGTAACAAAATTTATGATGTCGTTAGATTTAGTGTGAACTGCGCTATGTTGTGTGGCATCTTATGTGTCTCACAAGTGTATTCATATATTTTTCATTCTATATGTCGCGTTTTTTGTCATGAATGTAGGTATTTTGAATTATACACGGATCACTCACGTTGTACAAAAGACGAGTCATGCACTCGACGTGTTTCGGGAGCATTCTGAAAAGAAATCTAAATTCTGAAAGAATTATGTGATGAATGTAGGTAAGTATCTAATGCCGTACCTTATAGATATATTTCTTACCTATCTATATCTACTGAGGAGTACCTACAGACATCATTGCTTTCTTAATAATTACGTCACAAATTATTTCGATTTTATGTATGTGTATGTCCATTACATGAATTCTACTCTATAGCTTCTTCTGGTGTCTGTCTTCTAAGTCTTTATATTGATATTCAATTATTTGAGCTAATTATAATAGTGGTATAACTCTGATATAACAACAGTAATAAAACAATTTGGAGTTTTCTAAAAAACGAAAGTGATGCCATTTATGTGGATCTGAAACGAACTTAGGCAATTAAACTTATCAAAAGTGAAACAAAATCTTTTGAATACAGTTTCTCACGATCACTGTACATCTTGATAATTTTATACGATAATGCTTATATTCAACCACTTATATATTTTCAGTTTCCGTGCTTAAATAAGAACTTTTGCTTGATAAGATAAAGTATGAAAATTAAAATAACTTAAGTTTTTTTATCTATGCAGTTTAAATAATGTTATTAATGTTGGTAATTGGTTCACTAGGTTAGGTAAGTAGATCGTAGACACCTGTAGGTAACGGTAAGTTTTGACATTTCGAATTTGCATATCGCTAGAGGTGATACTTGTAAATATTGGCGTAAAATTTGCAATGTTTGGTGACGCTAACTGTTCACTGGTCTGTCTGTTAGCATATACATAAATAAGGTTTACACATATTGTATCCTGTCACATGTAATATTTTCTAAGACCCGTATTACACTGGTAGCAGTGAGAGTGTCGGATGCTTTATCATTTATTTATCGCGCGACAAAGCGTAGCATCATAAGCCTACTGGAGTCAAAAGCGTAGCCCGAAACGAGAGAAACGAGAAGACTAATAGTCTTATCACTGTTAATAAATAATATAGGATAATATCTTGAGGATTCCCGATCAGTTAGATAAGGTATCAGACTTATATACTCACGGAAAATGAATTCGGGTTATTTTCTATATAAGTGTTCGTAGAAAATGACCTCAATTAATTGTCCATGAGTCTAATTATCATAGTAATAAGTTGAGTTGATTTGAAATCTTGAGCATATCACCTCGCGTGTGCAGCCATTGGACCTCCGACCTAAAATCATAATCCATTTCATAACGTCTCTTGGCTCTTGACCCATCTTGAAGCGAACAGTGCACCTCTGTACCCGGCCGTCATCCCGTGTCACTCCCAATCACGAGGGAATCACTTATCGGTTCCATTAAACTTTTAAGATAAACCATCGTGCGGTAGGTCTTTAAGTACAAACGTCAACAGATTTCACGGCGATCACGCAGATTGACAGGCGGGGACTGTGGACACAATAGGATATTCAACTGCTCTCTCCTCTTGCACTCATATCAGCGTTATGTATAGTTTTGGAATCTGCACCCTATATTTAACAGCTCAAAGTTGCGTTTACAACAACAGAATTGACAGAGATACGAAGTTGTGTAAGTAACTGATCGATATCGGGTATGAAGTCAATGTGACCCATTATACCCTAATGCGGGTCAACTTTCGGGTTCAATGTGACGGTTTAGGATATTGGGATTAGAGGAGTGACGCATTTTGGGTGATAGTATGTAAGTGAATGTATATACTTATATATTTAAAATTTTCAAAATACTTATCGTAAGGAAGTAAAATTAAATAAGTTCTCTTTAATGAGTTAATTACACATCCGTTTATAATAATATTAATATCACGCCCAGTGTAGAAACCTGCCTACCTATTATACATCAATCTGTTTATAGATATATATACAGGACACCAGTCGAAATATTAATTTTAACCCCAAGCGCCCGACGCACGAGTATCCATCCTTTCTTTTCTACTCTACCACTTTCTTATTAATACGGCACTATTGCACAATAAGTGAGAATCAAAATACGTGTAGTAGCGATTAGGATTCTTTGTCAAAGTGAGGATAGTCAGATCAATAATAGTACATTACATACCGAGACCAGTAAAGTTAGAAATGTCTGTTTGTCGTCCTCGGCTTTGCCTAATTAAGTACACGTGATCGGAGGCCTTCTTATTTACTGGCCAAGGTTTGTATACCATTTTTCTGTTCGACAGAGCCAGAAAGCGGCATCTTCGTTTAGCACAGCGGCCGGCAAGGTGACGCTTTTTTGATTGTACATGCGGTCTGAGACATTTCTTACTTTATTGGCCTCGGTATGTAATGTACTAGTTATTGAGCGGTCGTCTCATCACATTTGTAACAGACTATCAGTTAAAATTTTTCGTATTCACATTTAAGGTGAACGTATTATTCTCATTCAGTAACTTAAATGCCAAATTACTGTCCAAGTAGTTGAGCGTAGTAAGGCACTTAGTCATGTGAAGGATTGCTAAGAATGCCCCTAATTTGTTAACGACGTGTCCTCAGAATGTGTGGGAATGTTTAGATAAATCTCTATTTCGTACACCATAATGACATTGGTAATAATATTTGTTTAGTGACTAATGTATTTTCGAAGAAGATCATTAATACATTTCCTATGAAAGAGGTACCAGTACCAACATAAAGAACAATATCGGAAATTTAAAATTTTAGGGTTGATGGATATTTTCTAGAACTGCAGCGGTTTTTTTTTACGCTAGCTTCGTTTAGTAATGGAAATAAGAGAACTTAAATCGAAGACGCATAGAAGTTATTCCTGTAGATTCAACGGCGGCGCATTAGTTTTTAATGAAAACGCATTTAGCCCGACCCTCCCCTCCCCTCCCCTCTTAATTACTTACGAAACGACTTAGTATGTTATTTTTTTTTAATAAAAAATCTCAAATTTCCATTCAAAAGATCAGCTTTAATTTTACACAGGTAAAATAAGTCCAACGGTTTTTGAATTATGCAAAAACCGACGGGTCGAATTGGGCACCTCCTATTTTCGAATTCGGTAAAGTAAGAATTCAAGAATAAAAACATAACCGGCTTCTTTCCGCTCAAGAGGAGCCTAAATAGACCAAAACGAGATGTAACGGCAAAAGGAACAACTAGACAATTATAGAAAAAAACATCATTCATCCCTTGTCCAAAGACACCACCCTAAAAAGACACACAAAGACATAGATAAACGTACAAAGTAAACAAGAAAGTAAAGGCATCATTAAAACGACGATGGTGGTTGAAAAAATGATTTTTTGAAGGGGACATACCCTTTATGCGGGATGAGGGGTCGTGGGAATCGAATATGTGACTGAAATGCCGAATTTGCATCCTGCAGTAGATGAATAGATGCTAGTACGTGCAGCGATTTGGGTGGTTCGGGTTTCGACCCATAGGCCAAAGTATTAATAGGTAATGTTATCCTACTGAAATTCTTAAACGTTAAGCCATGTTTGAACTAAGTGACGGTTGTAAGTAATGAAGTTTCAATGCTCAAGGAAAACGGAAGAACCCAAGAACAACTATTTATTGAAGACACAGCTTCAAAGGTTATTGTCAAATCTGTACTAATAATAGAATTTCACAATATTTTGATCAAAATTACAATATTACAACATAAAAACGGCACAATTTATAAAAACTAAACTAACCTAACACCGAATCATTTCTGGTATACACTTGCTTGCCAGAATTTCATTTGCCATAATTTCATTTGCCATACTATTCAACTGCCATAATGTTGTTTCCCATAATTTCATATGTCATACTCATTGTTTACTATATTAATCATATGCCCGAATCTTTGTTTCCCATAAAATCATTTTCAATAATATCATATGCCAGAATCTTTGTGTCCCATAAAATCATTTTCAATAATATCATATGCCAGAATCTATGTTTCCCATAAAATCAATACATGAAGCAAAAAAGTAGGTTAGGTTAGGTTTGAACTGCGTCCCCCAACAAAAACGAACTGCTGTCAGAAAAGTAGGTTAGGTTAGGTTTGAACTGCGTCCCCCAACAGAAACGAACTGCTGTCAGAAAAGTAGGTTAGGTTAGGTTTGAACTGCGTCCCCCAACAAAAATGAACTGCTGACAGAAAAGTAGGTTAGGTTAGGTTTGAACTGCGTCCCCCAACAAAAACGAACTGCTGTCAGAAAAGTAGGTTAGGTTAGGTTTGAACTGCGTCCCCCAACAAAACCGAACCGCTGTCTGAAATGTACGTAAGGTTAAATGAAACATTATACGAATATTAGTTACAAAAAATAAATGTAGTAGCATACCCACCAACGTATTAAAACAACGAAATAATTTTCGGGCGCTTGCAGAAATGTAATAAGCAAATGCATAGCCAGAACAGATTTGAAAATACTATTTAGCATGGATTTTAAATATTCTTTTAACTTAATAATATGGATAACAATACGTATGGCATTCGTAAGATTATGGCATTTAATATTCGGGTAAACAATAATATTGCACTTAATAATATGGATAACAATACGTATGGCAATCGTATCCTTATGGCATTTAATATTCGGGTAAACAAGAGTATGCCAAATAACTATTATGGTAAACGAAACATTCGGGCAAATGAAATTCGGGCAAGTGCAATTCGGGCAAATGAATTGTATGGCATATGTACTTCGGGCAAACATTAGACAACCATCATTTCTAGATCTCTAGGTACTGGAATATAACACAGGAAATCCTAGGTCAGGATTGAGTGTTTTATGGAAGACATTTCATTTTGCTTCACAAAAGTGTGGGTGGCTGCTTCATATTATGTGTTTCATATAAATTGCAGTTACTTCTAAATACCCTAACAAGACAACATGGAAAAATGTCTTTTCAGCATAACAATTCTCGTCGAGAAGAGAACGACCCTATTGGCAGTTCGGCCGGTAATGATTCGGAAATATTGGCATTGTACTCATTGTTAGAAATTATTCCTGGACCGGTTCTGGACGGGAACATTAATCGCCCAGAGGCCATTTTAAAAATCCAATTGAATATTCAAAAGCTCTTTATAAATACATCGCTATTGTACTCAGATATTGTCACAATGCCATCAATATGCATATTTCAAGAAACTTGGTTAATTTTTGTCAACTTTTTGCATAATTTTCAAGTCCGTAAATTCGCATCTTCATTCCACTTTATGCTTTCATAAATTTAGTGTATTGTTGTGGAAATAAAATCAACTTTTATGGCGATTCGTAATGGAAGTTTCTTTTCAATGCGAAGAATTGGCTTTGCGAAATTACCGAGTGGAACTTTTTCGTTAATAAATTGACGTGCATATTACTTCTCAGTCTCACTATTATTTTTTATACTTACATTAAATTGAAAAGAAGAAAGACCATACGTATACTCATAGGTAACCCTGACAAGAAATATAATATTTTAAAGCACTCTTTAAGGAGTTTTATTATGTTCCTTTCTATGTGTTATTTTCTGAGTACCTACTTACGATTAGTAATTAAAGCAGTAAGATCTAAATTAAAAACTAAATTGTTTTAAATTATACTTAATTGCTAGCGACCAGATTTGATAGCATAATTTGTTATATATAAGGAACATTTACGATAAGTAAAATTTAAACGATGCCTTACTTACGACAAAACGACAATTATAATAAAATAAAATTAGTAGGAAGTTTGTACAAAACGTTTCCCTTACTGCCAACTGTCAAACTTGATTCATAAAACTCGACGTCATTATTTGTCGAACAACGACACATCCGTCACTTTCTCACCTGCATGGCGCATACAACATAAAACACAACCGTCAAAATCCGTAATTAAGAGAACAACTACGCAGTGAAAGTACAGCTGGGCCCATTCATAGCCGCCGCATTTTGTTTACTTCTACAATACCTTATATTAAACATCACAAGGGCACTTCCTTTCTAAGACACATAAGCCCTTTCAAATATACGGGGCGGCCAAATTGCCCATCTGTCCAGCTATTACCGCCTATTACAGTTATTTAATGGTAGTTTATAAAAATACGAGAAGTTGTACTAAATGTAACCGATAGTTAGGAACTTGGCTCGTAATTTATGGAATTAACTAGGCGGAAAATGTTTTCTTGGAATCGACTTAATACGATCATTTAGAGCACGTTTTTAATTTGTGTTTTGATAAGTGTTATTTTGAAATCTCGTGCACGGCTGTGCAATTAGATAAATGTTGTGGAATCAGTTTTGTACGTCACGGAAAACTTGGTCTCTAGTTTGACGTCAAAAATACTCTTGACAACTTCAATTCATGCAGAGCACTCTAAGAGTACTTTAATGACTACATTTTATTTCTCTAATCTAGGGGCACGGCAGTGCCCCCGTCAAGTCGAGCAAAACAAAGGCACGGCCGTACCATCCTTTTCTCGAAGCCATTCAGGCAATTTTCAACCTTCTGTAATTTTGTGCTGGCTAAACCTAGAACCCTGAATTTTCAGGGCATAATATGACTTACTTATATTCTCAATAACATTCAATTTGAACTTGTAGTTTAAGAACTATTGCGCGTCAAAGTTTAAAGTCATGCAAAACCTAAAAATATTTTAAAAGCGCGGAGGAACACATTTTATAGAATATCTCAAATAAAGAATCCTCCACGGGTAAATTATAGGCAAGTCGGTGGAAATCAAGTTCTGTGGACCCCCGGTGCTGACTTGATTTAACATTACATCTCAAACCTTTTTACCCGACTGTTCGTTGTAGAAGAACTGCGTTGCAAGACTTGCTTCTTTTTCCATGTAATGTTTTTGATAGGATTTATTATGTCGGCGGATGGGGACATTTCATAATGATTATTAGCCTCAATTCGAGCAAGTTTTACCATCATCCATTAGATTAAAGTGCTCGTCTTAATCACCGCGACTATCAACATTTCATCTACGTTTGTTCACATATTACGTGTTCCTGTCAAGTTACGTCATTTAATTACAATTAATTAAATACAATAACAATTCATTATAATACCCGTAGTTTTATTTAATTAACAATATTATGCCTTATAGATGTTTTGCGGCATACTAATTCGCAAAGAAATTATGTAAAATAATTTTACTCCGCCCAAGAAATGCAAGTTTTAGTTGTTATTACCGTGAAGATCGTTGTCTTTGTACATAAATAAACAAAATTACATGCAGTCTCTGCTATTTCAGCGACAAGTAAAAACTTTAGATGAGTGAATAAACTATAAGTAAGCCAGTAACTAACCAAGGTATCAGTGGCGTGGCGTACAAAGATATCCTTGGGCAAGCCAGTGCAGATTTGGCGCACATTTTCCTTAAGAGCTGTAGAATAAGATGATCAAATGCCTGATATTAGGCAAGCTGGTAGGAATCGAGTTATTTGGACGCCATGCCACTGCAATGTATAGTGGAGTATATTTTTGTTTGGTATCAGCCCCTCGATCGATGCATTTATTTATTATTTATAAACGGCTAAGGCTAACCCTATACTTAGAAATCCCATAATCCATTTAACAACGTCAGAATTCTATCAATTCTTGCACTGCACGTCTAAATCGGTTAAAGGGTTTAGAAGTTATTGTGGAATAAAGAAACTCACATACATACCTACATATATGAAACCTGAAAACATAACACTCCTTTTTTTGGGCCAGTCGTGTCAAAATACAAAGGAAAGTATTTGCCGGTGGAATCCCGCAAAATATGGCTTACCCATTTAGACATTTTTAGCAACTATTAACTTATTATGTATTTGCATCTAATTTCAAGATATATAATATAGATAACTATTTAAGGTTCCTCCACGTGGCATGCCGTGAGACACCCCGTATATCGACATGTATAAATGATTTGGTTATCAGCCCCCATTCACGCGCGCATCGCTTTACTCTCACTTTCTGCGTAGACGCAGACCTTGGAAGCAATGAGAAAGGTACAGCTGTTCTTATATGTAATTATAAACTTAATTGACTTCGCCTGAGGTCAAATAAGTATTGCTAGACCATTGCACTCTTAGAATGTTTTAAAACGTCTACAGGTTTAATGATTTGATTTAGTAAATAAATAAATATTAGAAGACAATCTTACATACAATGTCCATAACTGAGCAATGCTTGTCTTATGCGTTACTAGACAACGATATATAAACTTATATAGATAAATACATACTTAAATAGATAGAAAATATCCATGACTCAGGAACAAATACCCGCGCTCATCACACAAATATTTTGCCCTTACCCGGATTTGAACCCAGGACCTCTAAAGGGCACAGGTCACATAATATGAGACTATTTATATCCACCACTGTACTGAGACATCAGACTGTACCACTGAAAAATCTGAACTCGATTTCCACCGGCTTGCCTATTATTTAACCATGGAGGAACACATTTTATAGTTCTAAAATAAAGAATCCTCCACGAGTAAATAATAGGCAAGTCGAGTCGGTGTAAATACTGGAAATCCATAGTTCTGTGGACAGCCCCCGGTACTGACTTTTTAGAACTTTTTTGTTGTAAAATAACTGCGTTGCGAGACTTGCATCTTTTTACTTGTAATGTTTTTGATGGGATTTAATTATAAACCATACGTTCAAAATCAAACTCTACACGTTCCGAACTCTGCGCGGCCGCAGCACGTTTGTTCGCGGTGCGGTTTGTTTACAATCTCGCCTCGACGTGCCCCCGGCGCCGGTGCAGACGTCTAATTATGCAGATGGACCACTTATAGGCCTCAATATTAATAACACTACAGTTCTTTATTTATTTAAGACCTTCACCGCCATGATTCCCATATTTTAATAGAAGTCATGGCGGTGATGCATGGCATGTGCTCTATTAGTGTAACAGTGTAAATAATTAAACAAAATGATAAACTTAGGTTGCAATTTCTTCATTGTGTTGTTTAAATAATTTACAAGTAACCTAAAGTGCAAAAGAGGCAAAACCTGTGGTGGGAAGAGGGCTCGGAGGAGGGTTTAATCCGGCCCACCGACAGTCCCTCAAAATAAGTAGTAGGTATATGGCCCGCGATAAAACAAGATTACATTTTTGCTAAATTCTGGTCCTCTGAAATTTGCTAAATTTTCTGGCCCACCATGACGAAAGTTTGCCCGCCACTCATTGGGCTAAACTATACAGCAAGTGGACAGACCTGCTAGAACCTGTTAAATGTGTGCTTGTAAATCATAAAATTTTCTTCAAATCTATCACTTCTGCGATATTAAAGACGACACGTTTAGCCTAGTGGGAGTGACACCGCCTTCGAAACTAGAGGTCCCGGGTTCAAATCCTGGTTAGGGCAAATATTTGTGTGATGAGCATGAGTATTTGTTCCCGAATCTTGGATGTTTTCTAAGTATCAATTTAAGTATATATTTATTTGGCCATAATACAAGCATTGCTTAGTTTGGGACTAGGTCGGTTTGTGTAAGATTGTCCCCATAATATTTATTTATTTCAACGATGTCACTTCCTGAAACTGTAAAGGATAGATTTATACTTACGATTCATGAAGCTGACTGAATTTTTTGAGTCAAATACAACAGGCTCATACGCAGACAGTTTTCTAAGAAAACCGACAGAATCACACATCGAATCTTTAGGCGCCTGGCTCCGGCCATATTTGAGTAAGAATATCAAAACTGCTTAACACGTTCTTTTTATTTATTGTTCGCAGTGATGAGTGCCAAGTTGTTTCCAAAGTACCTACTGACCAGAGTTTCTTTGAAATATTTTACAGTGCGCATTTTTATTGACGCAGTGTACTGTCTTCTCCCATCTATTCTGCAGCGAGTTTGTGTCGTGAAAAGCTGCACTTTCACGTCTCAGTAATTATTGCTTAGTATTGTTCTCATTACGGTTGCATTTTTGCGCAATTGTACACAATTGTACTATTATGCTGCGACAATGCCAGCTTCTTGCTCTATGAGAAACGATCGAGAGTAATGAACTGACAATGAAACTGAAAGTGACTGAGAATTTTATAATTGACGTAATCGGCGTTTGCTCCTGCATTCAAGAGTACGCGATAAGAATGACGAAGCGATAAGATGAGCTTCGACAGATCTTTGAGGCAAACTAAAAATGCCAGTACCTACATGTCACTGGTTTCTTAAAGATTATGGATCAAATATTTATGGGTCTCCCCATATTTTTCGACGCGTAAATTGCGTAATCACGCATTTAAAGCGAAAAAGAAGTCGAACCGCGTCCTTTTCGATAGATGTGTGAGGACTTTAATCGCGATATATTCGCGTAAGAATGTGTACTGAAACAGGTTTTGGAAGGGAATTTGCAATTTTTTCATTATATTCTATTTTTTATCTACTCTGCTTTTAGTGTCTCTAGAAAATATTGCTTGTCTAATTTGATTTTTTGGAGTGTTTATAAATATGTAATTTTATTACATATTTGAGAAAAGCACTATCATACATACCTCGCCGTGAAAAGTTGCCAGCCTCGTAACTATCTGGCCTCGCTGCCGCTCGGCCATCTATATGTACTCGGCCAGCAACCCCTCACTTCCTGGCCTCTGCGCCAAGATTTTAAAACATTACTGTGAACGCATCTTTACCTAAACCTTACATTGTCTAGACGTCTAGCCATTTCCCGCACGTTTTGCAATGCTTTCATAATACGAACCTACTTTACGACAGCGTCCTGAATAGACGTGCATGTAAAACTAAGTATATACTTGTGATTTATGGCTCTTTTATTACTATTACGTTTTGTGCATAGCTATTGTATTTGCCGCAATCTAGTTAGCCTTTCTACGCAAATTTAATTCATTTAAATTTGAACCTTATTTTTATAGTAACATAGCTGATTTTCGCATGTATATTTGACGGAAAAAGGTCCCAAATAGTTATAAAGACAATCTAAACGACGTTCTAAGCCGTTAAACGCCACGGTGTTTGAATCTTTACTAGCGGTAAAGACGCGTTTCGTGGGCTATCAGCAAGGTGTAAATTAATTCGTGTATTTTATGACACTAATTTGTTGTGCTACTGCATTACTTCCCTACTTACTTTTAAAGATCAAAAGAATAGGTTGTGATTTTTGGAATTTAAAAGCACTTTATTTGTGACGGTTCGAAGTAAATGGTACCACTTTGCGGTATGTCGATAAAGACGACGTTCAAATGCATCGTTATAACAGTAACCATTTGCTACCATCTATTGAAATCTAGAAAATATACACCTTTTAGAACGAATACGCCCCCATTGCGGTAGACTGGTAGTTAACTGTCGCATAGTATGCCAGTCGGCGTGTGTCAAGTTGTCAACCCCAATGACATCCATTTTAAACTTTTTTTATACAATATATTTTCTTCTTTTCAGATGTCCCTTCCAGCGCAGGATTTCCGCCTAGGCCTATTAGCCCCGGCCTAGGGGCCCGCCCAGCCTAGAGGGGCTCCAGTGGACCCTTTATATAAGCCCAAAAGCATGGCTTGCCTTTTCAATACCAAGTGCCTAGAGGCCCTGGATCTCTAAATACGGGCCTCCCTTCACGTCTGAAGATTGCAACCACGAGCGCAATTGCTATTCTTGCAGACCGATAAGCAGCAAGCAAGAAATACAAAAATAAAGGAAGCAAATCAAGCCTCCACTAAACGAGAACTAATTAAAAAACCAAAGAAAAATTCATGCGTGTACGACTTATTCAAACAAAATAAGGAAAACCTTAAAAAAATGTTTACTAGAACAGAATACAGTGTTAGTCGATATCTAAATTACAGCTCTCTACCAATCCCAATCCATTTTATTACCAATTAATAGTGACCAATTTTTCCCTTACAGCCCTGTTAAGCGAAAATGTATCTTTGCTGAGAAGAAATAGAACCCGTTCGATATGCAAATACAACGTTTATTAGTTGTATTACTATTGACGTATGAGAACCAATGTGAATGTTATCTAATGTAATTATTGTTGGGTTAGGTTATGACTGTCTGGAGTGATTGACCGATTACCACGGAAGTACTTAATTACCTACCAAGCTTACATGCGTATAGTAGTAATGGATAATAGCAACGGATCGTCCGTTGCTAGACACAGGCCTCCCCTAATATACTCCCATACTAGCCGAGTAAGGATTCATGTCTTTGATTTTCTTCGCAGTTGTATTGAGGTGAATTCGCGTTTTTTACGCTTTCCGTCCGCTATAACGAAAAAGAACATCAGAAAATTGACCATAAAATAAAGGCCATTGGCTCCTAAATTCACTTTAAAAACTATTTTAACTCCAGTGGTTTCGTTCCTTTGGAAGGATAACTTGCTATTATTTCACTCTGTTGGTAGGCGTCCGTACCATATCATGATATCATACTCGTATCGTCGACTGTAGGTTCAATGGCGTAAGGGTCATTGCTTTGCCTGTTCCTTACCTCGGTTGAAACTACGGTCGACGATATTGTTTACTGCTTATCTCTTTAAATGTAGGCGTTAGACGGTATGCTTTGTCGCGCGATAAATAAATGATAAAACACCCGTCAGGTTCCGTCTTTTCCCACCCAGTCCGACCTCGTGTCGACACACACAGTCGACACCCGTAGGTGGTCCGG
The DNA here is from genome assembly GCA_947034925.1 of Eudemis profundana. Taxonomy (NCBI): domain Eukaryota; kingdom Metazoa; phylum Arthropoda; class Insecta; order Lepidoptera; family Tortricidae; genus Eudemis; species Eudemis profundana. The sequence goes on from OX344795.1 coordinate 6,979,664, forward strand.
CTAGCGACCTGGTTCGACCCCAGGGAACGCCACGGCCGACCACCCGGTCCGACAATCGCTATGGCCGGGAATGGGTTGCGAGTTTGTCAGATTCTAAAAAAAAAAAAAAGTTCCTCAAATATGTAGGTGTGAGGGTGATGGATGCTTTATCATTTATTTATCTATAGACAAAGTCTCTAGCGTCATAAGTCGGCGGCCAGTCCACCTAGCCGGAGATCCACCACATGTTCCCATTCCATCTGCGTGTCTGACTAGGACTAATTTCGAAAAAGATGAAATGTAAATGGAAGCGACGACCAAGGATATAAGGAGAGGTTGCATAAAGTTTAACAGATTTTGAGCCAATAGTTGCAGTTGTCCATTGGTTACTATGTAAAAATTGACACGTGTATCCTTTACAGGTGGTTAAACAATGCATTGATGGCATTCTCGTCATACAGCACAAGTGCAGAAAAACACATTTCTATTATGTTAAGACCCATGCAAAATCCACCACTAACTTAGCGGTTGGTACACACATACAGCGATTTCATGCATACATCATATGCGTTTCCTAATATTCATAATTAATCCCCACAAATCCACACGAAAGAGTTCTTTTTTTATTTTCTTCGACAATTTATCTTATATCTCAATTAATGGCGTGTACACATATACGATGTTACTAAAAAGAATAGAGAATCCTATGATATATGTAAGTCTTATTTAAGTAGGTATCATGTCTTCAATATTATTTAAAGCACTTTCCTTTTGACGTGGCACAGCTGTTGTACTCCGTGTACGTGATAAGTCTATAGTATAGACTCTATACTCTCGTCTTATAATCAAGTCTAGACTCTCGAAGTTGCTGCCAGTCTCGGCAATAATATTTTCATTACAGTCTACATAAATTAGCCCGAACAAAACGATCACAAAACATTCGGCAAAATAAGGTCACATGTAACTTTTAATGACAGGCACATAATACATTATTGTTTCGAAAATTATTCAAAAAGCTGTTACTATCTTACAGTATTGTATCTCATAATGATTTCTTAGAAGTGGCGTGTGACGAAAGTGCATGACGCGTGATTATGTAAATGATTATTGACATGACACAAAAGATAATAAACCTACGTGTCTTTCTTTGATGTTACGTGGTCCGTGTGTGCGTTACCTTAGACGATGGTAATGGGAATCTGTTGATTTTTCCTATTATATCGTGTTAGCTCTGTTTCTGCATATTCGGTGGTATAATAACGAGTTACGCGGTTTTCTTTCCGGTTAAAATTGTGTACATAACTAATTTATTTGTCATTCATAAAATATTAAATAATATAAAAGCCCAGGTTACCTAAGCAAGAGAGAGAGAGTGGAGTATCTTCTAAAAATATAATTCAAAGTTCAAAGCAATTGCACTTCATTTTGGCCGAACCCTGCTAACTTCATTTAGACGCAATCTCCAACCATTTAACTGGCCGGGTACGAAAATTGTATCCCAGATTGCCTAATTCACTTAAGTTTTAGGTATGTACCATGAGCTTGTTCTATTTAATATTTCTTTTTTATGAAAAACAGTATCTGTATCTCAAAACTCTGTGCTTCAAAAAATAGTCAGTTCGGTCCTATTTTATGGATAAATAATTTATTGGATGAACACATGATACCCACGGTTGACCAACTCTGCTTTGATCCGTCCTATGCTCAATGAAAATGCTTATCAGATTAATCAGCACAGGTTTACTGAATACAAGGAGAATAATTCTCGCGTTCCGTTATTTCCACGACAAATTATCATACATTGGGCACATGTATTGTTTCAAATAAATGAGTAAAATAAGGATGACGATGGAAGGATGGTCAGCATTCAAAATCAATGGTAGGCCGACCGCTTGGCTCTTCCAAGGAAAACAGAGCAAAATTACAGCATCTTAACTGTTATTTCCACCACAAATCATTGTTCAGCTCCAAATAAAGTACCGATGTTTTGTTTATACTGCAAGTGCTCCCCAAAGTACGGGCGTGGGTGAGCACACATCAGTTGAGCAAGCCCGTGTTGACAGTGGCTGGGTCAGCGCGACGAAAGGCTACTTGTTTACTGGATCGCCCACTGACTTCCAAATGTTCCAATATGTTCCATGTAGCTTACCTCATACTTACCTAAGACCCGGTTCAAAGTAACTATGATCTACCAGATTTCTGTGCTTAATTGAACAATAATTTGAATGCAATGAAAACTCCGTCGTTGTGGTTAAATCCGTCAACCACTCACATCTATGTTGGGAAATGTATAAAAATCTTGACATAGAAATGCTTATCTATCTAGCAAAAACTAATATTACCTATAAATGTGAAAGTTAGTGAAGATGTTTGGATGTTTAGATGTTTGTTACTTAATAACGGGGCAACTACTCAATGGATTGAGCTGAATTCAGCATGCAAGTAGACCAAGTCCTGGATTGAAACGAGTATAGTATACGCAAAATATTTAGTATTAAGAAGCTATGGTAGCCGAGTGGTTCGGACATGCGCCTTTCAAGCAGAGGTCCTGGGTTCGAATCCTGGCTCGTACCTACCAATGAAGTTTTGGGAACTTATGTACGAAATATTATTACATATAAGATAAAGCTTTTCGGTGAAGCTAAAACATCGTGAGGAAACCTGCATACATTCGCGAAGAAATTCAAAGATGTATGTGAAGTCCCTAATCCGCAATGGGCTTGCTTGGGGATTGGGACAGTAACGGAAACAACGCGGGTGAAGCCGCGGGTAAAAGCTAGTAAATAATACACTAACTACTTATTTGATGACTGTATTTTGGTTACAAAATCTTATAGTTTTGCTGTTGAGTAGGTAAGGTATACTAATGAAACTTCCAACCAGTTAAACAATTATCTAAATCTTCATTAACGGTGACTAATCTCCGATCACGAGATAAATACACACACACACAATTACTCGTAAACGAGTATAAATTGTGATTGCCATTGTTGCACAAACGTAATTGTCGTTAATTATAACGTGGAATACAACTTAGCTTGAGGCTTATATACGAACGATACTCTACATAGGTATATTTAAATCAATGCACGGAACTTTGACGGACTATAGTAATAGACACTATTGAATTCCAAACTGAACTTACACTCTTGGTGCACGATATAAATTGCCACCGAATAACCAAAATATTAGGCTCCTTTACCATATCAACCTTAACTTAGTATTGACGATCATTATAACCTTTTAAAGTTGGTACTTTAGCATCTTCTGGCCTAGGCATTGCTGTTATTTTTAAGTATAAGGTCAAAAATATAGAAAAGAGACTTGAGTTCTTAAGTTTTATGAATAAAAAAGAACTCATGACTTTACAGTACACGAAAATAATCTGTCCTTCCGAAAGTATTTAATAAGTACATGGGAAAGTTAATGTCATTTCGCATTCTCCACGATCTTCACCGATATGGCTAAGGTCAATGTCTCCAAGTCCCCAACCCATTTGTCCTTGTCGCGCCACTTCATTATACCAAAATATACTTTCCCCGCTCGTCATTAGTCACTGATACGCGTGAAATAAGCCATAACTCCTGCGCAAGACCCGGTCCAAATGATCCAGCGTTCTTCGAGAACGCCGATATAAACGGTTTGACTGATTCAGAGTTCCACAGGGTAAGATACTAGCACCATCATTATTTTTCTTAATGAAACTAACTGCTTTAGGCAATCCAAAGTACCTAATTAAGTAAGCACTTACATCTATTACATCTAGAAGTAAATTCCAACTCAATATAATAATAGCAATAAATAAATAAAATAAATAAATAAATAAATATTAGGGGACAATCTTACACAAATCGAACTAGCCCCATAGTAAGCTCAATAAGGCTTGTGTTATGGATACTAGACGACGATATATTTAATAGATACAAATACTTAAATACATAGAAAACATCCATGACTCAGGAACAAATATTCGTGCTCATCACACAAATAAATGCCCTTACCGGGATTCGAACCCAGGACCTCTTACTTCGTAGGCAGAGTCACTACCAACTAAGCTAAAGGGGTCGTCTAAAATATGACAATATAAATAAATCAATATATTGAAATATGTCAATGAAATATGAAACGTAAAATGAGAAAACGTATCGCCAAGAAAATGTTCTCAAATCTGTTAACTTATGCAGTAGGAACATTTTGGAGAAGGAAATTTTTTACCTCGCTAATATGAGTAGATTTGTCTATTTTCCATGCACGGTTATTAAATTTTTGAGTTCAAAACGTGTTTAATCGTCAAATTATGGTTTCTTACCAACTAGACTGAACCTAACCGTAACTTCTGAACCGCACTTTTAAAATGGTCGATCGATACCGTGATTTTTAAGAATTCACTATTCCTAATAAACTAAGTAGAATTTTACCTGGTCGTTCACAATTTATTTTATGCAACACCTGGCCATAAAGTGGCTTTTTCCGCAAGCTACGCGTACGGGAAAAGCCGCTTTTTGGCCAAATGTACCTACACATAAAATGATGTACACAACACGGGAGGTAATAAAGATTTGTTTTACCGCCCTAGTTGTGTAATGTACTATTAGTCTATTATACTTACTTTAAACTGGCATCAGTTTAAAACTAAGAACCCTTCGCAAGCCCAGGCAGACACACTTCACAGTTCAAGTGAAGGTTGGGAGTGGGTCGGATTTGTTTTGGTTTTCAAGAGTTAAGACGCTGTCAACAGCAAAATGCCCTTGAGGATTCAGGATTTTGGCCCATCCCCTAGCCCCGCCTAATTGCTCCTAGCGCTATTCACAAGTGAGCGGCGAGAAGCGTAACTGTTTGCATTCGGCTTGCGATCGCGATCGAAATAAACACGCCTGCCGGTAGATGGCGTTAAACTCCTGTAGGTTTCCCATAGAGCGCAGAATAAAATAGACAGGGCGTCGTTAAAATAATATAGTTGGTTTTTAATTTATTTTCATAATTAAAGCGTGAACAGATAGAATGAAATTTGGATATGTAATACGTAAATAAGTAATGAAAACTTTCAAACACATTTAATGAGTTTTGGATATGTAATATAAGTAGTTAAGATTTATTAGAAAAAAATACAGTATTTTTGTAAGTAGTAATACGATTATATTGAATTAAAATATACAGCACTTCCTTTATGTTTTTCTTGATGACCTGCAATGTAAGGTCATCGAGAAAAACATAAAGGTAAGTTAAGGTTTACATATAAATCAATCGATTTTCGATTTGACAGTATAAGGTATTTATACTTAGTATCCGTAACCTGGTATCCCATCAAAAACATTCTGTAAAAAACTAGCCAAGTCTCGATAGAGCTGCTTGTTTATCTCTAAAAAGTAATGAAATCTAGACAAAATCGTGTCAAGTTTAAGGTACCTTACTGCGATTTCTTTATTATTATACTTAATGTTGTGTGACTTGGCCGTTGAACATTCTTTATTCGTTATAGTAGGTACAAGTCAACAAAGAAACTTTGTAATCGCATGTATTTGTATAGGATTACAAACTTATGTGTACATACATACATACAAACATACATACGTACATACATACATACATATACCTTAGGCCTTCATACACAGGGTTTCGCACACAGGCGCTGCCGGGTGTGGGCGCAACCCTGAGCTTGCCTAATGCATTAGGCAAGGAAGAATAATAATTACGTCAAAATAAAATCGCGGAGTGAGACATGCCTGCTTCGGCTCGTTTCCTAAAACCCCACTCGTGTATTGATGCCTCCCATAATACATAACTATTACCGTCGACTCCAAAACTTTATAGATCTATGCAAACAAAACGTTTCTCGATGGGCGTAGCCAAAACCGCATCTGAAGAAGCGTTGAAATGTGGACCTTATATCCAGTGACATAAGGTCCACATTTCAACGCTATGAAGGTGTAAAACTGAATGAGTATTCATTTGGACAGGCCAGTGGCTATTGCGGTGATCATACATTTAACACACTTAACTAAATATTTACACTTCTTATATTATAACTTTGATTTATATAAGTACGTATACAGTATTTTAGATTTTTAACACAAGGTTAAACAAATTTTTGCGATGTTTTCGATGCGCAAACGAGAAGCATAGGTCCGTCTAGCATGGCGCGTCAGCGCACACTGTCTATTTGTATCGGAGTAAACGAGAGCCTACTGTCACTGTTTCTGGGCAGCCGGGTCTTAGAAGATAATAATAAATAAAAATTGAAATAAAAAAAAGTGTGGACTATTTGTGAAATGTGACTCGTTAGCGGTTTAGGTATGAATATGTTGACTTCATGTTTTTATTTGCAGACCCATACGTTAAAAAAATAAAGACATAGAACCGTTTAATGATGATTTTAAGGCCAATCTTTGCAATTTTTTTCTATCGAGCCGATTTCGTGAAATTATGTTTCGCGTCCGTCCACGGTCTTCGAAATATGATGAATATTAACATATATTTTTTTTGATGTGCTAGAACAAATGGTTTTTCTTAAAAAACTGCATAAATAGCATCAATTTCAACAAAAGTAGGTCTTGTCAGCCTCTTAAATAATGAATGAATGTACCTAATGAGTAATCAGTCGGCGCCCGACGACGCCATCTATAGTCTGTCACACTCAGGATTAATGCATGTACTCCTACTTGAGATGACTCACGCTTTACGAAATTGGTTAAATTGGGACCAATAAAGCAACGACTGTTTTTGGCAACGCAGGGAGATCATCGGTACAGAAATGGATATAGTTAGCTGCATGGAAGTGCAGTTCAAGAAATTACCTAGTTTCAAAAAAAAACGATACTTAAGTTGAGAAGCCAAAAGACTCCACTTCTTAATTCTTACTGCGCAATAAGTGTGATATCTACGATGGAATGCCAAAATTTTCAGAGAAGCATAGTGATTCAAACATAGGGATTCAATGACACAAATATGAAAGGAAATACCAATCGTTCTAATCAAAATAGGGTTAGGTACAGCTGGTCCAAGTAAAGATCAATATTACTTCCCAGTCGATAAGAATGTTCACAAATAGTTACTTCAAACATCCGCTTCCGTGTTCCATATTAATATGGAAATATTTACATTACAGGGTGCATATGAATTTATGGGCGTGTTTGAAAGATGAAGCACGTAACACTCTCAAGGAGATTGCATTAGGTTATTTTCATTGAACCTGTATACATAAAATCGAAATGGGTTATGAAATCTACAGTTCGGAATAATATTTACTATTGTCGTTACTATATGTATGTGAAAGGTATTTATGTATTTAATATTTCATACTTACGGTCCCATTTTAATAATAAACTTATTGATTATTGACGTATTATTTGACACCCCGGGCGAATTCTTAAGGGATTTTGAAGGCAAAGGGCAAATTTGCTTTGAAGAATCCTAAATACACTAAAATTAATGGAGTTGGTAAAGTAAACCTAATTGCGTACATTGCATTGAACTCTGTGAGATAAATAAATAAATAAATAAAAATTGAGTAGGTATCTTCTGCTTCTCATCCTATGCTTGTCCACTCTGAACTATTCATCCTTCCACATTTTTCCTTTTTTGCAATTTTGGCTCATGGTGATTCAGCACAATCACCATGAGCCAAAATTGCACAATAGGGATGATGACTGGGTTAAAAATATGTAATTCTATTTAGTCCGTCAGTTAGATTATGGAAAAATATGGCACACGTATTTTTTGGTTTATCAAAATATTAAAAATCGACAAAGTTATAGATCATAAAACTTCTGGAGTGGGGGCTTGTGACGTCACTCTTGAGTACAATTTGTACTCAAGAGTGACGTCACTCGAAACTTCTAAGCACTCTATCCTCGTCAGTTTTTGTTTGTCAAACAAAACAAAAAATACGTGTACAATATCTTTTCATAATGTAACAGACGGACTAAACAGTTTTTTTTAGTCATCTAGCCTATTCTGAATAGGTAGTCTTCCCTTAAAAAGACAATCATGGCTGGTCCAGCGCCCGAGAGCAGCACTACTTTCACAAGGTCTTGCTTGACTGGCAGGTGTTATCATGTTGTTTCTGGTACATGGTTACCTAGGCCACTTAAAACTCTCCTCAGATATCAGCTCTACGCCCAATTAATGAATTCACTGTGAAGTATCATTTTTAGAGTTGTTGATTAACCTCCTTTTTTAGGGTTCCGTACCAAAATGGTAAAAAAGGAACCCTTATGGTGCGACTCTGTCTGTCTGTCTGTCTGTCCGTCTGTCACAGCAAGTTATCTCAGGATCTACTGATGCTATCGACTTGAAATTTGGAATAGTGTTAAAAACCGCTAATCCGAGCCTATGGGACAGAAAAAAAATCTTATACCTATTTTACTTTTTTTTTAAAGGGGACCGAAATGGGATGTCATAAATCAAAAGTTGAGCTAATATATCGAGTGGGATATCAAATGAAAGGGCTTAATATGTAGATTCCAAAACAATTTTTATTTTTTTTCTTAGACATGTAGTTTTTGATTGAAGACAAAAACCGTTAAAAAAAATACCGTTCCCCCCCTATTATCTCCGAAGATACTGAACAGAAAAATCTGCAATAATTACCGATTAATAATATTATCCTAAATATTACAGGAAAAATAAAACGGTTTTCCTAACTTGCAGGGTTTTTTAGAAATTCGCAAAAATAGTAAGACAACCTTATTTGCTCCTACTAAACTAACCGCGGCATATGTCGATGTATGGGGACAACAGTTTCACAAGAGCAAAGTTAAGTTTGTCCCACCATACAGTTTTTCTTGAATTATTCACGTATCTACTGACGAGTTTGTACGGAACCCTCGGTGCGCGAGTCCGACTCGCACTTGACCGGTTTTTCATATATGGATAGAAATTTAAACCCTACTTTGCTTTTTTGGTCGGTTCTATAGGGATAGGGAACGTGCACGACGAAGGTGCTGCCAACTGGTGCCGCTAATCTAAATCATATACCCTCTCATGCTGGGGCCACATTGACGAAAACGCCGTTAATTACGTTAATTTATCGCATTGAAGGACGATTAACGTCAGTGTAGCTACGACTTGATATATTTGACGTTGACACTTACATATTATCATTGACATTGACAGCTTGATTTGACAGGGACGATAGTTTCCTTTATTGTCCGCCCGTGTCTCTTTTGTCGTTTAGTGCTGCCACCTATAGTTCGTGCTCGTTCCCTATATATGAATCCTGATTTAGTATTTTTAATGCTTTTAACTCTTATTACCGTATCATTTAAAAGCGACTCACCCTTCCAAATGCGTTCGTAATTGTCTGATCTCGACACTGAGTCAGACGAGACGCCGTTGAATTAGCTAATAAATTGATGTACATAATTAAAGCCTGTGATTCAATCTTGCTTCCGCTTTAGGACATTTTTACACGTCACCTATAAGGCCATAAGACATGTCTTCTTCATCTTCATTGTCTTACCGCTAAAAAGCTACCTTCTTACAAGTGGTACCGGACACGTGCGTTGATCAAAATAACCACCATTTGCATCAGCTATCAAGCTGCAGAAAACAATTATCTCAAACATAATTAACCGCTCAAGCAAAACAGGTTGACAGCGAAAAAAATAATACTAATTAACTAAAGCATTGTGTCCCGCCTGAATACCGCAAGTAATTTGGTGCCAACCTCCTGCCTACATTGTTTGTTGTATATGTGGGCGCCATTCCTTTTTGGTTCGTGTTTTGATGTTACGTCAGAGATCGTTTGAACATTGCGAAGTAAATGGTTAACCGTATTATAAACCAATATTGTGATTTAAACTAAAATAAGTACTAAAAATAATCTATATAAATGTAATAAATAATAATTGTAATATTTATAGGATTTAAGGGCAATCATTTAATTAATAGAGAAATGTATTGTAGCAAACTGATTCACGCGATCGGAAGGTCGCGCCACTATCAGGTAGTCAGGTGGTCGTGCCACTGTCAGGTAGTGGGACGTGATGCAGTGGAACTGGAAAGAGGTATTTAAGCAACCGCCTTCCAGTTCTAGGGCGACTTCTTGTCTGAACTCGATGGTGAATTGTTGTATTTTTGATTAATAACGAATAAACCTAGTTGGTTTTTATACCTTTTTATTTTATTTAAATTCGCCACGTACTTACCGTCACCTTGATATGGGTGGTGATGAATCAGGCAAAAGGTTGCCACCTGATCGTTCTACCAACCAGGCGAGCAGTGAGATGCCGCCGACAGCAGCGGTGGGATCACAATCCCCTGTCTTAGGCCGGCGCAAGGCTGTTGTTCAACCGGAGCCTACTTTTACCATGGATCAAGTGATGAGCCTGGTGACTACAATTACCAAGCAAGCTGCTTCGAGTGCCGTCACTGCGGCTATGTCTGCCACTAACCAGCCGCAGTTGCCGCTACCACCTCGTGAGCGTGGAAATTTCTATTTGCCGCCGTTTGATCCGGACGTGAGATCCCATGATATTCGGGATTGGTGTGCCAATGTCGATGCAACAATTTCTGCCTTCGCTATATCACCACAAGAAGCACGGATGAAAGCTATACTTCAGCTGAAAGGAAGAGCAAAGGTGTGGGCCGATACTTGGTCCCTGCACTCAACTACTTGGGAGCAAGTCAAGGACGATCTCATCAAGACATTTTCAAAGGAGTTCCGGTACGCTGATGATGTTCAAAAATGGCGCAGCTACACTTCGGACCAGGCTGCGAGCTACGCCGAATATGCTACTACGGCATGGACCTTGTTCAAGCGTGTGCGACCTGAAGCGGGGGACGCCGACGTTATTGATGCAGTGATCACAGGTATTTATCCTGAACATATTAGATCTGAATTGTTACGTAACACGCCTGACTCTTTGCCTAAACTAGTTTCTGTTTTGAAAACTTATCGCAAACGTAAATTAGACACCGTAGATAAAACTAGTAATGGTATCAACCCTGCTAAGAAGTCCCGTTTTTCGGAAGCGACAAATAAATCAGACCAACCAGTTCTGGTATGTTTTAGATGTAATAAACCCGGTCACCGCTTTCGCGATTGCAAAGCCCTTACTAGTAACGTCTCTAAAACTGAAAATTCGACTTCAGTGTCCAAATCTTCTACCACTCAAGTAGGTTCTACCGTGCCTTCTACGACTAAATCGGTTGAATGCAAATATTGTTTCAAAAAAGGTCATTTAGAAAAGAATTGTTTCCGTAAACAAAATGACGAACGGTTAAATTCGAACAAAAATGTCAATTTTTGCAATAACAAAGAACGCAGCACTACTGAAGTTAAAATAGGAGATACCACTTACAGTTGTTTGTTTGATACAGGTGCTGACTGCTCTCTGATGCGAGAGCGCTTCTCTGGTTCGATCCCCGGGAAGAGAAAAACAGTAAATGTCACTTTCTTTGGCATTGGCGGTTGCCCGGTTCGTTCAACGCAGAGTATTACAACTACGGTAGAAATAGGCGGTGTTTGTGTTGAACTGGAGTTTTATGTAGTCGGGGACACTCAAACTATGTTTGATATTTTGATAGGACATGATCTTTTGCAAATCCCTGGTCTCAGTGTTACTCTGACAAGGGATGGTATCTCTGTGAAACGTGATTTCCTTATTAACGAGTGTACGCAACATAATTCGAGTTTTGAACTGGAAACCGATATGAAAGATGACGATTTACTTGACAGATTGCGTTTAGTTATTGCTAAGTATAAAGACAACTTTACGTCCGGGAATCGAGTTTCACAGGTGAATACTGGTGAACTAAAAATAAGACTAAAGGACCCCAATAAAATAGTCCAGCGCAGACCTTATAGATTGTCACCTGGTGAGCGAGAAAAGGTAAAGGAAATGATTTCTGATCTTAAAAACAATGGCATAATCCGCGATAGCTCCTCACCGTTTAGTAGCCCTATCTTGCTTGTCAAGAAAAAGGACGGCTCTGATCGTCTTTGTGTAGATTTTCGTGAGCTAAATGCGAACACCCTAAGAGATAACTTTCCTTTGCCTTTGATCGCTGATCAGATAGATAGGTTAGGAAAGGCGCGCTTTTTCACTTGCCTCGATATGACCGCGGGGTTTCATCAAATCCCCATTGCGGAGGATTCGATCGAAAAAACGGCATTTGTGACCCCCGATGGTCAGTTCGAGTATTTACGAATGCCATTTGGTCTGTGCAATGCACCATCCGTATACCAAAGGGCTATAAATAAAGCCCTTGGTGACTACAGGGATAAAATAGCTCTAGTTTATCTCGACGACATACTTATCATGTCTAATACGCCCGAAGAAGGTTTGCATAACCTTGATCTTGTCTTAAAACGATTAACCGACGCTGGGTTTTCATTGAATATTTTAAAATGCTCATTTTTGAAAACTTCAATTGAATATCTTGGGAATATTGTAGAAAATGGAACGGTTCAGCCCAGCCCTAGAAAAATTGAGGCCTTGTCTAATTCCCCGACACCCACAAACGTGAAAGAACTGCGCCAGTTTAATGGACTAGCTGGCTACTTTCGGAAATTTGTTCCGAATTTTTCAAAAATAATGGCACCTCTCTATGAATTGACCAAGTCAAGTGTGTCGTGGAAATGGACAGAGCTTCAAGAGCAAGCCCGAAACGAAATAATTAGCCGCTTAACGTCGTCTCCTTTGCTCACGATATTCGATCCAGACCTACCAACTGAGCTCCATACAGACGCCAGTTCCCTAGGGTATGGCGCTGTCTTATTTCAAAAACGAGACCAGAAGCTTCATGTTGTTGGCTATTTTAGCATGAGGACGACCAGCGCTGAAAGTAAATATCATTCATATGAACTTGAAACGCTGGCCGTCGTCAAAGCAATCAAACATTTTCGCCATTTCCTATATGGCCGGGCCTTCAAAGTGATAACGGATTGCAACTCACTTAAGGCGTCGCGGCACAAAAGAGAGTTGACTCCTAGAGTCCATCGATGGTGGGCCTTTTTACAGAACTTTCAGTTCGAGATCGAATATCGTAAGGGTGAGAGACTGTCCCATGCTGATTATTTCAGTAGAAACCCAGTGAATGTAAGCCAATCTGAGGTATCAGACCCGAAGAATGATAATTCAAAATTGAAACCTTTGCAATTTTCTGTAAATGCATCCACCCTTGATCATAACTGGCTACTTATAGAACAAAAACGTGACCCAATCCTGAAAAATATCGTCGAACAACTGAGCTCAGACTTAATACCAAATAATATAGCTAATACATATGTGATTTTACAAGACAAATTACTTAGACGTAAAGTTCAAATTGATAACAAAACACGAAAACTTATAATCGTACCCTGTAGTTATCGTTGGAACCTCATAGCTCACTATCATTCTACTCTCCAGCACTTTAGCTGGGAAAAGGTTTTAGCTAAAATAAGGGAGCAATATTGGTTTCCGAACATGTCCAAGCTAGTTCGCAAATTTATCGAAAACTGTGTCAGTTGCCGTGTAAGAAAGGGCATTTCCGGGGCTAGACAAATCTCTTTGCATCCTATTGACAAAATTGCCATTCCTTTCCACACCGTGCACGCAGACATAACAGGCCGTATGAATGGTACGCGCGCTGAAGCTGAGTATGCGTTTGTTTTTATAGACGCATTTACAAAGTACGTTCACTTAATTTATGCTAATGACCGTACGTCACAAACAGCCATCAAAAGCTTAAAAGAATTTATAACTATATTTGGCACCCCCACACGTCTTATCACGGACCAAGACAAAAGCATGACCGCGTTAGAATTCAAAGAATTTTGTAACAAATACCGCATTGAACATCACGTAGTAGCCAAAGGCGCTAGTAGGGCAAATGGTCAGGTGGAGCGTGTTATGAAGGTAATTAAGGATAACATGTCAGTGGTCGAGCTTGATAAGCGGTGGCATTCAGCTATGCAAGATTTGCAATTGGCAATTAATTGCACTTTATCTAAGAGCACCGGTAAAAGTCCACTAGAATTATTAATTGGCAAAAAATGCTCACCACCTGCTATCAAGCTCCTCCTAGTTGATGATGATGAACCTGTGGAAGACCTTGTTTCTATTAGAAATGCTTCTAAGCAAAGGATGGACGAGCGATCTTTTCAAGATAAAGTAAGATTTGATATGGGCAAAGCCCTAATCAAACCGTTCAATGTAGGTGACTTTGTTTTGATGCGGCGTCATGAAAGGCATACAACTAAGCTAGGTTCAAAATTTGAGGGACCTATGGAAGTATTGGAGATTTTACCGAACGATCGTTATAAACTGAGGCATGTCAATTTACGCGGAAGTTCTGAAAAGATCGCAAGTCACGACTTTTTGAGACCTGCCCCTGTGGGACAGGTTGACCCATTTCATAACTGTGATGACGATGAATCTGCCGTGCGGGCGGATAACGAAATAAGTGGCAATGTTCAAATCGAAGAGAGTTCCGAGTTGTAACTTATTAACATATTATAAAAAAAAAAAAAAAATGTAATTATGATAACTATGATAGGTTAACGCATTTGATTTGTTATAAATAAATTATGTATGATTAAGTTAGGTAGAAAAGATTAATCCACCTATCCACTTTTCCCTCCTTAAGCGCTGGCTGGCCACCACGCGTATCCTTTTCCCGGTCTTAGAGGCTAGATCTCCTGTGGTTGAGTGATGCCTATGTGGGCTAGATCCCGACGGGTGATGCCTGGAATTCAGCGCGGGGAGCGCGCTGGAGCAGAATGGCCGTGTGGGCGCCATTCCTTTTTGGTTCGTGTTTTGATGTTACGTCAGAGATCGTTTGAACATTGCGAAGTAAATGGTTAACCGTATTATAAACCAATATTGTGATTTAAACTAAAATAAGTACTAAAAATAATCTATATAAATGTAATAAATAATAATTGTAATATTTATAGGATTTAAGGGCAATCATTTAATTAATAGAGAAATGTATTGTAGCAAACTGATTCACGCGATCGGAAGGTCGCGCCACTATCAGGTAGTCAGGTGGTCGTGCCACTGTCAGGTAGTGGGACGTGATGCAGTGGAACTGGAAAGAGGTATTTAAGCAACCGCCTTCCAGTTCTAGGGCGACTTCTTGTCTGAACTCGATGGTGAATTGTTGTATTTTTGATTAATAACGAATAAACCTAGTTGGTTTTTATACCTTTTTATTTTATTTAAATTCGCCACGTACTTACCGTCACCTTGATATGGGTGGTGATGAATCAGGCAAAAGGTTGCCACCTGATCGTTCTACCAACCAGGCGAGCAGTGAGATGCCGCCGACATATACCATTTTTTGTCCAGGTAACGGAACTTGCAAACAAAGTCGATTCACTTCCTATAATCATCTTACTTATAAAAGTTATAAATCATTGACATTCATTTCGAGAGCAATTCATTCGCCTTTTGTATTTGGTTTGTATACACCTAGCTCAGATGTTCCAGTTGCAACTGCCTATGGCCTATTTGCCTAATATAGATTTTGCAGGTAGTCTAGTTGTGAGTAGATATGCTGTGCCTATAATATAAGTGCCTGATGCTTTATAAGTGGTTCAAGTTGGATTACTTATTAGTAATCAATCTTAAAGCAAAGCACCGAGATCAAATCACCCATAAACTAATGCGCCCACACTAATGAACCCATAAACTGCGTGCGGCGACCGCCAGTTAACTTTTATTTTTGTTTAGGGCATATAACATTCTGCACGGTATCACCGTATGGACTGAAGAGCTTTGGTGCTAAAGCAACGGCCTCATGTGGAACTCATGATCATTCAGCACTGCTGAACTGTGGAATGAATTGTCGCTTACGGTATTTCCGCACCGATACGACCTTCAAACCTTCAAGAAAAGAGTGTGCCCACCTGAAAGGCAGGCAACGCACTTGTGATTCCTGTGGTGTTGCAGGTGTCTATGACGGGCGGCGGTAATCACTTACCATCAGCTGATCTAGGTCTGCTCGCTTGCTCCCTATGATATAAAAAAGACACGAAGAAGAAGATGAATAGAGGAACAGCAAGGCCTTTTTTGTATCCTATAGCTGCTAGCTGTATCCCAAAATTGATAGGCAACATTTTTTTTTAATTGAGTCCATGATTGTAACCGCCACAATTTAATGGCCATACGTGAATTACTCAACTAACTGCAGCAAACCGCTATTGTATATTATTATGACACACTTTTAGAGCGAATGCAGACCGCAGCCTGTTTCGTATTCGTACCAGCTGTTTTAAACCTGTTATCGAACAAGGTGTTACTTATACTTTTTTTTACTTTTATCTAGTTATTTATCGAAACTCGTATCTTGTTCTGCTATTTTATCAAAAACAACCTTAGTATGGTCAGAATAAAGGTCAAAATTCAACATCAATGTAGGCAAGGGATAGGAAACTGAAAAAGTAAGACCGAATGCGGAGACCGGAGGCTAGAAAAATACAGCTGTATTCAAGTTTACTATGAGAAAGTCAATGTAGGTAGGTCTAGTTAGTTACCTTTGACCACGTATGTATTAACAATCGGTAGCAAAGGGTAGCTATTGAAAAGGAATAATCGGGTTATCTGAATCCTTTCTTTTCATGGCGGAATCCAGTTGAAGCAATGATCAAAGTGTCTAGGGGACGCCTGTGAAATTGTGCAAAAAATTAATGCGGCACGTTATCTCTCGAGGGTTTATTTGTTGGTTTAAAGACTCATATTGAATGGGCAGAATAACAAGAGCCGTAATTTTTACTCATATGTAGCCGCGTTATCGTGGTCAAGTATAGTAATAATTTTATTATACTTTCGAGAACGCTTCTTGCATTATTATTAACTTTCTCTGCACAATCCTACATGCCGGTACTAAAGGAAGGAAATAATATTGTTAGTAACATTTCCTTTGCAGTTCCGAGTCCGACTCTCTCTTAAAAATCGTTGACATGATCTCAAGTCCGACCAGTCTCGGGGTTTACAGTATGACTTAGCTCACAGTTATCTTTACAATTTAGTGGATTCCTTCCACTAACATTTTTAGAAGTTTTCATAAACAATTTCATTGTTTTGTTTACAGTTGTTTTCCAAGGGGTCACAACAACAACAACGGATACTATTGTTGATGTAAATAAAATAGTTCTTTTTGGCGCGATTTAAACAATCTTATATCGACTTTTCTATCGTACGGTATTTTTAATATTTTCAAAAATAAATCAATTATTATAGTATTTTATGCAACAGTTGTATAAGTGGGTTCAAAAAATGCGAATTGCGTGAATTGCGATACGAGCCGCGAATGCGGCGAGTATCGCAAATAGAGACGCAATGAGCGTTTTTTGACTTAATTATACAACGTTGCATACAATACTTTTTCTACGACGAGGTTTTAAATTATAAAATACAAAATTAATCATAACCTGGAAACAAGGCAAATATGACGTTTGACTGACAGTATGGTGTCTATGGTAAACTTTTTTTTTAATTTAAAATATACTTAAATTAAAAATACTTTTTTTTATGTTGGCATCAATGAATTTAGTTCGGAAAGTTTTGTTTTTCTTAAAAACCGTAGGAATTTAATTGTTTGTTAAGTTGGTAGTTGTGCATTTTTACCGTAAAGTTAAAATTGAGCGCTTAATCCTTGACCTAAGTTTAACCTAGCAATAACGTAAAGTGACGATAACGACACTAGTGCTGTTATGGGGAATAGAGTATAGACTTCTCTGAACTCATATTATGTATGTTCTTATATTAGTATTCGTGACCAAGTAAAAGACAGATAACAGTACAGGAGTAGAAAAAATATATTATTAAACTAATGACTGGTATTATCTGTAATTTATAACAGTGTTGCGTCGACAAAAGCAAGCAAATTATAGCAGCAGGAACGTTCTTCATTTGTTTTAAACGAAATGTTCTTCGCTACTTTGGCGAAACACTTTACGGAAACAAACGACTGCTGAAAACCTCAATAAAACCACGTTTACATTTACAAAATTAATCATAAAACCTCATGACCTCATACCGAGTAAACTTGCACTCAGTTGACTCGACCGGCCGAAAATCGGTCAAGTTCGAGATGCGCGATTAGGCCTTATGATGAGCATGGACATTATAAAAATCGCCCATTGTCTCAACAATGTCCTTAAACATCATCATACGTAGATCACTGATACACAAAGTACCGAGGCTAACTGATGTAACTGTTCGGTAGTTATATTACAAATCGTCTTGTGATACTAAAATGAAGCATGGACCGCAATCATCATTAACATCCACATCCACTCCACGTACATAGGTACTTTACTCGTGCGAGTCGTGCGGTATAATATGTATTCTCATATAGTCTAAGATCCCAGTATAGAACGACCTTCACCGAGCTGGTTAATGGATAAAAAGTATTTTATATTGAATTAAATATGTTAATAAATATATTGCAAGTGGGTTGCCTAAAAAAATTCAGTCCAGAATATGATTAAATAAAAATTAAAAAAAATATTTTTTTTTTAACTTTTCACCGTTTTGTTTAATAGACAAATGACATACCAATCAAAAGTATGAAGCCTATAGAATATGCAAACGTTAGGTTGCCTATATTTTTCCCGTCATAACTTTGGGTTGCCAGGCATAAACAGGTACATCGATATTAGTAATTTGCACTGGTCTGGTTAATGAATAAACTTTATGCCAAAATAAAGATTATTTTATTACGAACACGGTGATATAGGGTTGCCTCCGAAAAATCAGTCCTGACTTGCGGTTGTCGAGTTTTGAAAAATCAAAGCCTTTCAATCCCGGTTGCGTTAAGTTTGCACCTGGTTGGTATGTGATGCCAAGGAAAACAGGTGCAAACTTAGCTCAACCGGTTAATATGAACGGGTACATCGATATAAGTGATTTGTACTGGTCTGGTTAATGAACAAACGTTATGCCAAAATAAAGACTATTTTATTACGAACACGGTGGTATAAAGTTGCCTGCGAAAAATCAGTCCTGAATTGCGGTTGTCGAGTTTTGAAAAATCAAAGCCTTTCAATCCCGGTTGCGTTAAGTTTGCACCTGGTTGGTATGTGATGCCAAGGAAAACAGGTGCAAACTTAGCTCAACCGGTTAATATGAACGGGTACATCGATATTAGTGATTTGCACTGGTCTGGTTAGTGGTTAATGAACAAACGTTATGCCAAAATAAAGACTATTTTATTACGAACACGGTGGTATAAAGTTGCCTGCGAAAAATCAGTCCTGAATTGCGGTTGTCGAGTTTTGAAAAATCAAAGCCTTTCAATCCCGGTTGCGTTAAGTTTGCACCTGGTTGGTATGTGATGCCAAGGAAAACAGGTGCAAACTTAGCTCAACCGGTTACTGTGAAAAATTTAGAATGAAATCGGCACGGGTACATCGATATTAGTGATTTGCACTGGTCTGGTTAGTGGTTAATGAATAAACGTTATGCCAAAATAAAGACTATTTTATTACGAACACGGTGGTATAAAGTTGCCTGCGAAAAATCAGTCCTGAATTGCGGTTGTCGAGTTTTGAAAAATCAAAGCCCTTCAATCCCGGTTGCGTTAAGTTTGCACCTGGTTGGTATGTGATGCCAAGGAAAACAGGTGCAAACTTAGCTCAACCGGTTAATATGAACGGGTACATCGATATTAGTGATTTGCACTGGTCTGGTTAGTGGTTAATGAACAAACGTTATGCCAAAATAAAGACTATTTTATTACGAACACGGTGGTATAAAGTTGCCTGCGAAAAATCAGTCCTGAATTGCGGTTGTCGAGTTTTGAAAAATCAAAGCCTTTCAATCCCGGTTGCGTTAAGTTTGCACCTGGTTGGTATGTGATGCCAAGGAAAACAGGTGCAAACTTAGCTCAACCGGTTAATATGAACGGGTACATCGATATAAGTGATTTGCACTGGTCTGGTTGAGCTAAGTTTGCACCTGGTTTCCTTGGCATCACATACCAACCAGGTGCAAACTTAACGCAACCGGGATTAAAGGGCTTTGATTTTTCAAAACTCGACAACCGCAATTCAGGACTGATTTTTCGCAGGCAACTTTATACCACCGTGTTCGTAATAAAATAGTCTTTATTTTGGCATAACGTTTGTTCATTAACCACTAACCAGACCAGTGCAAATCACTAATATCGATGTACCCGTGCCGATTTCATTCTAAATTTTTCACAGTAACCGGTTGAGCTAAGTTTGCACCTGTTTTCCTTGGCATCACATACCAACCAGGTGCAAACTTAACGCAACCGGGATTGAAAGGCTTTGATTTTTCAAAACTCGACAACCGCAATTCAGGACTGATTTTTCGCAGGCAACTTTATACCACCGTGTTCGTAATAAAAAAGTCTTTATTTTGGCATAACGTTTGTTCATTAACCACTAACCAGACCAGTGCAAATCACTAATATCGATGTACCCGTGCCGATTTCATTCTAAATTTTTCACAGTAACCGGTTGAGCTAAGTTTGCACCTGTTTTCCTTGGCATCACATACCAACCAGGTGCAAACTTAACGCAACCGGGATTGAAAGGCTTTGATTTTTCAAAACTCGACAACCGCAATTCAGGACTGATTTTTCGCAGGCAACTTTATACCACCGTGTTCGTAATAAAATAGTCTTTATTTTGGCATAACGTTTGTTCATTAACCACTAACCAGACCAGTGCAAATCACTAATATCGATGTACCCGTGCCGATTTCATTCTAAATTTTTCACAGTAACCGGTTGAGCTAAGTTTGCACCTGTTTTCCTTGGCATCACCTACCAACCAGGTGCAAACTTAACGCAACCGGGATTGAAAGGCTTTGATTTTTCAAAACTCGACAACCGCAATTCAGGACTGATTTTTCGCAGGCAACTTTATACCACCGTGTTCGTAATAAAAAAGTCTTTATTTTGGCATAACGTTTGTTCATTAACCACTAACCAGACCAGTGCAAATCACTAATATCGATGTACCCGTGCCGATTTCATTCTAAATTTTTCACAGTAACCGGTTGAGCTAAGTTCGCACCTGTTTTCCTTGGCATCACATACCAACCAGGTGCAAACTTAACGCAACCGGGATTGAAAGGCTTTGATTTTTCAAAACTCGACAACCGCAAGTCAGGACTGATTTTTCGGAGGCAACCCTATATCACCGTGTTCGTAATAAAATAATCTTTATTTTGGCATAAAGTTTATTCATTAACCAGACCAGTGCAAATTACTAATATCGATGTACCTGTTTATGCCTGGCAACCCAAAGTTATGACGGGAAAAATATAGGCAACCTAACGTTTGCATATTGTATAGGCTTCATACTTTTGATTGGTATGTCATTTGTCTATTAAACAAAACGGTGAAAAGTTAAACAAAAATATTTTTTTTAATTTTTATTTAATCATATTCTGGACTGAATTTTTTTAGGCAACCCACTTGCAATATATTTATTAACATATTTAATTCAATATAAAATACTTTTTATCCATTAACCAGCTCGGTGAAGGTCGTTCTATACTGGGATCCTCTACTAATATTACTCATATTATTTTACATTTCATAGCAAAGTTAATATTTAATAACTGTATTGAACTCGGCGTGTAGGTAATCAATCATTTAATAATCATTTTCTCAAACATGGCATGAAATGTTGACATTACGTACCTAAAAATAGGCCGCAAAGTACCTCGTTTCCGGTGCGGCTTGACACTTGGCACGTAATGGAATTTCATACTTACATTGCCGGCCTAGGCCTGCTTGTATATGGTTTCCGAACGTGACATTTGCATTGTCTATGGATATAATATGTCAGTGTCACTAACGTCACTTTCTGATAGAAAGTTTCTGATTAAAATAATATTTAGGGTAAGTAAGGATATTAGTAAGTATATTTATTTCGTTGCATATTTGAGAAAAGCACTATACATACCTCTGCGGGAAATGGGTTTGCCACCTATATGTACTCGGCCGGCAACCCCTTATTTCCCGGCCTCTGCAGTAATGTACTATTTATCGATTGTTATATCAAATTGACTTGAAAATTGCTAGCATAGTCTGACGTAGTTGTGCCTATAACATGATAATAGGGCCCATATGCACTATATTGAATGGATAAAATTCAACCTTCAGCCTATCACAATAAGGTCGAAATTTACCTTGAAACGTTAGTGGCCAAGTATACTTGTTTAGTTTTGAAAGTTTAATGAAAAGCTCTTTGCGATAGATTTAACATGCCAGCAGGAGAACCTTCTTTGTTAATTTCTATTAAATAAAAGCCTGTAGTGTACCTATAAATAATAGCTTGAAAAGTTGTGAAAAGCAGTAAAGAAGTTGAATTGGTTTCACAAACCCACAAAATATACTTACTTACGTAGCGGTATGTACTTTGGCTAACTCTAACTACTCATATAAAGACTCCTCATTCTACATATAAACACAAATAACGTCTTCCTTTTACGAAGCTTTTATTTTGTTGTTATTGACATTCGAAATTCAAAATGTGTATATATGTTGTACGTTAGCATTACGTATATACAGAATTTTGCCGTGTTCGTACATCCTGACTATTATACTGTTATGTATTTGACTTACTCATAGTTCTGGAATATCTTTCCTTGTACTTCGAAGACTTGGGCGCTAATTACATAACGGGCACCTGTATTATTTTTAATTATAATTAGTCTCATTTCGAATAAATCGGCAATTTTAAACGAATTCCGATTCATTTCACAATATTGCTGATGAGCAAACCTGCTTCTGATTTATTATCTAATTAATAAAAATGGCCTACAACGTTGCATAGACGGATTTTTATGACATGAACGACCCCATAGATATAATTTTTGTTAGATCACCCTTAAGGATGTTAAATAATATTGGTTATTTATGGAATCCCCGCAGTAATTCTGCATGAGCTTTTTTGTAGAATTGGGACTTCTATCTGTACCTACCGTATATAAGCGGTCACTCTTTGTTGTTATGACTCCCTGGCATCCTTTGAACCGCCGAAAAGGGGTCATCGAAGCTTCCCACGTTGCGCTTGATTTAATTACACATTACGTTAGTGGTCATTCAACATTATACCAGCGATATTAGGTGATTATGGCTGAGTTATTATATATTTCCTTCATGATGCAAGCAGTTTTAGGTTAGGTTAGAGAAAGAATGCTGTATGAATTTCCAGCCTTCATAAATTGAAAATGCTTACTTGATATTACTAAAAAAATAACCATAATTAAAGTCCTATTTTCAGTTCCCGCTTTGGTGGCAATCAAAATTCTTGTAGGCCTCTTTACTATGATATCTCCCTTCTCTGTACAAGTGATCTTAATGTAGTGATTTTTGACGTTCATCAGCAGACTATAGCGGTCTTTATAGACATTTCCTTAGAACTTAAGACATGCCACAATCGGTAACTTAAGATTACAAAGCCAATATTGAATAAGGGTTCAGTCAGAACCCAACGGGACCCAAACATCGGGCAGTCACGTTCAAGGCCAGAGCATTCACTGACCGAGATAGATACCGATATGCGGTTACGTGCAGTAGAAAAACAACCACGAAACAAACTCCTTACACCAAACGATTGTCACCTCTATTTCAATGCCTTACGACCTCTGACATAAGCAGTAGTACGTTGTATCGCGGCAAAGCAGTATCTCCGTACTCCACCATTAGCGCGGAATAGTTAACCATTAGATATATCATAAATGTGACTGCTAACACGCTCTAGTGAACTAAATACCGCTCTTTAATGTACTGTTTGTTTTTAATGTTTTCATTTATAGCTGCACAAGTGCAAATTGATGTAAAGGGATTTGGAACGGACATCCCTGATGTGTAGTCGTAAATGTAAAACATGAAAAATAGAGTGTCCGATCAACTTAATTAATGGATAATAAAACTACAAAAATGATCGCTTTAGCTTTGACGTTAACTCTCCCAAATGGTCAGTTTTATGACTATCAAAGCTGTCGGCTTTCGTTATAGCAGACCATGTCCAAATCAAAATTCCCTTATGACGCCGCTACCTGTATCATCCCCCGGTTCTTTTGTGATATTTTTTGCCTTTCTATCTCCTTTTGTCGGGTTTTTTGTTACGATTAAATTACGGGTTGTGAGGGTGCAGGCACATTCGACACGGCCGCATTCCTTCTTATAATTTGGTCGGATCAAATGGAACACGCATGTCTATGAAGAAAAGGAGAGAACTGATGGGGGTTTACAATGGCGATTTTAACAATTAAGAACAGCTGACTGCACATTGCTGGCCTGAATATTATAACTCGTATAACTTGAACCTTAACCCAATTTTTTATATAAACGATGTTTCAGGTGTCACGCCACAGAAAATAAACTTAATCTATAAGTAAATAACCCGGTAGTGTTGGCGGGGTTTTAGATATTTCCATTGGATAATCTAACTTCATTTGCACTAACAAGGAAGGGTACCCAACTGTCCGACTCCAATTTGATTCATTTTTGATATATGTTATAGAGTAGTCTAAAATAGCAGACACGTATTTTTTTTTAGCTGCCCAAGTTCAACTTTTTAGGAGATATTGTCCTTCAAAGTACTTAAAAGTGACTAAACCCTCCAACTTCTACAGAACATTTTTTTTAGCAAGTTTCTAGTTAATTACTGGTTTCATTATATGTTGGAGAACATGAAAAAAGAATAGTTTTGTCATTTCACCTCAAACTCATATTTTCCTAAAGAAAACACCCTTCAAAGTTTGAGCCCTTTCGGAGTCGGACAGTTGGGTACCCTTCCTTGTAAGTAGTGTCGAATAGGGATCCAGACTAGCCGTATTTCTCTTATTGATAATGAATGCATTAAGGTCGAATTCTATACATCTCATTCAACCTAAATTATAAAAGCTGAAATAACCCAAGTTCATGAGGTTTAAAATGCGATGCTGCTACCTACTTACTGCTGATTTTATTGCTAGTACACAATGTTTTTTATTGTTTTTTTTTGTTTGGTTATTCAAGTTGTCTCAAGTAAGACTGGCTTTCAGGCACTGGACTAGCCGTATAGAAACCAGCTAGTTAGCAAATTTGATTTTTCCACATAAATGTGGAAAAGTCAAATTTGATAATCATTCGTAAATAGACTTAAGTACTTATTGCAGTTTCTATGATATGTCCTTTAATAACTGATAATTTGATAGCCTCGACGTAGAGCAAGGTCGCGGGTAATACGTGAACATCGCTGTGGTCACACCCGGATAGAGCCTGCGGTCTGCATCCTACACTATCCCGGTTTGTCTTGGAAAGTATAAAATAACAGACTGCACTTAGTGCTACTTCAACATTTTGCTTTCTAAAAGTTTTAACTGCGAACGCTCTTATCATATCCCAAGTCGTGAATTCAGGTAGTGTTGCAAGACAGAAGAGCCTTGGTTTGTATTACTGTAGAGTGTAGATAGTACTAAAAATCTTTTTTGAATTGCTTAAGATACGTTAGCATTTACGTGTAAAGCGCTTAAAGTTAATTTTATTCACTTGATTTTCTGAATTTAATTGTTAATCCAAATAAGGTGGATCCTTATAAATATTTTTAGAAGAATTCACATTGCATGTTGAGCTGTTGATATGGGATATCTTTATACTTTACCATGGGTACAGCCAGCATCAAAAATCCAAAGGGCCATATATATCGTCACACACCTTTGTGCCTATAGTAATAAAGGTGTGTGACGATGTAACATCATTATGGCATTTTTAATGTCACGGGTGTTTTGATGCTGACTGTATAGTCCTTCGGTTGGCGTTGTGTACGATCCAGTTAAAGGAAACAAAGCGATTGTTTGTATAAACCCAAAAAACTCCAAAATGTTGTATAACGTCATTACAACACCTTGAAAATTTAATCCATTATCAACCCTATCTCCATGAACCATAGATTACGAATGCATTAAAAGAAAAATGGTGATCTAGATGCTTTCACATTTGTTCGATTCTCAGGTAGTCAGGTAAACGCCAGGGGTGTAAATTCATAATACGTCTAAAGTCACATTTCTATTAAAGCAATTTTAACTCTCTGCAATGGCCCTAGAATTGATAATCCGCTATAATGTCAATGCACTAAGTCTTTATCTATGAAGCACGCTTCTCTTCTATGACGGAAGATAATGAGGTACAAAACCACACAACAGTATTGTTTTCTTTAAGTAGATCGTACACAACGCCGACCTAAGGACTATACCTATAGTGTAGAATCGTAGATCAATGCCGACTATTTGAGTAAGATCGTGTAAAATAACTTTGTCCGTAGTAGGTACGACATACGTAATATATTCATTATTTTCAAAACGCTCATTTATGTTCATCTAACTTCGCTTAATCGCATTACTACGAGTATAAATGATGCCGTTATGCAAACACAATGTGGCGACATCTGCACCAACAGAGTAACGAGTTAATGAATGTACCATCCAAACTTAAAGGTAGTACCTATGTCTGTATACAACTCAGTGTTGTTTTTTTTTAAGTTTGTTTGTTCAACAATTATGCATTATATTACTGCTTTAAATACATAAATACTTTCCCATCATGCGCGATCACAGTTTATACAACTGTGCCGAAACGAAAAACTAAGGTATAACATTTTTATTCTTAATTCATATAAAAACAGAGCATCATCTACTTTTGCTGTAACTTTCCTCAGCACAGTGTGAAACGAGCTTAATTGAGATTCGAGATCAGAGAACAATTTACAGCTGTATCAAGTATCAAAGTGGAATTTTATAATTAATGCTTCTTGTTTGAAATTTTCCTCGGCTAAGGAGGCTCTTCGATTAACGTCTTTTTATCTTCGGGAGATTTAAAAACTTCTCAGTGTACATTTTCTGATGATGATGAAACTTGAGATTTAGAACTCTGCAAAAAACTAGCTAAACTAGCCTTCCCGTGGTATTATGATGTGTCTAATGTATTTCTAGTTATGGCTTCTAAGGACTCGAGTAAAAATCTATTCTTAACCCCAGGCGTTCTATGACACATGATAGTATCATAAAGTAAGTGCTATTAGGGACACTGTCCATGAAGGAATTAATTGAGGATTTATTAACTGCAGTGTCACCTTTGATCTCGTTAATTAATTGTAGTGATGGCACAATTGTCCAACACTCGGCGACGTGTTGTGTACAGGAGAATGGGTATTGTTTTGGAATGTGTGTCACAGGAGAATTTAGGTCAGCGGACCTAGAGAATTTTGTCTTTGCCGAGTTGGCTACTGCCGCTGCCTAGTAACACTCCAGGGCAACAGATCTTTCAGGAATTTATCACTTTTATAATTCGATACGTTTAAACAGCTGACTCTTATTTTAAGAATTAAACTAATTATGATCAGCTACAGATCCAGTATAGCTACTGGAGAGTTATAACGAGATAAAAAAAATACTTACTTTGCTGGCTCAGCAACAAATCCTCAATCTTTTGACTTGAAGGATCCTAAATTATAGTTATCATGAAGTAAAGGCGACACCCAAAGTTTCCACTATGAGAATGAGTCTTATACAATAACAATCCGTAGACTACCTATTTTCAAACAGTGTCGACTTGAGAAGATAATCATAACAAATGAGAAGCATTTAGCTTACACATAGAAACGATTTTGAATCTTATTCCCTGGATAGAAAGTCATAAAGAGCATTTTTAAAACAAGATACCGTTTTGCAAGTGAGCTGGAGGACGGGTAAATCCGAGACTGTGACCTTTGTCAGGCCGAATGACATTTTAAATGTCGAAATGTTAACGCTCACACCAGTGAGTGCTGTAGAAATTGAAGTTAAACAAAGCAAACCGCCGCTGTATGGCCTATCTAATGTTGCACAATAAAGAACTCTCGCATGTTCGACAGCGGTTACTGTAAGTTTCACAACTCCTGTAAATTTGATAGGTGTTGGGGCCTGAGGCTATCAGTTTCGTGTGAATTATGTCTAAACTTTTGTGGTTTAGTTGTTGGTAAAGGTTAGTTTTTCGCAATATGGCTGTGCACTCATTTTGTGTAGTGGATCCCTAACCAGCAATCTCCGTAGCTCTAGGTCCTAATTGAGTGTGAAATGAAAAAAATAAAGTGGTATAATAGATACATCTCATTTATTTTTATATTAGGTAGTTCTACAACAATACTTTTAACAGTCTTAAAACAAACGACTTAGTGAGACGGTCGGCGGTCAACGCCGTGAGTTATCTACAATAATATGTACAATAGGAGATAAGGGACTCAGGCGCACGTGAGCGACGTGAAGCCCCGCGGGCCGGGGTTGGGCGGCGCGCTGTGTCGCTGCATGAACGCGCAAGGCGTGGCACCCGAGCCCCGGGCTACAGCCTCAAAGAACTGCCTCAAGTCACTCACGGACCGTGTCGGCGGCGCTTGCAAGTCGTGTAAAGACGCTGCCCGACGAGGCGTCGTCTCCGGCACGACTACCAGCCGCGCCAGCTGCTCGCTACTCCTCGCCAGGCTACTCCCCGTTTGGGACAAACTCTCAAATAACGCTTTGCGTTCCTTCACTGGCACATACTGAGCGATGGCCTCATGCGCGTTCGGCGAGCAGGACCTCGCCCTAGTCTCCAGCGAGGAAGTTTTCCGCCTAGCCGCCTCTAACGCGTACCGACCCCGCTCCGCGCCCCCCGCCGTCCCCTCCCAGCGTTTTAGGTACCGATGCCGACCTTGCTCCGATTCACCGGATCGCGCCGCGCGCGGCAGCGTGTGATGTTGGGGCGAACTCAATTTGCTGCAATTGTCGCATTTGACGACTTCCGCTTTCCTTACTGGCGCATCGACCACGTCCGTGGTCTTCAAGGCGTCGAGGGACAGAGACAGGGAGAGGTCGAGGCTGCGATCGGACGACGAGTCGTAGTCGTCGTCCTCGACGACGATGCCCTCGTCCGTCGCAGCGGGCGAGTGGTCCCGCCGGGGCAGCAGCGTTTCAGGGGATGAGATGAGCCTCCGACGGGCTCTAGGCGGGGGTCGGGGGGGACACGACGGAGTGTCCTGTAGGGTCTCCTTCTTTGGCTCCCGGATTGCGGTATCCGCGGCGGAGAGGACGTCCAGAAACCGGACTTGTGGAAGTGGCGTTTGGCCGAGGATTTCGACACACAACGCGCGCACCCATCTCGCATACTCCGTTGCGTTGCAAGCCTGTAACAATGAGACATGACGTTACCTCTCGTAATAAAAGACATAAGTAATTTACTATGATAGCTACGATGTTGTAATTACCACGAGTATATACTATATCGAATTACGTAAAATTCATATGCAAATCTAGTGCCCTGAACTGAATATGAGTTGCCGGTAAAATCTCTGGTTCCCATTACTAGCATTTAGCCTATTATGTCTGGATGCTTGAGACGTTCGTCGAACGAAACGTGTTTCCTTTACGTGTCAACACCTTCGCGCATCTAGCCCTTCTTATGGTAATAGTCGCGTCAAAAGGTCGCTCGGCACAAAGACATGATTTACGGGTGTTGCTCTTTATAGAGGTCTATTAAAGAGCGAATCGTGAGAAAGGCGGGTCTCGAAGGGGACCCGAACGTCTTGCAAGACGATATTTGTATTTACTACGTGACCTCTAAAAAAGTAAAAAATTACTCGCTACGCAAAGTCCGTTACGGGCTTATCTGATATTATATTTGAACTAAACCACTGGAACATTTTACGATCCGTAAAAGAGATCCTTCATAGCCAAGACGCCTCGTATATGGACCGGTTTAACGACACAGATCAATCAATAAAATAAATGTGATTCATACGTGATAACCTCGACATTTGTAGGTCATTATGCCACTCATACTTTACTTAGTCTGCTAGTTTTGATATAATAAATTCAACTGAAATCGAACATCATACAAGCATATGCTCGGTGCTTACATACTCCATCCTGTACAGATGATTTCGACAGAAAATTAACGGTTCGGAAGTGTAGTAAGTACCTAAGTAACATCAATATGGGTAACATCAGCAAATAGAAATCCACTAACAATAAAGAAAAGACATAAGTTTAGCAAATCATTTTTAGTAAAAAACGAGAAGGCAGGTACTGTTTGGAACGCATTTTCTACTGATTGGTCAATTCAGTCACTGCTTGTTATCTATTGGTTAATCTAAATCAAATTACGTTTGCGCGTGCCCACTATTGGTCAACACTGCTATTATACTGGTATAAAGTATTGATAAAGTTACAGAATGTTGTGGTGCAGTAAGTCTACTCTACTACTCATTAACTAATACTTTTTTCAGTCCTGATTAAAGCTATTATCTGTTGACGACTGGAACGGATGATCGAAGTGTCGCTTCTCTACATTAGTAACAGTTCTTTGCCACTATGGTCACGTAACATGTATATGTGTACAATAACTGTTGTTAATTATTTATGAAAGCATTGTCGTTGCTAGACAATGACCGGTGGATGGACGTGACTACTGTAATTATACTCATTGTGAATACAAAAAGTAAAGCGTTGCCAATTTAGTGGTTGTATGGATGTAGGTTTAACCAGGTCTTTATTGCCAAAAATAATCATTTCTCAGTTTTAGGAGACTTTTTTGGAACGCATGATTTCTATAATTGGAACGCATGATTTCTATAATTATTCGGTTATTACTAAACCAGATAAATAATTGAAGGAAGTTTGAAACAAACGAACTAGTAAAGTAACTAGTAAAGATAGTAAGTAGCCCTAAGAGAATTAACACAGACGAGTGTAATATTCGAAGCCTATTTTGTTGGTACTCGATATCATACCTGGTAATTGCTAAAAGCTTCCATGAATAGCTTAACCATTAAGTTTTAGAGGTACAGGTGGAAATGGCGGACAGGAAGGCCTACCCCAAGTAAATGGGATAAGATCTAGAAAGAAGATGAGTTTTTGAGGAACAGAGTCACGCACCAATTGACGTCAATAATGGTGCTAACAATATCAGAGCACAAACTTGCTTTCCGTAATCCCATTCTTAGGTAGACATGTCAATTTAATTCTAATATTATAATTACTAGTATTAATTTATAAATACTATGTATCGGAATGCTGTACGATCTAAGTTGACTTACTGTGCCACATAATTATGCAATAGCGATGTCCATTATAACATATTACCTTCCTTATTTGCTACGAACGAGGACAATCAATCTTCGTAAATAATAGCGTTCATTATGATTGTGAGTATGTAAAAATGAATTATTTGTTTACGTATATAGTACTAAACACATGCCGGCATATTCCATGTAATAAACGAACGCAGATACAAAAAGTGATACTTTCGTTTCAGTTTATATATATGATCAAACGAACTTCAAAGTGAAGTTCGATCATTATTATATGAGAAAACTTCATTCGAAGATATAATCGCATATTCAATTATCAAATTCGTGCACATACAACATACAAGTATGTTAACATAGTTGCAACTCCTGGTGATGCCTTCATTCAATACTAAATTAACTAATACAACATCTGTACAAAGGAAAAAAAAACGGTTTTTTTACTCCGGCATACGGATTATTTTCTTGATTTCCTCACAAATGTTAACAGTTTGCAGACTCTAAGAAGGTCATTTAATCATACTTCATTCAAGGAGGCAATAAAATCCTACTGTCTTGCATAACGAGCGAGTTAAGTGGCGGGGAAGGAAGTTATAGTTTATGTCGCCATCAACAATAACACTAGTAGCGCCAGGAAATCGGGTTTCCCGACAAGTAGGTAAATTATACATGTTTCCTTAAGGAACTGTTTAGTGTTTACACCTGGCTGAATGGCAAATTACTTTCGTTTTATTTTTATAAGTCAAGCTTAACGTAATGAAAATTTCTAAAAAGCTTTAATTTGCCATTATCTCGAAAACCGTGCAACTTTTACTAAGGTCATATTAGGCTGGTTTGGTGCCTCTTGAGCTGACCTAGCCCCGGTGTCACTGTGACGTGTGAGTTATGGGACACCCTGTATATTTGTGCTCGCTTCACCGCGCGTTTCTTCAATATTTCTAGCTGCAAAACCTACTCCCCTATCCTATCCTATGCATTCCCAGTTTTGCTCGGTGAATGATATACGACACGTGGCAAAGTCTACAATTCCACATGCCCAGATTAGTTTAGTATTTGTAGTTAAATGGCGCGGATTAAGACTACCAGGACGTAGGATCAGTATTTCATTCAACGAGTGGATTTTATTTTTTATCTTCATAATAAGTATCAGGACCTGACTAATGAGTCCTGATACTCCCGAGCCTCTATAGTATAGAGGCTTCCTTCCCACCTCTCCTTCAACCTCTTTGCTTCTCCTCCAACAACCAAAGGCTCACCTGAAATGTGGCGACGGCTGCGTCGTCTCGCAATCTGGACAGCTGGAACGCGTTGGGCAGCGCGGGCGCGGCGCGCAGGTGCAGGTGGCGCAGGGGCAGGCGGGCCGCGGGCCGCCGCGGCAGGGTGCCGTCGCGCCAGGCGAGGAGACAGCCCCCGCGCACGGCCGCGCGCACCCACGCCCAGGACTCCGTGTCGTCATTGTAGTACTGCCGGAGAACTCCTGGGGAGTAATTCACTGATCAGTGAAATTCGTAATACGTGACTAATAGAACAGCCTAAGTAGCACAGACGCTGTAAGAGCTTATACAGCTCTTATAGCGCTCGACCTCAGGTATAATGGCTAGGAGACCATGAATGTGACACGAAATTTTGTATTGGTATCACTTCTATAGCGTACGTAGCAGTGGCGTAGTGTCCATAGAACTCGATTCCCATCGGCTTGACTAATAGGTATTAGGCAGTTCAGCATTTTATCCTAGTCCTCTTAAAGAAAATTTAAGTCAAATCTACTCCGGCTTGCCCAAGGATTTCTTCAACACCACGCCACTGGTACGTAGGTTAACAATTATCACAAAGGAATGACGAAATCTAAATATATAAAAGAAGAAACTGACTGACTGACTGACATATCAACGCAGAGCCCAAACCGCTGGTCTTAGGAATTCCAAATTTACCACGTAGGTTCCTTATAAGGTTTAGGGGAGCACTAAGAAAGGATTTTTCAAAATTCACCCCCTAAGGGGTTCAAATAGGGGTTGAAATTTTGTATGGAGAGTCTGCGATTTTAGAAGTAAGACATTTGAAACTTCATGTTTAGATTTTTTATTAGATTACAAGAAAACCGATTTCACCGTTTTTCGAAATTCATCCCCTAAAGGGTTTAAATGGGGGTTGAAAGTTTGTTTATCAACGCACAGCCCAAACCGCTGGTCCTAGGAATTCCAAATTCAGCACGTAGGTTTCTTATAAGGTCTAGGGGTGCACTAAGAAAGGATTTTTCAAAATTCATCCCCTAAGGCGTTTAAATAGAGGTTGAAAGTTTGTTTATCAACGCACAGCCCAAACCCCTGGTCCTAGGAATTCTAAATTTAGCATGTAGGTTCCTTATAAGGTCTAGGGGTGCACTAAGAAAGGATTTTTCAAAATTTATCTCCTAAGGGGTCCAAATAGGGGTTCAAAGTTTGTATGGAGAGTCTACGATTTTAGAAGTAAGAGGTTTGAAACTTTATGTTTAGACTCTTTATTAGATTACAAGAAAAATGATTTCACTGTTTTTCGAAATTCATCCTCTGAGGGGTTTAAATGGGGGTTGAAAGTTTGTATATCAACGCACCGCCCAAACCGCTGGTCCTAGGAATTCCAAATTTAGCACGTAGGTTCCTTATAAAGTCTAATGGTGTATTAAAAAAGGATTTTTCAAAATTCATCCACTAAGGGGTTTAAATGGGGGTTGAAAGTTTGTATATCAACGTACCGCCCAAACCGCTGGTCCTAAGAATTCCAAATTTAGCACGTAGGTTCCTTATAAGGTCTAAGGGTGCACTAAGAAAGGATTTTTCAAAATTCATCCCCTAAGGGGTTTAAATGGGGGTTGAAAGTTCGTATATCAACGCACAGCCCAAACCGCTGGTCCTAGGAATTCCAAATTTAGCACGTAGGATCCTTATAAGGTCTTAATGTGCACTAAGAAAGGATTTTTCAAAATTCATCCCCTAAGGGGTTCAAATAGGGGTTCAAAATTTGTATGGATAGTCTTAAGATTTTAGAAGTAAGAGGTTTGAAACGTCATGTTTAGACTTTTTATTAGATTACAAGAAAAGTGATATCACCGTTTTTCGAATTTCATTCTCTAAGGGGTTTAAATAGGGGTTGAAAGTTTATATAGAGAGATCGGAAGTCAAAAAGTGGAGACTCCCTTACAACTAAATTTTTTTCCGGGACTTAAGTCCCGGAATCTTACTAAAAATATATATTATTGGTATTCTTTCGCACATTTCTCGAGCATTCTCAGTATAGCTGTTGTGTCCAGGACCCCTTATGGGCCTTTGAACTACACTTCACGAAGGAGTGAAAGAGACAGCACTATTAGAAAGAGACAGCTATACTGAGAATGTTCGAGAAATGTGCTAAAGAATACCAATAATATATTTTTTTAGTAAGATTCCGAGACTTAAGTCCCGGATAAAAATTTTGTTGTGAGGGACTCTCCACTTTTCGACTATGTTCTTCGAAGTTTAGGTAAATATACTCTACCTATTCCGATCTCTGGTTATATTAAATTGTATACTTATTAAAACTTTTAAAATTCGAAAATCTTC
The DNA here is from genome assembly GCA_947034925.1 of Eudemis profundana. Lineage (NCBI taxonomy): Eukaryota > Metazoa > Arthropoda > Insecta > Lepidoptera > Tortricidae > Eudemis > Eudemis profundana. The sequence goes on from OX344795.1 coordinate 7,014,218, forward strand.
ACACTAATATTATACTTAAATGTGAAAGTTTGTGAAGATGTTTGTTACTAAATAACGGGGTAACAACTGGATGGATCAAGCAGAAATTTGGCATGTAAGTAGACCAAGTCCTGGATTGAAACAAAGGATACTTTATATCCAGGTAAAGAGTTTCTTTGGGACAATAACGGGAACAACGCGGGCGAAGCCGCGGGAAATAGCTAGTCTTTAATATGGCATAAAAGATCGTTTAGTGTAAGAAGAATAAACTATGACGGATTAAGGATCAACGTCTTATAGTACAAGGACCTGAATAAGGACGATGCCAGGAGAGTAGAGAGGAGGTGCAAGACACAGAACAGATCATATCTTCACCCCAAAATGATCCCTAAATCACGTATAAAAAGGCAAAGTAACGCAGCTATACTATGTATTATGGACACCATTCGGCAGTTTAAGATTAGGGATAAACGTCCTTCACACTAATACATATCGTCACTGGTTTGTAAAATACTCGTATCTAAAAACGTCGTAGAGAAAAACGTCAAACATACGAACGTCGTATAAACTTACTGCGTTTTTACCTGGAGTTCAAGTGTCAGATACGTGTTTTTAAGTAATGACGATATACCAGTTCTAATTTAGGTAGAAACGAACTGTCATAAGATTAATCAAGTAATCAGTAACATATATCCGTCAGCGGGATTGTCATAAAATATTCATCTAGCAGTAATTCAGACAGGTCACGTAAACGACTTAATTAGTATAAGAAGATACAAAATGGTTAAACCTACGTATTAAGTTTAGTACACATGAACACATAATATAGATAAAATAAAATAAATAGATACATTTTGCCTGAAAAGTACAAATGCTACGCAAACGTTGCTGTCGCTGTAATTCAATTTATTGCATACCTATATAGGCTTCCAGCCTTCACAGACTCTTATGTAAATTGTAGTGGGTTTATCTCACTATGTAGGTACGTTAAATCGGAAAAGTTGACGGAAAGTCGTGATGACGGCTAAGCAGTCAAGTCAGCAATGAGGTTAGGAATATTTACAGCAAAAAATAGACCACAAACAACAACTATGGTAGACAACGTCTACTAAACGTATTGTTCGTTACTGTGTAAAAAGTGGTTTCGATGTGGTTTGGCCATGACTTTTTATGAGTTGTTTACAAAATAAGAAAGTAGGTAATATCTTATACATCTATTACGAGGGTACATGTGTTTTGTTGTTTGTGCTTCAGGTTGTTTCAAAAAAAGTAGGTCGCAAAAATTAACGTTTATTTGAAGGTGGTTTGTCGTAGATTTGACCGAGTATTTAAAATGTAACCATCGTTTTACAACTTTGTTATGTTGCAACTACTAAGGAAATAATTAATTTATTAGATACTAGCATTTACCCGCGGCTTCGCCCGCGTTGTTCCCGTTACTGTCCCAAGGGAATTATTTACCGGGATATAAAGTACCTATCCTATGTTTCAATCCAGGACTTGGTCTACTTGCACGCTAAATTTCAGCTCATCATCCAATTATCCAAACCTCCAAACATCCAAACATCTTCACAAACTTTCACATTTATAATATTAGTGTGATTTATTTTTGTTAGGATTACTAACACTTATTTTTGTTTTGCTTTTCAAGTCACGTAACCAAGTATAGTCTGTCCTTTTAGGTATTTAAATACCTAAAACGATAGACTATAGGTCCGAAGCCTTTCTTGGAAACTAGTTCGTCACTTTATAGTTTAAATAATTAAATGATCATTAAGAGTCAACACTCACACATCAATGCACTACTTTTCTCCAAGTGATTTTGAACCTTAGTACATCAAGGTTGCGGTTGAGACAGGAACTAAGTGGGTAAGTTGGTAAACAGCTGATGTGGGACATGGCAAGGCATGTGTTTCACCCCATCGGACTCTGATCGCCAGATGTTTTGAACAAAACACTATCGCAGCAATCTGCATACAGCCGTACATTGTTTTGAAATAATGGGAATGTAATCTACGTAATGATTTTGACTGATATTTTCGGCTGAGTTCAGTAAAGTTGAATCTTAATTTATGCCACACGCCTACGTCACGATTTTGCTCATTTTTACAAGCTTTCATGTTAAGGCCCCATTTAGACGGGGTGAGAACTGGTATGCAAGTTTGATTACATTGCGGGCTACCTAGGTACGATGAGTACAGTTGATCGATTAATCGCCGCAATTAAATGAAAATCGCATACGAGTACGAGTTGTCGCACCGTCTAAATGGGGCCTAACTCTATGCTATGACATACGCCGTTACGTTTGGCTAAATTGAGCGTGACATAATTTATGCGTGATTTTTTTATTGGGATAAGGAAACAAACATTTTTCATTTTGATATTATATCATATTAGTAAAAATTCTGTCGTAGGTAATTTATAAAATACATCCACCGCCATATCCTGTGCACAGGGTGTTTCAAAGATAATGGTTGCTGCGGTCGGGTGATAAGGGTTTAAAACTATGTGACCACAAATAAAGTAAGATAATGTTATTTTAATCATCGGAACATCCGCAGCGTTGAAATTTTGCTAGCTATCATTTTATAAAAGTAAGTTGGATACCGCTGGAGTGATGAAATCCAGAAAGACCTAAGTGCCCTCAAAGTACCCGACTGACGTGAGGTGGCACAAGATAAGGAAGAGTGGCGATCTCTTGTGTCTGAGACCAAGATCCTTTTCGGGGCGCTGAGCCAACGTTGTAATGGTAGTCGGTTGGAAATCATGGCCAAGACACAATGAATTATGGACCACACACAACACGGATTACATATACATACATTACACAAGCCAGCACAAATTAAGCCAAACTCTTGAGAGCTAATACTGTTTTCATCACCTATCCTCATTAGTAAACTGCAGTACGTTAGTTTGAAGCTAGTTGTTTTTTCGGTTGGCCTAAGGTTTCTTGTGATGTGTTGATAATTAACGTGGAAGCAAACGGTCGGATCAGTAAATAATAATATTTAGCCAATAGTTTTTTGATTAGGTTTTATACTAACAATCACTCATCAAATCAAAGTGAAAAATATATAAGTGAAGTCCGTGTGGCACGACAATGTTAAAATTTTGTTGCTGAGTATTAGGTAGGTACTTACTAGAGCCAAACGCTGTAAAAGTATAGGCCTCGTCTGTGTGTAGTTAATCGCTTAAAATCTAAGTATCTAATCAGATTAGTTACGCCCTAATCCCTGGCTTAATGACTCAATGTAACTTCTATGAAAAAAGAATCATAGGTATCATGTGATGGTCTACTACTTATCTACATGCTTGATATAAACCATACGTAAATTACCTGTCTAAGAAAATACAACTTCGTTAGTTGTCTCTGCCCTAAAGATGAGGGGGTTGGTACTAGTCTTAAGCTATTTATTTCCGTAAAAGGTGGGTAGGTATCTGCGATATTAATTGTGCTTTTAATACTTATTTATTCCTAATATTTCCATAGTAACTGGATATATATTTTTATGTTTTGCGCCAGTTCCTTTACTTAAAAGGTGCCTCGAAAAAATCGCTGTTTAGGGATAATTATGACAATGGGTAACTATGTAGGTAGGTATGTTGTCTACTGTTTTCAAAAGAATTTACATAGGACACTTGGGTTTAGGTACTTTGTATTTTTTTGCTGATGATAAAAAAGGTATATCTGTAGGGTTTAATGTAAGTGTGTAAGTACTACTTATGATTAACAAGGTATATGTTTGTTAATAAAAGCCATTGAGATTTATTCAAGAAAACAATAAAAACAAAGTGAATAACCAACAAAATATTCATAACTACCTAGAAAATATGGATGATTTATGGGCAAAAAAACATTTAAATTGTTAACATTGGCAGTATGGCCAGAAAATGCACGAGTAAAGGAATGGTTTTTTCGAAGACCGCAAGGCAAAGATAAGGACCCAGCGGCCTCCGAACGGCAAACAGAAGGTAGAGCCGACTATAGACCTCGTGTATCAGAACGTCAGGGGCCTCAAAACGAAACTGGACTACTTTAGACGCAACCTTTTGTCCCTTGAATGCGATGTAGTCGCTGTAACGGAGTCGTTTCTAACGGAGACTGTGAATGATGCTGAGCTTGCTTGCGGCGGATGGAGCTTGCTTCGTCGAGATCGGGCCACTGGCGCTCGCGGCGGTGGTGTACTGCTTGCGGCTCGGCCGGGAGTAGAACTGCGACGCTGTCGGGATTTAGAGACGCAATGCGGCGAGGACCTATGGGCTTCCATTACTATCAAGTGTATCCAGTTCTATATATGTGTCATATACATTCCTCCTAGCGCTTCGGACGAAATATATATGAGCTGGTTCCAAAAAGTAGAATCCGTGATGGAAACTTTGAGTGATGTTCTTATAGTTGGTGACTTGAACTTGAACCCTGCTTATACATCGCATAATGTACTAAATTATTATTTTTACTTTTTGAATGTGTGTGGCTTGAATGATATGAATGATATTAGGAATGTGCATGGAAGTAAGTTAGATGTCGTGCTGGTGTCTGAGCGCATTCTAAATACTGTAGTATTGGAAGAGACACATTGTGGTCTTGTCTCTAGACCCGATGCGTACCATCCTCCTTTGTCGGTTCTGATTCCAACCGATTGTCTTACGCGAAGACCCAGCGCTGAACGTTTGGATCCTAGCAATGTGGACTCGGGAGAGGATTGGGACTTCTCTAAAGGTAATTATAAGCTTTTATATGAATTAGTCTCGGAAGTAGATTGGCAAGAAGTTTTAAGTGCTTTAGATGTCGACAAGGCTGTGAACACTTTCTATGGGACATTGTACGGGATTTTTGATCTCTGTATACCTAAACGGATTCGCTCAAGCAGCCCGGGTAGACGGTATCCTGTTTGGTATACTGCGGATATTATTAGGGATCTTAAACAAAAAGGCGATCTACATCGAAAATGGAAGGCCACTAAGGATCCAAACATCTACAATATGTTCTCAATTCTGAGGTCTGATGTGAAGGTTCGAATGGCAACTGCCTACGATAGCTACCTTCAGAATATTCAGGAGCGAATTAAAGATAATCCCAGATCCTTTTGGCAATATTTAGATAGCCTCAAATCAAAGGGCGGGTTTGTCTCTCGTGTTTTGTTTAATGGCCAAGAATTTGTTGGGAGTAAAGTGGCTGATGCCTTCGCAAGCTATTTTGCGGGGGTATTCCTTTCCGATATTCCTCACCTCAACCTGAATCACTCAAGTAACAGTGGCAGGAGTCCTAATGCCGCCTATATTGACATTAACTCAGTGACGATGGCTGAAGTTGAGGCAGGAATAAAGCGTCTCAAGGCCAATTGCTCGGTTGGGCCTGACAACTTGCCAGCCTATATTTTAAAGGGTTGCTTAGAATACCTGAAAACCCCGATACAATATATTTTCAATCTTGCACTCTCTTCTGGATCATACCCACATCGCTGGAAGGTCTCAAGGGTTAAACCGATACCGAAAGCAAAGGATACTACAGTCGTAGAAAATTACAGGCCTATAGCTATTCTCTGTACTCTAGCCAAACTTTTTGAATCCATACTCCACCGGACCCTATCCACGCAGGTCAGTCCCTTTTTATGTGATGGACAACACGGCTTCAGACCCAATCGTTCTGTTAATACAAATCTTCTCACATTGGTTGACAGTATTACTGAGCACCTGGATAGGGGCATCCAAGTCGATGTCGTCTATTTCGACTTTAGGAAGGCATTCGATCGCGTTGATAATGATGTGCTGCTAAGTAAGCTTGATGACATTGGCTTCTCTCCCAAGTTACTTGCCTTTTTTGCAAATTATCTGCGCGATCGAGAGCAGTATGTCCGACATGGATGCTTTGTCTCGTCATCATATCACACCCGATCTGGCGTCAGTCAAGGCTCCATTCTGGGACCTCTATTGTTTGGAATCATGATAAACGATCTCAATTCGGTTCTTCGATCAGCTCAATGCCTATTATACGCCGATGATTTAAAGCTCGTATATGGCGTGGAGCAAAGAATTGACTGTGATTCGCTGCAAGAGGACATCGACTCGGTTTTCCGGTGGAGCCTGGAGAACAAACTTCATTTTAATTTTGAGAAATGCTGTATCTGTTCTTATAGCCGCGCACGTAGTCCCTTGCATGTCCAGTACATGCTCGGGCCTGAACCCATCAACCGTGTCCTCTCTGTTAAGGATCTAGGCATAGTCTTTGATACGCGACTTACTTTTCATGATCACATTTCATCCCTTGCTGTGACCTGCTATCAGAGACTAGGTTTTATTATCCGCAACCTGCGGAATTTCCATGACCCTTTGTCAATGAAATTAGTTTATAACGCATTAGTTAGGAGTAAGCTGGAAACGTCTTCGCTCATATGGCAACCGTATGAAGCTACGTATAGCCTCATATTAGAAAAAATACAAAAGGTATTTCTTAGATTTTTATATAAAAAAAAGTATGGGTATTATCCATACTTATATCCAATAAAATATCTTCTTGGTACTCTAGGTTACAACTCCCTGGAGGTCAGGCGCAATTATAGTTTGTTGGTCACTGCGTGCCGGGCCCTGCGCGGAGAGTCGGACTGTCCGGAACTAGTGGGTCGACTTGTGCGACTCTCTGTTCCGGATGTGCCCAGGATAACTCTCAGGACGCGACAACGCGAGTTATTAGCGGTGCCAGAGGCCCGTACTGTGTTCCGCAGAAATTCGCCGCTGCTTCGCGCTCTCTCCCAACTTAATGCGCTCATGGCATCGGCACCCGAGTGCGACCTTTTTGCGTGGCGATGGGCGGCTGTGTGTACGGAATGTCTGAGATTCAGTGAGGCGATGGATGCCAAGGAATCAACTGTGCCATTGTAATATTTAAGTATTGTTATTTGCTAGTTATAAGTATCATGACGCATTGGATCGTCTGTAATGTCATGGTTACTCAATTAAATAAATAAAATAAAAAAAAAAAAAATAAAACATTGAATTTTCGACGAAATAAATTAAAAAATAATGAAAATAAATGCTGGGCTAACCCGTTAGGTTTAAACAGAAAGTCAGTGACCTTACCAATACTATTTCAGAACTTCACACGAAAACATATAATCATTAACTTTATGTAATTGATTAAAATCGTCCTCTTACGGTGCTAACACTATAGTAGGTACATTACACATCTAGGGTGGTAAAACAAAGAAAGGCCGAGATCGCAGATGTTTGCGGCCCGAGCTGCAAGCGAGGGATGTAAATATGCGATCGCGGGCTTTATTACCTCCCGTGACGCAGCCACTTTATGGCCAGGTGTGGCATAAAAATAATTACCAGATATCCGGAGATTAGGGTCCGTAGGAGTAGGAATGGGTCCTGGAGTAAGTTCAGGACGCAGTTTCCTTAGACCGGCCACCACCCGCGGTGCCGGCGACTGTTCCCCAAGAAGCATCTCAGCACATATTCGAAATAAACATCTTTACACCAAAACAAATCCAACACACACGCACGACACAATCTAAAACAATCCACCACTGACAGAAATCCACAAAAATGGAATATCAATTCAAATTTTCAAACTGTCAAATTCGTTTATTTTTAAACGTCGAAAAAGTTCGTTAAATACGCGCGCGTGTCTATGCGATGAGTTCGCTTGTGACCGGCCGGCCGGCACAGCGCCAATGAATGAATGAAGTTGATTTGCGCCCTACAGCCTCGACAGCCCGGCGGCCCCACTATTTTACTACGAGTGGTGGTGCGTTTCCATTTGAACACAAATAGACGCATGTCATGTTCGTCGCATCCTTATCATCACTGTCAGTGACTGCATTGAAAACTCTATTTTTCTTGGACTCAATTTGTGAGAATTTATAATTTCTTTACCATGGCCACAGCTATTGTCATTCAACTTCAGGACTAGTGTACCAATAGTGTACGTCAACCTATATTCTATCTATACCAGTTAACCAGTTAGTGACTTCGATTATAATTATGCATGGTTTATTTATTTTTTTGTAGTTTAAATCTTTTATTTTTACGACATGAAATAATTACCGAAAATCCTTCGTGTAATTACCTCATGGACACGCCCATATCAAAGATTAGGTACTTAAAAATAGGATAAGAACGGTAATATTAAGAACAATAAAAATGTGTTTTTATTGTTGTGTAAATATTAGTTATTAAATATTACTACTAATTTTAAATATGTACGGCGAAAACATTTTTTTTTCCATGTTTACCTAAAATTGCAAGTTTAGCCCTTTATAAAATAAGTTTATTTTATTGTATAAATATTTCATTAATCACATGATTTTATTAGTAAACAAAAAGAAACGTTGTATAATGGAAACGTTTTTATTAAAATTACTACACTTGTGCCATCTGTTGTGGAATAGAATTTCTTAGTTTGACACCAAATTGTACTGTTTTGGCTCACATGCGCCACCTAGCGTGGAGTAGACTAAACATAAAGTTACCTTCTGAGTTGGCTTCACATCGTGATACTTATTGTATTTGTTAGATGGCGCTATTTTGTTAATTAGATTCAATTATTACAACTCCTTCTAAATGAAAGGTAATATACAAATAACGTCTAGTTCTCTAGAAATGTAATAAGTTCATGTTTTTAATAAATTATAGCTGATTAAACTTTTTTCTGCCATCTATCGGCAGTTATGCACATCAAGGTCGTCTTCTAATTAAATTATTGTATGAAATGAAGATGGCGCTGTTTAAACAGTTACCATTAAACACGGAAGATGTCAGCACTAGTACTAAAATGAATGAAGTGAACAAATATAATATAACCGTCTCGAAATATTGAAGACTTTGCTAAATATCTCATGGATCCCATTCCCATAATCAAAATTAGATTTTGAAATGCTGGACTAATCTGTAAGTAGGTACTGTCACCAGCAATAATATATGACGAAAAGAGGGACGCATAAATATCTGACACGACCTTATTACTATAGCAATAGAGTGGCGTCAGATATCTTTGCAAGCATATTCATTATATGTTATTGCAACTGACTGTACCTATTACCCAAATACAGTAGCGGAGTTGAGATTTCGGTTTGAGGTTGCATAAACCTCCACTGAGAGCAGGTCTATGTAGGTATAGTATAATATATACCTAGTTTAATTTGTGATTTGCTAATACCCCGTTAGAAATTTCAATTACAATAGGTGATTTCTGATTCGCCGAGAAAAAGAACATCACATGATATCAGAATTGTGAATATCATATTTTTTACTTTTGTAATTTTTTTGGTTCTCCGATTCGGAGAGTAGAAGATTGTTCTGTGACGCAATGACAAATTAATACTTACATATAGAAGAACTTTTACGGACGTCCAATTACAAGAAACAGACATATACTCAATCAATATTTTTATTCATCATAATAGTTACATCAACAAACAAACGACATTGTTACAAACCGCATCTAAAAATAGCACTAAGTACACATGGCATCGCCTGCACGTCTCACACATGATAGGTACAACGATACACTTGTGATTACGATACAAGCATACAACTCAGACATTTGGAAGACTTCGCGTCGCGTTCGGAAGACGAGATCAAGATAAATGGCACATAAATAATTTGAAATATTCTGACTTAAATAACCAATTCTTAAAATACATTAAATAACTAAGGCACGACTGGGTTTCTCCAACAGTACAATATAAATTAAAACAAATTAAAGCTTTGTCATGGAAGAGACTATTAATATCACAATAGTGGCCCTATATTATAAAGTTACAAGATACATTATTAAGTAAAAAAACATTCGTGGGGAAATGTAAGCGTGTAGTTTTATAATGCGGGGCCTAGGCGTCTGCTAAGAGGCGCTACCACGGCCTCCACTTGTTGGCATCTAAGTCGTCCCCTGGAGGTCCGTCGCAATATTCTTTTTTTTCCGCATAAAAACCTTCGGCCAGACGTCTCGCCTCCTCTTGTTTTTTGTACTCTTGGTACTCAATCAGCTTCCTTTTCTTTTTAGGCGGCAAGTTGTTGTAATCCATCGGCAATTGGCACTGTTCCGGAAGATTGGCTGGCTCAACTTTGTTCTCGGCCGAAGGAGTCGCATCTAATTGATTCGAACCGCGGTACGCGACGGGTTTTTCTGGCGGGCTGACTTTGATCACAGATTTCGCTGGTGACCTCACCTTTCTGAGATCCAATGTTTCGTTGTTGCTCGGAACTCCCGCTGAGTATTGGCACGTATAATCGCCCCTGTATGCATCATCTCTGTTCAAATATCTCGACTCCGGCACGTCCGGGCTTACGTTAACTTCGACATGGTCGTTTCCTCGCTTGTCCATTATGTGCTGCCTGATTTTTTGTAGTATCACGTCTTTAGCTTCGGCCGGCACCCTGTTAAAGTAAGCAGCGCTCCTTTGTCCGTTGAGGCCAACACTCAATTGTTCGGGTACATTGTAGTGCGAGGCGGGGAGCTTATCGACCGTCGTGAGCAAGCCGGACATCGGCGGGGTGGTTGACTTTTGTGGGAGCCTGGCAGGGGGTCTGGACCACCGTCTGGAGGCACTTTCGCCGGAGTAAACCGAATCTTCCGCATCGGAAGATGATCGATCAGGATCGCTATAATAGTGTTGTCGGTCGGAGACTACCGATGACGGTGAAGTAGGTGGTGAGAACGGAGGGCGTTCAGGCACTTGGATGGTCAGTGGCTGCGCAGTAATCAGTCTCGACAAATGGCTGATCAGGTTCTGGCTCACTTTGGAGTCTAAATCAGGAACGGACATGATAAACTGGCACGCTTCCGCCGCGCACTGTCCGAAGCCCGCTTGAAACTTTTTCGCCTCCAAAACCGGGTCTTGCGGACTGTGCAACTTAGTCAAGTGATTAACGGTTAACTCAAGGATGTCTGCCTTTTCCAACTTGCTCAAGTTGTCATCATCGATCTGTGGGCAAAGTAAAAAGACAATACGTGAGCAGGTGCACGGTAAGGTTCTCACGATGCGAGGGTAAACGTAACATTATTATAACTGTACCCGAGCCAGGCTACTCCTGTTTCTTTAATGAAACTTGTACTTTAATATCCAGTTTCGCTTGGGTTCATCTTGCTCGTATAATAAACAGAAGGACGCCCGGCGACGATAAAAATAAATGGCGTGCGAATGCATGATGGATTGCACATTGATGATCAGTAAACGACTCGTATATTGGAACCGGTGTAAATTTACATCGCCGTAATTACAAACTTTGTAGAAACAAAACATCAGCGCCTTATAGGCTATAATTTTAATGAAAGTAGCGATATAAACACATCCAGAGGCTCATTCACGATATTAAAGTGCTCGTAAAATAAAAACCTTCGGATTTTTTTTATTTGAATAGGTAATTTAAGCTAAGCTTAGTGATTGGATTGCGTAGATATAACATTTAATGGTTGATAAAAACATCTCAAGAATTATATTCCTAAGAGTTCTCTAACGGACCAAAAACACACACAATCGTAGGGAACAGTCAAAGGTGATTAATTACAAAATCAGTCAGCAAACTGTGACTTACCTCCAAAGCTCCAACCATGAGGTCTTTCAGCTCGTCAAGGCAGCGGTTGATGCGCGCGCGCCGCTTCCGCTCCAGCAGAGGTTTCGTGATCTTCTTGTACTTGGCTGTCTTGGACAGCGGAGCGGGGTCGAACGACATCTTGCTTATTGTTAGATACCTATCAAACAAGAGAAACGTTGTAAATATGACGAACTTAATGTATATAGCCTTCCGTGAAAAACCTTGTTTATCCATAAAAAAATACTAAGTACTCAAACAAAACAGGAAAAAGGGATAAATGGAAACTACTATGGCTAATGATATCTGATTGATTATTGATCAATGGCGTGAATAATAAATAATTGATGAAACCTCAATTTGCACATTACAATCTTAATTAAACTTCAGGATACCATGAATAAATCGACAATAAAAGGTCGGAACTTTATCATGACAAATTAAAAATAAAGAAAAGCTCACCTTAACTTCACTTAACACCAACAACATAAAACACTATAAGTATATAAAGTTTAAAACGCTGTCGCGTAGGGACGCGCGCTGGCGTCGGCGGCTCAGAATGCACTGCCTGAAAAAAGCCTTCGTTCCCGCGCCCGCGCCCTACCGCCCTTCCCTTCCATTCATGCGGACCACGTGTGGCCGCTCGGGTTTCGACCATGCCTCACCTATCGCATGGAATGCAATTTACAGTGGGATTTATTCGATTGTTTTGTTCAAGTTTGTGTAGTATTTTTGATTTGAGAGGATAATTCATGCTTTCATTAATATACATCCTTCAGCATGCATATTTAAACTGTAGGTACCTAGTAGTTAACCGTGAATGGCCTATAATGATAGGGAGTTCAAAAGGAACTTTTTGGTTAAGAGATAAGACCTAGGTTCCATCGAGATATAGGTACAAAGGTCTATCGTATCTGTCGTGCCTGTCTAAAGTATCTGTCTGTATCATAAGATAGTGTGTAATGTGTCATGTTTTCAGATCGTTACTCTTATCCCTGTTCCTTCTTGCTCCAGTTTTTCCCCCACCATACGTACATAAGTATATTGACAGTTGACACCGAAGTTTCAAAAACAGGCTGCTACTTAGGACCTTATAAACAATTTTCCAAAAATGTAAGTACTAGTTAAAGGGTCCCTTAATCTGTTTGTGTTCGTGCACCATTTCATAAGAATTACCCAAACCACCCAAAATACAACACAACATCAAAAGTAGGTACCGCCACAAAAAAATACCGTTTAGTTTATCACACTTTTATAGTCCTAACAGCCCCTAAACAATTACCGCGACCGCTACATAAACAACATTAGATTATAAACAAAAGAACGTCCTTAACTGTATAGCATTGTATCCAATTTCAGCTATGGTTATGGCGGTACGGTTCTGCAATAAAATTTTAATTTGATCTTAGCCCGCTATGCCAGGCGGCCTTTGCAAAGGACATAGACAAAGGCCTAAAAATCCACGTAATAAATGGCACGGCCCAAAAGGGACACGTTAAATGGACTGTGGACCTTTTTGGACGTTTTTTCGAGGCAGGTACCTAAGTAGCGCGAGCGCGTGGGGGTTGTTTGTTAGGTTTGCAGGATTGCCATACGAACGTTTTTACTAGGTATAATAATTGCACAATATTATCGTATTTAAAAAAGTAGTGGGTGTTTTTAAGGGATTTGTTATCTTTATTGCTATTTTTCAGATAAAATAAACAGCTTTTCTATTCGTTTTACCAATACCTGTAGTGTCTTAATTATAGTAGTAGTCCTAGCTGGATGCAAAACTAAGTATGTATTTAATTTCTTATTCAAAAGATCTAGGAAATAAAATTACTACTACCCGTTTACACAGTTGATAATAGTGTCTGTGGGGTCACATGCAAACAAGGTACAAATTTTAGAATCAACGGGTTACATACACACATTGGGGATGTTGACTAATGTTGAATTTTACAACATAATATAGTCACATGGATTGGAAAATACTAAATTATCATAACACAGAAGAAATAAACAAAAAATTTATAAAAAATACAAAGTTATGAGACCACAAAGTTTAAAAAAAATCGATATTGATTTATCGTCTTAAAGAAAAATTAAAGTCAATTTCGGAATGCTTAAATAACACTGAAAAAAAAAATGTACTACAACTATGTGCTTAAATGCACTTTTTCGTGCTCAAAATGGCAAAATATGTACTATTTTTTTTCATACAGACTTAGTACAGCGAGGACAAGAGATGACGTCATAGGGTGCGTCCGTTTTGTATGGGCCGTTTTCAACGCTCGGTGCGGTCGGCTACTTTTGATTGCATTTTGTGGCTGTTATAGTAATCCAAGTGGATAGGTTTGTTCCTCATAAATAGTAGAATCCATTTACATCAGAAACAAAATTTAGGAGACAAGCCTATTGCAAAAGCTATCGGTAACAATATTATTTATATTTTTTCCTATATTGTACCAGCAATTACTTCCTCCGTACTTAAACAAATCTCATAGATAACGCTTGAAGATCGCTCTAAGGTAATGTTTCCTTGGTAAAAGAATGTATTAAGTCTACAAAAGTGCTTACTAAGAATTTACAACTATGTGAACCCTGGGTTAGACCAAACAATCGCATTCTCACCCTCTGAGTCACGGTGACGCATACAGATTTGAACTTAAAGAAACATCTACATGCTCCTGACATGTTCCCATCTAATGAATGTAAATAAATACGTAACCTGACGCCTCCTCAACTTAACATAAGATTAAAATTACCATTAACTAAATTAAAAGTCTGGTTTTAATTACTTTACACATAATTGTGGCGGAAAATACCCGGATATAAAAACGACTGCGAAGATTTTTCTCTCAGAATATTATTAAGTCCGAGGCACTTTGGTTACGACAAAATAGATGGCGCTAATGTGACCACCTTACGTCGTGACGCATTAAGACGTGCATTTTTCACATTTAAGCATTGAGGTATAATGTACTTAGAAGGAAGTTTTGAAAATTCGAACCCTAAAAGAGATCTTAATAGGTAATGGAAGTTCGCAAGAGAAAATCAGGCACGTACCTACCATATGTAGTTGGAAATTAAAATAGTACATTCATTACACAACTAGGGTGGTAATACAAAGAAAGGCCGAGATCGCAGAAGTTTGTGGCCCGAGCTGCAAGCGAGGGACGTAAATATGCGATCGAGGGCTTTCTTTATTACCTCCCGTGTTGTGTTCATCATTTTATGTCTATACTTGGCCAGAAAGCGGCTTTTTCCGTGCGCGCAGCGTGCGGAAAAAGCCACTTTATGGCCAGGTGTGGCATAAATACTGTTATGATATATCTGTGGTTATTGATTCAAAAGTAGGAACGTAAATAGCGTGTAATAAACATTGCCTCAAACTTAGCTGGCTTACGTCAAGAAATCAGAACACATACCTACGTTACTTGTTAATAGATACTTGACGCACGGCACGCCACCGCGACAGACGTGGGTCAATCCGCATAACGGTACCATATAAATCAGAGAGGCGCGTAATAGCTTCATTACCATTAATTAAAGACGACAGCCCAGCGGTGGGCGTTTTTGTTTATCGCGGCGTGGGAACCGCGGCCGGTACTGTTCTCATATGGAGCGCCATCGCCATTCATATGTCTTCGTTTGTTTTAGCTGCGACACTTCAATCTATTTTGTATCGGGACATCAAAGTCGTTCTTCTGTTCAAAGTTGTCATTTCGCTTCGCTTTCATATTATAAACATTACGTCTATTTTTGACGTAACCACAAACAAAACGACTAAGTTGAGTAGGAAAATACTTAAATCCTATTATTGTTTTATTTAGGCAGCAGCAGTTTAAGATGGTTTCGTCTTTACAAGTTATTGAAAATGATAGAATTTTGAACTGTACGTATCTGTATCGTTTACTTGTGATCCAAATCTAGTTTAAGGCCAGTGACTGAACGTGTTGTTGATACCCGCAGTCTTATGTAACTCCGAATATTAAAGCGAATCACATAACAGTATCGAAATCATAAACAGCCATAATAACCTGGCCTCGTCTGCTCAAAGCATTTTGCTGCTTAAGTACCTTTCTCCATCAAGTTCTCTTCAGTCTTCGTTTGTACTCTTTGCCTGAAAAGACTACCTGGACTAACAACATGGAAAGACTGATAGTTACGGGAAAAATCGACGGCAAAAGACCCAGAGGTCGAAGCCCGAAGAGATGGTCCGACCAGATCTCCGAACAGCTGGAGTTGCCCATCAGCGTCGCCCTGCACCAGGCGACTGACCGGAACAGTTGGACACCGACCGCTGATCGTCTGAAAAGGAGTCACGATCCCCAGTAATGGGGGAACGATTAAGAAGAGGGCACTCTTTGCAGCCAGTTCTTTCCGGCAACATTGGTCTCACCGATAGTTCATCTCGCTGTCCCTAGGATTAGGCACCTCAGTCTACCCGCGACCACGAACGCTGAAAAGGGTTACGAACCGTTGGGACGTAAAAATGAAGTAATATACGCGATTTAATCTGTTTAAGTTGTTTTATTACAATGAGTGATAATCGCGGAAACCGAAGAAGTTAGAATAAAGCGCGAATCCTTTTGTAGATAGATAGATCATTTATTTCACGACAAAATAACATTTTAAATTCGTACAGACAACATTTATAATTATTCACGCCAAGATCGTCAAAAACAAAAATACAAAATGAGAACGAAATAAAGGAAAAAATGTCAAAAGATTTAAAAAATATAAGTAACAATTAAAATTCAAATCATGCCTCCCAATAAGGATCGTCATAACAACGTTTAATAATAAAACAATAAAAGGACGTACGTACACAGACGTATCGTATGGTTTCTGCAGCAAAATGTTTAGGACACATCTCGATTTTAACCCGGGCAATAAATCTGTGGATCTAGTGAAACCGTGTAAAGTCACATTTATACCAGGAACAAAAGGTCATAACTGTATTGTATGACTTAAGCTCTTTTGCTCCTAGGTTAAATGCGACTTGTTTCACTAGACCCACAGAAATGTAGTCAGCCTAAGCCTAAGTGGCTTATCACACTTGCGTTTTGCGGGCCAGTTATAAGCGAAGCTCCATACAAAGCCGCGAGTTCGCCGCGACTGGTTTTGTATGGAAACTCGCCCGCAGCTTGCCCACAAATCGCAAGTGTGATAAGGCCCTAAACGTACTTTTCGATTTCGAGTCAGTCGGATGCGTAACATCTTAATGGCAAATTTTCCATCTTCAAACTTGGCTCCATATCATTCTAAATACTCTTCCATGCACTTATAGTAAAAGAAATGTATAAGCGAATGGTTATCGCCTTTTTATAATAAAGGCAACAATGAAACAATACCGGCTTAAATCCTAAAACTCTAAAGCCTCATGATAAGGCAACAATCACAAATAGCACGTGTCAAAAGGCATACGTCTTATCTTATTGTCCTTTTGTGTTGAAGATAAGACGTTGCGCGAGAACAATCACTTTAGATTTCCCACATTGTACCTACTCGTAATCATCATGTTTTCTGCAAAAAGTTTTCACAAATTGTATCCACAAGGGAGTTTTAAGATGACATTTACTTCGTTTCAGGCAGATACATCAATAAACTCATGGCACCGAAGGACGTAGATATCACTTCCTTCCATGCGACTGTTTTTCTAACCTATGTTCTGCAGTTGATATAGGAACTCAGACGATGTTTATACTAAGGTGAAGTAATGATTTACTATTAAAACCCTAATACATAAAATAATTGTAATGACACCAGGCAGGCGCAATGCAGATATTGCAGTTAAACAGCTGGGAACTTCAGAGCAAAATCCGGATAAAAATCAATCATGCTACAAAGCAGTTGCGCGTTTACGAAGAGCGTATGTTTTTATGTCAAACATAATAATTGACTTTAACAAATTAAATATTATCAAGTTTTATTAAGTTGAACATTGCTCTAAAAATATTACAATAAACATATATTTACCTACTTCTAAATTGAAATTAATTGTAATGTAAAAATACCAACAATAAAATTCCATTTTTATTATATCAGTTACGACAATAGCCTAAACAGTAAACAGTTGCACGAAAGTTCAAAAATCACAAACAAGACAATATCGTTTGGTTCCGCCCACTACGAACAGTTAAGTTTGCGCTCGAAATCGTTTGAGTAGGAATAAATTGTCTGCGGGCAATAAAGGCTATATTACAGAACTAGTTCGCTCGAGCCTAATTGAAGACCATTCCGGTAGAGACAGCAAGTAAAGTATAAATTTCGCAAACATTTTAGCATTAAAGTGTTACCAAACGAAATGCTTTAGTTTTATAATAGGCTAGATGACTAAAAAAAACTGTTTAGTCCGTCTGTTACATTATGAAGAAATATTATACACGTATTTTTTGTTTTGTTTGACAAACAAAAACTGACGATGATAGAGTGCTTAGAAGTTTCGAGTGACGTCACTCTTGAGTACAAATTGTACTCAAGAGTGACGTCACAAGCCCCCACTCCAGAAGTTTGATGATCTATAACTTTGTCGATTTTTAATATTTTGATAAACCAAAAAATACGTGTCCCATATTTTTCCATAATCTAACTGACGGACTAAATAGAATTACATATTTTTAACCCAGTCATCATCCCTATTCTTTCTGCAGTTTGCCGTCCTTCTTTAGGATTTGCTGATGATTCTTGGTTTGGGAGCAAGTGATGATGTAAGACGTAGGTATATGTGATGCTGTAATAGAATTTCTAACCTTCCTCATTAAATAACTTACGATTATCTCGATACTCTATATTAACTAGTATCTAAAAAAGGATTATTGTCTTTTTATCTGATTTCTCTTCTATGCGAAACAATATACTTATTGTTAGTAGCATTGCATAGGTTAGTAGTACTCTACTCTATTATTATTATTCGTTTGGGTTTTTATGTGCCACCTTGACTAGTAATGATCTTTTATAGCAGTCCTTAACCTTCACTACAGAGGCCCATTGAACTTAGGAATTTCCAGACAATTTATGAAATTAATTGTTTTATCTCTTCGGAGAACAAGATATGTCGCCCTACTTCGTTTGTGCGTGAGTGGTTCACATGAGCAGAGGATATCCACTAACCTAACCTACCCATTTGGATTAGATGTTTGTTCAATTTATAGCCAGCGAAGTCAAACCAGCTTGTGACTTGGCTAACTGTAAATTGTACTGACTTCTTGTCTAGAGCAGAGAAAAGCTAGATCACGTGAGGGATCATTAATGAAATTGACGTTGATCAATCCTGCTTTACACATTCTCGCAGGATTTTGTACCCTGTGCTGTTACAGAATATCTGCAAACTGAGGGAGCAGCATATACAGCAATAACGAGACCAGAGTGGTAAAGAGGGCAAAGACTAAAAAGGAGATGATAAGTTAGATATACGATTGCAACCATTGATGTATTTGGCTCGTATCGAATAAAAACACGTCTTTTTCATCATAAGAATAGCCAAAATTTGGAATTGCTTGTGTCAGTTTTCCCGACTGATATGATAGGGACAATTTTTTTACACTGTCTAGAGTTATTCACTTGTCGAGCTCTTGTAGAGCAGTCCTACCTAACTAAGTGGGGGGCTTACAATCCTTCAAGCAGGTTTAGCAGCCGCGTCTACAAGTACCTACTAGTGACTTTTCGCTAGCTCACTGTTCAAAGTGAGCGTACAAACTAGCGGGATTGGTTGAAACGGTCAACCTTTCCTTATTTTGAGTGTGTGTGATTAAGCAAGTGGGAGTTTAGTCGCGGTTCGCCAAGCCTAGCCCAGCTACAAAGATTAGGTACAACAAGAAACTTAGCTGGACCCGGGTGGTGTCAGAATGATTTATTCTGATTCTGAACCGGGATAATCGGGTCTCGGGGCAGGGACACTAAAAGTTTCGTATCAGAGTGTATGTATAGACACTTTTTGGCTGCGTTTGCTTCATCGTACTGTCCTTGCTTGATTGAAGTAAAAAGCATTTATCATTTAGTGTAAAAAAAAACGATGAAATAGTGGCATATGTAAATGAAATCAGTTATACTCTTCTGTTGTCCGTACCAATATAGTTAGTAATCCGAAGTTATCTGTCAAAATTCGCCTCGCCGGAAGCGCGCCGTGGGAACGGGAGGCGGGCTGTTTTCTCAATCGCGCCGACTGTTTTAAATAGACAGCTCCATTCTTCGCGGTTTAGGACATCGTACCAGCAGTAGCTAGGCTTGTGATTGCTAAGTGATGCATACATTTTGTACGTCGTAGTCAAATACGTCACTTACTGGACATAGGTTTCCTCAAAGAACGCCACCATGACCGGTCCTGCGCCTAAATTCTTTCAATATTTTCACTTAATGGGAGATATTGCTTTGGTATCTTTTCTATGATATATACGTATGTATATACCAAGTATTGTTCTTCAGCACCACATCATAATATAAATATATTCACATGCAAAATTACAAGCAACTTCCATGATGTGGGCCTGACATATGGAGACAATAAATACAGCTATAGACGAACTTTTTCTGGCCATGCTTTAATTTGCTCTTGATCATTCTCGGATATATCGTAGATTATCAAAATATTTGAACTACGAACGAAAACTCGCTTATCCACCATATGCCAACAACGCATTCTTCAATATATTGGCCCCACAATACGCAGAGGCTACGAAAATCTCGAAAACTGTCTGTGGTTGCGAACACCTAAGGCCGAGACCGCGTGGTCGTTCACCAACAAGATGGACCGATCAAATGAAAGGCTCGTCGTCCTCCTAATTTTACACAGGTGTAAGAGACACGCTGGACAGAAACCGGTGGAGGACTGGAGGCAGATCATCCGCTCGAGATGCAACCCTGGTGTTGACCATGATCCTCAGACATAAGAGACCGATCCCAGAGAAGGAGATCAAAATTCTATAGTAGCTGGATAGTTTTTCAGTTATTCTGATTAACGTTCAATGAGATAACGTTGCAAGGAATATTAATATGTAACTTGATAAGAGTTGAGTTTTCAAAGAAACGAAAACGGTACAGAGAGAGATTAGCTTAATTTTGTAAATAGTTTTTGGTATAGTAGAAATTCTTTTTCTAGAGCGAATTCACTTAGCTGTGTACCTGACGAACAATACTCATTGTCTGCATTGTTAACTGTGGCCACCACTACCACTTCGAAATGTAAGGCACTATAAGTGCAAATAGCTTTTACACTAAATTAGTCTTTAAGTCAAACGAATTAAGGTTTACACTTAAACAAAGAGAATACATCGTTCGTCTTTCTAAGCATCGATACGTACTTCGCTGCTCTTTCACTTACGAAGTGACCAACATCTGTGTTCTCTTTGTTTAAGAGTAAACCTTATTTTACTCGACTTAAAGACTAATTTAGTGTAAAAATTATGTGCACTATAATGCCTTACATCTCGAAGTAGAAGTTGTGGCCACAGTTAACAATGCAGATAATGAGTATTGTTCGTCAGGTACAAAGCTAAGTGAATTCGCTCTAGAAAAAGAATTTCTACTGTACTCGTCATTTTCTTGGACCAATAATTTATGCCACACCTGGCCATAAAGTGGCTTTTTCCGCACGCTACGCGTACGGAAAAAGTCGCTTTCTGGCCAAATGTAGACATAAAATTATGTATACAACACGGGAGGTAATAATGATAGCCCTTGATCGCATATTTACGTCCCTCGCTTGCAGCTCGGGCCGCAAACTTCTGCGATCTCGGCCTTTCCTTGTATTACCACCCTAGTTGTGTAATGTACTATTTACTGAGCGGTCCAAAATTCACCCAGCTTTGAAATGTAAGGCAAGGGAAGTGCTACTGTATATTTTTAGTGGATGGCCAACTTTATTTGGAATCAAGAGCAAACAATGTCTACTGCGCTGGCTGGCCTTCGTGTTGAGGGAAAGATCTTAACAATTATTTGATCGGGTAAATGTTTTTGTTGAGTTCCGTTTGTCGATCACTATTTAATATCTTTGATTTTTGTTGGCTTCAGAAAATATTGATGACAATGCAATCATTTTTCATTATTTTTCTAGATTCGATCATGATCAATAACGATGCGCGGCGAAGGCAAATAAACTTATTGAGCTTTATGCATATTTTTATTAGTAAGTAAGTAAAGAAAAACGTTACTACAGTTTGAATTGAAAATCTGAGTAAAATGTTCCTTTAAAATGTTTGTTCGCTCTCGATGTTTTTTTTTTGTTTTCTCTGAAATACAACAGTTTACAACACGCAAACAGTTATTTGATGTACATATCAGGCCTTATTTACATACTGGTAAATATTTCCAACCGATATAGTTGTTGCCTTGAGATTGTACTAAATGGATCGGCACTTATTGTTTAAAAACCTGACAATCTTTATTATTTAATTGTGGATCTTTATGAAAGGTCAAGTGTATGTTTTTTAATTTTACGTCTCACGTTAATCAGTCATTCTTATGCATCATTAATGATAATTTGTTCTTGCCTTAACTCTCAGAGGACCATTATTGCTGTTTAACATTCGAAAAACACGCACTGCCTTATTTATTTTACAAGCGTAGATAACAAATCGATTTAATGCAAATCTAATGATCGTCAATGTTCTAGCCATGTTATACCAGTAGACACTACGAGGTTGATCTATTAAGAAACGAATTGACCATCGTTTTCTCGGGGCAACCGGGCAATCTGTCCAAATTAAGAAGGTGTTAGGTGGTTCGAGTTTTAGGTTGTTGATTGGAGCCTGTATCTTTGGTAGTGTAATACGGTAGGCAGTGAGAGGGGTGTGGCGGGGCGGGAGGGCATGCAAATGGCAGAGCTATAATACTCGGCCACGGAGCGGGTCGGCCGCGACCGTGGGAAAACTATCGCCTGTGGCGAGCCAAAAGCAGGGACGGACTGCGGAGTCGCCGATATTCCTTATAAGACACTTGATAAATCTTCTGTCACGTCGCTAAACATGACCCACTTATTTTTGGTACGAACATTACAGCTACCAACCTTGGTACGGCGCAGTGGCAAGGCGAGATCAATTCCCATCGGCTACCTATTTTATGGCATTTGTGCGCCTTAACCAAGTGCATTTTAAGTAAAAATTACCTATCCTTATTTTATACTGATACGTTTGACACCTTCTTCTCTTCATTAACGGACAGCCGGCGTGCAGAGCGACTGCATCTTTATACTGTCTATATTCCATACATTCGCTCGAAGCGAATCGCTTCATTGTTTATAATGTGTACCGTCAAGGAATGGAATTCACTCCCATACCATTGTCGATGTCTGTATTCGAATATACCTTACGAATCATCATAGCTTGAGTAAGTAGGCTTATTCTGAACTGGCGAGCTACTAACATCTTCGGCGTCGTAGTTGCTTACCATCAGACGCTACTGAGGATAATCGCTGGTCGGTTATAGAATAAAAAAAAGTTTGAATTTTGATGACGTATGTAGTACGTGCCATTGTGAGTAACAGATAAACGGCCGAGTCCGTCCCCCGGCGCTCGTGCAGAGCGCACGGGCGCGTGACGGCGGCGCGCGCCGCAGTCACGACTCGACGCGCGACTTCTTGACGCAACACAACCGGAACCCGAATCGTAACGTGTACCTACAGTATCTTCTCTGTCCGCAGGTTAGTAGAACCTTCGAGAGCTCCTGATTTGTGGTCTTCGGAGCAATCTTCGAGAGCTTCTGGTCTTGGGTGCTATTCTAGACTCGACGCATGACTTCATGACGCAACACAACCAGAACCGAATTGTAATGTGTACCTACTGTATCTAACTACTCTGTCCGCAGGTGAGGAGAACCTTCGAGAGCTTCTGGTTTGTGGTCTTTGGAGCAATCTTCGAGTGCTTCTGGTCTTGGGAGCAATTTACACGCAACTTCTTGGTGCATCACAACCGGAATCCGAATCGTAACGTGAACGTAAAGTATATTCTCTGTCCAAAGGTTAGGAGAACCTTCAAGAGCTTCTGGTATCTTAGGAACAACTTTCGAGAGATTCTGGTCATGGGTGCAATTCTAGACCCGACGCGAGACTTTTTGACGCAGCACAACAGAGACTCGAGTCGTAAGGTGTACCTACAGTGTCTTCTCTGTCCACAGGTGAGGAGAACCTTCGAGAGCTTTTGGTTTCTTTTCTTTGGAGTAAATCTTGACTCGACGCCTGATTTCTTGAATCAACCCAACTGGAACACAAATTGAAACGGGTACCTACAGTATCCTCTTTGTTCGCAAGTCAAAAGAACGATTGACCATTTTCACTCTAAAGATGAGAACAATGATCTAGAAGGTCTTCGGATTAATTGTAGACTCGGCATGCTTCTCCTTGACGCAATATTACTAGAACCCAAATCGTATAGTCTTCCTTCGAAGAATCTTCTTCTCTGGTCATAGTGACTCATAGCGCTTTAGAGAGAGCATCAAGCAGATAGCGCGAAGAAAGATCTCAAAGATCGTGAATCAATGCGCGGTTATCCCATTGATGCAATGCATTCACAACCTGACTTAAGGCATTGATATGATATGAGTCTTTACGCGGAGTACCTAGCAGTGGCGTGGCGTCCAAACAACTCGATTCCTACCGGCTTGCCTAATACCAGGATTTTGACTACCTTATTCTAGAGCTCTTAAGGAAAATGTACGCCAAATCTGCACCGGCTTGCCCTAGGATATCTTTTACGCCACGCCACTGGTACCTAGCCCTATGGTTGACTGGCAGGGATAGGTAATTTAGCATTACGTCTGCCATTTGTATTTACTAGATGCATGAACTACCTTTTCTGCCTAAGTGAATTAAAGGACCTGTAGGCTTATGATGCTACGCTTTGTCGCGTGATAAATAAGTGATAAAGCATCCGTTACGTTCTAACAAATAGTGTGTGAGAGTGACGGATGCTTTATCATTTATTTATCGCACGATAAAGCGTTGCATCATAAGCCTACTGGAAGTTATGTAACAAGAAATATTAGGTCTGTGGACTTCGGATTCGGACCTATTTGACTGTTACTTTCATACTTATTTTGTCATAGTCATAGTATTAAAATCTCAGCATCCATTTAACCCAACTTTCGGCTGCCGTCTGCTTAGCCTAGTTACATGAAGGTCAAGTGCGGTCGCGCCTTTCCCATACGCTCACTAGTTCACGTCCACGGCAGACTTATCTAGCTTAGTTCGACGGCTCTTAAATATTGCACGTTATTGCTCTGTACGTTCTTTAGTAGGAAAAGTTAACGCGGCTGTAGAACCGTAAACATGACACCAGTGCCGAAGAGTTTATAAGCCCGTCGGTTTGCCCTATTAAATGAAAATGAAGACATCAAGTTGAGTTTTTGGAACGTACAACACACTACATGCATATATAGCTATTTTATCTATTTTATCGATGTGTGTACCTGAAAGCCAGTTACACACAGCCTTGCCGGCTTCTACTCTAGATACAAACTTAACGTATCTTATTATTCAACCTCCGTTGATCTTGGAATCGATCCGTCGATTCTTCGAAACATTATTCACCCGTTTAACATTATCTCTACCGAATGATTCACAAACAGACCAGTAGTTTGTGTGACGTCATCGGTGGTGACGGTTTCCTTGTTTTCACGATTTTATTTCATGATTCATTTTACATTGATGACTCCTCAAACGATACTAAAATAATGTTTTGAACAAAGTGAGAATTGTATATAGGGATCGGACAAATGTTGCCGAATTTACTTCAACGAGCTGGCATAAGAAGAAAAGCCGATGTAAGTACCAACGAGATGAAAGGTTGGAAAAGTTACGTAAAACTAGAGGCAGATTCGACGCAGCGCGGGGCACGATTGGGACCGGACTTTTACTTTTTGTAGCGCCACAAATAGCCACTACAACTTATTATTTAATTGATTCAGAGAACTAACGACAGTAATACCACTGCGTGCGGGTTTATGAATACAAGAACCAGTATCAAGCAAATAAGTATCAAGTGACAATCTTACAGATATCCATAGTTTTACAATTGATTTGCCTTTCCCCGGAATATTCCCCAGCTGTATGGGGAATATTCTTAGGAATATTCCGGAGTTGAGAATTTCCCATACAACTGTGCAATATTACCGGATGAGGCACATCCTAGGCCCATTCGAGGTCCAAGCTCTAGGGTTGGCCTGTATACTGGATACAAGACGACGACATACCTATAAATGCATACGTATGTAGGTAGCAAAATTATCAACAGTGAGTGAAACTGCACGCACTAATATTTTTATGCCACACCTCGCCATAAAGTGGCTTTTACCGCACGCTACGCGTACGGAAAAAGGCGCTTTCTGGCCAAGCGTGGACATAAAATGATGTAATAAAGAAAGCCCTCGATCGCATATTTACGTCCCTCGCTTACAGCTCGGGCCGCAAACATCTGCGATCTCGGCCTTTCTTTGTTTTACCACCCTAGTTGTGTAATGTACTAATTTATGATATCGCACAGCTGAGCAACAAAAGTAGGTACCTATTAAATTTTGCGATGTACCGGGTATTGCCTGTAACAGGAGCAAATAATTCAAACGTAGATTCTACTCATCAAACAATAAAACTTTTGTTCAATAAAATTTAAAAATTATGTAATCTTTAGATTTTATCTTTTTCACACAAATTAAATAGTATTTTCAATGTACTTTAACGTCACTCTAATTGACGTCGCTTGTCATTGACACGGTACAAACATAAAAAACATCGCAATACATTGCTTCATATAAACTTTAAAGTTTACTAAAAATGAAAACATAAGTTATTTTTAAATTTTGCTGAACAAATATTGTTCAGTTTGAGGAGTACAATCTACGTTTTAATTATTTGCTCCTAGTACAGGAGCACCTGGTATATAATGTCGGTGAGCTCTTAGAAACAAGGTTTTCGCAAAAGGGAAGAATCTCGTACGACTTATAGTCATGCATGATATGATAATAAAGCAAATAAGGTGAGATAATAAACACAGATCAATAATGTACGTACCTGAGCAGGATTGTTACCTACACTACTTTGTTGACTTAAGAATGTTGAGTTATAGGTATTTAACGATCTTTTTAGTAACTTAACCTTCATGTAACTAACTTTGTAGGGAAATATATATAGGTACCTACCAGTGGCGTGGCGTAAAAGATATCCTTGGGCAAGCCGGTGCAGATTTGGCGTACATTTTCCTTGAAGAGCTGTAGAATAAGGTGCTCAAATGCCTGATATTAGGCAAGCCGGTAGGAATCGAGTTCTTTGGACGCCACGCCACTGGTACCTACGTATGTAATCACGTATTTTGTATTAAGTTTGCAAACTTTTATTTACTTACTAGCAAAAAAATAAAATGTGCGTAAAATAGCTTGATCGCACTTATATTTAGTTATTTATTTACTAAACCGAAGTTTTTACGTCAATATCCGATCATGCGTTTTTTATTACAGTTTTTTTTTTCACAAATGTAATTTTAACCAGTAGGTACCTAGTAGGATTTTCTCCGATATTTCTACCGATCTGTTTTTTTAGCGTTTATCTGAGTTCAAGTTTTCTAAATCCCGTTCGGTATGAAAAAAATGTCGATGGAATTTAATTATTTAATATGTACATAATTCATATTGATCTTTTTTTCGCGTGCAATGTCATAATAGTTTTAATTGGGCTAAGGACCAATTCAAACAGTTTTGTAATCTGTGACAGTTTCCAAGATCTACAATAGAATTACGCATCAAGGTGGGGCAGAATGTATAAATAATTTTCTAATTATCTAATTATGATGACCCTTTTTTCGTAAAAGGACGTAAGAGACAGGATTTTCCTACTAAGTGGCGTCTTTTTGTTCCAACGTGCTATTGTTGACTTGATATTGTTCAATCGAGTGAAACTGAAGTCTAGAAGAACCCTGACCTATTCTTGGAAGCCCTGCCCGTCATTATAATTAATTTAGACATCAAAGGCCATCGAAGTACTTTAAATAATTTAAAATCGTCCGTTATAATAATAAGCTTGATTTATATTTAAACTAGGACTTGAAAAAGCTTGAGTTAAGTTTCTATCTTATTAATAAAGGAATTAATTACCTAGGTATTGGTACCTGTAAGCGACACCATTATTATAATTATATTCAAGGATACAATAATTAAAAAAAACCATTCCGTACAATGAAAAATAAGTGAAAGTAAAATTTGTATAATACAATACCTACATTTAATTTATCTCACATGCCGTGACCGAAGTAAAAGCATAAATAAATAAAAGTGCAAAGTTCAAATAAACATTTCCAAGATTCATATTTAATTTACTAAGCCTGAAGGTCGTATAGCCCCGTATGTCGGACCATCATTAGCGTAAAAGGCTGTATTTAAATATTATTAAGTGCAACATACAAAAAATACAGACGAAATAGGAATATAAGAAAAATAGGAATGGAATATAGGTAGATTGTTCAGATCCAAAGGTGCGTCCCGCAATGGCATACGATTAGAGATGTGCCATTCCCGGGAATATTCCCCGTTTGTGGGGAATATCCCCGGGAACGGCACATCTCTAATTTGGAACGCGGCGGTTTTTTTCATTCGTGTTCCAGCAAACATAGCAGCGATTGGTGGTGATCACAGTTAACTTTACTTATAAACGATAGACGGTATCGAGGCTACACCTGATTGTCGATACTCGATAGTCCTTCGTGGTAAAAATCGAGTGACACTAATAAAATATAACTGGCCAAGAGCATGTCAGACCATGCTCAGTGTAGGGTTCCATAGCCGTAACTATAAGGTAAAAAATACGATGTAAAAAAGTACAACAACAAAAGAGCGTATCTTCATAGCAATTACGTCCTTTTGTTGAGAAGCGCAGTTTATCGGCAATAACTCAAAAACGGTTAATCCGATCTTGTTGAAAATAATTTTCGTTGTAAGTATTAATTGAGCGTTATCTTTGTAATTTTTTTTATATTTTTCGGACACACGGTTTAGAAGATAGAGGGGGGGGGGGGACACAATTTTCACAACTTTCGGAGCGATTATTTCCAAAGGTATTCACTTAAATAAAAACATTACTTAAGAACCTTAAAATGTTTTCAAAAGAGCTGTCGAACTATGTACCACACGTTGACATTTTGTGAAAACATTTTTTTTTAGCTTCTGTTACATGTATGGAGTGCCCCCCCTAGATTTTTTTTATTTTTATTATTTAACTACCTACCAAACTTAGTTGCGGCATCTACAAGACATCTATATTCCAAATTTCATCAGTATAGTCACCAGTATAGTATAGTTTCGTCTTGTAGTTTTTGAGTAAAATGCCTGTGACATACGGACGGACGGACGGACGGACGGACGGACATGACGAAACTATAAGGGTTCCTTTTTAGCCATTTTGGCTACGGAACCCTAAAAAAACCGTACAAGTGCGAGTCGCACTCGCTCACCGAGGGTTCCGTATAAATTTGTTATTCCCTTTGTAAAGTCTATTTTTAAGATTTAATCAAAAATTTACAGTTTTCAGTTTACTTATAATAATAATTTGAATAATATTAGTTTTAATTTATCTGTAGTACCTAATTTATTGACATTATTGAAATCTGTATTGTAATTATCTATTTGATTAATTAATTGTATTCTGCCGTGTGACTATATTGACCTATAGTAGCATGTTGCATGTACTCGTATTTACTTCTGACGATGTATGAACATTACTAAATAAACGAATATGAATATACTTGTAGTATAAGACGGTATTACTAGCCAAATTTCATAGTTCTAGGTCAACGGAAAGTACCCTTTGAGTTATGGTTTCTTGAGAATGTCGAAATTTACTTTTTATGCGGCATAAACGGCCGTATCTTTTTTCCACGTTAACTTAGAAGCTTGATTTTTTCACAGCTTCAAGGGACCGTAGACCTGAGTATATGGTTTAATTTTCAACTCGATGCCACGCGTTCTCGAGATAAAGGGTCTTGACAGACGGACAGACAGTCAGACGGACAACAAAGTGATCTTATAAGGGTCCCGTTTTTTCTTCTTGAGGTACGGAACCCTAAATAAAGAGAGCTAAAAGAACGCGGGTCACAATTGAACCAGTGCGTAATGACAAGAGCAACCTCTGTGGATCGGACTATCCATTAGAACCACAAGGCAAGGCCAGAGACTTGCACCCGAAGAAAAAAGCGAACAAAGCCGAATCGCTCTCGGCCATAACTAAATTCAAATTGCGGCGATCCGTGGCATTTCCACTGCTTCCCACGGCTGCGCACGCAACTGCAGGCCCAATTAGAGTACCGAACTAATTCTAGGTGCGCGAGACTCGACAATAGCGTTTAGAGCTATCAATACTTGAGATCTTAATTCTAATCATTCATTTCACTCTAATAAATACGATAAACGTCCTAGTGTTTAACACTCTAATGCCCAATAGTTGTCACCCTGCTGCCGCCTGTTCCTACTGCTCACGACCCGATCTCTATATGCTAATGACTTAGCAGTAGGTAATGACTTAACATTCAAGATGGCAACTACTGGGACAGTGTCAAGAACTCGGACGTCTACCTAACATATGGTCATTCTAAACCGGAATTCCGCCTTTATTTTTTCGGTAGGTACACCGCTTTTGAAAAAGACTAATACCGAAATACTGAAAATCCGGTTTAACTTTTTGCTATCCTCATTATGTAGGTAAGTAAAATTGTATTGCTTGCTAGGAGCTTAAAACTTGTTAGTTATAAGTTTTACCATACTTCCCATACAACTTATTGTTAAATAAATAAGAAAACCGACATATGGAGTCTCCACTCTTGAGTACTTGTTTCTCTATGCTTAAACTAATACTACCCTACTTTGAAAAAAAGTAAGAGAAAATTTTACGTATATAATATAGAAATAAGCACACGTAAACCAGAGCAGATTTGTATCATAAAAGTCCCTTTAAGTTTTTAGCATATTGTTTTGGTTTTCGCAACTCTCTCGCAAGTCGCCAGTGTGATAAGGCCCTCGTATTTGAAGAGTTCCGTCGATTTCTCCAAGATACTATCATCAGATTGGTAACAATAGACTGACGATGACTGACGACGTCTGATGGTGACTGCTTGGGAGTTTCACTCTTTCAGACAAAAAAATATTTTTCTAACTTTTTCCAGCCGTCTTCGAGTAATCAGGCAACAGTCATAAAAAAAGATTCCGACGACCTGAGAACCTCGTCCTTTTTTAAATCGGTTAAAACAAAGAACAAATTGGATTTCCTTTTTAAGTCTCCTATTTATGAAAGTAGTTGAAAAAGTAACTAAGCTAAGGTTACTTGAGCAAATGAATTATCAAAGTAATAACAATTATTATCATTTTCACCGGTTTCCCACGGCTCCGCACGCAACAGCGCCCAATTACAGTGAGCCGAACTAATTCCTTGCGCGTGCGACCCCGACGAAAGCACCACTGTGCACGTACAGTGCGTCTAATAATATGTAAGTATACATTTTGGAACTTATGTATTGGGAATAACACTTAAAATAGTGTGCATATTTTTGTACTTGACCATGTCTACTCTTACGTTGAGAAGTCAGAAATTTATGGTAAGCTCTATAGTTTATGTGGATGTAGGTGGTCCTCGTTTAGATTTTTTTTCATTATTTTTATCACATTAAGTTTTCATTAAAAAAACCTTCTTGGTAATTTTTATTCAGAATGTGCCTGGCATTCAGTGAAAATTGTAGAGAGGTTAAGTAGTTGTAATGTTTTTCTCATTTTTAATATACATTTAATTACATTTGTACTACGATTGTTGGCTGTTGGTGCCAATCTTTATTTCTTCTGTAGAATTAAAAGTACTAGTTCTGAATAAGAAGGTACAACACAGGTTTTTTTTTAATTCAGGGAAAAGCAGGGTTGTAGGTGGATCACCCATTTACCTTGCTGTTTGATAATACATGACGCCACGGTAGCATAGGTTGCAATAAATATTGATTGCGAAATTGACCCAAGTTAATCATCATTATCATCAGCCGAAAGATGACCACTGCTGGACGTAGGCCTCTCCCATCAAACGTCACCATGGCCCTGACCGGTGCTATGTCACCTGCATCCATCAGACTCCAGCAACCTTGACCAGGATATCAGTTCACCTTGTGGGAGGCCTACTCAAGAATCTCAAGATGGAACCCGAACCTGAGAAGACCTGGAAATTTCCTGGTTCTGCATGCCCTAGCCTAGACGCCACTCAAGAACTCGTTGGCCCTATCGGCCGTCGCGGAATCGATGAGCGATGTGTCCGGCCCACTGCCACTATTAAAGTTCATATGACACCACAATTACGTCATAGTATTTATGCATTGGTAATTTAAAACCAGTTGCTACCATATTACCTATAGGTAACTATTTAGGTCTCTAAATATTTATAATTATAATATTGGATCACAGTTTTATCAGGCGATGTATATGTTTTGAATAATTAAGTTGGCAATTTCACAGTCTAGTAGTAATTTTTCTTCCTACAAAAGTGCGCATCGCTCGGCTTGTATGTGTGCGCGCCGTGATCGAACGCACTACAAGCAAAGTTTTACGAATGCGTAGAATGTTCCAGTAAGGATCGCACCATCGGCGTCACGTCAAGACCTTTAATCGGTATCGCGTTTAGTTCTCCTAAACTGCTGAAGTGTGACTACTTGTCTGTCTTTTTACTTTGTCAATTTCATAAAACTTATTTGTGTTTCATTAAAAATAATAATTAACGTCGACACCAAACGCCATTTTAGTACCTCTTTCGCCGGGCAGCGTGAGAACTGACATTTAGCTAAATACAAAGAAATCTCCCGACTATTTCATAAAATATCCATCACTTTAACAATTTTATCACCCATTGTAACCCAGAGCTGTTAAACGATAGTTACTGAGAGTCGGCAAATTAATTACAGTTGAATTACCATTTGATGATTACAGAATTACGGAGAATGGTTAATGGGAATATGAAAAAAAGGCTAATTTATGTGGGATCAGTGACTCGTTATCAGTCGATCAATGTCACCTGTAATTTATTCCTTCTGAGAATCACCTATCGGCATCGTTTGTTTTATTTGTATCAAAAGGATGATATAAAATGTATCGCATTCTGAATTCACTGTAGCTAGGAAATGAATGAGATAGATATGAAGGAATTCTGTGTTAGTTTCTTAGTTTGTAAAAAGTATAAAATCGCCTTTTGAGTTTCCCACTTCTATGAATTATTAGATAGTACACTAAGATTTAATAGTGTCGTATTTTTGTCATATAGATAAAATTTACCTAATTTTCATACCCGTACTGGGTATGAAAATAGGTAAATATTGTAACTTCGTTAAGGGACCCTATAAAGTCTCTTCATGAAATCATAAATTGCATTCAGATTTCAATTTTACAAATTATTTATAAGTAAGTACTGCCTTCCATTTGGTGCCGTGCCAAGAGCAAGTATACGTCTTGATTACATCCTAGGCCTAGGGCCTAGTGTTAAAAATTTAAGTCATATTGCTCTCCTTTGCTGAGTAATTAGTGTATAAACAAAACAAAAATTAGGAATTAAAACAGAATGTTTATTTTCTCTTATTTAACATTTGCGGAGCAAACCTAGTTGTTACTATTGCATATCCAAATCTTTCCATGATTTAAGACCATTTAATATCACAGAATTAACTTAGGTACTACTCTAGTCTAACGTTAAGAGTCTATGTAACTAAATAAGTAATAAATGCTAATCACCGACGCGGAAGACGATGAAGTAGGATATCAAATAACAAAAATTACTATGTAAAAACAAAAACCTTATTTATTAATACCAAACACAAACTTCAACAAGCGCAAGCGAGCAGAACGAAACGACTAACCATGCAAAGTCTAACCAGTAACACACATCGGTTCTAGGAACGTACGATAAATAAACAACAAAACGTTTGTATCACACTTGGGCCACACAGATACAGTCCTGATGAAGAGCATGCTAATGCCTTGGTCACCACGGCCGCCACATCGACTGGGCGGGGTCTGTCTCGGAGGCGGGGCTGTGGGGCGGCGACGGTGGCGCGTAAGCGCGCTTCGCGAGAGCCGCTTCCACGTCCACCAGCGCCTCCGCCGGCCTCTTCAGCCCTCGATCATGGAGCGAGGTCCTGTCCGGCCCCTGCTGCGGCGCCTGGGGTTGCTGCGATGCCACCGCTGGCAGCGGCGTCGGTCGCGCGACTCCATTCGGCGCGATTGGCTGCGGCTGCACAACTTGAGGATTCTCCAACCTTCTTATGCAACCACTGAGATGCTGTAACAGCCTCGCTCCAGCTTGAGGATCCACTGGCCCTTGGCGCTGCATCGCATTAGCGGCCAACGTAGCGTTCGCAATGAACTGTGACACTTCAGTAGCACACTGTGTAAACCCGGCACGGAAGCGTTCCGTGTACGACATCTCCGGTTTCAACACTAGCTGACCCCTCCTCTTTAAACTGTGAAGATGCCGAACTGTTAACTCCAGGATGTCTGCTTTTTCTAGTTTGGATACGTTCTCTCCTTCCGCTTGGAGGGCTGTGACCATCAGATCCTTGAGTTCGTCGAGGCACCGGTTGATGCGGGCTCTTCGCTTACGCTCGAGCATGGGCTTCATGACTTTGCGGTACTGGTAGGTGCGGGAGACGGGCTCCTCGTCGGGGTGCGCGTGCGGTGGGTGGAAGGCGCCGTGCGGCGGGGACATGGTGCGCGGGAGGATCATCGGTGCGGCGCGCGCGGCGGTCTCAGAGCGAATGGAGCGCGCGCCGCACAACGCGCGGCTTTTATGCGCCCTACACCGATTGTGGCAAAACGCCCGTGATAAAAGCAGGGGTGCCACGCACGAGGATATTACTATTTTTTTTTGATGAATTAAGCAACAGCTGCCCTACACAATATTAAGAAATTTTCCCGCTTATTTTATAGAGCGCAAGATTTTAATCTGGCCATAAAATATACGATTTTTTCAAATGCGCGACCTTGGAAAAATATCAGTGAATACTGTTATTTTTAAAAGTGTACTTTTGCCACGTATATGTCATGTATTTTAATGTTAACTTAGTAACGTCATTAAATGTTTGAAACAATGGATTTAGGAAAGATTTAGGTAAAACATGTTCATTATTGTACATTGTTTCACGCTCCTACTAAAATAATCTATTGATTATTCATTAACTAAGCCTTATACATAACATCATATCATATATATACCTACAGTAATGAACAGTTAATCAGGCATAAGTCAGCTTTACCTCAACATATTTCATAATCAAGAAATTAACACAGTGGTCGAATTTCTTATAACTCAGTGAAAACTATTATAAATAATTCTGTTGATGTTATTATTTTTACTAGATTTTATTAACGTACCGTTAAAGTCCAAACAGCTGTCTGGCTCACAGCAGGCCACGCGTTCCCACGCTGGCTGCGCAGGCGCAAGACGCTCCCCTCGCGACGTGACGTCACGTCACGAGACAATGACGTCACAGACTCGTGGCAATTTATTAAAGCATTGACAATGCACGCTTCCCCTTTTTTTAAAGAAAGAGACGTTACGATTACGTCAGTAGGTGCAGTTTTAGTTTACGAATAAAATAACTGGCCAAGAGCATGTCGGACCATGCTCAGTGTAGGGTTCCATAGCCGTAACTATAAGGTAAAAAATACGATGTAAAAGAGCGTATCTTCATAGCAATTACGTCCTTTTGTTGAGAAGCGCAGTTTATCGGCAATAACTCAAAAACGGTACATTCGATCTTGTTTAAAATAATTTTCGTTGAAAGTATTAATTAAGCGTTACCTTTGTGATTTTTTTCGGACGCACGGTTTAGAAAATAGAGGGGGGGGACAATTTACACAACTTTCGGAGCGATTATTTCCAAATACATTCACTTAATCAAAAACATTACTTAGGAACCTTATAGTGTTTTTAAAGAGCTGTCGAACTATGTACCACACGTTGATATTTGCTGAAAAAAAATTGTTTACTGTCTTTAACATGTATGGAGTGCCCCCCCTAAAAATATTTATTTTAATTATTTATATACCAAACTAAGTAGCAGCTCATAAAAGACACCTATTTTCCAAATTTCATCAATATCCATCATGTAGTTTTTGAGTAAAATGCCTGTGACATACGGACAGACAGACAGACGGACGGACATGACGAAACTATAAGGGTTCCGTTTTTGCCATTTTGGCTACGGAACCCTAAAAAATAGAATGAAATGTCTTTGTAAATAAATATACGCAACAGTATTTTTTCCTTTCGTGTTTTTTAATATATTGCTTTATTAGATTTATTTTTTATCTGTTAAATATTTAATTACGACCAGATCTAGAATAATATTAAATTAAGTAATTTTAAGTCCCTACCCAATGATATTTCCTTATAAACTACGGACGATATTGTATGTAGATGTTCAGTTTTCTAAAATAATTTGTAATTGCACCTACGTTATTGTAATTTTTTTATAGTCGAGTTATTTTATCTAGATAATTAAGTACACTATATAATTTAAATAAATAAAATAATTTAAATATATGTTACACTTTTAAAACGAATTATATGTACAAGACAGTACTTTATAGGTTTTGTATTATGAAAAGTTTTGACTGCGAGAGTGGCAACCCTAGCCCCTGTCGACGCGGGCGCAGGTCCGTGCGACACTGCGTTATCGCCTCCGCGGGCCATACAGACAACGGTGACGGATATAAACGCACTAACTTTTTACTGCCTAGGCTACCCACATTACTAATTTATTAGTGAGTGACCTACTAATAAAACTGCATGATTGTGTTGCACAACCCAGTTGCATTGTAGCGCGTGGCGTGTCTCATAAGGTAAGCGGTCATTCATTTTATGTTGTACAAATATGATACAATAAACACACATGTTTGTAAAAGATTAAACAGTGATGTTAAGACCGGATAAGGATAAAATCATTCATACTAATTAGCCAGTCAAAACGCTCAAAACAATAACATTGAGACCGGCGAAGGTGTGAGTGTTCTCAAGACCGCTAGTCGCTCGACATCGACCATTGTGCGGTCGGCTCCGCCGTGACGCTACTTACTCCAATTCTGTCTCACAAACCTAAACCATAAAAGGTCCTAAGTGCCAACACGCGCCTTTCGAACCCGCAAAAAGTATCGCGTCGCGCCGACGTCTCGGTTGTTACGCCCAGTTGAAATCGGAGACGTAAAACCAGTCAAACGCGATACGGCGTAAGAGACGTGACTTCCTTTAGCGGTCGAGACGTTCCACGTCGCGACTCGCCGTCGTGGGAAAGCCCGTGCCGCGCGCGTTCCCACACACTCGGCCGGCACAAGCCAACCGATAAATTATCATAATTCCATTGTGAGTGAGACGGTACTAAGAAATTTTATACTTCATCAATCGCTGCGTTGAATACATTAGCGCGTGGGCACCGCTTTGTTGACATGGTGACGTAAGCAGCAGGGTCCGACCCCGAGCGTCTCCTTATTTTTTCTATCACGTATATAGGTAGTTTATGAGAGAAGCTATAAATTCCTTTGGAGCGACGCAACGTCCACGCCGCGGAATCACGACGGGGCAAAATAAACGAGGACATCGACGGAATCCACCCACGTCCTCTCGAATATAATGATTATTTACTTATCAATGTAAATTTTGGATTGAAGTCGGGAATGTTATTCATTTATCCGAAGGCGTCTGGTGTCATCGCTCGGAATGGCCACGCAACTTTGTTCTCAGGTTCTCACAGGAAAGTTTTAAATGACTCATCCTCAAATAGGTATGTAGTGACAAAACAATTGTTCAGTAAAAATGACTTATGGTCCTTACTCTCCCCGTGCAAAAGAATGTAGGCATACATTGAACATTGTGATGCGATTGTGTTTTTTCGAAGGTACCCTGCGGCGTTATCTTACTTGCTTCGTTATTCTAGCAGATTTCTATTTATATATTTTTAAACGTTATGTAAATATGTACATACATATCGTTTTTTTCGAAAGATGGGGATTTATACTAGAAGGCACGCTATAATCAATATAAATTAAACGCGAACAAACTTTTCTTGACGGTGTTGATCCATACTCAACCCGTGATCTTGCGATCACGACTTCTATCTAGTAGTAGGTGCATACCTGTACCTAGATGTCATTCTCAAATCAAGAACATTTGAGAAAGCATTTTTAAATATCGATAACAAACCGTTTTATTTATTCCCCGTACTTAAGGTGAAATCGTACCTAAAATACAGGATTTAGATTTTAGGATTTCAACTACAGCGGTAGGGCTGCCGCACAGTCAGATTTAAAAATTGTGCAAAGTTTGCTATTAACTGGTAAACTGACTATACGATACGCCATGTGACAGATTATAACTGATATTTCCTACATACTCTTTTTTATTTTATATTTTTCTACTAGTTTGTACCCTTCGTAAGAATACATATCTCAGACATTAGGATAAAAATTTTTTGGTAATTATTTTCTGGTGTAAACCAGATTTATTTATTATTAGCATCTATTCCTTTCGAGAAGAACTAGAATTCATTTCGGTCCTATTTCGAGTGTTTTCAAATTATTTTAACAATCTAATACCACATGAATCGAGCACTAGAAAATGTCGACAAGGTAAACCGTGGAGTACCATTTAGACCATTTCAGATAACATTTGTAAGGTAATGGCAAATGTCTACCTGATAGCAGCCCAAGATAGGCAGTCTGAGTAGGAGTAAGTAGAATCACAGTAAATATATCAAGTAAAGCAGTAATTCAACTGGGTTTCGGGGCGCTTTCACGCATGCGCTCGACTGCATGTCACGGTCATGACGCGTCAAAAGTCTCTAACTGCAATCGAGGAGCTAGCAATGTCCGGTAAGATTACTTTGTGGGGCTCACCTGTAACATTTGCATAGATTTGTTGTACTACTGTAGAGTTACGTATACTGTGGTAGAACCGTATTCCAATAACACGCCTCAAATATTTGTATTTTCGGGTGTTGAACCCACGAGCGATTTTTTTATTGACTTTACTTACAATATCGCAGTGTAATCTGTAAAAATCAACATAGCGTCAAATCAATATTTATATTGTACACTTGATATGGTAAATTTAATATCAGCAGGTAAAATAACTTTGAAGTAAACAGGTGTGCTTTACTAATGCAAAGTCAAACCGTAAAGAGTTACACTCACAGATGTATAAAGTACGAGTAGGGACAGATACAGTGAATAATGTTTGGCAATCGTATTTTGTTGGAAAAGTTCGTATTATCTTGCTCTCTCGACTAGCTTCAGTTTGTCACGTCACATTTGTACCTAGTATATAGTATCCTAACCTCCCTGGTTAAACTAGTGGCTCTGTGCTTGCGTGCCTTTATTGTAAACTATATAGGTATGGGTATGTTTGTTGACTTTCTGATAATACTTTTTTTTATTCCTATTATTTCTCTCTACATAACACGTAAACCTGGGCTGGAATTCGAAGTTCAATGTGTATTTTGTGAGTTAAAAATATTTGATTTTATAATTTAATCTATCGTGCACCAATAGTACCTACATAGTGTATCTAGGGCGGTAAGAAAGGAATTACAAACGAGTGTTTGTTAGAAGCCTGAGGCGAAGTCGAAGGCTTTAAGAACACGAGTTTGTAATTCCTTTAGCGCCCGTGGCACACACAATGTTTTTCATCACACTTGTCAGGAAATCTAAATAAATAACCTTAGGGGAGACCGAGGGGTTTTGAAACAAATGTGAGTTGAAACAAGGTAAATTTTGCGGATTCTGTAACCGTTATCGAGCTGGCAATAACTCTGTTTAACTCTGTCCTAGCACCCGCGGGCCCACCAGCATGCGTCCTTGCCACAAGGCGCGTGGTTGAAGAGTTCCAGCACCCATGTCGAAAAAACACAAAAAGTAAGTTTGAATCGTTTTTACCTATCTATAATTTAGTAATGTGTTAGTATTTTGGCTTGTGTTATGTATGTTTCGAAAGCTCATTAACTAAGGATTGAAATAATAGTAACAGTGCAAGCCATTGCTCGTTGTTTTACTTTTTAGGGTTCCGTAGCCAAAATGGCAAAAACGGAACCCTTATAGTTTCGTCATGTCCGTCCGTCTGTCTGTCTGTCTGTCTGTCTGTCTGTCCGTATGTCACAGGCATTTTACTCAGAAACTACATGATGGATATTGATGAAATTTGGAATATAGGTGTGTTTTATGAGCCGCTACTTAGTTTGGTATATAAATTATTAAAATAAATATTTTTAGGGGGGGCACTTCATTCATGTTAAAGAAAGTAAAAGCAGTTTTCAGCAAATATCAACGTGTGGTACATAGTTCGACAGCTCTTTAAAAAACACTATAAGGTTCCTAAGTAATGTTTTTGATTAAGTGAATGTATTTGGAAATAATCGCTCCGAAAGTTGTGTAAATTGTGTCCCCCCCCCTCTATTTTCTAAACCGTGCGTCCGAAAAATATAAAAAAAATCACGAAGGTAACGCTTAATTAATAATTTCAACAAAAATTATTTTCAACAAGATCGAATTAACCGTTTTTGAGTTATTGCCGATAAACTGCGCTTCTCAACAAAAGGACGTAATTGCTATGAAGATACGCTCTTTTGTTGTTGTACTTTTTTTACCTTACAGTTACGGCTATGGAACCCTACACTGAGCATGGTCCGACATGCTCTTGGCCAGTTATTTTAATTTTAGAATGCCTACTGAGAACCGAGGAAAAGGGACAGAGGCATGGCGAGCCAGAAAATATTATAATCTCACGGCAGAAGAGATTTTATTGCGCATAAATGGTTTTGGGATGCTGCCTTCAGTATTAAACTCAACCTGAGAAGAAAATACTTAAAAATCATTAATTTTTATTTTCGGATTTAGATTTTTCAGCAATAACCCTTTAAATTACATTTTTTTCTAATATACTACCCTAGTTCTTCAAAGTCAAAAACTATTTCAACTCCCCTCACCCCCTTGCTTTGTACCTCGGTATTAGGGGAGTTGAAACAGAATGACTTGTCGCGTTTAAATATTTTTTTCGCGCAAACAGCCATAGGTACTTAGGCGTTTTTTTGTTGACGTGATTTAAAAGTCGTAGAAATGAGCTATCTACTAATCCTAATATCATACGATTCTAGCCAATAGATTTTTGTGTACGACCGACCCATGATGACAAAATTGTTTCAACTATCATCGGTCTCCTACTAATCCACCCAGTATAAGAAGAAAATTTTAAAACAGAAAGTGACATATATCCATAGATAATGCGAATGTCAAGTCACGTTCGGAAACCAGAGCGGTAAAGACCTAAAACGGCCATTTTGTTGATTTTATATTTGCAAAATACTGAAATACACTATTTAAACATTTAATGATTGTTACCGAAATATGTGTTTACACAACCAGCGTATAACTCAAAGCAGAACCAGCGTATTCAAATTAAAAAAAAAACCATTACACCCTAGGGCGTAATAGGTAATTTACGACCCGCAGAACATACGTGTAACAACACCATTTTCGAGCAAGTGTGATGAAAAAAGTATTTGCATCCAACTAACCCAACCTTCTGATTTTTTTTTACTTTCTGATTTCTATGTATGCATCTAAGGATAAATCAATTTTTTATCCTCCAACTGCTTCACATTTCAAAATTCCACCTTACGAGACAGACATTTTTGGTTACTTCGAAGAACTTGTCAGGTTCTACACTACACAGTAACTAAAAATGCCGTTCTAGTGATGCGTAATCTTCTGAACATTCGATAATACGTCGGACAGCGGAATCACGTTTGGGAGAATGACCCTGACACGTTCCGACCTTCAAAGCAGCCGCTGAAAGTTAAAGGCACTAAGTAGGCATACGGTAGACGTTCGCAATAACCTTACAGCGACGCCTACCGCCACGCCTGCGCGCAAACAGCGCTGTGCAAACATGCGCGAGCGGCGGTGTTTACAGACCGTCCCGTCGATGGGCTACCTTACCTACTTACTTATATTTCAGACAAAACATTAAAGCAAAGTAACTTTATACTTATAAACAAACGGAGGTAATGCTTACCTGAATGAAGTACCTTATTTAATTAATTAGC
This sequence comes from Eudemis profundana, assembly GCA_947034925.1. Classification (NCBI taxonomy): domain Eukaryota; kingdom Metazoa; phylum Arthropoda; class Insecta; order Lepidoptera; family Tortricidae; genus Eudemis; species Eudemis profundana. The sequence continues at coordinate 7,055,794 of OX344795.1, forward strand.
ATATGCTTTATTCTAATAGGTAAGCAGTTTAACCTCAATCTCCCCTGACGTTAAGTTATACTTAATGTAATGATGCTAAGATGTGGCTCGCTTGTCTGGATAGTGACAAGCATTTTTTTAAAGACAAATCTACACATTTACCTGTACCATGTCATGACTATCTAAACTCCCATGGAACATGAATTATTAGTAAACATATTGTATTAGTTACATAAATTAATATACTTGTACAAATATGTCATACAAAATAATTGAATAGCGGATTTATAGTATATTGAGTTAATCGTGTCATACGAGTAATATTATAATTATAACACTGTTTATGAAACGTTAAAATTATTGTTGTTTATAGCGGCTTTTAAAATATTTTCCATTAAATGTGTTAATCCACGAATTGATGGACATATCCATACCTACAATATATGGACATATTCATGATAGGTACTTAAGCAAAAAAAAATATGTAAATTTTTATTACTTATTATGGATGTTATATTTACTTGATGTTATCGTAATCCTAATTTAGATTCATTTATAAACTAAAATATGCTTATATTTAGAGCTGTTAAGTGTTAACTAAATCATAAACCAGATTCCCTATTAAGTACATTGCTAAGCCCAGTAAAATTTGAGTAGTTTCTTTATGCTGTCATGATAAAAACGTACGGATAACCGTTGCGGCATTAAAGTCCTGAAGTGGCGACCACGCATAGGTAAGCGCAGCGTGGGTCGGCCTGAAGGTGGTTTTCCACCGGCAGGGCGAGATGAGACGAGACGAGGATTGAATTGAAATTTGTATCAAGTTGCGCGATGCGCGAGCGGCGATGCGCGAGGAGAGGATTGAAAACTTCATACAAATTTCAATTCAATCCTCGTCTCGCCTCGTCTCGCCTTGCCGGTGGAAAACCACCTTCAGAATCGGTGGACAAATGACCCCGTGAAGGTAGCGGGGAGCCGGCGAATGCGGTCTGCTCAGAACCGCACTTTGTGGAAGTCCGAGACTCATCTAAATATATAAAAGAAGAAGTCCTGACTGACTGACTGACTTACTGATCAACGCACAGCCGAAGCTACTGAAGTTAGGAACTTGAAATTTTCACAGTAGGGTGGTTATATAACGTAAGTAAGAGATAAGAAGGGATTTTTTGAAATTCATCCCCAAAGGGGGTTAAATGGGGGTTGAAAGTTTATATGGGGACCATACGATTTTTAAAGTAGGAGATCTGAGACTTCGAACATAGACTCTTTAATACAATTTAAAAAAAGTAATTTCACCGTTTTTGGAAATTCATCCCCAAAGAGGGTTAAATGGGGGTTGAAAGTTTATATGAAGACCACACGATTTTTAAAGTAGGAGATCTGAGACTTCGCATATAGACCCATCAAGATGAGTACAGGAAAGTAATTTCACGGTTTTTTGAAATTCATCCCCAAAAGGGGTTAAATGGGGGTTGAAACTTTGTATAGGCACCAAACGGTTTTTGACGTTAGAGATCTGAGAGTTTGCACATAGATCCTTCAATATGAGATGAGAAAAGTAATTTCACCCTTTTTTGAAATTCATCCCTAAAAGGGGTTAAACGGGGGTTGAAATACTGTTTAGGGACCAAATTATTTTTAAGTTACAGATCTGAGAATTCGTATATAGACTCCTCAATAAAGGTAGAAGAAAGTAATTTTACCGTTTTTCAAAATTCATCCCCAACGGGGATTAAATGATTAAATGGGGGTTGAAACGATTTTTGAAGTTGCAGCTCTGAGACATCGTACATGGTCTCCTCAATATGAGTACACGAAAATAATTTCACGGTTTTTCGAAATTCATCCCTAAAAGGGGTTAAACGGGGGTTGAAAGTTTAAATGGGGACCAAACGATTTTTAAAGACAGAGATCTGAGACTTTGCACATAGACCCATCAATATGAGTACAGGAATGTAATTTCACGGTTTTTCTAAATTCATCCCCAAAAGGGGTTAAATGGGGGTTTGAAACTTTGTATAGGCACCAAACGATTTTTGAAGTTAGAGATCTGAGAGTTCGCACATAGATCCTTTAATATGAGATAAGAAAAGTAATTTAACCCTTTTTCGAAATTCATCCCTAAAAGGGGTAAAACGGGGGTTGAAATATTGTTTAGGGACCAAATTATTTTTAAGTTACAGATCTGAGACTTCGTATATAGACTCCTCAATAAAGGTCTAAGAAAGTAGTTTTACCGGTTTTCAAAATTCATCCCCAACAGGGGTTAAATGGGGGTTAAAACGATTTTTGAAGTTGGAGCTCTGAGACATTGTACATAGGCTCCACAATATGAGTGTAGGAAAGTAATTTCACGGTTTTTCGAAATTCATCCCCAAAAGGGGTTAAATGGGGGTTGAAACTTTGTATAGGCACCAACGATTTTTGAAGTTGGAGATCTGAGAGTTCGCACATAGATCCTTCAATATAAGTAGAGAAAAGTAATTTCACCCTTTTTCGAAATTCATCCCTAAAAGGGGTAAAACGGGGGTTGAAAGTTTAAATGGGGACCACACGATTTTTAAACTAGGAGATTAGTTGCAAAAAGTAATTTCACCGTTTTTCAAAATTCATCCCCAACGGGGGTTAAATGGGGCTTGAAACGATTTTTGAAGTTGGAGCTCTGAGATATCGTACATAGTCTCCACTAGAGGTGTGCGCTGACCGGCGCGGCGTACGCCGCCGGCCATTTTTACCACGCCGCCGCCGCCGATCATTCCACCGGCGTGAAATCGGCGTGAACTAATACTATGATGGCCATGACCCAATTTATCTATCTTCTCCGTTATTGGAGGAAAAACTACCTTTAGAACACAATAAAAGCATAAAAGGGGTGTTACTTATACAGTGAGATACCATAATAGCTCATAATATCGTAAGTCATCTACATTGAAAGGTATAAGCTATTGGTAATACTTCCAGTGAAGCTACAGAACAGATTTCAGCTTTTTATAGCACAGGAATAGTTTGGAGCCCTCCATTATAAGGTCTGGAAGAAGTACCGCATTTTAGGTATCTAGGAAGTCACTTTCGACGTGACTTTGACATCCAAGATAGTTTCCCACAAAACCAAATCAGTCGCAGCCTGTGGAAAACTTAGACGGCGTATTTGGCAGAGTTAACTTGAGATTATGAGTTGATCTTAACCTAAACCTAACTCTTCTATATACTACAGAAACATGGTGCTACTACAAAACAGAAGACTTCTTCGATCTCCGTTATCTATTCTGCTCATTAAGTGTCAAGATCAAGAACCAAACAAGAAAGTTTTACTTTGCGTCAAAATACCTGGCATTCAGGCTCTCATAATGAAACATCAACTGCGGACTGCGGTGTATGGTCACATCAGCGTGTTTGGGTTTGGGCGCGAACATCAGCAATACCAGGTCTTGTGAAGTGGAAATTAGGAGGCGCATAGGAATGGCCAAAAGTGCAATGTCCCTGCTGCAAGATATATGAAAGAATTGCAACATCTCACGCTAAACTAAAACTAATTTCGCACCTAGTCTTCTCCATATTCAGCTACGGAGTTGAGACTTGGACTCTGACAAAGGCTGGCCGTGATCGCATTGATGCTTTCGAGATGTGGTGCTGGAGGAAAATGCTTCAATTTTCTTGTAATTCTTGGACAGCTTTTCGCACACATGCATCTATATTACGCAAATTGAACATCAAGATCAGACCATCAACCATCTATCTACGCAGACTACTAGAGTTTTTCGGTCACATAGCCAGGAAAAAAGGCCATAATCTTGAACAACTTATTGTTATTGGCAAGATTCATGGCAAACAACCTATAGGCCGCAGATGCACTACACGATGCCAAGAACAGACACAGACGCTGAGACACCGTCAGAAAGAAGCGGAAGTCACGGGAATTTCAGGACCCTCAGCAATGAGGAACACGAAGCGAGAAGGAAGACGAGGAATATAATGGGACTATTATCTTGACCTTACAAAAAATTGCAATTCCACCAAACACATAGAATATAAAATAGCTAGCCAAAATACTGCTACTTTCATTTTTACAGTGAAAAAGTTACCAGATCTCATAAAGACAAGCTTAAGGCGCTAACTTATTAAACCCTATATCTCGGTCAATATAAGTATGTATGACTTGACCATTTTATGGAACTACTGCTTTTAAAACAAAGACCCGTGGTAATTTTTCTTACTATTTGAAACGACCGAATGATGCTCATATAGCCCGACCGTTTCACTATATGTGTAGAAATGTACTGTAATATGCGTAATTACTTATTGTGTTTACCACGCCGATCACGCCGATTACGCCGCCGCCGCCGGTCAATTTTTGACCGGCGGCCGCCGCCGACGATTTAGCCATCGGCGCACACCTCTAGTCTCCACAATATGAGTACAGGAAAGTCATTTCACGGTTTTTTGAAATTCATCCCCAAAAGGGGTTAAATGGGGGTTGAAAATTTGAACTTTGAAGTTGGAGCTCTGAGAAATCGTACATAAACTCCTCAATAAGAATAAAGAAAAGTAGTTTTACCCTTTTTCGAAATTCATTCCTAAAAAGGGGTCAAACGGGGGTTGAAACTTTGTATGGGGACCAAACGATTTTTGTACTAAATCTTGAACTTCGTTCATAGACTCATCCATAAGAGTAAAGAAAAGTGATTGCTGTTTTTTGGAATTCATCCCCAAAGGGGTTAAAATGGGGGTTGAAACTTTGTGTAGGGTACAAACGATTTTTGAAGTTGGAGCTCTAAGACATCGTACATAAACTCCTCAATAAGAGTAGAAAAAGTGATTTTTCGTTTTTCAAAATTCATCCCTAAGAAGGGGTCAAACGGGGGTCAAAACTTTGTATGGAGACCAAACGGTATTTATAGTAGATCTTAAACTTCTTACATAAACTCATCCATGAGAGTAAAGAAAAGTGATTGCTGTTTTTTTGAAATTCATCCCCAAAGGGGTTTAAATGGGGGTCGAAACTTTGTATACGGACCAAAAGATTTTTGAAGTTGGCGATCTGGGACATCGTACATAGACTCCTTAATAAGAAAAAAGAAATGTGGTTTTACCGTTTTCTCATCCCTAAAAAGGGATCAAAAGGGGGTTGAAACTTTGTAAAGGGACCAAACGATTTTTGTAGTAGATCTTGAACTCATCTAAAAGAGAAAAGAAAAGTGATTGCAGTTTTTTGAAATTTATCCCCAAAGGGGTTTAAATGGGGGTTGAAACTCTGTATAGGGTCCAAAGGATTTTTGAAGTAGGAAATCTGACACTTCGTACATAGATCCTTCAATAAGGGTACAGAAAAAATGTTAAACCATTTTTTGAAATTCATCTCCAAAAAGGGTTATTAATGGGGACCAAAACTTTATAAAGGGACCAAATGATTTTTAAAGTATGGTATCTAAAACTGATTAAACTGAATAGAACTCAAATGATTTCACGGTTCATTAAAATTTATCTCGAAGACGGGTTGAGTAAGTAGGGGTTGAAAGTTTGTTTAGGGACCGTACAATTTTTAAAGTAAAAGGTTTTTAACTCCATGCATAGCATATAGCAATTAGTAGATTGTTTTTTTGTGTAAGTAACAAGTGGTTTATTAAGTGCATTTCATTTTTTGGTAATAATCCTTAAATGGACTTAAGAATTGATTTTCGCGGTAAATGTGCATTGTGCAGTTTTGGGCCCAATATTTGAGGGTTTTGTTTAATTACAACAAAGTTTATGAACAAATATCAGAAACTATTAATTGCCTATTAAGATTAATTGCCTAATTATAATTTACACCGCAGACGAAGTCGCGGGCATCAGCTAGTAGATATATAAAGACGTTAAAATCACCGAGGGAGGCTAACGTATACTTTTATCTCGACATGGAAATACTAGTATAGATACTTAGTTACTTTACACAAACCAGTTTTGTTATTAAACTGAGCATCCTGACGTTAGCTCACCTAGTCCGACCCTCTCCAGGTGGCATCGAAATCGGTCCATCCGTTCGAGAGCTACGATGTCACAGACAGACAGACAGACATTGACGTCAAACTTATAACACCCGTCTTTATGCGTCGGGGGTTAACATTTCAAATTGACATAGCAAATTTCGAAAACGTAGGCGACTTTTTTTAATATGTATCAGAAAGAAAGAAGGAAAGAAAAAAACTTGTGCTCATGATATGATGATGATAACGTTTGCTTATGTAAGAGTCAGACCTTTAATGTCAAGAATTTGGTTAACTTCATATGCACTTCATAAGTATTAAATGACTATGAATGAACTTGAGAGATTGTAACTTTAAACTGATTGTTCACTCAGTGGCTCACGAGGCCCCAGTTTAGTGACTTTACTGTCAACTACGCAGGAAATTCATTTTTAAGAAATCAGTTTTAATTAAATTGATTCGAGTCGCCCTCGTCCTCCGTAAGTATGGAACTGTTGACCGCCACAGTCGGTAATACATGACGGAATTTCGTACTCACAACGCCAGGTCGGCAAATGCCGACACGCATGTACTCGGTTCAAAAATACTCTGCATATTTACATTTTTAATTTCTTTCTTTTTAAATTAGGTTTTTTAGGTCGTGGGGCGTCAGGACGGCAGTGATTTGCGGCGGACAAAAGGTTAACGGCTTCAATTTTGGTTGAGTTCTGTTTTATTTCATAACTTGATAAATCATGTCTGCACAAAACAACATAAGATAAGAAATTTCAAAAAATTACAAAAAATATCAAATTTTTGGTGAACAATAAGTTGGTACTTTTTACCTACTTGGTTATGTATGATAGATAAAAGGGCTTCTATGGTTTTCATAGAGAAATAATTCCTTCTGAAAAGACACTCCTCATTATCTACTTGCAGATAATATGATGTGCTGGCTGTAAGTTTAAGGGTGGGTTGCACCATTTTACTTTTACTATGACCAAACGGTTAAACCTATGACCAAACCGGAGATTTAACCGTTTGGTCATAGTAAAAGTTAGATGCTGCAACCCACCCTGAGAATTTGCGAATACTTTTTTAAGTATACCGATACTAGTCATACCAAAATGCTCAAATACCTCGGGGTATTTGAGCATTTTAGTTTTACCTACCCAATAATAACGCGCTGGAGTCATTAAGCAATCGGGTGCTAATTGAATTTCCGTGTGAAGGTGATGATCATTTTGGTCTTGTTTGTTAATCATTTATTTCCGTCACTAATTAATTATCTCCCTACGTGTATTTTGGGAATTTACTGCAATATCAAATACAACATGTCTTAAAAAAAAATATTGCCTATCGAGCGTTAGATGAGTCTAGCTAGATAGAGCCTAAGTAGGTATACTTGTTTTAGATAAAGATAATGAATGAAAACTGTCTTTTGGAAGAACTCATATTAATACAGCCATTTCCAACGACGAAAAACGGGTTTTATACCGTGCGTATACATACCTGTAGCTGTAGCAGACCCTGGACGATAGAGAATATACATACATACATACCAGAATAAGAATTCTTGGAAAGTTAGTAAGTAGGACTAAATAATATAATTAGCATGTTGCATGCTTGAACAACATTTGTATGCCGATTGGCCGAACATAGTGATACCTTATTAATATCTGTACCACCTTTGTAACCTATGCTTCACAAATAAAATATACTTAACTTTACCTAGGCCTGAAAGCCAGAGCATGTTAGGGTAACGGGCTTACTCCCAAGTCCGAACCCATACAGTTGTGTGCGCTTCCTTGTACAAGTAGGTAATGCATATTTTTGCAGCTCGTATAACATAAATAGTTATATGAAATTCTTGTTTCAGTGTTTTGACCTGAAACACGTAAGTGAAATATTTCACTAGTGAGTTTTGGTGGTAATATTTACAGGATATCTAGCGGTCACGCTTCGTCGGTTCTTAACGTGAACGTGTGAACACTGACAGTACCTCTATAGGTGTACATCGTGACCTGACCGTAATCTTTTAGGCTCCAACTAATATTTCCAGGTAGCTGTAACTTAAGTCTTATAATGCTTATTATAAAGTCTCTATTTCTACTAACTGGTCGTTGCAGTTCAAACTTTCCTTTTCTCAGGTTACGATATTAGAAAAACTAACTAGTACGCGGTGACAAAATTGCTACTGTTAGGTGCTAAAATCAGAAGCAGAACGGTTTTCACACAGACCTAGCACACACGCGTGTCATTTAGGTACCTTACTAGACAATGCTCCCAACAGTCCCAAAAGATGAATGAAAGACCTACCTATCGCCGGGTGAGAATACGTTTGGCCCATATCCAGTCGATTTGTATGGAAATGGCTGGATATGGCACAAACGCATTCTCACCCGGCGCTATATGTTTACCACGCCGGCGAAGTTGCGAGAAAACCTACGAACTCATAATTAGGTACATCGCTTCCCATTATTTACTGGGAGTCGGAGTACTCTTCAGTAATATGTATCTTTCTAGAGTGTCTAATGACTCCAAACTTCAATGCATATTGGGTTCGGGACCCTATGTGTTTTATTATGTCCTGCAGTACTTTCCTCCATTAGCTTTGCAATGTCTGCGCCTTTATTCCAATCACACCATAGGTCTTCATAGGTACGACGGCTACCTCATAATTAATAAAATATAAATAAATAAATATCGGTGGACAATCTTACACAAATCGAGCGGAGCCGTGTCCAGAAGTACCGCTTTCTGTATCTAACCCTTGATCCAACCATCTAGCGAGAGTCTCTTGAGATGGTGATCGAGACTCTTCACTATAAGCCCGTTCGCCGAAACGGCTATCGGAACAATGATCGTCGAATCAACATCCCACATGGCGGTTATTATTATTATTATATTAATGTGGCCTCAGCATGATATAGTACAAGATTCGGATTGGCGACACCAGTTGGCAGCACCTTCGTTGTGCACGTTCCCTATACCTGAATCCCGGTATTGTCCGTAAACAATAACGGTATTGAAAACCCTACTCATAATATATTTAATCAGTCAATTACGGTTATAACATTCCATCTCCGAGTATTGACGTAAGCAAATAAGGCAAGTACCTACGACGGAATGTATGTATATTAAAAGTGCATTCGTAATACATATATACCTCCTCACTATACGAGTAGGCACCCAACGTTGTTACACGTGCTATAACAAAGTACCTATGGCTCATGTTTACCGCGTGCCAAGATTAAGGCCGCATAACATAATAGTACCTACATTACACAACTAGGGTGGTAATACAAAGAAAGGCCGAGATCGCAGAATGTTGCGGCCCGAGCTGCAAGCGAGGGACGTAAATATGCGATCGAGGGCTTTCTTGATTACCTCCCGTGTTGTGTACATCATTTTATGTCGACACTTGGCCAGAAAGCGGCTTTTTCCGTACGCGCAGCGTGCGGAAAAAGCCACTTTATGGCTAGGTGTGGCATAAAATTTCATTATAAAATATTATAGCACCGCTTATTGAGACCTAAATTTGCACAATGAGCATTATCGAAATAAGTGGGAAATTTTAAACGAACCTGGTTTTTATTGTTTCCAAGTATTATATTCAGAATGAGGTTTATTTATTATTTTGTATGAATTAGATAACGAGTTTTATTTGTTTTTAATTGGTTTTGTTATGGAATTTTTAGTGCAATGAGTGGTTTGGATTTTTTTGTAAAACTTATGTCTACAGAGTACTAGTCTCTGCGATAATCGATCATAGTTCAATTGTAATGGCTCAGTTGGATATCAATTAGAGAAAATATGTACCTAATATAAAAGGATTGGGTAGTAGTGTCCGACCGAAGTTTCGGTTTCGGTTACGGCCAGTTTCGGGTCAAAAATCATAAGCACATATAAAATATCAACCAATTTAGAAAAACTGGACTTTAAAAATAAATACTTATTATCAATCGACGACCGCTTTAGCTTAGTTGGTAGTGACCCTGCCTACGAAGCAGGAGGTCCTGGGTTCGAATCCCGGTAAGGGCATTTATTTGTGTGATGAGCACGAATATTTGTTCCTGAGTCATGGATGTTTTCTATGTATTTAAGTATTTGTATCTATTAAATATATCGTCGTCTAGTATCCATAACACAAGCCTTATTGAGCTTACTATGGGGCTAGTTCGATTTGTGTAAGATTGTCCCCTAATATTTATTTATTATTTATCAATGTCGTTAGCCCTGAAGTGATTCAAGACTGCTCGTACATTCGAGAGCAAGAACGAAATCGCTAACGATCCCTATCTGCTCTCACTATTTACGCATTAACATGTGACAGCATTCAAGGAGGACTGATTTTTGCTCTGTATAGATAAGCCTGGTTTACACTGACTGGTGGTTTAGCCATATTCGACTACATCGCACTCTCTGTCAAAAAACATATAGATAATTCAAATTTAATTTATGGATTACGTCGCGTATAGGTAATATTTAAATTTCGTCCTGTTTCGTGACTTTACGTTCCTTATCAGTATATTATTTTTCAGTAAAGTTCTACCCCGCGACTGTGGGAGTGCTAAAAACTCGAGACGTAGGGATTACTTATAGACACAAGATGGAACGGAACAAGGGTATTTCCTGCAAATGTGACTATGTTTAGCTTAGGTACTTTATTTTCTCCAAATAAACTATGTTGTTAATAGCTATCACCGTTTTCAAGTTATAGCTTGATAAACTTTCATGCAAAATCCCTATTTTAGAAGTTATACGCGGGTACATAGCTATCTATGTGTATAGTAATAGTAAGTCACAACGGTAGCGGCGGCGAAGCAGTAGGGTTGTACAAATATAAACAAGAAAAAAACCGGTCAAGTGCGAGTTGGACTCGCGCACCGAGGGTTCCGTACAATCTCGTAAGTAGATACGTGAACAGTTCAAGAAAAACGGTATGGCGGTTAGCTTAGTAGGGGCAAATAAGTATGTGTACGATTTTTGAAAATATCTAAAAAACTATGCAATTTAGGAAAACCGTTTTATTTTTTCTGTAATATTTAGGATGATCTTAATAATTGGTAATTATTACAGATTTTTCTGTTCAGTCACTTCGAAGATAATAGGGGGGGAATGGTATTTTTTTGAACGTTTTTGGTCATAAATCAAAAAGAACAAAATTAAAAAAAAAATGGCTTTGGAATCTACAAATTAAGCCCTTTCATTTGATATCCTACTCGATATAATAGCTCTACTTTTGTTTTTTCACATCCCATTTCGGACCCCTTTAAAAAAAAAGTAAAATAGGTATAAGATTTTTTTTCTCTCCAATAGGCTCGAGTAAGCAATTTTTAACACTATTCCAAATTTCAAGTCGATAGCATTAGTAGATCCTGAGATATCTTGCTGTGACAGACGGACAGACAGACAGACAGACAGACAGAGTCGCACCATAAGGGTTCCTTTTTTACCATTTTGGTACGGAACCCTAAAAATATTATATTTATAGTTTTGGTTTTGTTATTATTACAAACATTTAACTACTGCAGGGCGATTGTACATCAAATATATGACACTATATTTTCAGGAAAGTCCATAATAAAGTTTTATCCCACCCGGTATACTATTGATTGCGGAAATCAAATAAAATATTTACTTTGCAAATATTGTCACAACATTGTGTTGGTTCATACGATCTCCGAGTGAAACATGACCTTTAACCATTTCACTTAGGTACTCACACTGCAACTTAGGTACTATTTTTTTTATAGGTAACTTTCTTAATATCTATAAAATAAAAAATACTCTAGGCTTAGGTAGTTATCTAATTGTATTTCTCGCTTAACATTTATTATGTCCATACCTTTAAAGTATGGTGGCATATTCACAGGGCTAATTCCCTTCTGGACAAATTACCCATAAGGGCAGGGGTACCAACACCAACGCTAACATTTAAATCAGGCTTAATGGAACCCATTTCCATAAGTAATGCAGTGCTAGGAATGTCGAGAGGTGTCGGAAGCTAATGTGTGAACATTCGTTTTCTAACATGGTGATATGTGAGGAATGAAAGTACAAGGGTTATGGATTGGTGACGGTTTCCGTATTTAAATAGGTAGTAATTTCATTTGAAAGATATTTTCCGTAAGCTTAGACTTTTAATTTATAGGTTATCTTGAAGTGAAAAATGTGCTTAAAGAAACATGCGTCTGTGAATGTTTTCAAAAGATGTTGCCAGTATTTCAGTTTAAGTATTAAATCTTCACAAAAACCAGGGAAAATTTTTTGCATATAAAAATATCTATGCTAACAAATTTTATAACAAACTCCTAAAATTGCGTGACAATGTGTGGCGTGGCGTTCATAGACATCGATTTCCACTTGAGATTTTTACCCCTTTTTTTAAGAAATTCTTGCCCCTAATTAATGTAATTTCGTTTAAATTTTTCTTACCGTAAAATGGGACTAATTAAGACCCACATGACTATTTGGCACTAAGAAAATATAAGTTTTAAGTTCATTTATATTTTTCCATAGCACTGATCAGAGATACACTAAGTTTTCAACCTCATGGGACGAAACTTTGACATGCTCGCCGGGCTAGCACAACTGGCCGCGACTTCGTCTATTGCACAACAGAACAGACCTATCACTTTCACACTATTGAATAGAAAAAGGGAGGGGTAGTATCCGTGGAGCGCCAAAAAGCCGTGCGGCACAGTGCCACCTACTGATTCAAAGTATCAATATTTGATCAAATGTTCAGTAGGCACCTCTACGTATTCCTTACTCATAACCTCACTACAATTGAGTTATCTCCGTAATGCGATTTAAATTATCCACAGTCGGTTTGGCACCGGCAAGAAATATTCAAACGAAGCTGTGACTTATCGTATTGAAGCAAAAACACGCGTAGTATTGATAATGGCACAAATCGGCTAGATGTAGATCCCTGATTATGGCTGTATGTGATTTGCGCCAATTATGGTCGTTGTGAGCTTTTTATACGTTGCGCATATTTTCAGATTATCCTATATGTGTTGTTTTTTTACGAGCCGATGCATATGGTTCACTTCTATGATAATAATGTAATGTAGGTATGACTGCTACATACTTTGCCTGCCCGACTACTATTATTAACTTAAAGTCACATCGAATCTTTTTAATTTGCAGGCATTTTACAATATTGATGCTTGAAAAAAAAAATCTGTAAAACTGCAGTCAAACTTGTTCCTGCCTACTAATTGTATTAGATTTATTTCACCCCAATTTTCCGACTATCTTTCACAGAACCGTGTCTCAAACACCGCTCTGTCACGCGTGAAACAAAGTCCCAATACCTGGAAGAATAACGTCGTAATAGTCCAAGGAGCCTATAGCTTCACCGTCTTTTTTGTGTTAATACGAAACCGTCGGTAACGGTAAACCGACATGGAACAATAACGGCAAATATCCGCACTTCAGTCCGCGGCGGCTATTAGCCCGATTTCCTGCAGCTGCAGATTGAGCGGCAAATTCGCGTTACAGGGTGATCCTTACGTGACTAAACATCATGGCTACTTGATTCTATCAAATCATTTATTTTGCAAATAGGCCCCAAGGGCAGGTCTGGTTGTACCAGTGCTTGCTCTCTTTCGGCTCTATCTTAAAACGCGCACACTCCGCCATGAATTCCAGTGCGACATCACCGTAGCAACCATCAAATCCTGTAAAGCCCTTTTTCAAAGTTGTAATCGTTTATTGCTTTAGAATACAGAATGATAGACAAAAGTAACCGAGCTTTTTCATACCGGAAAACTATGCCGAGTAATCTCAACAAATACATATATCAAAATTTACCCCAGAACGGCAAAGCAGCAAATGAATGAATCTAGAAAAATAGATATACAATTGAGGATTGATTCTGTTGTTTGTGTTGTGGTTCACATATTTTGCAGAACAAATAGTGAAGTCAGTTTAGAAATAATAAAAAATATTGCGATACTTGATTTGGGTACAATAATACATTATATTGTGATATATCTGGGATTCCCTATTGCTCACGCGTATTGCTACAAACTAGTAGAGCTTTTACGTGCTAATAGGGCTTCTCCATAACTTTTAATGATTTCTACTTAACATCCGCTCACTCGTAAGCTACTGATGTTATCTTTATCATTATCACGTATAAATGCTTAGAGATAGTCACATAAGGAAGTGTTTATTTTATAAAGACGTTATTTAACTTTAAGTCAGTGCAGTTAGTTAAGAAAATTAAAGGTACATTAGTGTTGCATCAACCAACACGCTGTAATCTATCCAATTCTTTAAAATAAAACGACTGTAGTTTTTGGCTTCGTACTCGCTTACAGTTAGATATCTGGGCATTTTTATTTTAAAATCTACGGTTAGGCGAAACTTAAGCTATGTTCAAATACCGTCTAACCTGTCAGTCCGTGACGAAATGTATGGAGTTTGACACTAATCGTCAGTTCTGAGACGACCTGCTAACTGTCAGTTAAGAACGCACTTTAAATAAAAAAGCCCATCTACCTTTGAAGTCATTCGATGGTCACTTAATGAATAAAAAAAATCATCACTGACTCTCATCTATGAGAGTAGGCCTGTGCCCATCAGTGGGACGTATAGATGCTAGTGATTAAAAAATAACCTAACTGACAACGCACAGCCTAACTAAATCGATTAGCACACAATTAATGGGGTAACTAACACCATTAACAGGTAGGTGTGAACTTTCTGATTCGATTGTTTGTCACTCCTGTATAAAATCGATCACGTATGGCACAGGATGTTCTGTCGCGGAACAATTGGGATAATTGCCGAAAAATCTCCCGTATCATATACCGAGATAATCATTCAGCGCAACCTCCGAGTCGAACAACTGATATTTACCTTGGTGTGCGTACACGCATCCTTACACGTCACTACCGTCACTTTTTTGCTCATATATACACACACATAAAGCTCAATTTTTGCCTGCGCACGTACGTAGTTAAAGAGAACATAAACGTAATCACACCAGCAATAATTACTTCCCAATTATACGCTGGGGCCCTATTCTTTCGATAATAATTCGCGTCCGGCAATTATTTCTTTGCAAAGTTGACAAATGACAAAATATTATCTGAGCCCATTAAAAAAAAATAATGCGAGCAATAATTTAATAAGAAAAACACAAGCTACCCACAAGACTTATCAAGTTTAAATAAAAAAGATTGCGAAATCAACATACACAATGATTTAACCAGTCAGTTGGTGGCTCAAGCTTTTAATTTAAAAGTAGGTAGGTAAATTCTTTCCAGTTCTTAATAATAAAGGATATAAGCAGGAAGACAATATTTGTCCAGGATATCGTACCCCTACGAGTATGTATTAACTACTATATTTATTGTATCATTTACGGTGAAACGTTTAGCAGCAAAATGGCTTTCGAAAGAATGAATTTCGACATGTTTTTGGTTATCCTTTATATAGCTTTTTGTATTCATGCCTTCGATTTATGGCTTTCTTGAAAAATAAAAGTATTTATTCAAGCGGGAACAGGAACATACACACTTGAAAAGTTGACATTACAACAGTAGCTCCCGTTAGGTTAGTACAGGTCGATTCACGAAAGCTGGCGCGAGATTTGTATTGAGTGACAGCTATTTTCATCGAAATTCTGTCAAATCTCGCGCCAGCTTTCGTAAATCGACCTGTATGCTATGTATATTGTTATATTCATATTTATTATCGGTTCAGACTAGTAAAATTGTTCGTGCCTACTAAAGCTTACTAGAAAAACTATTACTTAGTCAAGATACTACTAAGCAAGTTTTACCCATTATTGCATTTAGACATACTATATCCACACATGTAGGTACATGTGTGGATGTAGAATGTCGAAAGTAAGATCTCGAATTGAGCGTGACAAAATATCAATAGCTCCAAAACATCCGCTATTAGTTCGGTAACTTCGCTACTTGATCAAAATTCGTAGAATAGATTAGATGGCATTAGATAGCCGGAGAATTTTGTAATCGTACGGTCCGTTTCCGGCTTCCACCTTTAACTGTTACGGGGCCGGCACTTCAAAATTAAGCTTAATGACATATTCCACTGGTAAACTGATAATTGGTAAGGTATTACCACAATATAAGATTTTATTAGTTTTCGTCACGGATGGTTTTACTGTTACACGAATAGTTAGCGACTCTAATCAATATTGAGTTGAAAAAGAAACGAATTCGCTGAATCACAAAATTTTCAATACTTGTTAATTATAGTTAATATATATAAAAATTCAGTTTAATCCTAAAACTGCCTCGGTAACTTAATTATTACTGTGAGGTCACATTTTGTTTAAATCAGATATGTCGTTTTTGCGCGTGCCTTTAATACCTATCTTGATATCCATTATACTTTTTCAGACTCTTTTTTTGCGACAAATTAATTAAGTTTTGTACGAAGTGATATGTTTGTTGTATCAATTTGTGCAATTTACTATCAATAAAATCTACATTGCCAAGCTCTTAATATCCTTCTTGGGATTGGCATCATTTTTCTTACTAAAGGCCCTGAAAATCACTTCACCGCTATTGAAGACATTTATCAGCACGTAAACGGGTGCTTATCGCGATTTAACGACTCCATAACCACTTGGTTTACGATGTTTCATTTGTTTCATTCAGCGCAATTCGTCCGTGTCGACAATTGTCCAGATTGCAGTAGCTGTATTCGGATGAAGTATTTTTTTAGCCTATTGGGGTGTCTCACTGCCTAAGCCTTTGCCCAAGTAAAGATCTTACCTTCTCTTTGTCATTCGTTGATTTGGAGTAAAGTGGCTCCTAAGTAAACTAACTCCAATGTATCTCCTTTTCGGTTAACCTAGCGGGACCCATACGGGATTCAATTGTATAGCTATTTATAATTATTATAGTTGTACCTAGTCCTGTCTCTTGCCTTTTCATTATACAGGGTGACTGGTAATTCGACCTATTGCGTGAAAGGGGTTACTCTATAGCTTATATTTGCAATGATTTAAGTCCAATCAACCGGGGGTCAAAACTCAATGGTTATCAAGTTATTTGAGTTTTAAGTTAAGGTTTTAACTTATTCTTTTTAAAACCCGCCTTTCGATCTAAAAACGCTAATTGTGAAAAAAATACTTAAAATTAGAAATGAAAAAAGCCATCATCGAATAGCCAATAAACGTGTGATTACGAGAATTTCAAAAAACATGCTAAAACCTTTCAAAATGCTACCAATAAAAGAATTTGAAGTCAAAAATTTTTGGATGTTGTTATAAT
Organism: Eudemis profundana; assembly: GCA_947034925.1. Classification (NCBI taxonomy): domain Eukaryota; kingdom Metazoa; phylum Arthropoda; class Insecta; order Lepidoptera; family Tortricidae; genus Eudemis; species Eudemis profundana. Next base: position 7,072,991 of record OX344795.1, read on the forward strand.
TTTTGTAATTCTTTGAGCATTACTTAAAAAAAAGTTATGACACTTCGAGTAAAAATAGCTTTCTAAAAAGGTAGAATTATTGACATTTTTGTATAATTAAAAAAAAGGTAATAATACTTCTTGACAGGGACTACACAGCATGAGAAAGAAGCAATACTTTCTTACTTAACCTAGGTGAGGCACTACACATGTAACTACATATTCTTGAAAACTCTTGCTCAAAATGAAGAGTTCAAAACCACTGAAGTTAAAACGCTCTGAAATGTTTATTTAAATAATTTTTAGTACTAATTAAAAATGGCCTTAAGTTACATTTAAAGGAATCACGTTTCAGAAATTCTCAGTAACTCGAAAACATTGTAAAAAGCAACTAACAGTGACATTGTTCTTTAGTTGTAATAAGAAAATGTAAACATTTTTTCTCTCACCGAATACCGCCACAGGATGAGTCGCGATCGCGACATGATTCAATCGGCGGTCACGGCAATTGAAATGAAATGTAATTGCAATTAAATTACTCCTAAATTAGACGGCAATGACCTTTGCAGTCCATATTGGCGCAGCGTGGGACAGCAACAGGCTTCTTTCGCCACAGCTTGCACGGAAAATCCTACATGTGTCATAACATGTTAAAACCGAGTCTAGGATTGAAATGACATATATATTTGCAAGCGTATCATACTCCCTGAATTTCTTCACATATTACCTACATCTTATGTGGTTGCATGCATGATTGTAGAAATTAGGTGAAATTAGCAAGAAGTCGGCTTGCGGGACTCCGATGAAAATAATTAATCAACAGCAAAATCTGCCCTAGCCTCGTCCTGCCCAAACATATTTAAATAGACTTCCAGTTTCTGCCCAATGTTCTTAATTAAGCACAAGTTAATTTTGATGGGTTCTGCCCAAGGCATTATTTGCTGAAATTTGTGTGTAAAAAGTAAGTAGGATTTTTTATGTTATTTTTTAGGTTATAGGGGTTAGATATTAAATAGACTGAGCTAGATATTTCGACGATATCTTATGTTCTTTATTAAGAACATTGGGCAGATTTTAGTAAATTTATTATCTTTGATTTGGCATTTATTAAGAACATTGGGCATGAACTTCATAATTAAAATATAGTATTTATTGAACAATAAAAGGAAAATAAATTAAAGAGCCTGGATTTTAATTGATTTTTATCGTGGAAAATAATACATATACAGAACATGATAGTCCACAGTGGCCATGATTAATGTTATCCCATTGCACCTTTTCAATTACACACAGTTCAGATCTATGCTATTTCCTGTTTTTTGCACCACAGTCTGGTTAGTTTTTTCAACACATACAGTCAAAATATCATCGTTTAAATGTTCAGTAAAGTAGTTCAGAATTGACCGACGTTCAGTGTGGTCGGGCAACAAATTAGGGACTGATACCTGTTCTGGCAAGTTAGGTGCAAATGAGTCATCACGCCACGCAGGAATTGGAACTGGTGACGACTGCAATGGCAAAGAGCCTCTGGTTGATCCAGCTTGTAAGTCTCTACTTTAACTACCTCTCTGCCACCACCTCGTCTACTACCATGTTGACCGTGAAATCTGCGACCACATCCATCTCTGACATGTCTAACTGTTTCATAGATAGAACTTGAGTTAAGCGGTATTGGTAGTCAGTTCTGCCCAATGTTCTCAATAAATCACACTTTTCGATGAGTTACCTTGAAAAATCTAAAATAAAAACTTTTCCAAAAATAAAGCTATTGTGACATATTAGAGCTATATGGCTTTACATCTATATGGTACTCAGTAAAAACGCACGGTTGATTATCAAGGTAAAGAGGGATGGAAGTTACCTCTCCAGCGAAATTGCACCATCCTTGACACGTGGCGTGACACTGATCGGCGAGTCCGCGGAAGTTCACCACAAGGGCTTGATTAAGTATTGGCTAATACTCCAACCAATCAGAAACAAGTAAATAAAAATCGCAAAGTGCGAAACATTTGCCCGCTGTGCGGCAAATTTGAATATGTGATTAATTGAGAACACTGGGCAGAATTCGGAAGTATAAATAAAAAAGCTTGGGCAGGAACTATCAAATCTAATTTGTTCTTAATTGAGAACATTGGGCAGGACGAGGCTAGGCCAAATCCAAAACAATTCTTGCGCCATCGAAATAAAATATTACTAAAAAACAATTCAATCGGTCCAACAATACAACATTATTGTACAATTTCTCCCAGCATCATAAAAAATATAAAAATTCCCTGCGGCGCTTAACAACGGTCCAATTAACTAACTGCTCTATGCGGCTTCCGAAATGATTTATATTACGGCGCTGCACGGTGGTCCGATTTCTTAACCGAAAACTGTAATTAATAATGAAACACCTGTAGGCCACTAATGATGAGCTTGAATTAATGATTTGATACCACTTTTATCTAAAAAAAAGTATACATTACAGGGACTAGTCCAGTATTTTTTGTCAGGTGTTAACCCGTATTCGTAATTCGGTATTAGTTTTATTAAATAAGTTACTTGTAGTAAGTATTATTTTGTTTTATATTTATGTTCCGAAGTTATGGAAAAACTAGCGATATATCAGCTTCTCTTTGCGAAGGCAGGGCCATGTTTCCGTATTATGATTTACTAGATACTAGAAATATTCGAAAATTAACTAACATTCTTGAATGTCTTGAATCCGCAGGCATGTATAATAAGTAACTACTTATTCTGCCAGTGCATGATTATATGTATAGAGAGTGAACAAACCTGTTGCTATATCTATATATATTTCCTTTTCTTTTTTTTAGGTACAAAGACAAAAAATGCATTTCCAAATTGCAAATTACCGTGAAAATTATTGAAATGAGTGAGTACACACCACATTCACCACCTAATTGCAATTAAACAAATTGTAAAAGCCCCTATCGTACTCTCCCAGAAGTAAATCCTTCTTGCATGTTTCTGATAACGTGACAAGCTACATCCGCTCACTGTGGGAAAAGCAGACAGGTGTTGTCACTTATCGTTACAGCCACCGCCAACGTCTTAATTACTAACCAATCACAGACAAATACAACCCTTACTATCCAGACCTTACGAACTATAATCGAACGTGCAAAACCCATGATAAGAGTGGTTTTCGACGCCTCTCATCGTAATTAAAGGCTATGTGCATCAACGTATCAAAACAGTCATAAAACGGTATTGAAAAGTGAAGTGCGGAGTAAAAAGAAACCATTTAAGTTCCCTCGGATTATATCACAACCACTTCCACTCTCAGCCTTGAATTTTGCGTAAAAAAGGGTATTTTGTTACAGAATAAGCCAAAGAAATGCAAAACCTTTTATTATATACGAACAGGTAGTTTGCACTAACGGTTCAACTTTATAAATCTATGAGTGAAAAAATGCGTTAGAATTGCGATGGTATTGTAGTTAAAATACCGTTTTTATTGAACTGAGCAATAAAAACATTGCCGATAACATTGAGCGGTTCTTAGTTTCATTTCATCCCTTGGTTAAAAACTTCGGTATTACCTAATATTCCTTACCAGTCAGTCCTCAAGCAGATAACGAGAAGGTTTTCGCGCCGTTTAAAGCTTAGCCTTTGTTTTGTATTGCTCAACAAAGCGTTTGTTTACAGTCTTGTGACAAGCCAGTTTAAGCATTGGACCTTACTTGGGAGTTGACGACACAATCATTTATATTAACTGGGCAAGGTTCGGTCCCCACACACCACACACAAGTGTTGCTAATTTATTGTGTAGGTACAAAATTGCACTTGCTGTCCACCAGGGTTAAAAAAAATTATCGTTTGACGTACTTAGACAGAGATTTATATCGGTTTGCAGCTACACTACACCTATCTCAAAAATGGTCTATGAATGATCATACTTATGAAAAGTGCCCAATTACTCGACTCAAATTAAGTACTAAAATAAAATGAAAAAATAACAAGAAGGAAATACATATGATAGATAGATAGATAGATAGATCTTTATTGTACTAATCAACCCGGGTAATATGTTACCCGTTATACTTATTTATTTCCAATAGGTATGTTTAAAACTCAATTTGACCCAATTTCTGAATTCTTACACTTTTGTTAACGACGGCAGCGTAAATAGATATTGTTTTGAAACAAACATGGTTTTTGGATAAAGCGCCTCCGCCATTTCTAATCAGCCGGCTAAAGCATCACAAATAAGCATATTTAAAATAGAACACTTTTAATTCAGTTTCACAGAACAACGGTTTGTTGACGATGTTAAGGAGTAATTAAGAGGGCGTAGCGCTAATACAGGCTAATATCGGTCCGGGCCACGTGTGCGGACCGTGGGAAGCGCCTTGCCGCGCAAGGAGGGATATTGTTTCTTAAGCACATGCCGGGCGCGAGCGGGCTTATTGTGGATACGACGCAGTTTAAAAAAATATTTATTCTTTTGCTAAATTTACTAGCTTGATCTTTCTTTCCTTTATCTACCCTTGGCTGAACCTGCTGAAGATATGGATGACTTATTATTATCACCTGATTTAACCAGCTGACGGTTAGGCAAATCCATACTTTGATTGCTTTAGAAACAAATCTCAACAAGTAAATTATTATAATAATTTACTATTTTTACACGTACAAAGTACGGAACATTAGTAGGTGCAATACCATCTCGATTCGTTGCTTCGTTAATTCTTGATGAAGCGGAAACATAGTAAGTAGATAAAATGATTATGTATTCATTAAATAATGTAAAGAGTATAGATCCGGTGTCCTATAAAGCTAGGTACTTAAAGGGAACTTTTACACCTACTATTTAATTGACCCCAAGTGCATTTTTACCACGCCTTTTTTCCAAGAAAAACTAAGTTTCTCCGAAACCAAAGCATCATTTCCATTTTACGGGTTTCAAACAGCAAAGAAATGTAGCATCTTAATATCTACTAAACACTGTAGGTATACTTACCAACTCATTTTTATGTAGGAGAACATGATAAGCAAACATTTGCAGGCATTTTATCTAGACAACACCCGTATTTTAAATGTGAAATTGTATTTGTTGGTTTTAACTTTTACGAAAAGAACGGAGACTATTTTGTTCAGCGTTCACAAAACGGAATCTACTAGAACAGATAATGTAAAGTAAAAATCCAAATTAGAAAATATCGGGACTCATCCATCCTAGTCCTGACTCGCTCCCGTTTGATTGAATGCGCGTCCCGCATAAAAGGAAGACTCGCCATCTGCCACCGCGCCGAACGGCTTGCGAACACAACACTAACGTCAAAGCCAGTTGTTCGAAAACAGCCCCTATGTCTAGGGCCTAAGGTGCTCGTCATATTTTAAGAACACAAAGATAGTTGGAATTTTATATAGGCCAGATTTCAGTCAGTACTTACCCATAGAAGTATAAAGACTGACTCAGGGAAATACCCAGAATATATTGTTTAGAGGATATTGTGTATAAAGATACGTACATATATAGATACATACTGATGTAAAAAACCAGTTTAAACTTTAAACATGGTCCTTAAATTGAAGCATTAATAAATATTATTAGAAATTATAACACCAAGATGGATGTCCAAGATTCTCTACCAATAATACCTATATCTATAATTATTTTTCCACAAAAAGTTTCAATTCAAAAGCTTTTATGGCGCATTGTGCTCAGGCAAACCTTTCACTAAAAGCTAATCTATGTAGGTCTAAAGTACGGTACTTTAGACCTACATTAATTAGCTTTTAGCGAAAAATTTATGGATGCGAGCATTTTCAGTTGCTACTTTGATTTTCTGGTTAAGGTTGCCCTAAAAGTAGGTACATCATTTTATTATACTTTTAGGCATATTTTCTTATCTTGTGGCAACACGGAGTAGCCAAATTATAACATTAAAAAAAATTGGAGTCTAGAAGTGAGAGGTGAAAGATATGTGGCCTGGAGTGGAACCAGGGTTGTGGGGAGCGATCATGCGGAAGAGGAGCGATAAATATGAGCGGAGAGTGGAACGCGGATCGAGGCAAGCTAATCCGAAATTCACAATCCGAAAGTTTGTCCCCATACATTTTCCCAGCTCACCCCATTCCTATCCCCTCTAACTCCACTACGTGGTGAGCTGTGATTTCCCATTATTTTTGAGTTTATCGTTATAGTTTTGACGATAAACTTAAAAGAGATTAACCAACAAAATAATCATTAAATGTCCGTTTTGTCCCAACTCCTCCCATTTTACGGTATCTAAGTAAAAAATAAATCAGTACTCTTAGAAATAATGAATTAACGATACAAAAAAAATATACAAAAAGTCCAGTCAACATTTAACTTATCTTGACTTTTTTATAATTGAATACTTATTATAATTCTAAAAATAAACTGTTTAAAACATGACTGTCATTGTAGCTTCCTGTAAGCGAGACACACATAACGACGTAAAAAATATTAAACAAGTCCTTTTTTGTTCCATTGGTCATTAACAAGTGCTACAGTTTTAAGTAAATTTCGTTTTTAATTGAAAAACAAGAAACAGGTTACTGAATCCGCCTCTGATAAAAATTGATGTTAATAAGTACCTATGGACTGTGGGTTATGTTATAGTTAACTACTAAATGCTAACGGATTCAAACAAAATTCCTTATGGAACACCACGCTTTCCACAGTTTCAGAACACCGCGAGTTGACTTTGTTAAGCATAAAATAAATACATAACGGCCATTCTCACGAAGTATGTCTGCGGTCACCTCATTACCGTACCGCGACGCTGTTTTCATACTAAATGTATGGAGACGCGGTAGTTAGACGCAGTCATACTTCGTGAGAATGGCCGATAAAATGTTTATCATTTTGCTATTACACACACATTATGAAACATGCAAAAAAATCACATATAGTAAACAGTACTTCTTTGCAGCAAAACAAAAGCGTCCAGCGCAGTGATGCGCTTTGCAATTTCACGAGAAATTCGTGTAAATAATAATGTAAAACCTGCAACAAATATTGTAGACGTCCGAGTGCTTGAAGCTGCCCTAGTAGTTGTCATTTTTAAGTTATTAGCAATAAAGGTGAGAACGGGGTGACAACTATTGGGCATTAGCGTGTCAAACACTAGGACGTTTACCTTAATGTAATTTTAAAATCTACCAAAACCAGTCAACGTTAGGTGATACTACCCACTCGTTTTATAGCGGCAATACAAAGCTATAATAATTACTGTTACAGAGCATTACGTAATGAATCATTAAGCGGCCGCATGACTCGATCGATCGATCTGATGATTGAGATAAGCTACAGGAGCTATCGCCAGCGCCTGCGCTGCTACCGTACCTGACGGTAGGAGAAAAACAGTATCTCTTAGTTAAAATGCCGTTAGGTATTTCGTAGGAATCTGCAATAATTTTTCGTTTTCAATACGCCTTTATGCTTGATATCTGAGAACAAAATTATTAATACGTTTTAAAACAAACCGATTGCAAACATTAAATACTTGAGGAGATTCACATTAAAATTTCTAAAATTAAACGACATTGTCCTCTTTCTCGTATGTTTGCTATATACAAGGAACATCAAGACTACATCGATCTTAACTCTTCGAGCCTACACTACATTAAAGCCTCACTTGTGAATAGGTTGGGGCGCAAGAGTGTATGATTATGTAAAATTTATATCATAGTAAATATTAAAATAATTTTAATTAAAGTACATATATAGATCAAACTATTAGGATAAGAGCAGATAACACATTGTTTGTTTAATATTAACTGTTATTATAGTGCATGCGGTGTCCTTCTATAAGTAATAAGATACTTAGACCTAATCTGTTCATGTAACAATATAAAATGTAACGGTATGCTTATTGTTGAAGGTCCAAATAAATAAAAAAAAAAAAAAAAAAAATATATATAACTGGCTATATATCCTCTCTCTTTTTGTTACATCGGTTAAAAACGGGGCTAAAATTACCTTACGGTTCCCGAAATGATACAAACGATCATCAACTATTTTGTTCGGTTTTACATTGTACAATATAATTATGGTTAAGGGTTTTACTAACGGAACGGCCGTCACTGATTTATTTTATTTGACTGAGTTCTGTGCCTGTGGGTTGTGTTTGTGTCCATGGACCAGTATCTAAATAGACGACAATCGAAATACTCTTATCTCTTGTATTTTATCTTGTATTATATCTTGTTGTATTTTAATATTTATCGATATTTTTGATTTCATTTGATTGTCGGAAGCAGAAGGGCCTAACAATAGATAAACTTGGTATAATCTTACAGCTTCTTGACTACGCGTAGCGCTACGAATTTCGTAGCACGGAAATACATACAAATAGACAAGTAAAGTATTCCCGCTACATCTTTAACTTTAGACCGAAAAACTGGTACCTATACGTAGGTATACAGTTACAAATCATGAAAATACATACATATGTGTTACCATATTTAAGTAAATCATTAAAACCACTAACAAACCTAAGATTTAGGTTAGTTAAACCGCAATATAGGTACTTACCTACACTTTTTAGGGAAACCATATATCTACCTACGTAGATGGCAACGATATCCTCAATTAACAAATTATAAGTTATCATTATAATGTTAACGTTTAATTACCTAGGTACGTATTTTAAATTATGTAATGAGTTTTTAAAAAACGCCACTAAAGTTTTGGATACAACATAATGGTAGGTACTGTAAAAACTTCAGAATTTCGATTCCTTTAAACTACGGTCAACGTGTGTGCGGTAATGATAATCATTGGCTATCCATTAACAAAAACCAAGTCACAATAGGACGCGAGACCACGTGTCCCTAATAAAGAACTATTATTACTAAGCCCGATAGTAGCCGCGTGCTGGAACTGTATTTAATCATTCCTCGCGACCGGCAGACGTCGATTTTCTTTAACAAAGTGCTCTTGTTTGTTTTTTCGTAAGGAAGGCGAACCGTGGGAACGCCGGGCGGGTGCACTTCCCAAAACATCGACGCACAGCAGCGAGTCCGACATGCGCCCCACAGACAGAGACAAAACATACAGAAAGGAACCTGTTAGAGTGGGAGCGAGAATGTGACGTGTGCGCGCCAAGCGACAGCTTACAATCGCGTGATCTACAAGAAATAATAAAACGGCAATAAAAGAAACACGAGACAGCTGAAGGCGCTGGGCGCGCGAGCGAGCGAGACGGAAGCAAGTGGCGAAGGTGTGCGCGCGCGCCGCTCGAGTTACCGCATTTGAATTTCAAAGATCAATGATCGATGCGATAAGAGAGGGACGACGCGCGCTCAAGTAAGGTGGTGAAAGAGAGGGGGATATTGCGCGCGCGCGGGTGAAAGGAGAAGCGAGATGGATTGGCTCGTGGCAGTTCCAGGGCACGCTTCAGCGGTTGTTACACGGAACTTCGTAGAGATGGCGCTGTTGTCCGAACCTAAGCACAGCTTTTTTATTATGATAGAATGATTTTGAATATTTTTATCACTAAAGCTATGTTTGTTGTTATATTTTATGCTTATTTTGGTTTCCACTATTATATTACAAGTATTCCTGGTGTTAGGGTTCTGTTTAGTACCACTGAAACTGAACTTTGTTAGATTCAGATTCATTAATCTTTTATTTATTACCTTAGCACAGTAAGATTATTCATTATAGAAAAAAGGACCCGTTTTCATTTAATTATATATAAAGTTTTCATCTTTACCATGACATTTCTCCAATATTGATTCATATTATTAGCGATGCTAGCGCTCGTGGCTACTTTTGATAACGTTTTAGTTCAACGCTATCTTTATAGATGGCGCTAGAAATAATTTTGTTTTCGAGCTAAATTTAACTTTAGTTAGAGTCAAGTAAGGTCTTTGAAATGTTCCTTTTGATTTTTTCTAGTAAAGTGCTTTGGGGTAATTTCGAGTAATTTTGAAAATTTTAAATTTCTACTAAACTATGCAAGATTTTTAAAGTGTACAATTAGTTGAAGCACTATTGACATGTCTAGTAGAGTGTTAGCATGTCACAGTAAATATATGTTGCGTGGATTACGAGATATACTTAAATTTCGGAATTACCCCACGTTCGAAATTACCCCAAAGCACCTTATGAAAGAAAGTTTATACATACCTATGCATTGTACCGAAGGTAGATACCTATTGAATTGTACGTGTATGTGGCGAGGAGAAAGGTTTCCTCGACGAACACTATGTTTTTCAAACACAGAATTGTTATCAGTGCCGCACGGGTGGTTATACCGGTCGTTGTTATCAAAACAACGGATGCCGGCTGAGTTACCACCACTAGCTTACTGGCCTCATATTGGTTTCAGCATTGGTTACTTATTTTATTGCTTCTTTAAAGAGACTTAGGTACTTCTTTGGCGACCGCTTTAGCTTAGTTGGTAGTGACCCTGCCTACGAAGCACGAGGTCCTGGGTTCGAATCCCGGTAAGGGCATTTATTTGTGTGATGAGCACGAATATTTGTTCCTGAGTCATGGATGTTTTCTATGTATTTATGTATTTGTATCTATTAAATATATCGTCGTCTAGTATCCATAACACAAGCCTTATTGAGCTTACTATGGGACTAGTTCGATTTGTGTAAGATTGTCCCCTAATATTTATTTATTTATTTATTTATTTGGAAACTCTCTCCTTAATGATTACCTATTCCCGCCTTTGAGGTCTCCTTTACCGGTTTCGCTCGTTCACTCTCAGTTGAATGTATCATCCACTGAGCCATCGCATGGCCTTATGCGGTATTTCTAGCTCCTCGGTCTACCCCTGGTTCTGGACCCTGGAATAGCCAAGTTGATGACTTTTTTACAAGTACCACCTGCAGGGTTCATTTGTTCATTACAAAAACCCTGCTTTTCTGTAACTCGAGGAAGGTTGCATTTTGTTCTTATTTATGCTGTAGCAATGGAATATCCTCAGATACGTTTCCACAACGAAACTATGTATCTGACGATCGTATAATCATGAATGTATAATCATTCCCCGAATGTAAGATAGTTAAACCTGACGCATTCAGCACATATTACTCAGCAGTGTTCGCATTTTCTACGAAGATATTAATTTTTAGTTGTTTTTTCATTATAGTTATATAGTTACAAACACACTTGATGTACTCTTCATTTATGTTATTAATACAGTTTATAAGTCATTACGAAAGGAGCAAGTGGGCGAGGCATTTGGGAGTCAAATGATCCACTCTCGTTGATTTATTCATAAGATATTTGTATTGGAAACTCATCTAAATCTCGCGAAGCTTGTCATTAATCAAGATAAGTGGGTTTGGATGAATCGAACTGTGCATTTTAATCAACGGTAGGTTAAAATGAGAATTTAATTTGTAGGTAACTGTTTATGGCAAATTGCCTGCCTTTCTACGGCAATAACAAGATAAACCGTTTTCGAAAAGAATGCGTCTTATACAGTCAATATTAGCGAATTCGAAAGTGAAATTTCTATCTTGTAATTTTCACGTATTTTCTTATATGTATGTATATTTTCATTTTTGAGACAACAGCAAATAGGTACATAGAGCCTGTCAAACATATCCGATCACTATTCTATATTTGAGAGCATGCTGGGTAAAGGTACCTACATTGTAACCAAATTCGTTGCTCCTAATTAATTCGGGTGAAAGTGATCAATTACCCGGTGAATATTAAACGCCGAGTATGCCTGCCGAGTGCCTTAAAATATTTCAAAGCCGAGATTGATCTCTATCATCCCTCGGTTAACAAACTACTACATAACACTCTACCTACTGCTTTTATCTACTAGTTTTCCCGTAGTTTCACACACACTCGTCAAACGTGTTTTACTCACTCTTCGGGAACCGTACAATGTTTCTAAGTAAAGACTAAAGTCAGACTTTATTACTCTTCGGCCAACCTGTTCATTTTCTGTTTGGTCTTGTGAAATAATAATTGTATATCTATCTCAATAATTTGTAGTTCAATATTGAACAATTGAGATTACATTCCCAGGCTTTTTTCTTAGCATTCGCTATTCAAGAAATGTTCGTTGTAATTTTCATATAGACCTGCATCTTAACACGTTGATGGACAGAACGCCTCTAGGCGTCGTCCTTGGGCATAGTAAGTTCTGTCCATCAACGTGTTAATCATGAGTGATATATAATAAATATTATTATGCTTTTACAATAAGTGTAACAAGCAACGTACACAACGTTACAAATCGACCGTCGTGATGTTTACAAATCCTATTCACCTCTCTTGAGCCCTCACAAAAGACGACCAAATAACCGTCATCCGTTATTAGAACAAACGCGCATCTATTCAAATTCAAAAATAGAATCGGGAGGGCGTGCGCGCGCAACGCCTATGGGCCGAATTGCGTTTCTATTGGCTAAGAGGCCACCAATCACGGCCAAAGGATGGCCTAACCGCTTTTCCTCGCGGTAGGAAAAAGTTTAGTTTGACTTTTTGGGATCTCTCTAACAAATAATTAGAAAAGGATTACTGCGATTGAGTGTCGTGATTATTGGTATTAGTTCATTTTGTATCCCTTGGCTATGAGATTATTAAAGGTAATGCGTCAACTAATCTCTGTAGGCGTGGTCGGAATGGAAATTCTACGACACGCCTACCTAGATACTTATTGCGATAGGTAATACGCACATTTGAATTCAAAAGTATACATAGGTCAGTTTTTACTTATATTAGCACCTGAGTAAGTATTGTAAAGTCCCTTTTTCTGATAATACTCGTATTTAGAAATCTTCTTAGCCCTCACAGGTTACAAAAAATAAAAGTTATCTATCATACTTATCTAAACATAAAATACCATTCAATTGTTTGAAACACTTTTCTACACATAAAACTGCAAATACCTAGCTAAATATTAATATCTTTATACTCAAGTATTGGAAATCGATTTCGATATAGAGTTAAATTTAACACTGATCTGCCAATAATATTCTTATTTCCTTGGTTGTAAGTTCTCCTTTATATCAGCTTTACAAGTTTTGTTAAAGTTTAGCACCGATATAGTGCCGATCACTAACTAAAGACAAACAAAAGGTCCATTACCCGAAGCGCCAAAAGAAGAGAAAAGAATAGAATCAGACATGTAAAAGAGCCCTACTTGCAGAAACAAATTATTTGTTTATTTTTATGTAATTTAAATAAATCAGTTCAATGATTGATTGAAATCAGTCAAAGAGGATGGATACCTACCTACTACGCTATTTTACTAACTATGGACGTTTACTAAATACGGTTTTCTGGAGTGTACCTAGGTCGTAAGTACTCTCCATCGCGCCATCATCATACATCTTGCCCGGCTGTACACACTCGGCGAGACTAGGCGAGGGATAACATAAGTAATAAAAAGACGTCAATGTCTCTAGTCCGATCTCTAACGTGTACAGATAGTGTTGCTTATAGTACCGAATGGTGGACACCTCACCGACCACCGCTTGTTTTCAACAAGTAAAGACGAACATTTTTTTAAGGTATCAGGGTACTTAAGGCGAGGCCAGACCAGAATCGGGCACGGAAGCCTAGTTTCCAAATCATTTTTAGAGCACTTATTTGACTCGTAGGTCACTCGATAGAAAAGTAGCGCGAAAACACTATAAAATAAAGTATTTTTTTCATTTTGTTCATTACCAGTTACCTTTTCTGACAAAATTAATACCTGACAATCATGATTTCACAGTCATGCAGGGCATCCTCTCATGTTTGGGTTGATAACGTATACTTTTATGTTAGAAATCGAAGATAATCTGCATTCCGCCCGACCCTAGTTGTATGTGAAATGCGAGCCAGGTCCTACCGGGCCTTAACTAGCATAACCAACTATCGTAGGTATCTCAAGTATCTCAACTACCATATCTAACTATATTCAGGGTGGAAACATTTGATAGGCCCTAGAGGGAAACTGCCTTAAATCCTCAAGTTACTTCATTTAACTTAAATGAGACATTATTTTAGTTTTAAAAAGAAACATTTCTTAAATTCGCTTGTTTCACCCGGGAAAAACCAAATAAAAATGAAAAATAAACTTTCGCCATTTTATTCCACTAATCTGCAGGGTACTTAAGGCGAGGCCAGACCAGAATCGGGCACGGAAGCCTAGTTTCCAAATCATTTTTAGAGCACTTATTTGACTCGTAGGTCACTCGATAGAAAAGTAGCGCGAAAACACTATAAAATAAAGTATTTTTTTCATTTTGTTCATTACCAGTTACCTTTTCTGACAAAATTAATACCTGACAATCATGATTTCACAGTCATGCAGGGCATCCTCTCATGTTTGGGTTGATAACGTATACTTTTATGTTAGAAATCGAAGATAATCTGCATTCCGCCCGACCCTAGTTGTATGTGAAATGCGAGCCAGGTCCTACCGGGCCTTAACTAGCATAACCAACTATCGTAGGTATCTCAAGTATCTCAACTACCATATCTAACTATATTCAGGGTGGAAACATTTGATAGGCCCTAGAGGGAAACTGCCTTAAATCCTCAAGTTACTTCATTTAACTTAAATGAGACATTATTTTATTTTTAAAAAGAAACATTTCTTAAATTCGCTTGTTTCACTCGGGAAAAACCAAATAAAAATGAAAAATAAACTTTCGCCATTTTATTCCACTAATCTGCAGGGTACTTAAGGCGAGGCCAGACCAGAATCGGGCACGGAAGCCTGGTTTCCAAATCATTTTTAGAGCACTTATTTGACTCGTAGGTCACTCGATAGAAAAGTAGCGCGAAAACACTATAAAATAAAGTATTTTTTTCATTTTGTTCATTACCAGTTACCTTTTCTGACAAAATTAATACCTGACAATCATGATTTCACAGTCATGCAGGGCATCCTCTCATGTTTGGGTTGATAACGTATACTTTTATGTTAGAAATCGAAGATAATCTGCATTCCGCCCGACCCTAGTTGTATGTGAAATGCGAGCCAGGTCCTACCGGGCCTTAACTAGCATAACCAACTATCGTAGGTATCTCAAGTATCTCAACTACCATATCTAACTATATTCAGGGTGGAAACATTTGATAGGCCCTAGAGGGAAACTGCCTTAAATCCTCAAGTTACTTCATTTAACTTAAATGAGACATTATTTTATTTTTAAAAAGAAACATTTCTTAAATTCGCTTGTTTCACCCGGGAAAAACCAAATAAAAATGAAAAATAAACTTTCGCCATTTTATTCCACTAATCTGTAACATTATTGTTCAGGATAAAACCTCTCTAATAAACATCTGGTCTTAGAAATAAAAAAATATCGTGAAATCTCTCATAAATTTTATTTTATCATCAATTCCCATACAAAAGACAAGCAAATTTTAGAAAATATTTGAATGCAGTTTTGTTCCTTTAATCAAATTCAAATATAAAATCACTTCAAAAATAAAAGAAAAAAACCCTAATGAGTTAGTTAGTTAAGTAAAATGAGCTAACGTAAGGATTTAAGGCACCAGGGCCCATCAAATTTTTCCACCCTGTATAAATACCGGTATTGGAAGCCCTACTCGTATTAGAATTCACGAAAATATTTTTCCGAATTTCGACTATTATACGAACCCTACCGAAGCGACAGCAAGTGGTCTCAAAATTATGTTTCATCATTACGACCAGCCATAGTGGCGATAAAATTCGGAATTTCGAAATTATGATAAACAATATAGGCTCATTACTAACAGACGCATTGCCCTATTTTATAAAATAACCCTTAAATACAACAAACTTACGTATCCGGGCCCATACATTTAGCAAGTTCACAACTTATTACAACGTATGTATGTTAATTTCCAGAAAAACAAGACCGTGTACAGTGTCTTGCAATTTTTTTTTCTTAATCCAATAATTCGTCCAATTATCGGTCAGATGCAGAACCGGTCCTTTGAGATTAATAAACTAGTATAATTGGTATGTACACCATACGATTACCTACTTAGAAGTTTCTAGAATAATTTTAAACTAGCAATAAAAATTCTTTGCGGCGTGCCTGAGGTTTTTCAGGTTTTATTGGGCGAAAAACGTAGATCAATTATTTTTCAGATCGCTGCAATGGGGACCAGGCCGGTTTTTTTAAATATGCTATTATATTCATGGCTATCATGCCTGTACTATATACAGTGTGTCCCAGGGAGAAGTGACCAGATTGTAATGGTTGAATATTCATGCGAAGTCATCGATAAAAAGAAATATTTCAGAGGTATACAACAATTTTTTTTTTAATTGTTATTTCTGTTATTGTACTGAAGTCAGCCGACTTGTTGCACTACTATTGAAATATTTCGAAAAGTATTAATTATAACTAATAACATTGTTTTGAGATATTTTAGAGAATATCATGTAGTTTAATAGTAAATTGTAAAAAAAATACGAAGTATGGGACAATTTTCGGAATTTTGGGCAAAACAATAAAAAATAATCGTTTTTTTTAGCTTATTTCCAAAATTTCTAAATGTGTAATTTATTTTGGTTAGATTTTGTAGCTTAATCGAATTAGTTACAATATTGGCTATGCAAAAACAAATACAGAATAGAAAATAAAGTCAAAGCCAAGAAAATCTCGCAAAAGTAGTAAAATAAAAGAAATAGCAATAAAAAAAAAAACAATTGTTGTATACCTCTGAAATATTTTTTTTATCGATAACTTCGCGTGAATATTCAACCATCACAATCTGGTCACTTGCCCCTGGGACACACTGTATAAGTCCTGAGTTAGTCAGAACTTTTTGAATTCATCCATGGTTTAATCTACTTTAGATTTGGTAATCTGTACCTATCTTATGTCTGTACCAACCAATAGTGTTTGTATTTGCACAGTTAGGTATTAAAGAAGTATATATCTTTACTAAACACGAATTATTCTTCAATTGGTAAACAATTTGATGTTTGTTATTCGTGGTATAACATTGTCAGAAGCAATTATGTCGTCAATATGGTATGGTATGGTATTATTCCAGAGAACATTTGTAGTTAAGTTTCCATTCAATAAGGGCGTTGAGAAATTTCCCAAAAAATTCGATAGTAAACTTTTGTTAAGTGGCTTTTCAGGAATGCAACTCGGTTATTTTTCGTATGGAAAAAACTCGAATTTTCTCCATACTACAAGTAACCCATTGCAATTCCTAGTGGCTTTCCTTTTTGGGAAAATTACTGTCGGCTGATAGTTAGAAACTTTCTTGGATTTATTTTTCATCCAATAAATTTACCTAAGTTGGTTAAACGGTACGCAGCGGGGGTAAGTCGTTAAGAAGGTTGAATGGTTGGCGATAGTTAGACCTAGTCCGACCCTCTCGAGGTGGTCCGGCCAAGCGACCTGGTTCGATCCCAGGGAACGCCACGGCCCCCACCCGGTCCAATTTTTGCAACCGTTAGTAAGACTTGCAAGTTTTTCAGGCTTCAAAAAAGAAAAAAAAAGTCGATAGAAGATAAATGCAAGGAGCTTACCTATCGTCTATGTCACATTGGCCCACAGACAGATGAAACTATCTATTCCAAGCTCCTTGCATTAACATAAATAATACCTATCTACCAGTGGTGTGGCACCAGGCCACGTGGTAGATCACCAATGAGATGGACAGACCAGATCAAGGCCGCAACTAAGTGCTCGGTTTATGAATGTACCCGGAAAGCTGCAGTCCGCGACGAGTGGCGCCGTATTACCAAAATCATCACTCATCGTGATACACAATGATGACCACGACCACTCTGGCAAGAGTGTACCGACTAAGAAGAAGAAGAAGAACCAGTGGTGTGGCGTAAAAGATATCCTTGTGCAAGCCGGTGCAGATTCGGTGTACATTTTCTTTAAGTCCTGTAGAATAAGGTGCTCAAATGCCTGATATTAGGCAAGCCGGTAGGAATCGAGTTCTTTGGACGCCACGCTACTGCTATCTGCCTACTTAGTTGTAATAAACAGTGCTATGCAAATTACCAGCGCCACTTAAGCCTGCTTCAAAATTTGCAAAATTGTCGAAAGTGGTTATAAAAATATGAAAAACAAAAAGCAAAGTGAAGTCACACCGTGGGAGTATTGAGCAGGTGCGGGACTTAGGGCGGCCGCACACGGGACAGAATCTTTAATTAACACTTTGGGGTAAGAAGAATGCGGTTCAGATACCGAGTCAACATACTGGTTTGAAAATTATATGCTAACGCACTTTAATCGGTAATAACTTACAGCGTGTCAATTATATTAAGTGGACAGACAGCGCCCTTCATCAATAACAAGGGCCTTATCTCACTTGCGATTTGCGGGCGAGCTGTGGGCGAGTTTCCATACAAAACCAGTCGCGGCGAACTCGCGGTGACTTCGCCTCGAGCGACATTTGTATGGAACTTCGCTTCCAACCCGCCCGCAGCTCGCTCGCAAATTGCAAGTGTGATAAGGCACTTAAATGCCAATACTGAGAAATCGGGAAAACCAGAAATAAGCAGAAACGAATGAATAGAATTGAACTTATTCTAAACTAGGATCTACCTGCGAGTTCGCCCCCGTTACCGTTAATATCCCAAGGGAATTCTTCACCGGGATATCAAGTACATATTCAGTTTCAATCCAAACATCTGGACACAACGGACAGCATGCCAAATTTCATCTCTATTCAAATTATTTTCAATCATTATCATTATCAATGAAGATAAGTAAAATATAATATGTACTGTACACGACTGTTATTATTTTTTTAAGAAAATGCCCTAGCCTCAAAAGTCAACGTATGTTCAAGTTGCGACGAACTTCAAATGAAATGCTTTTTTTAAGTCCTACCTAGCTTACCACTTAATAAATATGTAGATTTTAACGATAAACTCAGAAAAATGTAAGTGCTAAAATAATAATAAAATTTGAATAAATATGTCCTCACTTATTTTATAGGACGATAAAAATAGTAGCTTCACAAATAAACAAATATACAAATGTCAACACCCAGCAGTGGATATGAAAGAAAACTATTAATTTCAGTAAATATTTTAAGTAAAAACCAGACGTTTTATTTTAATATTCATTGATATAAGTCCAAATAACGAAATCTATCAATTTTGAAGAATGTAATACTAGCGAAATTAATAACGGTCTTCAACTTACATACTGAAAGATACTCCGCTGAAAGCTTTTTCGACTGAAAGAGTAAAATGACCTGAAAAAAAGAATGGTTTGAAAAGTAATAGATAGAGCTTTTTACCCGACTGCGGCGAAGCCCAAAGGAGGGTTATGTGTTTGGCCTGTAGGGGAGACCGGGTATGGTTGTCTCACGGGTTGGTTGTCACAGCAGCCATTAAATAATACGAAACGAAGGAATAAGTGCATCGCTCGGTGTTAAAAGATCGCAAGAGCTTCACCTCCTTCCCTACTTCACCAATCGATGCACTTATTCCTTCGTTTCGTATTATTTAATGGCTGCTGTGACAACCAACCCGTGAGACAACCATACCCGGTCTCCCCTATGTATGTATGTCCGTTCCTGTGTCCGCTCGTAACTACTCAACGACACATCCGATTTTGATAAATGATACATCATTAGATTCGTCTTGATGGTGCGAGTGTCACTGGGCATGAAGTTCATTAAAATAAACAAAATGGCGGATTTAATGCAGTTTCAAAGTGCACCGCGGTCGGGTTTTTTTTTTATAAAAATGTGGTTATTTACTATGCATTATAACCAAAAATAGTGTGTGGCTCACCCTACGCACGGGACTTTCATAGCCGAGGCGATTTGTCACAATATTGTCCTCGAGCGGGACCTGTAACGGTGCCCCGCGTTTTACTTTATTTAGCCTAGTAATTGGCGAGGAACAGGTCGCGACAGGTTCGGCCGCTCGTCAATTGTCCTTTATTTGTATTTGTACAAAACCTATAGTTTTATTTGTGGGTACGCTAGCGGAGCGTAAACATGTTCTCTTTTTAATGTAACTGTAACCTTTTTATAAATGCACATTTGCACGATGTTGTCGTTAAGCTTGCTTGTGGAATAAGATAAAAATAGTGGATCATATTTATACCTGTTTATTTATCTGCGTTCTGTATCTGCAATTATATGAAGTTAGGTAGGAACTGAAATTTTGTATCTTGAACTTATTATTAATATAAGTAATAAATTCGTAAAAATAATATAACTCTACATTTTCAAAAAAATTACAATTTATAAAATTTTCCAGCATGCCTGAAAATCAATTAAAAAGAATTCAACGCGCCTCTACAGCCACCCTACCTCAACCCAACGTTACTTATTTAGGTGCCACTTGTGCAAGCCACAATTGGCCATTAAAATACCAACATCTATTAAATTGACGAGTATAGGCTCGCTCTAAAAAGGGGTCGTTTGACGTGTACGTCGCGTGACGGCAGAGAGTGCGCGCGTTATTAATACCCGAGTAATCTGTATGCAAGCGGCGCGCACGCACCCGAGCGTCCCCGACCGCGCCCGAAGACGCCCGAGCCCGTCGTGGGAAAATGCGGCAGGTGTTACCGATCCGAGGCACTTCTTACTGAGTAAACACTCAGCGTATACAAAATTATAACCGCCTCGGAGCGTCTGTTTAAATGGAAAACATATTTTGTGTGTTTAATGATACTGCTTACTTTTTGGTGCGGCTCGGTTATCAGACGACAGGGTTTTTTGCGACGTTCTTGGTTTATTTTTAGTTTATATTTATTGAGTCACCCTTAATTGGCGGTAAATGAAGTGTGCTCGTAAAGATCGATGCGTGACCTTTTCCTCTCCGCGGGGTTTGATAGCTCAAGTAATTTGTAGGCCATTATAGAGATACTAACTCTGCCTGGTTTACATTAAGTATTCATGAGTTTAAATAAAAATAACTGTAAGGTGATACCTGCTTGTTACACGAAATTGATTGCTGGTGTTTATTATAGTAGGCTTCACGCTGCTTGTAATTTCAGCCGCAAACTATCAATTATAGTAAATAACTAAGATTAAGATACATCTCTGACGTTTCACGAAATTTTCTGAAAACCTAATTGACGATTGATTTTACTGACAAAATTTAATAAGCACTAACAATCTCTAACGCACCCAAAAAGTTCCTAAAGAGAGGACGAAAGATTTCAAAGAGATCCTTTATAGGGATAAATTTGCTTTTGTTCCTACTGGTTTCATCTACCTTTTATTTGGCACCTATAGTAAAGTGTCAACATGTCGCTTTAGTTGAAGCGACTGTCAAACTGTTTTTCTTTTACTATAAAAATATCAGTCACATTCTCAATAGTGCCTTAGTGCCATCGCTTTGGAAAAAATATTGTACCAAGCAACCCTCACGAGTTGAATTTTCACGCCTTCACCGTGCGCTTCCGCAGGTTTTATTAAAATTTCAGTAAAAAAGGCGCGATATTTCAGATATGATAATCTCAAGTTCGATTCATAATACTGACCAAGTTATTTATCCCTTATGATTACTCTTTTTATCATAATTTCATAAATATATAATCTAATATTCTTGAGTTAAACCATTTTTTTTCTGCTTGATTGGAAAATATAATTTAATATATCTTGCGTTTGGGACACTTAGAATCTAGAATACAATAGAAGTTTGTTTTACTTATATCAATTAATGCAATAATTCATTACTTTTGTGCAAATCGAATATCTTCAGCATAATAATAGACCTATCGTAATAGTTTAGAATGTCATTGTCAAAAAAATTTAGTAACTTCCCAACTAGCAAAATTTCGTCATATAAGCGTCGCGGCAACGTAACTTATTCAGACTTCTGGCTTCGGAAATTAGTCATATAAACGTAATGATTACGTTTATATAACGCGATTTGGGCCCATTTTACTCAGCGTTTTAGCCATATAAAAGTTATTTAACTGAACCGCCACCACTTATTAGTCATATAATAATCATCGTCGTGACTACTTTATAGCTATCTAGCTGTATAATAGCGAGTTTTAAAGCTTTTATATGACTTTTCATTGTATAAGAGCCATATACCCGTTGAGTTAGTTGCTTATTGGTCATATAATTATCATTGAAGAAACTACGATATATAATTGCTACGTATATGACAAATTTGTGGAATAAAAGCGTCCAGGGAGAATAAACAGAAGACGGATTGACAACAGTGCTCGTGCTACAGCAATAAGCAGCTTAATGTCGTCGAGTATGTGTTTGACAGTTTTACCTAAGAAATATATGGCCATGTTAAACGATATTATAAATGCTGTTAAATTCGATCTAATGGTGGAAATTTATTGCGAAGACCACTTTACTGATAAAGTATACTATGTTTAACTGTAAATATTTAACGCGCCACTTTAATTATCAGTTATTACAATGTAATTTGAATAAATATTTAAAATTATTACGAAGGAAGCGGCTATATGACATTTATACCATTAATATGTCATATAACTGCTTCTTATATAGCAAGTTTAGCGGTTTAAGCGCCATGACACCTAAGGTAGATATACTTTAGGGTTCCTTAGACATCATGTAAAAATGTTTTTTTTCTTATTTTTCCATTTTTCCCAGTCCATCTTTGTCAATTTAAGGTTTGACTCACTCTACGTGTGATGGATATTAAAAATATGTATTAAGTGCTATAAAAATCATATAAACGTAACATGTAAAACCAAAAAGTTGTATAATAGCAACTATATTTCATTTACTCGAGCAAAGGTCATATAAGATGTTATTACTCGACAAATGGTCACATGAGCGTCGTATAGAAGCAGATTACTCAGCATAATCTTATATGACTCTTTAGTCATAAAAGACGTCGAGTAAACGTTTACTCAGCATCATAGTATGTCATCTCGTTTTGTGTGATTTTTTAGTTTTTTTTGTAGTTGTTTAGTTAATCAATTGGTTTTTTTGCACAGCATTCATTTTTCTGGTATGCATTCAGTTAATTAGTGGAGTTACCTAGTGTGCTGAACAATTATACAGATGTACATTTATAAATATCCCGTTGTTTTTAATATTACGAGAGTGGAAATTTAAATGTCGTAAGGGACACTACCGTCGTAAGGGGGATGTACTTTTGAATAAACTTTACTTTACTTTACTTTACATTTTATCGTAAGTACACTAAATGTATCATTGAAATCAGTATTTTTTTCTATCGATCTGTACTATTGAAATATTGGTAAGCCTTCAAATAAATAAGTTAGGAGAAGATTAAAATATGTCGTAACTTCCTAAGTTTTAAAATTGACCCATACAACATTATAACCCATACGATCACTATGTTGTATGGGCCAATTTAGTATACAAATCTATATCTTCATATATTTTATGGTTACTCACTTCAATAACTGAGAAACTATAACTATGACTTTACAACAGAAATTCGCTATGTGCCAATATTCTTTTGGTAGTTACGACAATGTGATCATATTTTTATTTGACTTTACTACACAGAAAAAAAAATACGACAACATAATTTAAAAAATCAGTTTATTTCAGAGTCGTAACGCACTGGCGTAAGGGACACTACTTATATCCTAAACTTTTGAGTTTAGGGATTTCCAATAATTAGTGCGGTGTAGATGAAGTTATTTGAAAAGTATAAATCTAAGAATCATCGCAATCAGTTAAAAAATTATTAAGTTACGATTTTTTTTAATGGAATTTGTTTTTTGGCTCTCCTGAAAAGGTAATATAGAAAGCCCTCGATCGCATATTTAGGTACGTCCCTCGCTTGCAGCTCGGGCCGCAAACATCTGCGATCTCGGCCTTTCTTTGTTTTACCACTCTAGTTGTGTAATGTGTATTTGCGCCAGATTCGTAGACATTTTTCTTTGAAACTCTGCGTCTATGTTATTAATGTTATTATATTACCTATGCGTCAATGCACCTAGAACTATGTTGGTATATTATTCATATCAAGCACAATCTGATGTATTTTATATTAAATGTATTATATATACGTTATCTATGAAAGTTTACTTCAGCAATGGCGGATATGTTTAAATGTTAGTTCATTTTCAAAGATTTTATCTACTTAAAAAAATAAGTAAGTAAGGATTGCTCTACAAATAAGTTTGCTCGAAACGCTCTTGTAAGGCGTTCAGTTAATCAGCGTTGTATTTTTATTTATTCTTTTGATGTTTCTCATCTATTATTACCAATTCAATTAAGCAAAATTATTGGGCCCTTCGAACGTCATTATGTCCAGAGTATTCCTAGCAACAATGTATTCCCAACCTCTTTTTCTCGGCTTTAGTGCGAAGTAATAACATACTTAGTGTCATAACAACTCAGGAGCGATATATCCTAGAAATGGAACGAAATTGACTCAAATTACACATAATTCATGGAATCACATACATTTAAAGGAACTTTACTTATTAAGTAGTACTTATTTGGACACCTAGTCTGTGTTGCTATAGGCTAAAAATGTATTATTATGAGATACTTTTAAAATATAATTTCCGCGAAGATAATTTGAACAAATTGGCTCTAGTTGTCTTAGTAGTATTTGTATCACATATACACTAAGAAAATTATTCCCTACTTCAGAGCCAAGACTCACCCAAGTTCACGCGAATATTTACGCCATACTACAACATATGTTTTAAGTATAAAGCAGTATAATTGCGTGGCAAACAGAATGGACTTAAGTCAGTTTGGCTTTGGCTATACACAATTGTACTGGTCAGTACTCGGCACATTGTTCAAAAGAAAGAGCTGTAACAACGGATGCTACCACAAACCATAGGTTTAGTGGTCTCTGGATGCGACCTACTCTGAAATCGTAAAAACATAGTCTTCATGTCAGTAATTGCAATGAAATTGTAACTCTGGTGTGCCTGAGACTCTCCCTTAATCAGAACAAGTATATATTGTTTATATATGTATACGAGTACCTACTGTACAAGTAATGTAGATAGAAAGCAGTATTGCTTAAATTTTAATACATAAATGATGATTCCATTTACCTCAATGTATCGTTTTCCACAAATATTTAAAGGCCAGGAAAAGAGATTAGATACATATTAAGATTTAGGCTTATTTAGAGGGAGGGACTATTATTAATTATTGTGATGTAGCTTAAACTGTAATTTGCAGCTGCAAAGTTTTCACCAAGATCCTTATGGCCTAATTGATAAAATTCTTATTGTGTTTATTTCTCACACTACAAAGTAAAGAGATGGATGTTAATTACAAGTTTCCTCGTTACTTGACAAGTAAAGTGTCGAGCAGCAATGCCACTAGTGCAATAACAATAAATCTAATAAGAACGTCAAAACGGTTTCAATCAAATCCAGTAGCTAAAGTATGACAGGCAAACTATCGGCCATTACTTACAGCCGCGGGTCAGCCCTGTTCAGGTTTACCAACTTATCTGTATCAAAAATCAACCGATAATAAACCTTATTCATTAGCAATACGAGCCCTAACAAATGAAGAATACTTGGTAAGCCAAGCATTTCGCAACCAAATCAAAATAGCATCATATTGTAACTCAAAACAGTTGTAATACTAACCTTAAAATTCAAATTTAGAGTTCAAATTACTGTAGCATTCGTTGGTGCTTATGACGTTTTAGAACTAAGTCATTTGCTTACTGGGCAGCTACCGCTGGTTTCCATAATTACGTCGCTGTGAAAATGTCATACCCCGGGCAGAACAGGTTAATTGATTGGTGAATTATACTCATACGTGACCTGATAAAAAAGAGGTTTCAACTAACATTTTCGAGGCAATGCAGTTTAAATCCTATGACAACAGTCAAAAGGTTGTTTATCGTTCTTGAAACATAAATACAGTTGCAACTCTTTAATTCTGAGGCCACGATTTTCTTTGTAATTTTCGCGTAAGTAACATTCATGTTATCGGCGTACCTACCTAATTTTGTCGCAAATTGTGGTTTTACACGATTAATGGTTGTGGTAGCTGCTTGTTTCACAGGCAATCGTTATTTTTGACGGTTCCATTGCAGAGGAATCCTTTCAATATCAGCGTGTTGGCTCATCCGTTCATCCGTTACAGTGTCGATATCAGTGGCGTGGCGTAAAATTTATCCTTGGACAAGCCGGTGCAGATTTGGCGTACATTTTCCGTAAGAACTATAGAATAAGGTGATATTAGGCAAGTGGGTAGGAATCGAGTTCTTTGGACGCCACGGTACTGGTCGATATACTGATTTGGTATACTTACCTAAACTGTAATATCATTTTGTTTTTTATTTCCTTATTAGGTATTATTTGCTAAGTACTGTAACAGACAGAATCAACTATGAAACTAGAACGAAATTCTTCTTTCTTTAAGTGCTAGATCACCGCCGATAACATTTCCTAAATATTTTAGACCAGAGTATTGTATACAATACTTAACATGGTTATTATAATAACCATGTTAATAAATTAATAATATTAACATAGTTATTTAGCTATACGTAGTATCACAAATGATAATTATAACAAAAAGAACGAAATTACACGAAAAAATTACTTAAATATTTGAATTGTCGCAAACTGCAATTAAGACTACAGTTGTTACCTATATCAAGAATGCTGGGCTCATTTAAATCTGTAATAAAAATGAGTCAAATCCTGTCTTGAACTTTTATTTTGCTTAAACTACACATTTTTTTCTGAAGTTTAGTCGTTTTCGTTTTTCCCAAGTGCAAAAAGCATAACGGCCGCAATCTGCATACCGCACTTGTGTCGAGTGCACTTGTTTTTGCCCCAATTATTCCATACGTTACGATTACCATAATTTCTCTGCAACTTAGTCACCCTAGGGCGCTAGTGATGGTTTGATTCCAAGGCTAATAATTAATGAGTAACTGCCATAAAGCACTAAAGCGGAACTAACGCAAGTACCTAATTGACTGACATAAATTCTATAAAAGTGGAATAATTCGGAGACTGCATTGGGAAAAACTTTTGAAACTAGCGCTAGTAGGTGGTACCCTTACATCTACTCACTATTTCTTTTTCTAGATTTGAATTTTCCATTATTACATTAAATGGTGTTGAATTAAATGTGAAAAGTCAGGTTTTAAAACAAATCTTAAAAAAAACCTGCGATGGGTATTAAGCCAAGAATTAGGTATTATTTCTATAATGCGTAAAAATCTGCTTGTGAAAGATACATTAAAATATATCTTCATCAAACGGATCCCTTTTATACCATTATTTAATTGACTTAAATTACCATAAACGGTATCATCGCAACCGCCATAGCGCACTGACTCGGAACCGGAACACTTGTTCCGGCACAGGTTACTGTTCAATTGTTATGTCATCATCGGCCTAATTCATACAAATTAAATCATAAAAAATAGGTTTAGAAACAAGCCTTAAACGCGTTCCCCTTTTCTTGGAAATGGTTTGCAACCTGTGATTGGTGTTAAGCCAGGTATTAGGTATACAGTGTTATTTTTATAATAAAAGTAAAAAACGGACAGCTTGTGAAAGGTAAATGAAAACTGATCATTTTGAAACTAATTCCTTTATATAGGTACCTACCTACCACTAGCATTTGCCTGCGACTTCGCCTGCGTTATTCTCGTTATTGACCCAAGAGAATTGCCAAATTTATTGAAATGTAGGTACCTAATTCATTCAATTGTTACCGCGTCATTTAGTAACAAGTATCCAAACTTCTTAAACTCCAAACATCTTCCTAACCTTTTACATTTATAATATTAGTAGAATAGGTATTCCTTAATCGATTTAACCGCCCACAATTACCATAAACGGTAGCATCACAACCGCCATAGCGCACTGACTCGGAACCGGCCTATAGTTATGAACCTAATGCTGAACACTAACCCAGTATTAAATTAATTCATATAATAGAATTTCATTTATTTTTCACAAGCTTATTCATATCGTAATTTCTATTATACGTAAAAAGCTGCCTGTGAAAGATAAATGAAAACCTGACGTTAGCATCTCAAACTGACTCCTTTTAATACCATTATTGAATTGACTTAACCACCCACAATTAGCATTAAACGGTATCATCGCAACCGCCATAGCGCACTGACTCGGAACCGGAACACTTGTTCCAGCGCAGGTTGCAAAGGCATATAATAAATAATACTGCGACAAAGGTCGCATTGTTATCGGATCTTTGTGTAACGGCCGTGAACAGGTACAGTCAGCTACATAGAGACAAGTCACCCCCCCCTACTATACATGCTAGCATAGCCGGGGACTTATGTATCTCTGATAATTTTATAACCAGTGGCTCTGTGAGCTGTAGACACTCATGGCTCCGCCATTTTGAGTAATTTCCAAAAACTGAGTCAACAAAAAAAATCGAACCTTCTCACAAAATTTCAAGAGAATCGGTTGAGGAATGTGACCTGTAGAGCAGAACAGACATCCGCCGGACATACGAAAGCATTATTGCCTACGCTGAAACGGATACGTTTCGTTCACTTGACTAAAAAGAAATCCTATCGTTTAAATTTCAAGGCTTGAGCTTTTTTATCATCCATTTTGTGTAGAATATGGGTAAATGGGTGGCATTTTTTACAGTGTTCAGTAGGCTTCTGATACTACGCTTTGTCGCGCGATAAATAAATAGTAAAGCATCCGTCACTCTCACACTTTATATATCAGAACGTGACGGATGCTTTATTATTTATTTATCACGCGGCAAGGCGTAGCACCATACGCCCACAGGATGACAGTAAGGGAAATTTCAGGAATAAGAATCCAATAGGATTGGATATATTTTAACTTTAGTACACCTGTCACGAGTTTTAAACCATTTACTTAAAAGAAGAGAATATTTAAACTCTTTAAAAGCTGCAACTTTTCATATTCATTCCCCTGCCAAACAAGCTATCTCTGTAGGTGACTGTACCGCAGGGGTCGTTTTGGCTTAAGTGCCATTTAATTAGCGGAGGATACGTTGAATGGAACGATTGTTCAATGGACGCTTGGAAGGCTTGTCCTTCTGTGAGCTCTTATAATTTTATTTATAATAGGTAGTGAAGTAAACAGTATTAATTGATGATATTTTGACGTGCTTCTATTACTTCTGCATTTCAAATCTTAATGAAATTCGGAGAGATGTAAGCACACATCAGGGTTGGTAGAGTTTTGTATCATTGGTGGTACATTTAATGAGTGAGTTGATAATATTAGGCACTTGTCCCACTGCCGACGAGTAAGCGAGTGAAATTGGGCGAGTAACAGTTCATTGCGGGCTGACGAGGCGCAGTGTGATCGATCGACCTTTTCAGATCTGTAATGTAATCCCGCACCTCCACCATGTGATTAATACTAAATAACAATGTCCTTACACTAGAGCGAGACAGACTGTCTTCGTTTAAATTCAAATTATGAACAGTTCCAAAAGCTGCCAGTTCATCTCGGAGACGGTGAGGTTTGCATACTAGGCTACAAACCTCACACTAATCTCCCAATTTTATTCGCTTACTCGTCGGCGGTGATACAAGTATGTATATGTTCTTATACGCTCATACAATATTTGTACAAATAAAAACACGTCATCGGATCCGAGTATGTAACGAATATCCATAGACTATAGAGTAGTCCTAGGGGTAAATGTAGTATATTTAGAGTTTCACACACGTGCATTTTTTCGTTAAGCAGGCAGTAAAACGAAGGCTAAAGAGAGCTAAACGCCCGATGAAATCCACTTTTCCTGACCTTTACCCAATAATTTAAATCACAAAAAAGCGAGTAAAAAATCAAACCCCCATTAAGCTCAAATTAATTTACCTTCCAGTGTTCCGCATCAGAAAAAACTTACACGTGGTCACTACCGTTCATTTACTCGGCGAATTATGCGTACTACGGCAGGTGGCGGTTGTGGGAACAGGGGGTAGTGCGCTGTTCCCACGGCGTCATTCAGCGCGTCGCACCTGCGCGCGCCCTTAACGGGGAGCACGCACACGCCGCCACGCGCGCGAGTGTGGGTGACGTGTGGATGCGCTGAAAATCGGAGGATGATTATTGACATCTATACAATTGGTCATTATCTATAAGGGCCTTATCACACTTGCGATTTGCGGGCGAGTTTCTATACAAAACCAGTCGCGGCGAACTCCCGGCGTCTTCGACGCGAGTAGAGATGTGCCGTTCCCGTGAATATTCCCTACTTGTATGGGGAATATTCCCGCGGTGGGAAATTCCCCATACAAACGGGGAATATTCCCGGGAATGGCACATCTCTAGACGCGAGCGACATTTGTATAGAACTTCGCTTCTAACTCACCCGCAGCTCGCTCGCAAATCGCAACTGTGATAACGCTCTATCTATAGGTGTCAGTGTAGAGACGCTGAAAAGCAACGGTGAAGAGACATCTATGTGTAACCGTAAGACGCTCGCGTGCAACGTTAGGGTAAGTAAAGCAATAATAATTGAGAGATCTGAATTAGAGTGAAGAGAAGAATAAGCATGCCTACAATTTATTTCAGAGCAGCTTTAAAACACGTCAAGAACTACCAGTGGGTAAGGTATTATGAGGGTTGGGAACTGGGAGACCTGAGGTTATTTATCCTATTTTTAATTTTTAAATTTCTTTAAATGCATTCATACCAGTGTATGAATGCATTTAAAGAAATTTAAAAATTACGTAAATTTACGTAAGAAGATGAGTGATGACTGAAGATCTGAGTAAACAATATAATTATAGTGAAAAACGAAAGAAAAAAAATTGCTTACAAAATTGTAGGTACATTTCGATAGAGTCTGTTGGGATTTGAAAACTAAAAGGGTGGAAAAAGATTGTGTGTTATTTTCATTATGCGTTTTGGATATTAATAGCTTATATATATAATGGAAAAGTAAACCTCGAAAAATTACTTATCTCTAACCTAAATACGTAGGCTTATACCGGCTAACACCACTACTATAGCTTGGCAACTTCGTTAGTGACACTCAGATGTGTGCTTTTTGTTATGTGCAGCCGTAACTACTTACAGAAGTTACCGCCAACACGAACGGCGACCGACGGAGGCAGCCTCCGCAGGCAGCCGTTCGTGTTGGCGGTAACTTGTGTAAGTAGTTACGGCTGCACATAACAAAAAACACACATGCGAGTGTCACCAACGAAGTTGCCAAGCTATAATAGAATACTTATGCTAAAGTACAGACCTTTAGAATTGTAAACCACCTAGATCTTGTATCAAGATTGTAGACAGCCCTACTCAAGCCAGCTCTGATTACAACCACCTTATGTAGTGCCAGTGCGTGTCGCCATTTGATTTATTCATACCATGCTAATTTTATGATAACGATAATCATGCTACATTTCGCTGTGCTTTTCTACGAGACCGCATTCATTACCCGCATCCTCTGGGTTTTAATTCGATAGGTATTTTATACACCGATTTAATCGATAATCGCGCCATCAATATCGATTAGCCTGAGAGATTTATCGATACAGCGCCGACTGGTTATTTAATGTTATTTAAATTGTGTACCAATTAAAAACGAGCTACTTGCATTAATTGCAAAAGAAATGGGTAAATTGAATTAAAGTACTGACACTTTTAGTGATATGAATCAATCAAAATTAAAGGGAATTCAGTAATATAAACAAATATGGTGGTTACTTATGCACAGTGTTAGCATGAACAAATCAATATACATTAGGTCTTCCTGTTGGCAACGCATACAAATGAGGTCTATTGACTCTATAACATTAACGGAAATGACTATTGAATGAATACATCGACATACCAGGCTTTATTGATGAGTACTTAATGTAAATAATTATATTTGCTGAAATATACTTTCGAAATAACCTAATAAATTAATATCTGCTTAGTAAACCTCTAACAGTAACTGATAAGTTGACAATGTATAGTCAGGCCTTGGATTAAAAAAATATCTTTGTTAATAATGGGAATGAAAATGGCCAGAACTTACAGTCAAAATTACCTTAAAATTGCAAGAATTTACTTCTATCTATAACATTTCTCTTATTCCGTAATTTCCCAACGTACCCTCCCCGACCCAGTTATAAGCCCTCATTTTGAATGAATAAACTAAACAAACCATTGCGATCCCTGCTGACCGCCCGCGCGCACAATCGCAATCCCTTCCCAAAAGGGCTTACCTAATTAGGAAATTTGCTTGAGTTGCGTCCTTCTGCGCGTGAGTGGACGTTGCCCGCATGCGTCGGAATGCTATTGTTGCGTGGCGCACGCTTATCGTGCGCGTGATTGTTTTATTGACAACCCTAATATTGGCCGATGGGATGACGGATACAGGCCCCCATCGGGGCAATGCTTTGATAGTAACTATAATTGGCAAACTATTATAAATTTACGATTTATTCATCTTTAGACATGACATGTGTACTTATAATTCGATGACATGCAATTACACTTACAGTGGAAACCAACTGTAAGGACCCAATATGAGACAAACTGTTACTGGTAATTCTGAGCAAAAATAATGAGATACTACAAAAACGGTTGTAGGTATCCAACGGTGATGAAAACGTTAGAAAATTTTGATTTTTCTTTACAGAATAAGACCTGTCTTGCACAACAGGTAACAATAAAGAGATAATTAGAATAGAAAAATACAACTCAACTTAATTTTTTTTACTTATACAACACAAAGGAAGCAAAATAAAAGATTCTTCAGAGTCCAAAAACAGACAATATAACTTTATATAAACTGTCATAATTGACGACCGAAAATCCTTTAAACCGAGTCAACAATACGGGAGTGTGTTAGGCGTGTGTACAGCACGTTCCATGCACACAGGCACACAATACGCACACACAAGCATTGAGTGCACTCAAAAGAGTAGTTTGATACGTTAACGTACACATTATACAAAGTCCCATTTGTTGTAACCCTACCCACTTTGGGGACGGGGCAAAAAAGTGAAGATTTTCTTTCTTTTTTCAAAAGCAAGGCTGCACGTGGTCGGTTTGTGGTCCAGGTTTTTTTCTTTTAATGAAAGTATTATGTTGTGAAAAATTCTCGGTTGGTGTCGGTTACGACGGCTTTCGATGCCAGTATAAGTTTGAACGGAGGAGTTGAATCTTAATCGGCCGGTTCAACGAGTTGCGTATTGACAACAAATTCTTAATTTGAACTAATAAAGTCCATATATTCATTAGGCACATACACCGTTGTTTTCCAGAAGTAAGTAATTATTTATTTGTTGATGGATATGTGGACGATGGACACGGCACGATGAGTCGTATTCGCTTGTACATCAAACTGTATTTCAAGAGCAAATTTATTTGAGACACTAATCTCATGATTATATCACACGCGAAATGCATTCATTTTAACACAGATAATCCTTCTTACCTGCAAAATGAAACATGAACGTAATCTCAAGTCCAATAAGAATTTCTCAACACTAAAAAAGCTCGCTATTCTTTCCAGCAAATCGCAATAATCAAATAACATTTTGTGTTCTTGGGCTTGTAACCAATTGTGGCAATCTTTTGTTCGGTTGTTATCTTCAAGTAGGGTTGTAAAACAATTTCGAAGGTTAGCAAAATGAGTTTACCACACTCCGCTTAAGTTTTACGACTTCTATTGTCATCTTATCCTTTCATTACCAACAAAAGAAGCAGATAGTAAAAAAATGCGTCGAATAAGAAACGATACTTACTACAAATGCAGGTAAGATAAGATACTAAAACGACCAACTTTTAAATATTTTCAAATTAAATTTATTAACTGTCCATGTTGTTTCCCACAGTTCTTTTAATGCAACTGAATTAATTGTTTCTGAGAATCAACATAAAAATAAATTCAATTTGACTTGATAACAAGAATTTTGTCAATTAGGTATTTATGGCAGATCGTATTTTTCTCGCAAAGCGACATCTTAATGTTCTTAATTAGAGCGGTCTTGTGGCATCAGATTCGACGACACATGATTACTTTGGCTGTTAAATTTTATAATTCTATGCACGTTCGTTAGTGTTGCAATTTTAAAAGCTACGTGTTCACAATATTATAATTTTGAAAACTAATATGTTGATATTATAATACCCCAAATAGAGCTCTGGCCTCTGGATAACAGATTTGAAGTTTGGTGATTTGCTGAATGGGTAATAAAATAATAATAAACTCATATATGCACTCTCATCGCCAAAAGCAGAAACTAATAAGAATAAAAAAAACAAACATGAATGCAGAATATCTTAGTACCCGTAATGTTATTTCAGCTAATATCATGTAGGTAGGTACCTAGGATTCATACCTACTTCAATGATTATGGTTGTTCAATATCAAAGAAACCTAACTTAGTAGGTACATAATACGAATAATCTGAGCGCATTATACCTATCTCGTGTGATCGGTGTGATACTAGAACTTGGTTTCAGAAAAATATATATAATCTTTTATATTTTTTGTTTAAATTTTCTTAACATTGAGCAAATTATCACTGTCCGCGCCCGGGTTAAAACCATAAAAGTGTTATGGCATCCGCTTGCGTGTCATTTCGATTTTAAAATCATTAAATTTGAATGTTTCTCATTAGAGATTATCTTGGCCTTAAAAAAACGCTTTCTGCAGTATGTTTAACTGAACACATAAAATTTGTTTAAATAAAAACTGGCCATTAGAAGGTCTATAAAAGAAATGCATTTTTTATGTCTAAACTTCAAACCAACTTGAAATGTAAAATTTAAATGTAAAGTAAGTATTCCCGAGTTCCGACCCCGGCAAGAATATTTTTGGCAACTCTTATTTAATTACTCGACTACAGCGCAAAAAAGAAGATCATGATGTTAGCATCGTATTTTTGATTAACACAACTGATGAAATGCCTAAATAAATATCTTTAAACTTTTTTATAGGAATAATGGAGATTATCTTATAAGAATTAGTTTCGGAGTAACATGATTTGTTAAATATGACTAATAAATAATACCTAATAGATGGTTCGTGACTATTTAAATATTCTCAAACAATGTTTATGTTAATTACCACTTTTGTCTCTTCGAAGTATCCGATTACGTTTGTCGTGGGTTTATCTCCGGATCGGCTCGAAGTGTATGTTGAAAACAAGCACTTAAGATAACATCGATGCGATTAATGGCGTGATTACTCAATATTTTCTATAAACTTTCATATCCACAGCATTGTTTGAATGATTACAACTTTTTATTGATAACAACATCTCGTTCATTAATACCTACCTCATTTCTGAAACAGCGTCAATAAATGAGCTATGAATATGACAGAAGAATTCTTAATTTTGATAATGATATAGGTACCTGTCAATTAAAAAGTCGTGCCTATTTACCCGACTACGGCGAAGCAAAAAGGAGGGTTATGATTACAAATAGGTATATTAATCGTTAGCAAATATACTGTTCTCAAACGTGCAATGAAATGTTGACATTATTACGTGCCTCATTACGGGCCGGAAAGTATCTCGTTTTCGGTGCGGCTTCACACTTGGCATACAATGGAATTTCATACAACATTGCCGGCCTTTTTATTTGTGCCACGGCATCACGGCGTTCAGCCATTAGAAAATCTTATATTTATATTTGCTATATTTTGCGATTTTATTTTTATAAAATCGACATCAACATAACAAATACCACATTATAAACAATTTCCAATAATTTTAAATTGCAAACTTAACTACAAGAATACATACTTACTTACTTATTACACATTTAAAATATTTCGTCTAAATATTCGCAGTAAAAATGTATACTGAAACAATTTTTGTAAACGAAATTGAAAATGTTCCATTCTGTAATACTATTTTTGACTACTTTACTTTTAATGTCTCTAAAAAATAAAGTTTGATTTTTAGGAGAGTTTTAAATTTATTTCATTGCATATTTGAGAAAAGCACTATACATACCTCGGCGTGAAATTAGTAATGTACCTACTATAGATAGCATATACGTGATACACCTAAGTAAATGCGGCTGGCTGTTCTGTATTTCGGTGTGAAAATCAGCAACCATGCTTCCCAACCTTTAAATTAAATGCCAATTTAAATTATGTATATAGTATAGTACCTACCTACCAACATACTCGTTAATGCAAGCGCCCTAAGCAGATCCTTTAAAAGTGCTGCGTGAATAAAATGGAACAAATGCTTTATATTTATAAGCCTATGGCCAGATAATTTATCGGCAAGAATATGAGGGTCTATGTTCTAGCACGTGATAGATATCTAGGTGCGCTAGCATCGCTAACCGCCATGTATCCTTCGCTAGACTGACCGGAGGAAATGATTTATCAGGGCACGGTACGTGATTTGCAGCCGCTGGCGCAGCCGATTTAATCGCAGGAAGCGACACCGTCGTGCTATGATAAATTTGCAAAGGAACTTATCTATCCAGCTCTAAGACCCAGCTGCCTGTGATTCATAGTCGTTACGATAGCGCTGTTTATTTTGCTAGGAAATCGCCCACGGAGTGACGGCAAACGAACAGTGGGTGCGGGCATGATTTCCAACGAAACCTTTGATAAGAACAATGCACATTGAATCAAAAATACTTGGAGCACTAATCGCCTCTGATATCGATAAGCATCTGATACCCTTGATGTCCAACTTTCACATGTAATCTGATGAGCCGTCCGACGATCTTTAAAATCAGAACAAAAACAAAAACATACTCATCAAAGCGTCATCTCAGTGCCAGTCATCAATAAATCTTTACGAGCGCAATCTATTCTGTACGAGTAACTATTCTAAGTCGCGGCACGTCAAAGCCTTTCTTCGTAGAAGTTGTACGTAAAAACCAGTCTGACTGAACGCGCGCTACCGCTCGTGCTGGGCAAACGCCCCGCTCCCGACGCACGCGCGCCCGCGCGCGCCAAGCCTCCCCCTGCTATATAAACCGCGCCGCCCTTCCTGATTCACTCATTCCCTTCTGACGCTGCGTGCGCGCATGTCGCTCTCTCTATCATAGTGATAGTTCGTAATAAGTTCGTAGCTTTAACGTTAGTTAAGATGTGTTTAGCTAAGGATGAGAATTCACCGCAGAAGGAGGTGTCGCCTGCAAGGTCGCCTTGGGCAAAGCTTCTGAACCGACAGGTATGTACCTCTGTACTTTAGAAACTTTATCAAGAATTCTCTTCATGTTCACATCTCCGCAGATTTCTCAGAATTTCCCCCTTGTGCGAAATGGATTATCATTTGAGACTTATGTATATTTTCTTCTATTACAGAACTCCAAACCGAGGCTTCCTCGTAGAGTGGCGAGCTCCACGCGTGTGAATCTTAACAAGTGCTGGTCGAAGCTTGGAGAGCTCATCTCCAACAACTCGCCGCGCGCTGACCTGCCATCACAAAAGACTGCTTACCCCGAGGAACCTATTATAGTGCCTTTCTCTGACTTCTTCTACCCTTTGGATCCGGTCAAACCGGCGCTAGTGGAAGACGACGACAACGCTGAGAACCAGAACATCGTCAACACGAATCGGTTCGAGCTGATATCCGACGATCCAGAAATCAGTGACAACATGGCTAACGAAGTGCGGGAAATCTGCTACGCGGCCAACAAGCAAAGCTGTTTCGTATGTAAGATTTGTTATTAATCTAATACCAGATTAGCTGATTTGTTCTGTCTTCCATTTTCAATATTTCTTTTCTGATTAAATCGTATAAATTTTTGGATAAAGATGCAGTGAAAACAAAATCTTGTCTTCCAACAAGTAGATTTAGTTGCCTGCGAATCACAGGCAGTCCATGTCTTCCATTAGACTTAGTACAGTGAGTTGGGGATACAACGCTTTCGGCTGAGAGTTTAAATGTGATTTTAGGCGTCGTTAAACTGTGATTTCTAGCGTTATAGATGTCTCTGAGCGAACGCGGTGTATCTTCACTCGCTATAAATTAGTTTCGATGTAATTTAACAGTATAAATTGTCCATTCAAGTTTTGGTAGACAGCTTTAACGTCAAACTGCACTGTAATTATATATCATCGCACCAGTTTCCGGCTATCTTCTCAAATTCTTGAACTTAGGCAGTTGCTTAATTTGTTTCTTTATCTGTGTCCAACGTCTTCCATTAGGTTTAAGAGAGTTTTATTTTTGTCTGTGATACGAAGATTTTATAAACGAAGCTTTAATTAGAATAAGTGAAGATAATTATTTGAAGGTAATTTCGTTTAGTTTGTAACTTGATTTTGAGTGCTCGGGAATGTAATAAAGAGAATTCTAATTACTAGGTATCAAATCCAGTGTTTAGTTAAGTAATTTAGTTGATATTTTGATATGAAGTAGAACATATCACTCACGAAAGCTTTAATAGTTTGTAAGTTCATTACTACTGTTCGACTTGTTCATGTTCGTGTAGCTGTAAGTTAGTTTGTATAATCTAAAATGGGCCGAATTTGTGTCAATGATTTAGACTTAAATTTAGGAATTTCTTAATACCTTATGTTTTTAGTTTCATCATTAGATTAAGTTTTTGTTTGTATCAATTTACTTAATGAATTCTTCCTTATGTGTCAATTATTTAGGTTTAGGTTCGTCCTTTTAAATTTACCATTCATTTACTCTTTTGGCATTAGATCTAGTTTTAGATTAATATTTTTTAAGGAATTTCAAGACTTTCGTTTGATCTCCCAGTCTTAATAAATATAAACTTATTCAATTAACAACTTCTTTTTTTCCGCTCTTCGCCAAAACCAAAACCTACTAAAATTAAATATATATCTGTTTACAATAAGTACGTATAATATGACTGTTCTTAACACAGAATATAACATAAAGGTTGCCGAATTTTCTCGAATCATGATACAAAACAAAAAACAATCATAAACATGATACCCACTACCTATCACATGGCAACCACACAGCCAACAAGTTGATCAAATTACACACACACACATACAAACATAAACCAGAATATCCAGACGCCGACCACGAACAGAACACTCCTTACATAACCGATACCCGTTTCCATCCGAGTAATTACTAAGTAATTAATTGCTGGCCGTGAACAGTAGCGATGATATCTGATATGAAATTATATGACTATACCAATTTATAGAGCCGATTCCTGTATTCAGATTATGTGTCAGTAAAGTCCGAGTTTGCAGTCAGGTTTGAGAAGTTATTCAAGTAACAAGAAAGAGAAGTCATTCGAGCAACTGTAGCCTTAGGTATTGGGTCTTCAATTCCGGTTAGATCCGTAAACGAAAAAGACAAACAAAACTTATGTGTATTAGGAAAAGTGAGTGCAATGTAATTTTCTTTTGGTGTGCAATAAAGTATGATTGTATTGTATTGTGCGAGTCGGTTTCGCACACGAAGGGTTCCGTACCACCATGGAGCAAAAAACGCCAAAACAACACGTTTTTTGTATGAGGATTGAGGACCCCCTTTTGATTATAATTTTACTTTGTTTTTGTTATTTGTTGTTGTAGCGGTAATAGGAAATATTCTGTGAAAATTATAGTCTCTACCTATTACGGTTCAAAAGATATACTCCTGTGACAGACGGACAGCGGAGTCATAGTGACAGGGTAGGTTACTACTACAGTAGGGGCACCCTTCGGGTACGGAACGTTAAAAATAATACGTACTTACTTTCATTTTCAAATGGTAAGCTCAACCACATAATTACGTATTGCTTAATTTTACAAAGAGAACCGCATTTGACAAAAAAGTAGCACCAGGAGACTAGTGCAGATGTAGAGGTGCATTGGCCCATTTTTACTCATTTTTATTTTTGAAAACGATAACGCAACATTTACGTATACATATGTAGAGTATCTGATTATCAAAATTTAAACATCTTTAGGTGTTTAAATTATTTATGATTAAGAGACATTATAAAAAGGACTAATTGGAAAACTCCTTTTGAATGCCTTTCATTGTTAATATTTTAGAGTTGGTTTATAATTTAGTGACCCTAACATAAATGTAAAAGAAAGAAGATAATAAGTGTACCTACATATCTATTATTTATCTATAACAGCTAGGGCCACAGCTATTTCAAAAATTGGATTGACAAATCTGGATTTTCAATTTGCCCTAACTCTACATCTATTAAGCATTTATTTAATGATAGTATTTTATAATGATAGTATTAGTTATGCACAAAATTATAAATACTGAAATACTTACTTTTTTATGGAGGTCATACTCATTACTCAGCATTAATATAATTACGCCGGCGCATATTTTTCGTCGCCGATACCACAAAGCCTAAAAACGAAAGGTTTTAACCAGTGTGTCTTACCTCAATGACCTATGGTGCCGAAACGTGAATTCCGTCAGAGAACCAAAGTTACCTACATAGTTACTCGAGTAAGCAAGCTGAAGTGGCAGTGGGCTGGTCACATCTGCCGCAGAACTGACAATCGCTGGAGCAAGAGAGTTCTGCAGTGGAGACCGCGTATACGTAAACGCAGTGTGGGACGCCCGCCCCCCGGCTAGATGGTGCGACGATCTACGTAGGGTGGCTAGCAGCAACTGGATGAGTATGTATAGCTGATGATCGAGCAAAGTTGCGCATCTTGGGAGATGCCTACGTCCAGCAGTGGACTGCCGCAGACTGATGTTAATGTTGATGATGATGAATATATATACTCCTCAGTGGCGTGGCATCGTCTTTCCTAAGGTGAAACCAGAGCAAATTTGGCCCATTATTTCCTCAAGAATAGTTAAGATGGTTGGAAAAGGTATTCAAGATGCTTGAATAACTTACATTACAATACGTAAGCCGGAGGAGACTGCACGCTACACCACTGCTATCCATGGCCAATTTTCCACGCCAACATAAACCAACAACCCGAGAGCCTTATAAATTGAATTTTATGTATTTTCAATATTGTTTTTTACAAAAACAGTCACGCTCCTTCTTAATTACATACCGTTGCATATGCTAAGAAGATAAAGTTCTCAGAAAATCCACTTCACCGAATCAAATTTTGTCAAAAGATTTAATAACCGTCCCCATGGGTGCTCTTACAGCAAAAAATAATAAGGTAAACAATTTACTGATTCAATCAAAATAATCATAAGGTATCGTGTACTGTTTTAATTTACAATGTATCTTTTTGGACTTTTGTAAATTTTATGAAATCGAAAAATTTACTTACCTAAAGTGTCCCATCACCTATTTATTTTTGAGACTCGAGCCGGTGTATCAACTTGGTTTAACAATTTCTATAACCGCTTGTGACACGAATTGTGTGCATATATACTTCTGCAATGCCTTTCCAAAGAGAAAAAAGTTCTATGTGTTCTGTATATTTACTCATAAATATTATGTGAAACTTGCATAGCTACTTGGACCCTTTCGTGTCATAAGGAAACAATGTCAGTACGTGTCAAAAAATCGTTTTGAGACGTGACATTTCATAGACGCAGGGGATGTCCATTTAATGGGTATCATGTAAAGTTCGGGCAACGTTTAAGAATGATAAATCGGCTACATTTCTAAACCCGATTCGTTCCGAGCCGGCGATATCGGGATCACAAAAGTGTACGACACCTCACTGTAATAAAGGTAGTTTTATACCAACGTATGGCAGGATACGGTAATAGGGACCCGTGAAATCGCGGCGCTGTGACGAATCGCAGAAAAATTTCGGTTTTTCGGTTATTTCTTAAGGATTTGTACGGGCTTTCTTCGCCGATTCGACGCGCTGAACGGGTGTCAGCATTACAAACACATGTGCTTTGATTTAGGCTCGTTCTGCATTGAAAAATCCGCAACGGCTTTTCGATTTCGCGACAGATTTCACGGCGAGCTATGCGTTACATTGATGTTGACTTACCTTCCGTCACAGCTGCTAGTTATGAATTTTATGGGATGACATTGCCATCTTAAGAATTGCTTTAGTGTCCGCGTCCTTTATTTTGTTACAGGGAAAATCCAGGATACTTAATCACTGTCGTTTATTGCTAGCCCCTTTTTCATATGGTGGTGATAATAAATATTCTCTTTTATTCTGCCTGAAAACGATAACTTCAGCTGCATCTAAGTAACAAGATTACACTGTAACATTTGAGCTAAAGTCATGGCGCCAACAAACGCTAATTAGAGCAGGACTGGTAAATTGTGGCGCCATTGTACATTTTTAAACCCAGAAT
This sequence comes from Eudemis profundana, assembly GCA_947034925.1. NCBI lineage: Eukaryota > Metazoa > Arthropoda > Insecta > Lepidoptera > Tortricidae > Eudemis > Eudemis profundana. The sequence goes on from OX344795.1 coordinate 7,114,933, forward strand.
AAAACCTATCAGTAATATAGGTACCTACCGTAAAGTTTTGCTGCCGTCAATAGCTATAGAATATTTAATCAACAATGGAGAGATCCGGAACCACAGCAACCAACATATATCAAAGAATTGCTACATGAAAGTGGGAATGAGCATGCCAATTTGGTCGTATCGTACCTAGAACAGATTGTTGCTAATAGGTACCTAAAGCTAAAAAAAATCTTGAATGGCAAACACACGCTGGCAGACGCAGCGCGGGCAGCCCCCCTTACAACCTACAAGGTGGAATGATGACCTGGTGAACGTCACGGGAGACCGCCGCTGGTGGTATAGGACGGTGACGTTCTTTAGGGGAGACCTATGTTCAGTAGTCTAAATGATCGAGTGTCTTACATTCTTTGAGAGATAGGTTCTATTTACTTAGTAAAATAAACAGAACAACTACATATACTTATAGATACCTATAATACCTACATACATTACTGAAGCTCTTTATTCTACAAAAGTCGAATTTTCAAAATGTGTCTGAAACACTCATGAAAAACCAATAGACGAATATAGCTCTTCGGTCACTATATGTAAGTACATATTATGAGCAATCCGATCAATCGTTTCGTTTGTACTAAAAGAACACTACTAAATTCCCCATAGGTACGCCAAATCCCTCCATATTTTAAAGAAGCACGCCTTAAAATGTCCTCCCGACAGTTACGACACTTATTAACCACGACCTACAAGGGCAACAGCAAACCTGAGGGAGAAAACGATACGGATATTTGAGATTCACTTTTTCTTACTGCGTTATTCATTTGATAGCCCGTAAATCTGTAAACGACACACGCGTGTTACCTTACTAGGCTGAAAGGATGCAACTCCTTAGGATTCCATGTCATATATGCCATTTTGTACCTAGTGGTGCAGTGTGGCGATAAGCCCTGTTTGGCGTATAGCACGGAGTGGCGATTGCATTGTTGCACCTCTTTGAGAATCGCCGCCGGCGGCACGTTTGCCAGCTCCGATAGATGTAATGGGTGCAGATGTGTGGTCGAAAAAATAGCTGTTCTGTGTGACACGAATATATGAAATCATTCAAGTAAACCTACACATACATATGTAAACCTGAGATGTACTCGAGCTGATTTATAACTTAAAAATAGTTGCTAGTATGCTTCAGAACACATTTTTACTATTAATGGATTTGCGTTTGACCATGATTTTCATTCTCACTACAAAGGGTATAACCGTGTTTGTAACACTACAAATTTCACTACCTATTTACAAATGCATTTGGGACTAATTTTTTTTATAAATACATCAAAATTACTAGTATACTATATTTAAGTTACAAAAAATCGGTTCAGTAGTTTAGATAAAAATAAATAAAATCCTATTTTATTTTATTTTTATTTTCTCGGAAACCTGCACTTTAGGCTCAATATTTGGTGAAATAGCATTTTATGCTTGGGAAAATAAATCAGCAAAACGACAAGACAATCAATTTGGCGTCTGGGGCCAATCCCTCATACAAACACTGTTTTATTTTACGGAAGATAGATGAATTCATACCTAAGGTGAATTAATTAATTTATTTATTTTATTTCTTGATGTCAATCCCATCCTTCATACAATAATTTAAATGTATTACCTAGTCCTGTGTATATAATGTCCCGCTGCTGGTATGAGCTATCTATTAGTCCTACTCTGAATGTGTTTCCAGTTAGGGACTTCAAATCATTTCCTCGAAGTTCTTCGAATAGAATTTTTTTAACTGTCGGTAAAATTATTCCGACCCCTAAACTCAAGCGTCTTTCAAACACCGGCTTCCATCAAAATGGACCCAAGTGTTGTTGCTCGTAACCTGTGAAAACTAACACGACTTGCCACTTGCCTTATTATAATTCACAACTCCAACGCCTTTGTCCTCGCCGTGTAGAACAAATAAGTCTCGCGTGAAATTCGGATTATTTTGTAAGCAAACTGACAAAAAAACCACGCCAATGTCACTACAAAAGCTGTTTGAAAGCTACGTGAACTTTAGCTACATAGTAATAAGAATTAAAGTCTTCGTTTGCTTGATCATAAACTGCATTGTAAAATCGATTTTTTTGCTAAAGAACAATATTATTGTTCATTCAAAAAATCAGGTTAGCCAAATTTATGTCATAAGCCTCACTCTTAAGGCTTAAAATATCCATTTATCTGATTTCCAACTGCAAATTAACTTTGTCGCTGTGATAAAGAGTTCACTCATCGATACATTATCAACAGAAAAGCTGGTGAGTTTAACAACTTTCGAGGTTGCGATAGAAGTCCGATGAGGTGCGAACGTTTCAAGACTTGCGTAAGTTATTCAAAGACACGCAACACACCGTGGCCGTGGTCGTAAAAGGACCACGGGTGCGGAATAACGATACATTAGAATATCTTCATTTAAAACCACCTCTACTTTATTTAGCTTTGTATGTTCTCGCCCATCGAGTTTTGGCCACTTTTGTCATCTACTATCGCCGCTCCTGCCATTATATACCTAGATAGATTATTTATTTCATGAGAAAATAACAGTAAAAATTGAACTACACTATTATATTCGGTAAAACTCAAGCATATCTTATTATTTTGTAGAGTAGGTCGAAAATCACCTGCTAGAACTAAGCCAACAATTTAAGGGCTCTTAGAGCCTCAATAGTGATTGAGTGTGTTAAGATCGTGTTGTTTCCTACACCTTTTTTATCACCCACAAATTTTTACCCCAGGAAATGGCCAGACAACACACTTTGCAACTTTTTACAGCAATCTTTACCCTCTCAAAACCTTTAAGTGTTAATTTTAACGACGTTTTTGTTGACCATAACACCCTTGCTTAAGTACAATACCCCACAAACTAATCACGCCAAATTAACCCTTATGCTATTGAGTTAAAGGGCAAATTATTGAGTAATTATTGGCGTGCCTGTACCGATTTCCTGTCCATTGTTGTTGGAAATCTTGGCAAGTGACACGAAAGTCGCATTAAGGCGTAAATGCGGCACTTGTGGCACTTGTTGACTTTCGCGAGGACACGCAAAGTGCCAGGAAACCATTAAGGGTTCGGGGCCATAATTAGGTGCCGTTGCGTGACACTTAGCCGCTTCCGATTGGCTGTAGGGTGGATATGTCGCGGTGATTTCTGAGTGTTTTAAAGGTTATAGTGTCAAGGAATTATAAACATACCAATTGACCTAGATGCATACAGAATAACTGTATACGAACAAATATTTTAAATTGTATGTCACAGGGTTCGTAAATTAAACATGTATCTAACAGTAAGTAACTAAAAAACATACGCAAAAGAAAAACATGTGGTGTAAATATCCATAGACTTGTTACCACATTATTTAGTAACAAACATCTTCACAATCTTTCACATTTATCATATTGGCAAGATTTCTTCCTTTCATGGCTTCTACAGTGCATAAAAACTGATATACTAGTTCATAGACTTTGTGAAAGTAAAACTTTGCTAAAACAGGGAGCTACCGAGGTAATATTAATTTAACGTATACCGCTAGTGACACGCAGTGACGATATTAAAATTACTTTTTTTTATGTTGGTATCAAAGAATTTAGTTCGAAAAGTTTTGTTTTTTATACCAATACCGCATGAATGTATTTGTTTGTTAAGTTGGTAGTTGTGCATTTTTATTGTAAAGTTAGTTGATCGCTTAATCCTTGACCTAAGTTTAACCTACATTTAGAAGTCTGTGGCAGCTAACAGTATCGTTTTGCGACTTTAACGACACAAGTGCTGTTATGGGGAATAGAGTATAGACTTCTCTGAACTCATATTATATAATGTTCTTATATTAGTGTTTGTGACCAAGTAAAAGACAGATAAAAGTACAGGAGCACAAAAAAGTATTTAGACACAGGTTACTAGACACTAAACTCCTAATTAACTCCTAAAAATTGGTCACATGCGCGCGCGGGCTTACCGCGATTTTTGACGCAACGTGGCGTTGAGGAGGAAGCGCCAAAACACGCGCCATTAGCGTTGACGACTAACAAAAACACAAATCAGTAACACGTGACAACTCTAGGAAGCGGTAAAAAGTTCTACTGTTTTTGTTTAACTTGAAGCAGAGTTCTGTAGAATTAAACCATTCCTGAACCAGTGATGGGAATCTTTGGGCTCCGTTAACACTTACTTTCAGGTGCTGGGGCAATGGGCATATTACAAACACTTGGTGTAGAAACAAAACTCGTTATCTAAGACTATTTTCAGACATTGCAATAACATATGCCCTAATTCCACAGAAATAATTTTCAAAAACTGATTGAAATAATTCATTTAAATACAGGATTGCCTACTTTTACTTGTTAGAAAACACATTAACAGCTAGCGGTTATGTGCTTCACGACATATAAATTTTGATTTTCGAATGCAGCCAGAATGCAGAGGATCTCCAAAAAGCTGCAGCTCGTGACTGTTTCCTTAAAATATAGTAACAAGTGGCAAAAACGTATTTTTTTCTGCACGTGTGTAACTGTGGCAATTCTCCGCGGTCTCAAATTACCACATTTCTTTTTTACCGGAAACTGCGAATTTTTGGGTGACGACAAAAAGCCTGGTCTTAGTTTTTGCGATAGCCTAAAAATAGGTGAGGTTTTTCTTAAAGACCCATAAATCATGGAAAAAACTGCGAATTTGGAACACACATGGTCGACCTATTTTTTTAAAGATTAAACTTCAGCCTGGCAAGAAATCGTCCAATAGCCATTCCTATTGTAAAAAGAAAAAAATATATAAAACCAAAAAGCTTCGGTAAAAATCCGACCATGGATACCTTTTGTACCTACCTAAAAAGTCCACATTTTTATCCAACCGTTACCGGTAATATAACACTGACCCGATCGAAAAAACCGTTCAAAAAATCTAATTGTGTTCGCAAAAATTTACGAAACCTTAGCCCCAGGACACAGGAAATGAGCGAGCGGCAAAAACCTCAATAGAAGCCTTCGAAACGTCGCCGATTTGATGGATCGCCGTAACACAATCATTCGCTACGAGAGAACTAAGGAGAGCTTTAAAGTGCCCCTTAAAATCAAGTGATATTCTTCACTTTTACGGCTATTACGGCCAAGTTGCAACTTTCATCCTGTCAAACGAGATTCAACTGTATTTCAATGTAGGTACTATTCAAAATAAATTGATTGCTTCCCACAATTTCAATCTGCATTTCGTCCAAACGATGGCTAATTCTTTATTCGAAATAAAACTCTATTAAAATAATATTAAAGTCCAATTTGCTTGGTTGTCAAAGCACCTACATGCAACGTTACGTATTGGACGGGGTTGTAACAATATAGTCGGAACACGTGTTTAGATGGCCACTAGAGGTATTCGAGCCTGTTTATCTCCGATAATGACGGCGTTATCACGCTGTGGAGGTGCTTGGATTCTTTGATTTAATACCCAAAAATCGATAGCTTCTTGGTACCTACGTTAAATAATTCATATAATCTGGATCACCATAGCTATATCTAAATAAAGTGATCGATCTTAATGAAATTAATAGTAGTTTAAGATTTGTAAGTATAAGAGGTCCCGTAGGCACAAAAGCTGAAACACATGAACCAATTACAAATAAGTACAATGTCAGAAAACTGTTTACTTTCATACTCTACAAATTGAAGATAAAAAAAAGATATATAACTGTATAACAACGGTCTAATATACATACATGAATTCATCTACGGATTTTAGTGCAAATTTAACACTTTCGCAACCAATAATTTCGTAGCGCTACGCTCGTAGCAGTCGTAGCCAATAACATAAGAGCCTTATCACACTTGCGATTTGCGCGCGAGCTGCGGGCGAGTTAGAAGCGAAGTTCCATACAAATGTTGCTCGCGGCGAACTCGCCGATTTCTAAAAAAGCTGCAAGTTAGGAAAACCGTTTTATTTTTCTGTAATCTTTAGGACGATATTTACGACGGTAATTATTACAGATTTTTCCGTTTAGTAACTTCGGAGATAATAGGGGGAATGGTACTTTTTTTACATTTTTCGTTCTAAATAAAAAAAAAACCTAATTAAGAAAAAAAAATGTACAAATTAAGCCCTTTCATTTGATACCTCATTTGATATAAAAGCCCAACTTTAAATTTTCAACCTCCCATTTCGGCCCCCTTAAAAAAAAGTAAAAAAGGTATAAGTTTTTTTATGTTCAGTAATATTTCAAATTTCAAATCGATAGCAGCAATAGTTCCTGAGACATCTGGCTGTGACAGACAGACAAACAGAGTCGCACCATAAGGGTTCCTTTTTTACCATTTTGGTAAGGAACCCTAAAAATGTTGACGATCACTGCTTCTTTTGTTTTTATAATTTCTACATTAGAAAAAAAACGGAGTATAGAGGAAATTTGATACGAGCCTAGCGCCCACGGAGCGGGTTCCCGGTATTGAAAGTGTTAATATAATGTATCACATATTTTGCATCCATTCGCTTCCACCAGAACCAACCGGTAACCGAACCTTACCTTATTCTATAATCTTTAAAAACTTTTGAAATCCCAGACAAAAACATTAAAAAGAGTGGGCGTAACTTTTACTGTCATTTCTGCCCTAGCGCATAATGGACGGCGGGCACTCGCGCCATCGCCATTTTATTAGAAAAAAAATTTAAAAAAAGTAGCCCGCCTCACAATCGAGCTTCAAAGGAATCTTCGCCAATCTGGGCAATAAATTTCTATTGATTGAATTTCGGACCCGTCTCGCCGCATGGGTCCCGACGTATAGGGGCTTATTATGGAATCGATAATTTTGTTTTTTTTTGCCAAAATCACGGACGATTCCAGGTTTTTTTGATAATTACGACTTTCTATTTTTACGCTGATAGCCATACGAATAAGAAATTACGAATTTGACAAGGATAAAGTAACCCTAGGTAAATTTAATAGAATGACCAGGAAATTGTCCTGAAAACCTTTTTTTTGGGCTAAGCATAACAATTTGTAGTAAGCCTGTTTAAGAACAAATAGCCTTGCCAAGTACCATTTTTTAAATCTATCTGGCCTATTTTGTAAATTTGAAAGAAAATCATCTCGTTTGGTTAAAAATTAGCCCTTCGGCTAAGATAGTGGCAGGGTCCCCACTTGTCAACGCAAAATATAAAGTACTCGCATTGAAATCGTTAATATTCCCGGAGCCCAGTGAACGGAGATAAAACATTGTTTTATTTCCGTTCACTGCCGGAGCCTTTTTCGAGATTTCGTCTTATTGTTACTACCTACTTAAATGATATTTAGTCGACTTTTAATTCGCAAAACTTTTACCAACAACTCATAAATGTTTTTATTCCATCGGACATCTAAAATAACTCATTTTAACCTTATTTTATAATTATCTTAAAATGTCAATAAGTAGTATTAGTTAACTAACCATTTTACGCGAAGAGACATTATACGAAACATTAGATTATTCATACATTCAGAACGTCGGACAATGAAGTAAATAGGCAATGCAAGGTTGACTTATAAAGATTTTTTAATGGAAACGTGTTTAAAGCAGATCTTATAGATGAATTTACACAAATACAGTGAATTGGATAGGTTATTTTTTTAATTTCTCATTCACTATAGTGACTCAAGTGTACAACAAAGGTAGTTGGCAACCCTGCTCTAATCTATTTATGATTGCAGCGTCCTTGAGAGCTGAGCACATATTTATTTTGGTTGAACTGGTTCAAGGGTGGCTCTGTTATCTCCGCAAACAAGTGCGGGGGCTTGTAGACTTGTTTGCTTTGAAAATGGCGGCAAAATGGGGTTTGTTTACTTTTTCAGTGGAGCTTAAGCCTAATTCGTCAATATAATTAAGTTTATATAATCACTACATAGTATAAAACAAAGTCGCTTCTCGCTGTCTGTCCCTATGTATGCTTAGATCTTTAAAACTACGCAACGGATTTTGATGCAGATTTTTTAATAGATAGAGGGATTCAAGAGGAAGGTTTATATGTATAGGTAATACATGGATTTAGTATCAGCATTGCACCCGTGCGAAGCCGGGGCGGGTCGCTAATACATATATATTGGCCACTTGATGTGGCTTCGATATACGATTGATAAAAAAAATACATAACGAAAAAATGCTTTCCATTGGTGACTTTTATTTCAAAAAGTATTTTTTGAATAGATCATTGAGAAACATTTAAAATGGCACTAGTGACACGTTTTAATGACATATGGCACAAAGAAGATTCCAAAAATCCTCGAATCCGTATCAAATCACTTCATAAATACAATGTACTTACAATCTTACATTACAAAGAGTAATGCAACTGTTACTTTCAGAAACTCTTATCCTATTTTATTCTTGAGTTAGAAAAATGAATCTTATCACTATGAAGTCATAGTTTAAATTCCAAATGTTCCAATGCATATCGGGCAGCATAAATTGGTATGCAGGAGATAATAAGGAAACACTTTTCACGGTGAGTGAATGAATCAGGGAGTGAATGATTTCACATACTTCACGGTTTTGCGAGAGGCCGTATAGCTTCTTGAGTGACCGTTACGTAATCGATTGCTCAGTGTTCATTCATAAAGCCACCCATGCGTGCATCCTCGAGTGAATGGGAACATGCCACCAAAAAGTTACGTAAAATCGCAGCATGAATGAAAATTTAAGACGATCTTAACGTGGATGTCATTGCAGCTGTATGAATGTCACATATTACCGCAGCGGCATCATTTGTAACTTTTATCAGGCATGAATAGCTTAACAATAATATTACTGCTGAATCTGAGTTGATGTTATCTTAACCAGAGACTATACAATGCATCATGGTTACGTAGCTATTTTTTCAAGACTTTTTCTAAGGAAACATAGAACGCATCATCGGCTATCACTATTACTGCTACTACTACTTCGCTAGCGCTATTTCTCATTCCTTGTCTGATAACGTTTTTACCATGATCCCTTTGGCAGATCAGATTACTGCAAAAGGACGCCTACCATCTTACCCCTGTAACCCCTGATACAGGTCAATCATTACTAAAGAAACTTCCACCGATTCCTTTCATACCTTGCTCACCTACATAGTCACACACCTAAAGGGCATTTCTCCAGAAATATGTCTGCGACTCATTCATCTGTCTCCATACATTTAGTATGAAAAAGGGCCAGATGAATGAGGTGACCGCAGACATATTTCTGGAGAAATGCCCTAAAAGCATTCAACAACACATAGATTACAAACCACTGCACAATTACACATTTATTCATCATTTATATTTCTGAAAAAACATTCATTTAAAACCTCAAACAGAAATCAACGTTATTGCAACGCGTATACCGATAGCGCCGCGCAATAAACGTATCTTTAGCGTAAACTTAAATAACCACATTTTTACTTAAAAAAAAAAAAACCCGGCCGTGGTGCAATTTAAAAGTGCATAAAATCCGCCATTTTGTTTATTTTAACAAACTTCATACCAAGTGACACTCGCACCATCAAGACGAATCTAATGATGTATCATTTATCAAAATCGGGTGAGTCGTTGATTAGTTACGAGCGGACATAGGGACGGACATACATATATACATACATACAACCCTCAACTCAAACACATAACCCTCCTTTGGGCTTTGCAGCAGTCGGGTAAAAAACCCCTGAAACAGGGAAACCAGGTTGTAGGAACCATAGTTACAGTTACACATTAAGCTACCTCAATGTTCAACCTGCATCATTACGATGTTTTCCTTGCTCATACGAGCCTCGATTACCACAGCAGTATTCAAGTAATACCTATTACATACATTAGAAAAACTCATTGGTTCATCACGACCGCTTGGGTTGAACTCTCACGATCAACTGTACTCCGCCCATACCACCAGGTTACCAACGCTTAATTATAATAAGCCAGAACATACATTAATACCTATTGCCTAAACATAGGGCTACATTGTATCGCATCACGAGAGAAGCGGTGGCGCAATGACCACAACATGACCACGACCACTCTGCCAAGAGTGCGCTACTAAGAAGAGAAGAACTAAAATACTTATTATGATTTGCTGAATCAAGCTGATCAAAAACTTTTCGCATCTTGGTTCTCGATTTATTTTATTCAACATGAAGTTTACCTACTAGTATTAATTTTCCCATCGACTTGTCTATTTTAAGGCATTCAAGCACCTTATCTACTGATTTTGAAGAAATAATAAGCCAATTTAGCTACGGCTTACCCTACTTCAAAATTGACATCGCGTCACTTATAAGCTACCTATATGTTTAAAGAGTTTATGCCACACCTGGCCATAAAGTGGTTTTTTCCGCACGCTGCGCGTACAGAAAAAGCCGCTTCCTGGCCAAATGTAGACATAAAATGATGTACACAACACGGGAGGTAATAAAGAAAGCCCTCGATCGCATATTTACGTCTCTCGCTTGCAGCTCCGGCAGGCAGGCCGCAAACAACTGTGATCTCGGCGCTTCTTTATTTTACCACCCTAGTTGTGTAATGTACTATACTCAATGTAAGATATTAGTAACATATAACTAAATTACTTGGTTACGCGGTTCAAAAAGCATATCATTGTTTATGTTTATCGTAAACACAATTCCAGGACTAGCAGGCAATAAATAAGGCGTGCCATAATTTATTGTTATTTCTTATTAAGATAATATCGGGAGAATTATGGGTGACAATATGGAAATATTGCTGCGTTCCGCGCGATTTTCCCAGACCGTGGGGTAGAGTTCAACGCGCACGTGAGTTTTCAAGCTGGCATACTCCAGTTTGAAATACATAACAAAAAAAATCATTATAGGTACACTCACGGTCAAAAATTTCGGGTCAGTGAAATACCGCTATATTTCCTAAACTACTCCAGGGTCGTGGAATTATTCAATCCCGTTTTGATCTTTAATTAATTTTAGATGTTATCTGCAAAAACAACACTGAAAATAATAGCAATTTCAGGTTTAGATCGAACTCGTGAAAACCCATGTAAAAATAAAGACATTAACGAAGTGAAATATCGCAAAAATTTTGATAATAATATTTTTATGATGGGTAAGCGGATATTGCTAATACAGACAGATATTATGAAGAATAGTATATTATGTAAATGAAACAAGTATCAAATATTGAAAAACACCTATGTATTTCTATTATTTAAATTAGGGTGACCCGAAATTTTTGCTCTTGAGTGTATTTTAGTGCTTGCAGGCTAGCACAACATGTCGCGAATTCGGTTGTCCCGCGATAAGCGATGGACCTCTATGACTACCGTTCCGCACTATATTAAATGGATGATATAAAGAAAGGGGTACTCGCTAGTATTTACATGTCCGCCGACCGCCGACAAAGTATATCACGCAGTTGTGCTATAAGAGCTAAACTCAATGTTTCATAACTAAACTCATTGGTAGTTATTAAGGAAATAGAAAGAAAACATCATCGTCGACCGTAGATTCAATTGGCATATGGGACATAAACATACTATCCCTTACCCCAATGGTCGATGATATCATAGTCCTAATAGGTATACATATATGACGCATTATCTGAGTGAGACTAAATAATAAGCTTTTTCACTGTTATCACTTCATATCAGGCAAGATCAAGGTCTGCTGTCTATTCTATATTTAAAAGAAACCATTGACTAAATATTTCTACGCTATAAAAATGTAGCATCACTATACCCTTCCATAATAGTACAATGGCACATTAATTAAAAACTATAACAAGATCCATCCCGCATGCATTAAGACGCGCCCTATAATTCAATTAGAGCTCACACAAATGGATCGTCAATCCAAGACTGTCCATAATCTCAAAACTTTAGCATTCACTTGTTACTCGACTGTAGCTCTTAGTCCACCGACATAAAGTACTTGTCACGAAGCCTACTACATTTTACGGGCTATAAGGGCCTATTCAGAGCGCACGTGTTTCCACAATGCTCGAAGCACTGCGGGCGTCCGAAGTGAGAAGTTTCACAATAGTGTCACAGGATTCTGAATACATCCCTTCAGGAACAAATGAACGTATGTCCTCTTTAACTTATAACAAAACGTCGTATCTCACTTTGGTTGCCAAACAGATCAGTCTGTTCACTTTCAGGTTGATTTTATCTTTGGTGCTTCAATTTTGGTGGAAGGGTATAGGTGTGATGGTTTGTAAGGCATAATAACTCAGTATGAGGCTTTTGGTTAATGTGTTTTCTTTACCGCTTTAGTAGCGATCTTAACGATTCCCTGTAAATTATTGAGGTGCGTATCGAAGTGATTAGACGGATGCTGGTGTGAGCGTGTAGTTTAAGTTTAAAGTGCATTGGAGGACTATGTAAGTGTTCTACAATGGATTTGAAACGGAGATTGGTTATGGTTGAATTATCATCAAAGAATTCTATAGTATAAGTGGTAAGCACCTAAGTAATTATATGCCCGTTACCTACTACTTAAATACATTAACAAATAATATGCGTAGGTATTCTGATACGAGTAAATATTTATAATTAATGCTATTTTATTACTGCTTCTACAAACTAGTTTTACGAGCAAAATTGTAGTAAAATTGGAATTTATTTTAATATGCCAGCAATGTTCATACGTCAATGCGTATTTTTCGATAATAATGATAATGTTAATTTTCTTTGAAGGAAGTCCATATCCAGCAGTCTTTCGGTTAAAAATTACGATGGTCTTAGATTAATTACGTTCCTATTGTTTTTTACGAGCGGACCTTGAATTATGAATTGATTTATGACATTTATTTTTCATCAAAAATAATAAAAATAGTCAATGAAATCAATAAACAAATATTCAGTAGAACTGTAGCAATATAGGTCAATTATGACACGTTTAGTAGGTATAATGAGCATGACACCGACTACGAAGCTACAGGTCCCGTATTAATATCCTGGTATGGGCAAATATTTGTGTAATAAGCACAAGCATTTATTACTAAGTCATGTATGTTTTCTGTCTATACTATGCATTTATCCATATATACGTATGGCAATCGTCGTCTAGTATCCATAGTATGAGCCTTGCTTAGTTTGGGACTATATCAATTTGTGTCAAGATGTCCGCTAATATATATTTATTACTCATGATTCTTCAAAATACTGTAGATCGATGTATGAGGGGCTTAGTGCATCAAAATGCACAGGCACACCCATACACGTCTTAAGGTATGTCTTCTTGTACATGCGGTGTCCGAACGTGTCGGGGAATCTTTCAGGTGTGCACCGTTAAACCTTCACAATGAGTCCTAAGAACTTAATATGAATAATAAACATACAAGGAGATTTTGTAACCCATTTAACAGCTTCACAGAATTGTCCTTACTTGTAACTCAATTCTATTATTAAGGGTTTAAGTGGACAATGTTTGTACCACATTTAGCCAAAAAAATAATAGGCCAAATGCATATTTTACCAACAAAGTCATACGTGGTTAACAAATAAATTCAAAATCAACAATTTAGTCTTGTCAAGTCAACGTCTTTGTCACTTGAATTGCAAATCTAAAAAAAAACCCAGTTTAAAAGGGCATAAATACGTTAATGTTACATAGAGGTTAAGATCTTTTTGACTAGGGTGGCAGAAATCACGTGCTGGTTTGTTAGTTAGAAAAATAGGGAAAGGTAAATAAATAAATGGTGGACAAAGAGCTGAGGTGGTCGAGCCTCCCGCGGCGAGCGCGACGTGCCAACACGGACGACTACAGAATCGCAAAAGTTTAGTTAGGGTACAGTTTCTTTGCGGCGAGCAATAGATTCTATAGTAAGGGTTATGACTATGAGATCTTATAGTCACAGAAATATACGTTTAAATCTATGAACAATCATGGCTTCTAATCATGGTTCTTGTTTTTTTCTCAAATTGTAGATAATTGACATTTATATGAATTTTACTCAAAACACTTAGTCTTAGAAAAGTATCTTAACGTTACTTATGATTACTTTCCTGCAGTGCTACAAATGTTGTCCATCTAATTTAAATACCGAAGTGATTTTACGTGCGTGCCGGTACCGCATTAACCTACGTAATTTGCGAATTGTTTAATCCTCAAATTTAATTATGAGGGTTTATTTAATATTCGGGTGTAATATCACATCAGTGAAATCGCACCCTAACATTGTCCCCATGAATCACAAGAAAACGCTAACTGTCCCACCGCATTGTTTCCTTCATTCGTAAGGCAAATATTGCGCGCGCGCATTCATCCCGACGCAAACACTCACTGGGTGGCTACCAACAATGCGCTACACGCCTAGTAACAACGACGTAAGCGCCATAGAAACGTCTAAATAAATAAGCCTTTTTAGGGCGTTGGCGACCGTTTCCTCGAACCGTGACACCTCTCCAAACACACTGATTATACCCTAATTGTCTACCCACACCTGGGCTTTTATATAGTTTTTAGCGGAGATGACATATTTTGGGGCAATTGAGCTGTCGTCTGTTAATTGATGGGCACTTAAACTAGTTGTGATACAAAGTCGTGAACATTGGGAAATGGAAATATTAAAGGAAGAGCAGATGGTTCTGAACTTCTGATATGAAGAATTAATGAATTGAAGTATTCGTAAGTCTTTGACTTACGCATTGGAAAATAAAGGGATCATACCGTGAAAAGACTCATATCATCTTTCAGCACCATGCGATCACGGGTCATTCTCTAGAGCAGGGGTCACCAATCCGGACCTGGCGGACCGTGGTCTGGATCCGGACCGCCGAACTATTTTATGTAATGCTTAAAATACTACTACTTGTGAGTGTCAGGATGGCGGGTGTACATCAACAAATGGAGCTGTGGTATACCTCAGGAGTTAGTGCTAGCAATGTGCCAAATGTGCGCCAAAATTGGAGCAATGTGCTTTTTAAACTCCAGAGATTTTATGAAATAAATGGTGCCCGCCATTGTGACGTCAGGTTGGCGGGTGCATTTCCAGTTCTAGCTAATAGCTGCCTACTCAAGGGTGAAAGTACTGCCTAAGGTTAGTGCTCGCAATGTATGAAGCACAATCAAATTCAGAGAGCAGTTAAAGAGTAATATTTAATTGAATAAATATATGGGTCAAATGCAAAAAATATGTACCTAACTTTTACTTTTTTTGTCTCATCATGGTGTGTCTTCTGCCATTTTACTCAGAATCACGAGCACGTTTCATTTATTTAATAAAAAAAGTTGTCCCAAATGTCCCAACTTTTCCGTACAAATTTTGAATCTCAGTTGCGTTACGCCCAAACTAAATATAGGGGAAAATAGTAACGAAACTGAGATTTGTTTTTCTTATTGGGCGTAAGACATACCATGATGATCATGGCATAATCAGACAAAAAGTAAAAGGTACATATTTTCTGCATTAGACCCATATATTTATTCAATTCCATATTAATCTTTAACCGCTCTCTGAATTTGATTGCCATGATCATCAAGCGGGTTGCTAGCACAGACCACCAAGAAGTCTCGCTGATTGCTCGAAGTGAGCAACGGAACAGCGGGAGAAGTGATACGTACCTATGACACATCTCTAAATGTGTCTGATACAATACAGACCATAACAGGTCTGCATAACAGGGCGGCCAAATAGCTTAGAATCGTATTAAGTTACATTACTCATCCACAAGGAAATTAAAAAAAAGATGATTGGAAATGTAAATAAGGAAAATAGAAAACCAACAACATACCTACCTAGCTACTTCAAATGAGTTTTGAAAAGGAGGCCATACTCTTTTCGGGTTCGGTCAAGATGGTTCATGTTCCACCTGATGACCATTACAGGGAAAACCATAACTTCAAATTTCAAACACAGTATATTGGTGCATTAGAAGTAGTAAAGTAACGGAGACTTTCATAAAGCATTATTTTATAGAAAAATAAATAAGCAGAAATATATAATACTAGCAGCTTCGCCCGCGTTGTTCCCGTTTTTGTCCCAAAGGAACTCTTTACCGGGATATAAATTATCCTATGTTTCAATCCATGCCAAATTACTTACATGCCAAATTTCAGCTTAATCCATCCAGTTGTTACCCCGTTATTAGGTAACAAACATCCAAACATCTTCACAAACTTTCAGATTTATAATATTAGTGGGATGGGATATGCAGGTTATAGAAATATGATTGAGGCTCGTATGACTGATCAATATTTTCCATACTCGTAATTATGTATTTGTATGCTGGGAGTTAAACTCATAGCATTCTCAATGCTCTGTTATCCTGCCAATATTATTTTTCATATCCGTCGATAGCTTATTTATTTTAACTAACCATGAATATATTTACTCGAATAACAGAAATATAAAGCCTACATAATATTTGTTGCCTTACCTAACAATAAATACAAACCTTTTCTATAAGATTTGGAACTAGCGAGGTTTTTTTTCCATCACTTCACAATGACATCGGTCGATCCTTTCTGGCCAATGTTTGGTTAGCTGCATCGTGTATTGTCGACCCGAAAATCAATTTACGATAATTGTCATTTATTATGAAATAAATATGATGCTCTATCCCGTCGTCTTTTGTCAGAAATTGCCTCCAAAAGGCGATCTTATTCTTACGTTATCTATTCAGTTTAGGGCATTGAGCGAAAATTTCTATATTTTGCGAAGAATCGCCCATGCGGAGTTAGCTTGACAATAATTAAAGGGACGAGGGATATTAGGCGGAAAGGTTTTGACGTGAAATGATGTCAAGAAATGTTATCTCAGCTTGTAAGCACATGTTAAGGGGATTAATTTGGTAACATCAACTGGCGTATTCGAAGCTAATGTAACGTGGATCAGTTTGAGTATGACAGTACAAATAAGATATGGTCTTCGTAATTTTCAGCAATCAGAAAGACACTATAGGTTATATTTAATTATAAGCTCATTTGTATGCCTCGCTAAAATTTAGCACTTATTGTTGCTTACTAAATTATGTTCAGGGGGGTTCCCTTTTTTTGTAGCTGGCCATATGCAGAGAAAGTGTCGCAAAGTAGCTATATCCTTATAATTACACCTAACAAGTCTGTCATAGACTTGTAAGGTGTAATTGTTATAATTTAAATTATAATTAAAGTGTAACTAAAAAGGTTGAACATAAAAGCTGTATTCAACAGAAAAGCAAAGGTTAGGGACAGCTACCATAGAATTGTATGACGTATCTACATGACCATGACCACTCTGGCAAAATCCGACTCAGAAGAACATGAAGAAAAAATATGCTATTGGAATCCTTTTTTTAATCTGTGAGAGTAACCCTTTTCAGATTGTACGTATTCAATTATTCATATGAACAAAATAAGACCAAAACAACCATACAGCATCTGCTAAACCCTAGCATTTGCATAATTCCATTAAGTGATAAGGCGACGGAGTAATCGGGCAGGAACAAATTGGTTAGTAGATAATACACCCATTATTGATTAGCGCTTGATAGGATTATAGTTTCTTTACACCCTATTAAAGGTTATAGGGCTGTTTAAAAATAACTCTTAACTCCTTGACTTTAAAGTCCTTCCTTAGTTCGATTACTAAAAAAAAGGAATAAACCGATAGTTCATACCTTAGTAAACCAAAATCCTATGTAACAATTAGCTATATATCCACTTAAGACCTAGTTTTATTAAGATTGCAATATGACAAAGGTAATTTTAAAAGACATTATTCTAGACATCAATAATGCAAAGTTCTGAAAATAATGATAATGCGGCTTAAAATTATATGTCGATTGGATTAACATTCGTTTTGTTACTCATATATGCAAGGTGTGCGTTTACGCGGCTTAAGTTTATTAATCTAGATTTAGACTGCTTGAAGACCATATGCGTATGTATCATCATCAACCTAGTGTGCTCCACTGCTGGACATCGGTTACTCCAAAGGTACATACGCCACAGAGTACGATCCTCTGCCACTCTCTTCCAACTGCTGCCAACCACCCCGCGAATGTCATATTTACATATAATATTTATTCTTATTTACTCGTTCATAATATACACCTTCACTGGTGCTTGTTGCACAGTATGGCTGTCCCGTCCCGCATAACGCACCGCTCTGCTCTGACTCCACCAAAAATCAGTGTCATTGCCGGAACTACATATACCAAGCCCAGCCAATTGCGTTACTGAGTGAATGGATACCATTTCTATTTCACATCTTCATGTTTCTTTTTTTGTGTATTGCTTCATATATAACGTTATTATGTGTTATCTAAATAAATGTTTTTTTTTTATTCTAGTCTAAATAGGCGTATGAGACGTCGAGTTTCCAAAAACCAGCCCACCTGAACCTAATATTTACTGTAAGACACATGAAGAGTGTGCAGAGTCGGTCATGACCCACATTTACAGTTTGGAATCACACTGTACACTGTTCCTGTTAAAATAAATGCCTTCCAATTATAGATCTCCAGCATTAGAATTCAGGACAATTAAATATTGAGCCATTTTTATAGCCTAACATAGGTTACTACTAAGCCAATATACCCTTACATATTATCCTACTGTGCAGTGCACGTGCTTATACTATAGATAGATAATAATATTAACATTGTTAAACAACAATCTGTTAGCAATTAACTATTATTTACCGCGCGACTTCACCAGCCGATCGGAATTGGCTTTTAAAGTGAATTTGTCTTGATATTAGCGCTAAAGGGCCGTTTAATAGTCCTTTGTTCGCTATTGATTTGTAGTTGACTGCGACAACAATGACTGTATGGGTATACAGGATGACACATTTGAATGCCGTCAATTTTACATTACTGTTATAGGCTCAGTCAAATTACCGCACTTTTGATATTGGCGGTAGGTACAACTTGATTGCAATTAATATTAATACAGGCATAGTACAAAAACATCCAGCTACAAAGTATTTAACATCATGTCAGTTGATACCTACTACAGACCTAGAGGTCTGTATATTAGAATATACAGAGCTACAATCCAAGCGAACTCAATTAGCGAATAACTGAATAAGACCTATGTATCTAATGGTTATGTTTAATGCAAATAAATGATTATCTTATCTTATCTCAAAATTATTTCACATATGGTAAAACCGAAAACTTAGTACATGGTTTTTAGAAAGCATATGTTACGCTTTCAAAAAACCATGTACTAAGTTTTACAGTACAATACCCATTTTTAATTTATTTTTCAGCTATGGCTAGTAACCATGAAAATATTATGAGTTTCTTAAAGTATTCACTGAATTTATTTCACTATAATTACTAACTATAGCCCTTAACATATAACACTGATGTGTGATGAGTCAACTCAATTAAAAATACACCCTGTACGCATTTTAAAATCGTTTAGCGAAACATCAAGCGACTAAACACAACAAAGGACATAATAATATCCATAATAGACTCAAGAAATGACGGTTCACATTTTTTCCACTCATTCTCGGCCCAATGATTTTCTTTAAAAATATAGGTTATATTCATATTAATCGTCTTTAAGATATATTAAGAAATGACCGTCCGTTAAGGACACCTTTTGATTTCCAACAAATGTTCTTTTGAAAGGACAGGAACGAGTAATAAAATGTTGTCGATGGTTGATGATGCGTGCTAACGACATTGTCAAATGAGTGACATCTGCACTCGCGTATGATATCACAATTTTAGTTTATGACATCAATTTGAAGTCACTTTCAAAGTGTATCCTTTATAGAATCACGAGTAATGTGATGCTCTTACGTGTTTATTAAATCTGCATTGATATACCCTACGTGCATCTACGTACGTTTCGCTTGCAGAAATGATAATATTAATATAGTATTTTATGCAACAGTTTTATAAGTAGTCGACTAGGTTTTAAATAAAATACAAAATTTAACAAAGTAAAAAATTATTTGCGAAAATGTAGATCATCCATCTTCAAATTATGTAGCTCCTGTCTGCGACAAGCACCAAATACTACGGCAACCTGTAACAAAAAAATTGGAAATTGGTGATTAGGGGAAGGTTGCTATCATTGGACCGGCGCTTTGAATGGACCACCTAAATATTTTAAAACCTACGCATGCTAGACAGAGATAGAAGAAGGTACAAAGTGTCCTTGAGCGATCCAAGCGGCCCCACCTTTTCTTCCAGTGTTGCCAACTCAGTGGATTTTCCACTTGATCTGGTGGTTTTGCCTTCTCATTTGGTTGGTAAAATTGTACTCTTTTTCATATAAAATGAGTGAATTTAGTGGTTCTCTGAGAGCCGTCTAGTGGAAAACGATTTCTTTTTTCATACAAATTAAGAGAATCTAGTGGTTTTTAGAATCTTTTTTGGTCGATTTGTTAAAACCTGAGTTGGCAACACTGGTTTCTTCAGTCGCGCCGCTCTTCTCTGCGACGAGTGATGTCAGCAAGTGTGTTTCGAGCGTTGGCGATGTAATAATTACGCGAAAGAGAAACGCAAGTTTAAGTGTCATTATATTTGCATTTGTTTCAGTGTATTGACGTATGATGGTTAGAAATCTATTAATCATTAAATTTATAATAATAGTTTCTGGTCAGTTATTTTCGTTATTTTTATTTTTTTGTAATTTGATACCTAGTTGCTATCAATGGACCGCATGTATGTCCTATCATCGGAACGGTCCAATCATGGCATTTATATATTTATTTACTTATAATTGTTTCCACGCAATAGGTACTCTTAATAAACAATAAAAAATATATTAAAAGAAATAAAAATGTAAATATCTATAAGTCTCCTTGATTGGTCAATCAGCAAAAAAATCCTAAGTCCATTTATGGTGACTCTGTGGTCCAATCAAGGTGACCCTGGTCCAAACAAGGCAACAGTTCGAAAAATCCTTTTCACGCTTTTTCTTCTAGATTATTATACTGTATTCATTTGTCTGTAAGGTAACGAATAAATATATTTCAGTGATTCAATATTATCAAACTTGTTTTAATTTATTACATGAATTGTGTAAATTATAAGGCAGCAAAATTAACTGGTCCAATGATAGCAACCTTCCCCTAATCAAATTAAATATAAACTTTGCATGCACAGAAAAAACTGTAACTTTAACGAAATATACTAGGGGGATTATGGGGAATAGAGTATAGACTTTTCTGAATCTTTTCTTTTCGTAATCAAGTAAAAGACAGGTAAAAGTTCAGGAGTAGAAAAAACGTATTATATCTTCACACATCTTTGTGCCTATATTAATAAAGTTGCAGTAGGTATTTATGGCACTTACGTATTAGACGTCTAATCTAAAAAAACTTATATTTTTATAGTATTTTATTCACGTTTTTTATATTATGTTACGTAACTGCGTATATAATCATCCTGCGGATTCATTCGCGTTATCAGACTTACGCACTACTTACTTTTTTGTATTCCTAGTAACTAAGGCACACGTTTTTATAACCTGTGATCTGACTCTGATCTGATTGTGATCAGGATATAACCAAATGTAACATTAGCAAACAAGTCATGAAATCATCAGATAACTAAGCAACGATATTTATATCCAACCCTTATAAAAACCTAATACCAATACAACCAAAAAGCAGTCTCCAAAAAACAATTCCCGAAAAAACCATCATAATGCCCAATTTGTTTGGTCTGAATAGCGGTCCACGTGTCGTGATCAGCCCATTGTTCGGGCCCCTATGGGATTAAAAGGCCCCTCTGGGTCTTAAGACTGCACTGATAACATCTCGGCCCTTTCAGCCCGCGATCCAAGATCGCTCCGATAAGAGTCTCTTTAGTAAAGGAAAATTGAGATCTGCCAAAAAAACAAGTGAAGTGAAGTACAAATCGCAACTTCTAAACTGCATCACTGTATGTCGCGTCACGCGCCTGTTCTACTTTCAACCGTAATAATAATGACAAAAGGTTTAAAATTAACAAATCACGTATTGAATTTAATGCGCCTTTCTTGTAAGACAGCAATGATGTTTCAGACGTGTCAATCAATTGTTTTGTAACGGTGTTTGTAGACTATGGTCAGTTAGTTGTGTAGGGAAAATACGTCATGCTGTTTCATACAATGAGGCTTTCTAGAGCTTAGCCGGCAGAATAGCGGAATTCTATAAGTAATGCTTTCAGTAAGGCAGCTGACTGACGACTCAATATTTTGCAACTCATGGTATGAATGCAATTAGTTACTACAGGAATTTCTGCTACTCATATTTATAGAAAATGGAATGTAATATTTTAATTAATAAATAAATGTTTAGAGGCAATTTTACACCAATCGATTTAGTCCCAAACTAACCAATGTTTGTATTATGGGTACTAGACGATGATATACATACATAAATAGATAGAAAACATCCATGATTCAGGAACAAATACTCGTGCTCATCGCACAAATAATTGCAATTGATTATTTGAACTTTGAACCCGGGACCTCTAGCTTCGTAGGTGGTGTATTTTCCACTAGGCTAAACGTATCGTAAAACATTTGTCCATAGTCAGTGAAACAAGAGACAGATAAATCTAGATAAGTAATATTATTTTCTGAATACTTAACCATTGAGCTATTATTACTACGTAGTAATAATAATAGTTCAATGTACTTAACGTGTAATCTTCGACGATCTAGAAGTTTAAATTCAAAGAATGGTTCCCACTTTGTTAATTTTCAGATCATCTGAAAGGTACAGAACAAATTAACCCTTTTTTTAATTCAATTTATCCGAATGAAATAAAAATTACCTAAGCTCATACACACTCAAAATCACGTACGTAATTATACGAGTTTTTTTTGTTTCACCTGTACCAAACACACTCGAAACCCACTCAATTATTTTCAAAAGAATCTAAATTTTATCAGGTGCTTATAAATAACAATCTTTATTTACAGCGTGATAATAGTGAAGAAGAACGTTCATACTATTTGTTTTTGTCTAGCCATATCGATTCTTATAGAGATCAATCTTTTCCCTCCTTTTTTCACTCCTCTTTAAAAGGGGCCGCCAATCAAAGAGACCAGCCAGTTCACAAAACTTCTTCAAATCAATTCATGACTCTCAATTACAGCCATACTCACTATTTCACCGTTTTCTGAATTTCGTCCATTGACGTGTTCCCCGAATTCGCCGATACTCCACATCACAAAGGCGTTTGGCTAAACAATTTACATGTCAAGTCCTTAATAGAATTACCGCCTCTGCACCTCGCCTTCATAAAATGCTGTAAGTCCACTTGGCCTACGATATACATAAGACCTTTTTGATATTCGCACACCAAAAGCATCAAAACTCGCACTGGGCGGGACTAGGCGGGAACTGCTCGAGAAAACCCGGAGGGCGGACACTTAGCTATTTTGTTCTGAGAAAGAGCTAGTGAAGCCGCCAATTTGTAGAAATTAATTTTGTAGGCGGAACTTTGAAATGCAGAGGCTTTAAATGCCAAGTCATGTTTGGTTTAGTGGTGAATTGCAACAGGGGGTTTAAAATCGAACAGTGAAATTAGGCTAGACTGTGATGACATAAATTCGAGGTTCAATTCACACGATAGATATTCAAAACTATGAAATTAGGGGATATTTTTACAAACTTCGGAGGATCTTTATTAGTTATAACGACAGCTGATCAGAACTAATTCACCGGAGCAATTATCTTAACCCAAGAGTATCGTAACGCTTCATTTACCCATCACGACAAAAATTCCTACATGCGTGCGCCCATATCATATGTTTTTCCTGGTTTACTAAATCCAAAAAAAAATCTTTATACCTCATTTTCGATATATACCGCTCTGGCTTGCGACTCCTTAATTTTAATCATATTTCTTTTGCCAAACTCAACAAATTCTTAGAACGGAAGATAAAGTTTCAATAACGCCTCGAACTAACAAGCACCGGGCGTTATTTGGGCGGGCAACAGGCCGAAGGCGGGGACCATTCAATGACCCATACAAACCCTGGACCAGACAAAGTCAATTTCGTGTTATTAATATTTTAAGGCGTGGTCCTTACGCAGCTGGACTGATTAACGAAAATTAATTACCTTTTCTCAAATATTGTTAGTGTTTAATGGGTGTTTATTTATTAAAAAAAACCGTTTTCCAACCGGTTTTGAAAGCTTTATGTTTAATTAATAGTCTCGTATGTTAACGATCCATAATTAGACACCTGGAACAACGTTAACTGTTTTGCGGAACGGAGAACAATTATGTAACTGTAAGCCAAGTCATTGTTCATGGAGTGTGTGAATTAACTGTCATAGACATTGACGTAATTTTTATTTGCAATGAATACGAACATACCCTGATTCTGCATTGTTCATTTAGACACAGTAATTCATTTTCAGTATTCGCGAGATCGTGCCGACGATCTACGACGAATCGACGAACGATGTAACGCAAATGAATGTCCGGTGTCGGTCGGTTGGCGAACCACATTTCTTAAAAATTTCGCTATGTTTAACTTTGGCGACTCAACATAAGTATTTATAGTACTTACCTAAGTAACATAGTACCTAATTTCCTACCACGTAAAAGGTTAATATTGTAAATAAACAAGTGATTATATTTCATTCTGAATTCTCTTAAAAATGGTAACGATTGCTTGCTAATTCCCTCTCCACAGCAGTAGCCCATTGCTAAGTTCTTATTGGCATCTAGGTAAGTGGTACCTTTTGCTAAATAACGACGCCATTAAAGATTAACGAAACATTTTTTTTATATGAGGGTCGGAATGAAAGTTTTTAGAAAATCAGAAACTATGCAAATTAGCATGTTGTTTATTTTATTATTGTGTTTCATAATACTGTCTGTTTTCATCAATACATCGCTGCATATAATGGAACCACTGAGGTAAACACTTTGCCCACTTGTACTTAGGGGGTATGGACTTTTTGAGCTTCGGTCAAATTATGAGGTATCCACCGAGTAAAAAGCTTCCTGACCACTAAAGCTCATAAAAGATTTTTCATCACACTTGCTCGAAAATGGTGTCATTACACGTAGGTTTTGCGGGCCGTAAATGACCTATTACGCCCTAGGGCGTAATGGTTTTCTTTTTAAATTTGAAACGCTGGTTCTGTTTTACTCTTATTTGTTATGTTCAAAGGAAACGTCAACGTACTTTTTTAACTTTTATTACTGAAATATTTATTTAAAGAGAACTGTTATTGCAAATACATGTACACACATTTTTCTGTAACATTAATTAAATGTTTAAATAGTGCATTTCAGTATTTTGCAAACATAAAATCAACCATTTTAAGTCTTTACCGCTATGGTTTCCGAACGTGACGTGAATTCGCATTGTCTATGGATAATGTCACTAATGTCACTGTCAGTTTTACAATTTTATTTAGGTTAAGTAAGGTTATTTTAATCAGATTTCCTCACAAGTGTGATGAAAAACATTGTGTGTGCCACGGGCGGTAAAGGAATTACATACTCGTGTTATTAAAGCCCTCGGCTTCGCCTCGGCCTTGTAACAAACACTCGTTTGTAATTCCTTACTTACCGCCCTTGATACACAATGTACTATTTCATCACACTTGCTCGAAAATGGTGCATTACACGTAGGTTTTGCGGGCCGTAAATGAGCTATTACGCCCTAGGGCGTAATGGTTTTCTTTTTAAATTTGAAACGCTGGTTCTGTTTTACTCTTATTTGTCATGTTCAAAGGAAACGCCAACTTACTTTTTTAACTTTTATCACTGAAATATTTATTTAAAGAGAACTGGTATTGCAAATACATGTAAACACATATTTCTGTAACATTAATTAAATGTTTCAATAGTGTATTTCAGTATTTTGCAATTATAAAATCAACCGTTTTAGGTCTGTACCGCTATGGTTTCCGAACGTTGCGCATTGTCTATGGATATGTCACTAATATCACTGTCAGTTTTACAATTTTATTTAGGTTATGTAAGGTTAATTTTAATTAGATTTCCTCACAAGTGTGATGAAAAACATTGTGTGTGCCACGGGCGGTAAAGGAATTACATACTCGTGTTATTAAAGCCCTCGGCTTCGCCTCGGCCTTGTAACAAACACTCGTTTGTAATTCCTTACCTACCGCCCTTGATACACAATGTACTATTCTGCACTAGTATCATAGCAATGCCTAAGGTTGCTCGAATCTGCTGATAGGTCACTCTCTTGTCAGTCTCTATCATGAGCCGCACAGCATTGATGTTCTCGTCAGTAATCGCCAGTCATCAATCCAGATCATCAGTAAGATTAGTGGCATGGGATGGAGCTTTATCATGAAATGCAAATCGAAGTCTTTCATAACTATTTTGTTGACTTAAATGACATCGGAAGTCATCAAAAATCAGTGCACGAAAATTTTCGCGCGGTAATTCCATCTTGACGTGAAACAAACAATTTTCAATTTGCCGCCAAATGACAATGAATAAAACAATGTTTGCAAATAGTTCCATTTTTAAAATTATTTTTGTTTATTTTATGGTTTCTAAGTGGCCGGTTCTAAAAACTTTCAGTGTGGCCCTCTTGGCAACTTAAGAGTAGTCCTAAGTTATTTCAATATTTGCAATTTGAATGTGTAACCTAGAAACACTTGACACTTGCTATCTTAATTATACATCTACAAGCATCCTTGAATCTTATCGTCCAAATATTGAAATAGAATTAGTGCATTATTTTCATACAATAAGTTCGGCACAAAATAAGAACTCCGATTACAAAGGCCCCTATTTACCGTAACTCATATTATAAATGTGTAAAACCATTTAAATAGCAAAGTATCAATGGATGAATTTTGCATTGTGTTATGGTGAACCAAGTTGGCCGTGATGTTTCACGCACATTTTATTTTGAAACCAATTTTATAAATATCAGAATAGTTTTTACAATATAAAATGCACCCTCTCTCAACTTAGAAAGGTTCAAACTCAAGCGTAGAAGCTGTTAAATTATAACTTCGATATTTCAATGCGATTGTAACTCTATTCCAAATGTGAATGGGTGAATATTAGAAAAAGCTGTTCAGGCGTTTATGACGTTTAACTTTCTGGTCGTATTATAAGGCTTTCATAGGCAGCTAAAGGTATCCGTATTGTCGATAATCATTGAAGCAAACACTTGTTATTTTAAGAGATCATCCACCCTTAAGGCTTTACATTCAGTTTGGCAACAATGAGGTGTATAATGTATTATTTATAGCACACACTCGGAAGGCACATTCTGGGCCAATGAATGGTATTGTGCTGCGACAGTACTAAATTGTGCCTTCGGTGTATCATCAATCAGAATATTTCTTCACAACTGATCTAGGATTATTGTTACGGAAATATAGTTTGGGTCGTAGCCAGATACAAAGGTTTTTGAGTTTTTCAAATTGGTGGCTAGTTTCAATGTTAAGGTGTTTACCGCGACGACATTCAATTGTCTGTAAAAATGTCGTGTGCTTTTCGGATATGAACATTTCTTTAATTTAATACCTACCTTGCAGGAGTGTGGCATCAAACATATTCTTGGGCAAGGCTGTTTGAACGAAATACATATTCGGTCATTATATGGTTTAGTTCTATGTGGTCAATCTTTTGATAGAAGCCTGAATGAATGATGACATTTCTATGAGTGTACTTCATTACAACTGGAGGCCCAACCGGGCTTTCAGTAACTCCCATGCTGATAGAGTCACGATCCGGGCGAGTGGCTGGACGACGCTGGGACAGTTGACCCACCTGGCCGTGTCGCTGTGGAGTTCCAATATAATATTATGTTAACATACCATAAAAAATTTACTGAACAACCTCAAATAATCTATTATATTTATAACCCAAATATTATTTGCATAAATATTCAATAACCCAAAGTCACGTTCGGTACAAAAACCCTCCGGTATAAGAGTTGCATTAAAATGGAAACATTTTTTGCACCCTTATTAGACTATTTGTTATTTATTAAAATCGCTGTCAGGAATATGACAAAAAGTGCGCCCAAAAAATGGCTGACAATGCTGACGCTAATCTTTTCGGGCCCAAAAATCTTTGTCAAACGGAAAAGGGTCTGATTCCTATACTTAGTAACCATTAAATAAATTTAGACAAAAAAATGTCCGCAGGCAGACCACTTTTAAATATTTGTACACATGGCTTCCGGCTATTTCGAGTGGGTTATGCTAAAAGATGCCGAAAAACTTGGGCCCTTTTTTTAGGTTTTTACCAAACCTATGTTATTTATTATTTATACATATATGCTACCTTGGTATCTCGAGAGAAACATGTTGTAACATTAACGATGGCTCTAATAAGGTGAATTTGCTGCAAAAAAAAAAAATCTTTACTAAATATATTCAAACAAGAATCACATTTTAATTTTAATCTTACAGACATTTTACATTATTAATGTACACAATTATTAGAGCGAATGCTGGATTTTCGATTTGCAGATTGGCTTTTGTTTTTTTTTACATATCTGGTAACTAAATCAAAAATCTGATAGAATGGTAACTCTTTACTTTGGTCTCCATAAATGCGTAAAAATGTCGTTAAAAAACATGTATGTGTATTTTGTTTATTAATCGTCAAGTAGCGCCGTCTTGTCGACAATATGGTGTAAAATTCCTTACGCTCCCACTAATAGCTAATGATGTTCCGAGCTAGTGATAATTATTGCACTCCTCTGCGAAAAGCAGGTAGCTAATAAACATCTGACTGTACCAGGAAATGTATGTTCCTAGAATATCACACAGCATAAGTGATTTCGACCCAACAATTCAATGGCTGGCTATCTAAAGTTGCGTTAACCATTTCCTGGCGTACAAAGGTAGGTAGCGCGACTAATAGAAGGCCTTCAGCCCCATTGAGGGCTCAAGCATGAAACAGAAACAACCCTATTCACCATCACGTAGATTCTGCGTCAAAGAGCCAGGAGAACCATTCAAGAGCCGTAAAATACCTCTTCCATTAAAGGACTACACGATAAACCGACGCATTATACTCCGCCTCAATACTACGTAATTCCGCAAACCCGACAAAGGGTTCCACAAAGCTGTAAAAACAATCCGGATAAAAGACAACCGGGTGCCCCGGCCTAATCCTGCTCAAACACCACCGCTTGCACGTTTATTTCCAAAACAGTAGGAAATCCTTTGGTTACCAATTTGCCGCCTGAACTATTCCGTTCTAGTTCCTTTTTTGAAAATCGAATCGTGTTTTTAAACTTTTTTTTAATTTGCTGGCTTTTATGATCGAAATGAAAAGAGTGTATCGGCATCTTTGGCAGCTATTCTCGGCAAAATAAATAGAAAATACACGGATAAAAAAGGCTTTTCTGCAGCCCATCGCATATCTTATGAAGATGTAAAAGAATAAAGCATCTCGTTATAGTATGATAGAGTTGTAGGGGTTTGGCTACTAATTTAGTTAAGTAAACCGAAATGATCATGTAAGTCATTTTAAGTTGAAATGTTATATTTCAATAGTTTTTACTTTATTTAATTATATTTCGCCCAATAATGAAAATTCCCGTTTTTAACCAGAGATGTCCAGGTCTCGATCAAGGGACAACGAAAACTTTAATGATCAAATAAAGATGAAGAGAGCATCATTTTTATGATCTGAAGTCTGACCACTCGTTAAAATATGAAGTTAGTTGTAAAGACATAATGAAAACGCGATATAGCCGAACAACAAACCCAAATGTCCTTAGCCATATTATAACTATATACTTGTGAGTGTCATTTTTGCTATTACAACTTATGTTTATTGCTTTTTAGCAGATAAGTACATAGTATGTACTCCCGTTATTTCTTTGCTGACAAAAACCGTACAAATTCGGGAAAAAAACCTCTATTCCACCTATTTATCTATCCAACAATGACTAAGAAAATTTATAATCGAAACTAGATATTCCGAATGCAATCCGACCACGCCCACAAGTGCACTATTCAATCGGACAATTACTGCGCATCGGAATTTCGCATCTGGTACTCCACAATGCAGGTTTACTATTGAAAAAGGACGTATGTGATGTCTAATATTTATGCATTTCTGCCTTTCTAAAATAGGACGGTAGTATGATCTACAATGAGCTTCCTGTTCGGATTATGAGATACGGATCTCGCCCGGAGACATGTTTTTGTATCTGTAATCGAATTCGCGAATTTGATTGATTATGTTACGGTGTTATATTATAATGCGTTGAATGAACACATAAAATAAGGGATGATGGTATTGATGATACTGGAAGATAGGTTCCTGCCAGTTTACAATTTGAAAACATATTGTACTCTTTGGATGACACTGCATTAGATGATAATCTATTCTACAAAGCCTAGGAGTGTGAGTTTAAAAGGTAGGGCATATAATCTTCGTTTTATGAGGAGCATAGTATTTTCAAGACACGCGGTCTTCACCTGATCGCCATAATTTTGATGCATTGGAAAACGCATCAAAGTAGGTATTTCATTATAAACGTCTTTTTCCGGACATAATTTAGCAAGTTTTCGGTCATAGGTCAGCGACTAAGTATGCGCAGTCGCTTAGCGTGTGGTATTACAAAAAGCCCGTTAAAAAATAAAATAACTGACCAAGAGCATGTCGGACCATGCTCAGTGTAGGGTTCCATAGCCGTAACTATAAGGTAAAACATACGATGTAAAAAAAGTACAACAACAAAAGAGCGTATCTTCGTAGCAATTACGTCCTTTTGTTGAGAAGCGCAGTTTATCGGCAATAACTCAAAAACGGTACATTCGATCTTGTTCGAAATCATTTTCGTTGAAAGTATTAATTAAGCGTTACCTTCGTGATTTTTTTTTTATTTTTCGGACGCACGGTTTAGAAAATAGAGGGGGGGGACACAATTTACACAACTTTCGGAGCGATTATTTCCAAATAGATTCACTTAATCAAAAACATTACTTAGGAACCTTATAGTGTTTTTGAAAGATCTGTCGAACTATGTACCACACGTTGATATTTGCTGAAAAAAAAATTTTTTACTGTCTTTAACATGTATGGAGTGCCCCCTCTAAAAATATTTATTTTAATTATTTATATACCAAACTAAGTAGCGGCTCATAAAAGACACCTATATTCCAAATTTCATCAATATCATATAGTTTTTGAGTAAAATGCCTGTGACATACGGACAGACAGATGGACGGACATGACGAAACTATAAGGGTTCCGTTTTTGCCATTTTGGCTACGGAACCCTAAAAAGATAATGGATAAACGATTTTCATTAACATGAAACGCGAGAAGATTGAATAATTCGTTAATACCCAAATGTCAATGTCATTTAGATAATGCGTGATGAGTGCTAGAGATGGCATTGGCATGGGCAATCATTAGCTGCGATGGTCAATTTAGCCTTTCTGTGGTTACTTTTCCATTAGTAATGAATTAATTATTTGGAAATTAACGGTAAGTAACTAAAATTTATTTATTGATCTCCGAAACCAGCAAGCCTTTTTCAACAAAACATCTTTTTTGTGACATTAGAGCGTGATGATTTTATAATGATTCAATCAAAAGTAACTCCCACTGAAAAACCTCTGACCTCTTTCATCCCTAAACAAAGAATCGTGACTAGACAGACATGGGTCAGTAAAAACCCTTATTTCCCGTCATGCATGCCACACAGACCACCCCAGCACACTCAGGAATGCACCAAACGTATCTAATACAAAACCAAACTTCCACAAAACTTCACGGCCTAATTATGGAAAATAAGACATAGTTTACAGTCCACATATTCTCGGTTAACACGTGCTGAACCTTTTTTTTTCTACAAATTCCTCTAAATATTAATTTAAACGAAGTCACGCAAAAAACCCTAATTGCTTTTTGTAGCTCGACGGAGGTTTTTGCGCGGTTCGTAGGTCGGCCTGTGTCGAGCAAATGTGGGCTTTGTCAGAGAAAAGTGTCAAATTACAGAGCACGGAGGAAGATAAATGCTAGGGTTGCCACACTCGGAGTATTTCAATCTGCTTCCTAAAAACGCTTAGAATGATCTTGACGGGAATAATGGTAATGGCACTTGTCACCTTGCCACCGGCGAGTAAGCGAGTAAAATTGGGCGAGTACAGTGTGATTGATCGCCCTTTCCAGATCCGCAATGTAATGCTACTTGCCCCGTTTTACTTGCTTATAGTGTGCGACCGAAATTTCGGTTTCGCTTTCGGCCTAGTTTCGGCATTGCTATTTAAAAATGAAGGCTGATTGAATATGGTTGTATTTTTTTTTATCTTCCCACGAGAACATGACCTTATATGGAAGTTTCGATTTCGGTTCTGGTTTCGGCCGAAACTGAGATCAAAGCCGAAATTCGGTTTCGGTTTCATCGGTGAAAACTAGTCGGTCGGACACTACTTGCTTACTCGCCAGCGGTAGGACAAGTGAGACTAGACCACTTTGCCTACATAAGGAATAGGAAAATTCAATTTGTCTCAACTTACTTGAGAAAAGTGTACTTATCCAAATTTACTAGGGGTTCCAACAACTCTTATGTCAACTACGATGACATCGAAAATGTTCTAAAAAAATATTCTATATTCAGAGGCAACCAAATAGCCCATTACATTGTCACAACAATATTTTCAGTTACCGACATCCGTAACTATAACTGCCTAATGAATTATGTTCACCGCTTAAATTAAAAGGAAATCATTACTTTAAAATTATTACTAATTGAGTTCACATAACAATATCAAAACATGAATAAACCCTATTAATTTTTAATTTATGGACATCCCTAATTCTAAATCGGAATCGCTCGTTTTTGCGCGCATCTATTTTTACTTTTTTTGTAAAGATCACAGTTAGATAATAACTATCCATCAGATTTGAAATGATTTAAGTGACAGCCCATTTGAACAATACTCAACCTTAAGATGCCGTTATTTGAGCTCTGTTTTGGCTGTTTTTGAAGCTATAGTTATGTTTAAAATCATGGCAGACATAGTCGGTATGCAATAGGCAACTAAACGGAAAGAAGCGGTAGATAAAACGCCGACAAGTTATAGAAATATTTCCAAAATATTTTGTAAGTGAAGCCGCCCGCCTGAGCGGCGAAGGGCCGCCCTACTCTACGTTATAAAAAAGCGTAACTACCTTAGAAATTCACGTTTACTTACATCCTTTTAAACACTAACGGCATTCCAAATACCGGAATTCGCTTCAATACTATGAACAGGCTGAGCATTCTTGATCGCAAAAAGTTCTCCACACTGTTCATATTGCAATATTTTTTGTTGAAAATCGACACGAACTTTATCAATATGGCAATTTGACTTATGATGAACGGTTTCGGAAACGGACCATTTTTCATGATTAGCTGAAAACGGTGATTCACAGTTATACCTAGCTTCGTGCGTACATATTCATCAATATCATCGCCATCAGCCTATTATACGACCCACTGCTGGGCACAAGCCTACTCTAATAGATGGGAGTGAATGGCTGCAGTCTCCCCGCTGACCCAGTTCGGGTTGGAGACTTACTTGCTTATTAGTTTTAGAAAAATGATTTACTCTAAAAACATCTTGCATAGTAAAGTAACAAAACCCGTGATACACGCAACAAAGCTTTAAAAATGCTTCTTATTTGCTATTTTAATAAAAACCATCAGCTTAGTCTCACACAAGGAACGTAACGATCCATCCTGTAATATCTTAAGCATATAACCAAATAATTACATCTTCACACGACGTTGCGAATCCAAACTTTTTATTGCAACTTTATTATTAAAACATCCACAGCACATACTATTTAAGGCACAAAAAACTCAGCCTTCAAATTGGCATTTTCTGTTAAGGAAATGAACTCACGCGTAAATATCTCTTTCAAGGGTCAAATGGAATATGGGTATTGTTGAGACTGAATTCCTTTTCTCGGTAGTTTGTCTCATTGTAACTCTACACCGAGACCGAAAGATGGTGTGTGCGAGATAAGGAAGGATTTAGAACGCGCCCCATTTGGTGAGGTTTACTGCGCTTCTATTTAGACCGTATAAAGGGAATGTATAAATGTTTGGTAATAGAAAGGTTTTTCGATGCTGTTGTGTTATA
This sequence comes from Eudemis profundana, assembly GCA_947034925.1. NCBI lineage: Eukaryota > Metazoa > Arthropoda > Insecta > Lepidoptera > Tortricidae > Eudemis > Eudemis profundana. Next base: position 7,148,885 of record OX344795.1, read on the forward strand.
TGGTGTAATAAAGAGCGGCTGTCGTGTAATATACTGTATTTATATATAGTCGCGTAAAAGTAATCAAATAATAACAATATTTATAAAATAAGGTACAGTTGAATTAAGATTCTTACCGAATTTCATATTTTATCTAAACAGTATCCTAAACGGTACATTCTACCTATACTTTATATCATCGAATATCAATGATTCGTCGAACTAATATGTACATTGTAAGCTCAGATAATGCTGAAATCTCAGAGCATAGAATACTAGAGAGAGGACAAGCCGCCGGCGACCGTGTCGCAGCTGTAAGCTCATTGTGCATACTCTGCCGCCAGTACACCGTCCGTTGTTAGCGAGTGTGCCCGCGTGCTGATCACAGAGAAAATTTTGTTTTCTCCTAAAATGCCGAGTTGTGCAATAATTATTTGCAAACATCGCAGTGATTTGATCAATTTTCAAACCAATGGGATCACTTTTCATAGCAAAATACCATTTATTTCTAATAAAACCATGAATTCAACGTAATATTCCGACTTGTATCCATGTAAGCTTACACATGCTTTCATTTAATATACGTTATTACATTGCTGCTGTACAAGTTACATTATTGCAAAGCACAGTGTTTACGCCGCAATGAACGGGATACAAAACGATACACTCAATGACAACGTTTCTCATAATGCAGCAGCGATGTTCACCATATTGTGCGCTGCGGATAGTGCTGCGCGGCACCTACACCACGTGTCGATAAAACCAGCCCACGATTAGTGGATGCTATAAATATATTAAAAATGAACGGATGGATACTGTCTTTAATATAATATTATGAATTATAAATGTTGTGTAATTGTTTAGCTAATGATTTGTACGTATGCTAATGATAAAAAACTCTTTTGTGTGAATGTCGACATTTTAAAATAATTTTTAGAGCAAAATATGTAATCACTTTTCTCTAGCAGCTACATACTTTTTACCCGACTGCGGCGAAGCCCAAAGGAGGGTTATGTGTTTGACCTGTATGTATGTATGTATGTATGTATGTATGTCCGTTCTTATGTCCGCTCGTAACTACTCAACGGCACATCCGATTTTGATAAATGATACATCATTAGATTCGTCTTGATGGTGCGAGTGTTACGGGGTATGAAGTTTGTTAAAATAAACAAAATGGCGGATTTTATGCAGTTTCTAAGAGCACCGCGGTCAGGGTTTTTTTTTTATAAAAATGTGGTTTTTTAATCGTAGTAGTAATACCTTTAGCTATTTTAACTGGCGATTAAACGTATAGAAAATACATATTCAATTTAATTGTGGGGTTATTTTTATTTTTTTAGTAATTTATGTGGTAAAAATCAAATATTGTATGCCTAAGTTTACTAAGGGTTTGAATTGTATGGCATACTAGATTTTGCCCCCGCGGTGCACAGTAAAAATGCAAAATGAGATAAGAGAGTAGTAAATAATAAAGGTAAAAATTGCATTATTTGGGGTCGACGAGGTGTAAAATTAACACGCAACAATAATGTCCATTGTAGTTGACGTACGTGTAATTACAAAAAATGTACTTTAGGGTCCTTATCATATTTTGACTTCATTGTATTACCGACTACAACAAAGCCTAACTATTTTACTGACTTAACAAACTACTAGCTTACCAGAGACAGATGTTGACTGAACTTATTTATACTTACTTATTATATTTCAATAGGTACATTAAATTATCAACAGATACTTTTTTCGACAATTGTTCAATATCGATATCACGGTATCTCTGGTCTAGTCCCCGCAATTATCGTTGTGTGCGTGCGTACTGACACGACTCGCTGCTCATTCGCATGTACTCAGACATGGAAATGATGCGCGTGTATTCTGCAATAGGAGCGTCGATATACAAGTGTGTGTGCTTTAGGTGTGTGCGTGTTTCGTCTTTACAATTACTGGTGCTTTGTGTTGGTTAAAGAACTTGCGACAGGCGGATTCAATACAAATCGACCGGCATGTCCGATCTCCTTATATTCTTACATCTGTGGCTGAAATCCTAAATTTAATAATCGCCAATTCAGTCATTAGTTTTGCTTTTTTTAAAGAAATTATTTGTAAAAAATGCAATTCTAAACTACTTACATAAACACACCCATTAAATACATACGTGCCTTGAAGAAAATCATAGTCTGTTATCACAATAAACTTGCACAAAGCACAATTTGATGATGCTCGGATGCTTCAGCAACAATGCAAAATATTATACCACCATTGTCGCGGCATGTCACGCCGCTCATCTGCAATCCGACAAATATTTACAGGGTCCGCGCAGATAAACATCGGGTAATCCTGCGTCAATGCGCAAGCGCACCCCCAGCATCTAAAATGGCGAATGTGCATTTGGGAATCTAGTGGACTTAAGTCGCTTTATAGTCGCTAGACAGGATTGGTGTCAAGTGTAGCGTGACGAGATTATGATATTGTGCAAATATAGATGAATGTCCTTCGGGAAATTATTGTTTATTTTGTTTGTACAAAAACCACTAAATATTTACGAAGGTACCAGTGGCGTGGCGTTAAAGATATCCTAGGGCAAGCCGGTGCAGATTTGGCGTACATTTTCCTTAAGAGCTCTAGAATAAGGTGGTCAAAAGCCTGATATTAGGCAAGCCGGTAGGAATCGAGTTGTTTAGACGCCATGCCACTCGTACCTTAGCTCCCTTTTACACAGCTTACACCATACTTACATAACAAAGCCAACCAATGCTATGTTATTAATAAAAGACTTCGATGTTCATTATGAAATATTTCATCCGTATATATTACCTAACGCACCTATATTTTGCAACAAAAACAAAAAGAGTACTTATAATATCATACAATTACATATATAGACACAAGAAAAATACAACCACATAACATTACATATATACAATTACATATATAGAGACAAAATGTTTCTTTCATATAAAGTATCATACAATTGTTTTAAATGTCTGTATCTGCACACAGAAGATATTAACTGTATACAGTACAGTCAAGGGCGGATATAGGTATCCGCGCAGGATTCAAAAATGTGTATACATAAACCTTACTGTCATAATAATAAGAGCTATATACATACTTTTTGTGACTCTGTGGTGTATGCATATCGGTGCCCTTACTGTACATAACCATGTGTTCAAATTAACTATAACTTTTTAAGCTGTTTCTAATTGTAGCAAAATTTACTCCACTCTGGCGTATATACCTAAGCTAACTGTGCATGCTGTGTTTGCCTATAATTAGTTGTACATTTATCTTAATACCCTATGATCTATGCTATGAATGTTATGTATTATAACAACTGTTGGCGAACCTTAAATAAATAAATATTGCTGTCACATCGCTCCAGCGTCTGAGTTCATGCTGTAGGTACCTTGGCGTTTAAAAAATGTCTAAATAAGCATTAAAGTGATTATATAATAGTTTCCCTGGGCTAGTACCGACAAATTGTAGTAATTTTGAAATTCAAGCACTTGTTTCAATTGAGACGGTAATTTTATAAAAACACATTTTCTCAACAACATGGCACTTGCATAAAAATAACTATACATACTGAAAAAAATTTCGCGTCACCCTAACGACTTGCTTGTTTGTGATGAGCCCCCGGGCTCAGAACCTAGACTTCACAACAATACTTAATACTATAGTAATCCATACCCCTAGGCTTTGGTAACATGCTAGACTTTAACAGAAGACGTGATAACCATAATTATATTAAATGTGTCCAGCTCATCCCGCCAGGCAGCTGGCCAGTTAAGAGATAGTTTAGTTTCTCTGTAGCGTATCTATTTCTACAACCGCAAAAAATAAACATGTATTTGTTTTAACAAAGAGCTCAATTGCAAGAAGTGGGATTGTATTTCCGATTATAAGTATTATAACTAAAGTACAAAGATATCTCATCAATATACTCGTGCTATCGTTAAGTTATTCAATGTTTATCACAGTCAATACCATGAACACTTCTGATCGCATAAATTTTATATTAAGCTCATCTCGAATTAATTGGCCAGTTTTCCTACCAAATCGTATTAACACTCCTCGCTGTCACTATACATTCACAATGCCCGGGAGAGACATGGGGACAACAATTTTCTATCTCTATGATTCACAATATGACACAAGGAAACAAATGTACAATCACACGTTGATCAAAATAGGTACTTCTGACTGCATCTCCCCGTCGAAAGTATTATTGTTACAATACGAGAAAACAAGATTACTATAATTGAACCACACTGTGTCCAACTCACTGATTCCAAAATTACAAAGATGAAAGATAAGCGTGTCTTTGCCTATAAGTGGTCTACAAACCTCTCCATCAGATAACCTGATAAGCCATCGAGCTTTCGTCACACTATACCGAAAAGGTCGTAAGTTCACAAAAAATAGTGTCGGTTTCTTACGTTTTGTTTTGGAGTTATCTTTTTACTCGCCTCGACAGTGAAACTAACACCACAAGTTGACGAAGATTGAAGATAAGAAAGTGTTTTTAATGCCATCTTATGTATTAAGGGAATTAAGAATATAATTTATTACTTGGTTGGAATGATTCACAATTATTTGTTTGGGCATGCTAAAAAATAAGAGCTGTAAAATTCAATTTTTTTGTAGGTATAATAAAAAAGCAAAACTCATTAAGCATAGATATTTAAAGGAAAAGTTTTATCTTAAATTAACGACTAAATTTAAATTTAACGAATATACCAATTAAAACTTCATTATGGAATTAAAATATGAGCAAAAACTAACCTATCATCAAAAGACATGTTTGCTTAGAAAGTTTAAAACAGAAACGTCCCTTGAGAGAAAGCCCATGAAACCGACCTATACGTAGCGACCTAAAGGGTAATAATATTTTGGTTTAAATATATGAATTCTTTATCCAATGCTGCTTTTTCTTTGGTAAAAGTTAACATTAGTCTCATAAAAGCGAAATTGGATTGAAAAGTAACCCCTCAAGTTAAGCTTATCGCTTCGTCAATATTACAGGAGTTAGAAACAAAAAAGCACCGCCTAGGGAACACTAATGCCAACAAGTCATATATCAGTTCTCTACTAGCGCCTTATACGACATTTTGGGGAACGTGTGGTGTAATCATATTAAAGTAAAGCCAAGTCTATCTGTCATCACTAATCGTGCCTCCCCCGCGGTGTGATGCATCATCACGGGGACAGGAAGTCGAGTTAACGTTGGTAAATATTAATGGCTGTTGTCAAACTTGTTGCCGCCCGAAATGGAACACGAGTTTTAAAATTGAGATAAAAAGTGCTGAAAATATGTTTGCTGTAAATCTATGTATGCCGTTTATAAATAATATATTTATATGTAGATTGAGATAATTAATTTTTGACTAGCATTTATCCGCGGCTTCATAATATTAGTGTGATGGCTGGCAATGGGAATGACGTAGGCGAAGCCGCAGGTAAAGTGTTCGCCTACGTCATTCCCATTATTATCTAGAGGGAGCTTCCACTGAGAAAACTGTTCACCGTAAATTAAGATGAATCACTAAAAGTAGGGAGCATTCTGGCATCACCAAAAAGTACGATGATAATGATGTTGCTGGTGATAACGGCGTTTAAGATGACTGTCACAAGGCGCTAGTAGGACCAGCATACAATACAGTGTGTAAGCCTAATACGGGCGAATCTCTTAACGGTGGTTAGTATAGGACAAAGTGAAGGTAATGAGATAACATTTACTTAAAGTTGCAACAATAATGTTGTCCATACAAAATAATTCAGCCCGCCATGTAATGCAAACACACTCACGTTAAACGCTCGTTGACAGTTACTTTTGACATTTGACATTTCGGTACCGCAACCATGTTTACAGTACATTGCTGCTGAGAAATTTAAAAAAAAATAATTATGGGGTCGTAATGAACTGCAACTTAAAAAAAACCTTTTACTTTATGATTACACTAATGAATACTATGTCCGATTTAATTTATCGCCCGTATTAGACTTACACACTGTATATTATAAATATCATACAAATTTATAGGATGGTGGGTCATTTTCTATTACATAACGTTATTACTTATTATTTGATGAAGATAATATTATTTACTGTGGCCAATTTTTACGATGATAAGTATCGTAATATTTTATTATCTACCCAAACAATTCTATTACGTCCTAAAACATTTCAATTATAGCGTAATATTGACATGATATCTCCTTATTTTAGGACAACGCACCTAATTTAGACGGAGATCACGATATTTTAAGATTACCCCAAAGTGACATTTTTCTCAGTGTCCGACCGGGATATAATGTATCCTATGTTTCAATCCAGAACTTGGTTTAGTTATATGCCAAATTTCAGCTCAATCTATTCATTTGTTACCGCGTTATTTAGTAACAAACAACCAAACATCTAGACATCCAAACCTCCAAACATCTAAACATCTTCACAAACTTTTACATTTATATTATTAGTAGGATAGTAGCATTTACCCGTGGCTTTGCCCGCATTATTTCCCGTTATTATCCCAAGGAAACTTTTTACCGGGACATAAAGTATCCTATGTTTCAATCCAGGACAAGGTCTAGTTCTATGCCAAATTTCATCTCAATCCATTATTTTTTTACCGTGTCATTTAGTAACAAACATCCAAATACCCAAACGTCCAAACCTCCAAACACCTTCACAAACTTTCACATTTATAATATTAGGATTAGTAGGATGCATCAACATCATGAAACTTCTATAAAAACTATTCGATAATAAATCATTAACAATATATTTTACTAACGCTGCAAGGATATATTGTACGAATTAATTGGATACTTAAATACACACAATTGTGCCGAAGTGTACTCCATGTCTCATGCTCCGCATTATTCAGGTCCCTGGACCCAAGGATATTTTTCCTTTCAACGTTTCGCCAATTATGCCCATTTCAGGCGTTGTGGTAATGTGGCATCTATTTAATCAGATCATCTCAATAAACAGTGGCCTTGGGATCAAGTCGACATCTACCATGCCAGCAATAAAAGATAAATTATGTGATCTGGATTTTCCTTCCTAATCCCTCACTTTTAAACAAATTTATAGAGACAATCGCTGACCACTAGACCACCCTCATACGACAGTCAAAGACACTACCTTGTTTAATAAATATTATAAATTCATAGAGTTATTTGTAAACATGACAGAGATTGTCCAACCACGTGCCGATGGCTCGATAACATTGTTTCATGAACTCAACAAGAATGCGTTAATATTACATCTTTATCTGTTATGACATCCACGCGTCCTATGGCATTCTATGACGATCATATTATTCCGTCATGATCGCTTGCGAGCTGTGAGAGGAATTTAAAATTAACTGACTATTAAGTATTTCTTCCTGGAAAATATGTCAAAAAATATTGTTTTGTTTTCACGTATAAACTATTCAGTAATATTAAGTAGGTACAGTAAACGGCCATAAAGAATGCACATCGGCAATCATCGCAGTTCCGAATACAAACGAATGCTAATTTCCATGTACATCAATTATTAGATTAATCGTTCATCAGAATTTGAATTTAGAACTAAGTACTTTATTGTTGTTTTGTTTTGATTTCACGTGGAATAATTATATAGAGCTGTAAAACAGATAATTTAGCTTTTAATGATTTTACCGTCGGCAGTTCTTTGTAACGCAGAAGAAAATCGTGCACCGTTCTTCGAACAACATAATAATCAAAATCGTCCATATCTAAACGAAATTGTTTTTTTGGTCACCCATTTTTCGGAGAGCTGAACTTTGTTCCACTAGAATGTGTATCAGTGCCAGTGCCGACTTCGTTTAATAAATTGTTCAAAGTTCTTCTTGAAATTCCAGTGGCATCTGCAACTCTCCGTTGAACCTTTTTAAAATAATGACTTACATTAACATCCCCATGTTTTTTTTAAATTGGTCGGCTTCAGTTACAAAATACGTATTTATAAATATTGTAGATATTTTCGCGTGACTGGCAAAGTTAACGGCTTACCTTCTTTTCCTATAGATACCACAGTACAAATTTAATTTTGTAAAAGTTTTAGCAACTCTATATATATAATGACTTGGATATGCGACTGCACTCTCTCGCATTTGAACCACGACTGACAAAACAAAGGTCATAGTGTGTGCGACACAGATATCGCTATACGAAGTCGAAATTAGCCGATTGCCTCTTTCCAAAGATCGATGTGCATTCTTTATGGCCGTTTACTGTAGGTATGTTCGCATCTAGATTATGTCAATCCTAATTACAGTTAAGGCCCGGTAGGACCTGGCTCGCATTTCACATACAACTAGGGTCGGGCGGAATGCAGATTATTGCAGATTATCTTCGATTTCTAACATAAAAGTATACGTTATCAACCCAAACATGAGAGGATGCCCTGCATGACTGTGAAATCATGATTGTCAGGTATTAATTTTGTCAGAAAAGGTAACTGGTAATGAACAAAATGAAAAAAATTAAAAAAATACTTTATTTTATAGTGTTTTCGCGCTACTTTTCTATCGAGCGAAGTGTTCGCTATCGTGTTCTAAGTGAGAGGAAGCCCTAGATACAGTTCTGAATATTATTATATATGTTTTACAGTGACCTACGAGACAAATAAGTGCTCTAAAAATGATTTGGAAACTAGGCTTCCGTGCCCGATTCTGGTCTAGCCTCGCCTTAAGTACATATAATGATACTTGAAATCAAACTGTTTCAGTGACCTCGCTCCAAAAGCGCGCGACCAGTAGGTACTTCTAGCACAACTGTGACACGCGACTCTTTGTCGCGCGACAAATGCTACCTATCTCTTTCCACTCAATATCGTGTGACAGTGACAGATGATGCTCTGTTGCGCGAGAAACGAAGTCACGGCCAGTTATGCTAGACGTACAGGGCAATTAAAAAACCGGTCAAGTGCGAGTCGGACTCGTGCGTTTTTCATCCTACATCAAAAAGTAATTGTTTAAAAAAAAATTGTTTTGGAATCTACAAATTACTTAAGCCCTTTCATTTGATACTCCACTTGATATAATAGCCCAACTTTAAATTTTCGACCTCCCATTTCGACCCCCTTTAAAAAGAAAGTAATAGCGTTATAAGATTTGTATTATATTCAATACAGGCAGGTTAGCAATTTTTAAAATTTTTCCAAATTTCAAACCGATTGCAGCAGTAGTTCCTGAGATATCTAGCTGTAGCAGACGGACAGACAGACAGACAGAGTCGCATCATAAGGGTTCCTTTTTTACTATTTTGGTACGAAACCCTAAAAAGCCAATTAGAGAAGGCCTTAGAGTGCGACTACGATAACAAATTGAAAATTTGTAATATTTTCAATCTAGACTATGACAAAAGTATTGATCATATGCACCTCATATGAACTAACTGATTGTGTTTGAGTTATAAGCGGTGGGGGCAATTTGGAGAGATATTTAACAAAACGTTTCTAAGTGAAAAATTTATAAAATACATGTCAACTACGGTGGATGCAGGTTGCTTCCAACCGAACTTATTGGAAATCTATGGGGGAGGCCTATGTACAGCAGTGGACGTCCTATGGCTGAAATGATGATCATGTCAACTACATGCTAGTAAACCACATTAGTCCTGAACTCAACGCTAACATCGAAAAAAAATCGTCTTGAATCATTGAGTAAATTGCCTAAATCGATAAGCCCTTTCATAGGTTTTTCATCTATGGTATGGCCATCAGAGAAGAGTGAGGGAAGCTTGCCACTAACACCTGAAGTAACGACCACGACCAATCTGCCAAGAGTGATACCGACAAAGAAGAAGAAAGATGGCATTTCTAAGAAATTACACGATACCCATTTAGTTAAACCGTCGTGAACACACATTTTTTTTAATTTATTTGTATGGTCCCTTCCAGATTGTAGCTAATTAGCTATAAAATGTATGGTTTCTAAAACCTAAAATCATCAGTATCATCACGAAATTTTCGCAAAGCCGTTAAAAATTAACGACTATTCAGTTTACGACGCGCCATTCTAAAAATCAAATCACCTAACACGGAACATCTAAAAGCAGTATTATCTTGACTTTTATTAAAAAGCCGGGGTAAAAAACGGTGGTGAACCCGGGGCTGGCTATTATCTCGAACACCGAACTCATTTTAGCTATAATAAGATAACATTAAGGGAAGGCGTGGGCAATGGTGCTCAAACTTTGAAACCATTTAAAATCAACAACGTACAAACGAAGCCACTCTTAACTGACCACCCGTAGACTTTAACACGTTGCAATAAAGTTAACGCTTGTTTACAGACTTACAGTTAACAGTGTGTTCGATAGTATGATATGAACCTATTCTTTTTAGGGTTCTGTACCAAAATGGTAAAAAAGGAACCCTTATGGTGCGACTCTGTCTGTCAGTCTGTCCGTCTATCTGTCCGTCTGTCTGTCCGTATGTCTGTCCGTATGTCTGTCCATCTATCACAGCCAAATATCTCAGGAACTACTGTTGCTATCGATTTGAAATTTGGAATAGTTTTCAAAACGCTAACCCGAGCCTACTCGACATAAAACAAATTTTATATTTATTTTACTTTTTTTAAAAGGGGGTTGAAATGGGAGCTCGAAAATTTAAAGTTGTGCTATTGTATCGAGTGGGGCATCAAATGACAGGGCTTAATTTGTAAATCCCAAAACCATTTTTATTTCTTTTTTCTTAATCTTGTACTTTTTGATTTAGGACGAAAAACGTTCAAAAAAATACCATTCCCCGCCTATTATCTTCGAAGTTACTGAACAGAAAAATCTGTTATAATTACCGATAATTAATATCATTCTAAATATTACAGGAATAATATAACGGTTTTCCTAACTTGCACCATTTTTTAGAAATTTGCAAAAATCGTAATACATACTTATTTGCTCCTACTAAACTAACCGCCATACAGTTTTTCTTGAACTATTCTATTGCTATTTTGTTGAGTTTGTACGGAACCGTCGGTGCGCCATTCCGACTCGCACTTGACCTATTTTTTTTTCGTTGGGTTTGTCTCTGCCTCGAATAACAGAATAACTGTTAAAACATCTAAAAAATTCAAAATTCTGTGGTGGAACGAAGTTCGCTGGAACAGCTAGTAAACTCAACCATGATGCAACCCAAAGTTTCCCAAAGGGCCCAAAGTTTGAGCGCCGCGCCTCCTGAAGAGCGTGTCAGCGGACCTGTCGCTCTCGACTCGGGCAGGAACAGGTATAGTTTTTTCTCCTTCGTTTTTGCGCGCGCGCACGTGTGCGCCGCCCCTTAATTACCGACGCATACCATAAACAGATCTTTACGCTCCCTTAAATAAATCTTCGGCATTTTTTTGTTTTCTTAGGCCAGTAATTTCGGGGCACGGTTTTTGGTTTACCGGAGTCCGTGCGATGATCGATGACGACTTTGTTTTTACAGAACGGCGAGGCTTTGTTGCTCACGTGGGCTTGGGATGACGCATGGAAGTTTGGGTAACGGTTTTTGTTGTGTACAAATAAAAGTGACTTTGGATGGATTAGGAATTCTTGATTGGTGTTAAGGATGGCTTTAGTTCAATTAAGGTTAAGTTCACATTTACACGTGTTGATTTACCCTTACCCTATGGTAGGGGTAGATTTAAAGTGTTCGGATTTAATGGAATCTTTAAAAGACGCATCTGCCCCCAAAGACGCAATTACCCCGGTAGACCTTAGCACTAATGAGCATCTTAATTTGCAGAGGATTTTGTGACACGTCGTAGGTCAGCTATCATAGATTTTGATAATTTGATAGTCTGTGCGGAAAGAGAATAGGATTTAAATTGGGGGGCGCTGTAATGCTTTTCTACCGTATGTGCCGTATTTTTTGTTCTGTGGCCATACTGGTTAGGTTAGTTCCGTTTTTCGCCACGCCTATTCTCTTTCCGCACAGACTCTACGCACAATCATGATACCCGTTCGGTGTTAACTTAAATTATGAAATTTATGACACTTACAGCTTACAACAAATAATACAATTGTGAAACTATGCTAAAGAATGAACGGACGAAGAGAACCCCTGATTTTAAGTCCCTTGGTTTTTGACTGCTGTTGATCAATATTTTTAATAAAGTAATTTTTGAGTTGGTCAAAAAACACTAAACATTGTGTTGATAACCCTTGTATTAAATACAATGATAGCGTAGCCAGCAGCTATATAAAAACCACTAACGATAACAAGTTTTCTCTAAACATTCATTTAAGTCTTGGGATCATTGGATCAAGTTAAAGTTTCTGTTTCTGATAAAGCTTGGTCGTTTCGGCTGATAAGATTACAACTAGATAACTTAGGGCCAGTGCACACTGCTTAAGCTTTAACTAGCTCAGGGGTTCCCAAACTGTGCGCCGCGGCGCCCTGGTGCGCCGTAGAAAGTAAAGAGGGGCGCCATGAGTCGATCCTCTATCATTATCTAAAACCGCAAATATTTGCAGGTACCCATAAAGCAACAATACTTACCTATTTTGAACGAACTAGGGCAGGGCGCTGCGCCGTGACGAAGTACTAAACTTGTAAGTGCGCCACGGGCTGAAAAAGATTGGGAACCCCTGAACTAGCTCGATGTGTATACACCGTGGGCCCTGTAACACGATCCAAAAATTAAAACGTAGATTCTACTCCTCAAACAATGCAACTTTTGTTCAAACACTTAAAAATTATGTAGAATTAAGATTTTCTCATTTTCATACTAATTAAAAATAATATTTTCAATGTATGTTCATATCAGTCTAATTGACGTCGCTTGTCACGCTACAAATACAAAAAAAATCGCAATACATCGCGCCTTAAAATTAATTTCAAAGTGTACTAAAAATTAGGACACAAGTTATTTTTAAATGTTGCTGAACAAATGTTGTTTAGTTTGAGGAGTAGAATCTACGTTTAAATTTTTGGATCTTGTTACAGGACCCACGGTGTATACAATAGTTGAAACTCTCTCTTATTTAATGTTAAAACTTAAGCTCTAAAGGCAAGTGCCTGTGGAGCCTGAGGTTTTGCCACGCCCTATTCTCCTTCTTAGAGATTTAAATGTCTATCTTGAAATGCTCATTGATGCATACATTTTCCGTCAAGTAACTCTTATCAGTAAAGATACATTCAATCAACCAAATGGGAAGGAAAATAACTTGACAGACCATGAAATACCTGAGGCATATTTGCAAAACAAATGAATATAACCTGAATTAAAGATCTCGAATGTATCCATACCTTAACTCATCAAGCAATGTAATCTGTTTAACTCGCAGGTCAGACCCCATAGGCTGTGCCCTTGTATAACGCCTCGCGACTTTATATCCGTGCCTGGCGATATTTCACTATCACAGCGATAAAATGCCTGCACGACACTTCGTATTTATCTTTAGGCATCTTTTTTATTTAGCACTTTATCACTCTTATTTAGGGGCGTGATAAATTTGAGAAGTTAAAGGACAGGTAGGGTCGACGTGTCGGAGTGTTTTATAAAAACTGGCCAGTGATATGCGGTTGATTTTGTTCTAAGTAAAACCATCAAGATTTTTATTTTTTTTTATTTTATGTTAATGTCCATTGGAACACACATAACCTAAAATGCCTATACTAAATAAACAAAAATATGTACTTAGTAAACACATTGTTCGGGTACCTTGGTTAAATCACTTGAAATACAAATGTTACTTAAAGCTTGTGAAAAATATAGTAAAGCAATAATTTCCGCGTTCAAATAATATTTTGCGTCAATATTAATGCCACGGCAATTCATATTCAACATACCGAATAAATAAATAGCAAACCTAACGACATGCAATAAGTAAGATTCCCTTTAAATGGGCTATTTCATAATTGTACGGCGAGTGCCGCACGGGCCGGCGCGGGCGCAGTTAGCTTCGTAATTTGCCGTCATTAAGCGGAATCGACTCGAACGACGCCCATCACAAATAATTAGGTGTTCCGGCCTACATTAGCACAAAAAAGGTGTTATACTCAAAGCAAGCCTTTCCGTATTAAAATCTCATATGAATGACTGGATCATTTGCCGCCGAAAACATCGTTTAGTGCGCGTAATTGCATACCCGGTAACGACGTAGTGCATTTGTATTTTTTGCGAGATATAATCAGGGGAGATGATATTAAATCGTAAAAGGAACGCTGTTAAGTCAAATTCTCGGGAAAATAAAGTGTTTCACTGTGGGCGTCAACTCTGCCCAGTTAAAAAGCATTTAATTCAAAGGCTCTATTAAAAATGCTGTTCTCTTCCACGTAGGTATTAACTAGCTATCCGTCATTAATAGTGACTACCAATTGGATGCATATATGCACTTATAAGTATTTTATATGCAGCTTAAAGAAATCTTGGTACTAAATAACCAAGAAGCTTTCTGTATTATTAAACAATGATGACCATTATTTGTGTCCCAACTTTGCATATTATAGCAACAAGTCTTTAAAGGGAAGTGCTTATTAAACACAAAGTTTCGACATGCCATGTTGCCACGTTATGTGATACAATGTAATTTTTTAAGCCTTTGTGCAACAAAATCGGCAGTCCTTAATTTCAGTAATTTCGGGCCTTTTCCACCCGATTGATTACCGGTTAACCCGACACTGAAGGGTTAAATTGCCACAACAAAAGGGTTGGTTTTTTAACCAACAATGCATAGCCTTCTACTGACGTGTTAATTTCGTAATAAATAAAAGATCGCTTAACAAGCTTTTGTTATCCGTTCCTTATTGTTAAAGAAATTGAAAACTAATTATATAACTATTAAAATAAATTGGGTTTAAAATCGTTATATCGTATAGTTTAACAATTAGGGATGCCTTTGGAATATTATAAAGCTATTTTTTTCTGTAAATAGTTTATGTAGTTTCAGCATTAAAACATCCGCTCGTTAAGCATAAATGAGCGTAAGATTTAACGTTACTGTCACTAATGCGGGTAATTACTTCTAACTCCCCGAGAGCGCTGTCGGGCAAAAAAGCCGGCGCCTCGAACGTTTTAACCAATACGAGTAACTACTTGGTACGGTACGAAACAAAACAGAACTTCTTCCATTCATTTAACTTTAACTATCTTCGGTAATAGCTACAGCAGTCTAATTGTACAATAAAATTTACTTATTTCTCGCCATTTCATAGAACAGCACAGCACGAAACGAACTCGTTATAGCTTATTATAAATTTTACCTATGATAATATTGTAACGAGTAATCAGCAAACACTAACTACTTCATGCATGAAATTACAAATAGAGCAGATTTGAGATGGCGAATATGTAAATTAGCATCGATAAATTCGTCAGCATTTAAGGACATAGGTAATACATACTTACGATCAGTTAATTCACAATGCCTGCACAGCCTTTTTTTAATTATTCATATACACAATAAAGATTTATACTATTTCATCGATTTGCCTAACTGCGGGACAGTTTGTGGGCGATTAACCCTAGTCAAACTCTAACTACTTATTTTATAAATTTACAAATAGAGCAAACTTGTATTGTTCAAAATTTTGACGATTTTCATCCATTATTATATCAAAACACGACTAGAGTATTATTTAGTTGGCGAGTAGGTACTAGGCTTTCCTACTTTATTTCTTTATAAAACAATAAACAAATTATGTATGTTTTTTTAGAAAATTAGGGAAGTAAGTTTGCTACGTAAAGCACCTGCTAATTAATTGAGGTAAACAATAATCAGTGATTAAGACCTCTTTGATTATCGTATGGTTACAAATTTTTCAATATGAATGAACTGGCCAATTAACAGAAAACAACGTCCACTTGACAGAAAATGTTCTTGTCAGTTAAATTATCAATATGGTTAAGTTTGGGTAATAGAATTTTAATTTATTTATTTTATTCGGTAAATGAAAACTAAAAAATTATATGAAAGTATTCTTAATCTCTAAGTAATGTTAATTATTATAACGTAAAGTATCTTCTTTTAAAATAACGGGAACTAATTTTGTTAGCACCTTATACACCGTGGGCCCGAATAACCCGACCAATTTTAACCACGTATTCCTGATGGTATTACACACAGAAATACATCGAGGTAGAAGGAAAAGGTGTCTGTACCTCGCGTGCTAAAAAGAAGTGGCGGCGACCTACTTCGCACGCCGTTAACTTCAATTGCCGAATAGAATAGAATAGAATAATTTATTCATCAATTTATATTACAAAATTATTATTACAAAAAACATAACCTGCAACAGAATGGCATGTCAGATAATGGACTTAAAGCATAATACTTTATAAATCGTTGCTTACATTTTCAATGTCTAACTTAGTTTTAGTTTTATTCATTATCATAACCATCCTAATTATTATTATTATTGAATTACTGACTTCATGTACTCGTCTATATTGTAAATTGTATTATTAAGTAATATAAGTTTTAGTTGGGATTGGAAACATGTCACAATTTCGATGTCTTTCACGCGCTTTGGTAATTTTTCGTAGAGGGTTGGTCCCATCACCCAGACTCGAAAATCTGATACACCAGATTCGAAAATCTGATAATAATGGTATAACTTATTGTTCAAATACCACCAAATAAAATGGAAAATTTATGTTTTCCATCTCTAAATTACACTTTTGGGGTCAAACGCAGAGCGAAAAATGTTACACGCATTGTTTCTATACGAATCGACAAACTATTTCCTTCTATCTCTATATATTTCTGTGGTATTACAAGTAAATAACGTTATATCAACATAGATCGAATTTTTATATGTTACATTAATAGTCTTATGGAACAAAATGAATCAGTAAATTCAGCCCCTCGTTATAAACATGTCCTTACTGGAGACAAAGTTATCAAATAGGAAAAAAAACTAAAATGGAAACGAAAGGTCAATTTTTTGGCCTCATAGTCGCTTACATTACAATCAAATACTGCGAAGGTAAATTGCTGTTTAGTTAAAGGATTTAAAAAAAATAGTAAACGTATCTTAGTCACATTTATTATGGCGTGTTACACACTTGGCAGTTTTCATTAAAAAAAAAAATCCACCTCAACAACCGTCTGGCCAACTACCAACCGTCCGTCTTTTTTAGAGGAGAATTACTGACGCACAATCCCTGCCCCAAATACCTCGGAGTGACATTAGACAGGACTCTGACGTACAAGAAACACTTCCAGAAAGTGGCTCTCAAACTTGCCTCGCGGAATAACATTCTCCACAAACTCTGCGGCAATTCCTGGGGTGCATCAGCTGACTGCCTGCTTACGTCTGCTACAGCTCTGGTTTTCCCCGTCGCCGAATACTGTGCCCCGTGTGGCTAGCAAGCGCACATACGCAAAATTAAATGAGGCTATGCGATGTGTATCAGGTACCATTAAGTCCACCCCGGTGCACTGGCTTCCAGTCCTAAGCCATATTGCTCCCCCTCATCTCCGCAGAAACCAAGCATTGAAGAGAGAAACGGAAAAGATACAGTCGCAACCGTCTCTACCTGTTCACCAGCTCTTCTGCAACCCTCCACCTCAACGGCTTAAATCTCGTCGCCCAGTCTGCATTGCAGCGGAAAAGTTAAGAGACTTCGATCTTAGACAGAGTTGGAAGGGCGAGTGGAGTCATGCGACTGGGTCCATCCTGCAAGCCATAGACCCCACGGTTAAACCAGACGGTTTCAATCTGCCACACAAACTCTGGTGTTGCATAAACAGACTGAGAGCAGGTCACGGGCGCTGTAACTACTTCCGTCACAAGTGGGGCTGGCGCGACTCTGCTCTCTGCGACTGTGGTGAAGAGGTCCAAACCATCGAGCACATTATACAGCGCTGCCCTTTGCACTCATACTCTGGCTCTCCAGAAGATCTGTACAAACTAACACCCGACTCAATTTCGTGGCTCGGGACCCTGAATGTGGATCTATAGTTTTCTTATTTTCATAAAGAAATGTTTATGTATATGACGCCATACGATTAAATAAATAAAATTAAAAAAAATAATGAATATCTCGGAAAGTAAGCGTTTTTCGACTATATTATCACATATTTTTTTTACTCCTAATAGTGTTAGTTAGAACCTATAGTTAAAATTGGTTGCATTACTCGGGCCCACGATGTATACAACAATTTAATAACCGTAGAAAACTAACATATTTTTTTCTATAAAATCACAACTGATTTAAGTATCAACTGATACGCGGGACTTTTTGGTGAGTGAGCAAGATCTAAATCTAAATTCATATCACAAAAAATCAATTACAAAAATCATCATTACTAGCCGAAAGACTTCCCCTACTAGTCTCCCCCAAAGAACGCCACCATGACCGGTACTTTCCCGCCCGCATCCATGAGACTCCAGCAACCTTCACTAGGTTATCAGTCCACCTTAGGCCTACCTACCTACACTGCGTCTTCCGGATTACTGGGCATTTCGCCGAGAAGAATTCTAGTTAACTAGCGGTTAGCAGCAGACAAAACTGACAGGTAAAGTCAACAGCAAAGGTTTTGTTACAAAGTGGAACGTTTAGACGGCATTCAAAGACGACTTAAGCCCCCTAACGCGACTTCTTTTTGGGAAAATGCTCAAGTAATTGAAAGAAACAAACACTACTATAAAATTACAAGTCAGCCACAGTTTGATAGAACAGACTTATTGGTGAGTCAGCAAGATCAATTCGTCGGTATCTAATCCCACACACGATCAATTAACTCGCGGCGCCGACTCGCGCGCAGTAATGGCGGCGGCTCGCGACAACTATTAGCCGCAATTACGGCGCACGCGCCATGAGTCATGGGCTAGCGGCGATTTCTGGAGTTTACTATTTGACCAGTAGGTTAATGATAATGAATGAGTACCAGTTTCATAAACGCACGAGTCTTATGTTATAAATTTGTGTATCACTATGGTGATTTGGTGGCCTGTAGTCTGTAGTAAGGCAGAAGAAATTCTAACTTTGAAACGATCATCAGGTCCAAGTTTTTTTAGTCTTAGGGCTCATTGTCTGATCAATCAAATTGTTAATGTAGGTTTCTACGGATGTCTATTTTCATGGCTTTCAGTGCTAACAACAATGGTTAAGCTCCTTTAAAACTTCCTCAATTTTGAACTGAATCCTTATTATAAGGTCAGCACCGTGACCACATTAGTACTTTTCCCTTTCCTTTCGGGTTACGCTTTTGACCATGATCCGAGATTTGGCAGGCTAGATCATTATTTTAGAGCGAATGCCTTCTGAGCTCCAAATTAAAACCCCTGCGACCACGGTTCCACATCAAATTACCCACGGTGTGATTACGGACGTACAGGGTAGTTCTCTGCGACTAAACAGTCGCACCAATAGCATCATTACCATCGCCACATTATGGATGAGCTCCCTATAAACTATGGAGTCGTTTTCGGTTATCTTGTAGAAGTCGCGTGCTTCTGCTATTTTTATCATAATGATCCTGATTGCTTTTATAAAACGGCCAATAATAGTAGCGATGGTAATGAAGCAATCAAAATGGTAAAAAATCGCAGAGAACTACCCAGTACACCCTAAATATAGGTAAGGTGATTTAAGGTTTCCAAGCAAAGGGTACCACTGGCGCTTGCTGTCTTTATTGCAACTATTAATTATTTGCAAGCAGCAGGACGCGATTGACAACCAACAAATTTAAGTGACGATTCGTTTGTTGACTAACGGTGATTGGTCCCTTTTCCGGGAACAATTAATCATAAAGTAGACAAAAAACTTAACTCGCTCCCGTCCATCGCTTGCCAGTGGTCGGGTGCTCCACAAATTGCTTGAATTAGCCGTCCGTTGCACTTAACCATCTATTTGCTGCCCGTTCATTGCTTGTTCGCCGCTATTGCCTCTAATAGAAGCACTCCGATATTCGACACTAGCAATTAAATTCAAGAAGATTTACGATTTCGATGAGTACCTCACGTTTGGAAAGTTTCTTTCGGATTATTATGGTTTTACCAGAACAAATGTTGGTAAGTAAACTGACTGAAAAGTATTGCTGTACTAATGTGATTTTAGGAATGGAAACGTTTATTGTTATATCCAGTCTAGTTCTTACACTCATACATCATGGTCAATTTAAGCTAATACGTATTTTAAAATTTCCGCTCTACATTTTTTTAAACAAGTATTTTCTAAATATAGGTACCTAACCTGCAATACTTTAATGAAATAGGGTGAACAATTTTACAAGGCTTTAATTAAATATAGTGGGTAAATAGGTTAACATCAAATTAGTACTCACTTCTGATATTCTAGATAAGTGAAAAGAACATAGGGGAGACCGGGTATGGTTGTCTCACGGGTTGGTTGTCACAGCTGCCATTAAATAATACGAAACGAAGGAATAATTGCATCGCTCGGTGTTAAAAGATCGCAAGAGCTTCACCTCCTTCCCTACTTCACCAATCGATGCACTTATTCCTTCGTTTCGTATTATTTAATGGCTGCTGTGACAACCAACCCGTGAGACAACCATACCCGGTCTCCCCTAGCTATTAATTTTGATTATCAAGATACCAAGTTACACTCACTACCAAAATAAATAAAAACGCCAAGCATTCTTTCAAAGATAATCTTAGCGGGGCGACTACATATAATCTCTATAATATAATAGTCCAGGCTCTCATGATCATGACGCCCAAAAACTTGATTTTATTATCCCAACTAGAGCGCGTCGAATCCTTAATTAAAACTTCAGAGTAATAACCAGGGACCGTACTTTTCGTGCCGATGACGTAAAAATGACGTCAAGCTACATACAGCATGATTCACTTTAGGTTTTAGATGGATTTGTTGCTACCGGAAATTACCGGTATCGTAAAAGCTACGAATTAATTCTATCACTACTTTCATTGGTTGGTGTCAGTGGTAGAAGCCATTTTATCAATCAAGATGTGTCTGTCTGTGTTATCATATTTATTGAAACGGGAAATTGGAAAATAAATCAGAGACGCGATTTGATATAGAAATTATAGAATGGACCGCATTAATATAATACATTCGGATAAGTATAGTGCCAATTCGCATATCCGACTAATATTTCCAACTTTCCGTTAAAAAAACAAACAAAAAAAAAACAGACGTATATATTTTTACTTACAAAATGTCTTCTACCACTGACACCAATCAATAAAAGTAAAAAAATAATAATTCATAACTTGAACAATACCGGTAATTTACGGTAACGGTAAATCAATATAAAACCTTAACTAAATCAGCCTGTATGTAGGTTGACGTCAGTTGCCTGTCATCGGCACGAAAAGTACGGTCCCTGGTAATAACAATCCATTTTTACCCAAAACTGTTATTAGGCTTCTACGCATGCGGTACTTCTGAAACTCATTCCGGAGGTATTCAAAATAAAGCAAGTGTGATAACGAGGCGCGGGTTTGGGGGTGATTATCGCCCCACGCCTCTCACAAACCCCCGCTAATGACCCCGCTCTCATTAACATTGAAGCATTAAACTTCGTAAAAAAAACTGTAGAACTCGTTTACGGAGAAGGAATTGGATTGAATCACCGCCGATCCAATAAGATAGTCTTATTGGGTTCTGTTTTTGGTTCAGTGGGCATGAAAACAAAGGCATTGCGGGCAAACAGACGTAAATATTTGAACTTTAGTAGATCTTATCATGTCTATTGTTCAGCTTTTAAATGAATGCACAGTGTGACCATATAAATGTCGAACGATGGTGACTGTCGTATTATTTCGCTTGTTTAAGGCAACATTATTTAAGAATAGTATTGCATTATTATAGGAAGAGTTTTGTAAATTGATACATTTACCATTTCAAAGTACTTACCTCATACCTACCCAAACACGTGCACAATGTGAAATGCTCGTGCCCATGACTAAATTACGTGTCGATCAATGATATTTTATAAATTATCATTGGTGTCGATTAGCATGTACCTACACAGAGTACTACGATATACCTACAACGGACTAAAGATCACAACTTCGTATCATTTCAGTAAATATTTTCACCATCGATGGGGTCGGTACGTCAAGGGCAAAGATAAACATCCACACAAAGTTCCAAAATATGTATACATAAACCTTACTGCCATAATAATAAGAGCTGTATACATATTTTTGAAACTTTGTGGTGTATACATATTGGTGCCCTTGACGTACAAGAATTAGCTGGCCATCGATTTAGCTTTGGGGTGAGCCAATAGCAAATTCATAAAAGAGTAGAACACCAATCTGCAATGCAAAACAGTAATAGTCATTCTTCTAAGGACGAGATCATTTACTATCAGAATGTGCCTCCTAACCCATTGCCTGTTCTGTTGGAAACGCTATTGGTATCATTTGGAGTTCCAATTTAAAAAATATATATATTTATCGTAACCAGTATCATGAATTGAGCTCATTGCAGGAGTGGTCCGACACAGGCTGATAATGATGATGAATGTATGAAAATAATTATTAATTCGACGTAGTTACATTAATAATAATTTATTTACGAATCCAATTCAGATTGTACCCATAATCTTTAGAAATACATCATCCAATCACCCTTGGCATACAAATGCAAAATCATCTGACCTTTTTTTGTTCACCTCAATTAGAAATGATTTTACCTGCGATTCGGTTAATTGTTCAACAACCCCTAAAATTCCGCCCCCGCCGTATTTTAATCACTGAACAAATGGTACCATCAGACTGCAACCATATTTTCTGGGCTGTAGAGTTTATAATGTAAAGTAGCTCGATTTCAAGTAGTAAGTATATGTTTGTACGCAGTTCTCGTACGGTATGGGTGACGCAACAAGTGTACAGGCAACAAAAGAAGCGATTAGGGATGATTTATACATGGTTCTTTATTTTCCACCCCCAATTTTGATTCGACTAATGCTGTAACCGAAATTCCCACACTCGAACAGCAGAGGACTACTCAGTTTTTTCTAGAATGATTCTTTAGGATTATACTGCTTGGCAAATGGGTACCTACTAATCGTGTGCCTCTTGAGCCTTTTGCTTATCAGGATGACAAATTTGTACTAAAATTACATAATCCGCTTTATTTTATTTCAATGAGAACACTAGGATTAGCTATGATTGTATGTCAGTCAGTTCCTATTAATTTCTCGAAATATTAAAAGCTCAGTTAAAATGTTATAGAGGTACCTACCTACACTCCTCGTTCTCTCAATGTATGCCCATCGCTTAAAATATATCTAAAACTTAATTATACCACTTTATCTGAGTCCAAAATGTGAATAAAAGAAAGACAAACAGTTCGTGAGAAACTTTAAATACTATTATGTATTACATATGTAGATTTACGCTGAAATTACATCTACATATTCCTCAATGTTTTTATACGCAGGCTTAATTAAAAGCCTCCATAGCTCTCTCAACTCAACCGTTCACGCCAATTGTGATCAAGCAGTCCAGCCTTCTTTCCAACGGATACCTAATAACAAAGCTCGGGACAAAACCCCAGACAACAATTATTACGCTATCTGGTTGTATCTCACGCTTTTACGACACATTTCACAGCCCACGTCTTAAATTCATAAATCGCATAAGCTCCCAAACCTACCTGCTCACAAAAGTTTCATAAATTAAATCATAACAAAGCCAAATCACATTTGACCCCGTGACAAGTGCAGGGTTTGAATAGGGGTGGCACCCTCGCTCCCCGCGGTCCCACGCACTTGTTGACAATACCTCTTCTTAATATTACGCAAAGTGCCTTCTTCAGGGTATTCTGTCGAAGCTTTTGTTGCAGGTTTTTGCAGCGTCTTCAGCCGTGGGAAACGGGACAGGTATCTGGTCAATATCATCCTTGGATAAATAATGTTAGCATCGGAAACGTCAATGCGTTTCAAATTTTTTAAAAGTTTTTGCTTCCAACAATCAAGTACAAGTAATTTAAAGTTGTGATTACCTGTTGGTTTTTCAAAATTTCGGAGTATCTTCATTAATGAAACTGCCCTCTGGCGTCCAAATGTGTTGTAATTTCCCTAAACTACCATTTGATTACTATTCACAAGCTAAAACTCCTAAAAGCGATTCTGAGTAATTTAATTGGTATAATCATCAAAAACCCAAATTCTTCAACCCCTAACAATCTCTTCTAATAATCTCGAAATGGCCCTAATAGACATTTAATTACGGCCCGAGTTCCACTGACCCCTTTTACACTTGTTTACATCTCTATCCCTCCCCCAAACGCGCTGAGCCATCAAAATGGAACGTTTATATCGAATACCCCATACGATTTATTATAACAAAGCAGAACGATGGCCCGCTTGCCATCTGTCGCGGTTCCGAATCTCGCATCGCCGAAAAAAAGCTCAATGTGCGCGCAACCCTGGGAACCTAGGAGCGCGCAGCATTCCCACGAACAACCCCTCAATTTTCAATAACCAAATTAGCCTTTGCGTTACCCTATTTCGGATATGAGGGAGTCGTGAATCTATACGTTCCGATAAAAAATATTCGCCGTCCCACTCGACGTCGGGTCGGGTTCGTATGTTCATCCCCTTCGAATGCACGTGTTCAATGGTCGTATATTTAAACTGCGCGAGTGTGTGCGAGCGCTGCGGATCGCAGCACCTGCCTGCGCGGGCGCACCCCATTGGACGACAGCCACTATCACCGCTACACTGATTTCTTTTAAACTTAATTTTTTTGTAATACTCTCTTTGGACACAAGAAAAAAATCTTACATGTTTGGACCGGTACGAGTCGAATATTTTGTGTGTAGGTGGCATTTTATGTTTATTAATTCTTTTACTAAATGCTAATGAACATGGACTTGGCTTGAATAATTCAAAAGCTCGATCGGGTGATAGGGTTAAGTTTCGAATTCCATACACAAAAACCAAACATATACGCTTACTATGGGGCTAGTTCGATTTGTGTAAGATTGTCCCCTAATATTTATTTATTTATTTATTTATTTATTTATACGGTCAATCATTTTAATCTAGCAACATTTAATAACATGATCAATTCACTCAAATGCACCTTATCTATGACACGCACTTTACACACAATCAGGTGACGGTCACGTGACTTGCGCGTGATGCGCTCGCGTCGTTACCCTAGGGTGACTCCGTTACCCCCGGGTGACCCTGACATGGGAACGAGCTACCCTTTATGACTTAGTGACCCCTGATAACAATCGCATTGTTACAATTCAACACATGGCGTATTTACCCACGGCGTGTGGTTGGCACGTGGACACTCCTGAAAATCAATGTATCTATTGTATCTCTATGATTAGAATTGTGGTTACATATTTGCATACAGAATTCTCAAGAGACTTTATAAACTTAATTCAAATTGCTAGAGGGTTGTAACTAACACTTTAGTTAGTAGGTATATAGGGTAGGTATTTGCAAATATTTGCAAATGCAGAGCCTAGATGTCTTTTATGTTTAATAGTAATAATTACAACATAAAACTAAGTCATTTAAACGATGATGACTATATTTTGTACTTAATATTAGATGGTAAGTTGGCATCCATACAGTGACTGATTATCATAGATTATAGCATTTTAATTACTCTATATCGTATAACATAGAATAATGTAAATGCTTGTGCGTGTTCTTTAAGTAATCTACCACTCTTCAAAGAACAATTATTAATGTATTAAAAGTTTAATAACATTCTACCTAGGTGCCTTAAATAACTTTTTATACATACAGTTAAGTAATTCTTCATCACTATCACAATAAAGACCCATTGGACTTTATGAAAACGTATCGAATAAACCACTTAACGCACCCACACACGCAAGGGAGCTTTTCACGTACAAGGAGCCTTTATGTCGGGGGCGGCGCGCAGGGTATAAAAACCCGGCTGGCCCTCGCAGCCCCACATTCCCGCCTGTGATCTCACTTGCGACACACGCTCTCTACCTTGTTATCCCAATCTCTCAACATGTCTTACTACGCCAACAACGAATACATCATCGCCACTAACAACTCGATCAACGAGAACAAATACAACACCGAGAAAATGAAGAACAGCGGCATCAAAGCGCTACTGAAGCCGTTAATGAAGATCATTAAGAAAACGACCAAGCGCAACGTTCCCGCCAAAACCGTCGAGACAAGTTTCGAGGCCGACGAAAACGCCAGCAACGAGGCGTTAGAGAGAAAGATTTATGAGGAAATGGAGACTTGCCAGCCCGGAGCCGCCTTCCTGGTTTACAACGAGGATGCCACGTGCGACCTCGTGCCCGTCGCTCGCGACGACTTCTACATCCCGGTCCACTTCGCCCGCACCGAAGCCGGCACCTTCTTCTGGACCACCGTCACCAAGACCGAAGCTGACTTCGCAGCGGCGCACTGCTACACTGAGTGCCAGACGCCCGAGCAGCAGTACCCCGTTTTCCAAGACCGCTGGGTGCAAGCCTAAGCCTCCACTCGTATAATAATCAGTGTCTTCCGTGAAACCAGTGCTGCTCTCCGGTTTCTGCAATCGTCTGTGATGTTAGCTTTAATCTCAAAGGTGCCATATAGGTTAGGTTATTATTAGGATTCGCTCAATACTCGTGATAACTCCGAAAGCTTTAATTGTATTTTCGAATCTTGATGTGATATTTTGAAAATATTGTATAATTTACTAGGTTAGGTGTAGGGTTATTGACATTGTGATCTTCCTTTACGAAGCTTTAATTTAGGAATAATTTATTTTGATGTACAATGGTTCATTATAATGGCAAAAATACACACAATTTAAATTTATTTTATATTTTTCACTTGCATCCCCATACCTCTGCAATCATACCCCAATTATAACAATAAAATGAACATGAAATGGGCGTAAATGAATCATTTATGGTCATTTATAATGTTACAATACTGCATTGCAGTAGCGAGTCGACCACAACTCAATCTTACAAGAATCGGATGAGAGGCTGTATTCTCTGTATAGCACTGAATTCTGCCTGGTGGCTCGCTCCATAAGTGGTCAGACGAGATGTTGTCGGCGCGAGCCACGGTCCATACTCGCTATATAAGGTGTAAGTATAAGTTAAGCACACCGAAAGGAAAGCATTCAAGTCAAGATATAGTAGACCTTTTATCAGAGCCTTAAGGTACTTATGGAAGGCTGCGGTATCTTGGTTTGCCAGAATACCGGTCGGGACGAGCGCGCACGTGCAGGGCCCAAGGCGGACCTCGCTACTGGGTTTTAATGGTCACTTTTTACCGCCGTGGTTTTATTTTGGACGTCAGACTGACGTGATTAAGTGGACTTTGATTGAGAGATAGAAGATATGATTAGGGCAAAAACAATAGGCGCTGTGGCATGTTGGATTAGAATTGGTTAGTTCAGTAGGTGTTTCTTAATATTAGGCAATATTAAGAAACATCTACGCAGAATTTAGATACACTTCTCACATACCTGTTACTAAAAATGTGGTACCTGAAAAACGGCACCCATTATGTTAATTATGTAATGTGTTATCTACATAGTTAAATTGTGGTTGCATTTTATACCAAAATTTGGTGCATACAACCAAACTTCAAGTTGTTTTATGTAACAAAGTCGACAAATATTTCTCAATAATATTTTATTTTCGGCGAATTCACAAAAAATGCTTTATTTTATGTATTAAAATAAATAATTTTACAAACTAAATTTTTGCTTATTTTAGTAAGTACAAAAAAAAATTAATATAATGTATGTTGATAAATTTGTCCGAGACAGATATCAATAGAAAAATATCCGTCGAACTAGTTTTTTAGAAAAGTCTGTTATTAATCCAGTAATGTGCACTAACTTTTGTACAGAGTGAAACCACCTTAACCAGGATGAATAAATTACAAGAATAACAATATTGATATTTACTGCTTAACAAATATAATTTTTACATATTTATACATACATACATATCTACATTCAGCAAATCAACCTCATGCTACGTCTCATTGTAGGTAGGTACATAAATTATTTTCATGACAATGATGAGAACACATTGCATCATTATGAAACCATGAGCGACTTAAACCAGCCTTTAAAAGTTGTCAAATTAAACAGTGTTGTGTAAATATACTTACATTAAATGACAAGTTTCTCTTATTATAAAATTAAATCAACTCTAATTGTCTACAAAACGTGCTACGCCGCTTTTACGTAGCACGTGGCGTAGGTAGTAGGCGTAGGTTAGGTACTGTACTTGTCTATTTTAACATTTTTTTTTTAATCTTTATTTTAGGGAGCTTTTGTCAGACTGACTATGCCAGCTCCGTTAAGCCTCTACTATACAATCGTCAAAGCAAAAATAAAAATAAATGTACATAAATACCTAAAAAAAAAACAAAAGGTTACGAAATTTGTACACTATCTTTTAAAAACACCATATACAAACTTGGCCACCTTTGAGTGGGGCTCCGCCAAAATGTAATTAAATAGGCCTATATTTTTGCACGTTAAGCCCCAAACTCTAGCTAACATAGCTCTTTTCTCTCGAGTCCGGACACACTCCACCAACAAATTTTATCATTTAAAATACATTATAATTCATAAATAGCGTTTTTTTGTAAGACAAAACATTTAATATAGTCATATTGTTTATACTAATTGTGACTTTTGGTATATTAATAGAGCGACATTACATAAACATGCTTTTATACCTACAATTTAACAAATTATATTTAAAATCCTTAATAATATATACCGGCCTAATGCACATATTATTATTAAATGTCGGGGTTGAGTAGAAATTATCTGGATAATAAGCCAGATCTATTTTCATCCTGCTATAATAATAGGACAGTTTGCAACCACCGTGGGCTTCACCCTGGCTTTCCTTTTGCGCAATTTAAAAATCCACCCCGGGCCATCACGACAAGTCCCAACCTGTTGCGTGAAATAGCACCTCCAACAAGTCAGGACTCGCATCCGAACCTTATTGTGCAACGAGTTTATTCTTAAAGAATAACAAACTATTCTTATTTGGTTGACAAAAGACCGATCACAATACGCACGATAATTTATCGACACACGTGTATCTACGCGAAAAGCTTTCTCCCAGGAGCGTGTCGTAACACGCACGTAAATTTAACTAACTAGTTAATTTAATTACAACAAATGGCAGTCACGGTTTCATAATTAAACCAAACTAAAAGCGGCCGCAATAGCTTTCATCCAGGCGTCAATTAATCGCGCGGCGACAGCCTCTCTCTAGAGATATCGCATCGCGAACAAACCCGATATGCTAATCGCCACGCTATTAAAAAGTAGCCGCGTGATACCGCTAGCTGCCCAGTTGTCATAATTACCAGAACTCCAAGATCTATAATACGTAGGTAGCGATAGCGGAGTGGTCCCGTGTAATAATACCATACGAGGCGAGCTCGAAGGACCCGTGAGAAATTTCGGCAGATGTACAATTCTTGACGCGGTACGACGAGTGAACGCTTATCTTTTTTTCCTTTCGAGTTTTAATAATACGGCGTTCGCTCCGGTATCGACGACGCTGCCCGTGAGTCATCTCGCGCTCTACTTCGGAAGCTATTGGTCGTATGTTCTGAACTTTTAACCAGTACATCCAACTAATACACTCCGGAGCGTAGTATTGTTACGGCTGCACGTGTTCGATGCAAAGCCTCGGACGCATCGCTCGGGTTAGAAAGGATTTTTTGCAACCCTTATTTCCAATTCCGCAACTCTTGCAAAATTTGGGTTAATTTTTTTTCGGCGTCCAATTTCAAATTCGGAATGCTTTCAAGACACGTGCATTTCAATTGTTACTTTGGAATGTTCGGAGAAATTATTGTAAGTCTTACCATAAAAGGTAGCCACGTGCAGTGATTTCGAAAACTGAACGGAAGGGTCAATTAAATCGGCGGGCAGGTCTTACCGGCGGCAACTATTGAACCCGAATAATTATGATCTATAGCTAATTGAAGATTGTGCTCAGCCGAGTTGATTAGTTTTCAATTACAATTAAATTGCTATTAAGGTGCTGCACATGATATAAAGTCAGCAAAAGCAATTAGAAGTACATTAACGGAGGTTCTCAGTCGATACGTACAGATCGGAGGCAATTACCGGTTTCCATTTCGTTATTTCTTCACATTTATAACGCTGTTTAGGGTACCCTGCAATGAATCTTCCATACCAATTAAAGTGATCTCAATAAATATAGTAAGAGACTGTACCGCTTCATAGATAGCCTGCTGCCATTAATTTTATGATATCGTTTGACCTAAGAGCTCTGTTGAGAAATATACTTGCCCACTTTATTATTGGCAATCGCTTAAGTTAAGGCATTAACTAGCTTATGATTCACGTCTTCATCTACATACAAGTTTGATTTAGAACCCCATCTGAAGGTTAAAGTTGCTGTGACAAGCATTCATAGGGGCTCAAAACCAAACCTATTGACTTACACTCTCAATGAGATATATTTCAAATTGAGGTATTAAGTATAGTTCAGCTAATTGACAACTGTCAGTCACTCACAAATGAATAGGACGCTGTAACAAATCTTATCTCCCCGTAATTGGAATGGAAGTTAGTTCAAATTGCACGACCTCACTCAATACCTACACGCGTTAGAACTGCGGTGATAGATATACCAATCAACACGACAGCGCCAGCGTAACTTTGCCCCTCAATCCCTGTTTTTCCTAAGCTTCCAGCAGC
Organism: Eudemis profundana; assembly: GCA_947034925.1. Classification (NCBI taxonomy): domain Eukaryota; kingdom Metazoa; phylum Arthropoda; class Insecta; order Lepidoptera; family Tortricidae; genus Eudemis; species Eudemis profundana. Next base: position 7,179,492 of record OX344795.1, read on the forward strand.
ACAGTTATTCTGGTGGCGTAACAATAAGACACCTGTGCAACTGTAGCGCTGTACAAGCGATGATATCATCCAGTTTGCACAGATGAAGGCAAACAGTTATCGAACAGAGCCATTTGCGTCAGAGTTGTGAGCTGGCGCGAGCGCTGTTAAGGCCAATCTTAGATTTCAGATTTTTCTTTATTAATAATAAGTTTTTTCTAAAAATATCGGTATTTTAATTAAACTTTATTTATTTCAGGATTTTAAAAATTTTAAAGGGATATAATGTCCAAACAGAGTTATCTTTATGAGCATGGGTAAGGACGCTCATAAAGATAACTCTGTTTGGACATTTATCAGGTTCCCGATGGTACTAAATTGATAGAAATTTGCCATTTCTCAAAATAGTTGTAATCTTATAAAGCTAGGTACCTACTTTGTGTAATTACACATGAATGATCAATTTCATAGTCCTCTTGACAAATTTGAAAATTCTTCGGGTTTTTCTGATATTCTTAAGATAAATTGAAGGCAGCAGATCTGTATTCCGATAAAACAACTTTTATTTTTCTCAAAGTACTTAATTACATTTTGCTACCGGCGTTTTGCATAAATACCTTAACTTTTAGGATTTTTTTTTATTTAAAGTATATATAAGCAACTACGCATTTTTTTAGCTTACTACCGTAACATAACAGTGCCTTAACTAATTCAAATAAATGAGTCACTCTCGATACGCTCGTGTACATATAGATTGTTGACAACTGGCGTTATACAACCTCAATTTTTTGATATTGAGGGATTAACATATGTACAACACAACATACCAACGAATGACTCAGAAAAAATATCAATTTCATATTTGACAAATACAAAATAGTTTGCTGTTGAAAACCAGTTCAAAATAACAGCTGTTTACGTTTTCACGAATAGAAAGTTCGAAATTTGAATAGTTTTCACTATTTAATTAGTGCTCCAAGGTTTGCACTGCACTAGCACTTTCACACCGCACTAAAAACACTCCACTTCGTACAATATTTGCACAGCAATCTCAGTGCACTAAACTTTTTCTAAAAAATCGAATTAGAAATACTGCCCTCTGATACCGTTACTTCCTGTTTGAAGGTACACAAATAACTGAACGCGAAAGGTAATAACATCAAATTTTATACTAACATCACCCTCGATTTGCGAAATCTTTCCACGGACCCTAATAAATAGCTTAGTCTGACCTATAAAGATATTGTCTACGGCCCCATTGTCTTGCAAATACTTCCGACTCCCCTATCTTTTTATTGTTAGGGATCTCTTCCCGGTTGAAGTTCACCGGGTAGGCGCTAGATGGCTCTGTTGCAAACGAAAGTTTATGTTAAGAACGTGTGTCACTGCCACTACAGGGAAACTATACTATCATTTTTCAAGTATATGCCGGCTATTTCAGGTAACGGTTGTTTATTTGCTGTAGGTATGTGTACAATTCAATATCATTATCTGAAATCATTTACTAACTATCATTCGAAAGTCGAAGCAACTATACATTTCGTTATTGTAGATAACTAAGATACTAAATTTACTATAGCATTTATTACGTCTATCAATTTTCAAAACATTGATCATGATGGTGGTTGGCCACCATTGTTTACCAAAAAAAACGTAATTTATTTCCTCACTCAAAAATTAGGCGCGTATGGTAGTATTAGTGGTATTTAGTGTACAAACAAGTGGTAATTCATTCAAGAAGTTCAAACAAAGGGCACAATGCAACAGCACGTGGCGGGCGCACGCGCTATTTGTACCACAAAGTCCACAAACTACGGCTCAAGGACTGTTTGCGGGCGGAATAAATAGTTAGGCAGTTTACTCAATGAGATACTCGTATTTATGCAAATTTGAATGAATCGTTTGCAACAGTGACTTACATGTGCGCATATTTCACCACAAACGTCATTCACGAGTTTTCACGTTGATTCTTTGTTGTTTTTAAATGTCTCTGTTTAAATTAGATCAAGTATTTTAGTAAATACTCATCTTTGATGACTTTATTGCAAAACACATAATTTCATTTCAGAAGTAAAATAAGTAGGAAGGTAAATTGTGTGTATGATTCAGTACCTACCTAATGTAGAGTTCACTTATTTTTAAGCATGAGTCACAACTGCGTCGCATACCTAGACACTATTTGTTTACAACGGAATAATTTATTGAGCATGTATCATCCAACCACATGCATAATAAAAATAATTTCAAAGCAATAATTATTATGAACTGATATGATTTTCGTGCTTTCTTCTTTCGTTCATTCAAAAATGTTTTAACCCAGGTAAATTTCTCAACCGTTGCGGTCTCTAATATCACTGTAAATAGTGAAAACTTTTGAGATTAATAAAAAAAAGATAAATCTCAATGAAGTCAAGAAATTTAAATGACATAGGTACCTACCTACACTCTGCCACATGTGTATTTAAAGTTGTTATGTCATCGAACTTCAAGATTTTTTAGTACAATTTTTCTAACTCTAAGATGACGTGTTTATAATTTTCTAAGTAGTCAAAATACAATATTATTAATGTAGTAATTGGCAATCATGACACGGTCCCGTACTGCAATACGGACCGGTGCTCGAGCCGTGGGAACAACGACAGTTGCGCGCGCCACACCTGCCCCCGGTAAAAAAACACTTCGAAATTTTAAATTCGGAACAATTTGCCTGACCTTGGCAGTCAACTTTTTTTTAATTGATTGGATTTATTGTTTTTTAAGAACTATGCGAGTACTATATAAAATAAAGAATTATTATCGTTTCTCGAAACTTTGCGAATATGAAGAAATATTTTCTAAATACGTGCTAGATACTTTCGTTATTTTTTGAACACTGACAAAATTTACACATATTTAAATCATAAAACTTTCGTGACTTTAGTGGTTTTTTAAGTAATCGTACAAGTAGTAACAAATGCGATAGTATGGTATGGTATGGTTCTTCTTTTCTTTTTCTTCTTTACATTATTTTTTCAATATTTGTCTTTACTCACACAAACATATTTTTATAATGCCTGAAAGTGACAGACCCATTATATCGGTTTTCCTTATCTGTATTTACGCGGGCATCATCCCATAGATCCGCTAAGTCCGAGTTTTTTTTCCACAACCGTTGATCACGCGTACGCCCGCTCGCGCCATATGTCGCGTGGATCGTGGGAACGCAACCCGGCTGAACGCAATGTGTGCCTGTGCTGTGCCCTCTCTTTTAATGATTATACACGCGTTCCAAATATGAATTCAAACGCGTCATAATAAAGCTCCATTTATTGAATGCAGCTTCTAGAATATATGGCAGATAAAGGAAAATAAACCTTATTTCGTAGCAAACTGTCTTTAGTTTTGAATGTTTTGCGCCGTGCGTAAAGCAGTGTTTATTTTGCACATGCTCCGTGTTGATTGACTGTAATTTATGATTACTTAGTCTCTAAGTGCTCTTAAAAGAAAGTTTTGTTTTATTACAACTCGCGTTAAATCATGCGCATTATTGTAAAACATGATCGAAACGTATTATGCAAAACTGTTTAGGTACATTTTAAAACACCAGATACCTAACGATCAACAAAAGTCATGATAATAAACCAAATCGCACTTTGCAACATTTCAAGAAACCTTCCCAGATTCTTTACTTATCGTTATTATTCTTAAATTATACATACGTCGTTTCTTCACGTGTGCTTACATAAATATCGCCTTTATAATGGCACAAAAAAACTCAAGATAGAGGGGTAGAGCGCAACTGGCGTGGGCGATCGTGGGAACGCGACGAGTTTCAAATATAGAACGCCTTAGAAAAGGTGCAATTCTTTTTTTTCACAACGAGTTTTTTCTTTTTATCTCTAATGGCGGCTGTAGTGGCGAGTGGATTTTGAAATTGGAACCCTTGAAATTTTGTCGAGATATGGCATTTAAAAGTGTTTAGCAAAAAGTGTTTATTTGAGGGTCGCGTTTCGGTTTTTTACTGATTTTAGTACAACTCTTTACGTTTTTAGCTTTTTACAGTTACTGTATTTTATAGGTTGGTGAAAATAGTTTAATAAAAAGGCATCTAACTGTTCGCCGAAAAACATGTAATTTCGCATAGTTGTGTAATATTGTATGCATAATAGTGCAGTCTAATCTGTTTGATAGTTATAGTATAAAAAATATTGCAAAATATGTGACCTGTGATATAAATCTAACTTGTAAGGGCACATTTTTTATCCCATCAAACAAGGTTCCTTAACAATATCGCTTCAATTCAAGTTCCGATGCGATTCCACACTTAACCCTAGATCCACGCATCTGCCGTTACAAAAGAAACCCTCACATTATGCTAGCACGTATTTTTTCTTGACCTCAATCGGCCTTTATGCCCTAGGGGCGAATCGTGGGAACGGTCTTGCACAATCCCCCGTTTCCTTGGCCATATGCGACAGAAAAAAGTGCAATTATTTATTCCCCCTCGAAGAAAGGGGAGTTGTGAGAACGTGACCTAACAATGGGCTTCCTGGCTTGACGATACACACGACAGTGGACGCACATAAATAGAATTTTCAGCCTTACTCGCCTGCAGCTAGATCCTATATTCCGATAACTCATGTCACGTATTTGATGTTTAACAAATAATCTAAATAGTTAACTTGAACAGACTTTGATATACCAAAAGCAATTCTATCGTTCATATCTTGAGTCTGAAATCGCTTGGAGCTTAAAAAGACTTGCGATGTTTTACGCGGGATTTCGCGTAGTTTCTTCAATATAGATTAGTTTACGTTGAATGGCATTACGCGTGACCTTTAGATGGTCGATTGTATGAAAATGATAATCGATCTTGCTCCGTTACTCATTCGATTCTTTGAGAAATTCTCGCGCATGCGCGCTAACGTATTGTTGCGTCAGTTTTTATTCGGTCCTGTGTACGTCTATTGTTTTTATGATTTATGACCGGTAAATTATAGCCGTAGACCCCGGAAGCTTCCTTAGTACGCTTTGGGCTTAAAATCACTAAATCTCATAATACCTTATTTGCCAATACACCCTATTTTCAAATTACCATGAGCTCATAAAACCTAAATGTCAAATTGTAACATTCTTAAAATGAACGAAATTCATTATGACTTTGACTTAAAACGGCATATTCTCTAAATGCCTGAAGATTGAAATGCACAATCCTTCAATTACCGAATGATAGAAATGACAAAATATCAAAACAACTCAACCTCAAAATACCTAAATTTAGGCATTTTTCCTACCTACCTTTCCTAAAATACCTAATTTTTTTTACGTGTGTTTATTTGACAGTATAAATTTAGGTATTTTGAGGTTTGGTTGTTTTAAGCATATGTTGTTTTGCCATAATGCTGTTTTGAAGTTTAGGTATTATGAGCCTAAGGTATTTTGAACATCGGCGATATTAAGGTTTCGGTTGATTGTGAAAAACATTTAGGCATTCTGCAATTTAGGTATTTTGAGGCCATGAAGTTTTGAGATCTGGGAATATTGATAATGAGGTAAAATGAAATTTAGTGATTTTAAGCCCAAAGCCTTAGTACGATGCAGTTAATTAAGGTTCCTGCTTGAGATAAAGGGGCATGTCCACTGCAGATAAGGGAGTCATGACTCCTGTGCCAAGGGTGCAAGGACCATTAGCACGCTAGACTTATCTATCTTGTACTACGCAAAACACTGGAGACGCCTTCCTGCTTCCTTGTTATAGATTTATGATAACCGGTCGATTTATGGCCAGTGTCGAGAAACTTCCCTGGTTAGGTACCTACCTGCAACTAAATAGCTCATTTGCATCAACAAATTAATTGTGTAGTTGTACTATACTTAAGTTTCATCATCATGTCTCTTCAAATAAGAAAACATTGTAACATAGATACTTAGGACTTGAAAGTTCCCACAAGGATTACTAACATTTTCTATTGAAAAATTGCTTCACAAAGTCTTCTGGCTAAATATAGGCATCTATCAACCTAGAAAACATACTTGGAATTGATTGGCATGTAGATTTACTACTTATGGCTAAGCGATTACCACTAGATAACGAATAGAAATGTCTTTACACAAAGTAAGATACAGTCTCTTCCAGCAATATTAAGTTTATTTCAACTGTATATTCAGATAATTTTCAATGTAACGTAACCAAACCACTTGTCAATTTGCGGAAAATTAGGCCGCGTTAACCTACAACTTATAAACTAACCACCTAGTATGACTATTCTACATAAACAACAATAGATTAAAAAACATGTGTAGGTATTATTAGGTTTAAAGAATTTTATTTCTCATAAGAATTTTTACAATTCACTTACATGAGAATTAGAATAATTAAAGTTAACATTGTTTGGTTGAGCGCATGCAGGATACTTACATTACATTAATCATATAACACAAATAAGTACTTAATTTAAACTTAACTAAATTAAACGTGTAAGTTTCAATTATTATAAATTGAATGTTATTATATTATATATTTTAGCGTGTTCGGTGGGTAAATTTAAATATGAAGGTAGGCACAAAAAACTACACCGATTACCAAACCGTGAGCGCTGCGTACTTGCATAGTTACAGCGATAAGCGTGTACACAGATTAAGTTTGAATGGATGTGGCTTAGAGTGCGTTGCGGGCATCAGAGCGCACTTGGTCAGTTACAAAATACTTAAGTAATTTTTTGAAAATAGGCATGGTTTTGGCATCTTTTATGCTTGTCGGAAGCTTATTATATAGATTTGCACCTTCATAGAGAATAGTTTTTTTCCCATAGTTAGTACGCGGAGTACGAAGTACTAGATTATTACAATTTCTTAGTTTTATTCTTTGTACGTCTTGTTTCTTTTTGAAAGATATCTGGGTGTGGAGGTCCTTTTGCAATATTTTGCGTATTAGTATACATGTATTGTATTTATAGCATTGAGTGATATTCATTATTTTAGTTTTTTTTTTTGTATTGAGACAACAATTTTGCCAGATTCAACTCTACCTTATTTTATTTTATTTTATTTATTTTCAAGGGATAACAAACAACTATACACTATATATTACAATTTTCAATACATCAAGAAGTATAGGTTAATGTACAGTCAACAACATTATCCACGAATAACTTATTAGAATTAGGTTGTTGTAGACAAGACGAGCGAAAACTTATTATACATAGTTTCAGTAAGTATGTACCTATAGCACAGTGGTGGGCAAAGTGCGGCCCGCGGACCATCTCCGGCCCACAGGAAGGTTTAATCCGGCCCGCCGACGGTCCTTCGAAATAAGTAGTAGGTATATGGCCCGCGATAAAACCAAAATTAATTTTGGCTATAATTTTAGTCCTCCTCTGAACTCCTTCACTCCTTTTTTGGGCAGACGTGTAAAAAGTTTGCCCACCCCTGCTATAGCGCAACTGTACTGCCAGGCCATTGTTGCGCGATAAAATTCAGCTAATACCTAAGTATCTTGCCGGAGTCTTCTTAGCTGGGCTAAGTTTAGCGAACCGGCAGCTAAAACTCCCTTATCTCATCTGGGGGCACGGCAGTGCCCCCGCCAAGTCGAGCAAAACAAAGGCACGGCCGTACCATCCTTTTCTCGAAGCCATTCAGGCCATTTTCAGCCTCCCGTAATTTTGTACTGGCTAAAGCTAGAACCCTGAAATTTCAGGGATATATAGGGCTCAATAAGACTTATATACATTCTCAATATCATTCAATTTGAACGTGTAGTTTAAGAACTATTGCATTTCAAAGTTCCTTAGTTTTGTCACTGACTGACTGACTGATGATCATCATAATTCTAAGGTACTTCTAGTAGACCTGCAAGCTCCAAATTTTAAACATAGTTAGTTTATAACCTGCCAAGTCCTTAAAAACCTAAATATGTTGTAATTTCTGTCACAACTGCACACATAAGTTTGTAATCCTATACAAATACATGCGATTACAAAGTTAGTTTTGCAGTTCAAATTGAAAAGAATTTATTGGAATGTAATAATTAAAGGAAGACCAACTTACAAAAAGAAATGAGATCCCATCAAAAACATTACATGTAAAAAGATGCAAGTCTCGCAACGCAGTTCTCCTACAACAAAAAAGTTTTGAGATGTAAAGTTAAACCAAGTCAGTACCGGGGGAGTATCAACAGAACTCGATTTCCACCGACTTGCCTCTTATTTAACCGTGGAGAAACACATTTTATAGATCTAATAATAGGCAAGTCGGTGGAAATCGAGTTCTGTTGATACCCCCCCGGTACTGACTTGGTTTAACTTTATATCTCAAAACTTTTTTGTTGTAGGAGAACTGCGTTGCGAGACTTGCATCTTTTTACATGTAATGTTTTTGATGGGATTATCTTATCTTGGTATTAGGGGTCCTTTCGGATACACTTCGACCCAATGGGATCTTTTGTGTAATTACTCCTTACCGCATCTACGCAGTGGCTTGCTCCACCACCTCCATAAATCGGGTGATGGAACCCAGTGGATGGCCCTGGAATTCATTTGGCTCCGGATAGCCCAAGCCAAATTCATTAATTTTTTGCCTGGCGAGAGCATGACATTCACACAATATGTGTTTCGTTGTCTCTGCCTCCTCGCCACACAGTCTACAATCTGTGTTGTCAGAAAATCTCAACTTGGCCAGGAGTCCTTTGACCCCGAAGTGACCTGTAAACACCCCAGTTATGAGCTTGAGTTGCCTTCTGCTGTACTTCCACAGTTTGTTGGACCAGCTTCAGTTGACTCTTTCCATGAAAAGCTTCGAATGCCTCAGACCCGCAATGCCATTCCACTCTTGTTGGTGCTAGTGTTTGGCATGATCCTTGATGGCAGTGGTTATGGTACCCTCTGAGAGTACCACACATGGTTCCGGCCGATAAGTTATCACTATCAGTTTCCATGATAATTTTCAATATAGTGTGAAGGTAAATAGGTCTTGCTCTGTCACGTGACAAGACAAGCGAAGTCGCGGCCTGTTTTGCTCGCCCGGCAGTATTGACTATCTTGACAAAATATATTTAAAGAGCCAATGTTCATAATGTCTCAAGCCACCATCTCTGCAATTAAATACAGAGAATACAATCAAAGAATCAAGGAAATTATTCCATATTTTTTTAATACTAAACTGAGGCACTTGTAAAAAGCAGGCATTTAGACTGGGTTCTCAGGTCCGCTCAGTTCCCGGCTCCGTGTTTGGCGCGCGTTGGTTAATTCATGGCGTGCGCGGTGGTCGCACGCGCACAATATCACGGCGTATCGCGACCGCATCGCAGCGCTGGCGCAATATACATATTATACAGTGCTATGTTTGATTTGTGATACATTTCACGTGTGTTTACGTGAGAATTTAGGACAGTTTCTATGGTAATATGTCTCGCCAAAAGATAAAACGTGAACTGAGGCAAAGTTATACCTACTTACAGTGCAGAACTCAGTAGTTCTGCACTGTAAGTAGGTATAACTTTACCCACCTAACAGCAGAATAGTAAAGAACCTTAAAAAAATTCATGAAATTACCCACCTAATCGATTATCTTTAGTCAACCAAGCCAGTGCTTGCTTGACTAAAGATAATCGATTAGGTGGGTAATTTCATGAATTTTTTTAAGGTTCTTTACTATTCTGCTGCTCAAACGCTATGTACATATTTAGAACTTTTTTTATTCAAAATTTCTAAAAATGAATGGCATTCCAGGTATCCGGAAACTGAATATAAACCCACGTGTAACAGAACCTTTTACGAGAAATCGGAGGATATATTGACCTCCAACCATTTCCAGAGAATTGATAAGCTGTCAACCCGCGCTAGCCTGAGTCACTTTAGGGAGAATACGTGGGTAGTATTCTTATCGGAAATGTACTTTAATAATACATCTGTAAAGTGGAAGATTAAACATGTAGATCTAGATCTTTAAGGGCAGCATTGATCTCAGTTGGCATTCATTAAATGCATCGAACGTGACTCGACGCAAAAGGCCCACGCTAGCCTATTTCATCTAGCCTTGCTCACATAAACTAAAAAGACTCGCCGGCCACGACGTTTTACACCAATTAGATGTAATTGCACGGCTCTAGCCGTTAACGACGCGAAACGTCATGGGCATTACTCAACTCTCCTAGAAAGAGCCATTTCCGCCACTTTCATTGCTGATAGTATTTTGCAATTGGTACGTGCTGTGCGGGCACTTTATTTCATTGGCACGAGTGTCCGGAGTAGAATCACGCGCCGCGGGCGGCGCGGGCGCCGGCGGGGCGCGCGCGGGGGGGCAGTCTGGCTCGAGCTCGCGACCGTGGGAACGCTCTGCCTTTAACGTGTCGCACGTGCTCGAGCTACTACAGCCGCTGCAAGACGAAGCGAGACAACCGACCCACAATCACCAAGCCAAACGAAAGAAAATATCACGACAATAAAATAACGACCCACAATAATTTGTGGATGTTCGAAATTCGAAGCCGCAGCGTGAAAAGGACAGGTTGAAAGTAAGAATAAAACTGTAATGGAGATGTAGATTTATCGAGTGCTGCGAGCGGCGGGCGTCGCTACCACTCTTGGCGGTCGTTTGTTACGGGTAATTGCTACCAGTGCTGCAGTGGCATTACTTACAACGAAATATATTGAGTAGACTCGTAGCAGTGGCGTAGCAAGGGGGGGGCCGGGGGGGCCATGGCCCCGGGCGGCACATGGAAGGGGGCGGCAAAAACCCAGCATTTTTTCTATATCTAGGTAAAATTAGGAAACCCTTTTCTAAGACACCCCCGCGAAAATGTCTGCTCTCAAATTTTAAATCCCAAACAAGTACGATTCCCAGTTATTTCCATGTTATTTGTATCAGAATTAGAATTTAATTTAATTTGACTTGTAAGAAAAAAAGCGCCACTGGCGCGCTGGCGCCATGTCAGCAGTGTTGCCAGATCTACTGATAAAGCAGCAGATTTACCTGATTTTTCATAAATCTACTGACCTACTGAATTATAAAATGCTTGTCTATCACACATAACAAAAATATAGACAAAATAACCGTTGAAATTCGAGAAAAAATCCAACAACTGCAAAATCTGGCCCAAAAATATGACTTTTTAAGGTCTGCTGTATTATTTATTGGGCGTCAACGAAATTAACCTAGATCATAGGTTCCCAAAGAGGTCCCTACCGCCCCCCATTGGGCGCTGGGGATTCCAAGGGGGCGGTAGGGGCCTTGGAACAAATTGGGGGCGTTGATGCTATCCAGGGGAACGCTATTGCTTTTGAAAATAAAAACTTAAAATCACAATATCAACTACACAGCACTGTAGTTACTACAGTATTTTTCCTTATTGCTCACATGATTAAATTTTCGTACTCAAAACAGCCACGCATCGACAGGAACAGAAGAATTTAAACTATAGCGCTGCGCTATAGTTTAAATTCTTCGACTTCATGAGTTTTTCAGACCCAGAGTGTCAGAAAAACTCATGAAGTCCGGCTCATTGGCTTTGTTAAAATACGTAATAGAGTCTAAACTTCAAGATGGCTTACCTAATATATTATTGTAATGCTTAGAATATTTTTAACAACTGCCATCAGCAATGCTAGTTGCGAAAGAAGTTTTTCGAAACTAAAATTAATAAAAAATTACCTGCGATTAACTATGTCCGCGTTGAGGCTAAGAAATTTAGGTATATTGGCCATTGAACGTGAGATACAAATTGACACTGACAATTTTATGCACGACTTTACTTTAAAAAAAACACGCAAAGTTAAATTTTCATTAAATAAAGAATTGTATACTCTGACTTTTTACCAATTTTCTTCACTACCTAATAGAGTAGGCGCTGAGGGCGGTGATTTTTCGGTTGGCCCCGGGCGGCAATAACCCACGCTACGCCACTGACTCGTAGGCCTATCTTTAACAGCCATTTATGGATACTGGTCAAAAACGTATACGTTTTCTCTTTAAATAATTGCACGAGTTCTCAGATAATAAAATAGAGCTGAATTGCCTATCTACAACTGGTCACATCAAAAGACGTTGCAATATTAGTACTTGATTCTATCCTGATATCGTTTCCTTCGTGATAAAATTGATGTTGGGAGCATTTTTTATGCAACAGTATATAAAGTACGTATCCTATCGGCATATGTTAGTCATAACACAGATCAATCTTGGTTGCAGTGATACTAGGATTTCAAAGACTGGAAAGGCCGCAAAGGCAACTAACAATCGGCATATCTAGGTTGGATTACGCTGACTAAATAATTATTCCATTCATTGAAACTGAGATGTTATTCCGACCGCTTAAATGGTTATTAGTTTCAAAGGTTAATATCGCTGATGCCATCGTAACATAAATTTTCATGTACCTACACGTTTTGGTCACATGATTTAACAAGACATAAACAAGGAAGGCTATAAAAAATGCCACCTTAGTCGACCTTTGGCACGCCATATGAGGCGACATGTGGCGAATCTCGGCACTAGCCCAGGTCGAGTTTCAGCACATTTGGTCGCCACACTGGTCGGAGTTGGCCAAATGTTGCAAAAGCCAATCATTGATGGTGCAGCGTCGGCGAAGCGTAAAGCCGACGGCTTAAAACAATATACTTTACATGGAATCTGCTTTAAAAAATAAAGCACCGAAAAGTTCTTAAACTCAGTTTGCGAAATTAAAACAGAGGTAAATAACATTGTTTTCGTTTTCACTATTACGTGAAGAGACGACAGAATGAAAATCACGAAATCTCTCCGAATGTAGGTACAAAACAAATGGACTAGTAAACGAAAGCGTATAAGTTGCTGCACACTATGGTTTTTTTTATATTAAATACTTTAAGTTAAAACCCTTTATCTATTACCTACTCTGTGGGTCGTTCTCAAAATATTTGAACCGCAGCATCAATTTCGCACTTTTTTTAGATTGAAAAATATCATGTGGAGGGAAGTGGTTAATTGTAACTTTTGTGTCATGACAGGTGAACGACAAAAAATGCCATGGACAAACTTTAATTGCAAATATTTCGTAACGTAAGTATAGTATTATTATTCGACATAGTAGTATTAAATCTTGATCATATACGTAAGTGAAATAGAGTAGGTACTCAAACTAAGCTAAATGTCAATAGGTATATGTTTTTATTACAACAAACCTCGCGTTGATACACCGCAATAAGTGACCGACAAAACCTAGATTTAAATAGTTTTTTTGGCTATTAATATACTTTGGTTGTGTTTCGATATGTATTGATAATTACATTATTAAAATGATGTGTTGTAAAAAAAGTTCTAAGACAAACCTGTAAACAGGTGGCGGTGCAAATATTTTGAGAACGACCCATCATGTTATCATCCTCTGAAGTAATAGTTGCAAAACGCATAACGAACTTTCACTTAATTGTTTCAAACATCAGGTAAAGTTAAAATTCAAAAATTTCATAATTAAACTATTCTTAAAATAGCCGTAATATTTGTTTGAAACAGTTGAAAAAAGGTGAAACATAATCCGTTTGCTTCGGTCACAAACTCAATATGTCTCTTACCAAATCAAAACCACCCTGAAACGAAACAAAGTATAAGGTGACGTAACATAAGCAACTTTGTCAAAATCACCGAAACATGATCGTCCCATCCGGTCCTCAACAACCCGATTTAATAGACTGACCTACATGGTGGACAATTCCTTACGCAAAAACCAACGCATCACGCTTTCTGAAAATGTACCCTAAATAAATGCCTCCAAAATTCAAATTAGGTTTTTCACAGTTTCAATTTGGAACATTGAAAAATCTTTAAAGACACGGGATGAGCAATTTTTATTGTTAAATGAACTATAGAAGCATTCATTGGGTTGAACGAAACTAAATTGCGCACATCCGGGGTGTCTATTGACGCGGTGGCTATTTCATACATCGAGTCTTGTATGTATATTGTGTTCTGGCATTGATTGTGAGCATAACAGGAAAATTACTTCGTCTTCGCATTCCTATATTGAATAAGGAAGCCTGCTATCAACAATATACGGTAATACGATACTTTATCTGACAGCATCTTGTATCCGCCTCTTGAAATTTTTCGTGAAATGCTCTTCTCCGATTGTCTCTTTTTATCAAAAGATGCTAACCAAATATTATGGCACTGTGTTATAGTATGTTTATTTTTTACGTTTTATTAATCGATTGTGCATCGCAAATATACATTTTAAAATAAATATTATGGCATTGAATTTCTGGAGATATGCTGGTATTGCTGGTACAGTTATTATCGGGAAAAATTGCATACCTAAACTTGGCAGCGGTATTACACCGACTATTAAACAGTAATCAAGCCGCAAAATCTCAGGAGCATTACAAAATTAAGTAATCAGCCTTACTTTGCAGAATAAGTTTCTTTTAAAAACTTTTCACTGCCCACAGTTCCCGTTCGCGCAGGATTATTAAAAAACAGTTCATTTGCATTATAAATTACATGACATTTACAGATGCTGCGATACGGCCGTTGTCGTATTTACGAGAATTATAATAACCTTCAAGGATCTCTCCTTAAGAGGAGTTATTATACTACATCGTTTCACGGCTACATGCTAACAAAGCGCAGCCCCAAAACGAAGCGAAAAAACTGCTTATTGACATTTAAATTAGTGTATTTCCATAATGAGCCACCATCAATAAAAGATCATTTGCAAGGCAAAACTACAAAGTAGCACACACGTAGTTAATGGAGAGCCGATCATTTTAACAGCGTCTAGCCTTACAATTTACTGCGCCGTTTGAATTAACTCAAACATTGACGGGCGATCTCCGCGTGTCATTAATTTCCTCGCGTCTAACGTTAATGTCGCGTTTTTTTTTCAGTGCTACGAAGCTACGGCGTGCTACGCTCTCCTGTGCTGCGTCCCTCTCTGGCGCGCGCGCGAGCGACCCGCGCACGCGCATTGCACGCGCGCAGGCCGTCCCGCTCGCACCCGCGCTCGCGCCACTTCCTGCGCGCGCCTCCAGCCCGATCCGACTGTGGGAAAAGACGGCAGGTGTTATGCGGGATCGTGAACAACCACGCATTACCATTCACATTATTCAACAATAAATAATAATAATAAGAAGCCGTGGAGCGAGCGGCGAGCACGCGCAGAGTCCTTGTCCGACGCCTCACATACTAATGGGTGACGCGCGTTTGTGTGCGTAACTTCTTAGAGGTTTTATGCGTGTGTGCTATACTTATACTACTTTTCTTGTAGGTACTGGACTTTCTTACGATTTACGGTTTTTTACAAGCTTCGTGTGGGCGGGCGCGCGTCACGGATTTGACTGGAGATTATCTTTCTTTAATTGTTTAGGGATATATTATATATTTTTTAAGCTTCGATAACTTTTAATCACCTACCTGCACGTTTTAATCTATTTTCATCTTCATATTGTGTTCAAACTTTGATTTTCATAGCTCAATATTAAGACTAAATTGATATTCCGTTCATGTCTTTTTTGGTCCAAAAACAAAATGTTTGTAAATTACATTGCGTTTATGAATAATGTAAACGGTGTTTAGGAATCAAATTGAAATACTGATTGCTTTTTAAAACTACTTATAAATATTAATGACTTCTGAGGCGTTATTTTTTGCTGTACCTACGTAAAATATATTTTTAATACTTGATGACAGAAGGTTATCCACATGTTATAATATTGATGTGTCCTAATTAAGATCTGTAGGTACTTCGAGCAATTTATAATCAAGTTTAATCATATCCCACTGGACTGTGGCTTAATTTTTATATGTGGGATTCAGCACAAATCACAGATAAATTACACAACTTAAGTTACTACGGTATAGACAGACAAAGGAGAGTTCACACATTAACTGTTTGACTTAATTAAGTATGCAGATTTTCAAGATTTTATTTATCATCGTTGCATATATATAATTTTTTTAATGTTTTAGCCGCTTTCTTCAGATTTGTGTACGTAAGTGCGACACTAATTAAATATTAACGAAATAGATAATCATCTGTGTTAGCTACTTATTTAAAGCTATCATTTACCCGCGGTTTCTCCTGCGTTATTCCCGTTATTTTCCCAATGGAACTCTTTACCGGGATATGGAGAATCCTGTGTGCGTGAGGATTAAGTGAGCACCCTTCTGAAATAAAAAAAAACATCCTGTTCATTTAGTAAAAGTTCTAAAACAATTGTAAAACTAAATCTCTGTATTTGTAAAAAGATAAATCAAAAGATATAACCTTTAACGTGTGCTCACTCAGTTCTCACAAACTACCAACGAAATCAGGGAATGTATTCATTTAACATATAATATTTATATACGAATTTTTAGTAAAACCTGTGCTAACTTACCTTTATAATTTGTAGATCACCTAGTAACGTATTTAAGATTTTACAAATAATTTCTTATGCTCACTCAATCCGCACACTTTCGAAAACCCGATTTCTGATGAAAAAACTGAAGATTTAAACTAATATATATGTGTCTAGTTTAGTAAAACTAATCTGGGAATTTGTAAAATATAAAACGAACCACTAACGTGGCAGGTTTTTGGATAATAAATGTTTGTTAATGCTCACTCAGTCCACACGTTACAAGTAAGTTAAAATGTAAATATCTCGATATTTGTAGTATTACATAAACTATAAATTACTTCAGCTTTTAGTAAAAATTTTACTAAATATCCACCATCTAATATTTTATATTCGTTGTCTGTTTTTAAAGATATTAAATTGCAATTTTTCTAATGTAAGTAGATCGATTAGGTTGACCACACTTTATTATATTATGGTTACTAAATGAACAGGATGTTATTTTTTATTTCAGAAGGGTGCTCACTCAATCCACACGCACACGAGAATCCTATGTGTCAATCCAGGACTTCACAAACTTTCACATTTATTATATTAGTACGATTAGTAGAATAGAAGCAGGGCATGACAACACACACAAAATATAATATACCTACATGAGGATATTTTCTTGAGACTGTTGCAACAAAACGCAACAAAACATAGTTTAGCCAAGATCTTTCTCTGAACTGGATTGGCCGAAATACTATTTAATGCTACATAACATAATGAATAACCACTTATTCTACTCTAAGATTTCTCGAATTTAACTTTTTTCGGGATCGTACAGGGTGCTATGTGCGAGCGCACAACGGCGAACAGATAATTATGCCGCGTGGTTAACTGAACACTTAGTAGTGCGCCATTCACGTTCGCCCCATTCAGCATGCCTTTATTACTACTCGTTACGCGATACGCCATTAAAGTTATTTTTACAGAGAAGTTATTGCGTTTCTCGCTTTAACGGGGTGGAAAAAATCATAACGATTAAAGAGGATACGGATAATATTGCGAAGGTAGAGCTGAAATATTAAATTATATTTGTCAAATATTAATATAATACTTTTTTCAGGAGGTTTTCACAATACCACTAACTTTCTTTCAAAGACAGAATTGTTACTTATTTAGTTGACTGATAAATTTCCAGTAACAAATCCTTTATTATAAGGTTTCAGTTACTAAGCGTGTAAGAAATTGTTGATTTAGACATGTTACTTAAAATCGCTCTATTTTCAACACACAATTAACCTCCAAGTTCTAAACAAGATGCATCTTTTATGACATTCTTTGCGATTTTAGAACCCGAAATGTTCAATTTTATTTTCAGATGCAGCTCATTAGTTAGTACAACGACAGTTTTACACACTCTATTAACACAACTGGCCACACACTGCAATGAACTCAATCAAGCCATTTTGGCCATTAAACCTATACTAATACGACGCAGAATTCAATTTAATCCGACTAAAATTCGTTCTATCGGTAAATAAATTATAAAATTTTAATCAGCATCATTTCCCTGCTTCAAATTAGTCGAAAAACGGTTTCGTTAAGATGAAACTTCAAATAAAAATATAAAAAACCAATTTGGAGCAATCAACTAGAGGTTAATTTGGAGGCTCCATCTATGCTTTGAGTGGAACCGAAGTGCCCTAATTAATTTACTAATCCCGGGTTCTAAAATAAAATTATTTTTTGTCACAAATTTACTGCTTTTGACGATTTTAATTTGTTCTGAATATAGTCAATTGATTAAGTTAAAACCCACCACTGTGTTAATAAGGGTTAGCTAGCCTTCGCGATATTGGTAAGTTTATGGTGAATCAAAAATATAAACTTAAAAAACAAACTATCACTATCTATATAGATTAACAAATTATTCATAGCCTTGAGCAGAACACAACAGCGCAGCGATTTTTCACAATGAAACAGGCAGAATTGTGACTTTAGACTACATAACAGTACACACGGCTACAGAATGATGAAATTAGGGACAAAGTACTATGTAAATTGATGCTCGAGATCGCAGTCTGGCGTGGGTATATACATATATGTAATTGTCAATACTACCTACAACCAATAAAATACTAATTACGGTACAGCAAAAAAACTCTATCAACGTATGCAGCAAATTCGAGTACCTACTCTTCGCCAAGATGTTGACAGCATGACAGACCTCATAATCAACTCCGCAACCGAGCCTAATGATGGCGCCAGCAACTTCATTATCTACTTTTTACCAATATTGATCATAGCTACAGCGACAGACTTGACTTCTGTATTAATGAAGTATGCAAATCCTTCAATTGCGTCTACTTTTTATAAGCAGAGTAAAATCTATCATCCACAATTACGAAGGTTT
Source organism: Eudemis profundana (assembly GCA_947034925.1). NCBI lineage: Eukaryota > Metazoa > Arthropoda > Insecta > Lepidoptera > Tortricidae > Eudemis > Eudemis profundana. Next base: position 7,198,158 of record OX344795.1, read on the forward strand.
CAATCAATGGCGCACACGCATTAATACTTGACATATACTCATTGAATCCTAACCAAAAACCAATTTATTATAATACATCCAGTAACAACTCTAAGCATCTTTAATCCCGTACCATAAAGATGCTTCTCGGATGGCATTCAGTTTATCAATAGAAAGTTAACAAGCAGTCTCGTTAATGAATTTTAGCTTTCAAACGGACCTGATATATGTGTGTGGACGACTTGAATAAACGTGACGTGAAAAATTATAATCATCAGTAATCGGTCACGCAGCGCCAGGTAATTGAATATGTCTTGATATTCGATGAGATATAACCTGATATCCTAGTAGCCATATTAGAAATCAGTAGACCAACGCAGCAAATCCAGATTGTCAACCACGCTTTACCACAAATTGGCAGTTTTAGACATTAGGTTGTGACCATCGTTTAATTTATTTAGTGTTATGAGCAAGGTTCTTGTCTAGTATTCATTAAAAATACTTCTCTTTTCCATGTCTAACCAAACAGTTGCTCAAAACGGTCACTTTTTAAATTCAATGTCATATACACTTACGGACAATGACTGCGGGGCATTTTCTATATAATTGTTCATAGAAAATTACCCGAATTAATTGTCCGTGAGTGTCTATGACATTGAATCTAAAAAGTGACCGTTTAACGTCAACTTTAACGCATGTACGTATACTGCTGTAATATCCTAACTGTGCTAAGTCGTTAATGGGAGCGGAAGCCGTATACTTAGAACAGCAGATATCTATAGCACTCGTCTTAATTACTCACGTTTCATATAGATTAGCTGTATTAAACACGCCTTTACCGCAGTGTAGTAAAACTTTAATGAGATACACATGTATGTCCTGAGTCTGTTGTGTGAAGGACAAGAAATTCTAAAAGCAAAAAGGAAAAATGCATACATACACAATGATGTGTGAGTATGAGAGCCGCTTGAAGAAATCCCACTGGGTTATTTTATGACTTACTGCACTTTTTCCGCAGGTTTGTCCGTGCAGATTTTGGTTACATATATATCGCATTTTCTGTGAAGTAGGTGTCAATTCATTATAAAATTATTATCCTTCCTCGAGGCAAAATCTGCGTAAGGTCGGGTGGTGTATGGAGATTGGGGACTATCGTTAATGTTGCCAGGGTAAATTCCCTTGGCAAGTACTTTAGAGTATTTTCTTCTTATTTCTTGTGCCGCTGCTCATAGGTAGGTATCTTATAATACAGTTCCTTAAATTATTACTTTAGCTAAGTAGTACAATAGCGAGAAACTAACAAAACGGGAGCATTATTTTCGTTATCAGGTAATAATGATAGAGACCATGTTTTTTTTAAATTCACTCACTGCTCAGTACTTCTAGAACAACTGCGACTCTTTCTTGACAAATACTATCTATCAGTGGCGTGGCGTAAAATATATCCTTGGGTAAGCCGGTGCAGATTTAGTGTACATTTTCGTTAAGAGCTGTAGAATAAGGTGTTCTGCCTGATATTACTCAAGCCGGTAGGAATCGAGTTCTTTGGACGCCACGCCACTGCTATCAATCCCTTCCCATTCAATATAGTGCGAAAGTGACAATTCACGCTCTGTCGCGCGAAAAGCATAGTCGCGGCCAGTTGTGCTAGGCCAGCAAATCGCCATTATGTGTAAATAAACGTTTATTTCTAAATAAAACTGCCGACTGTTTAATGTGTTAATGTTTATTAACTTGCACTAAAAACTGTTTGAGAGGAAATGAGAAAAATATTCAATTAAAAATACAAGATTAGTTCGTGTTTCTCCACTTACGCAGACTCGTTATGTGTCTGCCCACCAAATGGAATACACTAAACAGTAAAGTTATATTATAATGGCTTACATGCATAAAATTCATTTACGATGTGTGATTATAATGACTATACGAATGATTTTATTGGGGTACTAGTCTATCTCCAAATGGAATTTCTGCAATATTATCCCTTAGTTCTTTAGAAACCTTAACAATTCCTGAACCTACCATCAGTATTCAGGAATTGTTTTTCAATGTAATAATATGACAAAGTTCCATAGACTTCGCTGGCTCGGTCTGCAAAGAATGGAAGAAGATCGTCCACCAAAAAGGGCATACTTTAGACGACTTACCGGTCGACGACCGGTAGGTAGTCCTACTTCTACTTAGGTATCGGTGGAGAGACGTGATCGAGACGGATCTGTAAAATCATCAAGCCGAAGACTGGCGAGAAATTGCGCAGGATCGAATTCTTTTTGGGTCACTGAGCCACAATAGTTAATTAGTTTTTCAATAACTGAGATACCTAATTAGGTAACGTATCCAACTTCTTTCCTTCTATATAAATACATCTTGCTATGTTTTATCTGAAAATCCTTCAATTATTAGACCTGAAAAAGTACTCACGCAAAATTTGCTTATGTAACTTGCGGTTTTACCGTAGTAACGAGGAAAACCAAACTAGATAATTTGAACATCTTCCAAGAACCCGTTGAATTCCAAATAAGGTTACGATTATAGCACATCAAACCTTCATCAGTACGTAAAAAATGGAGGTCGTTAACTTAATTTAATTCTTATAACTGAAATCTCAATCTGATCGCCAGGATGGCCGTTGAGTCAGCTTCTTCGAACTAATCCGAGCGGTGTAAAAACTAAATGACCGGTAGTCATTAAAGAGATTATAGATAGGTGACGCGGGTTCTTACGAATTCGACCCAATGACTAGTGTTTTTATTAATTTCCAACTGAGTTCAACAAACATAGACGCTAGTAGTGCTGAATTGGTTATTGGCAGACACATATACTGGAACTTCGGCTCCCACAGGGTTCAGTTTTCCCTGCCGGGTATTCATATTTCCCTGTTTTTCCTAAATGAGACTATTTTTCTCTGTAGAGCTTAGGTACCTATACTGTTGATGCCAAAACCCCTAAAAAGGGTTCGTTAGTGTAAGTTTTCAGAATTCTGGAGCTGCCGAATTCCGAGGTTCAATTTATTCGAGGTCGGTTGAATACGGAAGCGGCCAGTGGTCGGTAGCGGTCGTGCGCGTGATTACGGGGGATTAATATTACGAGGTATGAACTGCGCCAACGCCGATCGCGGGTCGGATGACCGGTGAGAGTTCTTGTGCCGCCGTGGTATATTGATAAGAGCAACCTATTTGGGCGGTTAGGTATGAACATGGAATTTATATAACACGTTCCAATCAGTGCCGAAAGGTATTCCACACAAGGCCTTGTACAAAAAAAACCGTTTTGATGCCTTAATTTGTATGTAAACAAGCAACAAAAGGCGACGGTAACTAATTAGTTACCGTGGTTTAGGGTAACTTCAATTGAAGTTACCCCCAATCTAATGATTTGTAAATCTTTAGATTGCGAAAAACTTCAGTTAGTTCGTTGGTCTCGGAATCTTGGTTTAAAAACCATTCGATTGAGAGAAATTTCAATAAGTTACCTTTGCCTCATAGTTGTTTTTCCAGTGGGTGTTATTTTATATTCTGAGAACCGAGCGTTTGGTAAATTGCTCGACTCTTATTTGTTTATTTTCAGCAAGAGCATCTTTCAGTCAAATAAGCTACGTATAAAATAAAGTCTTTACATGAGTGTACTTATAGTCAGTAGGTAGCTATGTAATTATTTTTAAACTAATGCAAAGTACGAGATATATTATGATTTGAGGAACACCGTAGCCGTCTTCAAGCTGATGATAGTATGTCGTAACTAAAGTTACTTGTAACTTTCATGTAATACACTTATATATAGACCTACATTCCTATACAGACAATGCTTACCTAGGTTGAACGAACTTTGCAACCAAAAGAGTAATATTAAATAATAGGCTACAACAGCGTTTATAAATCTACTATCATTCCTACAATATTATAGCTCCTCTAACTTATTGCTACATTTTCCCACTCAATATATTCCAAACATCTTGTAAGCTAGTGATTACGCTAAAAGAGGGGCCATAAAAATATCGATTGATCATATTACGGACTGCTACTGTGAGCCTGAGGGCAAGCCATACGGTAGGTATACGGCCAATCAAAACCAGATAGCATCTTGTGAAACAACTCACCGATTCTAATCTAGACTCTATGAATACCGAGCCAAAGTTGAAAGTTGAACGAATTCAAAAATGGACTTAAGACGTTTTACTTTTCACGGAGTGTCTCGAATACTGTAATCAAAAGGTTTAAACAATAAATAATAGCCTACTCGTTACAGACACATATTCATTAGGAGTCCTCAAATAAGTTGCTGTTGCTTTCTGGTAGCGTATTTATTTTTACGAAACAAAGTTTATTGTCGAAGTAACATTTACTGACGCCTTGAGGCTTTTGTACAAACATGAAGTTAAGATAATATAAAGCAAAATGACGACTTGTAATTATGTGGTTCTATTTAAGTAAAGAATAAAACATCTCGTGATGTTGGAAATAGGGCCAAGTTTATTTCAAAATTATCTTATGAAACGAATATTTCCATTATCCCTTTTAATTTTTGACGGTTTCTGCTCCGTTCCAAAATTAGGCAAAATATTCTAAAAGCAACCAATAAAAGGCACATTAATATCATAGATACGACACTCGACACTTTAGCACGTAAAACGTGGACTTTATGTGGTGAAGTCAAGGCCTAAAATCGAGTGATTGTATTAATTTCCTTAACAGTCGACGATAATTACGGTCGGTATACGGACCATAAAATCGCGGTGACAACAAAGCTTAACGCTTGTAAAACTTGAAAACTCCGAAAAACATTATAGAATTTTATAATACTCCATAAAATTTTCATTGGCCTCTTGAGAAATATATGGGCTTGGAAGAGTGTTGCGCCAAGTTCTTCAAAATTAATGAAAAACATGTCAAAATTACTTTTCAACATTGATCAATAATTTAAGCCCTACATCGATGAGGTCGTTTTAAGTGTTTTTTATTAAACGGAAAAATTATTATTATTCATGCAAAAGTCATTAGTCTCGATTTGGTTATACATTCAACATCAGTACGCACTGATATTGAAAGCAAAACAAAGTAACCCAAAATAACTGGCCAAGAGCATGTCAGACCATGCTCAGTGTAGGGTTCCATAGCCATAACTATAAGCTAAAAAATACGATGTAAAAAAGTACAACAACAAAAGAGCGTATCTTCATAAGCAATTACGTCCTTTTGTTGAGAAGCGCAGTTTATCGGCAATAACTCAAAAACGGTTAATCCGATCTTGTTGAAAATAATTTTCGTTGAAAGTATTAATTAAGCGTTATCTTTGTAATTTTTTTTATATTTTTCGGACACACGGTTTAGAAGATAGAGGGGGGGGGGACACAATTTTCACCACTTTCGGAGCGATTATATCCAAAGGTATTCACTTAATCAAAAACATTACTTAAGAACCTTGAAATGTTTTCAAAAGAGCTGTCGAACTATGTACCACACGTTGACATTTTGTGAAAAAAAATTTTTTTAGCTTCTGTTACATGTATGGAGTGCCCCCCCTAGATTTTTTTATTTTTATTATTTAACTACCAAACTTAGTTGCGGCATCTACAAGACATCTATATTCCAAATTTCATCAGTATAGGTCTTGTAGTTTTTGAGTAAAATGCCTGTGACATACGGACGGACGGACATGACGAAACTATAAGGGTTCCTCAATCAAGTATATTATATAGGGTATTATGGGGTATTTCAATCGGGAAGATGGTTTTAAGCTTTCTTCGTCGTGGAATCCGGTCATCAGCATGTGTCAATATCATCAAGTGTCTTCCGGCAAATCGCCTGATGTTGTTAGTGTAGTGTGTCGGCCGAGTGACAACCCTAATATGCAAAGTATTAATCAAGACCAAGTGCGGGTAGTTCGGAAAACCCGCGCGGCTAGAAGATGTTGACACCCGCCTCGCCAGTCCCTTCGCGACCATGGACGTCACGGCACGTCCGAAACGTCGAGGTAATATCATGTTTTTACGCGATTAAGTCCCGTTTTGTTATAATTATAAGGGTTCCTTTTTAGCCATTTTGGCTACGGAACCCTAAAAAGGAAACCTCATCGAAATAACTAGAAACCTAACTTAGATACCTACCTGACTAACAATCTCTAAAAAATTCGATACCGCAGGAAAACCAAAGCCGCTTACCTACAAGGAACTTGGCGTATTCCTTCCTAGTAAAATTTTAGAGGCTGGTTTTCAGACAAAGAGCGTTTGCGGCTTTTTGAAAAGAATTTAGAAGTATTTTATTATTTATAGTACGTCCTTCACAATAATGGAGGAGTTCTCTGCGGCCCGTTTGTCGGCCTTGGCAGCACGTGGACTTACCCACTCGCATTCAAAGGGGTTCCAAAACTTTACAACATTCCCGGAATCCAAACAACTAACAGTTACACAAAATATGAAAGGCTTTGTTCCGCTTTAAGGATGCTATGCGGATGCATTCAAAGTTAGCTCTTTCAATAAATCTACGCCCGCATCTATAAACAAGAATAAGCAGCGCCTTAAGGAAAAAACAAATCACGAATACCCGTAATTCCCATACAACGAATATCCACTTAAACGCCAGTCGTTTTGTAAGACTGAAATTACGTGCCTCCGTAGCTTACAATGAACACAATAATTAACAATTCCCTATACTTAAATCCGGTAGTCTGCTTGCCCATTCAAGAATTGAAAAGAATCGACGGTAAGTTAATTTCATACTGAATAATGTAAGTACAAAACGAGTTGAGATTTTCTACGCTTACGTAAGTACTTTTACTTGGACGTTGTTTTTGCAAAATGTATGTTAAGCACCTGGGCTTATGTCAGCTCAAGAATCATCGATAATTTCATTTTAAATTTGAGTGTCTTTCATTTGTCCGTATACCCAGACTACGTATTTTTTTAGAAGGATTTTTTAAGAAATCTAATGTCATGTGCACATGGTTTTGAGCCAGCGCCGGCTGTCAGTACTTACTCGTAGCTAATTCCGACGGCGTCTGTTTTTTGTGCTATTAGCCAACCAATCTCGAGTGTCCTGTCCTCCCGACACTTGAGAGCTTAAGTACGAAAGCCAGACATTTCACGTCGTTTGTCCCGACACCTCTGGGACTGTCTTCGGAGCAACAAGTGGCAAAAAAACTGGCGCCACATTGTATTAGCGCGACCCCCTCGGAGCGTCACTGTCTCAAGTGTGATCCTGATCAGTGCATTGTTCGCAGACATTGCACTTGCCTCTGTACCTGTTTCAACCATTTATAAAACTTTTTGTTTATAAGAATTCTGAGAAACATTAGACACGTGCACGTGTCTGTGAGAACTTTTGTTTCGCAGATAACCATCATTTTAAGACTTGACACATAAAAGACACCGATGAGATTACATCAGCTCATTTTGGTTTTGGAACAGCGGCGTTATTTGGGCGGTGATTTAATGATCTAATTTGCAGGTGACGTTTTAAAAGTAGCGGTCTTTTTGCAAGTTTTGTTGGCCTACTATCTTAAGACGGAAACAGAAAAAACGTATCGCTTATCTGCCCAAGATAGAGGCGTCTGAGAAATGCGTGCACATGTAAGTCATTAGTCGGGGGCTGGTATCTCTAAATATTGGCGAACCCCGCAAATCCCGGCGCCACTGCCGAGACAAAAATGCCGCCCTTTCAAGTGCCCGACGAAACTGCAGCTAAGAAAATATTTACTGAAGCGCCGAATGAACACAAATGACCGTGGTATTGGGTATCAAATGTGGTAATCCTTAGATTCGTACAGATTTTAACGCTAAGTAACTATAGTCGGTGGGTACAGAAGCTAACAAAAACTGTGTTTGTTCATCGGCAACTGTTCTTCGAACACGGCTTTGTTGATTAGGAATTACATGAAGCACGTTTTTAACGCGAGCTCTAAGTAATTGCGTTATTTCACGGCTGTATCAAGCTGATTAGATATGGATACGATACCGAACGCACCTACTACATACTTGTAAACGTCACCGAGAAAATATGGTGCAATAAGTGGAAAGAAAATTACCTCACTTGTTTACTCGTCGGCATTAAATTGGGTTTTTTATCTAAATATACGTTGATCATACCTGGGGATTATTTATTGGACGAGCGTGTTTTGTCATCGTATCTCGGAAGTCGTGATAGCACGAATGTAGGATGTTTCCGCGTGAAATGACCAATGACGTCAGGTCTGGGAGATTAGTCGCGTCATTGTCGTATCATGAGGCGAGAGCTCGCGTCACTGCACTGTTTCTTGTTATTTGCTCGCTAACAACACAGACGTCAGTGGAAACCGGTTCGCGGTTCTGCACATTCGCCGTGCCTCAGCATCTCAATCTTGCTATGATAAAATGACGTATCTTTATAAGATCTTACAGTGAGTTACGCCCTTTAATTTATAACAAATCTTAAATCCGGTAAACTCCACGTGTGATTCCCAAAGTCCGGAAACTAAATTAACAACTTAGGTGAGTTTTATAAGTAATTCCCAGGCATTTTACTGAGTTTGCGGTTATCATATGAATAAGCAAAAAGAAATCATTTATCGGAATTTCTTGGTACGTTTCACCATTTTCTAGGTACAGTCATGTATGTGTGTGGCAAATACATACTAAAGATAACTTAAACGTAAAAATTTTTACAGGTCCAAATGAGTTTTGAAAATATGAAAATTAGTAAAAAAGATGCTTTTAATGCAGGTAGGTATTATCATGTATGTGTGTGGAAAATATATACCAAAGATAACTTAAATATAAAAATTATTACAGGTCCAAATGAGTTTTGAAAATATGAAAATTAGTAAAAAAGATGCCTTTAATGCAGGTTCTTTCGTGTGCACTGTAGTACTTAACTGCACACAAAGTACCTACGTACCTATGACCGGTTACCCTTAAGACTGCGTTTTTTTGTAGTTCAGTTGAGTCCTTGTCAAAAATAGTTAGTACCTAGGTATATACTGAATTTTTAGGCATTATGATCAAAATAACTAATTTTTAATTACTTTGTCAAATCTCGATCTCGTCGAGATTAATCTCGATCTCGAAAGTCTGACGGACGAGATCTCGAAACACCCAATCTCGAATCAGATTTTTTGGACAAGATCTCGAATCGCCAATCTCGGTTCGAGATTGCAATCCCTGCTAAGCACAAGCTGTCGACATTAGGTACCTACTGAGATGAACAACGAATAGTTAACGACAATTCTTCCCTGCTCAACTCATAACTCACATAGGAATAACAGATAATACCCATATAGCTTAAACATAGGTACGACAAAATTTTAAATAACAGGTCGTTTTTTATAGTTGACAATACATAATTTCAGAATTCAATCAAAGGCCTATAGATTGGCTCTATATTTTGTAGGCATTGAACACTAAACGTTATTTTAGTACCTACGACAATTCTTTTTCAAAAACTAGTGTACCTAAATTTTAAAAAACTATAGTGCAATTATTGTCATTGCAAAGTTATTTTAAAACTTATACCAAGAGCCGCAAAATGACAATTGACCAGTGTAATTGAATTTAATTGAAAGTCATTGTGACCGAAGCTGGCCCCGCGCATACCGGCCCACGTCAGACGTGCCGCGGCGTGCGCGCCGGCACGCGACGCCGCGACCTGTGACTCATGACTGCCGTGACCCCAGCGCACCGCCGATCGCAAAGGGCATACTAACAACGGAGTTCGCATCTCATGTGGATGCGATACCATGGACACTACGTGAAAACTTAAACACTTCAATATATTACAGACGATTTCACTTCACTCGGCGAGACACCGTTTCTAGGGGCTAAAAGGCCGATATGAGATCGATATTTTACCACAGACCTGACACGAGTGGCTGTAAGAGGGAGAAAGAGTGCAAACTTAATGTACCTGTAGTAAATATGCTTGAAATTGATTACCAAACAAATCAACCGCTAACCAATACTTGATGAAAATGTACATTTTAATTCACTCTGAAAAAGGATGTTTTGTATAAATTGCTTGCATTAGATACGAAGGAGTTTTAGGAAGTAAATAATGTATATACCTACATTACATATCGACATACACACCACGCATGGACATGACGTGCTGCTTTCTATTGGTCGACTATAGCAATCAGACAGGTTTGCTTCCTTTTACTTAAGTCTTTTAGATAAGTAATGTCCTGAAAATAAAGGTTTATATCTACACCCACCAATGATCAGGTGTAAGAAGAAGAGTTATCTTACACTACACATAATTATTTTATGCAATCATAGGGACACGGTAGTTTATCTACAAGATTCGAGTCAATCAAATCTCAACAACATGGCAATGAGTAAGAAATACTTCTTTTAGATAGGTACACATACTTTTAGATACACGTAGGTACTTTACCTTCTTACTTATCCTACTCGCACTTCTACGAAGAGGAAGTTGCCTCGTGATTGAAATAGAGCCTGCGAAGTACGTAATTAATTTTTTATCTCAAGTTGTTTTCAACAATTTTCCTCATAATTTGCACAGGTGAATGCGTCAAGGCAGGGTCAAGAGTCAAGTCGGTTGCGGCGCGACGCATGCGCAACCGCGAATGTCTAGCATCACGTACGCCTGACTATCTCGCACTTAATGTACAGTTACGACTACCACGCACTATGCCAGCATATCTCCTGGATTAGACAGAAATGACTGCCATCATCTGCGATTCCATAAAAATATAATTAGAAAAATCTAGAAGGCTACAATGAATAAGCTACTACAGAACCATCAAGCTACATCATCACTTTACTAGAAATTATCAAATATACCTACGAGGCAAGCAGTTAATAAAGAGTTGTAGAAATATTGTATTCATCTAGCACGGTGTGATTCACTTCTTTTCTCATCCGAACCGGTAGGTAAGCAATGGAATTTGCTTCCGTCATAAATATATACACTTGAAGATCGACCTTTGAATAAATGATTGTACATAACAGGAAAATAAACAAAAAATATATAAATTTGCGCAGGAGTAGAGATATCACTATCTACACTCTGTAACATCAGCAGAGAGTGTAGGCGTATGAGATGAGAACTAGAAAACAATATTAGTAGGTAGATGAAACATACTTTCATGAAAACTGCAATTTCATGACAGTATCTACCTTGTATACCTAGTTAGGGTTCCGTCATCATCATCATCATCATTTCAGCCAAAAGACGTCCACTGCTGGACATAGGCCTTCCCCAAGGATCTCCACGATTGTCGGCTTTGTGCTGCTATTATCCAGCGGCTTCCCGCGGTTTTCACCAGATCGTCGGTCCACCTTGTGGGAGGCCTGCCAACACTTCGTCTTCCGGTACGTGGTCGCCACTCGAAAACCTTACCACCCCAACGGCCATCAGTTCTGCGAGCAATGTGCCCTGAGCCGTTGAGCTATATCGGTAACCATAGTTCTTCTACGGATCTCCTCGTTCCTGATTCGATCTCGAAGAGAAACCCCGAGCATAGCTCTTTCCATTGCCCTTTGAGCAACCTTGAGCCTTCTTATGAGGCCCATTGTAAACGACCACGTCTCTGTTCCATAAGTCATCACTGGCAACACACACTGGTCAAAGACTTTCGTCTTGAGACACTGCGGAATTTGCCACAGGGTTCCGTACCAAAATGGTAAAAAAGGAACCCTTATGGTGCGACTCTGTCTGTCTGTCCGTCTTTCCGTCTTTCCGTCTGTCCGTCTGTCCGTCTGTCACAGCAAGCTATCTCAGGATATACTGATGCTATCGACTTGAAATTTAGAATAGTGTTAAAAAACCGCTAACCCGAGCCTACTGGATGGAAGAAAAATCTTATGCCTTTTTTTACTTTTTTTTTTTGGTGTTTAAAGGGGTCTGTAATGGGACTCTGAAAATTGAAAGTAGGGCTATTGTATCGAGTGGGGTATCAAATGGAAGGGCTTTTGTAGATTAAGATGCCGTTTTTATTTTTTTTCTTAAATAAGTTGTTTTTGATACGAAAAACGTAAAAAAAAAATACCATTCCCCCCTATTATCTTCGAAGTTACTGAACAGAAAAATCTGTAATAATTACCAATTACTAATGTTATGCTAAATATTACAGGAAAAATATAACGGTTTTCCTAACTTGCACCGTTTTTGAGAAATTTGCAAAAATCGTAATACATACTTATTTGCCCCTACTAACCTAAGCGCCATAGTTCTTGACTATTCATGTATCTACTTATGAGTTTGTACGGAACCCTTGGTGCGCGAGTTCGACTCGCACTTGACCGGTTTTTTTATTTATTTAATTTGATTTGAATAGGTAGTGCACATATAGTGTCTTGGTCAGCTACCCCTATCCCTCTACTGGTTGACCTGAAAATCAGCGCCACCGACTCGTCATTTGGCTCACGCTAAGAGGTAATAGTTAAATATAATTCGATGTACTAGTTAAATATAAGATTTAGTTTATTAAAACGTATGTTTTGGACGACCGCTTTAGTTAAGTTGGTAGTGACCCTGCCTACGAAGCACGAGGTCCTGGGTTCGAATCCCGGTAAGGGCATTTATTTGTGTGATGAGCACGAATATTTGTTCCTGAGTCATGGATGTTTTCTATGTATTTAAGTATTTGTATCTATTAAATATTTCGTCGTCTAGTATCCATAACACAAGCCTTATTGAGCTTACTATGGGGCTAGTTCGATTTGTGTAAGATTGTCCCCTAATATTTATTATGTAACAAACAATTACATCGAATATATATTTCTTTCTTTGTTTCTTCGATATATTTAGTCAGAATTGCACACTATCTCTCTTTTCAGCTCCATAGAATACCTATAGCTAGATTTTTTTGCTAAAACAGTATGACAAGTTTTATTAAAAACGATGGATCCTTTATTATTCCATCGCCATCAGTTGTCGACAATACAGTCAAGGAAGTATTCGGGTGATCACCTGAAGGGTCTAGTTGTACAACTATTGAAAGTTTGTAAGAGTTGATGCAAACCGAAAGTTGATGTACAGGGTGGGAGGGACTATACCGACAAACTTTAACTATAGATTCTAACAACTATTAGGAGTAAAAAAAGTTATGTGATGTATAGTCGAAAAACGCTTACTTTCAGAGATATTCATTATTTTTAAAATGAAAACTCCCAAGTGTGTAACAAACCCTAATAAATGTGACTAAGATAGTTTTACTAATTTTTTAAAATCCTTTAACTAAACAGCAATTAACCTTCGCAGTATTTGATGGTAAGCGACTACGAGGCCAAAAAATTGACCTTTCGTTTCCATTTTAGCTTTTTTTTTCTTTTTGATAACTTTTCCTCCAGTAAGGACATGTTTATAACGACGGGCTGAATTTACTGATTTATTTTGTTCCATAAGACTATTAATGTAAAATGACAATATTCGACCCATGTTGATATAACATTATTTACTCGTCACACCACCAGGAATTCATGGCTAAAGTATGTCGGTATAGTCCCTCCCACCCTGTATACAGCAACAAAAAAAGTATTAGAAGGAAACCTGTTGACATGTGTAAAAACGTGATTAGGATTATAGGTGTATGCCATAAAATATACGAGTAACCTTCAAAAGTCTCGCAGAACGCAACCATTTTACCTATAGTGTTAAAAAGGACACGTTTTATGTAAAAACCAAGTGTTCTGAGTAGCTTCTGGCAAACATTGTTGAGGAAAACCTTGGAAAGACATGCGTCAGTGCATGCTATAAAAACCTCAATACTTCAGAACCTATTAGACGGTTGTCCTACAAATGTCACCAATACATCCGACCTATATTCATTGAGGCAGTTAAGGCGCGTCGCTCGTGCACGTTATCTGTAGAACACAATATTGTAGCGAATTAATGAATTAGTTCCTATGATAATATCACTGTGCATGGTGATAATAGAAAGTAACCGTATCGGCTAAATATGGTTTCAAATATTCAGAAAGGTTCAGACTTTCACTCTGTAATAATATATATAATTTCCAAATGTAAAACGCTTTTTAAAGCATTTGATTTAGGAAACCAAGAAAATGACGATGTGCTACAGTCGTGAAATAAAAAGGTTCATCGCTTTTTGCCTTTTAAAATTGACGATTTTTTTTAATTCCGCGACTTTTTATACATAAAAAAGCCATGCCGTTCTTCATGACTTACGAGTACTACCGTACTGACAGTATGGCAGAATAGAGTCAATCTGGATGAACACAACACATGTAATAGAAGAAGCAGTCAGCCAGTTCTCAAGAGAATATCAGAATATTTAGGTATTCTCTTGAGAACTGGTGCGAAATACGAATACCTCATGAAAATGTCGGAGACATTATGGGAGAACGGTATTAATAGGTATCTAATTGTTTTTTTAAACCAAATAACTGTTTAAGGAAATGCAAGAATTGAGAATAAACAGGAACTTGCGCTCGCTATTCGCTAAACAACATTGAAGTAGTGTTTGACGTCAACGCAATCATAAAATTATCAACTCATACATAACTGCGGTTAAAACTAATTGCAAATATGCCTAACCTTGTCTATTCAAACGTATAGGTTCAACATTATAGATAATGTAATTTACATAAAGTAACCGTAGGTACTGTATAACAATGTAATCGCAAGTAGGAAAATTATCGTTTAAACTTTAAATAGTTTCCTGTTTCAAATGGTCAAAGATCTTAGCGCTCAAGAACGCAAAACAAAAAGTACCTACCTCTAGAGTAATTAACATATTATATGTAAAGCTATGCAATGAACAAGTAAAAAAAGGTTCAATAAAAGTCACTAACATCACATAGATCGGTTACATCAAAATACCAATTTAGATCTACCACACAGAATACGAGTATTACGTAACTGTGATAATTTAAATATCGCTTTATACTTACTAATAAGTGTAATTTTTTATTGTACAAATTCAAAATCGATTAGTTATGATTATGAAAAGCATAAGCTAATATAGCGGCACATTTAAATCTTGTTCTTTATCTGATATCAGCAATGTACACGTGCTGACAGTCAGCCACGATAAATGATAAACAAACTACAAACTAGTCCCAATTACAATGAATAGGAAAATTCCGATTATTAATTATGAACAGAATACGACCTGCACCATTAACCCTAAAACATTATCGACGGTGATATCGCAAATGGGATATAGATGCATTCATTCATTAAAATACGATGAAGAAAAGGAAAATTTTGCAAGACTTTTCTATTAATTAGTAAAAAAATTAGTGTAGACGGACTTGATAAAACAAGTTATCGTACAGTAGGGTGTCCCAGAAAGCAAATCTCCATACTAACTTTGAAGCCAAGTCGGCACGGGTTCCCATCATCATAGAGAGCTGAAATTTTATACACCATAATATTTTAGTAGTTCCAACATTTTTAGGGGGTATGCGTTACAAAACAATAAAAAAAAATTTTTTTTTGTATGGGTAAGATTTTTTAATTTTTTTTTTATGTATGGAGATTTGCTTTCTGGGACACCCTAATCGTACAGATATGAGAATCCTCCCTCACGTAGGTACTCCCTAGAACAGTGGTTCCGAACCTGGGGGTAATTACCCCTTTAGGGGTAAAAGTAAGTTTTCTCAGGGGTAATACTCATATTAAGTCGTTTTTGTTTGAGTACTTTCATATACTTGTCTGTATTACCTATTTTTTGGAGGGGTAATGATATAAATCTAGAGGGGGCTTGTGAGTAATGGGGCAAGAAAGGTTAGGAACCAATGCCCTAGAAAATACCTACATGAACTGACATGAGCAGAAAATTACTAAATACTCGTAGTCGTAGCTGAGCTGAGGGGCAATGATTCCAGGCTAGAACAAATAGGTTTCGTATGAAGAATTTAGCGCTCTCAGTTCAGATTTTACAAAATTCTTGAAAGAAGAAGGAGAAGAAATATTTAATTTCTGTACTGTGCAAGAATACTTAAGAGATAGCATAGAGTAACTTAGTAACTAACACCAGAGAATGATATACCCAGTAAATAACGTAGTATTAAAGTAGCAGTATTAAAGTATTAAATACTTATATTATGTTTGAAATGAACAGCATGTATGTCATCGACTAAATTTGTATGCCGCAAGGTACCACATAGTGACACTAAATAATTATTTGTAACATCTTTACTACCTATGTTAGACAATAGTATATTGCATACCGAGGCCAGTAGAGTAAGAAATGCCTCAGATCTCATGGATTTGTCGGCCGAGGCGAAGCCGAGGACGACAAACATGTGATCTGAGGCTTTCTTATTTACTGGCCAAGGTTTGTATACTATTTTTCTGTTCGACGGAGCCAGAAAGCGGCATCTTGAAATCGGCAAGGTGACGCTTGCCGGCCGGAGGGCAGAAAATAAACTTTTCTCAAACATGCAATGAAATGTTGACATGACGTGCTTAATAATAGGCCGCAAAGTACCTCGTTTCCGGTGTGGCTTGACACTTGGCATGAAATGGAATTTCATAAAACATTGCCGGCCTAGGCCGCAAAGTAATTTTTTTTAATTTCCATTCAACTTTTATTTGAGCCACAGCACCACGGCATTCAGCCATTAAAAAAATAATAAACGACATTTGCTATATTTTGTAGTTTGATTTAATTAAAATTGACATGAACATAACAAATAACACGTTATATATAGGACATGCAATACCGGTTTTACTTGTATGGGCCAATACCGAAAAACCGGTATTGGCCCATACAAGTAAAACCGGTATTGCCTGCCCTAATTATAAACACTTTTAAATTGCAATTTTAACTACACGAATTAACAAACAATGTGTACATATTTCTGCCCCTCATATCATCTACATGTTGAAGCTAAAGTTAGACAGTAAGAAATAGTACATTACTGCAGAGGCCGGGAAGTGAAGGGTTGCCGGCCGAGTACATATAGCTGGCCGAGCGAAGCGAGGCCAGATAGTTACGAGGCCGGCAACCCCATTTCCCGCCGAGGTATGTATAGTGCTTTTCTCAAATATGCAATGAAATAAATAAACTTACTAATATCCTTACTTACAGAAACTTTCTATCAGAAAGTGACGTTAGTGACATTATATCCATAGATAATGCAAATATCAAGTCACGTTCGTAAACCATATACCTACGACCAAAAGCTGTTTCAGTTTACATTTTTACCGCGAATATTTAGATGAAATATTTTAAATGTGTATTCTTGTGGTTTAGTTTCGGCCTTTTTTGTATTACATCCCTAGTTGTGTAATGTACTATTCTGTTCATGACCCATGTTTCACCCTGTATAATTGTCTTGGGGTCCTTCAAATCTTTCGATCACCAATGCAACCACAAGCGGATGGCGCTGATAACGAACCGGAATTAGGCAAAGTTTCCTCTCTTTAATATCTATTTCCATTAATGTCGTCACCACCACGTGGCGCGTACGCGTCAATTGACATTTTTCCATTGCACATTAGCTGCGTGGAATTTTTATATTAATGACTTTGCAGTGGGAAGATTTAGATTGACAATCGATCATTGACTGCGGTCATCAAGACAAAACAAAAAACCGGTCAAGTGCGAGTCGGTCTCGCCAGCCGAGAGTTCCGTACAAATACTTTAAATAAAGACTATATTTTTTAGGATTCAATTACAAATTAATAGTTTTCAGATTTTTTCCTATACTTGTAGTATAAGACGGTATTACTTGCCAATATTCATAGTGTCAACGGTCAACGGAAGGTACCCTAAAAATTTTGGTTTCCTTGCGAGTGTCGAATATTCGAAATATACTTTTTCTCAAACATGGCATGAAATGTTGACATTACGTGCCTAAAAATAGGCCGCAAAGTACCTCCTTTCCGGTGCTTCTTGACACTTGGCACGTAATGGAATTTCATACGTATTTTTTTTTAATTTCTATTCCACATTTATTTGGGCCAATAAAAAAACAAAAAACGATGGTTGCTATATTTTGCAGTTTTATTTATTTCAAATTGACATGAACATAACAAATAATACATTATAAACAATTT
Source organism: Eudemis profundana (assembly GCA_947034925.1). Lineage (NCBI taxonomy): Eukaryota > Metazoa > Arthropoda > Insecta > Lepidoptera > Tortricidae > Eudemis > Eudemis profundana. Next base: position 7,216,100 of record OX344795.1, read on the forward strand.
TAAATTGCAATTTTAACTACACGAATACACTTTTAAAATATTTCATCTAAATATTCGCGGTAAAAATGTGAACAGAAACAGCTTTTGCATTGTTTATGGATATAATATGTCACCTTCTGACAGAAAGTTTGTGTGGTTTGTGTTATAAAATATTAAGTAAGGTTATTATAGTAAGTTTATTTATTTCATTGCATATTTGAGAAAAGCATTATACATACCTCGGCGGGAAATGTGGTTGCCAGCCTCATAACTATCTGGCCTCGCTTCCGGCCAGCTATATGTACTCGGCCGGCAACCCCTCACTTCCCGGCCTCTGCAGTAATGTACTATTATGCCACACCTGGCCGTAAACTGGCTTTTACCGCCGTTTTCTGGCCAAGTGTAGACATAAAATGATGTACACAACACGGGAGGTTATAAAAAAAGCCCTCGATCGCATATTTACGTCCCTCGCTTGCAGCTCGGCCCGTAAGTATCTTATAAGGGTTCCGTCTTTTCCTTTTGAGGTACGGAACCCTAAAAATTAATTAATTAGACGCATAAACTCAAAGGTAGACGATCTGTTTACTACAACTTTATAACTTTTAGAATTCAATTAATCATATTAATCATTTAGCGACTCTACTATGTTGCTCTAGTGAATAATAATTAATAAGTATACCTTTAGCATATCTCTGTGTACCGTTTCAATAATGTAAGACGAGGAAGGCCTAAAACCATTACCTTGGGGTTCCGGGTCACCTTTGGTCACCTTAGTAGTATGGTCCAATAATTATCCAGTAACCCAGTATCCACACCAGTTTGAGTACTGGTGTATTGCTCTTCATGTCTTTCTTTACACAATCTAAATGTCGCATTGATAATAAACGAAGTTACACGATAATTTCCCAGAGATGAGCACAATCGCTTACATTTTCCAAAGAAGACTGACCATTCATCCGTCAACGTCATATTTCCTTCTTTTAATCTAAACTGCCTGCATTACTCAAAAAGGATCTAATACTAGATGGTCAGTCATAACTAGCGCCCTCTCTGCGACTTTATCCAAGCCAATAATCAGATATTTTTGGCTAATGTAACGTTGTTATTTTATCAAGATACGACATGTAAATATTAATTCAGCACAATATTATCAATACATCGACGAAATGAATGTTTTCATGTGAAAGTGGCCTTTTTAGGGTTCCGTAGCCAAAATGGCAAAAACGGAACCCTTATAGTTTCGTCATGTCCGTCCGTCCGTCTGTCCGTCTGTCCGTATGTCACAGGCATTTTACTCAAAAACTGCACGATGGATATTGATGAAATTTGGAATATAGGTTTCTTGTACGAGCCGCTACTTAGTTTGGTAGTTAAATAATTAAAATAAATATTTTTAGGGGGGGCACTCCATACATGTTACAGAAGCTAAAAAAATTTTTTTTCAGAAAATATCAACGTGTGGTACATAGTTCGACAGCTCTTTCAAAATCATTTTAAGGTTTTTAAGTAATGTTTTTGATTAAATGAATAGCTTTGGAAATAATCGCTCCGAAAGTTGTGAAAATTGTGTCCCCCCCCCTCTATCTTCTAAACCGTGTATCCGAAAAATATACAAAAAATTACAAAGATAACGCTTAATTAATACTTTCAACGAAAATTATTTTCAACAAGATCGGATTAGCCGTTTTTGAGTTATTGCCTATAAACTGCGCTTCTCAACAAAAGGACGTAATTGCTATGAAGATACGCTCTTTTGTTGTTGTACTTTTTTTACATCGTATTTTTTACCTTACAGTTACGGCTATGGAACCCTACACTGAGCATGGTCCGACATGCTCTTGGCCAGTTTTTTTATAATGTTTTAATCCTTATATAACCCACTTAGGGTATGAATTTTTATCAATCCTTTATTTTTGCTCACCTCAGTACGTCCTAATGAGAAACAGTGCAAAATGTTGCCTATGTCGGTTGCCTTATTTAGTAAAATCTGTCCTATTCATCGCGCCACGCTTTTGTACTATACCTATTTAGATTTTAATCTATATCTTTGTTTACTAAGTTTATAGTAACATGTTCAACAAGGTCGAGTAGCAAAGCGATATCACACAATAACAATGCAAACTACGCATTGTTTTTTTTCTACATACTGTGCTTTATAGATTGCCATTATACCCTTCTAGAATTCCTAACGTACGGTCAAACAAATCGTTCATTTTACGACGTAACAAATGTGTGACCTAGTATCACGTTTCCAGAAAAAAAACTCTTCAAAACAAATTTTGTTTAAACCGCACATGTGAATGTTTAAGTTATTAGTTCTCATACTGAGTCATACCTCATGAGGCATTTAAATATACATATAGGTGTTTATTAGTCACTTATTAATCAGTAAATAATAAACACATATTGAGTAGCAGTGTAGTGAGTGAATCAGAGTCTGCAAATTGCATAAAATGAAATGTTAGCTGATTCATGTGGACTATTATTGTTGTTATTAGTGTCACTACACTACCGTCTTTCATCAGTAGTGTACCTAATTCAGAACTTCGTTGACAGTCGTGTCCCTAATATAATTTGACCCGCAAACTATAGTTCATAGTCGCATAAATAAAATAATAAATAAATAAATAAATATTAGGGGACAATCTTACACAAATCTAACTAGCCCCATAGTAAGCTCAATAAGGCTTGTGTTATGGATACTAGACGACGCTATATTTAATAGATACAAATACTTAAATACATAGAAAACATCCAAACTCAGGAACAAATATTCGTGCTCATCACACAAATAAATGCCCTTACCGGGATTCGAACATACCATCCATGCTTTTGTTTTGACGTCAATATTTTTATGTTGCATTTGACGCGTTTCCCTAGCGTCCAAATTAGGGACACGACAGGTCATCCAATTCATTGGTAGTGAAAAGCCCAAGTAGAGATAATATTCGCACAAAAATCTGCTGCTCTATATTTAAAACCATGGGAATAACCCTTTTGACTCGGCTTAATTATGACAACATGTGCTGACTTCTGCTACACTGCGTTAATTTCACACACAATACATATTTGCTGGTTTATACAAGAATGAAGTTCAGCTGCTATTGGTAAAATACCTGCAGAAAGAAAGCAGCTACCAAGATGTCGTAATCTTTGCAGAAATAGCTTTCCCAAGTAAATATCTGTTTCATAATTTGCTCATAACCGATTTACAATGCCAAAATTCAAATAAATTCGCCTCGATTGAATGATAAACATTCCGAATAAAGCACGTTAAGTGCCCAAGTGGGTGTTATTGGAGAAGGCATGGTCTCGGGTTTTATTAATCGAGTGTCGATACCGGTGGACAATTTCTCATCGACGTCACTTTCTGAAAACAAAAAGCTGTCGAATCATCGGATAAGTTAATCTATTTTAGATTCAAAGCGGTTGTGTTGAGATTGAGAATGGAACGGTTTGTATTTTCCGTTTGTAGCTGTTTTGTAGTGTTGGTGTGCGGTGTGTAGGCGCACGTCGGCCGCCCACTCGCACTGAGTAATGCGTCCATCCGACCGCGCTACCGCCCGGCGCTTGCGCGCCCGAAGCACGCGCCGACCACTCATCAACAGTAACCATGGCTCTCATGGACGTTCAACTTGGAGCACAATCTCGTTGATACGAGGGAAAGTAATGAAAGTGTATTGGAACCGATTGCTAGAATCGTAGATACACTGCCTTACTTACCAGCTGGTGGTAGAGTCAATATAAGAACAAATATAACATATTAGGGGAAACGTTACTAATTTGTGCATGGAATAACCTTAGCACTCTTCATATGAAACGTAAAACTAATACTACACATAAACTCTTTACCCATTATTAGATCTACTTAAAAAAGAGTAAGATTATAAGTGTCTAGACAAGACACATTCATCGTGGATCAATATTGACCGCCGACTGGGCGCCGGCAACTCGCGCTCCTCACAACAACATTGCACAACATTCTCAATTCACACCCGACAACTTCATCCCAGTAATCGAGTCATTAAGCAAGATAGTCTTATTGGGGCGGAATAGCCGGCCTGTAATTCTATCTGTCAATAATTATTACGAAGCGTAATCCGTGATTGATGGGCGCAACAGTAGCGATACGTAATTGACGGACCATTGTGCGTCGCCACCGGCGTGATTGATCGCGCGCCCGAGTTGCAACACTGCATGTAAATCCGCGCTCTTAATTAGATGACTTTAATTGTACTTACGTAAGTTGTTTGCAATCACTGATTAATTGTTACAAATAGGGGCCGAGGCGATGCGCTACGAGGCTACAGGAACAGGACTCTACGACCTAGGATAGCGCTACGAGTTCTACGTAATTAAACTGACGTGAGGCTACGAGCTCGTTTAAGTGGTTTAATCATCATTTTAAATCAGTATAGATGTAATCTTAAAGTTGCAGTGTCAATTTTGCATTACGTATTCAATACATCAACGCATCTTCATAGACGTGGTTACAATAATGTACAAGTTGCAGAGCGGCGTATAATATTGTAAAGCATAGTTCATCTATCTCCTAAACATCAAGTAGGTAACCGGTAGCAAGTGAGCGTAGAATCCGCGGCGTGACTAACGCCAGCAATTACCAGCGCGGGCGTCGCGGCGAGCGGCGCGGCGCGAGCGTCGATTGTTTACGGCGCGCACGCGCGGCACGGGCGCCCCCCGCGCCCCGCCGGCAGCTGCTCCGCCGCACAGGTGGCGCGTGTGGGAACTCGACGGCTCCGTGCGTTCCCACGATCGCGCGCCCGCCGCTCCCTATATAAACCCCCGCTCCGACCGTTCCACCGCATTCCGCGTTCAACGCTCAGCGCTAACGCACGCTCTATTCACTCACACACAATCACCATGTCTTACGAGATCGCGTATTCGATCGCAGACGACGGCCCGCAGCCCGTCTCGCGTACTTACCAGTATCGCAAAGTGATGAAACCGATGCTCGAGCGTAAGAGGCGCGCTCGCATCAACCGCTGCCTCGATGAACTCAAGGAGCTGATGGTCAGTGCTCTCCAGTCGGAGGGCGAGAACGTCGCTAAATTGGAGAAGGCTGATATTTTGGAGTTGACCGTCCGCCACCTGCACAAACTTCGCCGCCAGCGTCGCTTGGCGCTCAACCCAACAGTTGACGCCGACCGCTTCAAAGCTGGATTCACCCATGCCGCCAATGAAGTGTCGCGTTGTTTGGCTTCGATTCCTGGAGTTGACGTGAGGCTGGGAACTCAGCTGATGACACACCTCGGACACAGACTGAACGACATGCAGCGCGCCGCCACCGGTACCGACACTCCTCCGGCCAGTCCGCCCAGCCCTGCTCTATCTACAGTGTCTTCCTCCTCTGGCTACGTGACTCCTTCGCCGCCGGCATCGCCTGTGCCAATGCACACAGCGACTCCCCTGGACTGCTCGACAAGCGGCTCGTTCCACAAGAGCCCGGTGGTGTGGCGGCCGTGGTAGAGCGGTGCTCGGATGACCGGACCCGGCTCCGCGGTCACATCTGTTCCAGCACCGCTCGGAGCCGCCTGCCCCACTGAGTCCGCGATCCAAAACTAGTGATGTTCATGTTTTAAACATATTCTAGATCTCACAATTTTATTAGTGTTAAACTTAGCTCGTAAGCAACTTTAAAGCTTTAATAAAAGTAGCTAATAAGTATATTTTGTGATACTAAAGAGTAAATATTATTGTAAAACTAAGAGATGTTGTATCGGACCAAGTAGAGACGGTTCGGGTTGTTATTTTTTATCGTTGGAAAAAAATATGTCACGAAATCGTGAAATACTGGCAAAAGAGTAAGTCAATAAAAACATATTTCTTTATATTTCTGAATTTCACTCCCACAAATTCTCCCTCTAAGATCAACAAAAAATACCTACATAACTACGTACAAATTTAGCACAAACATGATGAACACACTCGTCAAGTATCAGTTTAGAAAGAAATTCCTGAAAACTTAATTATTTTGTAAAGACAATAGTGTGTTCGTACTGTTTGCTAATTACCAGAAGTAACATGACGATCACGCTTGACTATCAATCCAGAAAATAACACTTGTTTTTAACGACTGTGGCCGTAGAGCCAAATGTCATGCATACAAATTTCACATACTAGATACAAGTACTCAGTGCAAATTGAATGAGCATAGCCGGCGATAAATATTGAGTGAGGTTAAGGTCGGCACCGCGGCCGCGCGTGCGCTGGGTTCCTGTTTACACGGCGTGCCAGGTACCTGCGACGCTCACTTATCGCTTTATCGCTACTGTGATACAGCGATAGACGTGACCAGATTGTCGTCCAATTATGGTGTCATAAAAGACCTTTGCGAGAAACACATCCACTCTCAGCCTGCTGGATTTATTGTTAAAGTCTGTAAAAAGTACCTACTTATAATTGTCTCAACTCTCAATTAGACTAAAGATTTTTGACTCCACCCAGCTACTGATAGATTTCGAGCACTCAACGAACTTAGATCCTTAAAATATAAATAACAAGTATGTAGGTATGTATGTAAACACTTTATTGCACATAAAATTACACAGAAACAGTACAAAGATCAATGGTTCTGTACAATGGCGAACCCCTGTAAGGGATCTCTTCCAGCTAACAAGTAATTTGTAAACGAATCAAACCTTGTTATTATCAACATTAATTTCATCAAAAAATTGTTTTCTAATGATGTTTCCTTCTTCACATTTTGTTATGAACCAACAACAGACACGTGACGCGTATCTTTATCAGTTCGGTATGAGAGACATTGTAAACAGAACTTCGCTTCCGTGCACTGCTGCCTGATGAAACGAAACCTTTATACATAGCTACCTAAAATGCAATATGTTTTCCTTCCGCTAAAAAAGTATTTTCGTTAATCTTTTTTTCTTCCATATACTACACAATCTAACACATGTAATTTTAAAACGACTTGATGAACTATGGCTGATTGTGATTTTAAACTCTAGCACTATTTTATTTTAACCCATTTATTACCATCAAAATTGGCATTCAGTAGTCAGTCAGGTTACTTGGTAAATACTGAGTACTAAATAAAAATATCTACGTGTTTAGTAAGTACTCTACAGTACGTCACTAAATGAATGATCAGGCGTCTTTATCAAACCGGAAAGTCGCCGAACCCCAGTGTTAAAGTATGTGTATTACCTATTTACGTTGAAAATAATGTCCTATTTTCTGTTATCTCAGTGATTGTAGTTTAGTAAAGAGTAGACGTTTTTCCCGCCTTTAATGCGAGTATGAGATTGTAAACAAAAGGCTGTAAAGCCCTAGAATCTAGATACATTATTTAAATAAAAACCTTACATGTTTACATTACATTAACTTCGCGTTAAATTACAAAAACAAACTTTAATATTTCAAATTTATCACTTCTTTTAAAAATAAAAGCAATCAAACATGTGCAAAAATGTATTCATTCGCAATGAACAATATAACAAATAGTTCTTGCAAAATTAGTCCCTTTACATTCAATACACATAAATAATGAAGATAACAAGTTTATTCTGTGTGATTATTGTTCTTCGCTATCGGCTAAAATACCATTGACATACCTATACTCGGAACCTCAAGCCAGACAAGACAATACTCAATACCCAAACAATTTGATATTTAATTTGCGCATGAAAACACTACTAGTAACGCCATCTATTTTCAATTGCAGTATTTAATCAATATTAACCCCTTAGAACTGAAAGCTCTCATCATTCAACGCCATCTAGCGGAAAGCTCAGTAACTCACAAGAGCTTTAAAGCTTTCAACATAAAATATGCGCACCTGGATAACAGCCTGTGGTAAGCTTAGCCCAAGATACAAGATTAAGTTCACTACCTTGACTTGTTAGTTACAACTTTACCCACCGGAAACGCCCTCCAGCAGTATTTACTGTTTATAAATAATACCTACACACATTGTAGCTACTGTAGTAGAGTCTGTGCGGAAAGAGAATAGGATTAATTTTGGGGGGCGCTGTAATGCTTTTCTACCGTATGTGCCGTATTTTATGTTCTGTGGCCATACTGATTAGGTTAGTTCCGTTTTTCGAAACGCCTATTCTCTTTCCGCACAGACTCTACCTATCTATGATATTGTATCTATGGTACTGTTAATTAAAATAAAAGTACAGGAGTAGAAAAATATATTAACACATGGCGCAGTCGAAACTGTACAAAAATGGCAACAGGCTATAATCTTCCATCAAAACTATCCCTGGTGGAAAATATAAGTGAAAACTTTAGAAGATTCAAACAATCTTTCATAATATACCTGGAGGTGACGGGTCTATCAAATACGTCTGAGCTAAGGAAAGAAAAATAGTCATATCGTTGAATTTAATATGTGAGGATGTCTAACTCAGATCATAGAAAGAAATAGATATGAAACGGGGGCGTGGCGCGTGACTCCGCGACATGGCCAAAAGGAAACATCGCTCGGGAAGCAAGTGGCACCACAAGTTAGTCGCGATTCAGACGTACTTCGGTAACGTTCTCCGATATTTTTGCAAAATGCCGAACTGTTCTGTCGTTACGTGTAATAACAGAAGCCAAACGAAGAACTACAAGAATAATGGAATCACTTACCATATGTAAGTATTGCAAATGCATTGATATTTTGCTTATAAATCTAAAAAAAACAAACATTTTAACGAACAAATTCAGTTCCACATTAGTTACTGCGACACCGCACCTAGTAGTGATAAAATTTTAAACACGTTATACATTGACGATTTAGTTCAGCAACCACTTTACGTCATGTTTAACTACAGCGCAATGTATTATACTTCTTCCGATATCCACTGCCGCGTGAAAATACATGGTACGGCCGCATGTGCCGTTCGTAACTTAGTGTTGCGCGCGTGTTTTATTGCGGTTTAAGTATTATCGATAAATAAGATGTAGATTAGTATTATCTATTTTATGTTTGTCGTTTTTTGTTACCTGACTAAAATTTAATTGCTACATTAGGTATATATTAAGTGAGCATATTTTAGAATGTTTACGAATAAAATATACAAATAGTTTGTACGTTACTTGTTCCTAGAATTAAATATTTTGTTTAATAGATTACTAGATTGGACATTAAAATTATCTGCGTGTGTAAAGTTATTATGACTTTTAGATTATGAGAATTAATTAAACTACGTTGGTCTTATTCCAGTTTTCCGAAAACTCCTACTTTTAAAGAAAAATGGATAGACGCTACGGGCAGAGGTCCTAATTGGTTTCCTGTCCAAAGAAGCGTGATATGTTCGGATCATTTTCAGGAAAAATGTTTTCAACCTCTTAATAAAAGCCGTAGACTTTTCGAATGGGCAATACCTACTTTGAAGATTTGTCACATTGTTTCATCGGTAAGTTTACCATTTATACAGTATCAGGTCCTGGAAGTGTGCTTGTTAGCCTACTTCTTGAAATAAAGTTAGCTTCCGTATTCTGTAAAAATAAGCATGCAAGTTATAAGTAAATTGTTGGTCTCATTTAAGTTGAAGAAATAATAATCTAGTCATACTTATGGTTCTGAAGTTATAGTAACATTTTTATTCGTAAATGTTACTTAGGGTATGAAGCTGAATCGTTTTAAATGGATTTTATCATATTTTGCATATCTATATCATGTGTTACATTTTATTTGTCTCAATATATACACTTATGTTTCTAGGATTGTTCAAAACCTATGCCTACGTTAAGACAGATTCCCGAATCAAACACTGATAATTTAGCGAGGAAAAATATCACAGTAAGTTTCAAAGACTTTTAATCAATTCTTATAACGAATCAGTTGACAGCATTTCAAATAAGCAGTAATTAATAAATAAGAAAAGCATTTGATAGTCGTACACTTCTAATTACTTTACTAAGTTATGCGTTTTTCAGATTTAAGGATAAGTTGTCTATTGGGACTTGTAAAATACACATGTTGAATTACTTATTCTGTTTCAGCCGAACTTCACATGCGTGACTTGTGGTCACAAAATAACCCCAACAAATGCAAATAAAGAAAATCAGGTACTATTTTAAACCTAGTTTTCATGTACAGTAGAAGTGTATGCTTTTTAACGACTTATATAACTTAAAGCATTTATCAGAGATTCATTTTCGATTAGGGCTTCCAATACCGTTATTTTTAGTATGGGCAATACCGTAATTACGGTATTGCAAATAACGGTATTGGAAGCCCTATTTTCGATGTAGAAACAAAAAGTTCTGTTGAGAAATTTGATTTTATTGCGTTCACGTTCTGACCAGATGGCTAAAAATGTTAACTGTACTTATTGTTTAATGTTTGAATTCATTGCGGCTCTACCTGAGGCCCAAGTACCGTAACTTAACCATTGCAGTTTTTATTGTTATTTACAGACAGCAACACACATCACTGTATCAACATCGTCATATTCAGGTGTTGAGATGCTTGCATCTGTTCCCAAACGGTCCTGCTCACCGGAAAATAAAACTAAAGTTCGTATTTTTTTATTATTAAGTATATTACGATGTTAGTAAGTTTCTTTGAGGTTTATACCATACGAAAGTGTTGTATGATACTTTATATTAAAATTATTTAAGCGACAGAGGCTAAATTTGTCAGAACTGAACCCCACTTTTTCCGTAACTTTATTTGTTTTAATAATTCAGTTTGTTAGAGTTGCGTATTTTTTTCATGTTCCAGCTACCGGGCGATAACGATATTTTTGAGACACCCCGAAAATTTAAAATGCGACAGAAAATTGAAAAATGTGAAAACATGATAAATAAACAGAAGGCCAAAATTAAGTCGCTTCAGAAGAAAAGCAGCCGCTACCAGAAAAAAATATCAAAACTGGAAGATATACTGAAGGAACTGAATGAAAAAAATCTAGTCAACGCAGAGCAATCCGCACATTTAGAAGATTTGGGTGTTAATGACTTAATCCAACGTTTTAGTCAAACACAAAAATCAGGCCAAAATGTAGCAACTAAATATTCGCCAGCTTTAAGAGCTTTTGCCTGTACACTTCATTTCTATTCGCCAAAGGCATACGAGTATGTAAGGAAAAAATTTCACACGTGTCTACCACATTCAAGAACAATAAAAAAGTGGTATCAAACTGTTGATGCCGAGCCGGGTTTCACACACGAATCCTTTAAAGCTTTAAAAGAAAAAGCTGAAGCATCAGAATACAAATTGCTTTGCAATTTGGTAATGGACGAAATGGCAATCAGGCAGCGTGTGGAGTGGGATGGAAAAAAAATGCATGGCTATGTTGACATGTGCAATGCAAAGAAATCGGGAGATTATTTGCCTGAAGCCAAAGAGGTTTTAGTGTTTTTGGTTACTGCTATCAACGCACCATGGAAAATACCGGTTGGGTATTTTTTTGTGGCCGGTGTAACTGCAGAACAGCGTGCAAGCCTTGTGCTACAGTGCTTAGAGCTACTTGAAGAAACGGGTATTCAAATAACATCATTGACTTTCGACGGTTGTCCGGCAAACATGAACATGGCCAAGAATCTTGGATGTTCCTTCGACACTAACAACCTTAAAACGGGGTTTGAGCATCCGGTCACGCATAAACTTGTCTTTATAATGCCTGATCCGTGTCATATGCTAAAATTGTTGAGAAATGCCTTTGAAGCATATGGCACGTTTCTTGACGGTTCAGACAGAGTTTCAACGTGGAGTCATATAAAAAACCTAAATGACATCCAAGAAAAAGAGAACTTGCATTTAGCTAATAAACTAAGGAGAGGCCATATCTTTTTTAAAAACCAAAAAATGAAGGTTCGTTTGGCGTCACAATTGTTTAGCAACAGCGTAGCGGATGCCTTAAAGTTTTGTGCCCAGCGTAACATAATAACTGATAGTCGAGGTCTAGATGGAACAATTGACTTTATTCGAAACATAAATAATTTATTTGATTGCCTAAACTCCAGAAATATGGCCCAATATGACTTTAAGAAACCTTTGTACTCCGGAAACAAAGAAAAAGTATTTGAGTTTTTTGATCAAATGGAGGCTTATATAACATCTCTGAAGCTCGATGATGAAGAAAAGACCCAAGTCGTGAAATCCGATAGAAAAACCGGCTTTATAGGGTTTCTAACCTGCATAAAAAGCATGAAAGCTCTTTACAATGAGTACGTTGAAAACGAAAAACAATTGCAATATATTCCCGCGTACAAGCTCAGTCAAGACCATCTTGAACTCATGTTTGGGAATATACGAGCCCACGGTGGGTGTAATACCAACCCCACAGCAAGACAATTTCTTGCGATTTATAAGAAACTAACGATAAAAGCGGAACTCAGGGACGTGGATAGCGGAAATTGCCAATCGCTTGAAAAAATTGACATACTGACATGCTCATCAGCTTCAAAACAAATAAATATATCTATAGAAGCGCGTTACCTTAACGATAGTTCTGAGGAGGATGACATAAGTGAAATATACGAACAGGCTGTTTTTGACGAGGAGGTTAATGTACTCGTTAAAGACATCACAGAATTTGGCTCTCAGACTGTATCTTACATTGCAGGCTTTGTAGTGCACGCTTTATTAAAAGCCCTGAAATGTCAAACTTGTGTTGGGGCTTTGATCGCAAATAAAATTCAAGACGCGCATCACGGGTTTATCACATTAAAAGATAAAGGTGGACTGATGTATCCTTCTCAAGATGTCATCACCATATGCGTGAGAATGGAAGTGGTCATAAAATCAGGTGTTCTCTCAGATAAAAGGAAGCTGAATGTGACCACAAAAAATATCAAAGAACAGCTGATATCTAAAGCTCTGCCCCATTTTATTGGTTTGGACCTATTTAAGGACATAGAATTTCACCAGTATGACCAATCACCATTAACAAACCATTTAATTTTACTTACCAAAGCGGTAATGGAGAAATATTTAAATATCAGGCTTCATTACCTCACAAAAAACGCAGCACCCAAATTATCAAAACGGCAGGTATTGAATAAATATCTGCATTTTACAGGGCAGTAAATCAGTCAGATTTATATGTATAATACTTGCATAATATAATAGAGAAACACCGTGCGAAGCCGGGGCGATTTGCTAGTGTATAATATAATAAAGAATTGATTGTATTGAAATTGTTTTATTTTAAAAAGAATATAAATATGTACCTACTCACGTTGTGTCATTTAGGTTACCATTATGTTTTATTAGTGATTTATTTTTCTTATCACTAAATTTTATTTATATACTTACAGTGAGAATCAATAAAAAAAATCACACAGGATTTTGTAGTGAATAAAATTCGAGACTTGGCTTATTTTTACATTAAATATTTTATGGGATAGTATATATGTACAGTTCTATCAGAACTTCACTGTTACAAGAAAAACGTTTCAATACCCCGAAGGATTTCAACTATCGACATCTTATCGACTCCATTTTATCGTTCTTCTCTCACTAGCGCTTGAATGCCTGTTGTCGTAGACTCTCAGGCTCCGCCCGTCGCTTTGTTTTTACTCAGTTCAATGTGTGTGTGGGAGCTGCGGTGGGCAAAATGTGGCGTCACTGGTACTCATGGAAGTTACGTGCGAGTTCATATCTATTTCTTTCTATGATCTGAGATGTCTAAGCAGTGTACAACACACTACAGGACGAAAACGCGAAAAAACGCTAAAAGACGTGTTAGAATTAATAGAAAACTACTGTAACCCTAAGTAAAACGTTCTACATTGTCGTTACTTATTCTACAGTAGAGACTAAAAGCAAGGAGAAAATTCTGACAGCTATCTCACTGAACTGACGAAACTGTGCAATGATTGCGATTTCAAGAATAAAGAAGAAATACTCCGAGATCGCCTCATATTAGGGTCGTGCGATATCAATTCCCAAAAGAAGCTGATTAAAATAGGAGATCCACCCCTGGACGTAGTAATTTCTGCCCTCAGAATAGCTGAAATTGCCAACTCACAAATTAAAGACATTCAAAAAATGAGGTGGACGCAGTAACAATACCTGGAAATAATAGAGTACAGTACAACAAAATCATGTAAAGAAGACCTGCTTAAATTACACAATCATCAGTATGGCCAGTGTCCAGCGTACAACAAGACCTGTGTTAGTTGTAAAAGAAAACATCATTTTGCTAAAATGTGCCGAGCTAGCAAATTGACTAATGAGGTAATAAAATAACACATGAAGATGATTCTGATTATTATGTTGAAATCTCAGAGCATAGAATACTAGAGAGAGGACAAGCCGCCGGCGACCGTGTCGCAGCTGTAAGCTCATTGTGCATACTCTGCCGCCAGTACACCGTCCGTTGTTAGCGAGTGTGCCCGCGTGCTGATCACAGTGAAAGTTTTGTTTTCTGCCAAAATGCCGAGTTGTGCAATAATTACTTGCAAACATCGCAGTGATTTAATTAATTTCCACACCAATGGGATCACTTTTCACAGGTAAATACTATTTATTTCTAATAAAACCATGAATTTGACTAATAATCTGACTTGTATCCATATAAGCTTATACATGTTTGTCATTTAATATATTGTATTACATTGCTGCTGTACTAAGTTACATTATTGCGAAGCACAGTGTTTACGCCGCAATGAACGGGGTACAAAACGATACATTCAATGACAAAGTTTCTCATAGTGCAGCAGCGATGTCCGCCATATTGTGCGCTGCGGATAGTGCTGCGCGGCACCTATACCACGTATCGATAAAACCAGCCCAGGATTAGTGGATGCTAAAAATAATTTAAAAATGAAAGGATGGATACTGTCTTTAATATAATATTAGGTATGAAGTATAAATGTTGTGTAATTGATTGCTAATGATTTGTATGTATGCAATGCGTTGATAAAAAAACTCTATGAGTGAATTTCGACATTTTAAAATATTTTTTTGTGCAAAATAAGCAATTCCTTTTCTTTAGCTACATACTTTTTTTATAATACTAGTAATACCTTTAGATATTTTAACTGGCGATTAAACGTATAGAAAATACAATACAATTGTGGAGTCATTATATTTTTTTAGTATTTTATGTGGTAAAAATCAAATATTATATACCCAAGTTTACAAAGGGTTTGAATTGTATGGCATACTAGATTTTGCCCCCCGCGTTGCCCGCGTAGAAATTATTATAGTATTTCGCATATCCCTCAGGAACCGTATTTTTTCCGGAATAAAAAGTATCCTATGTGTTCCCATTTAAAACTTGAACATCAGATCGATAAGGTTAAGTTGGTTAGTCAATAGTCTACTCGGTCCACGATATCGAGTTAGTATAGCGTTCTCCCTGTATAGTGTCAAATTAACCGCTTGCCTTTACCTGCACAGTAAAAATGCAAAATGAGATAAGAGAGTAGTAAATAATAAAGGCAATAAATGCATTATTTGGGTTCGACCAGGTGTAAAATATAACATGCAACAATAATGTCCATTGTTGTTGGCGCACGTGTAATTACAAAAAAAAACTGTACAAAGACTTTAGTTAGTGTCCTTATCATATTTTTCATCACACTTGCTCGAAAATGGTGCATTACACGTAGGTTTTGCGGGCCGTAAATGAGCTATTACGCCCTAGGGCGTAATGGTTTTCTTTTTAAATTTGAAACGCTGGTTCTGTTTTACTCTTATTTGTCATGTTCAAAGGAAACGCCAACTTACTTTTTTAACTTTTATCACTGAAATATTTATTTAAAGAGAACTGGTATTGCAAATACATGTAAACACATATTTCTGTAACATTAATTAAATGTTTCAATAGTGTATTTCAGTATTTTGCAATTATAAAATCAACCGTTTTAGGTCTGTACCGCTATGGTTTCCGAACGTTGCGCATTGTCTATGGATATGTCACTAATGTCACTGTCAGTTTTACAATTTTATTTAGGTTAAGTAAGGTTAATTTTAATTAGATTTCCTCACAAGTGTGATGAAAAACATTGTGTGTGCCACGGGCGGTAAAGGAATTACAAACTCGTGTTATTAAAGCCCTCGGCTTCGCCTCGGCCTTGTAACAAACACTCGTTTGTAATTCCTTACCTACCGCCCTTGATACACAATGTACTATTGAGTTCTTTGTATTACCGACTACAACAAAGCCTATTTTACTGACTTAACAAATTACTAGCGTACCAGAGACAGATGTTGACTGAAATTTTAACGCTATGTAAATCGATCCTTTGTGCGTTCGTTACCCTTATCGCTGACCATATATATACATAGCATGCTATCTCAGATTTCTAGTACTCACTCGACGTGTATCGAGTGTAATTTAAACTAATAATAGAGTTTTTATAGATTTCCAAGTGATCCCGAAATTAAAGAAAATTGGATAGCAGCAACATGCAGAGGACCTGTTTGGTGGCCATTAAAAAGAAGCACAATATGCTCTATACACTTCACAGAAAATCAATTTAGACCGTTACCAAAAAGTCGCCGGCTTTTTGAATGGGCAGTGCCGAGTGGATTGAATTGAAATTTGTATGAAATTTTCAATCCAATGCAATCGCTAGGAGAGGATTGAAAATTTCATACAAATTTTAATTCCATCCGCGTCGCGTCGCGTCGCGCCCTGCAGGTGGAAAACCACCTTTAGTCAATGAAATATTAATAAAAATATATCCCAAATATGCATTACTGAAAACGTAGTATATAGTCTGTTTCTTTAGGCATTAAAGAAAAGGTAAAGAAACCACGTGACTCGGATGATTCAGCCAATAAAGGTTACTTTATGTATCTGCGCCACAATGCCACTGATTGAAGGACCCGAGTTACGTGGTTTCTTTGTTTTTTTTTTATTGCCTAATAGAACACACTAGTTATTTTATTTTTATTAGTGGAAGTGTAAATCAGAATTGAGAAGAAATTATTTAAGGCATTTGTCAACAAAATATGAATCATAATAATTAGTAAGTAAACATTTGAAAACCCAAGGTGATAAATATTACGAATTATTAGTCATTAACTAAATTAAATATTACGAATTATTAGACATCTACTTAATAAATCAAATGTCTAACATTTTGATTGCCATAAATAATTATTATAAGCAATCATTAACAATGATTCCGAATATTTCAATAGGTACATTAAATTATCGACAGATACTCTTTTTTCGACAATTGTTCAATATCGATATCACGGTATCGCTGGCCTAGTACCCGCAATTATCGTTGTGTGCGTGCGTACTGACACGACTCGCTGCTCATCCGCATGTACACAGACATGGAAATGATGCGCGTGTATTCTGCAATAGGAGCGCCGATATACAAGTGTGTGTGATTTAGGTGTGTGCGTGCTTTGTCTTTACAATTACTGGTTCTTTGTGTTGGTTAAAGAACTTGCGACAGGCGGATTCAATACTAAATCGACCGCATGTCCGATCTCCTTATATTCTTACATCTGTGGTTGAAATCGTCAACTCTAACATGTCCATAGACTCACTTGGCCTGGTTTCAAGAAGTAACTTTACCTGGAGATAATACACATATAATTACTCTAGTTGTAAACTTTTATTACAAACCTAAAGCTTCATACTTAATTTGAAAAGTATCTACCCGTCCATTTGGGTAGACTACGTAGTGTCACACCTGGCCATAAAGTGGTTTTTTCCGCACGCTGCGGAAAAAGCCGCTTTCTGGCCAAATGGAGACATAAAATGATGTACACAACACGGGAGGTAATAAAGAAAGCCCTCGATCGCATATTTACGTCCCTCGCTTGCAGCTCGGGCCGCAAACTTCTGCGAACTCGGCCTTTCTTTGTTTTACCACCCTAGTTGTGTAATGTACTATTACAGTATGGGAACAGTGATTACCTTGCCCTAATTGATCATTACTCTAAATGGATAGAGTTGCACAAACTCAGCAGTAAAACAGCTGAAGCCACATTTTCTATTTTAAAACACATTTTTACGACCTACGGAATTCCTGAGCTGATATATTCTCATAATATGCCTCTAATTCCTTAGCTTTCAGAGAATTCGCTAATGAATGGTTCATTGAAACCATATTTTCAAGTCCTCACTATCACCAATATAATGGGGCAGCAGAAAGGGCAGTTTGTATTTGCAAAGGATTTCTAAAAGCCTGCTGAAACAAAGACTGATATTGAAGTATTTCTGTATATAATGTACTGTCTCCAGAGATCCCTAGCTCAATTGCTATTTAATAGACTTTGCCGTACTAAACTTCTAATTAATAGACATAATATTATGATCAGAATACAAAAAATAGAAATTGTGCATAGAGAATGGGCAAAGGTGATATTTAAGGAGAATGAAATGCAACTGATTGGAAGCCAACTATAATTCTCAAAGGCACTAACAACCCTCGTTCATTTATTATTAGAGATAACATCTGCTTTCTAAAACAAGACAAGGGCAAGGAACCAACACAGCCCACTTAATCTCAGGTTGCCTATCAACAGCCTCCTGAGACTCATGTGGAGCAGAATTTGATTCCTTCAGACCCACCCAGAAGACCTCATAGAGATGCTAGGCCTCCTGTATATCTAAATGATTATGTAATGCGATTCTCATCCTTTGTTACATAGCCAAAGGTTATCAACTTTCAACAATCAATTAATTATGTCAATAAGTTTTTGCTTAAAGAGGAAGATGTAGTATTTATGAAATTGTATCTATGGTACTGTTAATTATCTAATCTGTGGTAAATGAAAATAAAAACATTCTGTAAACCAAGCTCGTAATGGTTGCCTGTACTAAGAACAAATTATTAAAACTAAGGTTGTACTCCTCAGACTGAACAACATTTGTTCAGCGAAATTTAAAAATAACTTATGTTTTGGTTTTTAGTACACTTTAATATTTATTTGAAGCCGCAATGTATTGCGATGATAATTATGTTTGTAGCATGACAAGCGACGTCAATTAGACTGGTGTTAACGTGGGTACACTGAAAATACTATTTAATTTGTATGAAAAAGATAAAATCTAAAGATTACCTACATAATTTTTAAAAGTTGTTGAACGAAAGTTTAAGTTTATATTAACACAGCTACCACATAAATAAATCGAAATAGAAGGAAATAGTTCGTCGGTTTGTATGGGAACCAAGCGTGTAACATGTTTCGCATGGCGTTTGACGCCAAAAGTGTAATTTAGTTATGGAAAACATACATTTTCCATTTGATTTGGTAGTATGGGGCCATTCATTTATTACGTAAGACTATTTAGGGGGGGAGGGGGGTCAACCATGTCTTATTTTTTCTTACAGGGGGGTGGAAGGGAGTTATGATCGTTCTTACGTAAGATCATAAACATGCGCAAAATAATCTTAACTTTTGAAAAAGCGCGCAAATCCGCTCGAGAGCGTAGGCGCGTGCTCGGTTGCGTAAAGGTATTTTACTAAAAAATTAAAAACTATTACTATCTGCAAATAAACGTCCCTACAAAAATGATTCTTTGAAAAATAAAAAGTCCAATCGTAAAATAATTTTTCCTTTAGATTCTTGCGTAATAAATATTAAATAGGGGGGAGGGGCTCAGCCGATTCTTATTTTTTCTTACATAAGGGGGGAGGGGGGTCAAAAACTGGCAAAAATCGTCTTACGTAATAAATGAATGGCCCCTATCTGAACAATTAATTCAGATTTATATCAGATTTTCAAATCTGATAATACTACTGACGGCGACTGAAGTTGACGGCGTGCAAAGTAGGTCGCCGACACAACTTTTTAGCACGTGAGGTACAAACAGCAACACAGTTAACTATACACTTCAAAAATGGGAAATACTGCAAGAAAGAGAATGACACTTGAAGGCGTCGTGTTATGCATGTGTGCCTGTGTTTATGAGTATAGTTTATTTCATCCCAACGTTCGTCTGTAAGCTAAATCATAATTTTGACAAATTCACCTGTCTTGTTGAAATAAAACCTTTATTTACAGTATGGAAAAAAAAACTTTGCCCAAACAACTACAATGACAAAGCTCAAAGGCACATTACACATACGCAAACGTTATTTGATTTGAAGTTGACATAATACAAATATATATATCTCTTTCAATCGTTATCATTTTCTCTCTGCTCTGTCTTTAATGGGCAGTTAAGTGTGTTGCTGTTTGTACATACACTTACCTTCTACATCGATATATTTCTGTGGTAGCTACTTACCTAAATTTTAATACAACTTCTTGTATACCTACGCATAATTTCTTTATTTGAATGGCCGTGACAAAGTGAAAAACTCCCAACAATTCCAAGACACGTTTTCCTAAAAAACGCGCATTTGCACGTAAAAGAAAAAGTAGATAATTTTCTGAGACGTAAAACGTGACCGTGACCTAATGGCGTAAGTATCAAAACATTCAAACTTTCGCATTTACATACACAAGCAGGATTTTCCTCTACGACGAGGAAAACATTACAAATACGAATGTCTGTCCTCCGCATTCACGTGGCTTACACAACTAATCATTTAAATATTATTAAGGTCGGATCTAACTGTTTTAAATCATGTTGAGCAGTAAAAGTAGGCTGGCACCCTTTTGAAAAGTAAGTGTTATGATTATCTTCTGTAAATATCAGTACGAGTATAAACACAAGCTTAGTGGTCCAATTAGGTATGGTCCAGCTGCGAAGAAAATTAACCCTCCTTGCCATACTATGCATGTATGACAGGGGGACTCCTTTTATCTGCCGCTGACTGTACCTATAAGTATTAATATGATGGATAAGTTCATGGCTTTAATATTGGTAATATTGATTCCTTTAGGTACATCAAACCCCGGAAAATAGTCGAAAATTTAGGTAACGATAAAATATTTCAACAATTCTGTGGTTCATTTGCTATTTAGTTTAATGCCTGCCCTTGACTAAGCCTGTGCAGCTAAAAACTATGCCTTTAACATATATGAATAAAGTAAGTACCTAAGTAGTTAGATAAGTTATAACTTAAAACAAAATTAAAATAAGTACACACTATAAAAAAAAACCAAACGCGAAATATCAAAGAAACTTGACAAAACCACCAAATACCGGAATGAGATAAGCAGTCAACTGATCTTCTCGTGCATTGCACGACTCGGCTCTAATTGCCTAGATCATCCCCTGTCAAAGTGCACGACTATAATTATGATCTTTGGTACTCTTACGTATCACTTCATTGTATTGCATCATGACGGCAGTGAAGATTGATAATAAAGTGATATCGTACACGTGCCGGCCTATCCCCGAATTATTAAACTTCATGATAACAATGTTCATGAAGTTAACGATTATACCCATTTTTTTTTGGAAAGTAAATTTTTGGTCAGCCGTTATTAAAATTGATCCGCAAAAAAAAATAAGCAGTTAAATCATTTGGGCAGCATACAAAGATTTGGCTCGCAATAAATAAAATCGGGCGGCAACTCTTGTTCAGCAAACAGTTTAAAAACGGTTAACATTTTAACCAATATTAATCTGCTTTTTTTATCATTTGGCTGCCTAATAAACAGTCGAGCTGCAAAATAATTACTTACTAATTAATGGGTATAATTACTTGGGTATAAATTAATATAGCAAGATTTTACAATTGGTCAGCAGAGAGTTTAATTGAGATATACAGGGTGTCACTGTGATATATACTGGGTATCACTGTGATATATACAGGGTGTCACTGTGTTATATACAGGGTGTCACTGTGATAGATACAGGATGTCACTGTGATATATACAGGGTGTCACTGTGCTATATACAGGGTGTCACTGTAATGTATACAGGGGATGTTACTGTGATATATACAGAATGTCATTGTGATATATACAGGGTGCCATTGTGTTATATACAGGGTGCCATTGTGTTATATACAGGGTGTCACTGTGATAGATACAGGATGTCACTGTCAGCAGAGAAAACATGTCTGTAAGCAGTTTAATTGAAATATACAGGGTGTCACTGTGATATATACAGGGTGTGACTATGTTATATACAGGGTGTCACTGTGATAGATACAGGATGTCACTGTGATATATACAGGGTGTCACTGTGTTATATACAGGGTGTCACTGTAATGTATACAGGGTGTCACTCTTAAAACGAAACAGCTCCCAAAAATAGGTAGGTTAGGGTTATTTTTTTTTTGATGACCCTAAAACGAAACGGCTCCCAAAAATAGGTAGGTTAGGGTTATTTTTTTGATGACCCTAAAAACGAAACGGCTCCCAAAAATAGGTAGGTTAGGGTTATTTTCTTTTTGATGACCCTAAAAACGAAACGGCTCTCAAAAATAGGTAGGTTAGGGTTATTTTTTTTGCTGACCCTAAAAACGAAACGATACACGTTGTGAATAAATAATATAACTTCTAAACATTATGAGATGTATAAAAAATCGAAATACCAATTTTATATGAGCCCATCACAGTGACACCCTGTATACATTACAGTGACACCCTGTATATAACACAGTGACACTATGTATATATCACAGTGACACCCTGTATATATCACAGTGACATCCTGTCCTGTATCTATCACAGTGACACCCTGTATATATCACAGTATCACTCTGTATCTATCACAGTGACACCCTGTATATATCACAGTTACATCCTGTATCTATCACAGTTACACCCTGTATATAACACAGTGACACCCTGTATATATCACAGTGACACCCTGTATATATCACAGTGACACCCTGTATATATCACAGTGACACCTGCTACTTGACAGCTGACAATTACCGAATGACAAAATGCGCACACGATTGGCGGCAGAATAGTTGCGCCCAGTTAGGTTTTATTGCCCCCTTTTTTTTGATGAACAAAATGAAATATTTTGCTTACCTACTGATTGCTTACCAAAATTTGATTTGCCGTAGATCGCTTAATGCAGCTCAAATATTTAATTTGCTGACCAAAATAATTTAGAGCAGATCAGTATATCATTAATTGCAGCCTGATTTATAAATGTTTGCTTACCATAAGTTGCTTGCCAACTAGCTATTTTGGCTGACCAAATACATATTTCTGCTGACCAAAATATGAATATTTTGCTGATCGATTAAATGATACCCTTTTTTTTTAAATTTGTGAATTATCTCAAAAGAGATATCTACTTTAGCTTAACGTAACGGTACCCGTCTTTTTCCACAATGAACTCTGAAACCCGCAACTTCAACAATGTACATGATTTTGGTGTTTTCTTAGATACTACGGTGGTACATGTAGTAGTTTATTGATCCTAAATAGAACTAATCCTTTTAACGTAACAAAGGCCTTTGTAACTACCTGAATTGGAAATAGTATTGTCCACCATTGTTGCTCCAATAGTGGACTATTTGCTGATAAATAAGTAATGAATCGTTGTTACTGACCAAATTGAAATAAGACGAATAAAACTGGTGGCCAACACTACAAAAATTTCACATAACTGCCTACAATGCCATTGTACATCGACAATTCAATTGGTCGTAGACAAAGGCATTGTATTGATGTCTCAGTCGGTCGCGACGTATAGATGATACGCTATACGTTGCGAGTGCTTAACCTGATCCTGATAGTGACAGCCCCTGGTTGGGTCTGATCAACGATATAGCATATTTATAATATCTAGATGTTTGCACTCTAAGTTAGTATGATGGAAATATCTAGATTGTGTACCTTCATCGACTCACTCAGAAATCCCCTCGTGTTGCCAACCGTGATAACACGTGACGTCCGCCTTATCACTAATTACGTGTGTCCTTATCTCTCAATACGTGTTCGTTATACATATAAAATATAAATAATAACAAAACTCTTATAAATAGATAACGGTTTGAGTGATGCTGTTGCCAACCTACAGACGATTCTAAATTCGACGATAAGGACTGGTTTTTGGAAATAGTATTGATAAGGCTTCTCTAAAAAAAGATATTTGTTAACTCACAATGTTGAACTTATCATGTGAAAGATAATAAAACTTAGTTCAAACTACATCTTTATAAATAAACGTCTAAAATGAAACTTCCGAATCAACTCGTTCAATTTTGTATTTTTCACCACTCAGTACAAAACAACCTCCAAGTATGTCCGTTCACAATTCAATCCAACCACAATATGGCGGCCCCACGCCTTTCTTGACGTTTCCCCGCCATCTTAGATCTATGTTGGCACTACCCGTTATATCTCAACAAGTTAATCAATCCTACAACTTATAATATTTTGTTATTTTAATATTTTGCTTAATTTACAAGTAATTATCTATAAATACCTATTTGAATATTTAAACAATTATTAACTGATTCCACTTAACAACTCAATGACACACTGTTAAATTGAAAGTCTACTAATGTTGCCAACAAAATTTCACTTAAAAGCTATAACCATCACCAAAATCACAACAATAACCCAAAAATCACAACATTCGGCCATCCGACTACGTGCTATCTCCGGAGCACGTAAAATCACAACATTCGGCCGTTTAACTGAATAAACAAATTTATTATTATGTTTTAACCAATTAAACATTATTATACAAAGGCGGCCAAGCTCGCCGTACTTGATGATTAAATATAAAGAACGATTTAATTAACTCTACGTAGAACTAATAATTAAAGCTTATACAATTTATATGATTTATCCACTTTGATTAACGTTACATAAATTACAATAATACTTAATCGCTACATTATTACTTATAGGAGCAACATTATATTTTAATCTGAGTCTGAGTTGTTGCTAGACTCGGACGTGTTACCCTCGGAACCAGACGATCCGTTTACCTGCAGTGCCTGAACATTGATCCAAGGTCTCATCCTATCCGATGCTACTACACTTTCGTACTTCTTAGAATTGAGCCCCGGTACATTTGTGATCCTATAGCGATCATTCCCCAGACAACCTGTTACCTTATAAGGGCCAATGAACTTAGGTAAGAGCTTCTTGCTTTTTCCATCATTGTAAAAACTGATCTTTGTAAGTTTCACTAAATCACCTACTGAATAGGATACAGCGGGCGACCTTTTTGAATCATACAATAGCTTTTGTTGTACTTGGCTGAGCTTAATGTTCGATGAAGCCTCCTTTCTAAGTTCATTGAGCCTTGAGGTGCCTGTTAAATTTGAGATGGGGATGGTGGCATGTTTGGAAGCATTTGTTATCTTGGGTGTGACCGGGTTGATCTGGTCATCATCACTCGTAGTTACAATGGATAATGGGGAGGCATCAAGCGATTCTTTATTAATAGCCTCGCCAGTAATCGGGATAGGCTGACTGTCAACTCCGTTTCCCTCATCGATATTATCGGGTGTCAACTTATTATCTATGGGACCATTCGATTTGACACCGAAAAGTAATTCTGATGCACTTTTCTTTGTTGTGGCATTAACGGTATTATTAATACCCCACTGTATTCGACCCAGCTGCTTGTCCCAATCTCGTTCGTCATTCCCGAAATTCTGGGCAGATAATGCGGAGAGGATAGTTTGGTTAAACCTCTCCGCCTGCCCATTCGCCCTAGGACAAGCAACTGCGTTGAGTACATGATTGATACCATTACTAGCACAAAAGCCCTTGAACTGCGCGGAAGTAAACGCGGTTCCACGGTCCGAAATAATCCTATATGGTATTAAAAAGTCGTTAAATAAACTTTGTAACACTCTAGTCACGTTCTTCGTTTTTGTGTCCCTGACTGGTTTCGCGAAGACGTACTTTGTAAAGCCATCCACGATGGTTAAAATATAGTTGTTGCCAGTCTTACTTCTCACAAATGGGCCCAAATGATCCACATGCAAGGTGTGGAACGGTTGTTCCACTTTTTCTATTGGATGCAGTAGACCAGTGCTCACTCGGGCTGCGGTGTCCTTGTTATAAGCGCAGTCGATACAAGCCGCTACATATTTCTTGACGAAACGTCTTAATTTAGGAAACCAGTAGCGACTCTGAACACGTTCTAGCGTCTTTGCAAACCCGAAGTGACCGACTTCATCATGGTTAGCCCTACAAATTTGCCACCTTGCGTCTTTGGGGACTACTAAACGCATCTCCTCTCCCACTTTCCTGTGTAAAGAATGGTTTTTGACGACGTAATTCTTTTTAATTTCTGTGACTTCAGGGTCTGTGCTTGGTTGTAAAACCTTAAAAATCCGGTCCAAATTGGGGTCGGCCACTTGCAACGTATGAATCCAACCATCGGTGGTAATATTTAGAACCTTGACTGGCTGGGGTGATTCATTACCATCCTGAGGGTTACGGCTTAATGCATCTGCATGACTCATGCGACACCCCGGACGATATTCGATGTTAAAGTTGTACTCGCTTACAGACAACCACCAACGTGCTATACGTGGGATTAAGTCGCGTTTAGTTAGAGTCGTCCGAAGTGCGTTACAGTCTGTATAAACTGTGAAGTTAAGCCCCAGAAGGTATGGTCGGAACTTCTTCAGTGTACAGACCACAGCTAAGGTTTCCAATTCATACGAATGGTAATAACGTTCTTCTGGTGTGGTCTGTCTACTGAAGTACGCGACGGGCTTCAATACCCTAGGATTCACTTGCCACTGCATAAGGATGCCACCCAAGCCTAGCGAACTAGCGTCAGTGTGGACTTCCGTTTCTAATTCAGGATTGTACAACGCCAGAAGAGGTCTTTTAATGAGACACTCTTTCAGTGTGTCAAAAGATTTGATCTCTTTTCCACTCCACTGCCAC
Source organism: Eudemis profundana (assembly GCA_947034925.1). Taxonomy (NCBI): domain Eukaryota; kingdom Metazoa; phylum Arthropoda; class Insecta; order Lepidoptera; family Tortricidae; genus Eudemis; species Eudemis profundana. Next base: position 7,242,717 of record OX344795.1, read on the forward strand.
TGCACATCCTTTTTCAGCAATTTAGTTAAGGGACTAGCGATTTCTCCAAACCCCTTCACAAAGCGACGGAAATAGCTCGCCAAACCTAGAAACTGGCGGACCTCGTGCACATTACTAGGTGCGGGAAAATCTCGCACCGCCGATATTTTCTTTTCGCAAGGCTTTATACCCTCGGATGAAATTTTGTACCCCAAGTACTCTATGCTCTCATTAAAGAAGCTACATTTGGATAGTTTTAAGGTCAGTCCCGCCTCTTGAATCAATTTTAATACATCTTCCAGCCTCTCAAAACCTTCGTTTATTGAAGACGATGGGATAAGGAGGTCGTCCATATATGCCAACGCACTCTTAAACCTTCGGGCACCTAACAGGCCATTCATCATTTTTTGAAATACGGCAGGCGCGTTCGCCAGCCCGAACGGCATACGCTTAAATTCGTAATGCCCGTCCGGGGTGACGAACGCAGTCAGATGTCGACTGCCCTCTCCCATCGGTATCTGGTAGTAACCAGAGGCCAGATCCAGTGTAATGAAATATTTATTTCCGCTTAGATTTGAGAGCTGGTCGTCGATTAAGGGCAAGGGATATTTATCCTTAACGGTTTTACTATTCAGGGCCCTGTAGTCAACACATAATCGAGACTCTCCATTCTTTTTCCTAACCAGTAATATAGGGCTTGCATAGTTAGAGCTTGATTCCTGCACAATATCATTTTCTACTAGCTCATCTACCATGTCCCGTACTTTCTGGCGCTCGCTATGAGATAGTCTGTACGGTCTATACACTACCGGGGTTTTGTCATGCAACTCTATATCCATCATCGTGTCTTTAGCCTTTCCTAACTCGCTAAGGTTTGTAGCAAAGCAGCTTCTATACTTTTGAAGGAGTCTGCACAGTTTGTCGCGTGTATCCTTATCAGTATTCTCGTCAACTCTAATTTCGGACTCGTCAAGTGGCGCCAAGTCTGCTCTACCTTGATCTGATTGAACAACCAAAGCCCTTACCTCCGCTACAGAACTGACTCTGGCAATAAGTGTACCTGCCTTGAAGTTAAGAGGACTATTGGTTAAAGCCGTAATAAATACTACTGCCTTGCTTTCAACCACCCTGTAACAACCCTGGTGAAGATGATACTCTTGGTTGGGACCCATTCTGGTACCTCCGTCTGAATAAATATCTCCAGTATATGCATCTTTGGTATACACTTCTACTAAACCCCCCTTTGTTATAGTGACATCCTTCGAGATATATAAGCCAAGAGATGTACTTTGTTCATCAGAATCGTTAGCAGGGGTATGATAGAAGAACAATCTTTCATTGTCCTTCATCACAGTCACAGATGTCATTTCTGTAAAGTTTTGCCCTATCAACATGGGAACCTGTAGAAACGCATCGTCAACCGCCAAAACATCCAGCTTGGTATCAATTTCATCGATCCTAATCTCAATCGTTGTCTGAAATTTCGGAATGACAGTCGAATTGCCAAAACCTTTTATTGTAGGTAACCGCTGATCAGTCCCTTCATTCAAGCCAAGAGCTTTTGCATCGGAACATCTGATTAGACTGCAATCGCTCCCAAAATCAATGTAAGCGTTCAACATCGCCCCATTAACACAAACTCTTTTGATAAATTTGTCTTTTGCGTCATCTGTTGCGCCAGTAGCTTGGGGTATGGCACGACCCGAACACTCACTCGCCGCTTTGGATTGGCTGTGCTCCCTATCAACATCGACCGACTGAAGCACTGATTCAGACATTACCATCTTTAAAACCCTTTTTTCGGTTGACTGATTGTTTTGGCTGTCGACCTCCCGTTTCTGCAACGGCTTCCTAACGCAATTCTCTATATTGTGTCCTACTCTATGACATTTCTCGCACTTCACAATTGGTTTGCTACAATTTTGGTACGCATGACCCCGTTCGTTGCAATTAAAACAGACAAACTCTGTTCCCTTGCTGCTACCGGTATTCCTACCAGGAGTAACGTTACGAAAATCACGTCGCCTTGATGGAAACATCGCTACAGAACCACGAGACGGTTCTTTTGCTTGAGTGAACTGTTGTGATGCTAAATAATTTAACAGATCCTCCGGTTCCTCACATTTGAGAGCTTGAGCACCGTTTCTGACAGAATTTTCAGTTATTCCATAAATTATGCAATCAACTGCCTTGCGACCGACAATCTCGCACCTGCTCAATAATGACAATTTCTCATAAAAGTAATCTCTAAGAGTTTCATCTGTGCGAGATTTTCGGTTTAACATTTCATCTAATAGCTTTCCATAGTTCACCTCGTTTGGAAACGCTTTCTTTAATTTACTCTGCCAAACATCCCAAGAGTAGCTGAGCGATGGAAGGGACTCGTACCAGCTTTTGGCTAGTCCGCGTAACTTCTGTAGCGAATAGTGAATAGTCTGCTTTTCGTCCCAAGAGTAAATCTCCGCACACTCATTTACTTTCCTCAACCAGCGCTCAACGTCTTGGGCTTTGTTATTGGGATCGAATTCCGGGACTACGTTATTATTAGCACTAGTCTTACTTGGTACACTTTGTATTGCAGACAGGATTTTCACCATTTCATCCGCAGTCAGTCCTGTCTTGCTTCTTTTGGCAGGCATCTCATTGGTATCATCTGACGAGGTCGATCTTCGACGCCTTCTCCGCCGTTCCTTCCGCCTCGGGCGCGGTGGCGTGTAACTTTCACCCTCGTCATCATCTCCTGAAATGTTTACCCGCACTTAATGTTCCTTCTCGTCAGTTGTGCCTTTCGCACAGACTTGACTGGGACTTGAGACAACAGGCAAGTTTGACTTTAGACTTTGACTGCAGACTTCGACTCCCCCCCTTGACCTTGACTATTGACTCTGACTATTGACTCTGACTATTCACTCTGACTATTCACTCTGACTATTCACTCTGACTATTCACTCTGACTATTCACTCTGACTATTGACTCTGACTATTGACCCTGACTATTGACCCTGACTATTGACCCTGACTATTGACCCTGACTATTGACCTTGACTATTGACCTTGACTATTGACCTTGACTATTGACCTTGACCTTGACTATTGGCCTTGACTATTGACCTTGGCTATTGACTTTGACTATTGACTTTGACTATTGACTTTGACTATTGACTTTGACTATTGACTTTGACTATTGACTTTGACTATTGACTTTGACTATTGGCTTTGACTATTGGCTTTGACTATTGACTTTGACTATTGACTTTGACTATTGACTTTGACTATTGACTTTGACTATTGACTTTGACTATTGACTTTGACTATTGACTTTGACTATTGACTTTGACTATTGACTTTGACTATTGACTTTGACTATTTACTTTGACTAGTTTGACTATTGACTTTGACTATTGACTTTGACTATTGACTTTGACTATTGACTTTGACTATTGACTTTGACTATTGACTTTGACTATTGACTTTGACTATTGACTTTGACTATTGACTTTGACTATTGACTTTGACTATTGACTTTGACTATTGACTTTGACTTTGACTATTGACTTTCCTTGAGTCACTTGTACACCGCACGTATATGACTTTGACTGTACGCACCGTATACTTACTCTCTTCGGCAGCACACCTACATGGCCGCGGACACAACACAGCACACCTACGTGGCTGTATGTATGTATACTCTCACTCGCAGCACACCTACATGGCCGCGGACATAGCACACAGCACACCTACATGGCTGTATGTATGTATACTCTCTCTCGCAGCACACCTACATGGCCGCGGACATAGCACACAGCACACCTACATGACTGTATGTATGTATAATCTCTCTCGCAGCACACCTACATGGCCGCGGACATAACCCACAGCACACCTACATGGCTGTATGTATGTATAATCTCTCTCGCAGCACACCTACATGGCCGCGGACATAACACACAGCACACCTACATGGCTGTATGTATGTATAGTCTCTCTCGCAGCACACCTACATGGCCGCGGACATAGCACACAGCACACCTACATGGCTGTATGTATGTATAATCTCTCTCTCAGCACATCTTCATGGCCGCGCATTCGATAATTTGAAAGCGTTACACTTAAAAACTTAAAATAGAACTGAGCAAATAACTATTATTCTCACTTGTGTGATGGGTTCATCGATATTATTAGTTAAACCCAAAAACTAAGTCTAAAAATGCTTTAGTTTCTTCTCATCAACATTAATTATAAACTTAAAATTACTTACGGTTTTCCTTAGGCATAGCGGCAGCGCGTAAGCTCACGCCCACTTCGGAAATAAAATGAAACTTCCGAATCAACTCGTTCAATTTTGTATTTTTCACCACTCAGTACAAAACAACCTCCAAGTATGTCCGTTCACAATTCAATCCAACCACAATATGGCGGCCCCACGCCTTTCTTGACGTTTCCCCGCCATCTTAGATCTATGTTGGCACTACCCGTTATATCTCAACAAGTTAATCAATCCTACAACTTATAATATTTTGTTATTTTAATATTTTGCTTAATTTACAAGTAATTATCTATAAATACCTATTTGAATATTTAAACAATTATTAACTGATTCCACTTAACAACTCAATGACACACTGTTAAATTGAAAGTCTACTAATGTTGCCAACAAAATTTCACTTAAAAGCTATAACCATCACCAAAATCACAACAATAACCCAAAAATCACAACACGTCTGCCGCCAAATAAAGAAAACCCTCGATCGCATATTTATGTCCCTCGCTTGCAGCTCAGGCCGCAAACTTCTACGATCTCGGCCTTTCTTTGTATTACCACCCTAGTTATGTAATGTAATATTATGAACTATGTTCAAAAAAGGAACAATGCTATAATACCCGACCTAATCCGTCAAACGCTCACTTTGCTACCGAATCCATTTTTTTGCGGTACCTAACTGCAAAAATGGCACGTGCTCAAAATCTCTCGCCCGCACCCCTTTTGTCTTAAAACAATAGAAGCGTGAAATTTTATTGTTGGTAAGATAAGATTATTTGAGCTTGGCTATTGAGTGTTTTGTCGATCTCGTGTATAGGAAAAAAAAGTGCGACTCATCTCAGGTGAATTTTTCGCTTCGAGCCCTAATCTTTCAAACAAAGGCCATTGTATTCATTATGGCAGCTTTGCTATAATAGATAACAATAGAATAGTAGAATAAATAACAATGCTAGAATAGAATACAATGGCCTAGCGCCAGGCGCTACAAGCTAGTTACAATATCTATTATATCTATTGTATCTATTATGGCAAAGCTGCCATAATGAATACAATGGCCTTTGTTTGAAAGATTAGGGCTCGAAGCGAAAAATTCACCTGAGATGAGTCGCACTATATTCAGAAGAGAACACACAGGTTATAATTTCGATGTAGACTTTTTATGTGATAAATGGAAAACCTAACTGCTAATGAAAAACAGTTTTTAACAACGCGTTTCTACTTAAGAAGTGACTCTAGCAGTTTAATGCCGGTAAAAGCAAATGTTGTGTGTTCACTCACTTGTTTTGGAGAATGCCTGAATTTTTCCAAGAGATTAGGTACAGTATGGATGGAGTTCTTCAAGAGGGGAGTGAATAGGTTTTTAAAGGGTCGGAAACACGTACGTAATGCTCCAGGCGTTGCAAGCGTCCATAGACCGTAGTCTGTAAATGCTTACTATCAGGCAGGCCTTACGCTTGTTTTACAATGCCATCCTATAGTCTCTTACTTTTAGGTATTTAAAAAAACTAAAAAAAGGTAAACAAAATACCACGTGACTCGGGTCGTTCAGCCAATGGTATTGTGCCACAGATACAAAACGTTGCTTTGACTGGCTGAACGACCCGAGTCACGTGGTTTTTTTGTTTACCTTTTTTTAAATACCTAAAAGTACAGACTATAGTAGAGTAGCATATAAAAAACTTCTACAAAATACTTAAATGATAATAGTTATCTGAAACAGCAGGGAAGATAATGATGCCACACCCGGCTATTGATTACATTAGAATAAAGCGGACTAGTCGGTTAATTTATGATCATTAATTAAACGCTACATTTGCTTACGTAGATTGCATCGACCCCCTCAGAGGCTAGAAGTAATGAACCCACGATAACTCTATATATAGAGCGCAGCGGCAGAAACCCGCCGTCCATGGAAAGTTTATACGAGATAACAACTATATACAGTAAATAAGGATATTAATCAACAACGCGTTAATTGTAACTTATTATGATGGTACTTTGTTTTCGCCCTTTCGCGGTATTTTTAAACACAATGCTATTTGTGTTTTTTTATAGATTCCGAGTGTGTTGATATCTTTGAAAAGTTACGACAAGTGTCCGACCGAAGATTCGGTTTCGGTTTCGGTTTCGGCCAGTTTCGGCCAAAAATCATGTTTCGGCCAGAGTTTCGGTTTCGGCCAAAAAGCAGCCGAACCTTTCGGCCGGGCCGAAACTTACAACATCGTACTTTCGGGTCGCGTTCGGGTAACGTAGGGTTCGCTTGGCACGGCTGACAATATGGCGTCGCTCGCCTAACTCCGCCGGCCACTGAATCAGTGCTCTTTGCTCGTGTAGTGACAGTGACGCTTGTGTTTGTTCCCCGAATAATCATCCTCCTGCCCTTATCCCATTTAATTGGGGTCGCCGCAGCATGTTTTTTTCCTTCCATACCTCTCTATCACCCGTCATCTCGTCACTCACTTCCTTTCTATTCATATCGTCTCTCACGCAGTCCATCCACATTCGTACTTTATACCCTTCTAGTCACATGGTTATCATCCCTCCGCATAACATGTCCATACCACCGTAGTCGATTTGCCATTATAGCATTTCTTTTAATTTAATATAGACATGTATGATATTATTATGATTATCATATTTTAATAATAAACTTTTTTTTTATTATATAGCATTTACTATTACCAATTCGCTGTCTCAGTATTACAGTTAATGTAACATTTAAAATTTTTCACTTTTTAGGGAAGTTAAATTTTAACCCAGTGTCACTATAGCAATGTTGAAATTTCATTCGATAAAATTTGAACGTAATATTAGGCCGGCAAGATGTTTAATTAATCTAGTATTTGGAAAGAACGGCCCACTGACATTTTTATTCAACGTTTTATTTTAATCACGTTTATAAAAGGTTCGGTTTCGGCCGAAACTAAAATCAAACCGAACCTTCGGTTTCGGCAAAAAAACATGTTTCGGTCGGACACTATGTACGACTAAAAGGTAGGTATAGTATAGTGTAAATAATAGTTCCATCGTTGACATAATTATATACACTAGCGTTTTTTTTAATTTCCTTGTTCCAGATGATAGTTAAGATAGATTTTTGACACATCTTAAGATTGGCTGTTCAAACATAGCAAGAAATCAGCTAAAGTTAGTATATAAAAAGGCCGTATTTAATTCGCGCTTAAAAAGCATGATGCCACACACAGAGGCAGAAATGCAGTTGAGGTGGGTATTATATCGGCCCACTTTTTCCGTGAGGATTAAAAAGTTCAAAGCTAACGGCAAAAACAAGAGCGAATTAGTAACTTTAATGTTTAATGGTCCTTTTTAGGGTTCCGTGCCCAAAGGGTGGCAACGGAACCCTATTACTAAGCCTCCGCTGTTTGTCCGTACATCACAGGGGCTCTAACTTTTGAACCGTAATAGGTAGGTAGGGACTTGAAATTTTCACAGAATTTCTATTGCCGCTATAACAACAAATAATAAAAATAAAATAAAATAAAGCTAAAAATAAAAGGAAGTAGGTAACTATACAAGAAACTTGTTTTAATGGGCGTTTTATACTTGATTTTAGTAATGGTAATTAGGTAGATGCTTGATATATTCTCAGAATGTGTACCTCTATTGCCGCTTATTACAACAAATAATAAAAACAAAATAAGGTTAAAAATAAAATTTTCCCCTCCTTGGTCCCAATACAAGAAACGTGTTTATTTGGCGCCTTTTTGCTCGACGGTGGCACGGACTCTTCGTGTGCGAATCCGTCTCGCACTTGGCCGGTTTTTTTAAGCTTGTTGTAAATGTAAACTTGTAAAGTAACCAAAGCCAAACCTTTCCTTAATGCTGTACCTACCTGTCGTAAGTTTTTCCAAACGCTGTCGCATACCTAACTATTTACCTATGCAAGCTTACATCATGTCAATTAATTTAATCATAGACTTGACATCTGGTTGGATTTTACGAGCGCAATCTGTATGGGATTCAAGCATTTCCGTCCTCATCTTCTTATCCAATTTATTACTAAATCACGAGTTTATAATAGTATAAAAATTGGCCTGACTTAAATACCAACAGTATATTACGCATTCAGGGCAGTATAGTAAGGAATGGCCCATATCGCAGTTGTTTATGATTCGAGCCGCAGGCGAAGGACCATAAATATGCGATCTGGGGTTTTTATTTCTTTCTTTAGTCGTGGTGTGCACATACACAATATTACGTCTTGCTAGGAAGTGGAATTTTCTTCTCGCATAGTGGGTGAAAAATGCTACTTATCGCATAGGGTGACAAAAAATAGAATTGAATCATAATTGTATCCTTCTGTTTCGGTTTGAATGCTGATGTGAGCACGAGTATAGTTTCCAATCTCAGGAAGAAATAACATACGACATGAACTGTACACGTCGCGTCCTATTGTAATAAACCGAACACCGCGAAACCAGAGACAATACATATAGCACGTTCTGTTTTCATTTTCGTATATCACTTCATAATCCTGGATGATTTTCATATTTTAACATTGCGAAATATTCTAATGACGTGGCAGCTACGTGGGTAGGTAGGTGTGTACTAAATAGCATCTACGTGATAACAGTCACACAGCACGAGTTCGGCAAGTATTTATGTTTAGGATACCGATAACAGTGTTTAAGGACGTTTTCACAGCAATTAGTAAACTGTGTGATGTAGATAATGTATTAGTTTAGGAATTTTACTGGCGCAACAGGAAAAGAGCGTGTTCGAGAACAAAAGCGTATGGGAATCTTCCTTCTACTCTTGTCAAAGTTATGTTCTCATAACTTATAAGGCGTACCTTAAGCTTAATTGATAAGCAGGTTTGGAATAGTCTTGCTAGTGCACCAGAGGTCAAAAAAGGGATGCCAATAAAAATAAACCACGTATAAAGGACATTTTATTTGATAATAATATTATTTTTCATCAAAATCCGAAAGTATAAAACAAATTGGTGGTTAAAACCCCATATGAAACGGGCAAAGTTCGTCTTACCTATGGACTTTACACGCTTAACCGTCGTCGTACGTGGTCGTACTTGGATCATTGATTGCTGTCATGCCATGACTTATATTCCAATATGTATATCTGTGTTGAAATAATCATGTTTAGTAACACGACTATATAGGATATTATTATTTATGAAATAACTAAACTCTGTGACTTGTCTTCAAGATATTTAATGTGACTGTGACAGAAACCTAGTATGTAGCTTACGTATAATTTTCATAATTTGTTAACACAGTAATATATTGGCGGACAGCGTATTTATGTTCCTATGTTAAATAATTACCATAACCAAGAGGTAAAAGAATATAGTTCATTTCTCAAGCAAACCTATCAACTGATAATATTAATCGAAACTAGTTGTTTAGGTGGTAATATTGTTATTAACACTCATTCATACTCATAGACGGACAATCTTAGACGAAAGGCAGGCAACAACAGACGCCAACCCTCCACCAGAAAACGATGACCGCACGACCACGGCCGCTCGCTCTGCCAAAAGCTGCTGTCACCTCTATTGCTTATAACGTAATATACAAGATGCCCAAATATCACAAAACAGCTGTATAAGAGCTGTATATTAGGATATATCAACGTTAAAAGCTGAATAATTTTGCTGCATAAGAGCTGAAACAGCGCTGTTTCAGCCGTTATACATCTAATTTGGGCACAAATTATTCAGCCTTAAGTTCACAAGGCTGTTTAATAGCTGAATAGTAGCTGTATAACGGCTGTATTAAGGGTCACAGAGTTATAAGGGCTGAATATCGGCTGTTTAAAAGAGCACGAGTGACTGCTTATTCAGACTAAGTTTCACATGTGAACCCTTATTACTATCTTAAACCTCCACAAGTTCACTCTTTAGCTGTATAAGCAAGAACGTACGCTAAATTTGACGTTAGAGGAACAAAAATATTTATTATGACTGTTGATCTTTCATCGAGAGTGACACAGTGGGAGTGTGAAGTTTCTGATTTACTTAATGGCGGAATATATTATTTCGTTAATCGGTATGCACTTGATGTTTCGTTATGTCGGCGAAAAGTTATTGCGATTACGATTTTACTGTTATTATATACATATATTATCTAAGAAAATTTTCACGAGCTCCTAGAATAATACGTTTTTTACTACTAATCAGTTTAATTTTTTTTTCTTCAAGTTTATACCTAAAATTATTTGTTACTGATCTAATAAGAGTAAATTATTACGATGTTATTATATTATATGGTTAAAAAATGCTCAAAACTAAAAATAAAGTACGATAATCTATAAAAAAAATGGTGGTTGAGTTTTCAACACCGATGTGAACCACTTTTATTCTATATTTCAGGTATAGGCTGCAGAATGACTCACTTGAGTTCTGTTATTCAGCCAAAAGCTGTTTTTTGTGTCTTTGGTGGTTCTTCTGGATGTGTAATCAGCCAAAAGCAGTCTTAGATATCGCACGTGAACACTTACACAGCTATAAGCGTTCTAGTGATCTTCTAAACAGCCGCTATACAGATTGTATCAGTAGGCTGAATTAAAGCTGAATAACGGGGAAAAAAATCAGCCCTAAGCAAGATTAACGTCTACATTTACTTCACTATAACTCTACAGACGTTATAATGGTTCACACGTGGTATCTTAAAAAGCAACGTAATTGATATTCACGTGTGCTATCTTATACAGTAATTAGCATAATGTTCTCCGTTAAATTGCTCTTAAACAGCTAATAGTGTTTAATGATGCTTAAAGCTGAATAAGGATGCAAATGTGTACCTTTTCTATACCGTAATACAGCTTTTATTCAGACTGAGCTGTTTAATTGACACTAAATGCTATTATGCAGCTATAAGTCCACGGGTGAACTGTTATAAGAGTCTTTATCAACCTAGAGCTGTTTAAAGACCCAAGAGTGAATAGTTATACTGCTTCTGTGTTACTTGGGTGGCAACTACTAGGACCAATATCAAGACTTCGGACGTGTACCTTATACCATTTTATTTCGATTCTCTGAAATTAACGACCAACGACAAATGTCAGCCAAATAAAGTTTTACCGCTCCTAGTTTATCTTAATTATCGTAATAAACTACGTTTCTCACGTTCCGTAATTAACAGATATTATCGTGAACTGACTCACACAGACGTCACTCGGCCACGTGCTTGTCATTTGCAATAATCCAGGTAAATAGGCATATTTACCTAGATTATTGCGAATCATGTTCTGGCGGTGTAAATAATGATAAAAGCTTATTTGGACACGCGTCAACAATCGACCGTATAAATGTTAAACGTGGGTTACACCATAAAAACAAAAGGACTGCGCAATCAAATCCACCATTTCCTGGACCAGCCAGACGGACTGGGTGCACTAGAACACTAGGGTATACTATCCGCAAAACTAAGTGGTCAGTCGGGCAATAAAAGTCAGTTAACGTAGGGGTGTGGTACCATGTCGATAAAATATTTACGTAAACGTCGATGTAATTATTATAAGTTTTAATGTAATCTTATAAAAGCGGCTAGTGCCCAGGGCGTCGAAAATTCCCAGGTGTGGCAAAACTCAGAGCTTGAACTTGGGAGGGTCCGCCAGTGGTTAATCCAGCACTGATGGGGCGCCATTTTTTACGGTGCCCAGGACGACATTAAGAGGAATGCCTACCTGCGATTTTCCCATACAAACGCTGTCGACTGTTTCCTCTCTGGTTTTTGAACATAGAGCAATGAATTTTTCAAATAAGATCATTATTATCAATAGCTATGCCGCTATGTTTTGCTTTTTTGGATATTTTTATTTTAAAGAAACTTACAGCGCCTTGAAAATCGCAAAAACGGCTTAATTGAATTGGCTGCCAAAAAAGGCGCAGTATACAAATATGACAACAAATATCAAAAAAATCAAAACATAGCGGCGTAGATTATTTCTTCTCCTTGCAGTTCCCAAAATTTTATAATGATTGGTTGCGTTTTGGAGGAGGAAACAGTTGAGAGCGAAACCTCGATTTTTGAGTTTTTTGCGTGGGATTTTTCGTCCGAGCTGCAGTTGTCCTTATCCCACAAATTGGAATCCCGCCCACAACAGCGCGACAGAAACATTGCGTCAAAAATTCGAGATTTGAAAAGTTGCTCAGCTAGGCATTGCTCTTAAGTGAAAATCCGGCCCTTCAGGGGAACTATACTCATTACTAAATGATAATGTTGAATGAAACACTCAATGCTAGGAAAGACGTTATGCGTTTGAAACATCCAGTTGACGTGTATTGTATTCTATTTATTTTTCTCATTGCCAAAATTCAAGCTGAAATCATATTGTAAGTATTCTACTGCACGCAATAAAACCAAATATACGTCAATCATTTGGTTGATATTACCTATCAAATACTTTTGTCAGTGTCTCGAATTTAAAATTTTCTAAGGCTAAAATTATATTAAGTACTACATGAATTGTATTACATTAAATTGGTTACAAAATACTTATCCTTATTAAGCAAATGTCTGTAACTATGCAGTTTTTTATTTTATTTTACTGATTACTCGCCCAGGACAAACCATAAACAGGACAACGAAACGAACGAATAGTAGTTAATTCGAATTAGTTTCTCAATGAGTCAACTTAATGACTCTACCAGCAGTATTTGAACCGATAGCGTATTTATTGCACAACGCGCCGTACATCAATTATCCATTGACCCGACAATGATGAAACAATTAGACATTCTTACAGTGCGCACGAGTTTACTTGTCATTGCGAGAGACATTACTCTAATCTGTAAAGACCGCATTTTTAATGGAAGCGCTGCGATATTTTCGTAAGTCATGTACATTTTTTTTTTATGAAATAGGGGCAAACGAGCAGACGGGTCGCCTGATGGTAAGCAATCACCGTCGCCCATAGACACCTGCAACACCAAAAGAGTCACAAGTGCGTTGCCGGCCTTTCAGGTGGGAGTACGCTCTATTCTTGAAGGTTTAAAGGTCGAATCGGGATCGGAATTGCAATCATTTGTGCAATATATAACTAACGCACTAATTTTATGAATATGTAATTTAATATTTCATCTAATTTAAGAGTCAAGAATGCCCCACTGCTGCGTGCTGGGCAATGAATAAACCAAAAAAAAAGATTTCGTCATTTATTATGTATGATATGACAGACATCTCTTTAGAACACTAAAAAAATATTTATTAAAAATATTAAAAAAAAATGCACAATTTTATATATAACAAAAAAATATGTCGAAGGACGCTCGCTATTAAAAAGGAAAATATTTAGGTATATAAATAAATAAATGTGTGTAAGAAATTAACGCGTTACAATAAAGTATAAAGTATAGAATTGAATAGAATATTTTGCAGGCAATGGCTACATTTGGGACTGCATAAGCGTTTTATGCTAGACTTTTATATTTTTTTGGCTTTTTGAGAGTCATTTCGCGCAAATAAAATGTATCTAGCTAGGAATTAAAACACATTTCAAACAAAATCGATGCCGTGGAAGCAAGCGATGACCCTCTTTTTATTTGTATGGAAACTGACCTACTCAAATCACCTTAACGCAATTAAATCACGCGGTTTAAAGCACCTGTAGCTATATTTCTTTAATTGTATTGTTTTACTTTTGAAATAATAATTTGATGGAGACAACTACTTCGTTGATTGGACTACAACTTAGGTACATATAGTGAGTCATTGGTCAACAAGCTACTGAACCGGCCCCTTTCTCCGTGGCACACAATTAAACTGACCCCACTTGATTATAGTGAGAAAACAAGCATATCTGTTGACTCCAGCTATTTTTAGCTGAACGACTTTGTTTTTTCCTTTTAATGCATTGAAACGCACTGTGCATAATAAAAGAAGAAATGTATAAAAGATGGCCCAACTTAGTCGAGACTGATCAACGCCAAAGTATAAAGACAGACAAGTAGTCCATGCAACTTCGACGGTTTAGTTAGTAGCGCGCGATAGCGTGTAATATGTTTTCTGGTGTGCAATAGAGAGTATTAGCAAGGACCATTAAAACAAGAGGACTGTCATTCTCCATACAAAAAGCTGTTCCCCGATATTACAACGCCATCTATGTATAAGCTTGGTATAAGAATTATATTATTTACAATTATTCAACTTTGCAAGCGTGACACAGTATTTAAATGTTAGAATTTATTTATTATTAGCTGTTTACGAACTAATTGTTACTGTACTATGTTTCTTTGTTCAATTATAACGTATTTAAATGTTTTGTTTTTTAGCGCCATCTAGTTTTTGCCTGGATATCCCCTTGCGGTCGGGGTACGATCCAAAGTATGAAGAATGACCGTCCTCTTGTTTTAATGGTCTTTGGTATTAGTATTGTATTGTATTGTGTGTGTACAATCCGTACTGTAGCATTCGTACGCATTCTTAAAACTTTGCTTGTAGTGCGTTCGTTCACGGCGCGCACACATACAAGCGCGCGATGTGCTTTTGTAGGCAGAAAAATTACTGCTGTTATACTGAGTCGAGCTTCTATGACTGTAGGAACTGCGACCTAACTCGTTGTTGATTTGGCATTTCTCCTCCCTTCCAGAGTCTGCACTTTGCACCTGAGCACCACTAGCACTGCGTTAGTTACTCTGCCCACGAGAGCGCTAGTGTTACAGGCAGACCGAGAGCCAAGACGATCTGGATGCATTTGAAAGAATTAACGATACGTATCTCATAGAGAGGATTAGGCAGACATCAGTAGCGTGGCGTTCAAAGAACTCGATTCCTACCACCTTGCCTAATATCAGACATATGAGCACCTTATTCTACAGCTCTTAAGTAAAATGTACGCCAAATCTGCACCGGCTTACCCGAGCATCTTTTACGCCACGCCTCTGTTAGGCGTAGATATAGAGGTTTATGTCTGAGACACCCAAAAAACTATACCTGATTTTTTATTACACTAAAATTTCATCGATAATTTTGTCCCACATTTTTTCGCTCTTACTACTTACTTTATACTTGATTTCGACTTTTCCTTGAAATCACATGACATATAACGCACGTTTTTTTTCAAGTCTGAAAAACTAAGTATTAGAGATGTAACGATACCGATATTTCGCCGATTATTCAACCGATATTTGAAGAGCGCGAAAAGAATTTGCTGTATGAAAAAAAATCGGCAAAAAGTAATTTCAATTACTGACTTAATTTATGTATTGGTCTATTATCTTGTGCAATGATAATTACTATGTTAATTATATCTTTGGTAGGTACATACTAATTTATTTTTTTTAATTTTGAGTTGACAAATTATTTATTTTCATTTTACACTTTCAAGGTTGACTGTCCGTTAATATAGCCAAGTTTAAGTATAATAAGGACGTACAAATATCTGAAGTTTATACTTCATTATTTAGCTAAGATATCGGTATCGGTATCCCCGATAATTTTCTACAATAATCGGTATCAGTATCGTATCGGCAAAATTATGTATCGTTACATCCTTACTATCCTATATCAACTCAATACAGGCTTTGTCCACACGCCAGTTGCTTTATTGGGTACGCCGGAAAGAAATTGAATTAACTGCTTGCCCAATTTCTCTGTAAAGGACGTCAATGCGATAAATCAGTCTGAATTACTTGTTAATTCTCGTACTACCCGTAAGTTGCAACAATTAAAGCTATGTGTATACTATATTTACCGATATAGATAACCAAGTAGGCAGAATGCAATCTGAAGAATAGTACCGACAACGAAATTAAAGTGAAAACTGACCGCTGTATAGACATTAAAAATTAACGAGTTCCTCACTAACCAACTGATAAAATGTACTCAGGGAAGTAAACATTTCATACAAATTACATTGAATATTACGTGAATAAAGTTGTGTGAAACACGTAATAAACCACAAGCCATGTAAAATTATAGATAAATAGAATTCATCATCATCGTCATAATTTAAGAGCTTTGCTCTTGTCGGTGGAGTAACTAGACGCCATTTTGTGCGGTCAATAGAATTCATCATCATCATCATAATTTAAGCACTTTGCTCTTGTCGGTAGAGTAGACGCCATTTTGTGCGGTAAATAGAATGATAACATCTTAAATAGTAATGAAGTAATACCTCCTAAATTATTTAATAACATGTTTACATTCGAATGACGCGTTGGAATATGTAGCCATGTCCCTTCGTATGCGAATCTGACTAGTACTAGGCTGGTGTATAAAAATAAAATAACGAACAGATTGCGTCTAAAATTTTTCCATTAAAATCAATGCAATTATGATAACTGATAGGGGAGAGTGGGGTGCATTCGTACACTTTTTACTTTAAGCCACATAAAACAAAAACTATCCATTATTTAAAAATAACTTGAATGTTGTCACATACCGCACTTATCAGCCTTTAAGATGAATGATGTGTTGTTTCGATATAAGAAAGCATGGCGATGCTACGACAACTTTACTAAAATGAGAAAAACGTACGAACCTACCCCACACGTGGGGTAGGTTCGTACATAGCGTAGGGAGCTTTCGTACATAGTGGGGTACCTTCGTACAATGAGAGAAATAACCACTATTCAATGTAATATTATCATTTATTGAGATCACAATTAACACAGAATCAGCCTTTTTTTAGGAACAATTATCAGTTATTATTTTGTGTACCTCAGTAGGTACTACAAATAACTACTTACTCTTAGTAACAAAAAACGTACCTCAGTACCTCTCCTTAGCCTTTTGTTTTATCTAGAGATGCAACGGATAGTGGATTGGCCGGATACCGGATATCGGATATCCGGCCGTCACGACCGCCAGTTATCCGGTATTCGGCCGCCGAATATCCGGCCAAAAGTTTTTTACCTAAAATACCGAAATGGAGTAAATTCGACGGCGCGCGCAACGAGTTGTAGTTGAGTTTTGACGTGACAACGTCTTATAAATTGGTTTGCCGGGTGACACTTCAAGAAACTGCGTTACGCTCCGCTCACGTTATGCGCTCACAATGAGAGCGAGTGAGAGGCACGCGTCCCTTCCACTCGGGCTTGGTTAGTCGTTGTCACGTAAAACTTTCGCCCGTATACCGACTTTACAGGCAACCAATTTTTGAACACATATCCTGATTTAATGGAGATGCTGGATTTGGTACGTGTTCGGAATCGAGCACGCAATTATAATATAAAAAAATAGTTTTTTTTACTTTCTAGTGCAGGGGTTCCCAAACTGTGCGCCGCGGTGCCCTGGGGCGCCGCGGAAAGTGTAGAGGGGCGCCGCGAGTCGATCCTTATATCTATTCCATTATATCTATTTCAAATAGCTAACTAGGGTAGGGCGCCGTGACGAAGTACGAACCTTGTAAGGGCGCCGCGGGCTGAAAAAGATTGGGAACCCCTGTTCTAGTGTTTAAAATTAATTGTGAGATTAAACTGACCTCAATATTGATTACTTTGTGGTTTAATATTTATGTTACTCAAATTTTCTCCTTATATTAGGTGCTTAATTACTATCCGGTATCCGGCCGGATACTACGCATCTATCCGGTATTCGGCCTGATAGTAAAATGTGGCCGGATACGCCGGATACCGGATAGTGACCGGATATTCGTTGCATCTCTAGTTTTATCTCTTGCTCTTGCTTCTTCAACTGTTTTGCTTTCTCTATTTCTTCTAGTCTTATTTTCTCCGGAGTATCTGTATATATTCTCGACTTTCCTAGCTGTTTCCCTTTTCTCGACTTTTTAGACTCAGTTCTGCCTACTATAGGGTAAGGCCGGATAACTTCTGAAGTTATTAGTCCTCCAGCAGGAAAAGTCGCCGGTGGAGTTGTAGATCTATGTAAGGAAGGTGATGAGCGGCATTTTGATTCTGTAATAATAATATATTCGATAAAAAAATGTTTAATGCTATGCAAGTTAGTGTGGGGAGGATTCGTACAGTACGAATCTACCCCACTGCTAACTGCACAAAGGTACCCCAAACCAAAAATACAACGATTTAATTTAAAATAAAAATACCCGTTATAGTTATCAGAAAACAACTGCGTGCATTTAAGACCTCAATACCATTCCACCAACTAAATTGAATCACTTTTATAACTGGAGTAAAACTAATAACATTTAAACACATTTCAAAGTGAATCCAAAAATTACTTACGTGGAGCGAAAACATGAACGGGCCTGTTGTGTCGAAGCCGGGAGCCGCACTGCCCCGCCGCTCCACCCACGCGTAGCCTATGCGTCCGAGCGGGAGTTACGCACACAAACATGAACACGCCAGTGTGCTGTATAGCTTAGATATCACTACTGTACGAATGCTCCCGTTGTACGAATGCACCCCACTCTCCCCTACTGACGTCGTGTTTGAACTAAGGTCAAGCAGCTGATATTCGCATACATGTTTGTATCACCAAGTCTTACGTCGAGAGCAAAAGGTTACTTAGATACAACTGCCGAATGTTGGAAATACAAACGTTATAAACTTATAGAATATTATAATAGAATCCTGGCCCTTTCAGTGTTGGAGCGGTGCAGTGTGTATAGGTACATATATCCGAGAAATGTCCAGAAATAATAATAATTGACGACGAACGAATTATCTTATCTATGATGACGAATTTTACTAGTACGTAGATACGTACTGAAGTAGATAATTCATGCAACGCCATACTTAAATACTTGCTTATGGAAATGTATGTATGAGCTCTAGGCGTTATCATATCGGACGTGAATAGAACTGACATTTTGTTTGGTCGTGACTTAAGTCTTTGTCGGGTACTTAACATAGGTACTATTGGTTGTTTATTCCAAATTTAAACTCACTTGTCATATGAATTCGGACAAAACGTTAAAATAAACTTTATCAGTGTCCCAGTGCGATACCCTACAAGTTTCGTAAGAAATAACGTATGATGTCATTAACTTTCAGTATGAAGTATGTCGATTGATGCACGCGTGTACACATGTGCAATTGTGCAAGTTGCGGAGTTTCCAATTTTTTTTTATATATAATTTAAAAACATCTAAAGTCTTATTACATTTTTTAAGTTATATCAAATTTTTTTTGGAAACTTCGCAACTTACACATCAGCCAGTACACGCTTGTAATCCTAGATTACATTGTTTACTACCTTACCAGATAATTAGGTAGGTACTAAATATAGAAATAGCCTTCATTTCTATATGTAGATACCTACTTTATCTCGTTATAGCTAGTCAACGCAAACAAAAACCTAGGTACTAAAAGTACGACTTAAAGACAATCTTGTTTAAGATAACGTTGAAACTGAATTAGCTATTAAAAAAATTAAAATCAATCTAGTCTTGGGTTTTGCAAACGCTAAGGCAAAACATATTCGGATTATGACATGATGCTGTAATGTAACAACAAAACATCGAAAAGCCTCCCTAAATACCTAAACAAGGGATTGGTTAAAGCTATAAAAGGCCACTTATGAAAGGGGCTAACAAGATTTATAGCCAATAGGCTGTTCTATTTACTATTCAATTTAAGTCAAATTAAACAGAAAAGATAAACACAAACCGCACAAAAGATTACACAAACTATGTTACCTACTTAAAGGAACGCCTAAAGAATGTGTTTAGCAATTTATATTAGGATTTCGAACGCATCCGTTTTAGTGCATCTGAGAACTAATTCATACGAACTATTATCGTGCATAATAATATCGTCTGACATACGCCTCTTCGCATATAAAACAACAGAGTTGTTTGTCGTGGAATCATCCCGCGGTGATAGCGAGTTAGATAACCCTGGGTTATCTTCTGGGCACGAGACCCTGTCCGTGTTATTTATAACGCACTGACAAACTGTCTTCGGCCTAGATCACGTGGACCCTTGTATGTACACAGCCTTATCTGTGGAACTCTCCATGCAGGTATGCGGTAAGGGCGTGAACACATTATACACTGCGGTCGGCGTGCAGTGCATTTGATTACGTCTGTGCATGTGCATGTTTATCAATAGGTTTATTCGATTTGTGCTTCTAGAAGGTTATAGGTATCTCAATTTCTTAGAGGCCTTTAAAGGTTATGATGAACTGTGTATGACATAAAATAGCTTTGCCAAGGGCTAAGGTTGGATTGGACAGTTTAAGGACGATGCTGAGGAACTGCCGATGATCTGGATACTCTATTCTATCCGTACTTAATACCTAATCGAGAATTACTTACATGAAAGGTCGCTGCAGCGTAGTTTTCGGTGTACACTCACAATTCTTTCTCGTAGCGTAGATATACCTACACTCACAGCACTAACGCACAGCACGCATCCAAAAATATTATATTTTAACCCACGGCGCAATTCGTCAATGAATGAAGCGACACTGACATTGACATTGCTGACATATGCACCAACAAACACTCGGAAGAAGAGCGTGTGCCGTGCAGCCAGCCATCATCATTAGGTATATCAAGTTCTACAGCCCCGCATGGGCTTTGATTTGACACAGTAGTCACAGTACCTATCTTTTCTTTAGTCGAGTAAAAGTCTCTAGTCTAAAATATAGTCTTTCTTACTCGTTTGAAAAATGATTAGCTGTAGCCCAGATTTCTCGTGAGAGTGCTTGAACTATCAATTCCGCTTATTTATGTACCGACAAAAAGTTTCTTAAAAACGCAACTTTCCTAATAGAATCATTTAGGTCATTTTCTTGAAACTGTCTATATTCTACGAACTTCGAAAAAAGGAAACTTTTAATAATTTCTTGTGAAAGTTTCTAGAAATTTCTGAGAGCTTACCCAGCCTTTTGGAAACATTTGCACATCTGTACCTACTTTCATTACGAGAAAAGCTCGTCCGTAACGTAATCTTCCATACTTGCCGCTCCCTTCACCGGTGACTGACCACCAGAATACCGAAAACGCCTGCACTGGTTGAACAGTTAGTGTAAATGGAATGCCGGGACGGTTGTGGGTCTCGCTTAGTAAACGTAAATACTTTACGTGGCGAGATTTTTCGAATGCCATGTTGCAGCATCGCTTGATAGCAGTAATTTTTCTTCTTATTTCTTTCTTCTTACTTCTTCGTATTTCGCGTGGCTTGTATATGTGCGCGCCGTGAACGAACACACTACAAGCAAAGTTTTACGAATGCGTAAGAATGCTCTGGTACGGATCGCACCGTCTGCGCCTCGACTTTTAATAGGTATCGCGCGCTCCTTAAAGGCCGAAGTGTGACTTGTCTGTCTTTATACGACTCTGTACTAAAAGGGTATCAATCGGGTGTTCTGCCGTTTGACCAAAAGTCATTTGGCAAAATTACACTTGACAAATAACGTTTTGCAAAAAAATGTTTCGCCAATTGATCATTTTACTACTAGTTAGTCATTTTACAAATGACTCACTTTTCCAAATTATCAATAGTTAAATTTACATTTTATAAATAATTATTGGACAAAATGAACATTTAGCAACTGAGTTATCAGACAAAACTACTCTAGGCCTAAAAACGTTTGATACAATGTATTATTTGACAAGTGTTTCGTTTATTAATAAATCTAATAATAGATATGGTATGGGTCAGATTAATACACAGTATTTGGAAAAAGAGTAGGTTGTTAGGTTAGGTTAGGGTTTGAACTGCGTCCCCCAACAAAAACGATCTGCTGGCAGGAAAATTAGGTTGTTAGGTTAGGGTTTAAACTGCGTCCCCCAACAAAAACGAACTGCTGCCAGAAAGACTAGCTTCTTAGGTTAGGGTTTGAACTGCGTCCCCCAACAAAAACGAACTGATGCATTTAGACTAATCATGGAAAAAACCTAGGTCGTCGGTTAGGTTAGGTATGTATTATGACCACCAATAGCGGAGCGAGCGAAGCGTCATACCTAATGCATGATTGCTTGCATTCTATATAATCTTGTAACTTATGGCGATAAGAGGGTAGCGGAATAAATTACCCAACAGACTAAATCGTAATGTTTGGAAAAAGAAGTACTTTTTATGAAATAACATTTTGTTAAATGACATTTGGACAAATGCTACATTTGCGAAACATATTATTTGGTGAAATGAAAAAAGGTCAATTGATATTTTATTATTTAACACATTTACCTAGTGTAGTGTTTGCTAATTAATCATTTGCTAAGTGAGTTTTTGTAAGATGATAATTTTGTCAAATGTCTCGTTTGCCAAATGATTATTTAGTGAAACGTTGTTTGTCAAATGACCATTTGTCAATCATTTTTTGGTCAAACATTAGTGAACCTATCAATCGTCCCCGCTGATTAGTTATGTATGTACCGGTCTTGAAGCGCTACGCCCAGTGGCGGACTAACAGGGGGGCGGAAGGGGCGGCCCGCCCCGGGCCCCCGGTCATTTGGGGGCCCCAAATGCCTCCGCGTTCTCCTGATCAAATCTTAAACAAGACTTTAAAAATGTGCTTAGTAGTTAGTACCTACATAATTTCATCAAGATCAAAACACTACAGCCATCTAAAAATTTTACGGGGTACTAATGTTCTTTTAACTTTGCTGAACGGGTCCAATACGCTGAGGCAATTCCTGTGTACGGATAAGCGCAGCGCGCGCCCTCCTGCGCTTGTCCACAAACTGAACATATCTAAACCTGTTTTTAGGGTTCCGTACCAAAATGGTAAAAAACGGACCCTTATGGTGCGACTCTGTCTGTCTGTCTGTCACAGCAAGATATCTCAGGATCTACTGATGCTATCGACTTGAAAGGTCATTGGGCATTTTGTTCGGGCATATGACCCACGGCGTACACAAACGAAATAGGGCTAGGTATGTAGGTAAATGTATCTGCTACTCAGTGGTATGAGTCGCATTCTTGTAAACCATGGGAAAATTGAGAAAAAAATTAAAATTATTTCTTATCATTATAGCATTTTTGCAGTGGAGATGTTTGCGAACCCGCGCCTCAGCGTCCTACTAGCACCGCGTGTAAATTACGAAACTCGCTAAGACAAACTACGCGTGATTCCTAACGAAGTGCCGACTCCGTATAGGACATTATTCAAGTGTTCAGTGCGTTTATGTTAGACAGCCTATGTGTGATTGTGGTCTTGTGTGTGTACGGTCCGGAGCTCCGTTAGAGGTCCTACAGCACCCTGCCGGCGGTACGTGCAGTACCAAACCGACGCGAGGAGTCTACACTTTGCTGCTCGGTTTCGACCTAATCCGGTGAGATCTATCCATTATAACAGCTTTCTGCTACCCACGCGACTGAATCTGCACTAGCATCCGAGGCCCTCTCCAAGTAGATAAGCCAGACTACCTCAACGAATACGCTCCAGACAACACGCGGAACCTGCGACACGGTAAATAAACTAAACCACCGGTTTCACAACGGATAGCTCATATCTCATCTAGCTCTGCCGTCCACACCAGCCCAATCACGTTAACCTGATAACCGTGTAATCTCAATGCCCTATAATACAATACGCACTGAACACTTCAACCCAAGCAAGCTTCAATAGGTGGCAAACAGTCAATACTAACCCTAGAAACAAGCAGACCATTTGTAATCTGCATCTCTCGCTAGCCCTAGACACTAGATCTTACTAAATAGGCAATACGATTAAACACAATAGGCACCTCAGGTAGACACCTTGAATCACCTAAAAGACAAAGCGTAACTCATTAACAAACCCCTCACTCCAGGCGGTATCGCGAACGAGTACCACTCATCAAGCCCAATATCCATGTATTTTAGCAATATCAACACTTGTAATTAATATCTAGAACGAATAACTCCAGAGGCCTTGAAACCCATAACGCGCACAAAAAATCACCGCCCTTCGAACAAAAAGATAGCTGTGGCCAGCCACATCTGTTAGCAATCGTTTCGCGACGCTACCAGAAAGTTGAAGCTTATTACACAAATACACCCGACGCTACCCGCGGATATCCCCCGCAACTACCTGACGGCAAACTAACACCGTACCTCCGGCATAATAAAACAATCAAAATCGGAGTAAAAATCTTGTCTTAAAACAATATCATAAAAGTACCAAACATCTTAGTGTACAAGATACAACCTTTTTTTGTCTCCTCGGGACACAAAAGGGCGCCACAGAGCGTCGCGCATTTGGTGTGCACATTAACTGGAATTCCGTTAAAATAGCGACGTTAAAATAAACAAAGACATCAACTACAACTCAGATATTGCATCACGGACCACAACAATAGATAACTACCTAACCTAAACATATTTAAAAAGAACCCAGACCGCAGACATGATAAGCAATGCCGGATCCGCCCCCGCCCCCAGTAAAATAAAGGACCTTCTAGAAGGAAAAACCATAACAAAAAGAATAAAATGCCTTCGACTGTGCTACCACGGACCACGGACACATCCTGAGACGCCCATGCCCACACTTGCCGCACGCGGCGCGCAGACACCAGGCGAAAACACTTAAAGTGGGTCGGCCATGCTTTACCTGGAAAGACACCCTAGAGCAGGATATGCTATATATACTACAACAGGAGCCCCTCAGACTGGATGGAGTTTGCAGCAAACAAGGAAGATCATATCTCAGCAGCCCGAGAAATCTACCAACTACCTGAAACGGACAGCGAATCAGAGGACAACAAATGGCCCCCAATGCACCCCAGGCGACAATATCTTCAACAGACCAACCATGAACCCGCTACGCAAAAATGCCAACGAGAGCACGCGCTGCAACTCATCAACGCTCATCCCCGATGCTCTATCCTGTCTCTCCCATTTTCCAATATTGGCTAAAGGTTGCATAATCGGTTGATTGTGGTCGACCGGCTGCGGCTAGTCGGCCTTCCCCTCCCATCCCAGAGCGTGTCACTCCCTACAAATCTGTGCCCCCTGGTGTATCCGGCTAGTCCGGGTCAGGCAACGTCCTGGCTGGGTGTGGTACCTATGTTCATGTTCATGTTCATGTTCATTATAGCATTTTTGCAGTGAATTAAGTCAGAACTCGCCTAGTGATTGCAATTTTTTTTGAGACGTGGCCGTCTCAAAAAAAAATTTTGTTGAGATTATATTATGAGGTTAACAAAAGTCTAAAAAAAAATGTTTTTTGAGATGTGGCCGTATTGCAGTCCTTAGCCTTAGGCGAACATCGTACAAATACTGTTGAATAAATTTTTTTCTGCCGGTTGATACATAAAAAAAAGTTACATATTTAGAAAAGTGAGATTAAATTCTCTATTTTAAAACTAATTTGGTCTCTGTACGCGAAATTTCGGAAAGCGGGTCAAAAACGCCCAATGGCCTTTGGAATGCTAACCCGAGCTTATGGGAAGAAAAAAAATCTTGTAAGATTTTTTCTAAAGGGGTCCGTAATCAGACTTTGAAAATTGAAAGCAGGGCAATTATATTGAGTGGGGTATCAAATGAAAGGGCTTAATTTGTAGATTAAAACAATATTTTTGTAATTTTTTTTAAATAAGTAGTTTTTGATTTATGGCAAAAATCGTTAAAATTTATACGTCATTTTCTTTTTGTTCACTCCGTTAATATCTATTTATTGACAATAAAACATACTAGTACAAAATTGAACAACATTATTAATTACAGGAAAAATATAACGGTTTTCCTAACTTTCACCGTTTTTGAGAAATTTGCAAAAATCTTAACACATACTTATTTGCTCCTACTAAACTAATCGCCATATAATTTTTCTTGAACTATTCATGTATGTACTTATGAGTTTGTACGGAACCCTCGGTGCGCGAGTCCGACTCGCACTTGACCGGTTTTTTTCTACATTGATATTTAATAGTTTATTAGTGTGTTCTGATATTTTCGCGAACGGATAAACATTTTTTCAAATTGTAAAGTAACTTATAAAACTATCTTTGATTTATTTTAGCAATTTTTTTTTCGATCGATTCGTATTTAATTTAAATCGAATTTAAGTTTCACTTGCCAGATTTTAACGAAATAAACATAAACACTTATTAATACATACAAATGTGAACCGAATAAGAAGCTTGTAAAACTACATTTTTTTTAAAGCTGGGGGGCCTCATTTAGCTTTGTCGCCCCGGGCCTCTGACGGGCTTAGTCCGCCACTGGCTACGCCAGCTTGTTATTCAGAATTGCCTATAACATTTCAGTTAAGCCGGCTACGTATAAGTATTTTTTTTTAATCTTCATATTTACTAAGTTAGTAATAATGATTCATTATTCAATACTTTACTTACTGTAAAAAAAACTCGGTTATTAACCGAGTATTCGATTCGAATTCGAGCTTCACCGAGGAAAAACCGAAACTCGGTTTTCGGTTGTGGCTGCATTCCCTACTCCCAACTTCTGTATTTCCGGACAAATATAACTTAGGACTCTTCAAGACAAGAGTGCGCATTTACTGAACCCGCGAGCTACATCCTCGGCTTCGTAGTCACTTACGATCAGGCGCTACTGAGGTCAATCGCAGGTCAATTGACCTGAGGAATTAAAAAAAAACTGGAGAAAGTGTCTTAATATCTCGCATGGTGAACTGAGTGAAGGTGTAAGGTAGGTACCTTATTTTCCTTATTAATGTTCTGTCTGAGCTTGTTGAATGATGGTGACGACCGTGTATCGATCAATATGTCAACGTGTTATCAGGCTTTAGCTCACATGTTACTTATTATAGGATAAAGGGTATTTTCGTAAACAGATAAAAGATAGACAATAAAAAAAATACTATCACGAGTCGTCTATTTCCATTCAGGAATCGAGATATCGCCTTGATAAACTAAGCCTTTTGAATTTGAATACTTATGTATCTTATGACGTTAGTTACAAGTAGCTATATCGTGACACATCTTTGTGCCTACTACAGTAATAAATGTGTTGCGATATATGTACCGTATATATTTATTTATTTAGACTTTATTGCACAATACAGGAAAGTACAAAGGGCGTACTTAATGCCATAAGGCATTCTCTACCAGTTAACCGCTGGGCCAAACAGAAATATTAAATTGGTGCATGTACATATAGTTTGAAACTGCAAAGTTAACATAAATCAGTGGCGTGGCGTTGAAGAAATCCTTGTGCAAGCCGGAGTAGCTTTGGCTTCCATTTTCTTAAAGAGCACTAGAAGTGCTGAACTGCCTAATATTAGGCAAATCGGTAGGAATCGAGTTCTATGAACGCCACGCCACCGATATATATACATAATAGTGATATACTTACATAAATATGCTGTAAAATATACCTACATACATACTATTAGGTACATGTACCCAGTATAAAATATTATGAAGACAATTAATCTTGAATATTGTTAGAAAAATGATTGCGCAACATGCGCTTAAAGCTGAGTTTGCTCTGCGCTTCTCTTATAGTAAGTGGGAGATCGTTCTACTCGATCCCTGGACGTGCAACAATTTAAATTTGGATTTAAGATAATCAGGGGTACCTGGATCAAATAATAAAAGCAGGAATTTCGAAAAACGGTGAAATCATTTTAATGAAGAGTCTACTAACTAAACATTAATAGCGTGGAGTCCAAGGAACTCGATTCCTACCGGCTTGCCTAATATCAGGCATTTGAACACCTTATTCTACAGCTCTTAAGGAAAATGCACACTAAATGTGCATGGGCTTGCCCAAGGATATCTTTTACGCCGCACCACTGAAACATGAAGTTTCAAACCTCTTACTTCAAAAATCGTAGACTCTGCATACAAATTTTAACCCCTTAGGGGGTAAATTTTGTAAAATAATTTCTTAGTGCACCCCTAGACCTTATAAGGAACCTATGTGCCAAATTTGGAGGCCGCAAACATCTGCGATCTCGGCCTTTCTTTGTTTTACTACCCTAGTTGTGTAATGTACTAATCCAAAATCAAAATAAATTAACACTTTCGCAAGCAAAAATTTCGTAGCCGCTACGCCTCGTATCCGATAACATGGTGAAATGGTCATGTAGCGGAAACTCGCTTCGAACATAGCGCCCAATGAACGTAACCATCAAATTATGTTTCCAGAACTGTTCGGATAAATCCAGATACACTAATTTTGGTGCCATCACCGATTTTAAAAGGACAAAAATGGCACGTGAAGGAAAGGAGCATAGTACCTAGTATTGTATAAAATAAAACATCAATTATACAACCAAATATGTATTCCCCTACAAAACCTTATATCTAGCCTTGTTGACCATGTGGTGCGCTGAAGTCTGCAGTTTGAGCAGCTCCTCCTTGATGAGGCGCGTGATCTCCGACTTGGCCTTGGCCACGGCGAGCTCCTGCGAGCTCTCGATGGCCAAGTACAGTTTGCGCTCGCCCTCGGGCGGGTTCTTGCCCGGGGGCACGTACGTGCCGCGCACCGTGATGCCGGCTTCGGAGTACTCGCTGATGAGGGCCAAGGCTTCCTGTCCACAAAAAGGGAATTGTGAGCTTTATATTGCAGTAGGAAACATCTACTAGTGGCGTGGCGTCCATAGAACCCCATTCCCACCGGCTTGCCTATTTTTTAAAGCATATGACCAGAGTAGGTATCTACTACTCCTGAAGAAAAAGTCATCTAAATCTGCTCCGGCTTTACTAAGAATATGTTTGACGCCACGCCACTGACATCTACATCTCCTAGGCCATTTTTTTTGGAGCTTTATTATTATTATTTAACCATTTTACGTGCTTGCCAAGCATCGAGAAGACTGCAGATCACTGTCATACATCAAAGTAGGACGGAAACACATCACGTACACTTCCTTTGACATTCAAAAATCGAAAAATAATGAGTTAATTTATTTCTAAGCTTTTAGGAAGCCTTTCTAACTAAATTTTTAACAAGTCAGACTTAGTATAAGTGAAATTTTACCACGAGTCGATATTCGCTTGTCAATAAAATCTTTTCTATAACGAAGACTTACGTATTAAGTTTGGCGTCAGAACTAACATAAAATGACGGTTGAAACTCAAGTTCCAATCAAATCAAACGTTACGCAATTATCCCTAAATTAATTATATGTCATATCCCTACCTTTAATGACAATAGACACAATGTCGCCGGTTCTTTATCAGTTTGATACAGAAGAACACCAGGGCACCGATGAGAGCCAGTTTCAGCAACATCTTGGACGATGATCCAATACGAACTGAGAGTTGCGTCCAGTGCAGTAGCATATAAGCGGTAGGGTTTTAGGTTATCTGACCGGGGGCAAAGCACTGAGGACGTAAACACGTCTAGAAGTAATCTTACTAATGCAGTAAACAATTACTGTAATTTTAATCTGAAAAGACGTATATCCATCACAATGTAA
This sequence comes from Eudemis profundana, assembly GCA_947034925.1. Classification (NCBI taxonomy): domain Eukaryota; kingdom Metazoa; phylum Arthropoda; class Insecta; order Lepidoptera; family Tortricidae; genus Eudemis; species Eudemis profundana. The sequence goes on from OX344795.1 coordinate 7,272,144, forward strand.
ATCGAATATACGCTATTTGTAACGCAAAACAGAGCAATAGCAACTTCGAGATTTTCAATAAATTGATACTCTTTATTTGCATAGCATTAAAGTTGAAATTTCTGGCACTCAAGTAATACTTGAAATTATGTTGCAAGATACTCTCAAGAAACTCATTCTGTTGCGATGTATGTGAGTCATTTGTTTTTTTTTTATATATTTCAGGGTATTGACACAGGCAGCCGTAGCCGTCAATGCGAGGCCAAGACGCCAAGTTTGTTGTGGTGTTGGCGTTTTCTTAGAACATGACAAATAAGAGTAAAACAGAACCAGCGTATTCAAATTTAAAAAAAAAAAACATTACGCCCTTAATAGGTCATTTACGGCCCGCATAACCAACGTGTAACAACACCATTTTCGAGCAGGTATGATGAAAACTGTGTAGTTAAGGGTTAATTGAACAAAATGTTAATCCTGTTCCTTTGTGTAACGCAGGACTTCCCAACCAAGGGGGCACGCCCCCCTTGGGGCGTGTAGAGAAATGTCAGGGAGGGCGTAATAGGTACGTTTACAGTACCGGGAAAAAATCTATTTAACGCGTAGGTAAATTAACTGTTCCGAATTGCCATTCAATCACTGCTGCTATAAAAACATATGCGTTTCTTATTTTTGTTGAAACTTAAGGGGGGCATGAAAATATTATTTTTGGCTCGGGGAGGCTCGGCGAAAAAAAGGTTGGGAAACTCTGGTTTATCGAAAGTTATCCATACAAATTGTATGGTAACTTCCGTTACACAAAGGAACAAGATTGACTTTTTGTTAAATTTATCCCTTAACGATGGACTTTTTTTTTGAGAATGACCTTTAGCTGAGTGCAATCAGTGGTTCCGAACCTGGGGGTAATTACCCCTTTAGGGGTAAAATTAAGTTTTCTCAATTAAGTCGTTTTTCTTTGAGTACTTTCATATACTTGTCTGTTTTACCTATTTTTTGGAGGGGTAACGATACAAATCTACAGGGAGCCTGTGGGTGATGTGGCAATAAAGGTTAGGAACCACTGCCCTAAGTGCAAGAAATGTAACAAAAAAATATAAGTTGTTAGGTTCAATGAAACCGTATAAAAAGGCGTGTAACCTTGCTGGTGACGCGCCAGCGGGCCTGCTGCGGGAAGTCGTTGATCTCGAGCTCGGTCTCGTACTTGCGGAACACCTCCTCGGCCGGCTCGTTGGCGCTCTCGTCGCGCGGCTGGTAGTTCAGGCGCGTGTTCAACTTGGCCGCTAGCTGTTCCGCTACTGTTTTAGCCTGAAATTAAAACGGGCGGAATGTTTAGAAGATTGTGGTTCGTGATCACTTATCTTTACTGGGCAAGACTATTAGAATAGGAGTTTAAAGAGCTTATAACATAAGAGCTAATGAGCTGCTGACACACCGCACAGGTGCTGAGCTAAAAGAGTGATACATATCTTCGAGAACTAAAGATTCATATAAATCTTTTCACTTTAGTATAGTATTCGTCGAAAGATGCGGAAGTCAAGGTAGATGGCAGAATTGAAGGCGTTTTCTGGGTGTACGGTGGACGAATGGTTGAGTCACTGGGCCGGAAATCCAGAGGTACCGGGTTCGATTCTCGGTCTGTACACAGGCGAGTGCCATTTAATTTTTCTGTGTACTTTGATTTCCTGTATCTATATATGTAACATAAAATGTGGTGTAAATTACCCGCCTTAAAAACCAATGAAGAGACAAAATGTTTCTTTCATATATAAAGTATTATATACTTTCTGCTTAACTGCGTAATAGTACATCATTTTATGTCTACACTTGACCAGAAAACGGCTTTTTCCGTACGCGTAGCGTGCGGTAAAAGCTACTTTATGGCAAAAAAAATGTTACCGTGATTAACGTGTGCGCGGAGTGCGCGCCCTTGAGAATGGCCTCGGCGGCCTGCTGCGTGGCGCCCTTGTGCTCGGCGCCCAGCCCCTTGGCGATGTTGATGCGCGACGCCAGCCGCCGCGCCAGCTCCAGCTTGCCGTCCGCGCCCGCGCCCGCCGCCGCCGCGCCCGCCGGCACGCCCGCCGTCGCCACGCCCGGCTACAACATAACACACCATTACTTACATACGACCGCTTTAGCTAAGTTGGTAGTGACCCTGCCTACGAAGCACGAGGTCCTGGGTTCGAATCCCGGTAAGGGCATTTATTTGTGTGATGAGCACGAATATTTGTTCCTGAGTCATGGATGTTTTCTATGTATTTAAGTATTTATATCTATTAAATATATCGTCGTCTAGTATCCATAACACAAGCCTTATTGAGCTTACTATGGGGCTAGTTCGATTTGTGTAAGATTGTCCCCTAATATTTATTTATTTATTCTATGATACAGCGAGCAAACAATTAAACCACACATAATACCGCATACATGCTCTTCACTACGTCACGTTCATACAAACACAGTACGAAATGGTGACGTAATGGGAAAATAAATTTGGGACACTTTTTTTTACGTATAAGGTTCGAAAGTACTAACGATTCTGAGCCAGAAAAACCTCAAAAGTTCATATTTTGAGAAAGTAGCTACCCCGGTATTTATTTTGGAAAACGCCCCTCTATTAAAAAAAGTTCGGCGATGATTACTTTTGCTTAATTTAACACTAGACGCGACTGAGATTCGTTACCAGAAGTTGGTTCGAAACGGAAGACGCAGCGTAAGTCGGCCCCTCACAAGATGGTCGACGACCTGGTTGAAATTGCCGGAAATCTATGGAAGCAAAAAGCGTGCGACCGTTCGTTATCGAAGTCTTTAGGGCATCCTATGTTTAGCAGTGGACGACTCAAGGTTGAAGTGATGAGATCAGTTAATGAACTTATTTTTTTTTAAATTTTGCAGCCCGATCGCCGGCTTCTGAGACTTTTAACCATAATACTGCCACCCAGACTGCCTACCTTGATCTCCTTGACGATCTTCTTAGCCGCGAGCATGGTCTCGATCTGCTGGTCGAGATCTCCTTCCACATCTTCGTCATCGGAGTCCTGGAGTCCGAGTGCTGCCTTCTGATACTTCTTCTTTTCGCTCGCCGCCATTGCTTCGGACTCGTCGAACTTGAAGCCTGATTAAAATTAAATCAATTACTTAAAATTACTTTCAGAACTGGCAGACAGGTAACGACGACAAAGAGTATATATTTATTTACGGCTCATTATCGTGCCGATTAAATACCATTTATTATAAACATACATGAGAATCAGTTTGCATTCATACGTCTATAAGACTATTATGAAATACTAGGACATTGTCATTCATCTGCTTTAATAGTACATTACACAACTAGGGTGGTAAAACAAAGAAAGGCCGATATCGCAAATATTTGCGGCCCGAGCTGCAAGCGAGGGACGTAAATATGCGATCGAGGGCTTTATTACTTCCCGTATTGTGTACATCATTTTATGTCTACATTTGGCCAAAAAGCGGCGGAAAAAGCCACTTTATGGCCAGGTGGCATAAAAAATATTACGAGCAACTCACCCTTCCCGCTAAAACCTCCTCCAGTATGGACCTTCTTCCCGTCCTTCTCCTGTGCATCCTTATACGTGTCCCACAGTTGCCTCAGCGGTGGTGGCACGGGCGCCCCGCTCAGCTCTAACGCCCGCAGGACGTCTCCGGCGTATCTCCCTTGCTCTGGGGTGAGGAATGTCCAGGCGAAACCTTTGTTCCCGGCGCGGCCAGTGCGTCCACATCTGCATAGTTTTATAACCATTATTAAGAGTTTAGATATTGCAGAAACCTTTGACATCATTATCCTTACTGAATCATAATTGTTGACAATAAAAAATACAGGCGACGGAAGCGAATTATATTCCGTTGCTAGCAAATATAATGCATTCTACTTCTTAAACCGACAACTTGCGACTCACGGACAGTGTTCGAGGTTCTATAGATTGACTGCGACCGATAGAGCATCACCTGGGCCTCGTTTCACGAAGCCACAAGATACAATTTTACAAGTCTACACTTGCAAAATTGTTCAAATACAGCAACGACATTGATCGATTTGGCCAATATTGCTAGTTTAGACTTGTAAAATTGTAACTTGAAGCTTCGTGAAACGGGGCCCTGGGCGCACTAATATTGATTAGTGCGCCCAGGGCCCCCTTGGATTGCCCTTGCGCCCTTTGGATTGCCAAAGGGCGTGACCTTATACTGGTAACATCCAAAGGCAACAATAGTACTCAAAGCACACACGAACTTGTGCGTAATGTAGATTTACAATGAGGGTTTTCAGAAAGATTTTGACATTTTACTGACAAAAGGTCTTACAAGCCTTCAAGAAAAAAGCTTACTCCCTGAAAGGCCGGCAACGCACTTGTGACTCTTCTGGTGTTGCATGTGTCTATGGGCGACGGTGATTGCCTACCATCAGGCGACCCGTCTGCTCGTTTGCCCCTATTTCATAAAAAAATCCACCAGCTGGCAGCACGGTAGCTGGTGAATTTATAATTTCTGAAAACGTTCATTTTGTGAAGCTATTCTAATTTGAAACATCACCTATGCACGTAGTCCTCATAGTGATTAGGACAATCGTAGTTGACGACGAGCACGAGTTGCTTGACGTCGAGGCCGCGCGCGGCAACGCTGGTCGCCACGAGCAGCTTCACCTTGCCGTTCTTGAAGTCCACGATGGTGGAGTCCCTGTCGAATTGATCAATCCCTGTAACAGGCACGCGTTAATATATTCCATAGTCAATATAACAGTCATATGAGAAAATACTTTTGCAATACGATAAAGTACTGTTAAAGTATTTTTCTAAATCCATTTTGTAAAATTATGAGCGAACAAAGACGAAGAAAATTATTCGGAGAAGTGAAAAGTATCAACGATAATATTAGTATTCTCAAGGAATTGAAATTGTCTCCAAATTTGGCCACTTCTGATAAAAAAAAACTTTTTTTCGATATTTGTTTCTGAGTCGCTGCTGACATGAGAGTTTTCTTATGAAATATAACACTCAGACGTATCTGTGGATCAAACTGAACTAATTGTTTCGACCTGTTAACCATTATCCTAAGTTTGACAGGAACGTGCAGTAGCGGTATTTGTAATCATTATATACGCGTCGCGTGGAAAAAAGAGACAGTTTTTTTTTATTTGACTCATTGTAAATAGTAGAATGACAGGGCAACAAGTAAAGACGGAGACGCACAGCAACCTGTAAAGAAATATGAAAACCTGTAGTCTGTTCTATGATATACCTATTAATAATCTCTCGTGATCGCGCTTAATCGCTTCTATAACGTGATTTTAGCGAAAAAAGTATACCATAGCAAATGTCTCAAGCAGCAACTTTATCAAAATACCAGAGGTAATAATGAAATATCAGGACATAATACACATTTAGAGAAACCCCTGTGCATTACTTCCTCAATAAAGTTAAAATATGCCAAATCAATACATGCAAAACAATCTTATATTGACAAATTATAAGTCAGTTTAACTAAGACAGAATTACTTTATTGGTAGATTCAAATATTGCGTTTATCAACTACTCAAAACCATCTAATGGCTTTAAATTTAGCATCCTAGTAAAGCTACTACATAACAATTTTGATGAAAATACAATACAACAGACACCTAAAAACCTGTTATAACATATTTAACCGTAACAAAGAAACAAACTTCACATACCTCCATGTAAACTCATGCAAGAGTAGGACGCCTTCATGAGGTCTTTCAGCAGACTGTCTGCATTCTCTTGCTTGTCGACGAACACGATGATGCTGCCGAGCTGACTGTACAGCCCCAATAGTTCTAGAAGTTTGAAGAACTTTGCGTCGTCTTCTAACACCGCTACGTGCTGTTCCACCTCTTTGCAGACTACGCTGCGGCCTCCGACCTAAGGGTGATGAACAGTTTATTGAAAGGTTTGAAATGTCCAATAGACCTAATCATGTACAACATGCCCCTTAGAGTACGCGCAGACAGAGCCTTCTATCTTTTTTTCGAGGATAAGATCTGCGAAACAGGTGCCCAACTTTCAGAGGAAATATGGGTTTAATATTAATATTACTATATTACTCTTATGAAATGAGCAATAAAGTATAGTGTATTGTGTTGTATTGTACCTGCATGAACCAAAGGATTTTTTAGTTCAAACCATAACCACAGAATATATATAAGCTAAAGCAGTAAGGAAGCTACAAACAAAACGATCGAAACGCACGCACACATAGACGCGCGCTTTTACAAGGCCCCTAAGGGAATCTCGCGGTGCCGTCAGTCGCGAGTGCCTCATGCAGGCGAGTGGTCGCGCTTAGCGTTTGTTACGTGCGCGCGCCCAGACAGCCCGCGATCTTTTCATTTTAAACAACCCTAACGCTCTATCTAATGGAGCGTAGATATTTATTTCAAAAAGTAAGCGTAGCTTCCATACTGCTCTATTTATATTCTGTGCCATAACGTACCTGTATCTCGATAGGCTTCTGAAGGATGCGTCGCGCGAGTGCCTCCATCTGTCGCGGGAACGTAGCGCTGAACATCACCGTCTGTCGGTCGGGCCGGATGTTGTCTATGATCTTCATAACCTGACGAACAAGTTATATAAAGTTAGTCGAGTCACTCGCTCGATTTGGTCAGATCTCAACCAAAAGGTAAATTAAATAAGTATAAAACTCCTCGTCATATAGCAAGACATCTACTCGTATATCACCCCAAACTACAATCGTTGCTATTTAGTAGCAGCAATAGAACTCGCCCATCTACTTCGTGTGATGCGCATTACCATTGTTTTTTACCCCGACCGCCCCAGGAAGAGGCCAGAATGAGGGTGCGTTTCCACTGACACGGGGCTGGGCAGAGCGGAGCGGAACAGACCGTGAGTTGACCAATCACAGTGCTCAACATGTCCACTCTTTTTTTTTAATAAGCTGACCAACTCGCAACCCTTATGGATAGCGATTGTCGGACCGGGTGGTCGGCCGTGGCGTTCCCTGGGGTCAAACCAGGTCGCTAGCCGGACCACCCCGAGGAGTCGGACCGGGTGGGTGCCGGGGGCGCCTGGGGTCGAACCAGGTCACCTCGATAGGGTCGGACTAGGTGGAGGCATGTCCACTCACGTCAATAGAAACATTGGTCAACTCACGGTCCGCTCCGCCCATCTCCGCGTCCGCTCGGTCCGGGGTGCGCACTATCATCTCTGCGCCGCACTTTAGTTCTGAATTAGTAGTAGGAACAGAACTGGCCTATCGCCTACGAGTGATGGGCATAGTTTTTTACCCTACCTCCGTATTAACATGAAAGGACACGCGTTTGTGTGCGTGTGTACAGCATTCTTACGAATTCTTAAATTTTCGCTTGTAAAGTCTGTGCGGAAAGAGAATAGGCGTGGCGAAAAACGGAACTAACCTAACCAGTATGGCCACAGAACAGAAAATACGGCACATACGGTACAAAAGCATTACAGCGCCCCCCAAAATTAATCCTATTCTCTTTCCGCACAGACTCTACTGCGTTCGTACACGGCGCGCACACATTCAACCGCGCGATGTAGCCTTTGTAGGAAGATAAAATACTGGTATTATACTGTGGTATTTTTATGTTTGTATCAACCTGCGGCTCGAAGCCCATGTCGAACATGCGGTCGGCCTCGTCGAGCACGATGTAGGAGACGCGGCGCAGGTTGGTGACGCGGCCCGAGTTGGCGGCCAGCATGTCGATCATGCGCCCCGGCGTGCACACTATCATCTCTGCACCGCGCTTCAGCTCTGCTATCTGGAAATAGTACATTATGATACGAGTGGGCTGCGTTGGTCATTACAGTCGAGGCTGTGTTGCACGGCCCGAGCCGTAAGGCGAGGGCTGTAATAGCCGAGACTGTAATGACCAATGCCCATGAGTGTCATACGACGTTTTTCAACACACTTGCGTATAAAATTTATAGTACATTACACAACTAGGGTGGTAATACAAAGAAATGCCGAGATCGCAAAAGTTTGCGGCCCGAGCTGCAAGCGAGGGACGTAAATATGCGATCCAGGGCTTTCTTTATTACCTCCCGTGTTGTGTACATCATTTTATGTCTACACTTGGCCAGAAAGCGGCTTTTTCCGTACGCGTAGCGTGCGGAAAAAGCCACTTTATGGCAAGGTGTGGCATAAAAACTTATATTCTTGTATTTATTTGCTGTGTTATCTAAGAACACCTCTAGGCATGATATGGTGCGAGGCGCGCGCCATGTACGCGTACATGGCGCTGAGTTGCGGCGCGAGAATAATGACGTGCTCTCATTGGTCAATTTGCGGTAATTACAACACTAGTGCGGTAATGTAAAGTAAAAAGAACTTATGGGTAATAAATAAGCTGCGTTCCGCGCATAAGAACCATGAAATTAGAGCCACTTTATAAGCAAGTGTGTTGAAAACAAAATATTACTCACATATACAAATTAGTCTTTAGCAAGTTAAAAGTGGTAAAGGTCTCCGGAAGTCGATAAAGGGAAAAAGCGTTCGACCGTTCATTGTGGAGGTACGTGATGATAGATATTAGTATGAAATTGATATGCCATTGCCAATCATTATCATCCGTCAAAAGACTTCCTCTGCTGAATGCTGACCGGTCTTGCACTACCCGGATTTAATAAGCTCAACATCAACAACTTAACGAACTTCCTATTGCATGCAGAGTTCCTTCGCTGGTCTCTTGATGAGGGATATGGGGCCGTCAGTCATCCAATGGCGGCTCATTGCCAATTAAATACCTATTCCTGATGAAGACCAACAAACCAGCTAATATCTACTACCAGGCTGAATAATTCTCTAACTTTAAGTCTAAATAAAAGTAGATTGATAGTGAGACAAACCTGCTCAGAAATCCCAGTACCGCCATACACACACACGACCCTCATACCCAGGGACTTGGCGAACTTCCTTATATCCTTCCCTATCTGCATGCAGAGTTCCCTCGTCGGCGTCATGATGAGCGATATGGGCCCGTCGGAGTCCTCCAATGGCGGCTGGTCGAGTACGTGGCGGAACATCGGGAGGATGAAGGCGAGGGTCTTGCCGGAACCGGTTTTGGCTATGCCTATTAAGTCCCTGGAAAAACATGGTTTTAGTCAGACAAGTCAACTATGCAAGGAATACTGGGCAGAAGTTATAATAACAGCAGAAAAAGGGTAACGAAGCTATATTCAAACCAGTAAGATTGAGAGGTCTTCAACTGTTTAAATTTAAGATAGACAATATATTAGTTCGGATTTGGTATCCCTACCTCGTCTGATGAGCAATAACAATACATGACCAAAGTATGGTAAATAAAAAACATAGCTAATTACCAACAATGGGCATTTCTAGCCTTCTCTGATTAAAGGACATTCTTAAGGGTTTACAGAAACAATGTCTCCACAACTCATAAAAAGTTAAGTACCTTCCAGACATAATGGCAGGGATAGCTTGCGCCTGAATAGGGGTGGGCTTCTCAAAGTTCAGTTTTTTGAGTATGTCCATCTCCTTTTTGCTGACTCCGCAGTGCGCCCACGTGCGTATCGGCTTGGGGCAACCCTTGCCCTTCACTCGAATGCCTTCCAATTCCACGCGGTACGCTTCAACCTCTTCTGGTGTCATTCGGGCTAGCTCGCTCACCTAAAAATTGACTTTAGTATCAATAAACGAGCCAATTGAATTACAAAACCTAACACATATAACGCTTCACCAACTTAGAAAGGCGTTAGGGTTTAGCAGATCAATAATAGCTTTAGGGTTTAGGTGAGGACCTCAAAAATCCACAAAACCATGGTTCCGATCTAATGAAAAGTTATAACTTAATTTAGGTTCCCATGTACTCCATACTAAAAATTACAACAGCGGTTATTACAAAAAAATTACTTGACTATATCAGTGGATTAATAGAAAGTAAACTGAAACAATTGTATCACCTCAGTATAGAAGGCTTTCCTGAACGGCATGTATTCCAGGCTGGCGTGATCTACTTTAGCCAGTTCTTTCCTCTGCTTGGACGCGAGGTTTGCCGCCGTGTCCTTAATGTCTTCGTTCTCCTCTTCTGAAGAATATTCTAGGCCATCCTGGTTCTGTTCTATTAGCTCACCTGTGGAAATCAGTTTAATAATAAGTAACACTCAAAACACACATATTTGAAATAACAATAGTTTGGGCATGTCAATTTTTCCGTCTTCTGCAGAGTTTGCATCCTACGCATATATTTATCACTAACGTCTAATGCAAAATCTAAACTTGAACTAAAACAAGCTGTACTAAGGTAAAAGTACCTTTATTTTTTTGTTCTGTGACCCTTTTTTTGGCAGTGCCGGTCAGAATTACTATGCCAGTGCCTCCATTCGTTGGCACAGTCATGCCCCTCTGCTGGTCCATCTCGTTCACTTTTCGCACCTCCTACAACATTACAATGATATTTTACTGCACACTAAAGGGCCTACGCACACGGCGTATTTTAAACACGCCGTGTGCAGAGGCCCAAAAAGATAAAAACATGTATAGATAATAATTACTTAGTTTAATTTCAAAGACGTAAAATACTTGTTATATTGACACACAGTTTATTTTTGAACCAGTACAAGGCAGTTATTTTCGCGTGTATATTAGTTTGAATACTGAATTCAGGTTTACCTGTTGGACCTCCTGCATGTAAGCATCCAATGGATCAATCTCATCTTCTACTTCAATTTTTTCCTCAGCTGCTGCTTTTTCTTTCGACTCTCCCTCCTCACCTGAGACAAAATGAAACCTGTGTATACCTAACCTAACCTAATTCTAATGGATTTCTCTTATATAAATAAAGACAGAGAGTAAATCACATGTTTCCAAGACATGTTTTGGATAAAATAAGAACGAAATTGAAAATCAATCGAAAAGAAGGAATACAATAAAACTTCATAATGAATGTTAATGTAGGATCTGAAGTAGTAGTAGTGAATAAGGTACTAAAAAAAATTAAGATAAAAAAAATAAAAAAGATGTAAATACCATTGCGAGCAATTTCACCTTCATCGCCAGAATCATCTTCAAGAGACCACTTTTTGGCTGGTATGTGGATGTTGCTCACTAAGCTTCCCTTCTGGACTTCCTTCTTGGTTGTTTCAAGCTCTTTCCGTTTCCGTTCAGCCCTCCACCGCTCGATACGGTCGCGGCGCTTCTGCATTTCAGCCTCCAGGCGGCTTTGCTCTTCTTCCTGATGTACAGAATAAGTTAATGTTTAATCAAATATAATTATTGTGTTATATATATAATACTATGTATTTGAATGCCTAATCTTCACTGTTATAAAACTGTAATCACAACTTTCTAAAATTCCTTTCTGTTTGTCTGCTCTTACTTCCCAAATATAGAAATTTCAGTCAATCTATCATTCTATGTGTATGTGTCACAGCTTTGTTAATTGACCTATACAATTTAAAAATACTAGCTGTGAACCCGGCTTCGCCCGGGCAAAATGTAAAGAACCACAAACCCCCATTTAATTCCTTAGAAATTATATTTTATTTTTAACAGACTTTACAAAAATGAGGATGTTGAACTGACGGCTGAGTTCCAAACATTAAAATAATGTTGAAGTCGTTTTTGGTTTAAACTATCCAAAACTTTATTTAAGGACTTTCATTACATTACAAAATTCCAACCGTCACTACTTTGAAAAAAACTCGTATTTCAAAACGTCGTAGAGGAAAACGTCAAAAGTTCTTCATTCGTCAGAACTTCATATTTTATACACTTACTGCGTTTTTACCTGGAGTCAGTATCAGATACGTGTTTATTTTTAAAGTAATGACGCAATGCTATTTGGGAAATCCACATTAAAATCGAATTTAGAAAGGTAAATATAATCACTTTTTATCTAAAATCCAAAGTATGATTTTTCACATTTCTATCTTCAAAAATATAGTATATATAAAACTTTAATTTTTCAAACATCTAAAATAGTAGAGTCCCGTTTAAGAACCGAATTCAATTTATGTTGTTAGACTATATTTCCCATTAGTGATCACAACTCTCCCCTTGAATTAGAATCGCCCCGGTTCAGAGGCGGCGTTAGACGTAGGCGACGTGGGCTACCGTTATCTAGCCAAATGTGACAGCCTATATTAAAAAGATGAAAGTCTGAAAAATCGTGTGGATGACTCCATAGTCAGTTTAGCCGACCTATGTGGATGCATATGGCAAATGTGGCCGGCCCCGGTACAGTCCGACTTCACGCGGTTTAAGCACCTGCATCGGCACCGCAGTTTTGGCACCTGCATCAGCAACGTGGTTTTTTATGCGCAATGTGGTGTTCCAGACCTGATCAGTTCGTGTCACTCCCTTTTCAATTTAGTAATCAATTCTGTAGCCATATTATATTCTGCAGCCATATTATCGGGATTTGGCGAATATTCTTGTTGACGTCTTGTTCTTTTTGTATGTCAGGGAAAGAGATGACAGTACACATTTTCGCCGAATCGCCGATAATGTGGCCGTAGCATGCTAAATCCACTTCGTACCTACCCTCCTGTTGCGTTAACGTAACGTTACTGCAGGGAGATTCAAAACTGTTATTTAGTGCATTCGACAGGACACTTTTTCAACAGATTCCCCGAATAAGACAGTTATCCCTCCATATTAAGGGGATAAAATTACCTGCCATCCACTATTTCTCCCCCCCCCCCCCCCTGTAGAAAAGAAATTTACGAAAGTATTTGTATATTTGAACATTCCCACCTCCAAAATGAAGAAAAAAAAAACATTCAGGCTTGCATTCTCAATATTCTATGTCGAAAATTATCGTGAACAGATTAAAAATGTTCGAAAATTGGTATAATTTTGTTTCCTAAGTCAGAATAAACTTAAAAAGCCCCCATACCTTCAGAAGGATTTATAAAAGTGCCTATTCCTTTTTTTTTCTTTTTTTAGCTTACAATTTCAACTGTCATTTTCATTGAGCAATGAGACAATAATATTGTGCAGTTTTCAATTGTTTAGTAATTTATTACGTTTTAAAAATAGCACGATGCGTGTAAATATTGTTTTTTTTTTGTTGAAATAATATTATACGCACGATTTTCTAATGTAAAAAACGGTTTTCTTACTCATGTCGTCACCTCGTCAGTTTAGTTTACTCCGTTCTCGCCGAGTGTGTACAAATTCAATTAAAAGCACACATTACGCGCGCTTCGCTAAGCTATGGCAGTTTCCGAACGCAGCAAAGAAACATGGCCGACTGTTTTTGGTATTATTCGAATTATTTTACATCTTTATACGCTTGTTTCTCAGTTATACGAATTTTGCGAATATAAGTTGTCGATTCGAAAGTGTTATTTTTTAACACTTTAATTTTTGAGGCGCTTTTGGTTCAGGTCTACCGTAGGGCCCGGCTAAATTATTAATATAGACTAGCTGTGAACCCGGCTTCGCCCGGGAAAAATGTAAAAAATCACAAACCCCCGTTTTACTTCCTTAGAAATATTTTCTTATTTTTAACAGACATTACAAAAAGGAGGATGTTGAACTGATGGCTGAGTTCCAAACATTAAAATAATGTTGAAGTCGTTTTTGGTTTAAATTATCCAAATTAAATTATTGTTGTTACACTATATTTCCCGTTAGTGAGCACAGCTCTCCCCTTTAAATTAGAATCGCCCCGGTCCAGAGGCGGCGTTAGACGTAGGCAACGTGGGCCACCGCCAACGCCACGCGGTCCAAGGGCCCTCGCGCCTCGACGGCAGCACAGCAAAAAGAGCTTCGTCACCAGTTAATAATACCATTAACCGTCTTCATGGAACAGCAAAGGGCCTCGCGAAATATCTTTTGTCCACAGCAAATTTAGGTCTTGCTGCGCCACTCACTGTCCCGGTCCCGGGCAAACTCTGGCCGGGACCCGGCGGAAGAAATACATCTAAATCATCCCACTATCTTCGCCGCGGCCGGCCCCATCCTCGTCATCCAATTTGTGGCAGCCACTTAGCGTCAGTTTAGTCAACCTATGTGTGTGGCAGATGTGGCTAGCCCGGGCACAGTCCATCTTCAACCTGGCGGGTTTGGACCCTGCATCAGCAACGCGGTTTTGTATGCGCAGTGTGGTGTTCCAGACCCGGTCAGTTCGTGTCACTCCTCTTTCAATTTAGACCTTCTTCAAAAAGTATAGAATCATCTTATGGAGTTTATGTTTAGTTTATTTTATGGAACGGTTCCTGTGTATGTAGAAGTGCCCGCGAGAGGTAAAAATTAAGATGGCGCTACTATCACAGGTGGGTAAATGTTGCAGCAAAGCGCCAAAAATTATTTGACTTTTGTTAATTCATTAGTGAAAATTGTTAATTTAATAAAAAAACATGTGACCTACATACTTAACTGATTCCCCGTATAAGATAGTTATCCTTACCTCTATCCTCTATATTATGGGGGTAAAATTAACTTCCATCCACTATTTTGCCCTCAATAGAAAAGGAATTTTCGAAAGAATTAGTATATATTTGAACATTCCCACCTCCAAGACAAAATAAAAAAACATTAGGGAATATGCATAATATTTCTTGTTTACTTTAACGAAAGCTCTTTCATATAAGAAACAGGAGGCAAAAAGTATTTTTCGAATAAGTATAAAAATAACCAAGATACCATCAAAGATTCAAAAAATCAAAAAAACGTACTATAACATCATAGTCCATGTCTTACCAACAGGTGAGATAAAAGTTAAAAAATTAAACTTAAAAAGCTACAATACCGAGTTTCGCTCAAGTCACCACTTCAGAAGGATTAAATACAAAAGTGCATCAAAACTGCCTATTCCTTGTTTTTTAAGCTTAGAATTTTAACTGTCATTTTCGCCTGACGTTGGTTCGTTTTCATTGAGCAATGAGACAATAATATTGAGCAATTTTCACTTATGTCAGTAATTTATTAGGTACGTTTTAAAAAATAAAGCAAGATGCATAATATTTTCCTGTTAAAAGATCGTTTTCTTGAAATAATATTCGTAAGGATATCGCACGATTTTTCTAATTAAAAAACACCGTAAACTTACGTCGCGGTCAAAGTCACACGTTACGCGCGCTTCCTTAAACTATATCAGTTTCCGAACGCAGAAAAGAAACATGGCCGACTGTTTGGCGTTATTCGTATTATTTTACATCTTTATACGCTTATTTCTCCGTTATACGAATTTTGCGGATATAAGTTGTCGATTCGAAAGTGTTATTTTTTTACGCTTTAATTTTTGAGATGCTTTTCGTTCAGGTCTACCGTAGAGCCCGGCTAAATTATTAATATAGACTAGCTGAAAACCCGGCTTCGCCCGGGTAAAATGTAAAAAATTACAAACCCCATTTAACCCTTTCACCTCCTTAGAAATAGCATTACCAAGAATCTTTTCAATTAGGTACATTTTGTTATTTATCTTTCGAAACCTTTTATTTTTAACCGACATCTAAGAAAGTGGGTTCCCTATGTAGTTATGTTATGTTGAAATTGAGGGAACATCACGAATATTTAATGTATTAGGTATGTAATTTATATACCAAGTTTTACTTTCAAATATCTGAAATAACAGATTCCTATTCATAATTTTACCCCTTCTAGAGCCAAATCCTATTTCTTAAGTCTAATTATTAATGTCCCACTGAAGCTGAAGGGCAAATCTATCCCGCTTGCAATGGTTCTGGTCCAAAGGACCACCCTGACCAGCCGTTAAAAATACGTCTAGGTTGTCCTGCTATTTTCACCGTGGCGCATGCTACGTCCTCGCCACCCAGCCTGTACCTCAGGCTCACCCCACCCCAACATGGTCTAAATATTTAATTTAAGCCCTCGTCCAAAATATGACAGTGAATTACAAAATATGACAGCCGTCCCGGTCCCGAGCTAACTTTGGACAGCCGTTAAGAAATACATTCAGGTCGTCCCACTATCTTCGCCGCGGCCTGTTCTAGCGTCGTCGGACTGGCCATATAGTTAAGGTGGTGTTTTCCAGTTTTCCTAGCCGCCGCGGGGCCCGCACGGGCCGGGCCCCCGGCTTGTGGTTGTTGTTATTGGGCCTCGGACTCGTGGGGAGTCGGAGCCCAGTCCGGTCCTGTCCATTCAACATGTCACACCCAGTTCGAAGCCAGTTTAGCCCGCCTATGTGGATACTTACTACAGACGTGGCCGGCGTAGTCTTACTTCAACCTAAGGGGTAAGCATTCACATCAGGGGTTTCCAAACTTTTTTCCCAGAGGGCCGTACAGCACCTTTGAAAATGTCGCGCGGGCTACATGACATGGTCGACTTGAAGTTACGTATAATCTTTTTCGTCCTGGGGGTGCTGTGTGTCTCACATCTGTAGGTACTTTACTGTGCAGGCAGGGGAGGCTTCTATACGCGGGCCGGATTAGAATGCCTCGTGTGCCGGATTATATAGGCCCTCCCGCTCTGTCAGTTTTTTACGCTTACTACGTTCCTGATTGGGTTTGATTGCTGCGTGCGTGATTTGACAAACCTTAAATTTTGTCTTATTAATTTTACCATGTTCTTCAAAAACTACGGAATCATCTTATGGAGGTAAAATTAACCGGCATTGTTGCTCCCCGTAGGTAGAAAATAAATTTTTGAAATCATATTTGAACGTTCTTATTCCTACCTCAAACATGAAAAACTCGTAAATAGATGCGTGAATATTTTAAGAAAAACTGTATGGCGCTTAGTTTAGTAGGAGCAAATAAGTAAGTGTTACGATTTTTCCAAATTTCTAAAAAACTGTGTAAGTTAGGAAAACCGTTATTTTTTTAAATAATATTTAGGTTGATATTAATTATTGACAATTATTACAGATTCTTCTGTTCAGTAACTTCGAAGATATGTATTAATAATGGAAGGAGGGGAATGGTATTTTTTTGAACTTTTTTCGTCCTAAATCTAAAAGTAAATGCTTAAGAAAAAAACTTAAAATGGTATTGGAATCTACAAATAAACTCCATCCTTTTGATACCCCACTTAAAACAATAGCACAACTTGAAATTTTCGACCTCCCATTTCGGCCCCCTAAAAAAAGTAAAAAAAGGTATAAGAGATTTTTTTTTATGTCCAGTAGGTAGCTCAGGTTAGCGACTTTTAAAACTATTCCAAATTTCAAATCGATCGCAGCAATCGTTTGAGATATCTGACTGACCTATGAGAGACGGACAGACAAACAGAGTCACACCATAACGGTTCCTTTTTTACAATTTTGATACGGAACCGTAAAAACATTCAGACCTGCATTATTTTTATTATGGTCGAATATTTCAAACGCCTGGTAATTTTTTTGTTTTCACCTAAATGATAAACATTGATTTTCAAATTTCTATCTTTGTACCAAAAACGGGTATAATTTAATTTGTTTTTGATGTCAGAATAAATTTAAGAAAACTTAAAAAGCCCCTACAGAGTTTCGCCCTAACTTACCACTTCACCATCAGAGGGATTAAAAACAAATGTGCCTATTCCTTTTTTTTCGTTTAGAAATTTATCTGACACCTTTGCCAACGTTTGTTACTTTTTTTGGGTTATGTGTCAATAATATTGTACAATATTATTATATTATTTTTCAGTTATGTCAGTAACTTATTAATATTTTCCCGTTTAAAGATTGTTTTCTTTGAAATAAAATTATGGAAACGTATGATTATTCTAATTAAAATAAAAAACGGGTTTCTTACCCGTGCCAAGTATGTACAGCCGCGCCCGCAGTTATATTATAGTCGCATGCTACGTACCCCTGCACTAAACTGTGACAATTTCCGAACGAACTCGAATTGACGCAAGCAAACATGGCCGACTGTTTTTGGTATTATTCGCATTATTTTACATCTTTATACGCTTATTTCTGCGTTATACGAATTTTGCGAATATAAGTTGTCGATTCGAAAGTGTTATTTTTTTACGCTTTAATTTTTGAGACGCTTTTCGTTCAGGTCTACCGTAGGGCCCGGCTAAATTATTAATATAGATATATACAGTGTAGAGATGTGCCGTTCCCGGGAATATTCCCCACTTGTATGGGGAATATTCCCGGGAATGGCACATCTCTAATACAGTGGGACCTCGATATGTCGAACCTCGATAAGAGAGTAAATATTACCTCTAGAACTTGAATTTTTATCAATTTAACCTCTGTAACTCAAAGTTAAAAAGTACAGGAGACTTAACGTCTACAAGGCAAACATAGGCCTATGAAAACCTCTGTAGGTTAAAGATATCTACAAGTCGAAACCTCGTTTTTTTGAGTTTCCCTTGAGTTTTGGCTTATCGAGGTTCCACTCTATTTATTTCCAAATGAATTCAATTTCTCCGAATATAGTATTGTATAGCGGCAATTCTCACGAAGTATGTCTGCGGTCACCTAATTACCACGACGCTGTTTTCATAAATGTATGGAGACACGGTAATTAGACGCAGTCATATTTTGTGAGAATGGCTGATAGAATCATGTTGTAAACAAACCTTATCAACAGAACCAAGGTCATATTCAATTGATTCTTGTTTTATAGATTTCTCTTTGGACTTGGATCTGTCTCGGTCCTTTTCAGGTGACTTTTTCCTGGAGGACTTACTGCTGGCACCATTCCTCTTCTCATCCCTCTTATCACTGAAAAATAACAAAATATTAGGACTATTATTATGTTTGTATATATTTATTTTCTTAGGCTACGTTTTTTTACAATATATATATAAAAAGTAAAATACAACAAGCACATACAAAATATAAAAACATTATAAAAAAAAATCTAGAACTCATTCCTTTCTGTTTGTCTGCTCTTGCTTCCCAAATATAGAAATTTCAAGCAATCTATCATTCCAATTTAAAACATTAGGACTATTATTATTAGTAATTTATGTTAAGCAACAGCATGCTGTGCGGTAATGGTGTTGATATCCCAAATAAGCAAATTGCCACTGGGCTTGCAGAAGTTGCTGTTTTTTTTATATTAGGTTTTATATTCTGGAGTAGGATATAATGTTCAAAAACAAACACAGGCTTAAGCAGGCCCTGTGACAATATCTGCCATCCTATGACTAAAACCCTGCTAACTACATAATAGAGTTGTATATGTAGAAGTTAACTGGATTTTAACCATAATGCAGCAGATTGCAGCAACTTATTACTAGATTGATTTGGATAAGATTGTCCGGTACTATGTATTTATTATTTGTTAATATACAAAACTATAGTGTATAACTATCTGTTAGCCGCAGACATCCATTGCTTGACATATGCCTCCCCATAGGTAGTAACAAATTGCGGTTCTGAGTACACCGCATCTACCGGCTCCCCACTACCTTCAAGAGGTCATCTGTCCACTGAGCCTGGGGCCGTCCCACGCACAACTACTCTAACTATCGTGTACTTATTATCAATTGCGTATTATTATGAAACAGTGTAAACATAAACAAGACAAAACAAAAAAATAAGGCCAAGATTTAGTATAATTAAATCGGCTCTATTCATCCATCAACTTTTTTCCAAATCGAGATCTCCGTTAAAACTTGCGTGACCCAAATAATCACAGTTTACAAAAGCTAGATAAGGGAGGTACCTTTTCCTATCTCTGTCCCTGCTGCGGTCCCGTTTAGATTCTCTCTCCCTGCTACGGCTGCGCTTCCTCTTCGAAGATTTAGAAGCTCGGTCCCTGCTCCTCGACCTGGAGCGCCGCCTCTTGCGGTCGGGAGTCGCTGATCGACTGTGCGAGCGACGACGGTCGCGGTCTCGATCTCGATCACGCCTAGAACCAGCCACACGGTTACTGAGGGTCCTGTACTCATTTTTAGTAGACAAATGACCGGTTGATACTAACCCGCTTCTAACCATGTTAACTAATGGAAATGAATTCTTCTGTTTTATCGCATATTAGAACAATAATCTTAAAACAATGCAACGATGCATACACGCACACCAAATCAGAATATTGACATTTGCGTAAGCAACAGATAAACAATAAGTCGGATAGAAAAATAAAGCTGTAGAATTTCATTCCATGTTAATCATTACAATTATTCAGGTTAGCCAATGTACAGAAATCCTATAAATGTAACATGAACAACGTTTTAAAATGGATCTTAAACAGTCTCACAAAACTTGCAATGTTGTCAACTTAATAGTTTATAGCTAAATTTGTAATATTTTAAATTCATTTAGCACACATATTTTTAAGCTTCGTTTAGCACAACATTCTGTGAAGTCACCTGTGACATTCGATTTAGAGCTTGAAAATTTTCATAATTTTATATACAGACATGAAAATACTTTCATTTGCCACATGATGCGGAGGAAACTTTCTGTAAATGTACACTTCCGGTAAAAAAATATGATATTATTTTTACTATACACATTTTTTATCACATATTCTCACACCTATTTCAGAATGTTATCATTTTATTTTTTGTAACATTGCTCTAGAAGAACACGATGAACTGGCGACACTAAACATGTCGCCACCACCATGCTAAACTTACATATCTGTAATTTTCGTAATTTAGATTTTAGACTTAAACCTATACAAGTTTAGGTCTAAAATCCAAGTTCACAAAAATTACAGATATGTAAGTTTAGCATGGTGGCGACGATATGTCAAATCGAAAGCTATATAAACTAACTGAGCGACAAGCAGGCGCCATTGAGTTTATAACCAAATTAAATTAAATTTTTAAGAATATAATCGCTTTTAACAGTCGGTAGCTAGGTTTTCTCAACATAATACATACGTATTCTTTTTTGAATTTAGAAGACTTCTCTAAATTATATTACAATCATGGCAGACGATGGTGAAAATGTAGGTTTGCATACTTCTTGCATTTTTGTTTGTTTGTAAGGAATCTATGATTATTTACAGTATATTTTAAGCTCAAATTCTGCTTTTATTTATATCCAAACGTAAACCTAATATTGGTGAACGTCTGGTATTAAATATCACCCTTTACTATAATGTGATGCGTCTTTCTTTTCAGGTATCTGTTATGACTGTGAAGGAACCCTTAGATCTTATAAGGTTAAGTTTAGATGAGAGGATATATGTAAAAATGCGTAATGAACGTGAATTGCGCGGGAAACTGCATGTAAGTAATATATAAGATCGTTTTCCTGCAGACATAAAGTACTTGCACTAATCTTTAACGGTGAACAGCATTCTTATAGGAGGATATTCGCGATATATTTTCACATGATCATCTTTAGACACCTACTCTTGGCTTTAAGGCCTTTGATTAATTTGGTCAGTTAACACAATTTGGGTGGAACATGGCACATATAAACTTAAGAAAGACATCTATAAAGTTTTTTCCTCCGTGAAAGATCTCTTCCGGTTAGCCTTTTAGCAAGTGACATGTATTGATGATACTATTATATTATGATCTGGATAAAGGAAAAAAAATATATACTCAATATTTATTGAAGACATTTAATGCATATATTTTTCCATTACAGGCTTATGATCAACATCTTAACATGGTTCTGGGAGATGCAGAAGAAACCATCACTACTGTGGAAATAGATGAAGAAACATATGAAGAAGTATACAGGACAACAAAGAGGACCATTCCCATGTTATTTGTAAGAGGTGATGGTGTCATACTAGTTTCACCACCTGTCCGGGTTGGAGTATAAGTAAGATCAAATAAAATATGAATTAAGTAGATAGATAGTTTTATTTTTGTCCCAACATTTTCATAACCTTGTCATTTCTAAAGTTTCGATTTTTCTTAATAAGTAATTCATCTTCATCCATTGCCTCAATTATAGCACCAGCTTTAGTAATCACATTTGGTCTGATTAATTTTTTGTGTGCTTTTTCAGTTATGAATGTATTACCAAGTGGAGCTCTGATTGAAGCTTCATAGTCTTTCACACTGTTGAATGGGAAAGGTACATTAGTTACTTTATGAATAGCTAGCTTAGGATCTTTAAATTCCTTTATTATGATGTCACCTTTGTTTTCATCTCGTCTAGGCATTTTTGGAGCTGCTTTAGTAATAAATCTGTTCTTTTTTCTTTTAGGAGCTTTTATACCTTTACCTCCCCAACTGCCCCACCCTGGTAGACTTAAATCTATGTCTTCTACTTTATCTTTGTTAATTTCATCCTCTTTTTCTTGTCTGAAACTGTCCACTACATCATCTTCCTCAAACACATCTTCAATATTTACTTTTGGGACCACTTGTTCGTCATCATCATCCAACAGGTCATGACCACCTTCCCCTTCGGGGATCACAGAATTTAAGTATTTCGGCTTAGCTTGTATAAATCTAGTTGGGTCAATATTTGAATCAGCACTCTCTTGTACAGGTACCTTACTTTGTGCTATATTTACTACTTCAGGCAAAGACTTATCATTTAGCTGTATATCCTCTGGAGCTTTTGCTCCTGTTTCAAGCAACTCCTCATCAATGACTGGGGTTATTTTTTGTTTTTTTAGTTTCAAATATTCAAGATTGTCTCTTTCTTCTTGTTTGACATTACTTCTATTTGATGTTTTAGTGGCCTTTTCCAAGTTTTGAATATCCTTCTTGAGTTTTTTTATTTTCTTCTCAACTTTATCAGCAATATTCTTTTCAAGATCCTCAAATGCCCGTGATACATCTTTTTTTACTTTAGTCTTTTTCTTAGAAACAACATTAATGGGTTCCACAGCCCATTCGGAAGTGGCTACAGCTGCATTTGCTTTTTTAGATGGCACTAAATATGCTATGTTTGTTTTATTTTTTCTTTTTATTGCTTTTGATTTGATTGGCCTTTCTGGTGTATTTTGTTTTTTAGTTTTGTTGAAGTCTCCAGCCGGTATTGTAAGTTGATCGGAAGTGGCTTTTCCACCTTTCCCTTTAGTTGTTTTAGTGGTTTCTTCAATTTGACGATCACTATCTTCTTGACGAATTCTACTAATACTGTTTCCCAGAAGCAGCATATCTAACCGTTTGCTATCTTTATCACCAGTAATATGCTGTTGATCGGAAGTGGCTTTTCCACCTTTCCCTTTAGTTGTTTTAGTAGGCAGCTGTGGGTTAAGTTTTTTCATTTGTTTCTTACCTTTAGGACTTTGCATGTCTTCATCATGCTTTTTTGTTTCAGTGGTTTCTTCAATTTGATGATCACTATCTTCTTGACCAATTCTACTAATACTGTTTCCCAGAAGCAGCATATCTAACCGTTTGCTATCTTTATCACCAGTAATATGCTTTGCAACATCATCCTCTGAGTCAGTATCACTATCATCCTTCTTATTTGTCTTTGCTTGAACATACTTCTTGTAGCCAAAATCAAATTCAGCATCAATATTTGACTTATCTGACCTTTTCATCATCCATGGGTTCATGGGATCTTGTGATAAAGTGATATCAGGTATGTTTTCTGTGTCATCATTTTCATCATCAGAACTATCATTGTGTTTAGTTTTTTGGGTAAGACCTCGACTGACTGCTAATTGTTGAGCTAGTTCTTGTCTGGTCTGCAACAGAAATAAAAAGTCAATATCTACATACCAATAGGTTAATTTGTCTGAATACCATATGGGCGATTCCGCTGGAGACAAACCTTGACATCATTTTCAAGTCCCAAAATTTATTACTTTTTTTTATACCATCGTGTAGGGTGAGATCTTACATTAATTGTTATGGACTTAACTTCATATTAAGGATGTTAAAGTGCTTGAAAACCTTAGCATTCTAAGATTTAGGACCAACTGCGAATCATACGATGTTGCACCCGCGATCGTTTTAACAGTGAATAATTTATTGATAGTTTCAGTTTTTAATACTTTTTTTATGTTTCTATAGTTGATTGTTTATTGTCTTTCAATATAAATAGGCAAAACATTTTAAATACCTATTTGACAATTAAAAGATATTTCTATTTTTATACTATGATCCGTGTCCGTCAAGATAGCGTACACCGTAAAGATATTCAGAATCTGATGCAGCCAATAAATAGTACCCAAATAGTACCGACGAAATACCTAGGTGAAAAAAATAGTACCCTTAAACTTTTCGAAATATAAGGCCTGTTCACGGTGTACGCTACCGGGCGTCAAGCTGGCGTACACCGTTTGTATCTCTGGAACGGCTTTGTTTTTGGAAACGATTTATATCTCAAAAAATAGTACCCAAATAGTACCCTAGGGCCCTAAAATTTTATTTCTCTAGCTATCGTAGAAGCCGAGATATTCCATAACTTAACGGTGTACAAATTTCACACCGTCAAGCTGGCGTACCCGGGAATTCCTTATAGAAAGAGCTCACTATATCTCGGCTTCTACGATAGCTAGAGAAATAAAATTTTAGGGCCCTAGGGTACTATTTGGGTACTATTTTTTGAGATATAAAGCGTTTCCAAAAACAAAGCCGTTCCAGAGATACAAACGGTGTACGCCAGCTTGACGCCGGTAGCGTACACCGTGAACAGGCCTTATATTTCGAAAAGTTTAAGGGTACTATTTTTTTCACCTAGGTATTTCGTCGGTACTATTTGGGTACTATTTATTGGCTGCATCAGATTCTGAATATCTTTACGGTGTACGCTATCTTGACGGACACTATGATCCGGAGAGGTGGGCCGATTTGGTTGCACCCGCGATAGCACTTTAACCCTCTCTTGTGGCTATTTAAACATTTATTTTAAATTCTTATACACAAATCTGTAAAAGGTTAAAAAGAAATCCTTAAAACAATATTTTTATAATAAATGTTTTTCGTTTTATTAGGAGGAGGCCTTGAATGAGTCAAAATGTTGCACCCGCTATAATGGAATCGCCCATATGTGAATTAAATGGATACTCTACCTCTTTGTCATATTTTGCGCGAACCAATTTGCTCTTAGCCCATTTTCCAGTATTCTTATGTCTCAGGGTATGCCTCTCTAATGCCCTGGCTTTCTCTAGAGCCTCAAGCTTCTTGAGAGCTTCCTCCGGATCCTTCTTCTGTAACTCTTCAAACTCTTTCAGCTGCAGCTTTAATCTTTCCTTCTTCAGAACCCTGAAATGCACCATCACCAAAGTTTTAAGAGAGTGCTATTCAACAATCCAAAGTAATCGTAGCAAATATAATATTCAAATAAAGGCTTTGTGTCTCCGTACAATAGAATCAAATATAATGGTATGTACATATATCTTTTACACACACCTGATTTATTGCAAAAGTACTGCTATAAACATCTTCCGGTACAGTCAGCTACAAAGATGATGAATAACTCCCTGCTATACATGTTTATACAGCACAGGGCTTCAGTATATTAAATAAGTTTTCGTGTACAGTTAGCATCAAATAGTCTGTAACATCCAAAGCGCCATAACTACTGCAATACATTTTGATTACTATAGACACAAAGGTGTGTGACGATAGATCTGGTGCTTTGGGTGTTACAGACTATTTGATGCTGACTATACATCCAATTTGACATTACAGCTTGTATAAGTGGCATCCATAGAACCCAATTCCCATCAGCTTGAATATTTTAAAGCATATGACCGCAGTATCGACTACTCCTGAAGAAAAAGTAATCCAAATCTGCTCCGGCTGTACTAAGAATATATTTGACGCCACGCCACTGATAAGTATGCCTCTATAACCACAATTAGTTAGTGTAAATCAAAATACTGGCTGGCTTGTTCGGAAGTGGTTAAGTTATACTCCGTTTTTTTTAGATGTGAAAATTTGGTAAACAAAGTGAGGTTTTTTATCAGGTACATTGTGCAGTTAATTTAATTTGATAGTGAATACTTGATTTTTATGTATGTCTGCAATTAACAAATTAAGAAAAAAACTCATTTCTTTTATTTTACTTACATTATTCTAAAAGCAAAAATCAGATTCATTTTTGGCCTATTATTTTAATCATTTGTAGAAATGTTGCACAATAAAATACCCAAAGAGGCAGAGGTTTTGAAGCTATGGTTAGGTTTTTAAACGTCGTTGACGTTATGCTCAGTTTGTCAACACAGTTGCGAATAAAAAGTAATATATATCTTTAGAACTTCTGTTTTTGTATTTATTTTGTGATTTATCAAAGTAAAAAGTGTGTGTCTGTAATAAGCTGCGTTGCGCGCATAAGAATAATGAAATTAGAGTCACTTTATGAAC
This sequence comes from Eudemis profundana, assembly GCA_947034925.1. NCBI lineage: Eukaryota > Metazoa > Arthropoda > Insecta > Lepidoptera > Tortricidae > Eudemis > Eudemis profundana. The sequence goes on from OX344795.1 coordinate 7,298,193, forward strand.
ATGTATGTCGAAAATCTTTTTTAAGTATACATTATATTACTATGTCTTGGCTTGGCCTACTAAGTGGGTACTTTTGGCTTATAAGTAATGAATTAATATCGGACAACGAAAACGACGTAATAAATGTCATGTACTTTTAAATTGTTCATTGATAATTACACAGTTGAGCACCACTGCTTCTTTTGTTTACCAAATTTTCACATCTAAAAAAAACGGAGTATAGTGTATAATTTATAGTGACATTAAAAGTCGTAAATAAATTGCAAGTTACCTGTGATACTTTTTACTCTTAATTTTACTCTGTCTCTTAGCCTTGGCTGCCTTATAGGATTGTTGAGCCCGCAACTTGGCCGAGTGTTGTCTATGGTCCAGCATTTCTGCATATGTCATGGGATAGATTTTCTCCTCCTCGTCTTCCTCAACTTCCACATTAGGCGGATCAATCTCATCCAATTCTTTTTCAAGAGTTGATTTAAGTTCAAACTTGGATATAAACTCATCCGTTGGCTGCATTTTGTTTGAGACATGCTTCAGTGGAAAAGACACATAGTCCACTGTACGACTTCTCGCAACGACAGGATCCCATCTGCCCACTTTTTCCTTTGTCTGCTCATAGCCTGTTGCTCTCTTGATGCGTTCAGCTTGGGGCTTTTCAAGCGGTTTTCTCAGTACCTGCTGACTCTTTTTAAGCTTCTTACCAATCTGCACATGGTGCGATGTGTCTTCTAACACCTTAACCACATTGGTAAGATCTAATTTAGGAGAACTTTTAATTAAGTTGAATTCTGAATTGAGGTTAGTTGGTTCACTTCTGGTTGGCTCGGTAATGAATTGAGTTTTGTCCAACTTTGATATAGCGTGTACTAACTGATCATGCTCGGAAGCTACAAACTCGGAGTCTTCGATATCCTCCATGATTTTATTTTAGTTTTGATAAAGGTTTACACAGGGCTATGAAACTTAGAACAACTCGGTTTTTGTTGCGTCAAACGTTGACTGACTAAGTACCCTAGATGGCGTTGGGACCTACTTTTGTGTTTTTCCGTTATAAGCAGAGCACGTTTTACATTATGTTTTCTTTGACACTGATGACATGTTTTAATAGTTTAATTAATAAATATCTATTATAATTATAATTAGTTAAAATTAACAACAGATTTATTAATTATACATTACTACAAATGTGATATGTACGTGGAATGAAACGTTCCAGCTGTTATAAACGAAACTTCTTAGTGAACTCTATGGTTACTGAGTAATTTTGTTTTTTTCAATTTTACTGTCAATATTTTGCTTGTGTCAAATAGACATGCGCAAAATGTGTCACTAAAGTGAAAAGAGTGATATGAATCTTTAGCTCTCAAAGATATGCATCACTCTTTTAGCTCAGTAACTCTTTTAGCTCAGTAGCTCCGCGGTGTGTCAACGGCTCGCTGGCTCTTATAAGCTCAGTAACTCCGTGATGTGTCAACAGCTCACTAGCTCTTATAGCTCAGTAGCTCCAAATCCAAATACTTCCGAACGAAAGAGAGAGCAGTAATAGGTATACGGTGACAAGACAGAGACGAAAAATTCATGTTGATTGTGTCTTTTTTCGCAGCTCACGGCTCAATGGAGCTACTTTAGAGCGAGTGAACGAGTGAGTTGAAAGATATACTGAGTTGTTTGAATCGGAACTGAGCTAGTGAGCCGGTGAGCTAGACCAACTGATATAGCTCTTTTGAATCACTCACTCGCGAGCTACACATGTCTAGTGTCAAAATAAAATGAAAATTTACGGTATTAAGTGACTTTATTTAATTGGCGACGAAATGCATGCCGTACCATTTGCACAATTCCTCAGTGTTCAAAAAACGCAACAAGAACAAATATAAAAACTTCTCAGGGTAGCACGCGCGCACACCGCGACACCAGCGGCAGTGAGCTACATTACACAATAACGGACGGCAACGTGACGAGCGCCACCACATCACAGGAATGATCTCGTGATAGAACAGTTACACAAAGCCTTCAACATGGATAAGTACAATCCTAACCATTTTCGAATGAGCGACTACATAGACCTCTTCGAAGCGAAGTGCGCAATCGTCGGCGTGGAGGAAGCTGACGATATGAAGAAAGATCTTCTGTTTAACAACATTACGCCTGACGTGTTCAGTGAATTGAAGACAGCACTTATTCCCAACTTCGAAATAAGCACGTACCCAGACATAAATAAATCATGATAACGTCAGAGAAAACTTGATTTTATTCCTCCTCTTATGTTTTTACCCTGGGCAGATTTTGTTCAGTCAATGCTTGGGAATGCCACTTAACCGAAATTAAATTTTGTGTTGGAAATTCCATTCCAAATAATTTTGATTTCGGTTACATTGCATTCCCTAGCATTGACTGAAGAAAATCTCAAAGAATGGATACGTATGTGGGGGGGGGGGGGGGGGGGCGGCGAAATGTTTACTGCCTAAAACCACTGGGAGCACTTGTGTCGCCTTGGTACCAGTCATTCCCGCAAGATGGCTCTCTTTACCCTATATATTACTTTACTCTTTGGGTTTACACACGACACTGAATTATAACCTAGAAATTAAATTGACATGACATTACGTTAATGACATGACATGACAGTTGTCAACTGACTTGACTAACTGTCAAAAGTGTCGAATGCCAAGATAATTGGTTTGAGTCATAAATAAAAGCGTTCCACTATCATTTTGTGTTACTGTTAGTCTTTGAACAATGATATTTTTATTAAATTAAATATGTAATAGAATTTTCAGTTTTTCAATTGTGTTTTTTTCCAGATTGAGAGGAATACTCGTGTCAATCTGCCACAATAACATCACATTCCAGGCTTAGAGCAACACGGAAAGGAGACGACATGACGCACTTGTCCGGTACACAAATTTCTGCCATATTTGACGAGGGGGGAACGAGGTAACGCACACTTACTTACACACGCGTACATAAAAAATCGTCTATCACTACGAAACTAACACTTAACAAATAGAACAACACATTAACCAAATCACATTTACAAAGATACATTTTACATTGAAATGTGTAATAACGTGACGCACAACATTGATAAGTTTAGCAGAACACCATGGCAACGCGACGTTGCTTGTTTGTCAACTAGTAAACAAACTTCAAATAATGTCAAATCTGATTTTTGTAATTTTTATGTTTTAAAGGAAGTAAATAATGTTGATGTGATTCTAAATACTTTTGATGTGAAAGGAAACACCATCTCTTTGTACGTTTGACGTATTAGATCTCCTTTTGCAGCGAAATACGGAACAATTCGGCATATTCATGGAGATCACTTCAGGTGAGTTACTAGATTTAGTCTGACAACTAATCCAATTCAAAATCCAACTAGCTTTATAGAGCGAATATGATCGCTGGCACAAATTGCTTGGCAGAGGGAAAATACTAAGCAAGTCGACTCCCCACGAAGTCCGCGTTACTCTAAGATTCCAGGGGATTGAGATAATTAATATATTGTAATAATCAGCGAATTAAAAGTTCCATCCACACATAATAGCAATTTGGATTGGACTAAACGACAGAGACGTAACTATCTGCTAATTCTGCTATAGATAGTTCCAGCTAGGGATTTGCAAACGAGTTACCTACTCGAAACTCGGTTAACCGAGTGACTCGATCGAGTTTTAATCGAAATAGAACTCGGTTATTAACGGCGGTTTTTCAAGTTTTTTTGCGTCCCTTTAATATTACGGATTTTTATATTTTTACTTAAGTAAACCTTAAAAATAGGTTTTTAAGTTTCGTAACACGTAAGTAATCGACGTAATAACTGACTACTACATAAAATAACTGGCCCAGCGCATGTCGGACCATACTCAGTGTAGGGTTCCATAGCCGTAAATATAAGGTAAAAAATACGATGTAAAAAATTTTGGAACCCCATCGTGTTTGGGCTCCATCATCAGACCCTGGATATCATTTCGGTTCAGAGTACTCGTCAAGACGAAACCAATGAGCCCAAACACGATGGGGTTCCGACGTTTTATTACGAAGTTCCCATGGCCACCTTCCGGCTCCATCATCAGACCCTGGATATCATTCTGGTTCAGAGTACTCGTCAAGACCAAACAGATGAGCCCAAACACGATGGGCTTGCGTTGTCTTATTACGTAGTTTCGTACCGATAGCAAGTTCAACAGTGAATTACAAGATAGACCAAAAAGTTCCTTTTTTAAACTATAGCCTTGTGTTTATTTACTCATTCATTCATTAACTTTTTTTGCAATGAGTACTTCATGTAGCTATGTGTGTAATCATTCACCTCAACTCTCCTGGACAACCTATAAAAAAAGAGAAGTGTGTTCATCTCTTATTCTAACAGATAGATGCGTCCCTATCGGTCGGCTCAACTCTTATTATAAGTATGGATGGAACTAGATTTTGACCCCTCGACTTGCAATCTTGGTCTTGTGGACCAAAAAGAGAGCAACAATACCAAGCGTAATGGTATTACACTCGTGGTATTTTCATTATACACACGGGTGTAATGAAATAGTACATTACATAACTAGGGAGGTAATATAAAGAAAGGCCGAGATCACAGAAGTTTACGGCCCGAGCTGCAAGCGAGGCACGTAAATATGCGATCGAGGGCTTTCTTTATTACCTTCCGTGTTGTGTACATCATTTTATGTCAACACTAGGCCAGAAAGCGTTTATGGCCAGGTGTGGCATAAACGGATTTATTATATATGTTTTTATTAGGGTTTTACTTTTGGTATACTTCAAGGATGTGTAAGCTAAATTGAAATAAAACACACATTTTTTTTCTTTTATTTAATTGAACCTAATGGAATCAATCCACTCCACTGTACTTACATCAGTATCAAGGTAGATATCATATGACCAGTTCGAACATATCTAGAGGTCTATTCTACATAATACTATCGTTTACCAAACTTATCATTATAGAAGGTATACATGCAAATGTACAAGAACAAAGTCAACCACTTTAGTACTTTGTCATAATAACTTTAAACGGAACAGAAAATAACTGATTAAACCAGGAACGTTAATTTTAAAATGACAAAGTTCTAGGTACCTATTCAAAGTATATTTATGGACATTTAGATTTGGTCTTACGACTAGGCTTTGGAGGAAAGTTTTAAAGAATATTGAAAAAATAGTTTTGTTCCAAACATACCTGTTTATCAATAAGGATCCAGAAATAAAAGAATGGTATGGAATTGCAATTAGCAATCGTTATGGACAAGCAACGAAGTGGTAGGTATCTTATTTTACTAATATCACGTTTTAGTTTTATTCTGTGACTGTGGATGATTCGTCTGAGGACGGTGCGGCGGGCGGCATGTTCTCCTGATTTTGGTTTTCCAGCCGAGAGTGCTTGTACTGCTGCCGGTTTCGGTAAAGCTTCGACTCGTCAGTACATTTTATTGTTATGCTGCTTCTGAAACAAATGAAATTCATTTTTAAGAGTGCTCGTCTTAACATAAGTTATGATAAGCATGTTTACGCGGTTCCGAAGGACCACAAGATCGATGATGTTTAAAGAGTGAGCGAGTATAGGTACATAGAGTATGCACAGCAGCGTTGTTAGAACGAGTGACCCGCCCCCCCCCCGGGGGGGGGGGGGGGGGGTATCTATGTTGCCACCCCATAACTGCTTTTCTGTTTTTTGCGGCCAGGGCCCCGTTTCAGGAAGCTACAATCATAATTTTACAAGTCCTAACTAGCAACATTGGTCAAATCAACCAATGGCGTTGTTGTATTTGATCAATGTTGCTAGTTTAGACTTGTAAAATTGTAATTTGTAGCTTCGTGAAACAGGGCCCAGGTGTATTCAGCGCATTGGTTTTTTTACTGTAATGTCATGTTAACATGTATTAATAAATAAATAATTACATGTCATGAAATTTTCCATTTTCGCGACCAGGGGCCCGTTTCACGAAGCTACAAGTTACAAATTACAAGCGGGTCTCTTTTCATTACCTTTTCATAGAAAGAGACTTCCGCTTGTAATTTGTAACTTGTAGCTTCGTGAAACAGGCCCCAGGGCCTCGGTCTAAATGTCCATAAAAATACTTTGAATAGGTACCTAAAACTTTGTCATATTAAAATTAACGTTCCTGGTTTAATCAGTTATCTTCTGTTCCGTTTAAAGTTATTATGACAAAGTACTAAAGTGGTTGACTTTGTTCTTGTACATTTGCATATGTATACCTTCTATAATGATAAGTTTGGTAAACGATAGTATTGTGTAGAATAGACCTCTAGATATGTTCGAACTGGTCATATGATATCTACCTTGATACTGATGTAAGTACAGTGGAGTGGATTGATTCCATTAGGTTGAATTAAATAAAAGAAAAAAACGTGACAAACAAATTACAAGCGGAAGTCTCTTTTCAATACCTTTTGATAGAAAGAGACTTCCGCTTGTAATTTGTAACTTGTAGCTTCGTGAAACAGGCCCCAGGGCCTCGTTTCACGAAGCTACAAGTTACGATTTTACAAGTCTACACTTGCAACATTGGTCAAGACTTGTAAAATTGTAGCTTCGTGAAACGGGCCCCTGGGCCTCGTTTAAATTACAAGCGGCCAAATTACAAGCGGAAGTCTCTTTCTATCAAAAGGTATTGAAAAGAGACTTCCGCTTGTAATTTGTAACTTGTAGCTTCGTGAAACGGGCCCTAGTTGGGTCTCACCCGCCCTTGGGTGACACAGTGCGGGTTTTGAGACTAGGTTGATTTGTATAAAACTATCCTGCGATACTTATTAGTTTCCTATTTTTATATTTACCTCACCAGTCTTTTAGAAACGCCGCAGCGTTCGGCTACAGTGTCCACGATGTCATTGACGACTTGAGGATCTAGGCGCTTCTTCGGCGGCTTGTTCATAAAAGCTGGCGATTGCTTGCCAGTCAGCGAATGGGTCGCTAGAACTCTGGAAACAAGAATAATAAAAACACGTGTGAGTACCTACCGATTTTATAAAATGATGAATTATTCCTTCATTCAGAGAGTAGCTGCTTCTGTAATCTCCTGATGCTATAGATACTTTGATTATATATGTATGTACCTACCTACATATAATTACAAAAAATACCTGCGGGGAAATACAGCTTGCAGAAGTTGCCTTGTCGCGGTGCTATAGGATGTCCAGTCTATATCGTTCAAAAGTCTGCTTGGTACAACGGTGTTGCCAGCTCCAATCGGCACCTAAAACATAGTAGTTTTTAATTATTATTATGTATAAAAATAAACAATAAAATTATTTGTGAATAAAGATGGAAATATACCATTTCGTTATCGTTCCCATAGCTTGGTTCACCGGTATTAGTTGTGTGCGCTGACACTCGACGAACTTGCAGCATTTTAGCATTTGAAATTAACTCCCCTTTGATCGGCTGACCGTTTAAATTTGAATTTAAATGCTCTGATGTGTTGGTTACATTTTGCTCCGGCGACGATCCGGTCCCATTCTGCTCAGGTTCAGAAATTTCCATATTACTCGGTTCGATCGCTTCTGACATATCAATTGAAAGAGAACCGTTTCCATTTTCATTCTGCATATGAGCCACTAATGTCATAAAACGGCTGTAAAGATTTTTAATGACAACTTCCATCTTCTCTATTCGATGCTTATGAGACTGTTCTGGCATGGGGTCAGTTTGGGTGCCTTGGTCAAAGGTCAACAAGGGCTTATGTGAACCATTGATTGCAGACACGGGTGTGCTGCAGACCATGGATCGACCTCTATGGTTTGGAGTCTGGTGGCGAGATGACTGTCTGCTCCGCCCGTGTGAGGTATCGCGATTATAGTGAGTGTTTTGAGATATGGCAGATTTTTTATGACGCCTCTCAATTTGGTAATGTGTCTGTAAAGATTGAAACATTCGTAAATACACACAACATAATAGAAAAAAAAAATATAATAAAAACTTACTTCCGAATCACTTCCGCTACTGGTATCATCGGTGTCAGCGACTACTTGGGGCAGAGTAATCCCTCCGCTCGAGCCACCTTGAGTTGGTTGATTCGAACCCATCAACCCAGGATACTGCATTGCAATAAATAAAATCATAAAAATGATGATTTGATTTAACAATAGGTACTACACACCAATAGGTAGTACACCGTAGTAGGCTATCCTTTTTGAAGAGGTTCTTACCATTGGGCTGGATTTCATTTCGCGGATTGTGCGCATACATAGCGACAAAACGTTCTTCACTTGATGATCCTCTCTTTCCACCAATTTCTTTTGTTCTTTAACATAGTGTTTATTATCTGAAAAAAAAATATGTCATATCATTGTAACATTTGTATCAAGTAAATAAATCAGTGCCTCCGTGAAAAAGGGAACAAGACACGAATAAGTAAAATGCAAAAGGTGTAACTCTTAATATAGGACTTGTGCCCTTTTGAACCTGATCTATATTTATTTCGTTTTTACTGGAGGCACTGAAATTATCATAGAAGATTTTTGAGTTTAGCCAGTTACTTTGGACATCACCTAAACAAATAGAAATATTTTAATGTCCGTACTGATCTTCTGACATTATAATAGCATTCACTTCTGAATAGAAATTCTATTACGGCTTTAAAAATATGAAATAAAAAAATACGTGGCTTTTTTAAAGTACCTTTAGTAGTAGTAGTCTTTATACATAAAATTATTTTAAGTACGTCATCTAAAGAAATCACCATAGACGTCACTTAGATAACGGTTATTTATAAAATCTTACCCGAAATCCTCAGAACTTGCGCTCGCCGCGTATTATTCCCGTGCTTATCCCGAACAAATATCAATTTCCCAACGTGTAATTGTGGCTCATTGCCTATCAATGATCCAACGTTCACAACTCCATAGCTCGGGAAAACATCGCGTTCATCTACCCATTCGACAAGTAACCACAATCTCTGCGACATTTTAAAATTTGGACCTTACTCAAAACACAAGTGTAGAAACGAAATGATAGTTACGGACTAACGAAAGGAAGACACCGGGAACCGTTCACCGAATTAACTCAGGTAAAAAAACTGAATGCAATACCCAAGTGCGATAGTTATGAGCGCACCGCACCTTTGTCGTCCCACCCTCCTAAAGTTACGTAGAACAAATGAACACGCTGCTGCGACTTGCATAAAAACTGTTGAGAAAAAAAATGAGATTTGGTATTCCCAAGTTTGTCGCACACGGATTTAAACATTACATGTTCGTCTTCAATTAGTCTCAAAACTTATGTTTAACTACCTCTCCCTAGTATAAAAACTGTAAAAATAGTTTGAACCATTGCACTGTAACAGCATGATTATATAAAAATCGGAATTTATGGAATTTTTGATTATTTGATTTATATCGTAATCGTAACAAAACAGACAAATCGGTCTTATAAGTAATAACTGTATATGCTGAACTATAGTCTAGTTGTAATGTATTTCAGCGGGATAGTAATAATTTTGAAATTTTTATCTTCAAATTAGGTATATTATATGCCCATACGTTGATTCAGCATTCAGAACGTTAAAATAATACGGCCCGCAAAAAAGTGACAACCATGCGGCCATAGCATAGCAAATTAATTTAAAATTAAAATTCACTCTAGATCGCCGATTAGTCGATTTGTTGTGTAATTAGAATGTCTCCTCTATGTACAAAGTACAAATATTGTATACATATAGTTCACTACTCTTAACTTATCATATTTTACATGGATTATCTACTCAAAAATAGATCTTAGGATCAAATAATTTATAAGTGCTGCTACACATTCTTTCAATCTTTATAAAGTTAGCATTGTACGAGTAAAGTAGGTACACACTCAAATACACTGGAGATTATAGTACCTATATTACACAACTAGGGTGGTAATATAAAGAAAGGCCGAGATCGCAGATGTTTGCGGCCCGAGCCGCAGGCGAGGGACGTAAATATGCGATCGAGGGCTTTCTATATTACCTCCCGCGTTGTGTACATCATTTTATGTCTACACTTGGCCAGAAAGCGACTTTTTCCGTGCGCGTAGGTAGCGTGCGGAAAAAAACACTTTATGGCCAGATGTGGCATAAAGACATTTAAAACCCTGTACAGGTATAGAAGTTACCTGTTTATAACTTAGCTCACTATCACCCCAAGGCCAGCGGCCGCCCGAAAAAGATAATCTTGTACTGTGCCTAAGTTATTCATACAATAGACGCATCTGGATACACCATACACAGTACTTACTACCTGCTTCAAAAAATAAGCTTCCAATTCGAAACAAATGAATATCGTGGTGATATTTAGAAACAAAAGAGTGGTAAGTTTTCGAGAGGGATGGAATTGGCAATGGTCAGTCAGTGTCCTCCTGTGTCTTCTAGCAGAGGGTTGTCTTATAGTGTAGTTATTCCTATTAGTTTGTATTGTACATGGAATTTAGATCAGCTTTCTAAGTTGTCTTTATTGGTAAGTTGCATGTAAGTTGTAATTTCTTATTGAACAAAAAGTTCTTAAATATTTATCTATTGTCTTTCCCTACCAATTTAGTTAATATAGTATATTAATCAATTTTTAATTCTTTATTTATACTGCCTAGTAATGTGTGCAAAATGTTGAATTTTATTTACTAGAAATATTTTTTTTATTATTCTTAGACGTTTCTTTATTTGATACAAATCATGATCAAACATTAAATTTATTGATTTTACGTAGTTTAGCTAGAACATTTATTTTTATATTTACCTGTATTGGACATGGTACTTATTTGTTTATCTAATATTCGATACCTAGTTTTATGGACGAAGGTTCCTTCATCATCCATATCCATAAATCTTAAAGCCTAACATTATATTGCTAGCGTATTTGGCCTCTAAGTCTTTGTATTATTCCTGTGTTCCGGTTCATGTCGGGGTACCTCTTTTTAGAATAATGATACTAATATCCGCATTATTGCAATAACTCTGTTCTACGGATTTCTGGTATTATTTGTATAGTGCTTAGTACCAATACTGACTTTTAGTTGATTATGCCAGTTGAAGTCAACGTGATGGAACTCCACGCCGCGGAAGCCCTGCTGCAGCTGCACTGCGGGCCCCGGCGCTCCGCATCCGACATCAAGGTCGAGATCGAAGGTGCCGCGACATTGTTTTTGAGTTGCCTGCCGACCCCGGATACACCGGTAAGAATAAAATGAAATCAACTATATTATACTAGGTATAAGAATAATTCTATTTCCATTTTTTTTAATATATGTTTTTTTTTGTTTTTACGTTGTACAAACAGCAACACAGTTAACTATACACTTAAAAAATGGGAAATACTGCAAGAAAGAGAATCACACTTGAAGGCGTCGTATTATGCATGTGTGCGTGTGTTTATGAGTATAAATTGGCTATTATTCAAAAGAGTTTTGATACAATACGCCAGCCCTGCAGCGCCAGCTCTGGAGTTGGTATTATGCTGAGGTGGGACCTTTTTGTGGCGGCAAGATTTTTATTTTCTTTGTGTTTTCTTGTATATTTTTTCCATTTTTTGTAACTTTTGCTGTCATAAATAAATGTATTTTCTTTCTTTCTTTCTTTCAATAATTTTTCTTTTATGGCTGATCCAACGTCTATTGACATTAATGCCATATTATTGTATTCGTGGAAAACAATGAATGAATAATAAATATAAAAAAACATTATATTGGTGCATCATATCCAAAAAAAATATGAAGCACCAATAAAAGCATTAGCAATATAATTAGTTTATTTCATCCCAACGTTCGTCTGAAGGCTAAATCATAATTTTGACAAATTCACCTGTCTTGTTGAAATAAAACCTTTATTTACAGTATGAAAAAAAAAACTTTGCCCAAACAACTACAATGACAAAGCTCAAAGGCACATTACACATACGCAAACGTTATTTGATTTGAAGTTGACATAGTACAAATATATATATCTCTTTCAATCGTTATCATTTTCTCTCTGCTCTGTCTTTAATGGGCAGTTAAGTGTGTTGCTGTTTGTACTTAATTAGAAGATATTTTAACAAGGAAATATTTAACCTACAAAAAGGGATATCTTCACGAGTTGACGTTTTTAATAAGTTAATATTTAATTTAACGAGCGTTAAATATTAACTTTTTAAAAACGTTAACACGTGAAGATACCACTTTTATGTCAGTAAGAGATGGCATAATACTTACAGCAATTTTTTACGAATATGTGTACCGTATATATTATGCCTATCTCCTGAATGCTTTAACCATTAACAGTTATACCATGCATAAGCAAATGTTCACCAAATGTTGAGCGAATAATGAAATAAAACTTATAGTGAAATTATTTTATTAATTTCAGTCGACAGCAGCCCTTTCATCTCCAACTATGAGTGCATTACAGTCTGCACGGCATTGCAGTGTCAGTTCTCGAGATGATAATTCAGAGGTAAACTGATTAAAATCGACAATTCACTTAATATTCCACACTTAAACTCGCAATCGGAAATAACGGTTAGTTCTCACTTTTTGCAGACTAATAGCCAGTCTTCATTTGACAGCCCAATAGCTTACAAAGGAAACAAGTATACTCACAAATCTACCGATAAATACAGACATCTTGAGCCAGCTTATGCAAGACGAGAAATTCGGCATGTGAAACAAGAAGCCAAATTGAAAAGAACTCCGCAAAGAAATTTATTCAACGGTTATGGATCCCTATACCAACCGATTGATTTAGGTTGGAAAAAAACTCGTGACCAAGGAACTCAAACCGATGAAGTTGACCTGTATCAAAACATGACTTCACCTGAAATCGGTAAAATGGATGCCATAATAACGAAGTTATATGCAAAAATTCATTCTCTGGAAAGTCAGCTTAAGGCAAGCCATAGGAGTTCACAGTCTCCACTTGCCAGCGAGCTAGACCCCGATGTCTCAACAGACGTGTTGCAGATACAACAATACAATAAGCAAAACAGTAACTATAACAAGAGGAAACCCAATAAACGCAGCTCAAGTTCCTGTAATACGGTATTTAATCTTGATTTATATCTACTAAAACTAACTTACTTAACGACATAAAATGTTTCGAAATATTGTTTTTTATTTATCCTTCCAGATCAATACGACAGGTATGGACTCGGATGTTTCTGACGATGAATGGAAACCGGAGGGTTATACATCTAGTCAGCAAGTAGTGCAGGAGATGCTGAAACCCAAAGGTGGCGACATGGTAAATACATATTGGCAATTTAATTATAGAAAGATTATTGCCCATTTACTTCTACTTCTAACACGTTTTTATTTTTCTTCAGGTACCTATTGGAGAAGGATACGCGTCAGTGCCTGCCAGATTGCTTAGGCAAATTGACTGGTCGTCATACACTGGTGCCACGAGAAAGTTGTTGACTGCAGTATTTTCTCGCCGGTATTTTTTTTACTTATATCACACATTTATATAGTCTTCAAGTGTTCATAGCTTAAAGTTAAACTATTTATACAGGGTGAAATTTTATTGACCGTCCAATTTTTTCCTAGGCATTAGGTATCAATAAAAGACGCCATTTCTGAAGAATAAATGTAGGTAATTTTTTTACCATAAAACCATGTGCTGTCCGAAAAAATAATTAGTAACGTGAGGATTACGCGTACCGAGACCGACGCGTAAGTTTGTCTCGGCGACAGAACGCGGGAGCGGAGTCGGAGTCGCCGGGAGGGACCGTTGCCATCTCCCGCACAGTGGGCTACCGCGGTATCCACAAACGTATGTTTTTTTAGGATATCTTTCAGCTGCAGTTTCTCAATATTTTAGTACTCAAAGATACTGACTCAAAAAACACGTATTTTCTATTTTTTGCTGAAGAATCCACTGTCCAAATTTGGACGATGAAAAAAATTTCATCCTGTATATGCAGTGAAAATATTTTTTTGTGATACTTACCTACCCTATTTTTCTTTTCCAGAGTATTAGCCACTCATTCTCTTACCGGAAAACCATCTCCTGCCTTCCCGGGCAAGCCAGCGAAGAAGCGGCTTGAACCTGAACTGGTTAATGACATCGTGCAAATCGTTGTTGAACGCTGTGGCGTTCCAGAGAGCGTTGTTAGGTAAATTGACTTTATTTTCAGTTGTTATTAAACCATTCAATAGATAAATTAAAAATTAGATTATTGTGGTAGGACCCGAAGTGGTTTTTCTCGGGTATTGCCACCCCTCCGAGTGAGAGTTCCCTCTCACTCGGAGAGGGGTGGCAATAATGGCTCTTCAGACCGGGGGAACACGTAAAAGCGTTTTCTACTCCGACAATAAAAAATAAAGGTCAACAATGCATATTCTGTAAAGTATCGAAATTAAAAAATAGAAAAATGTGTACCTACTTGTTACTACCATACTCACACTACATGCAAATGATGATACAAGTTCGGACTTGTTCTGTATTGTAATGAGGCCCAAATATATAAATGTTAAAAGTTTTTGAACGCCCTTCACGTAAACTATTTTTCAGGACCAGTATAACTACAAAATGTGCCGATGAAAGCAAAATGTATCGTAGTCGTCAGCAGAATAAAAAGAAACAGCAGTCTTTCAAAATTAACCAAGAAAACGTTCCGCCGTCGCCGTATGATGAATCATCTGATGAAACGTATTAATAATAGTAGTGATAGCCTTTTATTTAGCGTAGTATTTGCTAGCGAATAATGAGCACTGAACTTTAATGCTAAACAATTTCGACAACGTACATAACAGTGCTTAAAATTCGTATGGTGACTATTATTTATTAATTAATGTCGGGTTAAACAATGGTTTGTTCTAACATTTTTTAAGTATACCTAATCTAATTGTTCCCTATGAGAAAAAATCATATAATTTGCCAAGCCATTGCATAGCCCGAAATATTCGCAATGGTCATGTATTTCAGGATCGCAATCCCAGTGCAATTAATTTTTACTGTCTAAAGACAGATCAATTTGAATTTTATGTATGATATATTTCAAATTAAATTTATTTGTGAATATTCAACGGTGTAAAAGACTGTAGTATACATTTTTTCGCACTTATTGGTGCTATATTGTGTGTAGATTTTTGCGAGTCGAATCTGTCTATTTTATAATTATGATATTGAAATTTATTAAATTATATGATGTCTTATTCGGTGCGTGGTCGCATGGTGCGATACGTAGTGCTCATATAGATGTAGACAGTGTTTAGCCCGCCACGGTAACAAAATTGCCTACTAATCTAATGTCGCTAATGTGTTTTACTAGTGAGTTGCTTTAGTCGGCGATAACATATTAGGGTGCCTGATGAATTACATACTGCAAAATACAAAGCAACTCACAAGCAACTAACACATATGACACACACGACATTTTTATACCCTAGGGTCTTTAACTCGCTATCTTCTTTTTTAACTTTTTTATGCGGCAAGTTTGATGAGATTTTTTTAAGATGTTCTTTGATGTGCCATATCCATATGGTTTTTTTATTTTATTGTATGTAATAAAATCATGTATTACTTAACAGTCACTATTTTATTGCCTAATTCATTTTTAAAATCTTGCATCAATATACCTAAGTTTAAAAAGTTGTTGTTTGTAATTCTTATCTTCCACGTTTCCATCGAACCTTTTCTCCGAAAGTCCGAAACGTTTAACCAGCCTATCTAGAACGATATCATTTATCACCGACGTAATCCATGTCTTTTATTTGCGGGCCTGTGGCTGTCGATACGAGAGAAATGGTTGAAAAATCTGGTATCGTGCTAAAGACGCTTCAGCTCGAATGTGAATAGGCACTATCTACCAGTGGCGTAGCGAGGTTGGTGCAGGTAGGGCACGTGCCCTGGGCGCCAACAAGGCAAGGAGGGGAAGGGCAAAAACGAAATTTACTACTACCTGTACAAAAAAAATACCATCAATCCAAATTCGCAAACATGGCGAAGTAAAAAGAAATTAAAGTCTTGAATGCAACACGTCTTCAGTGCCTGATTAACCTATAAGCAAATTAAGCAATTGCTTAGGGCACCACGTCTTGGGGGGGGGGGCACTAGGGTGCCTGCCAAAATGCACCAGCCCCCTTCCCCGGGCGAAAAATCAAAAAGTAGACCTTTTTTTCTTACGCCGCTATTCACGCCTGTGCCCTAGATGCTACAACTTAATTTTAATAAGCTCAACTTGCACATTCTAAATCAAACTCTAGGAAACTATATATGTCGTTTTCGTAGGCAAAATGTGTAAAAAAACGTATGCTTTATTTTTAACGCATGTGTACTTATATATACGTTGACATAATAAATTAGTAATATAATTGTAATATGATTTTTTTTTAATTACCGAAAATCACTCCTATTTTCATTTTTTGGCTTCTGGTAGGGGGCTAAAAGTATAAGCCTAGATTTTTTAAATTATTTTTCCCTAAATACGCACCTTTTTAGTGCTATTACATCGTGATGTTCAGAAAATCGCGAAAAACGGCCCACCCTACTAAATCCAACGGCGTGGATTGCTTAGGGCATCAAGCAGTCTTAATCCGGCACTGGATGTCTTACATATGGAGTAATGGAGATTAGATATGGAGGAGCGACTTCTAATATGAGGGATCAGTAAAAGTGTCCATCCGAATGGTATAAATAAGAGTTCGAAAATCAAAATGCATAGATCGAAATCCCCCCACAGTAGAGCTGGCGTTGGCACATCGTTATTGATTTTAATAGTAATTTTATTTAATTATGGGATGGTAACATATTCTGGTATTAATTGTCATGGCAACACTTACGACAAACGTCAACCGTCTCAAAGAAATGGCAGGCTGACGAATGACGAAGTTGTGTTTTGATTCCAATTATGCAATTTTGTTGTGAAACGGCCATGTGATTACTATTGCGACACTGATGTTAAACTATCAAAAATGTCTCATGATACCGATCTATTGATATCAGTGCCGCGTTCGTGTATAACGGAGTTTTATAGCAAGTACCTTAATTTAGTAGAAACTTTTTACTATGTCACTTTATCTGAGAATAAATCAGCCGTTGCCAAAGAGAAACCTGAATTTGTGTACTTCCATGTATTATTCAACTTGAGCCCAACAGATGGAAACTTTAATCCACGAGAAATCGTCGGCCGGATTCAAGTAAGTGAAATCACAATTGGTATGTTTTTTTTTCTTCGTCAACCCCCCACATCATTGAGAAAATGCTTCATTAGTTGTTTTTTAGCCAAGATGGGAGTTTTCCTAGTCTGGCATGTGTTTCCCTGTTAATGGTATAATTGTAATGACTATGTTTTTCATTTTGCAATCTGAACTTATTCTGTCATTTGTATTATTGACCACCAGTTTGTATACACTTTCTCATTATCCAGTAGTGGGAAATGTGGCAACGCATGTAGCTAATATTTTCCATTCCTTATGATGCTTGTTGTTCCATTTAGCTAGGACAATTGATTGGTATCTTGCTTTGGGCTTATAACTACTAAATTGCATTTTATCTCTTTATCAATATTCCCCGATCTCAAAACATCATGGTCTCAAAATACCTAAATTGCAGAATGCCTAATTTTTTTCTTAAAACACCGGAATGTTAATATGGCCTTTCAAAATAGCTTAGTCTCATAATGTCTAAACTTTAAAACACTTTCATGGCAAAACAGCATATGTCTAAAAGAAACAAATGTCAAAATACCTAAATTTGTATTACACGGGGATGTCAATTTTGACATAAGATGAATGTTCCTTTTTCTGCCGCGACGGTAATCTTTTGGCACAAATTATATAGTTAACCATTTTGATACTTATCCTACTTTAATGCTGGTCACTTGAAATTGAAGAACTACTTAATGGAAAGATTATAAAATTATGTGAAAAAAATTAGGCATTTTGCCATTTAGGTGTTTTCCGTTTGAGTTATTTTCCTATTTTGTCATTTCTGTCATTCAGTATTTGAAGGAATTGTGCATTTTAATCTTTAGGTATTTAGAGAATATGACTTTCAGGTCAAAGTCATAATCAGACAGAAGTTTTTTGGCAAAAACGTCAATTAACTAGGGACTTCCTTCCGATATTAAATTTATCAATAACTGTTTCAAGTACTTATTTCGATGTGACATTTCATAATAGATATAAAGTTCACCGAATAAAATAGAAATGAACTAAAATGCTGATCACTACCCATCTATGTTATTTTAACTTTTTAAGGATTTTAAAATTCAAACAAACATCAATTTAAACATCTAAACCTTATTATTAACGTGTTTCTTGTACAAAAGTTTCTTTTAATGCTATTCAATCGGTTTTCATGCAAAGTAAACTGAAACCAAGAGTGCCTTGCAACATAGGCCAATTTAGGTAAATTGTATGATTAATAGGTATGCAAGTTGCATGTGCATAACTGTCATAAGAAAGTACAATATATTGATAAATTGATATTGTTGGGAAGTCTCTAGGACAATTTTATTTGTGCCACAAAAACTTCTATGTCTGGTCATAATGAATTTCGTTCATTTTAAAAATGAGACCATTTGACATTTAGGTATTATGAGCCAATGGTAATTTGAAAATTAGGGGTATTGGTGAATAAAATATTATGAAATTTAGTGGGTTTAAGTAGGGATGTAACAATACATAATAATGACGATACAATACCAATACCGATATTTGTAGTAAATTATCGGCGATACCGATACCGATATCTTAGCTAACTAATGAAGTATGAACTTCAGATTTCTTATTTGTATGTCCTTATCATACCTAAAACTTGGCTATATTTAACAGAGAGTCAACCTTGAAGGTTTAAAGCAAATATAAATAAATTGTCAACACAATTATTTTTTTATTATGAACCAAATATATAATTAACATAGTAATTATTATTGCACAAGGTAATAGACCAATATATAAATTAAGTCAGTAATTGAAATTACTTTTTGCAGATTTTTTTTCATACAACAAATTCTTTTCGCGCTCTTCAAATATTGGTTGTATATAATCGGCGATACCGATATATCGGTATCGTTACATCCCTAGTTTTAAGCCCAAAGCTTGCTCAAATCACTTGATAATGGACCATTCACATTTTGTTCAGTCACAGTATACAATAATATAAAAGCATTTTTATTTGATTTAGCCTATTTTAGTGCCTCACAGCTGGACAAAGGTGTCCCATCTCCTAGTTTGGAAATATGATTTATAAAACTAGTGAGCACTAAGCCTGTTTCACTTATAATTTCACATAATTTTTAACTTGACCAGCTGTAAAGCTATTTTTTATGGAATACATATCTAATCTAAAATGTTTTACACCAAATTATTCTTGTGAAACAGAACATGTTCAGTTCATGGTTTAACAATTTAATCAACATTTATTCTCACAGTATGTAAGGCACATGAATGTGACTTTGGGCCAACTGCCAATGAAGAGACCTAGTCTGTATTTGTCATAAGGAAGTTTGTTCTGATAATTGATACATACACAGCAACATCAACACGGCTTATGATCAGTGTTCAGATCTTGTGGGTGCAATTTGGCTTCAAATGTTCCTCGGGATTCTAGGAATGGATAATATTGTGGATGATTTTTTTTTGTTATATGCATCTTTAGTAATAATCCATTCCCTGCTCCCGGCCATCATTGCTTTTGAGATAAAAAGCAATCCAATGAGGTACCATTTACCTAGTAGGCAATAAGGTCCTAGCAAAAATATATATAGCAAGTTAATGCTGAAGATGGAATTAAATATCATCCTTATTGACAAGCGACAACATCTTTTACCTGAAATTGTCTTATATCAGCATTAGAGTAGGATAATGATAGTCATGATTTAGATAATATGTATTCACAGATGACTAATCATGGGACAGGCATTTAATTTTATTTGGGTTAATTAACCAGAAACACATTTGTATAGGTATAGTATTGAAAGACCAAGATATATTTATTGACAATGCTTAGTGTCTAATTAAATAATCTGGTTTTGTTATTTGTCTCCGTTCTTATTGATTATAATCAGAAAACAATACGAACCTGTTTTGTGTAATTATCTCAGCAAGTTGGCCTAGCCTTATTCAAGTTTATCATACCTGAATAGTTGCCACTATAAATATTAGTATGTTAGAATGCTGTCACTTTAACATCATTAGTGAGCTACTGTATTAGTACATTGTGTATCAAGGGCGGTAAGTAAGGAATTACAAACGAGGGTTTGTTACAAGGCCGAGGCGAAGCCGAGGGCTTTAACAACACGAGTTTGTAATTCCTTTACCGCCCGTGGCACACACAATGTTTTTCATCACACTTGTGACGAAATCTGATTAAAATAACCTTACTTAACCTAAATAAAATTGTAAAACTGACAGTGACATTAGTGACGTATATCAAGACGACAAGTCACGTTCGGAAACCATAGCGGTAAAGACTTAAAATGGTTGATTTTATATTTGCAAAATACTGAAATACACTATTTAAACATTTAATTAATGTTACAGAAATATGTGTTTACATGTATTTGCAATAACAGTTCTCCTTAAATAAATATTTCAGTAATAAAAGTTAAAAAAGTAAGTTGGCGTTTCCTTTGATCATGACAATTAAGAGTAAAACAGAACCAGCGTTTCAAATTTAAAAAGAAAACCATTACGCCCTAGGGCGTAATAGGTCATTTACGGCCCGCAAAACCTACGTGTAATGACACCATTTTCGAGCAAGTGTGATGAAAAAAATAGTAAATAGGTTTAAGGTACTAAAGGCATATTTCAGTTGTTCAAAATTGGTTTTGGTAATGGAACCTTAAATTATTCAGCTATGTTTGACAGACTTAACTCCTAAAATGTATAAGATCTTTGCTTTCATTGATTATATCCAAATGAGTATATCTAACAACATCATTTTATGAAAGTAGGTAATAAATAAATAAATTATATAGGTACTAATAAAATTGATTGAAAATAAGGAACACCTTACATCATGACAATTCTATTACTCTGTCCCTATTAGTCTGTCTGTGACAAGGCTGTATAGTGTGTATTATAAATATTCCTATACTGACTATAACCATCAATAGTCTTTTTAGGGTTTCGTAGCCAAAATGGCAAAAACGGAACCCTTATAGTTTCGTCATGTCCGTCCGTCCGTCTGTACGTCTGTCCGTATGTCACTGGCATTTTACTCAAAAACTACATCATGGATATTGATGAAATTTGGAATATAGGTGTCTTGTATGAGGCGCTACTTAGTTTGGTAGTTAAACAACTAAAATAAATATTTTTAGGGGGGGCACTCCATACATTACAGAAGCTAAAAAAAATTTTTTTCAGCAAATATCAACGTGTTGTACCTACATAGTTCGACAGCTCTTTAAAAAACACTATAAGGTTTCAAAGTAATGTTTTTGATTAAGTGAATATATTTGGAAATAATCGCTCCGAAAGTTGTGTAAATTGTGTCCCCCCCCCCTCTATCTTCTAAACCGTGTGTCCGAAAAATATAAAAAAAATCACGAAGGTAAATTAATACTTTCAACGAAAATTATTTTCAACAAGATCGAATTAACCGTTTTTGAGTTATTGCCTATAAACTGCACTTCTCAACAAAAGGACGTAATTGCTATGAAGATACGCTCTTTTGTGGTTGTACTTTTTTTACATCGTATTTTTATCTTATAGTTACCGCTATGGAACCCTACACTGAGCATGGTCCGACATGCTCTTGGCCAGTTTTTTTATGGAATAATTTGTTTGGCGGTATGGAACCTTTCGTAAGTGCGTATGACTCATTTAACAAAGTAACAACGATTCACACCCACTGGACATAGTGTCTGTAGAATTATTCATAATTTCAAATTTCAACCTTACAACCCCTTCAGTACTGACTGAACATAGGTCTACCCCAAAGCTTGTCTTCATCGACTTCCGGCGACCATTACCAGATCTTGTTGGGGAGTGGGGGACCGACTCACGCTGCGTCTTTCGGTTCGTGCCCGTCATGCCCGTGGTCTCCATTCGGGAATATTGTCGGTGGAATATTGTCAATATAATAACCCACGTAGCACAAGTATTGTAAAATTTATATACTCCGAATTCTAATTCAAGACCAATGTGGGTTGCCACTACAAAAACATGACTTTACAGTGGTATTTATCTAAATATAAAAAGACTGCACTGATGTAATTAATGTATCTGTAGTTACATATATAGATACAGGAAATTAAAGTACACAGAAAAATTAAATGGCACTCGCCTGTGTACAGACCGAGAAAATGTGGTGTAAAATTCCCCGCATTAAAAACCAATGAAGAGACAAAAATGTTTCTTTCATATAAAGTATTATCTGTAGTTTTAAACTTATTATTTTAATAAACAAGCCTCTGTTACTTTTTTACATAAATATAAGATGCCCGAATTAATATAAATCACAGGTGATTTTTGGTAGAAATATTGTTATTGTATTTGTAACACTTCGGAATCTTCGGATGTTAGTAACATTTGGTACGGTTTATTAAAAAAAAAGGCACGAGTTTCATAAGCATTTAGAAAAATTATAACCCTTCCTCTCCTTTTTCTAGGCGGTTTTTAAATTTAACCGATCCATTGCGTCACCCATGTTCGTAAACTTCTAGCTGTGGCGGCGAACAAATATTTCATGACACGACTCGCGTGCCATACGCCATAGAATATGATGACACGCCTATAGTGCCATCCGCCTTGTGTATAAAATTATGTACTTTTTTGTTGTTTTTTTTCACTGATTGAGACAACTTAATTTGAAGGAGGAGGAGGAGGAGGAGTTAACCAATTTTAAAATGACACTCCTGTCGTGTCATACGCCACACGGTAAAACCTTCATGGCACGCCTGTCGTGCCATCCGCAAAGAATCGGTTAAAAGATTAATCTGACAAGTATGTACCTAGTTGACTAAACAATAATAAACGAAGTTATTATTACAGATTCTACATAATCTCGTAATCCTTTCAATGAAAAAAAAAAACCGACTAAGCATCTAATTTTGAAGAATTCTATGTTTAAATTGTCAACCTATAAATTGTTTTTAAAGTTTTTTAAGTAAACTTTGTCTCATTTTTGCTTAAAATAATATATGTTTTATTAAAAATGTTAGCCACAATTAGGAATATACATATCACTACATAGTATAAAACAAAGTCGCTTTCTCTGTCCCTATGTCCCTATGTATGCTTAAGTCTTTAAAACTAAGCAACGGATTTTGATGCGGTTTTTTAATAGATAGAGTGATTGAAGAGGAAGGTTTATATGTATAAGACATGCATAATATAATAGAGAAACACCGTGCGAAGCCGGGGCGGGTCGCTAGTTAATTAGTACATTGTGTATCAAGGGCGGTAAGTAAAGAATTACAAACGAGTGTTTGTTACAAGGCCGAGGCGAAGCGAATAACACGAGTTTGTAATTCCTTTACCGCCCGTGGCACACACAATGTTTTTCACCACACTTGTGAGGAAATCTGATTAAAATAACCTTACTTAACCTAAATAAAATTGTAAAACTGACAGTGACATTAGTGACATATTCCATAGACAATGCGAACGTCAAGTCACGTTCGGAAACCATAGCGGGAAAGACTTAAAATGGTTGATTTTATATTTGCAAAATACTGAAATACTATATTTAAACATTTAATTAATGTTACAGAAATATGTGTTTACATGTATTTGCAATAACAGTTCTCTTTAAATAAATATTTCAGTAATAAAAGTTAAAAAAGTAAGTTGGCGTTTCCTTTGAACATGACAAATAAGAGTAAAACAGAACCAGCGTTTCAAATTTAAAAAGAAAACCATTACGCCCGGGCGTAATAGGTCATTTACGGCCCGCAAAACCTACGCGTAATGACACCATTTTCGAGCAAGTGTGATGAAAAATAATTTAATGAATGATATAAAATGGTTGGCTACATCTGAAATGTTTACTTGACAACTTTGACACATTTGGCAGTGACAGATATGTCGTAGGTTTTTTTTCTTGAATTAGAATTCGGAGTTTAATTCTAAATGTAACGGACGATTATTAAATTAAAATGCATTTATTAATTTAATCACCTCTCAAAAATTTCAACTGCATTCTCATCGAGCGCATTAGCGTAATTAGGATGATACCGGATGTTAGGTTATGAACTTGAATCTCTTCCGGATGCAGTGGCATCGCCAGTTGATGTTGCGCTTGCGCGGGCCCACCCGCGCTACGGTGGGCGAGCGCTAGGGTCACCATACCACAGTATAGTATAACCACCACGGCTCGGCTAGCAAGAAGACCGTCACATGTCTCACACGCGACGCGATAAGTAACGGCCAATGCGATCGAGCATCTGTA